>OU383777.1:39148134-40398134 GCA_910950805.1 Acrocephalus scirpaceus scirpaceus
TAGCTATCAGAAAGACTCTACGATTAATTGCCATGGGCAATCAGTGTTTCAGCCAGAGTTTTGAGTGATTTAAGCAGACTGTGGTCAAGCGAGTTACAGAATTTATCTCTCCTGTTCCTTAGCACAGCATCCAGCTTGGCCCCTCCTGAGTGATGACACCCTTCTCTAGTCATCATGCTGCTGAAGCAGATTTCATGAACAACTTAATACCAGTGGCTTCCCAAATACAGGCCACAAATCACATGCCCCTGGTCTACAGAAAGCTGGCTAGCCCTATGAAGCTGACTCCACTCATTTCACTTAGGAAGAGAAATAACAAATGAGAGAAAGAGAAAAAAATGTACTGAAAAGAAAAATTGATTGTACAGTTATATCTGTATTAGATTAACAGAAAAGGAAGGAAAAACCTTATAGAGAGATGAGCTAGAAACACAAATGCTTTACTAGTGTAGTTTTTCCATGTGGTTTTCTCTAATTGCTACAGAAGTAGTTATGCAACCCTGAACAGATCTTCTATTTAACATGGTTACATTTGTGAAGAAACTTGGAATTACATTTTGTTCCTGTAAAATGGACTTGCTTGTTGTAAAACTGCCCTCTTCCTGGCTTCTTGGCATACAGCTCTCATAGGAGGACTGCATGGTGACAAGAGAAAGTACAAGGAGACTAATTAATCTTGTGCTGCAACGTGTTTTAATTAGTAATTTAGGAATATATTAAAAAACAGATTCTAGAATAGCCATCCAAAGTACAGGCATGTTTTCCAACATATCCAGCTCTCCAGTAACACCAAAGCCCATTAAATCAGTCTTAGCAATGACCACCAAATCCACCTCTCCCCTTCTAAGAAATACTTACTTCAAATCCTTTCCCTACCATTTCACCCTAATTGAAAGGGGAAGGAATGAGAAGTGTTTACTGTATCTAGACAGCTAAAACATAACTTCTCTTGAACATGAGTTAGAAAACACAGAAAATTCCCAAGTTGAGTTCTTGTGGGAAAACTTAAACTAGCAGATCTATCCCCTTTAGAGAAAAAAAAAAAAAAAGTCCCTCTTAAATAAAATCAAAATCCTTCTTCATCAAACCAGAAATGAAAAGATAAGCTCCATTTCCTTCAACACACCTGACACTATGAGTTACACAATGGCATTATTATTTCCTTTTAAAGGATCTTTTCAAAGGACTACATGGTGCTCAGGGTTTGGGGTTTTTTTTACAGTGAGCACAGAAATCACTCCATGCTTATGAGTAACACTCATTCACTCACTAACAAACACTCACTAACTACTCTTTAGTTTCTTATTCTTACTTAGCTATGATTCAAAGGAATGGGTTATTACTGCTAGTAACAGTGGTCTGTAGAGTTCACAGCACTCGGTCCTCACTACTCGTTGAATTATTCCTTTTCTTTAGTGAAGAAAGTCCCACCATAGCCACTCTGGTATCTCTTCATGTACTTTTAAATTCTTTCTGGTTTTTGCAGAGCTTGCAAACTCCCCTACTTTTGCAGCTTCACTGAACCAACCTTGCTGTCAGCCAGTATCAGAGACTCACCCACACAGCAACTCAAGGACAGGCCCAACAGAGCACAGAGCTCTTCCACAGAATTTGCTACTGCTTCTGCTGAGCCACTTCCAACACCTGTGGATATTTCCTTATTTTTGCATATTGCTGAGACAAGTTGTAAAGACTGTATGTGCCAAATACACTTTCAAAATATATCTGAAAATACATAGTAAATTTTAAGCCTTTTTTGTCATGTTTCCCACGGATCATATAGGCTTAATAACCGCATACAGATTTTTTTATCAGCTGAAAACTGACCAAAGCAGTAGCTTTTAAAAGTTATCTGCCTGAAAAGGAAGAACTCCCCAGCTCTCACCTTTCACAGCCCACAGTCTGGATGCCTTTCCAAGTTGACTGGATGCCTTTCTGGTTGACTGCTATTATTTTGCTGAGTGCTGGGACAGCCTGTCTGCTGGCAAGAGGACTCCAGCCACCCTCCTCTCATATTTGACTTACTGTAACCATTTTGCTTTAGAGCCTGTTTGCAATGTGCTACTCTTTTACACTGACCTTCCTTCTGTCCCCTTCTAATTTCTCTGCACCTCAAAACTTATGGCTCTTTATTGCACTAAAGAAACAAAAGGAAAAACAGAATCAGTATGAATGAGGACTTATTTCTAAACACCAGTTTTTACAGGTTCAACCAGCCTATCTACTGTGGTCAAGACTTGCCATGTCAAGGCTTCAACCAAAGAGCACGGTCACTTCCCCTCCCAAGCCAAATATCATCATCTCATACAAATATCCTCCCTGCAGGTGTACTCACCAGTCACAAGCCCTACCTGGCATCCAGCCTGACCTTTGTTCACATTCCCATCTCTCACTGGCACACCCAAAATTCTTGCTGTGACACACAAAAAGTACTGTAGCAGGCCTACAATGAAGTCAAGCTTCACAGCAGTATAGTTAGAGGAAGGAGAAAAGACTAACACAGCCAGCTGTTTGCCCATATGACACTGAATTCAAAGCAGAGGCTTGCCTTCCTTGGCCTTGCAGCTTTTTATCTTGGGCCTGGGATCCTAGAGCTGTGTTAATAAGAAGTGATTTAATGAAAAGTGATTTAATTATTACTTTATTTAAGAGATTATTAAGGTCCATTAAAATCCAAAGAGATTCTTGCCAAGATCTCAAAGCAGCTTATTATTTTAATTCTTGCATAATGATGAGGAAAAATATGTTTTGTTTCAATCTCTTTGGTGAGGAGATACGGCATCCTGCCAGATTACGAGGAGGAAAATTCTTCTTGGTGCCAACACCTAGCTAACTGCATCCTGTGTCTCACTGCCTCGGTGCCGAACAAGGCACTGACAAATCAGTCAGCATCTTGCTGTAAAACTTGCCTGTTTCTGAATACCTGGACACATCGTTATTTGCAAAAGAGCAGTTGGAAAGATGGATAAAAGTTTCATAGAGGAAGAGCAGAAGAAGAACATGACATTTTGCCAATTTGCAAATAAATGGAAGCTGATTCATCCTGTCCAGTGGGTTTTTGTATCAGCACAGTTAATGATACTGCCCTGAAATATGTTGGTTCAGCTGTCTAGCTGCAGCAGCTTAGCGGACAGCAGAGTACATCTGGTGTATGGTTTTTTCCTCTCTCAGGCCAAACAGAAAGTGCTTACCTCTAAATGTTGCTCCCTGCATAGGTACTTCAGTTGTTTACTTTACATAATCACACAGCTCTGACGGCAGCACAGGGCCAGAAAAGATTGTTAATAGATTCAAAAAGTAAGTATTTGGCAGCATTGATACAGGCATTTCCTGAACCCTTCAGTTAAGTGGTTTTGACTCCATGGTATTAAAAATGAGTAAAATACATGGAACACTCCAATTGCAGAGATAAATAATCATCTGATGGGATAACCTTCCTTAGATTTAGACTGTAAACTGAGCTACATTTCAGCTTAAGCACTGAAAATCTCAAGAGGTATTAGTAAGGCAAAAGATAACTAAAGAAAATGAAACCAAGAAAAAGGACAATTGCACTCATCTAATGTAGAATCCTCAAGTAGCTAAATGAGATCTATTTGTGTTTGTTTAAAGTGTCATAAAATTTATTTCAATTGTGCTCAAGAAAAAAGGTCATGAAATGATGGACTTTAAAAGTTTCAAGTCTTTATTTACCTATAGATTAGACAAAAATACCAAAGTAAAATGCCTTGAAAGGTCTCCATCTTTGCTTACCCACAGAACAGACAGACCAAAGACATCAGCTTTATTCATCCATTTTAGTAACACACTTTTGGAACATGGGACTTAGTTTCTACTTTGAATGCTTTGACCTCTCATCTAAGGTTAATTTACACCACTATAGGTGGACCTTGTAACAAAATTCAGAAAACACTGCCTGTGTTACAGAGGCAGCTCTGTGGACACCTGCTGGTCACTGCTGCCTTTGAATTAGAGAACATTCTCACTTCCTATTACAAACCCCAAAGAGCAATCTACTCTCTTCTACCAGTGGAGTAAGTCATGCAGCTATTACCAGGAGTAGCTTCCAAATATTGGAATACACTCCCACAGAAGGATGCCAGGGCAACTCTTCCTGCCCTCAACTGCCTCAGCTACAATTTTAGAAGCATTTTAAAAGCCACGTAAACTCACTGGATAGGATGCCAAATAAAAAGGATGTGATTCCTACATAGTTTCTCAGTGAAGACTGTTGACATCTGCATAAAAGGGAGCTGACTGAAAAGCATGGTAACAGAGCTGCACCAGCCACTTCAATCAAAACAAGAAGCACCTTTTTTGAGATCCATATCCAATCCAGTCCACCCAGAAGAGTTTCCTTTCTCTGATTCTAAGCTTTTTAAAAAAATTCATAAGAGCACCACCATTTTACACACGCACAGTGAATTACGTTAAAATGTCCCAAATTGCTTCATTTAGTAACATTATATTCAATGTGCTTTTTAAAAGACTTTTAAAATTATTTTGTTTCGCAACACTTGCACACAACTATCTGGCACACTAAAAAAGCAGGGAGTATTTTGTTTGGGGGAGTGTTTCTTTTTCATAAATCTCTCAGTAGTTGTTAAGGAAGAATTTTTATGTTTAAATCTGCAAAATGTAGCAGGAGGGCTTTTAGATACAGGGAAATCAGAAGTCCTACACACAGTCCTGGCACTATAGCAAATGGTTCCCATCTTATTCTGAGAACCAGCTCTGTTATGCTTCAGCTCAAGATCTAAATGCTTAGAGCTAGCCATTCCCCAAAACATTAACCATACTAATCAACATTACCATAGCATAATACAAATTATGCAATATTTGAAAATCAAGGTCCGACATTTCTGACCGCTCATCTACAGCCTAGCACAGTCTAGGAAAGATATGATCAAAACTCTGGGTGAAGATGGTCATTTACATTTCTTCAAGGATAGAAAGTCATATTCTTCTCCTTTTTAAGTGTCTGTGCAAAAGTGAGCAAATGAAAAGCTGAAGACTACATTTTTCTCATAAAAACACTTAACTGTACTGCAGTGATAATTGGAACCACTTCTAGATCTCTATAAAATATCCAGTTTGTCATCCTTTCCTTGTTGAAAACAAGGTGAAAAAAATGCTGGAGGAAACTAGATTTCCTTCATCCTTACACAAAGATATCTTCTCCCTAATATTCAATCCTGCATAGTCTCAACCCACACATTTTCTCCTTGTTTTCTCTCTGCTTTAAACCAGCCTTATAAATCCTAGAATCTGGAGGGTGAAAATTGAAAGTGACCACTCTTTTTTAAATGTCACTTCTCATACAAAGCCAAGCAACAGAATTACAGGAGGGCTTAAGTGATATTTTATTACAAACCATAGTGAGCCGAAACAATTAAACAGGAAGAAAGAGTGATTCAGCTGGGAACAATTAGCATTTTTTCTATAACTGCTTCACAGAGAAATATGGGGTTTATTTCTAGAGAGTCTCTACTTGCAAAGCTTCAGCAGTTTTATTGCCCCCACCAATCAAATATATTTGGTAGCTGGCTGTAAACACACATACACTGTGGCAATCAAAATTTTAAACTCTCCAAACTGCATCATTGTTATAATGAGCCCTCAGGCAAAAGCAGAGAGATTTCTGAGAGAGACTTCTGAGAGAGACAAACAAAGATTTCCTTCCACTACCCATCCACAAAACCTGATTTCCAGGAAGATGGAGAGTGTATCAAGATGCCAATTATCAACCTCCAGATTTCTAAAATATAATCTTGTGTAAGAGAAAAACACTGTCTTTCTTTTAAATTATGCTTAGTGTTCTTACAAAATACTGATACTAAAAAAGGACAACAGTTAATGCTACTTTGTTGCAGATTACACAATAGCTCATTCAGTGAGCCTGTAGTACCTAAATATCTTCAGGTCGTTTATTCAAGGACAACCCATAAAAATTGCTTGAATTCCCACCCTGAAAGACTAAGAGGAGATTGAGTTCTCATTTTTGCTTCTGCCACTTTTTAAGTGTATCTTTTTGCTATTCCAGAAAGCATGAATTTTATTAGCTGTAACACCTAAAGAGGTCAACAATGAGACAATCAATTATAAAACCTGTTCATTTTCAAGAGTGGTTCTGTTTACCAGAAAATGAGGCAGAGCAGTAGCACAAAATATGCATACATTTTCATTACCTCCCCTATTAACGGAATTCCAGATCTGAAAACAAAGTTTGATTCTTATGCTCTTTATTATTTTTTAACATTTACAACATATTAATTAAAAATCAAGGTAAACTTGGATTATCTCTGCAGTACAGATAAGGCTTTTATCTTTTGTTATCTGTAGATAACAAAGAGCTTTACCACAAAAAATACCTAAATGTCAAAGGCATCAATTCAAGATAGCAAAGATGGCCCTTCTTACCTCAAAGTTTCTTTCTAAAACTTACACAACTACTGCCGAAGTTCACTCTTTAACCTCTCAATAATTATAACCACAGAAAGATTTCCTGAAGCAAAAACAGAAATCCCTCCTGAGATACCAGCAAGAGAGACTGTGGCTATTGTGTGTGAATTAGGCCTTCCTGCTCAAGGAATGCAAAGAGAAACAGAGGCATCCATTTCCATACCTGAAGGGCTGTCAGCAGCTAGACAGAAAGGGCTCAGCTGCAAACCTGTAGATTTAGGTGGAACTCCACTAGACCTGCACAGAGAATTGGGCTACTTTGGGACACATTAGACAAACGTGTATCCTGTTGTTGGCTCCTTTCCAAATGCTTTCCATACACCACCATTACTCCTATATGAGACATTCCCACAAGGTTTCACTTCTAATAGTTGGAGACTTACAGAATTTTTTATGGTACAACTAGAACATTAGATTGTCTCAATATCCTTATCAATAGTCAATTCCTCTCAAAACCTTGGTAAGCTCTTAAGTGTCCCAAACCAACTTTCAGCAGCAGTACATTCCTCAGTGTATGAGAAAAAAATTTCATATAAAAATTTGAGGTCTGTTTAAGAAAGAAAATTAAGAAAATCCAGCAAATTTAAGAAAAACTAGCAAATAGGTTTACGGACGTTGTTACACTTCATAGATACTACTTAAATTTCCAGAAGAACAAGGGAAAGAAGAATATACCAAAAGATACAATGAGTTAAGTTATGAGAGAAAAATTAGAATATCCACGGGAAAACATACCAACTGCTAAGATCAGGCAGCTATTGTATGGTAAATCCAGTGGTTAAAGGAGGAGCACAGAAAAGGCACTTGTGTACTTGGAGCTAAAATTTCCCACGAAGACCGAGGAGCCTAAAATGCCAAAGGCAAAAACTGAGGAAAGACATAATTTTGTATTTTAAAACAAATCTAAAAGCCACCATAATTTCATAAAGGCAATCATCCTTAACCAAATTCACCTAAGTGCAAATGCTCTTAATGAATAATGTTTTATCCATAAAGTAACCATGGTGTTGAATACATGGTTGCTTGTGGTATTTGTTTACATTCTTTTAACACAACATTAGAAGCTTTATGATAAACTGCCATATAGTTATTATCTCCCTGATATTTACTGATTACCCACTTGTTCTCCTTATTTGTAGTCTGCAACTATGAGTGAAAAGATTTCCTTTAATAATTCTCCTTGTACGGGTCAAGAGAACAAGTATTATATAGAGCTTTCAGAAGTCAAATCAAGTTAAATCAATTCACTTTCTGTAGAAACAGCACTGTAACAGTCTTCCTTTTCCTGGAAAGGGTTATACTTCAACTTTGAAGTAGGAGAAGAGATCATTTCTATCTAATTGATAGAATGATAGTCACTACATACCTGAAGAAAAAAACAAGTATAGTGTAAACATACAGATTTCTCTCTTGTGTATCTGTATATGCCTACACACTTGAAAACTCCAATGTGAATGCAAAACTAATTTTAGCAGCTCAGATTGGAAGCTTCCCACTACAGAGGACAAATCCAGTCAGAATTTTAGACAGACAGTATTAATTCTCCTTTAAAGATAGTAAGTACTCAGCCTGGATTAAAAAGAATTTTGTTTTATTTGAACAAAGGCAAAAAATCTTTATTATTAAACATATCTTTTACCTGCAGTAGAAGAAATGCAAAATCATTTTTTAATCTGATAACAAGTATCACCACAACTAGTCAATGTTCAAAACTAAAATGGATATTCAGTTACTCATAGGTTAACGATGTTCAAACTTTTTAAACACATAAAATGGATATCTTTTAAAAATCACTCTGCATTATGATTATGAGACTGTTTTCAGAGGAAAACTCAACTACCACAAGTTTTCCAGAGTAGAAAAATCACAACTCGCCCTGAACAAGAACAGTTACATTAGAAATCCAGAAATTCTGCCAAATACTTCTGTCAGTTTTATGTACAAGTTAAAAAAAATTAGTTCTAATTCCAGCATTACTGCTGCCAAGAAGAGGTAATATGAAGACAAGTAACTCTTGTTTATGTTCTTTGTTGATATTTTTCTTTGGTTTGAAATGTACACGAAACACATTTTATGAAACATCTCATTTGCAACTTCATATTGATATCTGTGTGTACTGCAGTATGTCCTTAATAATGCTTCAATATGTTTGACATCCCATGCAGCACATGGCTACGTGCATTTCCTACCTAGTACACAGAGAAGGAAATCAGGTGTTCTTCCAGAAAAGGTTTCATATTTATTCAAAAGGCATACATCTCAACTGACTTTATTATGTCTTTAAATGTTTAATTTCATGGAACTTATAAATTAAGGGACCTCTTACTGTTTCAACAATATTACAAGCAATACTCATTGGTGTACACTGCAGTTCAAAGGGCTTATACAAACCCCCTTAACCATTTAACCCCTGAGTAAAGGTTTTAAACGATGTTCCTTGGAATCTCATCTGCTGTGGAGGAAAACAATAAGGCATTCTGGACTGCAAGTGTCTTGAAATACACTTTAAAGCTTAGAAAAGCTTTTCCTCATCAGAATGCACAAATGCAAAATAACCTATCCTATATCCAAAACAATTCGAAGTGTAACAATAATAGCTGGATTTTAAATTTAAGAAACACTGTCTATAAATGCACATTATGAAAACAATTTGCAAATCTGAAAAGGTAATTGTTATATATACTTCACGAATACATATTAATATAACAATACTATTATATTGTTATATTAAAGTTGCTTTTAAGTTTTAAGGTAACAAGAACTCTGTGTTTGTAACTTTCTGACACCAAACTTCAAAATTGTCCAGAAAAAACCTGGACTCTTTGAAATGTTTTAATTTCTGGTGTCTTTCCTCAAAGGATTTGTACATTTAATCTAACCAAGAATGAAAAATGTGCTGTATTAAGATGAAAGAAAGTACAAATAATTTTCAGTCTAAATGTTAACTGAGGTCTGTGATTAAAGTCTAAGGAAGCTAACATGTTACAGGAGAATCTGCACACAGTCATAACTGGATAGTAACATCTAACCAGGCATTTTTAAAACAACCTGTTAGTTTAAAATCAAGGATAAAAACGGGGTTTGTATACCATTTGATGTTTCAAAAAGGCAAAAATCACTAGTATGCCCCTCTACTTTGTCATGTACAAAAAAATTTTCACTCAGCTTAAAAAAATCCAACAACTTTTATGGGTTATGATCACTACAAATTTTAAGATGACAAGAAGTGTCTTTGCTAAAATGAGAGCTCCAGGCTTTCTTTGAATTCTCAACACAGCAAAATAACTGTCTTGCAAACTTGCATTTCATTGCTAAAGCAAAAGCCATAAAATAAACAGCAGTGCACAACTTCAATGTGATTCTAAGAAACTATTAATGCTGATACCAGAGGCGATTTATTTGGCTTTGTGATGTTTTGCATTTGTTTTGCTGTTTTTTAGTAAAACTTTCCCCTTCTGACAGAATACTGTTAAACACAGAAAAAAAATTTGCTACTTTCTACAATTGTCCAACCTTCAGACACGGTAAAAAAACTCAACATACAAGAGTTCTAGAGCAAGTCAATCTGCAAAATGTTATACATCAGTAATAAGGCATCCACTTTACAGCTTAAACAGCTTGTTTTGTTTGAGCAAAACAGGAAGCATTTCCCAAAATATATATTTTGAATCTGTGTAAACAAAGCTTATATGTATTGCTTCCATTAATTTCAAAAATGTACACCCACATGAACTGAAAGTGATCTTGGTGCTATGAATTTTAGATTATTGTAATTTATGTAGCTGTAATCTGAAGATACAAAATCCAAATATTTTTGAACTTAAAATATTGAAAATCAAAAATTTTAATTATGCTTATGTGAAAAGAAAGCTAAAAATACACCCCAAATTTTATGCCATTTCACTGAACAAAGGAGAAAGTACTATGAAAATAAACATTCATCGGTTTTCCTAACAATAAATACAAAGACAGTTATTATAACATACTGCAACACAGGAAATATTACTATATTGACCTTAATGTTCAATCAGTAGTTTTCTAAAATCTTTCCTCAATGATGCCAGAATCTTCTACCTTGTCAGCTGTCCAACAACTTTTAAGAGGGTTTTATTCTCTTGCTTTAATTGTTCATTTTCGTCTTCTATATCATCTAGATCCTGTACAAGAAAAAAAGAAAAATAAACACTTCTCAGGATGGAGATACAAACTCTCAAACAGTAGAAGCAGGAATTTAGCATCTTGGCTCTGTAATGAGGAAATTGGGATAGGGAAGAATTAGTGTCGCAGTTGGTACCCTTAGAACTATTAAACCAGTGTGTTTCCATGTGTTACTGTAATTACAAAACATTAATCTTATATTCCCAAGCACCTTAAATAGAAACATGATCAAATCAAAGCTACAGCAGAAATTAATGCATAAAGAAACCAAAAGAGAATGGGGGTGATTACTATTCTGGCATACACAGAAAGTGTATTATTAATCAGCTACTGCTCCTGCTTCCCCAATTGTTTGTCTACAACTATAGCTCTCATGTACACACATCACTAGTTATTACTGCAAGAAGACCTGTTTTCTGTATTAAGTATCAAAATTCTCAGAAAAAGATATGCCAGTCTACTTTTTTTCTGTTTTTTGTGGAAAAAAAAATAGAAGTGGACTTTGTAGCTTCTGTCTAAAGTGCTACTGTAAGAACAGATAATGCACACACAGTAGTAATGAATGGGTGCTCAAAATAGATTGCTTTCACCCCAGATGTCAGTGTCTTTTCCACTAATTACCATTTTTGTCCAGTTCCCGTTTCACTTCTTCAGTCCTAACAAGTTTTTTCAAGCCTTTAAACTGAAAATCAGTGATAATGGCTGCTTAATATACTTAAATAAAAATATTTTTAACATTACTTAACATTACTTCAATAAAAATAATTTTACTGTACAAAAATCACATGCAAGAAACAGAACGTGAACTAGAAAAGAATGAAGAAATCGAAGAGTGATGTCAAGAACAGGATTTTAAGGACAAAAATGAAAGGTGGGCAAAGGAAAAAGGAAAAAGAATTCTCATTGGAGATCCTATATGTTTTCTGATTCAAGTTTGCCAAACTGTCCTCTTGCCTTAAGTAGTAAAGAGAAGATTTTCCCTCTCTTGGTCCTTTGTTATGCAGTGTTTGACATACAAAGCCCAGTTTCTTATTTCTTTCATTCCAGAAGTGCACAATAGAGATCATCCATTCAACTGGTATAATGATTTTTAAAAGCCTCTTCAGTTTGCCAAGCTAAAATCCATACCTCAATACCTTTGCAATCCCTTTATTGTTTTCTAGAGTGGAATCAAGAAATCACTAGCAGAAATTCCTTTTTGCCTCACAGAAGTAAAGCTGCATCACTGTATGAATCACTTCCAGGAAAAGCATTTGACCACTCCAACATAACGGATACAAGTGACTTAAACATCCAAACAGGGAAAGTTTTGGTGATAGATCCTATAAATACAATTTACTATAAACAAATACACTTTATATTCTGTTTTGTGCAATTCAGATCAATAATCAGATGGAAGGGACAACACATTTTCAATAAAATGATTTCTTTTTAGTTTGGTATACATAAAACTTGTATTCTAATGTTCAGACTTCTTGATCTAGGTATCGGATGCCTCAATTCTAGTTTACCTAAAAACCTCTTGTTTAAAGTTCTAGTATAACTGACTCAAAACAAAATATTAAAAGTTTGTGAAATGTTTATGCTGCAAAAATAACATTCCAAAAATTACTACATGTAAAAGTTTCTTTAATATAAGCCAGGAAAAAAAACTGCTGCAGTTTAAGTATCTACTGAAACAAGGGGCTGAGAGATGAAGGAGATTCTGCCACTCTGAAATTTAAAGTTTCTTATTCAAAATTACAACACTAATTTATGCTTATTAGCAAAAAAAAATGCAATAGTAGGAAAGCTTGAACTTCACATACCAAAAGAACTGGTAACTCCACAATTGACACTAACTAGACTGTAAATCGTCACTGACAGACTCCCTCCAAACACACTTTTAACTACAATGACATCTTAGTGAGGTCAGAGATGACTTAGTGCAAACTAGTTGACAGTTGAACTTTGCCTACAAATAAATATTTTGAGATGCCTTTCCTTTCAGACATGTAAGGTTTTTATGAAGCACTTTCCCCTTTCTTACAAAGAACATGGCAGACATACTTTTAACGTCTAATATACTGGAACGAGAGAATGCCATTTATAGGAGAAAGCCACTTCTGTTCCTCAATATAAATGCAGCTCATATTCTTTAAATATCTCTGTGATGCACTGATTGATCTCAGTAAAATGATATTGTCACATTAAATAAATGTACTCACTTAAAATGAGAAAAATTCTACTAAGAAGTTTTCATGGTTCTTGGAAAAAGTTTTTCAAATGCAACAGAAGGTCTTTGCCGATCAGGGATGCATCTGTGGTTATAAACTGACTAAAATTTCTACAAAGAGCATTTTGCTGAATATGGACTGAACAGTCAGAAAGATATGGAATAAAATGGCTTTTTAAGAAGTTATCTAGAGTATATGACATGACACTCTTTCCATACCTGCGCATCTTAACATCCAATAACTGTATATTTTGCTGAACAGAAAAGCTGGAGAAAAGAAAAGAAATGTGTAGATGGTCAAATTTAGAGACCACTATTTAGGCTGCCAACCAGCAAAATTTCTTAAGAACACCTCTATATAGACTCAGTAAATAAAGTTCAGTCCTCAGGACATCCTTTAATCTGAACAGAAGGCTGAAGATCGCAACTGTTCTTCCATGAAAAGCATCCAATCCTGGTGCTAGGCCTACACAGGGACACTCCATGAAGAACAGATGGATGTCCAAGTGCTGCCTCTCATGCTCTCAGTTATGATAATAAACCTGAAGCAAATACAACTGCCATATTAACTTCCATAACCTTCTATCATGGGAATAATGTGGTATTTCTACAGCTTTTCTTAATTTTTTAAACCTTTTCTCTTTCTAAATCCACATGGACAGCCAATATAGAAGCAATCATAAATTCAAGAGTTAATAAACAGGAAAGTAAAACTGTATTGGTTTTAATGGAAGCATCACTTGAGATATGAGTTCAAGAAGACAAACAATTATGTTGGTCATAAAATCAAAAGGTAGCTGTTTCATCCTTAACAAAAGCCCAAGAGACAGAGATATAAATAACTTCCACTCTATTGAGTAAACAGACAATGTTAAAGGTATGAAAAATGCTGACCTGATGGACCAAAAAAATCCCTTATCTTCTGTGTTTAAAAGTATCTACCTAGGGAGCACCAATAAGATGGCTTTGTAGATCTCATGGAAAGGTAATATTGTAGTTAATATATAACAAAGTTGGTTTTGAAATTACTTTATTCCGTTTGTTTTCTTCCATACAACAAGGAGAAATTGCCCTTATACTTAACACAGGCAATGCACAGACACTGACTGACTTTACTATGGGTTTTCAAAGACAGTTTCTAGTTAAGACACTTGATGGATCTCATTTAGGACATCATACTTCAAATATAGCCAAAAAACCCCCATTGCTTCTGGAACATCAAACCTCTCAAAAAGTTGTCCTAAACCTCAAGATTTCAGTCATTTAGGTTCTTTTCATTTGTTCTTTCCGACCTTTGAGTCACGAAGTCAGACGTGACCAACAGTATTAAATAGCTTTGCCATCCATTATGCAGAAGGAATAAACACCTGCCTCAACTGTAACAAGGCCATCAGCTTAGATGAGACAGATTCTCTGCAGAATTAAAGACCTGCATGAAGAGCAATGCCTCAGCTGAAATAGAAATCTCTCCAAAACAGACAATACCTCATTTATATAAGAGATCAACTTCCAACTTTCTCCATATAAAAACCAAAATATGCATTTCAGAATAATCTCATCTAATTTTCTAGGTTAGTTTGCCAACTTCCGAATGCTGTGTCCTTTGCTACTAATGAAGTGCTGCAAAATGTAGGTCTGACACTCTTCATGCAGTTATTGCCTCCCTTCACTGATGGACTGACCAGAGCCTTATCTGCACTGGACTAGAAGAGAGGCATATATCTCTAGTACATCGGGACTCCACACCTCAGCCAGGAAGTGCAGGATGAGGTCAAATAATCCACTCTGTGAAAGAATTCCTGTTTGCCCTTAAAACTGGTGCAACCTTTTTCTGTCAACTTTAAAACTTCTCATCCTGTCCCATTTCCAAGCATGTCTCACTCTTCTACCCCTCTACTCCTGCCTTCACACCTTGCCTGGTGGTGTTACCTCATGTCTCCTGTCCTCACACCTTGCCTGGTGATGTTACCTCATGCCTCCTGCCCTCTGTCTTATTCCACCTTTACTTGGGATCAAAATATAAGAAGCTTTTGCTTTCATAACCTTGCTCTATGTACACTTTGGACAACAAGGAACTGAGGTACTCCAGTAACACCAGACTTAGGGAAGTTAATCATGACAAATACAACTCACCTTAGAAAGAAAATGTAACTTGCTGACAAAAGTTGAAAAGCTACACAAATACAAAAAGCCCTCAATTAGTTCTTTTCTGACCTTACCCACTGAATGTGGTGCCTGAAGAATACAACAGAGAATGCAGACACTTTTATTTCCTCTTTATAAAGCCATGTAAGAAAGTATTTGCTTACTCTGTTTAATAAATCAATTTCTTCTTTCAGCTTTCCAATTAGTTCCTCTTTGTCCTGCGCCATCTTCACTAATCTTGCGTTTTCCTGTCTTTCTTTTGCAAGCTCCTATAACCAGAATACAGAATGAAGTTGGAAATGTAAATTCTTGTTTTAAAGAGACCGTTTTAAGTCAATACCATCTAAAACCAAGAAAGAAGAACACTTATCTATAATTCCTTTCCTACAGCAAGTCAAACCCACATCTTCAAGTCCTTTAACCTTTCAAGGAGCTAAAGAATCACATCTAAGAATATTTTACCAACAGCGAATCTGTTTGATATCTGATTCAATTGATAATGTTTTTAACTTTTAATAAGTGATAATTTATATTTAACTTAAGCATGAACACAGAATTGGACAGGGGCCCAAAATGGAAATAAATGTAAAGTATCAGCTCCCAAATTGTTGTTGGTTGGATTTTCTGTTGCTGTTTTTTTTATAATACCATTACAAGAAATGAAGACTCACTTCTAAATCTGTGGGCCTGAATGTGAGAAAGAATGAAAATGTTCATCAGGAAAGAAGGTGCTTAAATCTTCTTCAACTTTTTGTTACTGGCAATTAATGTATTTCAGAAAGAAGTTAATTTAGAAGGGAGGATTATGGTGTACTCTACTCAAATGAAGGTTCTTCAAGACTTAAATCAAAAACAGTAATTTCTACAAAATACATGTTATGTTCTCCCTTTCCAAAAAAAAAAGACCTATTCAAATTTGTTTCAAATTCAAATGTGACCTACTCAAATGTATTTACTTAGTAACCCATACTACTAGTAACCCATACAATTCAAGAATATTTGGTAAGTTACCCACAAAAAATCCACTTCAGAGGAAGACAGAGAAGCCAGTAATAGATTATACAGATGACATTGCATAGCAAAATATTGGCTTAGTTGAAAAGCTCAGCTTTAACATTATTACATTTTCCCAAAACTGTTTTTATTAAATCAGTGTGAAACAATGAAAATAATTTTAAATATGTATTTTAAGTGTTTACAGCTCTAACAAACAACTGGATAGCAAATTTTACAGTATTTCAGTATACTAAAAAAATCCAAACCAACAAGTAGATCAGAAACTGGCTTGTAACCTTGTGAACAGCCAGTGAGTTCCTTCTTCCCCCAAGGTATTTGGTAACTCGTTGGTGTGCCACGAGTTACATAAGAGAAGCACACAGAGCACTGCTAGCTCTCTAAGTGAATGACCTTTACCTAAACTATTTCTCACTTATATACCAAATGAAAACTAAACATCTGTGATTTGAAAGCTCACATTCTTTTCAGTCAGTATGACTCTTTATACATTTTTGCAGACATAACTATCTGTACTTCAAGCATTTTGCATAATTTCTATGTATTTTACCTGCAAATTTCCCCATGGAGTTTCAAAAGTACTTTATTTCAGATGTATGTCATGGAAAGGTTAGTTGGTACTTACCCTTTCAAGTTCCTCAATCCTCTTTTCCAAAGTGTTACTTGGTAGAGAACTGCCAGAAGAATTTGCATCTCTGCTGTACCTGCTGAAAGTTGTCCTCTCTGTTCGGGAATACCTATTTGGAGCATCGTCTTCTGGTGCATTAGCTGTACTGTGAAAGGCAGAGCAAAGCAGACACCTATTTACACATTTAACAAAATGGAAATGAGCGCAGTCACAGAAGTGCTTTCCAAAGCAGTCAATAGGTCAGTCTAATAAACAGCAGAGAACATATTTCACAGCTCTTGTGTAGCTGAGAACTCACTAAATTCACCGCCTCAGGGATTCAAATACTTGGATAATGCAGCTTTCATCACATGGGTAATAGACTATAAGCACTTACCTATTTTTCAAGTTTCATGAACTACGCACGATAAAAACCAAGCTAAGTAACTTTATTTCAAGAACTAAACTACAGAGTTTAAACCAAGTGCCTTTTCAACTAGATGAAAACATAGGGGATGAAAAAACAAGTACATGTCCAGAATATATGAAGAATATTGACTAACTTTTTGGGAACTATGGATTTGGCCTGTAAGGGAATGGAAAGTAAACTCAAGTGGGAAAGTGATGTGACCCAACAAACTAATTTTATGCCATCGCCAGATATTTTACTTCAGAACTTTGACACAGAGGAGTTTGTCAGAGCTCTGTTGGTAGGCACTCACTCCTTAAGTGGTCCTATGGGGTTTTTTGGTTTAGATTATGTGTCTATTTATTAAAAAATCACTTTCATGGAATCAACAGATTAGTACTGCAAGTGCACATAAGCTAGTTTTCAAAAAAGCATGCAGGTTTCTCCAATACTACCAGTATGTACAAAACCAGCACTAATTTAAGGATATGTATGACAAGTCATTTTCAGCCACAAAACTAGCAGTGTCCTTCCCATAGCCATTTTCTTCCTAACAGTACTGTTACTTACCTTCAACGAAGATTCTAACAAATAACTAAGAACTACAGACAGACCCTGGGAGCAGGCAAAGAGAGTTTCCCTCTTCAATTTGCCAAAATTACACTTCTTAGACTTAAAATATACAGGCAAACTGCCAAGACAAAAACAAAAAATGGAGATACTCAAAAACCACCTGGAGATGGTCCTCCATAATCAGCTCTAGGTGGCCCTGCTTGAGCAGGGGACTGGACAAGACCTCCCCCAGAGGTCCCTTCCAATGTGTGACTCCAGCCTGTGATTCTGCAAAATCACACAGCTGAAGTATTTATACACTGGTGTTCTAGACCACTTAGGAAAAGAATGGAAAGCACTACGAGCATCCCTACAACACTTCCTTTAAAACACAGAAGAGTGTATGATTAATGCGTTCATTTAACAATTTTGCATTTCATAACACTAGAAAACCCCTGCTGACAACATGCATATTTAGATGGATACAGTGCAAATCAAAAGCAGGAATATCTGGCAAAGGGATGTCTTTTTGTGGATATAAATATTCTTTTGCTCCAGTATGTGTGAAGTTTCCAAGACACACTGACACAATTGTAAGGAATTTTGTAGCTTAATGTTATTACCATATTTAGCACTGTTTATTCTTTATCCAGGAGATTTTTTAAAAAACATTTCTAGGACCGGATATGCATGTTGCAACACAGCATAGGAGAAATATTTTAACTTAACTCTATAAATTCAAGTTTATTTAGCTTCCTAAAAGACATGCAGTGTCATGCTGTTAATGTTTCAAGGAGAGACCACACACACAAAAAAATTCATTATTTAGAAATTAATACTTTTGCCAGCATACAGGTGTATTTCAGCTCCAGTGAGTGATATTGGCAGAAGCTCCTACACAAAGATTAGAAGAAAGAATACCTGGACAGGAAGGGTTTCATTAATAAAGAAAACACTTTAATTTTCAGGGTTTCTTTTCCTGAAACTCAAACTCAAGACTTTCTTCACATATTCCACTGGGCAGCAGACCCTACTGAACTACTTCTTCCTTTTCATTGTAGGAAAGTACAAAGGACATATCATGGAAGCGTCTAGGATATGGGATTTAAAAAAAACATTTAATGAGGCTTCAGTCCATAACCTAACACAAGGAATGTGACAGATAAAAAGTTCATTATTTTAGTTGTTATAACCAATGGCTGGTACACAGCAATGGCAAAAAATGTACTATCCATGACAAAACAGAAACATCTTTCACATAGAATGGAACTTAATTCTTCAGATGCAATGTCACTTCATGAGTGTTAAATGAGAAAGAATCACAGAATCAGAACATACTGAGTTGGAAGGGGTACACATCAGGATCATTGAGTCCAACTGTCGGCCCTGGACACCCCAAGAGCCACATGTGCCTGAGAGCATTGTTCAAATACTTCTCGAACTCAAGACAGGCTTGGTTCTGTGAAACTGGGAAATCTATCCCAGTACCTAACCATCCTCTGGCTGGAAAACTTCTTGATATCCAACCTAAACCTCTCCTGACTCAGCTTTATGCCCTTCCCTTGAGTCCTGTCATGGATCACAAGCGTCAAGATACCTGTACCTGACCCTCCTCTTTCCCTCATGAGGGAGTTGTAACTGCAATGAGGTCTCCCCTCAGTCTCCCCTTCTCCAGGCTGAACAGACCAAGCAATCTCAGCCATTCCTCATAGGGCTTCTGCTCCAGTCCCTCCACCATCCTTGTTGCTCTCTTCTGGATGTTTTCTAGTAGCTTCATGTCTGTTTTATATTGTGGCACCCAAAATTGCCCCCAACACTCGAGGCGAGGCCACCTCAGCTCATGGCAGAGCGGGACAACCCCCTCTCTTGCCTGGCTGGCAATGCTGGGCCTGATCCCCCCAGGACCCTTTCCACAATGATGACTAGAAAAACAGTATCACTGAAATTGGTGTCTCTTTACTAAGAGGAAATATCTATGAACCAATAAAGATACTGTCTATGGAAGTATACATGTAGCTTATGTTTATATAAAAATATACGAATATAAATATATTTTACAAGGGTTTTTTTCTGGATATACTTAAAAAAAGATAGCAAAATCAATTTGACTACTCTTACAAAGAAACAGAAAATCTGCATTGGAATTATGTTCCTAGTTATTTTCTTTACAATAAAATCATTTATTCATACAGGGACGGGTTTAAAAGCATTACTACAGCAAGGTAAAATATTCCTTGCTCCTTCCAATGCTTCTTTGATTCTCACGATGTCTTCCTAAAGCACTGTCCAAACTGCCATTTCACCCAATGAAAATCACCCTGTCAAAACTGTATTTCAACTACAGCAGGTTTATTTTGATGCCACAATCTTACAACTATACCTGATTTGGAAACTCCCAGTTATTTATGTCACTGCAATCTAGTCAGTGGCTAACAGCTTCACTGGAAAAAGCAAAGGAGAATTATTTCTAAATAGGGCACCTTGGCTTTCTGTTACTTCAGGCTTAAGCCAGATTTGTGGCTTTCAGAGTTGAGCTAAGGAAAGGCAGTCTCATCTTCTCTACAGCTGTACTTCCCTAGGCTCCTCCACTTTTCCTGCTTCTGATCTTAAGGTGAATGGGAAACTACTTAAACTACAATGCAGCAACTGAGCAGCCAAGCAAAAGGAAGCCATCAACTTCCAGCCACAGTGGCTCCCTGAAGCAGTACCTTGCCCAGCTGCATGAGCACTGGCACCACGGGCAGTGAGGAACTCCGAGCAGCTCAACTTAGACCATCAAAACCCTTTGCAGAAATAAACCCTGCGTGTTTATGACTTCTCATAACATCAGCAGTGTCTCAAGAAGGGCTACAAAAGTCAAGAAAAATCTCTTAAGTGACCCCTGTTCAAAATAAAATGCTCGTATCTGCAAAGCAGTGCTCCTAAGGTAACAAGCTTAGATGAGACAATGCTTCCAAAGCCAGCCCTCACTGTAAAACTCCTAAACACGGGCAAGCAGGCAAGTCTGGGCATAGAATTATGAAACAGTATTTTGCAGATGTGTTTTTTTTAAATTAGTGAGATCAAGGTTAGTATGATGGAAAGCAAACTGTTATAGTTTAATTTTTATAATTATCTAAAAACACTGAGCAAGGCAATTTCAGCAGTGTTCAAAAATTTCAAAGCCTTTCCAATGAGTGCTCTGAAGCACCTTCTCTTTCTATGGTCTCTACTTCCCCATTTATTTTTCAACTCTTAGATGAATGATAAACTCAAGTATGATGGAATCTTTTACAATTACTGCTAAACAGTCTCTACTTCTCGGCTTCTATGTTAATGTGCTATGTTAACGTTAATGCTCCATGTTAATGTACCAGCCTAAATGAGGGGGCAAAAATCCTTTCTGAAATTTTGACTGGAAGCCATAAACCCATACCATTTTGTATTCATTTCCACTAGTAAAACTTATATGGGGAATACACTTCTGAACCACAAAGAGATTTTAATCTAGCTCTTTTTGTAAAATGATTCAGTTGATCTGTCTGATTCAAGAACCATGCAAAAATCTTTAAATCCCAACCTGCAAAGTTTGCTCTACAATTTTCTTAGAAAAAGAAACTAAACTGGTTCAAAAACTAGTAGACAGAATTTAAAGTAAGCTGATAGAACAAACTTTCTGTGCTTATAAAAATACTCCTATGTCTGCATAAATATCTTGCTTTACTGTTACTTGCAAACAAGCCTTTTAGTTCACAAAAGAAACATAATTCATGTTTACATGTAGATTAGACTCAAGTATTTCAATAAAGAAAATGCACATTGTCCTTCTCATGTTTGAGAAATCACTGGGAACATCAACTATGCTGATACCATCAGAGTTAATCAGAAAACCATTCTTACTAATGGCAATGTGTACTTAAAATAACTATTCACAAAGCAGTACAAAAAAATGGCAGACCCAGCTTCATAACAGTAGTTTGAAATGGCCAAGATGAGCCATATTAGATTAAAAAACCTGAGAGGAAAATGGAAGAATGGGAAGTTGATATGGGCTATTACAACTTAAGTATACCTACACTATTTAAAATACATGAAGCTCACAGTTAGGAGACATGACTGACCACAACTCCCAAATACTCTCCTGCATGTTCTGTGGCCTTCATGTCTGCACAACCTTATAAATTCTGGTCATGCTTTTAATAGATCTCACAGTACCACTTCAGACCACACTTTCTCCTGAAAATATTTTATGCACTTAATCATGCAACGACAAAGGAACCCCTCCACAAACTTTTGAAAATTTCTTAAGTAAATTCAGAAGACAGACTACAATTATAGACTAAGATCCTCACCACAAACTTTTATTTACTTTACAGCACAAAGAGACAGGTTCAATTTGTCCAAGTCACTAAGCACACAGCAACACACAGCAGCCATCAGAGTTCATTTGTAAACATGTTTTCCAGTCAATGGACACTCAGTGAAACAGGTTTCCCAGCAATGTCATATAATCGTTTAGTCACAGATTGTTGCACCCATATAAGGTAAAGTAGCCAGTGTAATTCATAGTGTAAGATCTGTGCAATTCCTTGAGTCCTAGAACACACTGAGAGAAGAATGGTTCTGTAAGAGCACATATAACTGATCTTTTCTGCTTTTAAATCTCTTTTCTTGTCAGGTACGGGAGGATGGATATCTCAGTGTAGAGGCAGAATCACAGAATTGTTGAAGTTGTAAAGTTGTAAAAAGATCTCTAAGATCATAACATAAAATATGAAAACAGTTGAATGGAAAGGGAAAGGAAAGGTACTGGAAGTCCAGAGTAGTATCAGTAATCCAGGACTAGAAGTCAGAAAGGACAGATAATGGAGACAAAATAGGAAGAAAAAAAAACCAAAACAAAACAACCACACAAGAAATCAGACAAATAATAAAGACTAGAGCCTCAATGATTAAATATAAGGATGTAAGAGAAATGGGGAAGAGAAAGGAAAGGGTGCCTAACTGGTCTAGGAAATGGAAACCAGTGAAGTGAAGAAAAACGCTGAGATGAACAAGATGTCATGTTTGATAAGGAGTAACTGGGAAAGAGCAAGAAGGCAAAAGAGAAAAAGCAGAAGAAGTAAAGATGGAAGAAAGCAACCTGAATATTTCTGGCAAATAATTCAATCTTTCAATGGGAAAGAGAATCTATTGCAGAATCCAACATTGCAGAAAATATACTTTCTGTTTTGCTATCATATGTCTATAAAGTCTACCAATCACCTCTCTCCCACAAAGTACTGGCCACTTACTGTTGCAAATAAATTTCAAATAGGATCTCAAAATGCTTATCCCTTGTGAAGGTTCTTGCTTCCTTTTTTCCTTGCCAAGGTCAGGATTAGTACACAGGAAAAGTAGGTTTCATGTTTGGACTTGGATGTTTATTATTTCTTATCTGTTAAGTGAGTAAGTCTCTTATAGACTCACGAGCTGTGAGCTCTAACTAGCAAGTTAGAGAAATGAGGTAAAATGGAGTGCTTCTAACTCTTTGCAAGGTTATTCAAGCAATAATTACCCAATAATAAGGTGACACCTATATTATTTATACTTTTGACCCAATCATGACCACTCAAGGCCCGCAATGCAGTCCTTTTTCACCCAATTACAGAAAACCACCCAAACCCATGAAGAAGAAGGTGAAGAAGAAGGACTTAGACAACACCCAAAATCCTCCATCTTGACTCACATGTATTACTATATACTAAAATCTGAAATCTAAGTTTTTCACCCTGTGAGATCACACAATACTTCAAACTACACACCTACAACTCCCATGTTATCACTCAATCTTGGGAGCCTATTCCAAGGCCTCAAGTCAAATGTGGTGCTTGCTTGAGGGTCAGCACCTTTTAACACAGAAAGCCTGAAATTTTCAGCCTCCAGGGTTCCAACAGTCCCTATGTGAGAAAATGCTTCACTCTCAGTTTGCTTTGAAAACCTAAGGGAGTACACCCAAAACTGTTAAAAGCACATTAAGCTGAACGTATTGGAGCCTTGAAGCAGCTTATGATCTAATTCAGCCTTTAAGCTGAATGAATTAACATTCCAATTCTAGGCACTATCACAGAATGGCATTTTCTATTCACAGATTCACAGAATATTTTGAGCTGGAAGGGACGCATGGAGGAGTCCACATGGAAGGATCACGGAGTCCAGCTCTTAAGTGAATAGCCCATGCAGGGATTGAATCCACAGCCTTGGTGCTATTAGCACCATGCTTTAACCAACTGACTTTCCATGGGACTCCTATTGTATTTGGGCCTTCAGTGAGACTTGAGTGATCTGAGTAAGAATTACTGTAGAGGAGGCTGCTTTCTGTAAGACCTTCACCTACTGCAGATGTTGGAAGAAGCAAACAAGCACAGAACAATTCTGGTTCTGATTCCTTTAGCATTCAAACCAGAAAGCAAAACCACTGGGAGTCATACCTAAAGTACCTTCACAGAAAGAATTAGTTCAGAGAGGTAGAATTTTTCAAATACAGCCAAAAATTAGTAACTCCAATCACAGTGGGCATTGTTACCTCAAGGAGAATAAAACCTACTGAGTATTTGTGAGCACTGGGCACTGTGCTGACAGCGGTAAATAATCTTTCAACATGAAGCTTCAAGACTACACAATGAATAAGACAGATCACAACATCCATAAAATATTGAACGGCATCTCGCAGCAAGTCAGATTTCTCCTGAATGTGATGCTAGTCCTGACAGGGGAAGTTGACAAAGACTCTACATCCCACATATAACTACAGCTGACTGAGGGACGACTGCACAACCAAGTCTTCATTAGCATTTTCTAGCTTTGGCATTTCCTACTTTTGCAATGCTAATCAGAAGAATTAGATTATTTTCAAATAAGTTACGAACGTGGTTGTGCAAACTTCTATTTATTACCACCCCACGCACAACCAAGTTTTTGCAAGTGAGTGAGTATTACAGCATGTAGGCAGAGATAAGGTTTATGAAAAGCCATGAAAGTATGACACACACCACTTAAGTATTTGGCAGATAAAAAGAGCAATAAAATTCTGCACCAGGACTAAAGAGGAAGTAAAGACTGAACTGAAATGTGCTTGATTAATAAGAAATGAATCATGAAATTACACAGTTATTAAGTTTGTGACAATAAGCCCACCCATTCTGCAATGACAAAGTGATTAAAAAAAAAAAACCCACAGCAACAAAAAGCATCACTCAGCTGGGTTTACAAGAACCTGGGAATATAAATATAAAAGACACCATGCTAGGAAAGCTAAAGCCTAACAGGATAGGTTATTATTTTTTTACAGTGTGGGAGGTGAGACTTGGGAACGGGTTGCCCAGAGAAGCTATGGGTGTTCCCACCCTCTGGTGTTCAAGGCCAGGTTGGATGGGGCTCTAAGCAATGTAGTTAACTGGAAAGTGTCCCTGCCCAGGGCAGGGGGACTGGACTAGGTGATCTTCAAGGTCTCTTCCAACCCAACCATTCTATGATTCTACAGGTGAACAATTTTGAGCGGTAGAAAACACAGCAGTGAAGACTAGATAACTATAGATGTTCTTTGCCCTTTCTTCTACAGCCATATATATATACACACAGATTAATTATCACCTACATATTTTACCCAAGTTTAGGATTCCTAAAAGAGAATGCTTTCATGTACCAAACAAAAACATTCTTACAGAATTGTCTTGCTTCAGTTGACGTATTTTAGACCCCATGTTACCGTAACATTTCCTAATAGTTGTGATAGTTGTGTCAGTATTAATTCCACATGGCCAAAAATTTCACACACTGGTCAGGTGCATCAAGAGCTTCTGAAGCATTTCTCTGATTAAAAAGCTGGAGTAATGACCAGGGTAATACTTGACTCAAGGACAAACAAATAACAAACAAGACATGCTATATATATGAAACACCTGCTACAATTGAGACAGCAGTATGACAAAACCATCTTTCACTGTGGAGACCACCAAAATTATGTTCCTTTATTAAACTTTGGAATACAGTGGTTCCTAAATTAAACTGTGAAAATACTAGTTGCTATGCAATGTGTAGTCCAGTTTGATATTTGACTGGGAAACTATCCTGCCCTAGTAAGATCCAGTAAAAAACTAGTTGGATTTATTTTAAAACAGTAACATAATAGAGAGCTTTGTATAAGCTTGCTGCATCTTTCAGGTCCTTTACCTAATATCAGGCTATGTATCTACAGTAGCACTATGATGGCTTCTATTACAAATAGAATTTAATCAGCATTATTTCTGGCAGAAATGTAAAAAATTTTTTGTGTACAAAGATCTCATACCTTTTATACCTGCTTGAAACCATCCTGGAGGAATCCTAAAAGAAACAAAAAGCAAAAACTAATTAATATTTTTCTTGTATCTATACTGCCAAAATACTTTATCACTCCACAGAACACTAAGTCTGGAGTGAGAGCAGTCCCATGCCACTGTACAACTCAGTTTTGCATTTTTTTGTTGTCAAGTATAGACAATACCAGAACTATTGTTAGTCACCACGTTACTGCTTCTGAACGCAACCTCAGAAGCCGTGTCTGGCTCTGATTACATCATAAAACTGGATGCACTTATTCCATCCCCCTGCATGCACAACATGTGAAACAGCTCACACCCTGCCACCAGTACACCTCCACTACCACTAACTATTAGGAAAAACGTGCACTTTGATAGTTGTTCATCAACTTGTCCAAGAGCAGCAGAGCAAAACTGTTTCAATTCCTCAGCACCACTGCTGTCCTTCTGGATAGGAACAAAACCTGAAGCTGTCAAGTAAAAAAATTAAGACATGTTTCAACTGGTAAACAATGGCTCAGATTTGACAGAGTAAGTCCATAAATATTTTTTAGGATGTTGTAAGAACATGAACCAATTATTTTCTTAGTCATAGGCAAAACACCCCCCAGCAAACAACAGGTAAAAAGTCAGGAAAGAATATTTATGGAGTTAGTGGACAACTGCCTTTACAAGGAAAAAAAAGGTGAAGTATGAAATTCTGTCTACTTACAACACTTACTGCAGGCAAAGAAGTAAATGAGCTCTCAAAAAAGATAAAAGAGAAATTCTATCCACTCTGAAAATTCTACAAAACATTACAGTGTCTTCACTGATAAGCACACTAGTGACTTTGTAAGTAAATAAACAAGCTAAGAATATTGTTTTACTATAGAAAAAAAAGAATTGAAAAAAAGTTTGTATTATAGAAAAAAAATCGATCTCAAAGTACATTTTGTTCTATGGAGCATTTTTAACTTCTGCCATATGTGTTACACTTTTTCCCTAAGATAAGCAGAAGAGCAAAATTCAACAAATTCATGGGAACTATTTAAGGAAACCCACAAACTTGGCAAAATTGCTGGTCTAACACTGATAACTTTTTAAGATCTGAAAATTTGTGATTCACAGCTGTGAAAAAAAAAACCCTAATTCTACCTCTAAAAGGGCAGAGGAACATAATTTTAAATGGTAGTAATGCTATTTTTAAAGTTTACTTAAGGGTATGTTATCTTTGAAACGTCATGGAAGCAGGGGGAAGTTTCTGAGGACTAAAATGAAGTAAATGTCACTCCTTTCTTCAAGAAGGGTCATGCAGGGAACTGCAGGACAGCCCTTAGGTCAGCCCCTGAGTAGGAAATGGAACAAATCCTCAAGGACAAAAAGGTGAAATCAGCATGGATATATAAAGGGGAAACCATGGCAGCCTTCTGTGATGAGAGGACCTGGTGAATGAAGGCAAAGGAAATGATGTTTATCTGGATTTTAGCAAAGCTTTCAACACCTTCCCACACAAGATATGTATATAGCAAGAGAGGCCAGATAACAGACCATGAGATGCAGTGACTGGGTCCAAAGGGTTATGAACATCAGCATTAAGTACAGCTGGACACCAGCCACTTTGCAAGGATTGACAGAGGAGTCAGTACTGTTTAATGACTTCATTAATGACCTGAATAATGAAACATGGTGTGACTCTTGGGGTGTTCTTTTCAGGGACAGGAGTTGGACCTCCAACTATATTCTCTAATTCCCCCCTGCTCAGCCCTAGTGAGACCACAGCTGGCATGCTGGGTGCAGTTCTGGACTTCTCAGCATGAGAACACTATACTGGAGATCTTGACCCCAGCAAAGCTGGACATATGTTTAAAAGGTCTGGAGCATCTGACACGTGAGGAGAAGCTGAAAGTGCTGGAAGTGTTCAGACAGGAGAGTATCAGTTCAGGAGGTATCTTGCCAATGTGTACAAATTCCTGATGAGGTAAAGATGATGGAGACACATATCTATCCATGATAATAAAAATCCAACTCACTACAGTGCTGAGCAATTTGCTATAGGTATCCTGCTTTGTCCACAAGACTTGGACTGGAGACTCCCCCAGATCCCTTCAAGCCTTAACAACTTTTGGCTTTAAGACAGCCAGTAGTGACCGATGAGGTGATTTGACTCTGAGGTACCTGAAGAGATTCAAATTGTTTTGTCTAATACATTAAGATACATGTTCACTGTATGTGAGAACTGAAACACCACATCAGTAACACCAGACAAAACTCCTGGTGGTGATGGTCTCAGAAACATCCCAGTTGCCCCACTAGCAATGGGCAAGCGGTTCAATCATCTTTATAGGCTTGGACAGAGTTACATTGGGTCTAAGTTTTGCCTAACTGCCTCTAGATACAATAAAGTAGCAACTCTGGGCTCTAATTTTCCTCAGTTCTTATTTTTTTTAACAAGTTCTTTTTTCAGGAAAATGATTCCTGGTGAACATAAGCCTCTGTTTACAATGAAAGGCAGAATTCATGAGAAAGGGAGAAATTGCACCTGAGATTGCAGTCTAGTGAATCACATATACCTTTGTACAAAGAAATCTTAAGATATCAGATGCTTGTTTTGTACTCTAGACACTAAAAGGATGCAATTAATGCACTGCATATCCTCTTATTTGCTAAAACATTTTCATATACTAAATGCAAATATAAGCTGTAAAGCAATTATACAGATTTGTACATTTAATTCAACAGGACACTTTTAAAAGTTTGGCAGTAGCATTCAGAAAAGCCAATTCTTCAGAAAAAGCTGGGAAAGCAAACAAATGTTCACAAAGTGCATAGCAAATACTCATTTGCTACAAATGACAGCTGTTAAAACAAACAAACAAAAAACCTTGAGTCAATTAACAAGTCCTTTGTAACAGATGTTTCTGAAGTAAGTATTAGTGGGTTTTATTTCTGTAGTTAAAACTATGAACAAAAAGTTAAAAATGCACATCTGATGCATAAAAAATTCCTCTGAACACCAAATTAATATTGTGGATTTGGTAAATTATGACTTTTATTACTTTGAAATCTGTAATGTAAACACAAGCCTCTTTAAACACAATGACTCTTTAAAGTGATGATGAAAGCACTAGGAAAATGTATTATTTACCTCTGTTCTCACCTTATGGAATTTATTTTTGTGTGCATCCAAAAGTCTCTGGCGACATGAATATAAGTAGTCACACTGTAAAAAGCATTATGTGTCTATAAATCAAAAACTAATCTAAGATTTCAAACTATTCAGAAGATCTTAAAATGAGGCAAGCACCTATAATTTAAGATCTTGTCTCCTCCACTTTTGGAGAACTGAAGGTTGACAGAAAATGAAGAAAGGGAAGGAGAGAAGTAGGGACATGCCTGTTCTGACAAAGAGTTAGCCTAAAAGCAGATTATTCTTGTACATAAATACGTATTTACAAATCTGGCTTATATTCCTTAATATTTTTAACCTGTGGGTTTTAACCCACATTTAAAATACCTAATCATTACTATAAAAGTGAATGATTTGTCATGAGCAACAAAGGGATCAGTTTATTTGAATGTCTCCCTCGAAAAGAGGAATTCTTTTTATAGTCTGTGGAAATCCTGAATGGAAAAACAGTAAGTAAATAAGTAATCCATAACAATGCTAATGGTTTCTTTCATACTGGTGAAAAAATACCACTGCCAAAGACATCTACCAACATCAGTTCTTTGTCCAAGGCTGAACTCAAACACACACTTCAATGCAGTATTTCAAACACAGCTTTAAAATTATTTTTACTTTTTGCACATGATCTCAGGCAGCTTACATTACCTTTTAATAGTATATACTTCACTAATAAACCAAGTTATTAGTGAACACTGCAAACTACTGCAGAGTGACATGCATCAGCATGGCTCCAGAAAATTGTTCATGTTCCCTTTTTGTTTTGTCTACAAAAGAGATTGTGTGGATGGTATTAATGGAGGACAGGGTGTGACCTATGTGAAAAAACCAAGGAAAAAGAAAACATTTCTCTCATTCCACATGAGCTCCTTCATCTGATTAACTGCACAGACTGACACACAGACATGCACCTGCTGCACAAGAGAATATATAAAGACAGAAAAGGTAGCTGAGCACATTTCAATTAATGAGACCATTTACTGCCAATTAAATCTCTGTCAAACTAGGATGCAAGGAACTTCGCTAACTGTCCTCTTTGCTCCTGGCTCATCTTGGTATTTCATCTGGCCAAAACAGATTATATAAACAAGCTGGTCATCGGGCTTTAAATAAACAGAATTGTCTGTGTTTACAAGTGTCTGGCAAAGTTTTCCAGATGTTAAACCAACCCTACTATTACAAATTTGCTAGTTAAAATGCACTAACAAACATTGTTTTTAAACAAGTACGGACACTGGAGTCAGCTGGACTATGTAAAAGATTCACTGCAATCCCTTGAAACACTACTTAAAAGTTTTGCAAACAATTAAAGCAAATCCCCTGGATCAAATCAGGCTGTTAGGGCTCACTGGTATATATACTGATATGAAGACTATGCACACTGTTTTGAAATATAACTATACACTAGTGCAAATTATTACTACCTGATGATATTCCTGCAACATGCAAGATTAAATTTTGACTGAAATTCAGCCATCAAAACAATTTTCTTTTCATATGTAATTAAAATATGGGCTTCCTAGAAAGTTTCTTGTACATTCTTCAAGATGTGAGCAAATATAACTTCACTACATAGAAGAAGGAGATATACTGCTGGCGTTTCTTGCCTTTTTACATACCAAGGTAGATTCTATCTCTATCCAGCAAACAAAGTTAACTCCTGTACCTTAAATCACATCTTAACAGCTACTTCACACATTTAGTGCACAACTCTGCACTGAGATTCGTTTGGAAATGGCAGTTACGTACCTTCTGCAATACAGACAAGGTTTCATTCAGCTCTTAAAGTGGGATAACATCTAAATGCTCAACAGTTGAAAGGCAGTCTGACCCTAATACAAACCAGGAATGACTGCAGATGAGAAAAACAGCAGAAAGACAGATGAAATACCTTTCTTCTCCTCACATAAAAATTTCCTAAAAGCAAATTTCCCTCAGGATCAAGAGATACCATTTACCTTCCATTCCTGAATCACAGAATCAAAGAATATGCTGAGTTGGAAAGGACCCATCAGAATCATCAAGTCCAATGCCTGGTCCTAAACAGATACCCCAAGGATCACACCATGTGCCTGAGAATGTTGTCCAAATGCTTCTTGAACTCTGCCAGGCTTAGTGCTGTAATCACTGCCCTGGGGAGCCTGGTCCAGTGCCCAAGCACCCTCTAGGTGAAGAGTCTTTTCCTGATATCCAACCTAAACCTCTCCTGACTCAGCTTTATGCCATTTCCTTGGGTCCTGTCACTGGTCATAAGAGTGAAGAGATCAGTACCTGCCCCTCCTCCCGTTGTGAGGACGAAGACCACAATGAGGTCTCCCTTCAGTCTCCTCCAGACTGAACAGACCAAGTGATCTCAGCTGCTTCTCATATGGCTCCCACTCCATACCCTTCATCATCCTTGTGGCACTCCTCTCCATGGTCTCTAATAGCTTTTTTTTTTTAATGTCTTTTACACATTGTGGCACCCAAAACTGCACACAGGACTCAAGGTGAGGCTGCCCCAGTGCAGAGCAGAGGGGACAATCCCCTCCCTTGCCCAGCTGGCTATGCTGTGCCTGATGACCCCAGGACAGAACTGGCTCTCCTGGCTGCCAGGGCACTGAGGACTCACATTCAACTTGCCCATCCACCAGGATTCCCAGGTCACTTTCCTGCTCCCCAGTCTATGCCCACAGCCGAGACTGCCTCATTCCAGGCCCAGGATTGCCAAATCCTGCCAAGGCACCTGCCCTTGTTAAATTTCATACAGGTGGTGATTGCCCAGTTCTCTAATTTGTCTGTCTACAGGGCTCCTTGACCCATGAGGAAGTTGGCAGTTCCTCTCAATTGTGTCACCCCTTTGAAAACATCTAGAGATGCTCTTCATGGAAATGCAACTTTGTGAACCTTAACTTTATTTTTTACCGCCTCATCTACTATCTTTAATTAATATGTAATTAATAGGACTTCAAACTAGAACTAATAAATGTGCTAAAATGCCTGGATTCAAGTGATAGCTATTACTCCTGCGAATCCAAGGGAGTTATGACTTATCTGTCTGTTTACGCAGAGCCAGGGAGCCATAGAGAAACACTGCAAGAACACCTAGGGAATCAGTCAGAGTTCTAACAGAAAGGTAAGTATCCTCAGTTCGTACCTATGAAGAAATCTATTAAAGACATAAGGTGAGAGAAAATAATTAAAGAAATATCTGCAGGTAACACAATTAACTCCCAGATAGGTCAAGCATCTTCCAGAAGAAAACAGCTCCCAGAAATAAGGAAACCAGAAACCCACATTTTAACAAATTAACAGAGCTTTTTGTTTATTCATTATTCTCTGTTTCTATATTGAAGCAATATTCACCACTGAAGAGTCAGAAAGAGTTCAGGACAAGCAATTAGGCACTCAGAACAAAGCTGTGAAGGAGCTGATTAGACCAGGCTGAAAAAATCTGACGGGACCTCAGGTGACTCACAGAAAAAGCAGAGCAGGAAGAATTACCAGAAAGATAATGTGGTATCCCTAAGAAGTAAGAATCTGTAGGATCCCCTCAGACACGAGTATTTGAAACCACACAAGGGCTGAACTACAACTCAAAGCAGTATTTTCAGAGCAAAGGTCTGTGTTGCATACCCCAGCCTGATGATTAAAGGTATGCAGTTTATTTTTGAGCTAGCAAAGGCTAGTAATGTCCTTGTAGCACTACACAGGCAGCCAAAACTCGTGCTGTGATGTTCACACCACGTAAAAGGACTGGCTCCTGGTACATTTATGCCTCAAACAGTCTTCAGGTATGACATGAGAGCATTAGGTAACATGAACCAAAATCATGCCAGAAAATGCTGCTAATAATTAAGCCAGAGGCTCTATCAGCAGTGCAGCAGTTGAGCTCACACCCAAGTCTTGCACTTTTTAACAGTATAAACATAGTCAGACTGTCTCCACCAAACAACTATGAATTACAGATTCCTCCTCCCTCCTGAGCCATCACATTAATTACACTAGACTGCAAGGATGTAGAGACGGAGAAGCACGCTGCCCCAGCTATCCTCCCACCACCATGGAGCCAGAATATGCATCTTACAAATGCACTAACACATCTGAGTAACTACTGCTATGATATTCTCTAACTTGGTATTAATAACATGAATGTATGATATGTTACAAAATGTCTGACAACTATTGCTATGTGTATTTTTGCAGAGTATACATTTCTGCTCATCTTTCAGCAATACTGAGCAAGTTGTCTCCCCTCTCCACCTTGCAGCAGGGAACCTCTTGGTCCACGGTCCATGCTGATTCTTGCAGAATCGAACCTCCTCCCTCTCTGTACACACCCAGCACATACTCATAACTGCTACCTAGGCTTCAGACTTGTTCCTGGCATGAAAGCAGTATCAACTAAAATTCTCTCTCTAGAGCAGAACCACAGAAAAGTGCAGGAATCAGGAGTATTACCAAACCTTACAAAAGCTTTTGATATCAGTCAGGCTGTGTAATCTATTTGTACAAGTAGATACATCAGCAAGACCCCCTTTTTCAATATATTTGTATGTGTTCAAAGATTCTTCTTGCCAAAGAAACCTTAGATACAGTTTATCATTATACTTTCAGGATCACTTTTCTTGTTTCCCCACAAAAATAAAAATGACTGGGCAGAGATACCCACTGTAACCCTGCTGACTTAAAAAGCCAGTCCAAAAAAGAAAATGTGGGGGGTGGAAAAAGAAATCCTTTACATGAGACCCCTTTAGGCTGCTCAAAACATTAGTTGGGAATTTCAGAAACTGCTTCCTATTCCTTACATCTGTATAAAGGTTCCAAAAAAGGCTCTCCAGACCAGTGTAACAGCAGCTAGTGCTGGTGCAATTCTGGAGCACAGCTACATGAACCTCATAGTGGAAGAAACAAACAGGCCAACAACAAACCAAATATCTATTCATACAGGCTGAGTATACAGCAGCAACATCTGAAGACAAGAAAGAATTAGAATAAAAGTAAACAAAGCCCCCAGAAAACAGAATCTTAGCAGAAGGATCACAACCAAACTTCAGGAAATTACAAGGAAGAAATCATTACACATTTTGCTTCACACTTGCTGTGCATAAGGATCTAGAAAGTACCCGAAGAGCAGGTTGTGCTGAAAATCATGTAGGTTCCTAGGCACAACTGTGAATCTAAAGTAAGAACAGGAAGCCTTCAAAATGCCTTGCCTTCACAGATACAGGCTTGACTCAACTTCTCAACTTTAGTTTTCATACAAGTCCTGTGACAAACAGTTGTGCACACATACACAGGCACACAGATGGGTACATTTAATTCTATCTACTGGGAGTGAAATGCATTCATCAAACAAAATTTTAAGCTTAAATCACTTATCCACTAAATTAAACTTTATTGACTGCAGTGTTTAAAATGTTAATAACTCTGTATTTCTAAGAAAAGCAAAGTTTGCTATCATAGGTAATCAAATTTATGGTGACAGTGATCAAGCACAGAACACAAATAATGCCTTCAACAAAAAATTTAAAGATCTTTCTTTTGGTCAGTTGTCAGGAAGACAAATCTTGATAGTCATTAGCAGTATTTCCCTCCAAAGCAGAAGTTAGGCAACTAAAAGTACGCATGCCGGAGCTGCATCCTTTAGGCTATACATTGCTTAGCCAAGCAACTTTATCTGGCTCATAGGCAATTTACAGCCACTCTCTTTCCCTCTGGTCTCACATCAGTAAATGCAAGCTCTCAGCGTCCTGATTTCTTAGGGGCAAAATGGACCATGATTTCACTTGAAAGCACTTTCCAAAAGCAGCAGTACTGGATAGTGCACATGCCATACAACAGCTGAATCAGATTTGTATATGTAGATCCTTTGGCACAGTAAAACCCTGTGGATCAGCAGCACCATACCAACAGACACACGTACACTAAATTTGTTCACATGGCAAGAGAGGAGGAAGATTTTGGCAGAGAAACCTATGTTGCTACAACATCTTATGACATAGCCCATTCCCATAAGAAATTCAGACTCCACTGTTTCAAAACTGCTGTTCTACTAAAAATACAAATCCACACAATGTACCTAAAAACTAGCAATCCCATTTTTATCAAAACAAATCCTTGAGTGTAGTTAAAACCTCCAATTATACCAGACAAGAACACCATGCAACATTATCACTCTTAAACTCAAAAGTTACCTTGAAGATTAATGAAAAAGTTACTATATAGACTGGGGGTTTTTCCAACCTGCAATAATACACACAGAAAAAAGCAATTACAGCAAATTAACACTGCAAAGTCAACCAATTCAGAACAGGTCAGAACGTCCTAGACCTATGCAACTTTCATTCAAACTCATGATACTGCCCTTGCTGACATCATGATGTATTTTTCCACAACATCTCTTAAGTGGAACACAAAGAACAGTACTCAGTAATGTTCAATATTTTGTATTTGCTAGCTCTTCTTGAAGTGAACACATGACATAATTACTTAGTTTTTAACATACTCAAACTGCTCTGAATATAGACCCATATTGCTAGAAATTAGCTAAGTGATTGCCTGATCGTGTGTGACCATGAAAACATGAAATTCCTGCGTTCCTGTTTTCCTTACACAGGTCACAGAAATCATCTGGGTCTCCCAAGCCATGAGAGTCATGCCAGATGGCAAGTGAAGCACCTGGTTCTTGTCATGACCTGCACAGGGCAGCATATTCCCTCCAACTAATGTCACTTTAAAAACCACTGCACACACACACAAAACCGACTTAAGTCAGTGTAAGTGCAAATGCATTTTAAAAATTAGTGATCCTTAAATACTTAACATTGAATTTGAATACTTTTTAACTAATTTTTATGCAAACACTTTTAGACATATAGTCAGATTTCCTCATGAGTTTTCTACTGCAGTCACTATTATTGCTTAAGTGCTTTGTGGATACTAATGACTGCTTTCATATCATCTCTGTGAAGTGCATCACACTCCACCTGCAAATAGAAAACCCAGGATGAATATTATCTGGTAGTTAATTCTCAAATATTAGAGTCATATAACCTGATTTGGCAGAATTACTTATGACCTCCAAATGCAAATGTACGTCACCATAATTAACATACTTCCTTACTTTTAAAAACAATAGCAGTATTATAATCATGTTATTATACAAAATAATTCCTGGCCTAACATCTAAAAAATGTAGTGCTGAAAAGAAAACATGTTTAATACATTTAGGCATGCCTAGTGTGGCACAACCACATCTTCTCTATGGATGGAAATTAACATCAAGCAACATCACGGCAAAATACTTACAAAAGATGAATTGCTACTCTTGAATGCATGCACACAGTTCTTCCTTGCAAGAACTATTGTGAAACCTACATGCCAGACACCTTTGAAAAGCCATGTATGAATAGGCATGAATATTATTACCACATACTTTGGATAATGAAAGTAATAGTAAAATGCTGTTGTATGATATTACACTGCAAAATGAAAAGCCAGAAAAGGCAAAATAGGCAAAAAGTGCAACTTGAGTTGACTGGCTTATCTGGCAATATATTCTCGGCACAAGATTCATATACCAAACTCTGGGGAAGCTTGTGTCAAGCAGGTTTTTAGCTGTCGTTCTGAAAGGAGATGCATGTAAAAAATTCAGATCCCTGCATTTCTCACAGTCTGCCACAAAGCTAAGAAGGAATTTTTTTGCTTACCTTTCTTTATTGCTTTCAGCAAAGCTTATAAGGTGCCTCTCAAACATTTATAGTTTTGCAACACTGATATATATCCTTGCTTCCAAAAATTTCAATGTGTTAGGTCACATTTAAAGAAAAGAATGGTACTTAAGCAAACAGAACTACACTTCTGTAGAAATATCCTTGGACCATGTTCCTTTCAGAAAGTGCTTGCACTGTTTTGGTGAAATGTTAAGCTTTTTGAGAACAAAAGGTTAAAAAAAGATCAGATGTGGTCTTCCTTCAATTTTCAAAGGCTTTTGAATGACTTACAACTAAATGCACAAGGTGTAACTAAAGGGTTGTGTTAATAAATCAAGTTTAGAGTACTTCGCCAGCCACCTAACCTATTCCTACTGAAGTTACTACAATGAACCCAATCTACTGTGACACAATTTCATAATTGTACCGTTAATGCCAATTATGTAGACATTTCATCCTATCCTCACCTCCAATCAACAATGATTCTTTCAAAGGTACTGGGTAATTTCTACACTAAATTGAATAATTATCCAAGCATCGATCACAAGCTAATCTCTTGCAAGAACAAAAACCTGCATTACTGCTACAGAGAGGAGTGAGAGCAATTCAAGACACGGCAATACTATTGTGTATGTAAGTCAGTGCTCTGAGCTGAAAACTAGGGCAGCTTTGCCTTCTCTTGTCTTGGATTAACGGCTCCACAGGAATTCAGTACTAGGATCAAGCTTTAGTTTGTCTGCTAATGGACATAATTTGTACTTACTGCAAGAATATAATACAACTTACAGTCTAACAAGGTTAAGTGCTAAAAATGAAGTGACTTTTTTTGTCTAGCGAATCCATTCTGTTATTTGTGACTGTAATTCAGCATGGATGTTTAACTGCCTTAAATGTATCTCACAAAGCTGTGTCTTGTATAAAATAATTTTCTAAGATTCAACATCTTAATTTCTTGATTTTTTTGTTCATGTACATGCTAAGACCAGTACAGAGAAAGCAAGAAACATGCATTACAATTTCATACACAAAGCAAATTAATGGTTGGAACAAAATTACCGCTATTTCCAACTGAAATGCAAGGGTCTTGAATGAGGCCCTGGGCTTTGCAGCAATACATAATATGCAATTAGGTACAGCAAAACAGTTGTCACGGCTTAAAAAAAAAGAGTGAGTCATCTCATAATGGGGTCCCAGGCCTCATAATGCTTGAGAGGCAAAATTCTGCTACCAGTTTCATACCAGCACTACAAATACCAAGGCAGGTTTCTAGCAGATGACTGCAAAGAGATCTTTGCCAATCAGTACAGATGAAAAGATATTAGTAACTGTGATGGTTATGATCTTCAATTTATTAATATGGAATTAAGAAATACACTAGACAAATCTTGCTTGTGTGTGACAATAATAAAGATGAGCATTCCCTTTCTACAGTACGGTATTCTAAATCATCCTAGTATTTATAAATAATTACCTTTCAGTTGAAGGATTCAGAGTATTAGTTTCACAAAGGTTTAAGTTCAGTATCTAAATGACTCAGAATTTCCTCTTTCCATGCCCACAGACACAAAAATCAGTATCTCTTACTCTAATTGATTCCTATTTCCATGACATGTTAGTAGCAAAAACTCATCCTGACATGTTTGGATCAAGTTTTCCAGTGAGAGAAAAGGATTCAGCTCATCCAGCAAGATCCTTTTTGTCCTCAGAGAGGAAAAAACCCACACATCTTAAATTCAATAACCCCCACCCTCATGCCAATGACAAAAGGAATTTCGAAGTTCTCAAATGCCTTTTTATCTCTTGATGCTTTTGACAATACATATTTACTCAACTCCCATATATTAAATGCCAATTATTCACAGCTGATAATTTTTTTGCCATGTACACATTCAGTGCACAGCACAACTAGCATTTACAGACACTTTTACTTGAAGTAAAACGCAAGCAGAAAGGAAGCAAAGATAACATAAAACAAAGGATTTCAAACCCTTTCCAAGGTATTGAGAATGATACTTCTGTATTATTATAGCATAACTGTCAAAAAACAGCCAGTTGTAACGTGAAGATTTTAATGGATGGAAAACCTATACATGTGTATCGCACTTCAAGGCTTTATATTAGCTTTGAATTCACCTTCTTAGCCTTCCCAATTGGCTCTCAAATTTTCCACTGGAGACACCATAAGGTGACACACACATAACATACTACCATGCTCAAATATAACTTTTGTAATGACACACAGGTTATGTTAACCCTACTGCCACAGGATTACATGAAGAAGGGCACATATTTGAGGCATATTTTAGAAGGCCAGATGCATGAACAACTGAATTCCAAGAGGCACATGACCATGGTATCAGCAAACCTGAATGCTTTGATACAAAGGCTTGCATATGGTGGTTTTTGGCGGAGTTTTTTTGAGTATTAGCTAATAGTAACATCTTTTCCACATTCTGGAACTGAGAAAGTTTTCTAAAAGACTTAATAATAAATCTTCATTAAACAAACTGTTTTTTCCAGCCAAATCTTGTAGGTTTTATGCCAGCTTTCTGTACAGCACATAAATACTAACACCATTTTCAATTAAGACATGTTCACTACTTTGAATGTATAATTTCTGTCAACCTGCATGAAAGATACTGCTATCAAATAGTTTTGCACTCTTTTCAAGCTTGCCATCTCTGCTAAACAAGAGCTAGATTTCTATAAATACCAGATGCTGAAGACGCAGTTAAAGTAGAAACTTTAGTAACTTTTAAGTAGTAGTTTTAACTGTGCTTGTCCTTAGCATTACAGATTTTCAGCTCATTTGTAAGAGTTCTAAGCTTACTGATACATGACTTCTCCTCCTCTGTCTGCATCTCCATACACATAACTGTAGTAGCACACAGTACTGTAACTCACAAGATCAGCTGAAGAATAGAATGTTAGTCCAATTAAGAACAGGAGGAAAATTAAGCAAGAAAGTCAGAGTCAGATATAACACTTGTGTCTGGGAGTGGATTTAATGTTGATTTACCTGGTGAGGTGTGGCTTTCCATACTATCTTTTGCTAAAGTTAAATAACAAATTCTTTGATTGTAATAGTTTTTTAGTGCTTGTAACATTGCCAGATCTACCATCTTCTATATTGCCAATATAAAATAATTCAGAAGATGATTTCAGTCAAATAGCTCTTCTTCAGGGAAAATACTCAAGTCTGCTGTATTTTTGGAGCTATTCTTAAACAAACTTGGTATGTCCGTGCTTTGGATCAAGAACTTTAAATTCAGCCAGAGTTTTCAAAAAATGTACATATTGCCTAAGAAAATGAGACCTGCAACCTCTGAAAATATTAAAACAGAACTAAAAAAATCAGATTAAGGACTGGAAAGAAACCCTTATTCAGCAACATATTTCCTCATCAAAGATTAAGTCAATACCATCTTATTTACCACATTCACACTAATTATGTATTTACAAATTTTATGAAATTATAATAAGGATGGACAAGGGGGGGAAATAGCTGTAACTACAGAAATGTATTTATTCTGCTTAGTACATGGAAGTAAAATATATATTGGTCAATGGCAACTTAAAATGAGTTCTTACATCTACAACATAAGCTCTACTATTAGTCTTGCACAGAGTAGAAGCAAAAGGAAATTAAGTCATCAAAGCTGAAATATCACTGCTGTCAAATTCTGTTCAAAATAGGCAAGTCTTCTTTCTAAGTCTTCTAATAAAAAGTGAATTGACAGTGCCAGTAGTAAACTGATTAAGTCTTAGTAGCTACAATTTTCTAAGGCTTCATCTGTTCTGTACTTGTGCCACCCAGGCCTTTGCCAGATCCGAGACTTGCGACTCTCTTCTGTATTGTCAGTAACAGGACACTCCTGCTGTGCTTCATCAGCAAAGAAGTAGTGGCCGTTGGAATACAGAGGTGACAAACTTGGAAATGTAGGATGCAATTAATACAGACAGTTTGGTAAATAAAAACTGAGATTGTTGGTCAAGAAGAATAGAAAATTTGGATGCAAAAAAGAGGGCATAGGAATACAGCCAAAGCATTATATAATACCACTAGGGAAAACTAAAAACTTTTGGAATATCTGCTGAAGAAGTGAAAACAGAGTGAACACTGTAAGAAACAGTCTTACAAACAACTTGGACAAAAAGCATAAAAATGTTTCAGCATGATGACTTCTGATCAATCTGCAAAGACAATAGATCCAGTTATATGAGGCATACTCAGAGGAGACAGTCACTTTGCAGAAATACTTTTGTGGATGCTCACCACAGAAAAGAATGGTAAGAGTGTCATATCAGAGCATTCCCTCTGGAAAATGGTCTATTTACAGCAGAAGCACTGTTAGAATGTCAAAAAAAAAAAAAAAAGGAATTTTAAAATGTTACCTGCCGGAACGAGGCAGCTATTTACTCCTTGAGCTTTGAAGAAACCATTGATGTTACTGAAAAATGTAATAGCTGAACTACTCGAGATCAAATGGAACTTCTCATTTAAAGCTACCCTAGTACCATGGCATAACATAAACATCATCCTCAAGAAGATTCTTAAACAAGCACAGAACTATAGAGGAGTAAACTTGATATTTATACTGGATAAAGTGTTGCTAATAAGTCTAGAACAATTAAGAAATAAGTAAGTAAATATGGCACCATGTGGAAGAGTCACCAAGGCACTTGTAGAATAATTGCACTTTGCAAATCTAATACAGTTTTTTAAGTTATAAAAACGTGTCCAGGACAGAAATTTGATTGACAGCATAATGCATTTCAAAGGCACTTCCCAAAACCTCCTAAAGAAAGTAATCTTCCTCTTGGAATATAAGAAAATGTCCTGTGAATAAATCACTGGTGAGAAGGCAGGAAATAATGGCGGACCCCAATCGTCAGCTTTCACAGTGGCCAAACAACCAGAACAGCATCACAGGAACCCGTGCAGAAACCTGTGCTTTTCAATATATTTGGGGAGGAGATGTCCAAAGATGCTATTCAGAACAGAAAAGATAGAGCTCAACTGTAAAAACATGCAGGACTTCTTTATTGGGAGTGACTGGGAGGTGGAACAGGAGATTAAATTTAATGTACATAAGTATAGTGTACATAAGTGAAACAAAAGGTGAACATGTTTCTAAATCTACACAGGCATTGACCTCTGAGCTTGTTATTCTCACTCACAGATAACTCCAAAATGTTAAGTTAGATTAGGCATACAAAACATAAACAGTAAATTCAGTGCTCAGGAGACAAACAGGTATCAGGAATTATTAGGAAAGAAAGAGAGAACAAAACAAACCCCACCACTAAACCACTCTATGACTGTATGTTGTACTGAATGTTTCATTGATTCTGGTTTTGGGTAGCAAACAAAACAGAGTCAAACTGGAAAGTAGAGAATGTTATTGAGTAACTCCTGTATGAGGAACAACCAAATAAAATAGACTTCTTCAGCCTAGGGAACAGGCAGCTGAGAGGAGCCATCCTTTCTCTGCAGCACTCAGTAACATAAAGAGGAAGCAGTTGTTCCCCATGTCTTCCACTGGGACATTTTGCTGAAATCACATGGAAACATGGAAAATGACAGATTCAACTTGAACAAAAGCAGACTCATCTTGACATTCCAGGTAATTAAGTTGTAGACTTCTCTGCCCCACGCTCTTCTCAACGTTAAAGGCATCCATGAGCATATGAAAGACTGGGCAAAAATTTAGAGGGAAAGTGTATCCAGATCCACCAATCCAGCCATGTCACCTCTAGTTATGGATAGTTAGAAAACTACCCATGAGCACCACATGCTTGGTTTCTTTGCATGTTTTTCTCCCTGTGCATGTGCTGTTGCCTCTGTCGGAGTCAACAGGCAGAGCTGGATGGCCTCAGTTTGTACAGCTGCGTTTGTACACGCTGTTAGGTAACAGAAGGAGAAACAAGACTCATTAAAGAGACTTAGGGCACCCAGGAAAGAGACAGAACATTTGTCACAGGTGATATAACATGAAGGAAGGCTGTACTGGGCATAAGTGGCAATGTTTTGATATGAGGGGGAGGGGACTGCAGGAATGAGTATGGTCAGGGGATTGGAGAGCAATAAAGAGAGAGAAAAGGTTTCACAGAGGCAAGTGCTACCCTAGGAGTTTGTGTGTTGGTTTCAATCCTAGAATCAGAAATTAGAAATCAATTGACAAAATAAATTAGGAAAATGTGTCCTATTTGGAAGCCTATCTCCAATTAATCGAATACTCTAAACCTGTCAGTATTTTTCACTTGAATCTCCCAGTTTCTCTTCCCCTCACTAAATAGTAAGTTCTATGATGAACATCAAAACTATTACCTTCAAGACCTCTACAGAAACAGAAGATTCTGCTGTTAGAATCTTTGTCTCAGTAGTGTTAAGTTTGAGGAATGGAACCTCATACTCCATTTTCAGTAATATGGCAACTCCTGAACCTTAAGGGTTTTTCCACATAGGATATAATCTACTGTTAAGAAACACAAAGAAGAAACTAGTATGAGTTTTAAATCTGAGTAAAATGCCAAAATGAGCCATGTTAAGATCTCACCTGGAGTAAGTATGAGCAAGCAGTATCTGCACTGGAACTCTCATTTTGTATTGTATTCTGTTGAGTAATAGCATCCTCTTTCTTTCGTTCCTTCTGCCCTGCTTCATCATCTTCATACTCATCAAGACTCTAAAATAAAAAATATTTCATTATCAGTTATAGTCTTTGTATGTTGCTTCACATGCTTCCCATATTTCACAAAATTCATGCATCAGCACGTATCTTCAAATATTAATTTCGTATTTCAGAAAAGTTAAGTTAAATGTTTAAATGCTTTTCTTTCCAACTAACATCTTTTTCTTAATCAGAAAACTAAGAAATAATCAAAGCAAGATCCAATTTGACAAAGGTTTAGACAATGTTGTGTGAGTTCAGTGCTAATCCTGCTACAAGCAGGAGCTTGGACTATACCTGAAGTTCCTTCCATTGGAATGATTCTACAACCCTGTTTGCCACATGCAATTGTGTGTGGCAAAAATATTACCTTTACACACAAGAGATTTTCAGGAAATCCAGAAAAGAAAAAAAAAAGTTAATTCTACACTCTTCACTCAACAGCTGATCTATTTTGACGTAGTGGCACCTGCTGAGGTTGAAGTGTCAGTCTTAATCACCCATTTTAATTTTGGTGCCCTTGGTTTTCATTTTTTCTTTAAAAAATTACCATTGAAAATCAGTTATTTTTAAATTACTTGGACAGTCATTAATTACTCACAGTGTACACTTATATGTAACACTTTGACTCTTCAACACAAATGTTTCATATTAGATTTGCTGAAATACTTGCTTTGAGAGGATTAAGTTTCTAAAGCACTGACTGCTGTCAGGCCAGCGACAGGAAACATAAGTAGGCAAATAAGTAAAAAAATAAATAGTCCCTATTACTGCCTCTGTTCTAGCTCAAAGCCATGTCAAGGCCAGGATAGAAATGCGAGTACTCAACCAGCTCTGGATTAAGTCAGCTATGTCTGGATCAGTCTATTAATTTAAGGTACACATATTTATAGAAAGAAAAAAAAGCTCACAATCTTATGGTTAGAAGACCAACTTCAAGCAGACAAAGCTCAAAAAAAAAAAAAATCTGACCATTACATCACAAGCTGTTTGCCAGCACTACATTAGAACAAGAGACGTGTGAAACCTTGTAACAGAAACCCAGGGAAATAATCAGTTTAAGACATCAGAAAAAGCTTCTAGATAAATGTACAGTACCTTGAGAAACAGAGAACAGGACTAGCAGAGAACAAAGATGAATGTCAAATTATTTCAGTTGAAATTCTAAATGCATAAAAAAATAAAGTCAGTATTCTGAGGCTCAGATACTGACAATCTCTGTCATCATCTTACACAAAGGACAAAAAACTAGACAAAAGTATATCCTGAGAATTCTGGAATACAGTATCTTTAAAAATAAAACCAGTGTTATTTGCTAGCTGAAAATAGCACCAGTGTATCAAAAACTAACTATAGCTCCTCCAAGGCAAACACTATAGTGATACAAGTGCTAGAAAACTGGCAAACCAGAAAGGGATATATTTCCACAAGTGAACCTGAATAAAAGCCATTTAAACTCTTCACAGCAGTGCTCATGACAGCAACACTAATGCAATTTCACTGGTCTACTTCTAACCAACCTTTCAATGCAACTGATGCAGACCTGCTCCTATCACTAAGAAAGGCATACTTAGAAGGTTACTATGGCTAAATCATTGCACATTCAAAAACATTTTCAATGAGTCTTTTCTAATAAAATAATTACAAATATTTAATGTAATTCTTTTGGGTCCATTTATAACAAAGTGATTACAAAACACTGTCATGGCACATTCTAGGAAATGATCTTTAAATCAACATCCTCTACCTCCTCTACCTACTGTAAAACTGAAAAATTTTGATATCATGAATTTAGGTCCTAATTTATCCCATTATCGTATTAACCCATTATGAAGTGACACAATAAGAAATAATAAGGCCCTACTGCAACAAGAAATGGAGTGATCTTTGCCTCTTACAAAGCCAGCCTTGTTCAGAAAGAACTACGAGGCACACAGAAGATATTGTGTAAATTTTAACTAGCATGATGTAGATGAAGAATGATACCGTGTTAGAAAAACAAACATTTTCAGGTTGGCCTTCCAGCCTCCAAGTTGCCATGACAGAGAATGGAAACAACTTTGTATTTTTAAGGAAAAACATTCTTTAAAGAGAAAAATGAAACTCAAATATCAATATTGTAGGAAAAAAGTCTTAGCAGTAACTAAGTAGGTAATGTACCCTTCTCCACAAATTCTCTCCTTCAGATACATGCTTCTCATAAGCTTTCCAAAGACAATGAATATTTTTCTCTGAATACAATTACATCTGTAATGAAGAATGTTCTTCTCTCTTTTAATATAAGAGTACCTGGCTACTAACTGTTCTTTTAGCAAATTTGAATAGGAACAAAATCTGGTATGAAAGTTCTAGCCACATAATTTTAAACTAAACATTTTCAGTTAGGATTTCCCAGCAATGTCCATTCCCAGCCTTTCCTTTCTTCTCAGGAAGGTCCAAAATCACCAAAGTTTGCAAATCAGTACCATCGAAAGGTATTCAAACCACCCCAAATAATCCATACTTCCAAGGCTAAAGGCCTTCTTCCCAAGCATAGAAGAGTTGGTTAACAGTTTATGTAAATCTAATTCAGGGCTTATAACCTCTGTTTGAAAGGCTATGGAGGCTTGCTCCCCACTGCAGTTCCCTTCACTCAGCAGGTGCCACGCCAGCTGAGACCAACACAAGTTTGAGTGGTTAGAACCACAGAAGCACCAGGTTTTTATTACTTGTAAGAGATGAGGTGCAAGAGTCACAAGCACAGGTTGACAGTCACTATGCATGGCTGACATGGCACATTTGGCCAGGGCTGCCAATGCCTTCCTGCCCTAAAGCAGATTCGTAGTCACTGTCAGAGGCTGTGGTTTCCCAAACACAAAGGTTATGCTCTCCCTTCCTAACATGCAGACACACCAATTTACATGTTTACAAAATGCAGGCTGAGCACAAATGAACACACTAACAACTACATAGTTTAAACCTTCTACTGCCTTTTAGTAAGTTATTAGGTTTTGCTTCAATAACCATTAGCCTTAAAAAGGAAGTCCACTTGTTTTTACTCATGACAAAATAAGCTTTCTTATTAAAAATATCCTGCTTAAATGCACTTCATCTTCAGTTATTGATTGGTAGCATTATTGCCATTTACATTCTTAGCTAACTTTTAGAGTAATAAAAATCAATAAAAGCACATTTTGGGTTTTGGGTGAGGGTTGATACATTATTATTGAAAAAATTAAAAATGTTCAAAGTGCTGTTAGACACTTTAAAAATTGGGGTTTTTCAAACTGCTCTGCAGCTGAAACTGCCTCAGCCCACAAGACATTTCAATCAGCTGGATTACTGTGTTGCTCACGTTGCAGGCTCTCTCAAATACTGCACTTTGCTATAAAAACTAGTTTCACATCATTGAAAAAGACGTAAGTACAACAATTACTTTCTCTGTCAGCACAGCAGACAAATGGACTTGTAACCACCGAGGTGCAATTCTGACCCATTATATAATTCTCTCTGTCCATTCCCTTTCCTCTGCTTTTTTATTTTGCCACTAGGCACATACCATTTCAGATTCTTATTTTTCATTAAAATCATCTGAGTTTTGTATAGCAGATATTCAATGTGACATTCCCACATCTGATCTTAATATAAGGAATCCACAGAAATTCTTTAGGTTTTCTAGGATTTCAATAAATGTTTGAAGCTGTAGTATAAACATTTTTCTGTAAACCTCTAGTATGGAAAACACAAGCAGAATTAAGATGCTTTCAAAAAGAATCAGACTGAGGAAAGAAACTGCCACAAAGATATCCCCACATTCCAGCACACCACCACCTCCAGTTCAAGGAGACATTGTATGAAGAACACTTCTAATGATTCACTGATGTGCTTCCTATAAACATTTGTGCAGTGCCAAGAACAAGCAAAAGTTGGGGAAGGGCTGTCTTTTCCCTGGAAAGAAGCAGTATTCCCATCCTGTGCAGATCAGTTTATGAGCACACAGAAGCTGCTTTCGCCACAAGAAACTGTGCTGAGTCAAAATGTCCCCATTCCCATCGGCCTTCCTGCACCAACCTGCTTCTGCCTTGGAGTTCTGCTGGCCAAGCACATAACTGAGGGCTTCCCAGTTCATTTCATGAAAGGTCAGTCAGGTTAGGTTCAACAGTTTTAATTTGCTCAATTGATTTTGCCTGGACCAGATACAAGCCCATTCAAACTATTTATTTTTGCAGAATTTCAGGAATGGTTGTGCTACATCAGCTTTTTGAAAATGATGAGCACTTGAGATAATACCATATTGAACCAGTACAGCAAGATGTGCAAGCAGACATGTACTCTCAGTAAAACCCCATGTTCAGCTTCACGTTAAGCAATAAACAGAAACTCTGCATCATAAGCACCATCAGTTATCTCACTGGGCTTTCTTAGCTTAACCATGGTAGTAATGTAGGAGAGGAAACAAACCAAGGCATCTTCCCATTTCCCTGAAACAACTATGAACAATTTTAAAAAGGCAATTAAAAAAAATTAATTTTACTATAAGGATATTTCCCATGCTGAGAAAGAGTTTGAAGTGTACTATCAACTTCATCTCAAGACATTGTAAAACTGCAAAGGTTTCTATTAAATATAAGTATTTTCTAAAAGCTTCCACAGTAGCTTTTAACTCTGAAAAAAACTTATCCAGGCAATTAACTACTGCAACATACATTCTGGGGTTCAACATTATCTTTCCCTTGGCTGACCATTCAGAAAAACCTGTAGAATTACTACAAATAAGATAACTATATTACACATAATTTCTCTATAAACACACTTCTTACTGCAACACTGAGAACCAAATGCTTCCTTTCTTTACCATGCACGACTTTGATATCAGCTAAGTGCCATCTTCCTACCTGTCTGCATAGTATCAAATCCTGTCAGTGCCTCCCAGCAAAACCAAGCAAAAATCCCAAACTTCTATGATTTAAGATTATATAACTTTTCCCCTCTGAAGCACTAATTTTAATATTTGTAACATACTTTTATTACACTGTCCAGACAGCACCCAAAATATTTAAGTAATTTACAGATTTAGAGTAATAAAATCTTTTTATTGGAATGACAGTATAAGTGGAAAAACTGGATCTTTTTCACTCTGCAAGCCTTTCATCATATTTCACTTTCTGAAGTGCTTTTCTTTACAAGTTGAAAACCATTCCTATAGAGGTAAAAAGAGATAAACGTTATCCTATTCTGTCTAAAACCTACAAACAGTTTAATCAATTATCTAGTTAAAGATTTTATTTTTTTAAATTACTTCAATTCTCACATTAAGAGAGTCCAGAAAAGGACACTGAACTCCAACACCTTATCCACATGACTTCTGTGCACTTCTAAAAGTCTACATCTCTAACTGGAGCAGTCCAGTATCAACCATTAGTATAATCACAAACATGGATTTTTAACATAGAAGAAGAGTAAAAGCAGGAATCTTTGGTATCTGAGATCAAAAGAGACCCCAGGAAAGCAATGGGTCAGTGCACAGCAGGTGGGCCGAGCACAGCTGACTGCAGCCATAGGATTCGCTCATCCTTGACCATGCTGCCAACAAAGCAATCCTAAAAGATGTGTATCACATAGAGATCAGGGAAACGCACATCTTGCTCTACAAAATTCACAGCATTCCTGATTATGTCACACATTTTTTTTGAACTCTATCCTTTTCTCACCCATAATAAGAATTTATAAGTACCTACTTTGTACATTCAATTATATTCCAGAGCAAATACAATTTAAAGTCTCAAAATCCTCTTAGAAATGTTTCTGGAAAAAAACCCAGCATATTTGTCTGTATTAAGAGCAAAATAACAAAGTATTTTGAATTCTTTTAAAGCTTTATATAAAACATCAACTGCATCAGCACCAGAATGTCAATTATCCCTCATTATAATAATAAAAAGCAGCAATGTTTGCAGTTTGTTATTCATCAGAATACACTGTTTGGTCAAACAAATGTTTTCAAACATACCACAAGAATGAGTTCAAAAGTCAAATGTTTAACTTAATCTAATTGCCAAAAAATCCTTTATCACAAGGCTTGTCAAGAATGATTGGTGGATATGCTTAATTTAACTACTTAGTAAATGATATTAAAGTCACAGAGTAAAATTCCAGGGATACAAGAAAACTTGTCCTGCAAACGACAAGCTATCTAACACTATTAAAATCTTTCTAGAAAAGGGAGAGACATAATAAAAATTATGGATTGGCAAACTATCAGAATTAAGCACCAAACTATTTAACGCTGAACTCACTGTTAGCATTTTAGAGCCCTTCTGACTGATCAACACCTAAGAACAGAAGTATCAAGCAGCAACAATGACTGAGGATCCTTATGCAATGACCTCCAACTGCTTACACCTGTTCCATGGGGAAGTTATTATGTTTATAGAATTATGACTCATACAGAAGAAATCCCAATCCCATGCTCTTAAAAAGAAAATATAAATCAACATCAAATAAAGCGTCTAAGAAAAAAGCAGCCAAATCCTCCTAATGCTTTTGGTATGATCTGACTTTCAGAACTATAGGGTCCTTATATAGAACATCTCTGTGTACTAAGAACGAAAATAATCATCCCACTCCTCATTCAAATTTCAAACACTGCTCCTTACTTCTATTTTGTTGGTAACACGTCTTTTCCCTCCTCTGCTGATGGTGGACATCTGGTATAGAGTCAATAAAAACTACATTCCCTACACAGAAATCACTAATAGTGTTGAATATATGAATCCTAAAGTTACAGAAATGGTCCCAAAAATCACACACACAGAGAAGTGGAGTCAGTCACCAAACCAGTCTCACTAACCTCCTAATTAACATTCTGAAATGACACATCCTATCTGAAATAAAGATGGCAAACCAGTGATTGAGCAGAAGAAATTCAGTAAATCAAAGTTTGCCTGGTTCAGCCAGCGGAAAAAAGAGAGATCTGTTAAAATATTTGCACTGTTCACAGAAGAAATATTTGTCAGTTCGCATCATGCCACAGGTGTTAGGAAACAACATTCACAGACTGCAAGAGCAGAAAATAGCTCTCTTCCTGGATGTATAGAAAATAAGTGATCATTTACACACTTAATGCCCACCTACGCTATTTTTTCTATGAAACTTGCTCCTGCATCAGGTAAGATTTTAGGAGATGTTGGTATTAAAGGGCATGTTATCAACAGCTGAACAAAAGCCACTCAAACAACAGATAATGGGGTAAAAATGTCTGTAACCACCATCACTTTGACTTTCACTGCCATGGGTTTCTGACAAAAGTTAGCAAACAGAAACAATGCTCCAAATGAGAGAAAGATGTATTGTCATGTAGCAAAAGACCATACAGATTGAGCAACCTTCTCTTTAAAGCCTCATCCCACAGAAACAGGGAGAGAAAAAAAATCTTGGTGAAGATTACCATGCTGTTTTCAAAACAGAATTACTCCTTTTAATGAGACCATATAACACAGAAGAATGTTCTCTCCCCCAGTACATCTATGGTGCTTCTGAAGAGAAATAAAGATGAGATCAGTACTTGAAGAATGTTCTAAAAGGAGACCAAACAGGTTAATCAGTAGAACTGTATTTCTAACTATCCTTTCCCCTAAAGCATGCAGTTTGTAGCTATTTATAATGTCTGGATATCGAGTTCCATTTTTTTTTTTAATGCAGTGCCTTCATAGGATTCTGCTCTCTTGCCTAATGGGCTAGTTGACATTTTCTTATTCTACTCACTGAATCTCATTCAATGTTTACATATAGTGGGTGTGGGATTGGTCAAACTAAACAAAGGCAAAATGGCTGATGAAAATCAACTGAACACAGGCAAGCCAGGACAACAGACTCAGAACTGATCCCAAAGGGGAAAAGAAAACTTTGACACAACACTTTTTTGAGAGTTGTACTTCTCATTTAGGAGTGAGATCTTCTCAATCTACAGAAAAACTGATAAAAATATCCATCACATTTTCTGGTCTCCCAGATGCTTCTTTTGAGTTCTAATACAAAAGTAAGTGTACTAACCAGACAGAGATGAGAGATGGCATCTACATTCAGCTGTGGGGCAGAAAGGGAAAAGTATTGAAAAGGCACTTCAAATAGGCACTTATTTGGATGAAAAAAAGTCTGAATTTGATTTCCAAGGCAATAAACAAGCACTTTTGATGGACTCAGCACTGCTGTCAGGAATAGACAGCACTGATCGAAACTGTGCACGCAGAAAAAGCGCTACAGTACCAGCACTGGTACTGAAGCCTCCCTAAGACAGATCTTACCAAGTAAGATCAAAAAAGTTGGAAGTTGTTGCTGAAGTCAGTATTTTAACTATTTCTTGGGAGAACACCTTATACCTACAAATTAATCCTAATGACAATTCTGTGAAGCTGTTTCCTAACCTAGACTTCCAAAATCACTCTTTAGCTCTGTACTTAGAGGGAAGTCCTCTTCCTCAGGAGCATTGCCAGCACTTTTTAAATAAATATATCAATGTCCAAGGATCTTGATGGAAATCCAGTCCAGGTTATTAAAGTTCGGTCTCACATGCGAACAGCCTAAGAGTCTTCTGTTACCTCCACTTGTATCCTTGCTTCTTATGGAAACTGTGCTCAGAAATCACAGCTCTTTTGCATCCATATCTTTTGTGCATGTGTGTGTGCATGCTGTGTTTTAGACAGTAATTAATACTTAGTAATAGATTTTTTAAAACATGAAAGTTGCACAAGTGTGAGGGGGTTAACTCAAGTTTGCTGCAAGTGAAATATGTAAATTAGTTGCCACAATAATTCAAGGACTAGACAAAACGGGCAGTTAGCCTTCCACCTAAGCAGTCAGCACTGCATACAGCCCTGAGCCAGCTCAGCAGGTGTTCGACTCTTCTCATTCAAAAGCCCTGTGAGGAACTAAGGGAACTATGGTATTGACTTGGGAGTGAGGAGGAGAAAGCGTGGGAGACAGAAAGAGCTGTGGGAAAGGCTCACAGAAAAAGCATGTAGCTGATGCCTGGTGAGAGGGAGCTACTCAAGTAAACAGCAGCAAAAATAAGCAAGCAAGCAAAGGACACATCTGTTTCAGTAGGTCTGAGAAGCAAAACTACACAAGGTACTTATTGTTTGTGGTCCTTCTGTCACTGTCAAGAGCGGGCTGCCTAATTTTCCCTGCAACATGCATTCCAAAAATTTTCATATTTTGATTACCAGGTCTAAGAGCTGGACACACTCCACTTCCAGCAGGTAAGAAAAATAAGGACTTTAGGGTGGAAACATGCAAATAGACAAGGCTTTGCCACTAAAGAGTATTTCATGTGCACACTAAACAGTACCTGCAAGTTCAAGTACCTTAGTAGAAAAGTAGCATTTGAATATGATGAACTCAGAACAGAGAACAACATGAATAGAGACAAAACCAAATCCATCCAGGTGTGAGGAAATCCGAGAATAGGATCACAATGGGAGGAATGAGTCACATCACACAGTTAGTTCAAAACAACTTCACTCACTGGAACCTTACATACTCATTCCATGGGAGAGCAATGCTATTTCTACAAGAAAACAAACCAGAATAAAGCATGAATAAATAAAGCACAGAAAATGCTGGATAAATAAAAGTTTATATTCACAAGCGCAGAATTTATACAAAAAAAGGAAATTTTCCACTACTGTTATTTTAATTGTTGAGTGACTGATAAAGTTTTGGGGTTTTTTTAACTACGGAGTTACTTGCATACAATAATATGGTGTAAGCCTTAGGTCTTCAGCAATCAATTACTTATATATCACTCCATCTAGACATAGACGACAGCTCAAGCGAAGAGCCTGAGACCAGACAGCTCAAGTAAATCATTAAGATTTCAGCTTATAAAGCGTTTATTATCTTGATTCATAACATCAACTGTAACATGCATTTCTCAACTTCAAAAAGGAATATTGGGTAAAGTCCTCTTTTCTGAAATACTCAGAAATCTGCTCATTACTGGTGACTGGGAAACTTAGCTACAAGGTGACATGGATTTGCTCTGTGCTCCAGACCCAAGGCATTGGCAAGGGTCTCCCTTACTGAGGCACAGAACAGAAGGGCTACACTCCTTCCCCCCCTTCTATTGAATGTCATGAAAGCGTGAGGTTAAGGTTAAGACTGATGCAAAATTAACATGCATCATGTTTGCCATGGTAACTGTTCACATGCGTTGCTTTCTGTAAACCAAACTGTGGTAAACACAAGGTAATTCAAGCTTTACCATTCCTCAGTGAAGGAAAGGTAAACAATTACATGCATCCTGTAGGTACCACAGGGTAGAAGCATTCATTCCGTTACCATGGAGCAGCCCTGAGCCATTGCTGTGTCCAGCCCGACAGCCTGTCACTCTGACCAAAGAGGACAAGGACAGCAATTCACATGAGTTAACAACACTGGAAATAAGATTCCATTCAATTTGTCTCATATAATTACCTATCACAGCCAAATGACAGTTAAAACCAGACTTTTCCCCCTTGATTTAAAGAATCTTAAGGACAAAAAACTCTTTCAAATATAAATTGATGCTCCAGTAGGCATCTTCACGTTGTTAACTGGAGGAAACACATGCGCAAAAACAACAAAATATATACCCCCCAGCCACGGCTACACTTAATAGTCCAATCCAAACCAGAGGAAAGCAAGTAAAGAAGTATCCAAGGAGGAGTCAGGAATTAGAATTCTGCTGAATCCTGATTAGATTCAAGTTACTAAAACATGCTTTTGATTTCTCAGACTACAAGCTAAAGCCTGTAATAACGTCGCTTGGAAAACAGAAGGCTGAGTGAGCATCTGAGGGTGAAAAGGAATGTTTTTACAGGCGCAGTTAGTAAATACCACTGGCTCTTGCAGACATTCTTCCTTAAATGGAAATTAACATTGCTTTAGGTTAGAAAAGAATCTCTTGATACAATAGATGTGATAGGGTAGCCATTAACCTTTCAGCACCTACACTAAACGAAACAAAAACTAGCAGAAGGCTTTATATATACAGCTTTCTGTTCAGTAAATATTTAAAACTCTTTCCCTTCCCTGCCACATGATTCTTGGCTATAGATCTGGAAGAGCAAGGAATCCTGAAGTATCACAAACAATATTAAAATAATGTATAAACACAAAGTTTCTTTGCATATCTATGACAAACTGTGTGAGGGCACTAGACAATTTAAAGAAAGGAAACTACTCTAGATACAATCAGAACTGAACCTTCACCCTAAAGTTGAGCCAAACTTTATTTCAACACTGAAATAACTCTGCATTGCATTGATTTTATTTCGACTTCCTATTTTTTATTTTCATGTCCCCCATGCAACTGCTTTTTCCAGCCAAGAAAACAAGACTTCTTCCTCCCCCAAGATTCCTAAGAAATTTAACAACACAATGGACAACGGCTGAGGTTCCACAACAGCTAGAATCAGCAAGTGTCCATTTAGCTATACTCCAACTCTCCCTCTTTTCTGCTCCTGTGCAAGGGCATCTACCAGTCCTCTGCATCCCTTCCACTGACACTGGCAAATTGTCTCAGGGTCATTTAAAAGCAGAAAGGTACCACTATGAAAAGTAGTTTTCATTTTGTACACATTGGTCTAGCTAACTACAGGATCAAATGGGTGCCAGGGCCAGCACAGGCAAGTCAGGTAAAAGGAAGGATTTAAAGCAGTCTGGACATGGAAAAGGATAAAGTCTCACAAAATTAAAACCACAGCAATTCAAACCAGAGAAATAGGGGTTCAACAGAAATTCATCTAAAAGCACGTCCTAACATTCAACATTATTAACTATTTTGGGATATAAATAATATCCCTGATAATACTAAACACCATTTATTTTAGAGGGAAACAAACTGATTCAGACTTCAGAGCTTCAACACAAGGCCCAGGTGACTTCTTGAACCTGCAGGCTGTATGTGTTATAGAACAGTTTTCCCCTTGTAACCTGCTCAGCTCCTATTACTCTAAGTTGAAAAATGAGGACTACTACAGAGCTGCAGAGCTCATCCATCCAACCACTGGAAGTTTTGCCACTATGCCACATCACAGCATAGCTCTGTGTTAACATTCCTTAAGTAAAAACCCCATCAAGAATCAAAGACTGGATTAACACACTCCTTCTCCCACGTTCTTCTTGGCTCCACATGCAGCAGGGCCACTGTAACTGAAAGAAAACTGCAACACCAATATAAATGAGCAGAATGGAGAGACAAGAACAAGCTGGGCTTAAGCTGCCTTGTCCAACACAAGCAGTACGAACTCAGAAATACCTGCAGTCTGGTCAAACAGCGCAGCCTCATCTTCCGTTCATCCTGACGCACGCACTGCCCATCCTTCTGTCTTGGCATGTTTACCTGTACTGATCCCACTGTAAATTAATTCAATTAATCCCAAAAATGTTGATCTTCAGACCTGCCACTTTCCCTGTTGTTACCACAGGTGCACAAACACAACAGCCAGCACAAGGACCTGGCCTAACTCCATGTGAAGTTTGTAATTAATTACCCCCTCTCTTGGCACAATATACAAAAACACATTAAAATATGTATACCTTGTATACATAGCATACCTCACATTAGTGACTTCTCCTGCTAACACATGCAAGTCATTTTAGGAAAAAAATATCCATTAAAAACAAGATAACAAAAGACCATAACACAGGTACTGACTATGCCCTACGCTGCTAGGATTTTAGTATTCTCTTATTTCTATGTTAAGAAAAAATTTCCACATTTTTTAACAGGGAACTCCTTTTCAGAAGTAGAGCTTTGTACACATACACACTTATATGGCCTTTTTTTAACTGTACTTATGACACAGATTGTAAAGATAAAAAAAGTATTGATAATTCTGCTGCAGTAGTTTTTGCTTGGAATTATAAGCGGGGCCTAGGATTTTTCTGGCTATCTTTATTTCTACAAAATGTAGTATCTTATTAAATGGAGTTAGGATAATGAAAGGCTGTAACTCTCTTCTGTAGGTCCTTTTCTATTTATGGTTTGTGTTTGAAGACTGTTTCTAAACTGTGGGAGAGGGAAGCAAGACACAGGTACATCTATGTGTCCTCATACCAAGAACCCACAAAGGCTTTCACAGTCATTCACTACTGATACAGAATGCTGTAAGAAAGGTTTTCTCCCAAAATCTCAGCTCACATTGTAAACAATCAACTGGGTTAGTGAAAACAAAAACACACCTTGCAAACGGGATGCAGACTGATTCACTTATGCATTTCATTCAACCTAATAAGATTTTGTTGCCAAGAACAACAAGCACATTACAGAAAAAAACCTCAACAATATACAAAAAGCCACATCCAAAAAAGGGGAATAGAGCAGTTTGCCAAGAAAAGCAATCATTATCACTGGAGATTTTGAAGTACACATCAATGGAAGATAAATAGCAGGAATAATACAGGTGTAAGAATGCTGTTGGGACAACATGACAAACTAGGCAGTTCTTCAAGGCTCCCTGAAGCCTTATTTTCTAGGAATTTTTAACAGTAAACTCTTTGCAGGAAGAGTTGCAGTGGCAACAGAAACAACAAATAAGGATAACAAACCACACCAAGAATGCATTCATCCTCATCGACTGTTAGGCATACATCCCACAAAAACCACCTGCAGTTGCACAGCAAACTGGGAGAAACAAGCATAAGCAGCAGGGCAATTCTGCTCTCACACATATGGGATTGCAGCACGCTGGCTCTTCAGAAGACAGGTAGACATCAAGAATTCCCTAAGCAGAATATAGTTCAAATCTGAGAAGGTAACAGTCAAAAAAAAAAAGGCAATTAATTAAAAAAGCTATTCCACACCTGCTTTGCTTTCAAAGACATTCCCACTCATCCCTGCCAAGAAAGGATGCTGGGATGTTTCTAGAGTGTTTCCCCTTAATGAGGACAACTGCTCTTATGTCAATTGCAGGCTCTTTTTTTTAAAGCACAGAATATGAGTTCCTAAATTACACTTTTCCCTTCTTGACCTTATCCAACTGACTGCACCAAAGTATTAACTTCAATTACTATTAGTCTATCACACCTATTGAAGAAACTAGTTCACATCTACATTCCCTTTAGCTTAATCAAAATTACTACCTTTCTTACAACCTCTGCCTTCATGCTAACACAAGATTTTTACAAGATAACTACAACAGACTTCTGTGATAGTCTCAGTTAAAATACTAGGAAAAAAAGATTTGCTAAATTACACTGCTTGTTCATTAGTCAAGAAAATTAAGTAAAATAGATCTCTCACTAATTTACTTGGAACTGACTCCTATCTAGCTAACATCTGCTGATCTAGATTTATGAACTTAGAATTGCTTTTGTAATTATAATCATAATTTTATACTCAAATTCTCTGAGAACTTCTCCAGTACTCCATGGTTTCCTAGAAATCAGTATTATCAGACCAGAGACTACTTTGGACAACTGCTTTGAGAGCAAGTTATCTGGACATGATAATTTTCAAATGTTTATCCTTACTGGAGATGAACCAACTCCCTAGAAAAACCTTTTTAATGTGAATACTTACACTTGTTTCCACTGGGCAGAAAACAGAACACATACTCCTTCAACACATACTACTAATGGCAAGTGCTCATCAATGTAGCATAGTAATACCAATCTAACCAGAAAGACACAACAACATGAATAATTGTTCAAGGAAAGCAATTGCACATTTAAGTCAGATGGGTCCTCCAAATGAAATGTAGCACCTGGCCATGGCCATGCAACCAGACCTTGGAACTGAAAATATTAATTTAAAGTATCCAAACCTGTTGTTCAAAACAACCCCCTTATTTCCCATTGTAATGTTAATAACAGCACACCCGCTGTTAGTAACTCTACCTTAAGCACGATAGGCACACAAGAGGCACAGAACCCACTACTAACACTGTCACAGCTGATGACTGACCATAACCCCAAGTCTAAAGCAGCTGATCCCTTGAAGGTCTTCCCTGGCACATAAATGCGGGTTCTACTGAAAGCAGGACAGGTCTGACCCAATTTGCAGTGGTCACAGTTCTCAGTAAGACATGCTGCTGTACACTTCCAGAGGAAAGATCTGAAAACTACTGGTTGAGAAGTTTATCTGTGTGTGGAGTCAAGAGTTAGAAACACTGAGGATTTATCTGACTTCACTGGCTTTGATACATAATTTATTTATAAACTCTTGAAAAAAGAGACAAGAATGTAATTTTTTGTTTTTCTTTTTAGTCAATCCAATAGTTTGTTTTATTTATTACACTCCTACAGTGCTTTAATTTGTGGTTTTCTTCATATGCTCACCCTCCAGTGAGCAACACTCCTGGCAAAGCTACCCATGCTGAACTTTTAAGTATTCAACAGCACAGACTAAACATTTACCTCTATTCGCTACAAAGCACATGCACCACTACAGTCTATTCTTAAAGACAAAAATTTTAATAGAAGTATTTGTAAAGAATGCCCATTTTGAAACACAGCATTCAATTGCTTGGTGAAACCCTTTGGCAAGGATATTGTGCATTCCTAGGAGGATTTAAATGAGTTTGCTGCAGAACAAAACCTGGGTTACGATAGTAACTTGGATACAGTCACACACACACACACACAAAAGAGAACATTCTCACTCCTCCTGATCCTTTTCCTTGAAAAACCACAACCATCAACATGCAAAGTCCGTTTTAATAAGATAATGTGAGGGGCTTTTGGGGAAGCAAGAAAATACTGATTCCAATACAGTTTCTACATCAAGTTAAACCTGTTTGTACTCCTCAAAACTACTGTGGAATGTAACTTTGCAAAATCCTACAATATTTGAAGCTGCCACTTTTAAACTGACATTTGAAAAGATAGTTTTACAATAAAGAATAGAATTGTACATCTCAATTTGAAATTCAGCTCCTGATTTTTTTAAAACATGATTTGAGGAGACATGCTTGCTTAAAATAATTTCCTAGTTGTTCACTCAAATCTCACTTTTCTGTTCAGCTTATGAGTAGGGCATCAGAATAAAGACAGGCCTTAACATAAAAAAAGAAATTTAAACCAGTCTCATTAAAACAAGGCTTCTCAGCATTCAGTTCCCATCTTCTAGGGAATCTTCATATACATGATAATTAGCTTCCTCAAAGGCTAAGGCTTAAATGTCATTTCTTTGTGTTGTAAATTCTAATTATTCATAGTAAATAAATTAGTGATACTCTTTTATTCCTTAAAGCAATGCAGAAGCTTGAAGTAATTGTACAACTGGCAAAAATTAGGAGTTCCCAAAAAGGGAAGTAAAACTTCATTCTTCACATTCCAGTAGACTTAAAAAAGGGTCCACTGACACTAACAGGGAAAGGGCCAGTGACCTAGAGCTTTACTTATGGTCCAAAACTATTAATGAAGTCTGAAAAATAAGGAGTAATGGGTATTCAAAATCCCAACTCCTGTGATGTAGCAGGAGAATGAATAAGCTGTGCTCTAATTTAATCTGACACACAGCACATCATGGCTGCAGAAGCAGCATGTTACAACAGACCAACTTTCAGGATGGTCACATTCTTGGGAAACAGCCGATTCCCGGGAATTCTCACACGACCTTTAGTTTAATAGCAAAATACTTAAGAAATGAAACTACATATCTTACATACAAGTCATGAAGAAAGAAAAAGACTTGAGGGGGGAAGAACATGCTATTTAGCCTTACTTGAGGAGACAACAATAAAATCAAATGGACTTTATGACACTCTAACATTATGATTATTATTGAGCTTTATCCCATCTATGGGATCTTTAGATTATGGATATCACAGTTATCCACTACTGGAAGACAGAGACAATTTGGACATGTCCCTTGAAAAATTCCCTTGAAAAACTGTCAAAAGAAAAGGCTTTTAAGCACCTCAATAGTCAACTCTTGTTCCCTGGAGCATTTTATAGACAGATAAAAGCATAATATGAACCAGTATTAAAATGACAAAATTATTTTGAGCTTTCCTCAGACTTGGCCAGCTTTGGGCTCCACAACTTTATTTGGGCTCCAAGCACTTTATTCACAAACCAGCTGTTACAGAGCATTCTGATCAACAAAGCAAGAAGAGTTTATTTTTGCATTGCCCATGTACAATTTTAATAACAGCACGACTAAATAGTCAAATCAAAATCAAAGGATAAAGTTCATTTTTAACCTAGGAAAAAAGAACTTCATCACCAAAAAGTACATATCTGACAATTCCTACTGCCCATTAAGAGACGCTTCAAAGACCCAATGAATTTCATTGGACATACAATTTAGAATCTGGTTTTCTGAATGGAAACCAAGGAAATAAAATACCATTCTTGAAAACACAAAGCTAAGTTATTCACAAAACAGTAGTATCATTCAGCTTTCAAAACTGTCCTTCAAAAAAAAAACAACCACTATGCAAGGCATTCTATCACTAAACATACCTTAAAACTTAAAAAGAGCATATATTATTCTTACAATAGTGGAATAAGTACTTTTTAATCAGCACAAAGGCAGCACATAGCTTTTATAAAAACAAGCACTATCAGATGATTAAGATACTGGGATCTAGTTGAAAAGTTATTGAATTTTTCTATTACAATAAACAATGCTGTTTTCACATTCAAATTTAAACTATCTGTAACTGGAGAACAGATACATTTGTATGCGCGTTCCATAATTCACCAAGATTATGAGTGTCCAAGTGGCTCTTGTAAGCAATACCAGAATTTCTAAAAATATTATATAAATACGAGAATACATATCTATCCAAATCAGCACTGAGTATTTTTGTTACTGGAAATACTCTGGTTGCAATTAAAATGCTTCAGTTTACAGAACGAGGAACAATCTAAAAAATATTTCCTACTTAAAATTACTGCATTTGGCATATCATTTGTGGATCCATATTGATTTCATTTTTTGAATGAACAGTTCAATTAGGGCACCTAGGCCCCTGAAATATCTGGAAAAAAAAAGGGATCTGAGAAAAATGCAAATTTTAACTAGCTTCTGAGGAAATTACCTTGAGAAACAGGTAATTCTTTCTTTATTTCTTAATCCCTAATAAAAAAGAAACAACCCACACTCTCTCTGATACATGTCTGATGGCCACTAACTCCAGCAAGGAGAACCAACAAAAAGACTCTTCTCAGTCATTTACAACAAGGACTAAGAAAACCAACAAAAAAAAAGATTTATACTCTCTTTACTCTTATTTAAAGATTAATTAACTACAAAATCAGAGTAATTTCTGAAAATAGAAAATAAACAGCAGGAAAAGAATCTAGAGAGGGTTTTTAGAGCAAGAGCACATGAAGAAGAAGGGCTTGCTCAGCCTGCTAAAGAGGAAGTCAAGGAGCAATTTAATAGCAACCTCGAACTATGTGAAGGTTAGTTACAAAGATGATGGGAGCCAGGCTGTTCTCAGAAGCAGCAGATCATAAAGCAAAGGGTACAAAATGCATCAACTGGACATTAGGAACAACGTTTCAGTAAGAGAGCAGCAGCACAGCACTGGGTCAGGTTACTCAGAGAGACAGGTGGAGACACATCCTTAAAGGCTGTCAAGCCTCAGTAAGACAAAGGCCTACCTGATCCAGGGCTGCTCAAAGTACTGCTCTGAGACTTCCAAAGGCCTCCCCCTCCCTCCACAGAAATCAACATTTCTATGCATTTACAGAGCCAGAAGGGCTGCTTGATTTATCTTTCATGCCCTGTCATCCACTTCCCCCCAAAGTGGAAATCTCAGGGGCCACTTGGCTTTTATTTTTCTTACATTTGGGCAACAATGAGATCAATATGGCCTTTTTGAGATGATTCACGCAAAATGTTCTGCAATTCAAAGCTCAAGTGTAAAGAAGCATTCAGGCACAAGTCCAAAGATGCATCCAAAAAAAATGTGCAGAAGCAAACAATTTGGAAGAAAAAAGTCCATGCAAACAATTTGGAAGAAAAAAGTCCATACAAACAAGTAATCAGATGCATTTGAAAAGCTCTCCTAAAATGTGTAAAGGAAAATCTTTTAAAAGCCAAAGCTTATGGCTTTCAAACAGCCAACTGATTCTCTATTATTCATTTGGGGAATGAAGAAAGATGGACTGTTTAAAATGCACACATTTTTCTGCATAGTAGTATACTTCTTCCTGTATCATTTGCTAGAGTTACACCCAAAATGTGAGCTGCCCTACCCAAATGTACCTTTCCTGCTTCACTGTTCCAACTCTTATTCTACTGGCTACATAAACAGATACACAGTAAAGCCACAACTCATATCACACATTAAATGATAAAGACGATATATTGAGCAAAAGTATCCAAATGTACCAAATCCAATAAAGGTAAGCTTCCAATGGATTTGTGATCTGACAGTTCACTGAAATCAAATCAAAATTGCCAAGATCAGAAATCTCTCTCCCGTCCATGAACTGTTTTCAGCTCCTTTCTCTCAGTGTATTCACTTACATTGCATTTCCTTCTGCTGCATATTAGTTGGATCAGTTTGGCCTTTCATTATGGAATTCGTAGCTTTATTATTAAGGAAATGGCAACTTTCTCAGATTTAAGGAAAAGAAGAAATGAGACTCATGGATTAAAAGCTGCAGAGGAAAACCAACCACAAAAGCCCTGCTCACCTTCTATAAGATAAGAGACAACATGCCTGTTTGTCACATACAGACTCTGCAAATCTTCCTTGCATATTGCTGCTTGACCTTAGTGAGAAGCTAAGGGATACAGATGTAGCTGTTGACTGCATTATAAAGTATCTTCTCAAGAGGATTCCTCAATCTCCCCCCTTCCATATGAAAGGGCTATTGGATAAAAACAAGTAAACTTCCAGTCAATAACTATAGTAAGCAGTGGCTGTACTGATGAAGGCTATGCTGGAAATTGATATTTGAGCAAAATTAGGAACCAAAGACAAAAATAATTACATTTTCTGACCAATTCATAGCAGCCTAAAATAAAGTTTGACTTGGAAATTAAGGCTGCCTTCAAGTTAAGCTCAAGTAAGGAAAGCACACCCTTGAGTATATTTTAATTTTATTCAGTTCCCAAAACAAACTACACTTAGTCCTCCTACCAGATATTAACATCTGGAAGTGATGTGCCCATTTCTGGTACAGTACTCTACCAGCAGATACAGCACAGAGATTTGCAGTGTATAAGCTTCACACCTTTTCCTCTTGCTATTTACTGTCAAGAGAGGGCAATCCAAGGACTTTTTATGGGGATGAAACAGGCAGCTGCCAAATCTGAAACGGGTAAGCAGCCAAAACAATTCCTTGTGCCTCATTAACAGGTCCATTTGAGTATCTTGTAGCAAAAGACACTAAAGCTTTAAACAAAAATTCACAAGTCTCCACTTAGTTCTGTGGTTCTCTTTCCAAATGCTTTAAAACAGTTGAGTGGAAATTGTTCCCTCTTGTTATCTTTTGTCCGGGTTTTTGTGCTGTCGCATCATGACAAATCCACAAGTAACTTGCTCCAACACAGTATACTGCAAGTTTAAATGTAACATGATTGCATGGACTGAATTCCTGGCAAGTTCTTCAAGTCCTGGGTCAGTTAATTACAACAGCAGGTATCTACTTATATTTCAACAAGAACTGACTCGACCATCATTTTCAAGTTCAGCATTCCCTAAAAATCAAGGAATTCAATCCAACTGTGTATAAAACACCCTGACTACTAAATTAAATATTTAGAGGACAGGATTATGTTCTGAGTAATGAAAAGAGCCTTCTGGAGATAAATAGCTGTCTACAAATCCACCTTTCAAGGACAGCTCCACCTTTTGAAGAGGATTGGTCTTGAAAGTAAAAAGCACTCATCTATGAACTCATTTAAATTATAAGCAGCAAATGCATTTAAGCAGAAAATAAGCACATTCTTGCAAAGCTTCCCAATTAAAAAAAGAAAAAAATACAAAAAACTAAACATCTATGATCACACTTCCACAGACTTTCAGAGGTGTTAAAACATTTGACAAAAAGTAAGAACAAACAAAAAAAATCCAAGCAACAGCAATTGCTAATTTTGTTCAAAACCAAACCATTCCACAACTAGTAAAACTGTTTTTTAATTTAAAAGCAAAATACACACAACACACACTTTTTCACCTCAACACCACCAGTTCTGAGATCTCACATTAACACATCATCTGCCCTGGGTGAAGTATGCTTAAATATCTGCAAAATACTCCTCTCCCTCTTGCAACATTCCCTTCTTCCCCTCCTCACTTTTTCTACTAATACTGTGACATTACTGGCCTCACTAAACTCAATCCTGCAAATTCCTGACATTCATGTCTTCTTAATCTGAAACGTAACCTGAGGAGATGGTTAACATTTGACCTTTGCTCTACCTCAGACATACCTGGAGACACAAAAAAAAGTCCAAGGCATGCAATATCCATTCACAGCCTGAAAGGATGTTTTATTTTTAAAGTTCCCAGCACACAATCTTTAAAAACACCAATCCATTAAAACTTCAAAAGATAATTTAATAAAAATTTCCCTACAAGCATAGAGCTTTGCATAAACATTACAAACTTGTACCAAGAATGAAGACATGAAGAAATAAATAAGAAATAAATCCCTAGAAGCATACACCCAGGAGTTATGGCAAAATTAAGAATCAATTAGCTACCACAACTAATGAAAATGGTCAGTCTCATTTAATTAAATTGGATATAATACTGGAGAATGAACAACAATAAATCATACATTGATTACAGAAGTGGACATGGTACCTAACAGGCTATTAAAAAATTAGTGAGAAACAAATTACTAAGATAAACAGAGGATGAGGCTACAAAACAAATCAGAAATAAAGCAACCAGGTACTTCGCAAAACAGAACATGTACCTTCTTGCTCTAAATGAAGCCGAACAAAGGCTCAAATACCAGTACTTCTATCCTTTTCTTTTTTCGTCTTTAAAATGGAAGTTTTGAAACTGAACCTTAAAGATTATTCTACCTTTTAGCCACCCTCCTACTTTCCTTCATTATACACACACAAAAGGACTTTTGAAGATAGTTAGCTACACTTTAAATGGGTGCACTTCAAGTAAGGTTTTTCACTGCTGTACTTTGGGGAAACATTTGCTACAGATTAAGTACTCTCAGTGATCAATAAGAAATGTTGTATTGGTATAACATGTTTTTACCTTAAATAAACTTGTCAGGCATATAGGCTTCACATCCTTTCACCTCTTAATTGCTGGAGTATGCTACTGCCAGTACCCGGTGGTGCCAGAATTTTGAGAGAAGAAAGAAGAGAAAGGGCTGGAATACCGGGGATGGACATGATTGTTTAATGAGCTGGTGTCTCTTTGCTAGAATACAGTCCCCATTTACTGTTATCTCTATCTGTTCAGGCATTTTGTTTGTCATACAGTTAAGGCATGACTGAACATGCCATTCTGAGACTGTTCTTGTTAAATAAAACCTACGGCTACAACTGATAAAGGGAATGTCCTCTTGCAGACATGATGTATGCCACCTAAAATTTAAGTCAAGCTCTTAGAAGCAAAAAAGTGAGAAAATAAAGCGATTACTTTTCTTTTGTTCTCAAGAAATTTTCATTTTCACTTACAATTGTGCCTTTCAAATCAACTTGCACCAGTAGCTGCTAACACATAAAAACACTGAAAATTCATAATTTTCTCAAGAGTAAAATATTTCAAGGAACATATTTCCATAACTAGAAGCCAAGTAAACTGCAAAAGCTTTGTTTTCAAACTAGCTTTCTCTATACGTAAAATAAAAAAGGAGCAAACAGAATCCATTATTTATAGCCCTGTTTGGAAGGACTGCCTATCACAGAGAAAACATGTCCTTCCTGGGACCTGTAGCTGATTCAAAGCCAAGACCTTTCAAATGAAACCAACTGCACTTCCTTTGGTTCAAGCCTAGATGCAGAGCTGAGTTCAGAGTCTGGTGGCTATCCCCAGGCACAAACATCTGTGACCTACCACTGAATTCTCCAAGCTTCTTTGTCTGGACAGGCAGGTCCCCATTTCACCCAGCACACTCTCACACATCCAATTCAGTGCACTTAGTTCCCCAAGCCAGCACCACTCCCTCTGAGCTCACCTCTTACATCCCATCATCTATGAAGTTCACAGCGCGCTGGCCTACGAATAGTTCATACACACAAAGACAGCTAGAAAAACGTGGTCCAGGCTAAGTTCCAAATGTAAGGCAGCATCTGTAATCCCTGATGGCAACCCCTTTATGGCAGTACACATCCAGTGATATTTTAGGGGATTTATTAATGATTAATTAGTGCAGCTTCCTAATTAACAATGTCCAAGTAAAAGAACCATCCCTGCATAAAAGACAGAAAAAAATGAATTCTATAGGTTGAATAAAAGTAGACAATAAGAGAAAACAAATTCCACTAAAAACTGTGGAAAAATATCTTACAGGCCTCACTTCCTTTTTGCTAATCAACTTTTGATACTGACCAAATACTAGTGCAGCCACAGATCCTAGTTCATACAGTTCGTCCAAGCTCCCACTGGAGTCCTGCTATGCAGAACCAATGACTATGGCAAACAACCAAACAGGAAAAGACTCTTTAGCTTTTGTTTCAGATTTAGATCTCTACCCTGACTTATTGGTTGCATAAATGCTACCAATTCAATTTCATAGGGAAATAAAGAGGTCTATTTAATATTGTAATTTTAATTACTGGCTTATACAAATGCAACCAAAGTAATTTTCACATTAGATTCATACACATTTATATGAACAAAAATTTTGGTTACCTGTGTTTTAAGAATGGCTGTAACATACCTTCCATTTCAGAACCTACAATTAAAAAACATGGAATATTCAACTTGACTGGAACATACTTTTTATTCTCCCTTCTGACACTCAAATCCTGCTGCTCTATTTTCTCTTTGTCATGTGCTCACCTCTTTTTTCCAATACGAGTTTTGCCTATCTCATACTCATTTTCACAGAATCACAAGGTTGGAAGAAACCCTCAAGATCATTGAGTCCAACCCATCCCTAACACCTCAACCATGGCACAGTTTAGTGCCACATCCAGTCCTTCTTTAAACACATCCAGGGGATGGTGACTCCACCACCTCCCCTGGCAAACCATTCCAGTACTTTATCACTCTTTCCGTAAGACAATTTTGCCTAATATCCAACCTGTATTTCCATTGGCACAGGTTGAGGCTCTGTCCTCTTGTTCTGTCAGTTGCTGCCTGGAGAAAGAGACCAACCCCAGCTGACTACAGCCACCTTTCAGGAAGTTGTAGAGGGTGATAAGGTCACCTCTGAGTCTCCTTTTCTCCAGGCTAAACAACCCCAGCTCCCTTACGGGGTTTGTGCTCCAAGCCCCTCACCAGCCTCGTTGCCTCCTCTGGACGCGCTCAAGTGTCTCAACTAAAGCATCCTTCCTGAACTGAGGGGCCAGAGCTGGACACAGCACTCAAGGTGGGGCCTCACCAGTGCCCAGTACAGGGGAAGAATGACCTCCCTGCTCCTGCTGGCCACACTGCTCCTGATCCAGGCCAGGATGCCGTTGGCCTTCTGGGCCACCAGGGCACACTGCTGGCTCAGGTTCAGCTGCTGTCACCAGTGCCCCCAGGTCCCTTTCTGCCCAGGCACTGTCCAGCCACACTGTGCCCAGTCTATAACATTGCAGGGGGTTATTGTGGCCAAAGTGCAGGACGCGACACTTGGACTTATTAAACGCCATTTTGGTAGTGTTGTGGAAAATGAAGGGAGAATCCAGCCATATAGCCACTTAGCACAAGTTAACATTTGTGCAACCCTGCCTGTTTTTTCCCAGTATTCTTAAAAAAAGTTTATCTCAGTCTCCAGATTATGAAGAAATGCAAACAGCTTTATAAATACCGTCTCATATGCAAGTGTGAGCACAACGTGCATTCAAGAGACCAAAAAATTAAAACAAAATTAAAGACAAACCTATCAACAGCACAAAATCACCTCTGTTTAGTGAGTTGCTTTTTATTAATCATATTCATCAATTCTCTCCAGACACATCAACAAATGTCGCTTCTAAACTGTATCTACAGTTGGCTATCTTTCCTTATCTTTTTAAAATATCATCCCATTTGTCATCTTTGTTGAAGTTCTGTAACATATTACAAGCTAGACATATCTTGAATTTATCCTTCAGTTTAGACTTTTTTTTGTTATTTACTATGACTTCAGTAAATCTACTGAATTGCTCCTCAATTTCTGCCTCAGGATAAAAAATCCAAGCATATTTAAAGAAAGATTTTTTTCAGGTATATTTAAAGGGACAGAAACCATTCCATTCTGTTGAAATGGTACAAAAGCTATTCTTTTTAATATTGCTCCTTCCAAGCTTGAGATCTGATACACGAACCTCAAGCCTGATCTGCACTGACTCAAAAACAACTGTACTTACGCAATGTAGTGGCAAGCCCGCCAAACACTCTTAGAAGTGGGAAGCAACACTGACATCCAAAGGTCTGAGAGTCAACTTGAACATCACTGTATCACATCTGCATACCCACATTTCGCATTATTTCCAGATGGAATCAGGTAGGGTCAGCATGATTTATTAACCACAAGTTCAGCAGTGCGCGAGCACCATCCTGATCCAAGGAGATCCTCAAAACAGAAGAATATCTATTCTCAACCTAAGTTAATAAGCTGTAGCAGCTAAGCACAAAGCTGTAGAGATGCTTACACTCATCATAATGGAATAAATATTAACTGATAGCTTGCACAACGTAGGTAAATCCAGGCTTCAGATCTCATTTTCCAGTCTCTCTGCTCAGGCCAGCAGTAAGTGATGAAAGCTTTAGAACATAAAAACATACAAACAACCTCCAAAACATTCTAAGTAAATAGATTACAAAAAAAAAATTACAAAAAATCTAAAAGGGAAGCAGAATGGTAGCTGGGAATACTTCATGCATGCAAAAATACATAACTATTCCCATTTCCAAATTCTTGGTTTGATTCTGAAACATTCTTGCATCTCATAAAAAATGTAATATGCTATGAAGAAGTGGTTTTCTGTATTGAGCCACTTAGCAGCACTTGCATTCAAATAGCTTCTGGGTAACTTTGACAAAAACTGATCTGACATCTGACAAGGCTCATTTTTTTTTTAATCAAAGAAGAAGCAAGCCCACAAATGGGATATATTAAAACACCCATTTATGTTTAGCTTAAAGAAGATTGTCAGATAAGGAGATGCTCCTCAATTTCTGCCTCAGGCTAAAAACAGCTCCTATATTTTGCTGTAGAACTGCCTGAGGTGCAGTATTTCACACAATATAATTACAATGCACATCATCTTCAAGAGGATACAAGGTAACTTTATGCGCACTCACTGTACAAGTTTTGTTAATTTTTAGCTTATTTCTATTTTCACAAAATTACCATTAGGGTTTCTATGTCTTTTCAGCCATTAAGAAGTACTACATACTTTGTCCTTTTTCAATTCTATTAGCAACAGATCAAAAGAGTAGAGATATAGGCTGAATAGGAAATTCTTTGACAGATGTGTTAGAACCAACGAAATTCTAGCTATGCCATTCAGAAGTGTCTTTTCTAAAAATTTTCTAATAAGGCACCAACAGTTCTGGCTGGGCAAAGCACAGCTTAATTGATCAATATTAATAATAATTCCTAGTTCAACCTGCAAAGACAAAATGTATGGAAGAAATTGAAATTATACTTTGTATCACTGATTACTGTGTTCATTGCATCTTGGAAGAAGTATTTAGATTAAATTTTTTCTAAGAGCAGACTAAGAGTTCCTAGAGCTCTTTCGAAATGACTGCTCAGACTATATTGTTTGTTTTAGACTTTTTTGATGTTCACTTTGTTTAATAATCTGAGTCTGAGTACCAGAATACTAATTAGCTCCTAAACTCAGCAATAAAGGTCATCTTTCAGAAACTCAACAATCCTGAGGAACATTTACAGTAACTAGTGAACCGGGATCATGACATGAAACTAACAGATACCACATTGAGTTTCCGCAGAAAAGAAAAGGAAATAATCATAGAGAGGTATGTCATCATATAGAAGCATTTTTAGAAATGTGGACCTCACTGTCAGCTGATGTTTTGTTTGCTAACAGTTTAAACAAGTTGAAAAGGAGACTGAATGAGTATTTTGCACATAAATTCATGCTAATTTCTGTCTATTTAGCAATCTTTATACAGTGTTGCAAGTCTTTGCGATGAAAACTGCCAAGCGGCTAGAAAACTATTTCACAGGAAACACCAGACAACATTTCTGCACTTTTTCCTATGTGTCTGATTATGGCCATGGTAGGAGCAGGACACTGAGCAAGGTGGCTCTTTAGCCAGATACACTACCATTAGTCTAATTTTGGTGTACAGAGAGGAAAAATTAAGCTGAAGAGCTTTACAAATTAAATGCACCTTAAGTGCGCACAGTGGGAAGAGATCAATCCAGATGAGGGCACGTTTCAGATGAAATCCCATGTTCCTACAAAGACCAAGCTGCATATTGCATGGAAAACAGTTCATAAAAGATGTACCAGTACTACAGTGGACAAGTAGGACACGCACAAGTTCCTGTAATTCACAAAAATAAGTAGCAGGGTCAGAAAATGCTGGGAAGAGGAACAGTGAAAGAGGGGAATTCCCTGTTACTGCTTCCCTGGCTTCTGCCTACCTCTATGGTCTCTCATGTATCTCACAGATGTACGTGGCTTAGACACCACACATACAATCAGGTGTTACTTCACAACACTTTTTCCACATCTGAGTACTACATGCATTTTGCCCAGCTATCCTGTCTTTGTACCTCAAATGTTGTTATATCACCTATTTCTAAAAACTAAAAGCCTGTCTAGATTGTTGCTCTTCCAAAAAGCCAAATCCATCTTTTTTCCAACTGTCCCAGGCAGACAGCAAGTATAGACCTAGGCTCTTTGCAACAGTGCATGGCAGGAGACAATGCATGTAAATTTAAAGGACAGGACAAAAGAAAGCAAAACACTTTCATCTCAAGGACAGTCATGTTCTGGTAGCATTACCCAAGGAAGCTGTGAAGACTTCATCCTTGGAGATTTTCGAGATCTGACTGGGTGCAACAAGGTTGAATTAAGGACCTCCTGAGGTTTCTTTCAACCTTAATTATACTTCAATACCCACACAAAGAAAACACCCAGCACTACCCTGGACTACACTTCTACAAGTCTCTCACCTACTAAAAAGCTTCTGACTTAAGAGATTCAAGACATCAATCACTTACTTAAGTTTCAGATCAAGAAAATCAATGAAATACTGCATAAAACACTGTGTGAAGCCCATACCTAGCACTTTTTTTTTGTATTTTTGTTTGAAGGTGAGTAACAGTTAAGATAGGCAAAAATTGCAGATGGCACGGCATTACTTTTGTTTCTCTCAGGGTTTTTTTTTGGTAATTTCTTTTTTTAGGCTTACCTTAACTCAGGATAATGTTCTCATATTTTGTACCAAACATAGCTACATCTAAGATGATGTGACTATTACATGGTAAGACTATACAACAGAGTTGAATATAAGATTTGCAGGCTTGGAGTAGGAGACACCAAAATGTTTCATTCAATTTTTCATAGCAACATGCAAGCAGATCAAATTAGCAAAATCCTGAAATAAAACATCAGGGTTGTGTTTTTTATTTTAATTTCCCATGACCTTGTGTAGCACATAAAATAAGTCATCCACTTAGTCTTCCAATTGAAATTCTTTAAATACAGAACTCCAGCCTTGGGGTAAAAAAAAGTTGCAGAGAAAACCATCCATGAATTTACATATATGTAATGAATGTAAACTAGGTACAGTTTTAAGAACGCAGTACAAACTTGTATGGAACTAATCAACAGCGGCCCTTCCAACTTGCCCTTGACCAGGACCCCCAAGTCCTTTTCCACAGGGCTGCTCTCCAGTGTTACATTCCCCAGTTTGTCAGTACATCCAGAGTTGCCCCATCCCATGAGCAGAATTCAGGACTTGCAATTTTTAAACTTCATGGGGTTGGTGATTGCCCACCCCTTTTATTTGTCCAAGTCCCTCTGCCTCCATGGCAATCAACAGCTCCTCCCAGCTCAGGACCATCAGCAAACTTACTTAGCATTCCTTCGACGCCTGTGTCCAAGTCACTTATGAAGATGTTTAAAAGCACAGGGCCAAGGACGGAGCGCTGCACAGTACCACTAGTGACAGGTCACCAGCCTAATGTAACCCCATTCACCATAACCCTTTGCTCACAATTGCTCACCCACCATGAGACATGTTTATCCAGCTGTGTGCTGGACATTTTGTCCAGAAGGATCCTGTGATAGACATTATCAAAACCTTTACCAAAATCCAAGAAGATCACAACGGGCACTCACTGATCAAATGGGGAGTCACCTTGTCGAAAAAGGAAATTAAGTTTGACAAACAGAACTTGGCCCTCATGAACCTGTGCTGGCTGTGACCCATGTCTGCATTGTGCTACAGGTGTTTCTCAGTAACTCCCAATATAATCCTCTCCGTAATTTTACCAGGAACTGAAATGAGACAGAGACCTGTGGTTACCAGGGCATCCTTCTCACCCTTCTGGAAAATTGGGGCATTTGTCAAGTTCCAGTCGAATGGGACCTTTTCAGATTCCTGCGACCATTTAAGAATCATTGAGAAAGGCCTTGTGATGACATCAGCCAGCTCTTTGAGTACCCTTGGATGAACCCCATCAGGTCTCATAGATTTCAAGGGATTCAGCTGGAGAAGCAAATCCTGTACAAGACTGGGTTGACTGAGAGTTTATCATTCTCACAGCCATGGTCCTCCAGCTCAGGGCACTGGGACTCCAAGAGGCCGCCACCACCAATGTTAAAGAGTGAAGTGAAGAAACCATTAAACGTCTCTGCTCTGTCTATGTTCCAGTTTGTGAGGTGACCATCCTCATCACATATATTATTTCTGCACTGTCTTTTGCTATTAACATACTTTTAAAAGCCCTTTTTCTGTCTCACAGCTCTGCACAGCTTCAATTCTGACTGAGCTTTAGCTACACAAATTTTCTCCCCACAGAGATGAAACAGCATCTTTATAATCCTCCCGTGTCCATGAACATTGCTTCCACTGAACATACACTTTCCTTTTTGCCTTAGCTTCAGAAGATCCCTGCTCAGATAAGTTAGCCTTCTGTCTCACACGCTTGACTTCCAACATTTTCAAATTACCTGCTCCTGTACTCTTAGAAGGTGGTACTTCAGTGACCAGTCTGTTAGACCACAGCACCTTCAAAAGCATCTTCCCAAGGGACCTTACTCACCAGTTCCCTGAGCAGCCGTAAGTCTGCTCTCTTCAAGTCCATTTTAAACTTGATCACTTCATGGTCACTGTGGCCAAGACAAGCTGTGGCCACTCACAAGCCCCTCTCTGATGAAGGCAACAAATCAAGACGGCACCTTTCCTAGTCAACTCCCTTAGCATCTATATCAAGAAGCTACCATGCAGATAGTCTAGAAACCTTCTGGTCCTGTTTGTACCAGCTGTGTGGTCCTGCCAGTTAACATCTGGCAAGTTGAAGTTCCCCCATAAGAACAAGGGTGGCTGATTTATAGATATCCCTTAGCTCCTTAAAGGATAATTTGTCAGTGCTATCATCCTGGCTGGGCTGCCTATAGAAGACTTCCACAATGAAGTTTGTCTCTTAATCCCTACTCAGTAGCTATCAACTATGCCATTGCTAACTCCAAGTTCCATACATTCCAGCCCCTTTATGACCTATGACACCTCTTCACCTCACCTTCCCTGCCTGATCTCTCCTGAAGAGCCTGGAACTGTCCATTTTAACAGTGATAGGACTCATCCCACCAGGTTCCACTGACATTAATGATGTCACACCTCTGGGACTAAGGAAGCTCCTCTTGCTGTGTGCATTGGTGTAGGAACGTTTCAAGTGCAGCTCATTGCAGCCAACATCTTGTGGGGACAACTGAAGGACACCATGAGCACGCAGTCCATCAAATTTTGCTATGCAGTTCCATTGCTTATCACAGGGAAACCTGGTTTTCTCCCAGGCTTGCCAGTGACAGGCAACAGGATGGGCACATCAGGTTTGGAAGGTACACACACAGCAATTTAGAAGCTGCCACATGGATTCTGGGATTGAAAGCTTTCCAGACTTTTATGTTTATTAAAAACTTCGTTGTGATTGGTTTTTTGGCTAAATAACTTCCAATACCTAGCTATGTCAAGATATTAAAGCATACTCTTAAACAAAACAAAACTTCAAAAAGATAAGCCTAAGCTTACCCTGTGCTAAAAAAAAGATGGAAAGAAGAAAATATGCGCTTTGAACAGGTATTCTCAGGAGACTTGGTCAAAATCAGAATTCACAAAGGTATTAACAGCAAAACAAACTGGATATAAACAATCTCAATACAATTCTTTTATCAAAACCTGAAAATGCTTGTTTTCACCCTGCCATATCTGAATGAAGAACCATAAATGGAATCCTAATAAGATGTGCTCACTAGACAAAGCCAGTAGGAGAATGGTCTAACCCATCATGAATGGTTGTCCAGGTCAAATAAATGTATTTCAGACTTCCATTACTACTACTACATCTGCATGAACAGTAAGGGTATCAGTCAAATGCAGGGTTTTTTTCTAGTACTTTGAACAACTACTCATTGAGGCTCTTTTTTCCCCCAACACACACAAAAAGAAATAGGTTGCTCTACAGTACAACAGATGTTAGACAATGGAAAGGCAGTACCTCATTAAGATATAACATGAAGACACTTTATTCCTCAGGTAAGGAATCACTATGAAATATAATGCTGAAGGCAAACAGCTTCTAATCAAAACAGCTCAACAGCTAGTATAGGACTCCACTCCTCTCTCTGGTTTCCAGCCATTCAGAGAAGGATTTCAATTCCTTTACAACACACACAGTAACTGCTATGCCTGACACATGTAGCACTTAAATTTGCTTTCCATTTTTCCAAGTGGAACACAGCCACTTTCTGTTAGTCTCCTCAACTGAGCACACTGGACTTCTCTAGTAGCAGGAACTCTCTTTCCCCACAGAAAGCACTCCCTGCTCTGCTTACTTCCAAGGCTGTTGTTCAGTGCGACACCTACCAAGCACCACACATGCAGTGCCTTCTAAACACACAGGCAGACTCCTGACAGGAAGCCATCAGTGGGGTGGTTGCAAAGAAGTGATATCCTTGCTGCTGTTCGTAAGACAAGACATGAACACAGACTGGCTGAACAGCCTTTGCAGAGTCTGTATTTGAATCGCTTCTACCTTTCACTCCAGTATTTCCCACGAACAGATCAGGAGACTGTTGTGTCTTGGGTCTGGCAGTCTCAGGTACAAAATACACAGATCAGTGTGCCTTACACCTTTAAAAATCATTCATCACCCTGTTATTAACAAAAGAACACTTCCCAACTTAGATGACTTCCATCTGGTTACATAAAAATGTAAACTTTATTTATACTGCACACATTACATAAAACCCAGCTATATAACTGTCCTTTCTACATGAACCAAGATTTTGATTATATATACACCTTTTTAAAAAAAAGCAACCACAAAAATAATTGTTATTCTCCTTTTTGAGTTCAGAAAAAACCACAAAAAACCTTACTCACACAGCTATACCAGTATAATCCTCAAATGTAAAGTTACAGAGGTAAAGCTGCAGTTTCAGCAGCTCCAGCTTGGAGCCAGCCATAACTATTATAACAATACAAAACATAACTCTCACCCTATATGTGGATCCTCACAAAGCACTGTCAATGAATAATGGGAGCTCTTAAATAGGCACTAGCACAACTGTAAATAGGAAAAATGCTGCAAGTAAACTCAATGCCTGCATCAAGTGAGTACTTGCAACCTGAGAAACACATTCCAAACATAATTAAAAATGGTTATAAAATTTAATATTTAGGGAAGGAAACATACACAGTAATGATAACTGCATATAATTCAGTTATACAACCTGAAGAATTGTTATGAATCAACAAAACCCAAATCCCACAGCACTTAATATTTACTCAACTTTCAAGAAAGTACTTCATGATCATTGAAAGGAAAAATATTGTGTTTCTGAAGCCATTTTCAAAAGTCACCATTACTTAGATAAGCACTAGTGCTGAGAAGGTAAAAACCAGCCTTTACTTTTATCATGGTGGTCTCTAAATACACAGCATTGTCAGCTTCCAACCTGCCATCATCTGTTTTCACAGCTTCCACTACGGTTTCTGTCCTCCACCACTATCCATACAAAATACACTTAAGACACAGAACTCTTTAGGAACTGGCTCTATTACCTTCCCATTGAACACCAGAGAAATTAATCACTATTGAGTAATCTGCTAACATTTTTCATGCCTGTTTCAAAATAACTGAGACAACACAAACTGTTCCCATTCTGCCACCTTTCCTATCAATAAGTTCTCCAGCTGTATTGCAAATGAAATTAAATCCTACTTCTTTGGGGCAAAACCTATTTCTGTATTCAGTTTGGGGCAGAAAAGCTTTTATACACCTGTATCTTCTAAGAGTACATTTTTTCAACAGGTACCTGTTTTAATTTCAGAGGATTTTACTGGTCTCCACCACAGTGGTGTGATGATCATAAAAGGGAGATATTTAGCATAAAATGTCTACTTCATTCTTACAAAAATTATTTTATTGAAAAATAAGACAATAGAACATCCAGCAAAGCTCTAAAATAACATCTCCTAAGAAGTAGTTTTAAAACATACACCATGAAGAGCTACAAGTGGTAAAATTCAGTGTGTAGTACTACCAAGTCACTATGTATTGCACAGTAAAGCTATGCCTAGCACCTAGTGAGAAAGGCAGCAAAAAACTGGAACGTTGCAGATTGCTCCAACAAGCCATCATCTACATCACAGCCTTCTTTTGTCTGAGAACTTCAGCTGACCAGGTTGAATCAATACTTCAAAACATTTTCTCATGACTACAGAGCTGTATCAAAGACATGACAAGTAACTAGTCCATAAAGCATTAACCTGTGAGTAGGTACTCACATTTGACACTGGAGACTGTTTTTGAAGACTGTTCCCTACCAGGAATGATCTAGTGTTCCCTAGCTAAACAATTCTTAGGAATGCATGTGGCAATGAATAAAAACATTTAAGAAAGGTGAAATACAGAAAAGAGTAGCTCTGCGTAAGTATATGCTGGTTAAAAAAATGCAACACTTACTAGTAGCAAGCTTCCCCAATAACACCTTGTACAACAGTTATCCATAGTTATTAAAATTTGACCTCAAAAGCCTGATGAAATACTTAATTGCTAGTTATAGAAGCAGTTAGTATAAAGGTACAAGAAGTTTCCAAGAAGTGCCAACACATGGTGACACTCAGGAAAGTTTAGGCCCTCAAGAGTTTAGGGAGCAGGTGAGAACTTGTTTCGCCATGGCTAAATATGTTACTGTTAATAAATAAAGATATCCTTAAAAATGCAGCAGATTCAAACACAGGATTCTAACAGCTGCTGAGCAGGAATGTGTTTTCCTGGAAAGCAAGACATATTTTGAGTAATACTTTAACAAAACAAACAGAAACCCCAGCCACCACCAAACTCACCAAACTAGCAAACCCCAAACAACACCAGTGAAAAACTACCACAGGAACAGCAGTTCAAAAAACTCATTCACAGAACTAGGACGTTAGTTCAAAGAGCAAAAAGAAACCTACTGCTCAAAACAAACCAATAAGAGTACAACTAGGGACAGGGTACACAACAAAGACCCCCTAAAATATCATGTCATACAACCCCTGCTGCAACGTGCAAACCCATTGCTGACTGGGCTAGGACTAGTTCACTTAGAGAAGTAAAGATGCAGCCTTTTAAGGTTCCTATAAAAGGCACAAGGGGCAGGTATTTAAGGGAGGTCCACATAAAACAAACAAGGTACAGTCTATGAGGCTTGCACACTCTGAAAAAAAAAAAACCCTGAAAGAACTCACTTGTATTCACCACTTTACAAAACAAACTATTTCAAACTAAAGAGTATGCAAGTAATTATTCTCAAAAACCACAGTTATAAAGATTTGTACTTTTCCTGAAAATCATTTCTCAACTTTCCAAGACCACCTCACGTGAATGTGTTGTGAAAGTGCACAGGATGTCACAAGCAAGGGTTAGTAACTTCAGGTGTTTAGAAGATGATTTCATCTTCTCCTGCTGCTTCAGAAACAAAGTTCTTTAATTTTCTAGTTACTTTAATAATCCATAATATTAACCAAAAGAACTACTACAAGGTTTTTTCTACAAAAATATGGTGATCACCATTACTAGTGCAAAACTGTAGACAGAAATCCAACTCTGTTCAAAGCTTCCTGTGGCCTTTCTTATTAACTGCAAAACAAGCTAAAAGCTTAGTTATCATTCTTCTGAATTCCTCTAGGAGTATTACAAATCAATGCCAGATTTTTATACTAGTAGCAAACCGCAGAGGACAGTGGTGTTGGCTGATAAAAATATCTTCCTCTGCCTCAAAAAAATGCTTTTTAAACCACTACATTTTTTCCAGGGCAGGAAATTCTTCTGGGTTCCAAACTGAGTAATATTTACACCTGAACATCTATTCCAACCTGATAAATCAATTTTCTCTCACTACTGTTATTTTGACCATACTTTAACAAGCACGTGTCCCAGTTTGATCCTCCAAAAGCTCTGAACTTACTCTCTGCCGACAAGAAGCTATTAAAAAAAAAAGAAGCCGCAAGTTATGACAGGTCTAATTTACACAGGACAAATGACACTTCATCTGTCGGTCGCTTGGTCTGCCGCCTTGCCCCGACCCCCGCGCGGTTCGTCCGCCAGGCGCGGCCCATCGCAGAATGCTCGGCCCCCCGCCCGCGCGGCGAGAGCCCGGCAGCGGCACCGGGGCTGCGCCCGGCGCCCCCAGCGGCGGCGGCTCCGCTGCGGCCGCGCCCCCTCGTACCCGCTCACCTCGGCGGCCGGGATGTTCACCACACCTGTCGACCTCCTCTTCTCCCTCAGCTTCCTCTTCTCGATCTGCCCCTTCCCCTTCCTGGCGCTGGGGCCCGAGCTCTTTCCCTTGGCGGCCAGCTTCTCCTCGCCCTCGGGGGAGCCCGGTGCGGCGGGCTCGGCCCCGCGGCTCCCGGCGAGAGCCGGCGGCGGCTCCTTGGCGGGGGCGCCGCGGCCCAGGGCGGCGCTGGCGAGGCTGACGCAGTTCAGCGCCCCGCTGGCGGGGGGCGCCGCGCGGTCGGGGGGCAGGTTGTTGTTGTTGAGCTCGGCGGAGGGGCCGCCCCCCGCAGGACGGGGCTCCCCCCCGCCCGGTGCGCCCGGGGCCGGCGGTGCCTGCTTCGCCCGCATCTTCTCCCGCTTGGCTTTCCATTCCTCCAGAAAGTCCGTGGTGCTGCCCCCGGCGCTGCGGTAGCCGCCGGTCGCCATGTTCCCGGCGGGCTGGACGGCGAGAGCGCCCCACCAGCACCGCTGCCGCCGCCCGCCCCGAGGCGCCTCTGGCGCTGCCCGGAGAGGAGAGGTCCCGGCGGGTCGGGCGGGAGAGACGGGGGCGGGAGAGACGGGGGCGGGGAGAGGCTCACAGAAGCACAAACACCCTGGAGAGAAACAAAGAGGGGACCTGAGCCGTCCCGCCGCCTCGCAAACTCCCCGGGAAGCCCCCGGCCCCAGGGGACGGGTCTTCATCACCGCCCGCCCTCGCACGCTCGGCTCCCACGGCTTGGACCGCGCCGCCCGGCCCCGGCGCGGCGCCCCTCGCTCCCCGGGGCTCCCTTCACCCCTCAGCGCGGGGCCGCCCGACGGTACCCGCCTCCTCCGCCCGCCCGCCCGCCCGCTGCGGCCACGACGGCCGCGCAGCGCCGTCCCTCGCCCCGGGCCATCGGGTGCCATCCCCCCGCCGGCGGTGCCATCCCCCCGCCACCCGCTTGCCTGCCCGGGGAGCCGGGTTCCCGCGCGCGGCAGGGCGGGGCGAGCGCGGCCGGCGCTCACCTCCCGCCCGGCGGGGCCGCGGCTCGGGCACTGCACGGCGCCGGCGGCACCAGGTGAGCGGCAACGCCTCCCGGAAGGAGTGGCGCGGCCCCGAGCCTTCCCGAGCTCCCTCCCCTTTCCCCATCGCGGCGCGGACACAGCCGAAGCCACGGCGGAAACTGCCGAGATGGCCTCGACAATGGGGTGAGGGCGGGGACGCCCCGCCCGGCCCGGTGCGCGCCGCGACCCGACCGCCCCGGCCGCCGGCCCGCAGCGGTGCCCCGGCACCTGCCCCGGGCAACGTCGGCGCGGGAGCGGACACGGACCTCGGCGCCCCCGAGGAGCGGCAACGAGGGCTGGAGAGGGCGAGGGGCGCCGCGGCAGGAGCGGAGCGGAGTGGGGATGAGCGGGCCGGGACGCCGCCGGCCACGCTCCGCTTCCCCGCCGGCTTTAACGGACGGCGGGCGGGGGCTGTCGAAGCCCCGGCAGGAGGGGCCGAAGAAGGCGGTCTGCTGTCACACCCCACCGCGGGGGCTTCGCCAAACCCGCCCCGCACCTGCCGCAAAGCCTCGGCTGAAGGGCCCCGACGTGCGGCGGGCTCCTGCGGGGCAGGTGCCGGCGCGGCCTTGGGGCAGGGCGGCTCCCCGGCACCGCCGGCCGCTGTCACCGGCGGCGAGCCCGGGAGCCGCGTGCGGAGCCCGGCGCCGTCAGCCCGCGGCTCAGCTGCCATAGGGACACGCCGCGCTGGGACGGCAGCGCCGGTTTGGCCTCGAAGCGTGGTGCCGCCGCTGCGCTCGCTGCGCCCTGCCGCGGGGTCGGGGCGCGGTAGGAAAGAGCCCGAGGTCAGTGGCTCCCGCGGCAGAAGGATTTCCTCTGCGCAGCGCCGGTGCTGGGCAGGCTGCTGCTAGCCTGGTGGAAGTTCACTCCCGCGGGCGGAAGGTTGGGAAAGATCCTGTGTTTTCCTGACATTACGAGAAACCGAGATTCAAGGGGTTTCCGCCAGTCGTGCTGCAAAGACTTGACAGATGTCTCGTTTATAAATAATAACAGTCCTCAGTGGGGAAACCTGACTGTGTTAAGTGTTAGGAAAAACGAACATGCAAGGACCGTGGTGGGAGCATGTCCTATCTTTTGAACAGCTTGTGTAGGTGGTAAGATTTCCATGTGACTTCCACCCTGAAAATCGGACGTGGTACTTTTGAAAATCACGGTTTTCAATAGACTTGTGGGTTGCTTAATCCTGCTTTATCAGTGGTATGCTGAGGGAAAGGGGTGCATCCGTGCCACCTTTCCAGCTGGCTCAGGACAAGGTACAAGCTTACATCAGTCAGAGGAAATCCATGTATCCTGGGCTTAACCTAGCTGAGAGCACATTATCATCTTTTCATCACCTATTCTCTCCTTTTCAGATTCAGTCCTGAATTTATCCACCTAGTTAATAAAACTCAGTAGTACTTCAGAGTATAAACTTTGCAAGGATTTTTGGTTTCTTTTTTACAGAAAAAAAATATATATAAGTGATAGAGATAAAAAATATCTAGTAAAATGGAGCTCCAAATATCTGCTAGGAGATATAATGCACAATGTAAATAACAGGATTGGTCCATGTAGCCACTTGTGCCTTAAATAAGTCTCTACCTTGTTCTCTTTCACAGCAATTGGCACAGTCTCACCCCGCCAACCTTCTCTGCCCTTCTGGTGATCATTCATTTACTTGGACTTTTCACTGAACTCATATCTGATTTCTGCTCTGGTTTGGATTTCGGGGTGGTTTTGGTGTGGTGGTTGGTTTTGAAGGGGTGTTTAAATGTTTGTATATGTGGAAGTTAAGGTGCAGTTTCATCACTGCAGATGAAACTTCTTATCTTTCAGGCCAAGGGAAAATCCCCAAACAAAACCAGCTAGTTGTTCAGTGTTGGGTTGGAAAGTTGTAAATAGGCAGAGAAGTAGATGGTAAAGACATAGTTCTGGACTAGCACTACTCTTTACTCCTCGGCAGTAGTACCTGCACTCTTACCTGTAGAGATTTTGAATTGGACAAGTACTCAATTGTATTTCTAGAAAACATAATCTAGAAAAAGGATTTCTGATATGAGTTCTTGTCTTTCCTGTCGTAATTTTTTTTCGATTTATACAATGAAAAGCTTTTCTTGAGAGAATCATGTAACTGTGACAATAACAGTATTTCACTCTCATTATCACACACCATGAGCAGCACAGCTGGCCAAATATTAGCAAAAAAAGTCATATTAGACAGTTGTTACTTACAGCATGTTGTGTATATTGAGAAATATAACAATATATTTTAGTTCTTAGGACACCCTGAGTTCTTTGTTCCCCCAGGTCATGCCAGCTACCCCTTGAGCCCCTCTCTCTGTGGCAATTTATAGCAGCTAGCAAGGCTTAGATGCGCGTGCCCCACTTCAGGTCCCTTGTGGCCACCTTTCTTATGTGTAGGAGCTGACACAGCCAGGCTTTAGCTGCATCTACCACTGCTGTTGGATTTTTCCCCCCCCTCTCTACTGTAAAAAACATTGTGAGGTTGGTTTTTTTGTTGTTTGCTTGGGGGGCGGGGGGGGGGGGTTGGTGCCAAAAAGGCTTTGTTTGCCTTGCAGTCTGTTATAAATTAACAGAAGTTATGTTGTGGTGAGTGAGGTTGGGCTTAAGTGCCCAATACAAAAATGCTGACTGTCAGATGTTTGCATCTCAGTAAGGTTGTCTGTGCTGGAGAGCTTTCAGGGATAAAGTCCCAAATAGTTGAAGTATCACACTGCATGTTTTCCTCTGCCACAAGGGAGAACAGCTTAATAGCTTGCAAACATTTTTAGAACAACACTTTCCTCTTTTCTTACAAAGAAAAAAAATCTTCAGGGTATTCTTAAGTCCTAGAAATACAATTCATTTTATTAGCTGCTTTTTAAACTGGCATAATGATAAAGGTCCTTAAGCCTTAGGATATTGGTTTTTATATATTCTGGAATGAGATTCTTCCCTAGAGGTAAAATTACCAACAGGATTGGGTAGAATGATCTTGATCTCCTTTGCCATGGAAAAAATACTTCATTTTTCAATTTAGAGTAAAACCCATAATTCATTCTTAAATTCTCAAGGAAATTAAGTGCCTTTTGGGGTTGGGCTCTTCAAAGCTGCCTCCTTTATAAAGGGTTGCAAGTTGCTTGAGATCTTTGTAATTTCTTCTAGAGATTCAACCGAATTATCCAACCTTATTAAGGTTCTGAATTCAAGTTTATCTGAGCCATAATCTTCTCTGAAGTGGCAATTTTCAAGGGCTGGAAAATAAAATAGAGAACATAATAACACATTAGTGGCTGAGGAAACTAGGGAAAACATTTAAATTCCTGCCTGATGTCTGTTCACTTGTTACCATCATGCTCTGAGCTTAGCAAATACTTGTTATATACACTCATGTCTGTATGTTCTGCACTAAAACATTCCCTCCATCTCACCCTCTTCATCATCTCTCCCCAAAGTCTCTGTTTTTACTGTGTTCACCTGCCTGATTCTCAAACACACGTGCTCTTCCTTCTGCTTCAGACTTTACTTTGCCTCTGCCTATTACCAGAATTTCCATGAAACTCTTCCACTTAGGGCACCTGTCTACTGCTTCCCATATTGGCTCCCCTTTGAAGTTCATTCACTCAGCATTCTTCATCCTTCTTCTTCCAATCCAAACTTTTTCAGTCACATACTTTTTCTACCTGCTTTTTCACTCACACTTTATTAAGCCAGGTTTATTTAGCTTGCTCTGGTGCTGTCCCACTAAATTTTCCCTCTCTGCTGCTTTAAATTTTACCTGCTGGATAACCCTCACCCACATCACTGTACCCTAACTAACCCATCTACCTACTTATTTCTGCACTATCCATCCAGAAATGCTGCTGCTGAAAATTGGTGACTCAGTAAAATCTTACAGCCATCTCTTTGTAGGAACATCTGTTCTTTTTATCCATAAAATTTCAAAAACCTTTCTTTAAACCTTTCACATTAAATCTCTGGCTGTAACTTTGGTCTAATCTTCCTGTAAGTTCCCTACCTATGTTCCATGACATTTCTAATGTCAAATCTCCCATGAAAGTAAAATGATCCTCAAGCATATACTCCTCTTTTATAACATTTTATTGCTAATGGTCTTGAGTGTTTTTGTCTAAAGGCAGGTGAACTGCTATTAATATCAATTTAATACCAATTTCTGCTACTTCTGAGCTATGCACACTGTTCTGAGAGGCTTAGCCTATCACTAGGGGTTTTTCATTTCCTCAGCTCTTCTTGCAGAAATTGATTAAATTATTCTCTTAGTTTCCCCTCACTACAGATTGGGGCCATAGTTCTAACCTTCTGGCAAGGTTTTCCTCTGTAAGGTTCTAACAACTCACCATGTTCTAGTTGCTGTAGTCAGTGGTTTAACTGGATTGCTTTCTTATGGTTTGTGTCTGCAAACTTGTACAAATCTGGCAATCCTGCTTTTAATGAAATGCCAGTTTCATTACTACTACTACTACTACTACTATTGTTTCTTGCAGCAAAGTTTATTCATCTGTCTGATGGGCGAATGTAGTGTCAAAAGGCAAAAAACTGACAGAAGTTTGCTTGAATTTTTTTTTTAAGTGTTTCATCTTAGAGTATGAAAAATTAATGCAGAGATTGCTATCTGTCCCCAGCTGGCAGTTGTTGGATAAGAATGACAGTGGGGGTGTGAATGGATTCGGTATCTGTGCAGATGACTTCAAAAGTGTGATGGGAATGTTTCTGCCACAGTTCCCAGTCTGATTCTGTCAGAAGGTCTGTTGCTGCTGCTCATATCCTGCAGCAGGATACAGAGCAATGACTTGGCTTGTCTTACCTCCTTGCTGTTTGTGGTGAGGTTCAGCCAGCATAGTTTTGACAGTTTATTGAGCAACTGTGGTACTCAGTTCTTTTTTTCATCCAAACAGGTACTCTGGAGGGCCAGATTTGAACAGTGAACCAGGTGAGTATGCCCTAGAGCAACTCGTTGAGGAATAGGGAAAAGCAGACAAAGACAAAATGTTAAACAGCAAGGTATAAGGAGATGGAGAAAAAGCTGATGCTGACAAGCCTCACAGTGCTTGGGAAAGAAGGGAGGGAAAAGTGGATGTCGTAAGGCAGGCTGCAAGTATGCTTGGGGACCGGTTTGCAAAAGGCAGAGAAGCAATTCCCCTGATGGCAGATCTGTAGGGCCAGGATATGATCACCATACAAAAGGAGCACCTTTTAAAAAAGTTTTTCCCTACTATGAAGGAGCCTAGAGAGCATCTTGCAGCAGAGCTCTTCACTATGGTGGATCCATCAAAATTAAAGAATTGGAAAGAAACACAACAAATCAAGAAAGTAAAAAATAACAAATTGGCAAAGTGAATGGCAGTGATAAAGTAGCAGATGGAATTCAGTGTAGGGAGACGTAAACTTGTGTTGGGACAAATTTTCTAAGACACAATACCACCTGGAGATAGTTGAGCAGCACAGAGTCTGTTGAGCTAAAATGCTCCTTCAGAATGTCTGTGCTTCCTTGCCATAAGAATACCAGGGACCATAACACAGTTGCACTGGATTTGGCCATATGCTGGTTTTTTAGTCCAGCTCCAGACTTGCCCTTTTGGGAACAAATAGAGATGCTTTGTTCTCTTTGTATTTCTTCACAAGAGAGAGCTCTCTAGTCATACAGGATGTAAGCCAGCCTTGGGTGTTTTCTAGGGCCTGTCTTCGTGCCACTTTGTCCTCAAGAGTCCTGAGTTCATTGGAATACCCTGAATGAGCAGCTGGCTTGCCACCATCTTCATTAGTGGAGAGGCTGTCAGGTTACCCCATAGATACTGTCTATCACCTTGGTGATAAAGAGCTGACTGTACCTCTCCATGAGACAGAAATAGTATCATAAGTGTAAACTACTTTATAAGATAACCTTAAGTTATCTGAATAACACTACCTTTGTTCCTTTTTATGATGTTTCCAGCACCTATGGAGCCTACTCATTCTTTTAAAAACAGCACACTCTGACCATACACCTGCTTTAGTTTTAGATAATTCTACAAAAAACAGGGAGTTGGACACAATGATCCTATGAGTCTGTTCCAACTCAATATACTTCTATGACCTCTATGCAGCTATCTCATAAGTTTAAAACATTGCTAAACAGATTTTTTGTCTGCACCAAAGACAATTCTGTTCTGTCTTTCTGTATCTCCAAATGTAAGCAGGCAAATGAATAATTAGAAACCAAATCTAGTGGTTCCTGGCTCACTGTCAGTCTGTGTCTTGTTGGTACTGGTTACAATTCATAATCCTTCAGGGCTGTTGTGTTGTGGTTTTGGGCTTTTTGGTTTTTTAATTAACGGCACTCTAACTCATAAGAATTATTTTGTTTTGTCAAACCAATACAAAGTCAGTAAAAATTAATTAGGCCTCTTGATTGTCACTGTGTACCTGGTTTAACTGTTATACCTCATCCTTTTGATCTAACTTCATTCAGGTAATGAGTTGCATGCAGTAGGAAAGTCCAGTGAGCACAAAACTATGCCCCAAAAGAATCATAGTTAAGGCTGAGGGATCTCCTCAGAGAGCTGACTAAGAAGCTTGGCCTTTGCTGAAATGCAGTAGATGATGCATGCGGAATTTAGTGTGATGGCTTTTTACAATGCTTTGTTTGAGCTATCCCTTCATTTGAAGATTATTTTTCTTCTGCAGCACAATATTCCTAGGGCTTACTGTGCTTCGTATGACACCATAATGAAGCTGCCTTGGAAAAGGAATCAGGCAGATATTTCAGGAATTTAGTACTGGTTATTAGTAGCAATCATCTGGAAGTGTCCAAAGCAAACACAAACAACAATCAATCAATGGCAGTGACGTGTCAGTGAGTGTAAGCAGAGGAGGGGGAAGCACTTGGAAGAGTTTAGAGTGAGTCTGTATGAAACCAAATAGACTACAAAGGAAGTGAATAGTTTAAAGAACATAAATAAAATATGCATCCTATTGTTAAAATTTTGTTGATATTTTATATTAAAAAAATTATTTCAATGATACATGGCCATGCTATAAACATTTAGGATAAGAGTTTGAGACTGTGAAAATTGGAAAACTATGTGCCATTGTAATAATTTTCTATAAAGAAATGTGGACATGTTTAGAAACAAATGTTGTGATTTGCTTATAATACAGGATTTGCTGTTTCAAGATGACAAGCTTTAAATACATATTAAAAAGAAGTTTTAAGTTCAGAAGTTACTTGAGAGAGGACAAGCTGCATACTTCAGCAAACCCACAGCCAATGTTCAATTTATTTATTCCCTAGCATTAGGACCCTGCAGACATCCCCTTATCCATTTGCTTTTTTGTAGGACACTCAAAACGAGATGAAGGAAAACTAGAAAATTGTGAATTATGCCTGCAAACACCTTGATGGGTTGAAAATAAGAAAGAAGTTTAAGGCCTTTCACTCTGGAAACTGTTTTGAGGTATGGAGCCTATGAAAAATAGTGCTGATTCCTGAGCAGGGGAGTAACTGGACTGAGTAGGAACAGGTGACTTTTAGGAGTGGGCTTAGTTTGCATTAAAGATAGCCAAGAGTAGGTGGGAAATCATTGGCTGGGTAGAGGCATTCCTGCTGGGCAAAGATTAGATTATCAGTGGAAAAAAAAAAGAGATCCAGTGGTCAGGAAAAGATTAATGGGGTCTTTGAAACCATTAGGGATCTAAGAAGCTCAGGATAAGGCAGTGTGAGAAAAGGGGAGGAACGGAGGCTGAGGGAGAGCATGCAGTGGTGAGGCTGCTGCACTTGTGGAGCGAGGAACTGTGGACAGCAGAGAATTAAACCAAAAACAGAACTGTGGAGCAATGAGCTCTGGGAGAATTAACCAGTGATGAGGTCTGCAGGGAGAGTGAAACAGGAGAGAGAAGTGGCAAATGAATAGAAAATGCAAGAAGCTAGCAGAAGGATGGGAGATGGTCTGAGGGGCTGCAAATAGGCAGCAAGTACAAGCAAGACTGAATGAGAGTGCTGGGATGTGAATGTCCAAAGGGGCGTTTCAATGGTCGGGTAGGCACTCAGGAGCAACTGAGAAAACCAACAGCTGAGGTGAGGAGGAGATGGAGGAGAGGCTGCTCTTTCCAGCAGCTGTGGCATGTCGGTAAGCTTGTAGTGACTTGTTGGTAAAATATGAAGGAGTTCTTGCACTCAGTGCCTGCATGTAGCAATCCTGAGTGCCACTCCCCATACAAAAGGAAATTTAGACAGTGCTCAAGGTCCCGGGGGAAGTCACTTCTGGGGTCTTTTATGGCTACCTCCAGGGATAACCGGGAATGTAATTAGACTTCAAAGCCCTCTCTTGCACAGAACATAATTATACATGGTGGCTTGGAAATAGGGCAGAACCCCATCCATGCAGAACTGAGGAGAAAAGGCAGAGGAGATCAGAAAGATGTGAGCGCCCACGGTGTACTGCACCAGAGAAGAGACTGAAGGGAGAGCTACCAGGACCTCACAGCATACAGAGAGCTCTAGTCACACAGATGATACTGAAAAGGGGCTGAGCAAGAAGGAGTTAACCAGTGTTTCAGCATTTCAGCCAAGTGCAGTGCTGCTATGAACCGCTGATTTGACAACTTTTGATATGGGGGATTACTTTTTTTGCTGTCCCTCTTCTCTGTAGCAGAGCTGTCCTGTGGTGCTTGGTGCCTATTCCTAGTCTGTCTCTTCAGTCTGTACGGGAGTGCTCACTGTGCCGTGAGTGCCTGCCCGTACTCACATGGATCCGTCCTGCCAGACCCACTGGCCAGCCCTCCTAGGTTACAGTTTCTGCCTCCTGATGGGATGGATTTCAGCTCACCAGCCGAGCCAAGCGCACGCTGCCATTCCGAGGGTGTCAAGCGCCCTTTGCAGGCTTTCAGTATAAGATATTTAAAAGTAATCCTTGCCGCCTTCAGACTAATCCGGTGCGTTCCTTTTGTCGATGAATTTGTGATTGCTGTTCTCTGCCACACTTCATCAGTCATACTAGGCCTGGCTCAGTTTACACGAGAGGCAGAGCTTCCTCCAGGCATTGTCGTTTGAGCCATTCCTACGCACGGTGTCGAGGGCAAAGCGGGGGGAGACAGGTGAAGAAGCCGTGCTGCACTCCCAGACCAACAGGGAGCGGGCTCAGGCGCCGTGCCTCGCTGCCTGGCCAGAGCTGGCCGGCACGGGGGCCGCTGTCCCGCGGGGGGAAGCAGCGGGAGCCTGGCAGGAGCCCCAGGGGAGGCCAGAGGGAGCCGCGGAGGAGCCCCGGAGCAGCCCGGGAGAAGCGAAGCCGTCTGGTGCCACCTCCCGGCTACGCCGCCCGCCAGCGGCCCTTCCGCGCTCGGAGCTCTTCAACGGGCTGGAAACTGATCTCGGTGTCATTATTTCCAGACAGAAACTGGTAAAGTAATATTAGCGCCTCAGTAGTATCGCTTCTGCTCTTTCCCCCTTTTACTTCTGAGTTGTGCCTTTTTTATGCACGGGTCTAAAGCAGCATCATATAAGCCTGTACTGGAAACTCTCTTATTTTCATAAAGCACAAAGAGTGGCTGAGGATGCATTACTGGGCAGTTACTTAACATAATGCACTGCCAATAGCCATGGGTTAAGTGGGAGGAAAGAACTTAGTGTAATTTGGTGGTTTTCATGCAGCTGACAATACAGGGGTGAGCTGTTAGCAGCTGAAGAATCACCCACACTATCTGCAGTTGATATAAACACGGATTTTTACTTTTAAACAATTTTTTTCCATTAAATCTTCTTTCTGGGCAGTGACTAGACTGTGCGGCAAGATGTGAATATTGCATAATTTTGTGTAGATGTGTATTTTGTACCAGCTGATGTAAAAACCTCACGATTTTTAATTTGGCAGACTTGGGGTATAGGCCCAAGTAACCACATACAGCGAGCAGTAGCTTCATTTTAGCTGCAATGTAGCAATTCCCTCAGATCAGGTCTGTCTTTTCTGGAATTAGAGACATCATTAAAATACGTATATAAGCAGCCACAAACAAGGGCAACAGGACCATTTTCTGGTCTGGGGAGAGATGAAGGTCAGGGGGAGGTGCAGCAGCCAGCCCTGCTGGGGTCACATGCGAGGCAGTGTGGCAGGCACTGGTTTGCTCAAAGAGCAATTCAGCCCAGTGAGTCTCTGCTCCAAGGACTCTTTAGAGCAATGAGGGGAGCACAGGAAGATGGTACCAAATAAATAAATAGGTTGTTTCCCACCATCCACCATACTTGATTGCATTGGTTTTTCTTCTCCAGCAAATAAAGCTAAGGGAAAAGACCACACCAGAAGATGAATCGCACTGTCTTGGCTAACTATTTCTGCTAAGCTTGAATAGGTTTGCAAAACAGACGTGTAGAACCCAAGCAAGGGCAAAATAATTAGAGTTGGAATGTGGGGCTTTTGTCTCTGCTGTAATTGTCCCTGGGCCAGATGAGAAACATTAGACATCCAACAGGTGATGTTTTCAGATGAAAGAACTGAACAGTTTCTCCTTTCTCTAAAGGCAACATACTTTTCCTATCTAATCAGTGATACAAAATGGGGAGGCGCTGACACAAGCGAGAATAGCCGATTACCTCATCAGTATGGCAGCAGCTGTCCCTTTAAAGTGAGCAATTAATTGTGAGTTTGGGAGGTTTTGTTTTGCTTTTTAATTCTGTCTTCGGTGCAGGAACCTGCAGTCATCTTTGGGACTGTTCTAGTCTCATTTTACAGCTATACTGAGGCCAAGCACAATTTTATTTGCTACTACTCTCTAACCAGCTCTATTGCTGCTCCTGCAAACAAAACAAATGTAAAGCAAGTAACTCTATTTGCCAGCATTTTTTCACTCATGTTATTAGTGGCTTTAAGAACTTGAGGAAGCTGAATCACCACAGCTACATGTAACAGTGTGTACATAACCATGAACAGCAAGAGCTTCTTCTGAAAAATTTAAAGAGCATTTCTTCTGTTCCTCAGCATACAGACTGGCTATCTCTATATGGGAAAAAAATGGAACTTCACAGAAGTAATCAGCTCTGGCACAGCTGCAACAGAACTGTATTCAACAGAACTTTTAAAGCAAGTGGGATTGTCACCCTTTACAATGCAGTGACAATTGTTTCTTCTGTCTCTTTCAAAATACCTTCCCCCAAAAACTGTATAATGGCTGTGGAGTTTGTTTTGTTGGGCTTTTTAAATGTATATTATATTGTGAATTTGTGTCATCCTTTGCTGTGACAGCCCTCTGGATTGTAACTGCCAATTAAATTACATCTATAAAACATTATTAATCCCTCAGTTGCACAATAAAGTGCCGTCATTATCTGCTGGCCACAATGTACCATGTCAAGTTAGAGAAACTGAAGCTACTACTAGGAGGTGAAAAAGTGACTTTAAGTATAACTAAAAATGAGGCTGCTCACACTTCCCATACTGCACAGGCTTGAGGCCTCAGCTGTCAAGAGCCCTTACCCACTCTTTCTATGAAGACCCAGCCTGGAGCTTCCCAGGACCCATAGCTGCACCCCATTTCAGCAGGGAAGATTTGGCTGCCTCCATTTATACTTCTATCACGAAAACACAAGCAATAGGGCAGAGACAAAAGGGTCCATGTCCCTTTCTTGAGGAGCTGATGTGCTACTGAGATGAGTAATACTTCAAGATCATCATAAAAGAATGGTAAAGTGCCAGCTGCAGGAAGTCGAGACTCTTCCAGAATCACCGGATCAAGCAGAAGTCAATGCAATGATTATTTCATACTCAACTTAGAAACAAATACATACCTCCTTTGAACAGTGTTATGAGCCAGCTGCAAGCCATAACTCATACTGCTGGCTGCACTGGACATGTGTCTGGTCAGGACTTTGGATGAGACGGGACCTTGAACCCTTGACTTAGGGCCAATTTTGTTTTGATGTCATCATGCAAACCATTCATTTTCTGACGTGGTCTTGCCTTTCCTAGTCTGACATCATGGCGTATTTCTTCCTCATCCCCTGCTCTTTTTTGGTGTAGATTTCCTGTCTACCATCATATTTTGGCATTATGCCATCACTCTTGGCAATAAACCTCATGGTTACGCCAGCTAGCAGAGGTAGGAGCCTTCTCAGACAGAGTCCATTTGTGTCTGATAGAGAGGAAATAATTAAAATTTCTCCCCCAGTGCGTATCTCCTAAAGCAGGTATCCTCAGAAACCCAGAAGCATGCCTTTTTCCTTGTCTAAAACATATGTAACTGAAGTAACTACTCTTCCTAAAATAAAAATGAGAGGACCCTTGTATGGCAACCCATTTGCTCTTATGGCAGCAGATGAACAGTGGCCAGGAATACTGGACAGGTAAGAGTAATATGAGTTTAATATTCATGTGAGCACAATCCAAGTTTAGCTGGGATAGTATTCTACATGAGTGAATTCTGAGATTCACATTTTGTACTTGGTGCCAAGTAAACAAACGCACTGACCTGCATGTTATGAATCCTAGCTGCACTTCTGGGGATCTGGCAAGGAAACAGCAGTAAAGCAGTACATAGTATGATTTAGGAAGGCTCAGAGGAAATTGTTTATAAGGGCGACAAGGTGGGCAAAAAATGAAATTCCAGCTCCTGAGTTTTTTTCTTCTAGGTAACTGCTATTGTTTGGAGCCATAAAGGTCAGGCAGCCCTTACACAGCTACACTTCCTGCACTCTCCTCCCACTGAGTGTCCTGCACTCATTCCTCCTCCCCAGGTTATGGCTCCCTCCATGGCTGGAGCTGGTTCTGGGCAGGCCCTTTGCCTCTTCACTCTCCACACCAGCTACTTCTATGCCTCTGTGATGTTAATTCTGGACACAAGACATCCCCTTCCACACTGTGACAAGTCCCCTGATAATCTAAGTTGCTGGTTTGAATTACCATTTAAGGCATTAGTCGTTTAAGGAAGCTTATCAAAGTCACCAGCCAGCAATAATATACTTCCTACATGCAAACAGTCTCCTAAATAATAAAACAGTCTTTCACAACCCATTTTTCTCTCTGCTGTAGCTGGATTTTCCAGGGATGTAATGGATCTTCAATACAATCAGGAACAATAAGACAATGACACGAGTTTAGCAATTGCTTTGTGAGATTAGGTTAATATCACGTAAAAAATGGTTCTCAGATTCTGCACACAGACAGGTTTATGTAAAATATATAAACATTTGTCCAAGTTGTTACAGATTGCATAAATATGGCATTTTTACTGTTGCATTTACAGATGTGCATGTACAATGATGTGCAAATAATCACAATCTGATTACAATCTTTGAAAGGTACTTGAACCTTGCATCCAAGTAACACAATGAATGAAAAATGCCCGCCAAAGAATTTAAATAGCAAACTTATAACATGGTTTAAATTCATAACAAATTTCAATGTCTTATCAGTAAAACTTTCACACATTTAAAATATTTTGTATTCATTTTATTTGTATATGTCAAAATACATTTTTTTTTCCAAAATAGTGGGTTTTGCAACTAGTTTCATGCAGATACAAGGTCTGCTCAGTACTACCAATAAAATCAATATAGCACAGTAGCCATTCATTTTTTAGATATAAAGAATAAATAACCTAAATATAAAACACTAAAATATTAGAAACACGTATTTAATCATTCACAGGCACCCAAACTTTACCAAATATAATCCAGAATATGCCTAACTGTCTTGTAACAGAACTCAATATGTTGCAGCCATTCAATTCTTTATTTTATGTTAGCATAAGACAATGGAAGTCCCTATGGTTCAGACCCACCTCTCACACAGATCAATTACAATAAGATATCTCAAACTATCCGTGTACCTTTAAAATCAAAAATCCTGAGCTTGGTAGTAAGAGCATAACCTTACATCTTCAAAAAACCAATCAACAGAGAAAGGACATCATGTCTTCCTTACCAAAACATATCCCACCCCCGTAAAGCTAACCCTCCCCCTACCCCCCCTCCAAGTAGGCAGTAGAACACAATGACCTTTTTAAATGAAGGGGTACAAATTCACATTTAATATAGTATACAATATAATCAATAATACAATAGCTACTACAAGCTTTACAATGTACAATTTGTTTTAATGGCTGATATTTTCAGTGGTTTTAGGCAATAAACTATGTGCCAATAGGATGTCATATTTTGAATGGTTTAGTGAAAATATAAAAGCTGTTTCTAACAAAAACGATCTTCATTTAAGTACTTTTTTTGTTTTTAAAGGCCACTGAAATGTATAAAATGGTCTGACATGGTGTTATCAAATTGGATGCCTTCTCACAGGGCAGCAACAGTGCATATAAACATTATTGTGAGTGTAATGGGTTATGCTTTTCAAATGATTTAGTACATTACTTTGGCTAGCACAACAGTTTTGGACAGCACTCAGATAAATACAGGTATGTGAAATGTAGTGAAGCAGTTATATTTATGCTTTTTTTTATTATGGTGAACACTATCAAATGAAAAAAAAAGGGACAAAAAGATAATAAAGTTTTTATATAGTTTAGACCTTTTGTAAAGATAGGGCTCCATACAATGTACAATGTCTAAATTCTTTATACGATAAAAATTAACGAACTTTGTTAAACACACTATTCTGGATAGCCTAATTTGCATTAACAGACATTTGCAATAGGGAAATATATTCAAGCATGCCACGTGGTGGTCTGAAAAATCAAACCAGTACACATCTATATATACAGCATCACTCAGTACCTGCTCAAATGAATGTGACGATTACAGGATCTAACGTTTTTTCACTACAAACTTCTTTTTTTTATTTTTAATTTTAAAGTGACCAATAAAGGCAGAAAACAGGATTCTTAAAATATTTCTAGTTTCAACTGACTTTTAAAGCATTTTGTATAGGAAATAAATGCATATTGCACAAACAGTGAAAGCAAATGTTCCACCAAACATCTCTGCTCCTGGTGGTTGGACAATACAACTCTAGTTAGCTACACAAATTATGTAATTTAAAAGGGTGTGTGGTCTCTGCAAATGGTAAAGCTGTGAAAACACTGTACAAGAAAATCTGGTACATGAAAAATTAGAAGGGAAAAAAATTCCAAACTTAAAGAAAAACTGAGTATAGGAAAAAAATGGAAATTGTGGCACAACAAAAACATTATTGAGTAACTGTCATCTGTGAGAGCTGAAAGCTTTTGTAGATGTAAAAGTGTTTATGTACAACTAAGGCTTACTGGTTAAATATCTGAGGCGTATCTGGCCTTGAATACTTTCCTTATTATGCTGTGGCTGTAAACAAGATTTCTCAGTCATTTTATCTTCTCAGCAGCTGCATTTTAACAGAAACAATGATCTTGATACAAAAAAACACACAGGTAAGAGGGTGTTTGGCAGGATATCTGAAAATGACAGTCTCCGAAGGATCTTCCCACACTTCCAGTGACTGCCATACCATGGTCCACTGGAGTTACTAGTGATGTGCAATACCGTTACTTGCTGCTGTAGTAAACCCTTTATTTGGAAAGTTTGCTTATAACTCTGATCAAGGCCCCATTTTCATCTTTTAGCCTCTGGTTGTCTGCCTTCAGGTCTGGTAGCATCTATGAAAAATGAAACATGATGGTTATTTGCTGTTACACTCTTAAGTAAAAGCAGCAAAACTAGACAAGGACTGTGAGTAAAAATCTTTATTCAGCTTAAGTATCTTGGCAGTTTTCACACTTCATATCAGCAGTTCAGAAAAATCTCCCCTTTTAGCATGATACATATAAAGGTTAGAGATTAGAAGATTTCATTTGCTTGGACTAGATGCACTAAAACTCAATGGTGCAGATGACCAGCCTCTGACAAAAGCATTTATAGCAGCATGAGGAAAGTAATGAAATACTTCAAATTCCAGGGGGGAGGAAGGGGGGCAGGGGGAAATTAACTATCAACAATTTAAAGAGGCTTGTCTATACTGCACTTGCAGAGTTTCCAAAAAACATGCTGTGGCTAAGCATCTCTATCACTGTGCTCTTGGATGAGTTCATCCTGATCAGATACAGTGTGATTCAGCTTGTTAGCTCATAGCATTAATCCTCCAACCACTTCCAAAGTCATGTTGAAGCACACATCCTGTAATTTGAGATCATGTCCCTGAATAGCATAGTTCACACAAGATCAGATCACTAAAAGATCACAGCAACACCAGGCTACACACTCAGGCAGACAGGTTAGGGAACGGCTAGTTACAGCTGCCAACAGAGATGGGTGACACACAAGCACAAAAGCTGCAAGGCAGAAGCCAAATGAGGTGAGAGTTGGACTGGATCAGATAGGAAAGAAGGACAAGTCAGGGCACAGAGGTTGCTACTGGGAGAATTCAGCTTGCCAGACAAACTAGAAATTATCTCAGCAGTTCTCTGTATCTACATTTACACACTGATAACAAATCACCTATCACACTCACAGCTTAATTACACCTATGGATTCAAGCAGGGATTTTACACAGGAGGTAACAGCCTATTCCTGCACAGTGGTTAACCTCAAGTGCAAGTGTATGCAGGAAGTCTAAGTTCAGCTACCAGCCTATGAAACACCTGTTACCCCATTCTTCCTTATTTTCTTGGCACTAGTTTATTTTAATTTTATTCAAGCAAAATTATACTTTCAAACCCATTATATTCAGAACATTATAAAGCAATAGAAAAACTGAGAAGTTTAAAAGTGCAGGGTTAATTAACTGTGCACTAGAGGCTTCATTTCTACATCTCCTTCTGTCCATGCTCACTTCACTGAACTGCAGACTCTTTCACTGTGAAACACGATGGTGAACTGAAAATGACTGAGATTGCAGATCTCTAGTTTATTTCCCTGCAAATACCAAAGTATGTGAAAGGAAGCTGACAGATCATAAGAAAAAAGGTGGTCTCTACAATCAGAGTAGGCAAAAATCATTCTGCTACCCTTGATTCCAACTCTGTTTTATGGTGGAGCCTAGGGGAAGCCACCCTAAGTCGAGCTCTCTAGAGTCACAGGGAAGCTTCCATTATAGTCAAGTGAGAGCTGCGCTCTGAACAAAAAGAGCTGTAAAATGCTGATTACTTTCAAAAACCATGTCAATATGTTTGAAATTGGGCAACATGAGCAATCTTTTTGCAATTTTCAAGCGTTATTGTTTAAATCTAAGCTGCACAAAATAACTACTATTGTCCAAGATAGGGGTCATATCCAGATAATATGCATGTGTCTGCAAACAATGGAACGTCCATTTACTCAGGCAAACCAACCAAAACTTTTTCTTTCTCCTTTTCATTCTGCTACAGATTTCATACTAAAGGTACTGAGTGAAACCACAACAACCCTCACCTAGCCAAACACAGGGAATCAAGGGAGTCTGGTATTGTACTGGTTAAATAGGTACTTTGAGAAGTAGTGTTGTGTGTGCATTCCAATGAAACCTCAAAGTAAATCCAGGAATGTCACAGTTCTCTTTCAACTTACTGAGCAGGGAGAAAGCAGCATAATGGTTCATTACACGGAGACTCACAGAGAGGTAGATTTGCTGGTGAACTACTGTAACAAAATCCACTGTTCAAAATGAGAGCTTTAACATAATCCAGTACCATTATATATCTGCAAATCTTTGTAGGTAGATTTTAAACCTGATCCAATTAATAGGTAGAATAGATAGAATAGGTCTTAAGGAAATATTTTCTCTTTTGTTGTGAGTCTGCTAGAGAACAGGGGAAGACTGATAGGAGACAAAAGGGTTATATGACAAGATAAATTGGCATTGTGTTGCACTAGGAGAGGTTTATATTGCACAGTAGGAAAAATTTCTTCACCAGGACGGTTGTCAAGCAAGACTGCCCAGGGAAGTGGTGGAGTCACTATCCCTGAAAGTATTTAAAAGATGTGTAGATACGGCACACAGGGACATGGTTTAGGGATGAGTTGTGCTGGTGTACTGGTCGGACTTGATGATCTTGGAGGTCTTTTCCAATCTAAATAATTTTACCCTTCTGTGAATAGCAGATTCATAAGGAAGAATAAGCACAAGTAACCTAAAATACTTACACCTCTCATCTATACTAATCCCCACATACTTTAAACAATTCTCTTGGAGCAGTACATTTCTATTGGTACTCAAACTGCTCATGAGGTGACACCACATACCTTTAAAGTCAAGAGGGAGGAATAAAATGCCTTTGCAGTAAACTCAGTAAAATTACAGTAATCTACTGCACTTTGAATTCCAATTTGCTTCTCACTAAAATAGCAAAGCATCTTCCTATGATGAGATTCTAGTGTAACATTAAAAATGCACTGTTTTGTCTGTCTGTATCATGACTAGCTAGTAAATTTGCAGTGTTATCATTCAGCAAATAATGATTCAATAATCATCTGACGTATGTGAAGCCATCTCAGATCTGTACAGTAATAATTATGTCTGTGTTTGCTGGAGGATTTACCAGTTTGTACATACAAAACAACTTGATTAATAAAAATTAAAAAACCTCATGATCTGTGGAAGTACCTGTTGAGATTACTCCGGCACACTGCTATTGTTAACCTACCATCATACTGTCAAGGCTCCCTGCTGTGTTTCCATTGCTTCTCTTTTGCTGGTCAGGCTACTCAAGCTCCACAACAACCTGCCACTGAAAACTCCTGCTATGGAGTTCAGTTTTAAAACTGAATGGTTTTCTGTGGTTAATACCCCAAATGGCGTACCATGGTTGAAGGAATACCAGTGCAAGCAAAAAAAAAAGACAGTATGGATGTGTAGCTGTGGACAGCAGTCATTAGATTAGCTCAGCTGTGTTGAAAAACCACATTGTTTGCTGAGGCTGATGTAAGATGACTGCCCTAAAGGGACAGCTCTCCTTCCTCATGCAGCAGTGTGCTCCTGCTGCTTTCTGCACAGTTAATTTAGTGATCCAACAATACTGGGGTGAGATGGATCAAGTACTATTATGAATAAAGGGATTTGTTTTCAGCCAGGTCAGTGAGCTGACTTCACTTGCTCAGTAAGGGTTAACACCAGGGAGCATTGAGGAATGCAGGGCCCGGATCAAGAACACCACATCCTAATGTTAGTCCAATCCCAGAAAGACACCAAGCAAAAGGATAAACCTCTTCATTTCGGGCCTCTTAGTGGGGAAAACCCGAGATCAGATTCTGAGCAGAATGCACACTCATCGCGTTCCTTTCTAAGTGGGAAGGGGGGCAGATGAAAGGAAGCAGTTTAGCAAGAGTCATTGTGCAGAAGGCTGGTTTATTTTTTAACTACATATCTTAAAAGCTCACTATAATCTACAGCTTACACATTAATTATTTTTAAGAGGAAGAAAGGCATATAGAATGAAACCACATTTTGGCCCTCATGTATGTTTTGAACCTTTCATGGGTTTCTGAAACAGCCCTGCAATAACACTAAGAAAAACAGACTAGCATTGTTTTCCAAGATGGAACTCAAAGCAGTTCATACTTTTATCAGAAGGGGTCTGAACCAATTTGACACACTAGGCAGAGGTTTTTTGTCTGTGAAGTTACAGACCATGCATCGTAGGACTCTCATCCTCCCTGGGATGCTTATATAGATAGCAATATAAATCAGTAATCTTAACTCTGCACTAGAACTGCATATTTTAAGTTGTCTAGGTAAAAATAAGGATTGGCAAGACTCAAATGGGAAGTTAATACACGAAAACAGTAATCAACTTGAAATCCCAATACATTTCTGAAAAAACAATACTTTGGTCCCTTCTGAAACATTGAAACACACAAATATAAGAAAAATGGTTGCTAATGCAACTGTTCAGAAATGCACAGTACTGAAACCAGTTCTCAAACTCTTAAGTTTAGTCTTAACTCTTTTGTTAAAACTAAACTTTTATCAACTCTATGCACTTAAACCAAACTGCAGTAAGAAAGCTCAAATCTTAAATGCAATTTGTTAGAAAACTAGAGGCAAATCTATTTGAGCATTTACACAAACACCAAGAGACTGACTTTAGTGTATCCTCATGCAAACCCAAATCCTTTCAGTTGTTGCCAAGATTTTAATATGTCAAAGGTCTCCTGGATCCTCGCCAATTTATCTTCAAGGACAAACTTCAGTGCTAGCAGGGACAATACCACACATACCAGCACATCCGCAACACCTCTAGCTTGTACGCTGGGCATCATGCTTTAGCTTTAGCCACACCTCCAGAACCGAGCAGCACTGAGTCAGTTTCTGACACACAAGTGTTAATAGTAAAATTCTGCCCAAGCACAAACTGAATGTCAACACCTGCCTGGCTAAACAAAGGAGAAGGAAGAAATTACAAGTCCACAGAGCGCAGTTGCCTACAGGACCCTGACAACTTGGCAAGCACTCGGGTCAAGGCCCTATTCTCAGTCACCAGTCGCTCATTTATGTGTTTCAAAGATTGAATCTGCTTTATTTGTTGCAGGTTCTGCAGGAATCGAAGAAATAGGAGTGAAAACGAGAAAAAACCCCACATGTACATTAGATGAGCAGAACTGAAAAAAAAACTTAGAAGAGACAGTCCTGTTTAAAGTAAATAAGCTGCTGTGAAAGGAAAGTATCAAACAAGTGGCACATTCTTGAAAAGCAATCTAAGTACCAGCAGTGATTAGTCACAGCTTTCCAAAACAGTTCAGGATGCATTAACAATGAGAGCTATTCCTGGAATTCTTCACTTAACATCCTAATTGCACAAACTGAATCTCCTATTCAAAACCCTCTACATAATGACACATTGAACATATACTTTTAACAATTGTGCAACGAACTATGGGAAGAATATTTAATCTTTAATTCAAAATTTTCACTTACTGCTTATTGAAAGCAAACTTTTGGAAAAAGCAATATATTTGTATTCTCTATTTTTATCAGAAGCCCAGCTTTCCCTAGAAGCTCACATCCTGTCTTCTACTCTTAGGCAGACAATTATTTTCCACTACCATAGTTTGTTTTTTCTGTATTTTACTTCTGAAGACCCTTCAAGGAATCACAGACTTTGTGTCCTCTCTTACAGCAAACTATCTTGGTCTGAATCCAAGTGAGCCAGAAGAATCACAGTTGCTCTTCTGCCTTCCAGCTTCAATTACTTCAACAGAACTTGGTGCATGTATTTTAATGAGAAGTATTTGGAAGTTTATGCAATTTCCATGCACCAGAGGGAGCTCAAAAACGAGCTTAAAAGGAAACTTCTTATTAATCAGTGACAAATATCAAATGTCAAAATAATGGTGCTTTCACATTCCACTTAAATTCTATGAGTTTGGTTGGCCATGTCCAATGTTTATATGAAAGGACATAATAGAAAATAAACCCACCCGAATTCTCACCCTTCTTAATCATATCAGAGGGTTTGACATTGATAAGCTGGTTAAAAAAACCTGAACAAAACAAAAATGAAATTTATTTTAAAGAGAATATTGCTTCTGAGATTCACTTTATACATAGTTGAAAAAAGCAGAAATCAATATGGTGTTACTCATTTGTCAACAGCTCAAATCTACCTACTGCATTTTGTTACCTGATTCACACTATACAAATAGAAGTTTTTCTTTTGATATTGTAACATGCCATCTAATTAATAAAGAATATGAGATAAAGATTGAAACAACATTTAATGCTTAAGTATCTATACAATTATATGCTATCACTATTTAATAATAATGTATTTTAATAATAGTAATTAGTAAATAAAACTTATGAGTATCACATCAAAATTGTAGACTGCAATTCCATCTTGATTAGCTCAAGGTAAGTTTCACTCTAACCACCTCTGAATGTTTCTCGTTAGCCATGTTATAGGGTCCTAGAACTCAGCACCTTCTGCAATCATACACGTATGGCTGCTTATGCCAGCACCGCAGCTTCACTATAAGCTGTGTGACAGGAGTGACTCTGACATGCAGCTGTAACTTAGTTATTTTCTAGTGAATTTATAGAGAGCAGTAATACTGCCAGACTACATGTCTCACTGACATAATAATATACTTTGGTATTAATAGTGTACTAATTTACTTACTTTCAGTTCCTCTTCCATTTCAGATATCCTTCTTTCTAGTGCTCTTCTTTCCTAAATCAGAAGATGTGTGTTAATGCTGAACAATAAAATGTTTTAAAAATTACAGCTTGTAAATACTGTGGTAACAGTGAAATACTTCAAGTTTCAAAGATCATACAACCAAAAGCATAGTGTGGACAGAAAACTTGTGATGGCAGTGATATATAGAAATTTGGTCAATATAGAATTTTAATATCCAAAGAGGAAGAGAGATAGAAATTCATATCAAGTCCTACAAAACACATCCCTTCCTTTTCACTAATTTAGAAAGGTTTTAAGTACAAGGTTTGGATTTATTTTTCATGAGCTAGGCTTTTTAAGACCTTAATATCCAAGAAATGCAGAAAATGATTAGAAACAAACAAGAATATTAAAAGACACAAGCACAAAAGCATAAGCTTTCGCAGACAAAGGTAGCTGAAACATCTGTCTCAGCTCAGTGGGATCTGTCCACACTCCGAACTGCAACCTAGTGTTGCAACAACTGACATTATAGGACTCAGCTCAGTACCAAAGAAATCTAGTTACGTGAGATCAGCTGCTTCTTGAGAAAATGTTTCCTGAATATTTTCTGCATTTCTTGTATAGTTTAATTTTCCTTTTATTTCCCTTTTTACCTGAGAAGCAGGAGAAATTATCCTTTGTATATGAACTTGACTGCACTGATTATATAACCAATCCAGCTTATGGAAAGTTAGCTTAGGGTTTTCTATACTACACTGCAGCCTGCAGTGTAGATACATTTTTATTTTGTTTAAACCTATTTTTCAATACATCTGACAGATGAGCAGCTAATGCAATAGTTTGGGGTTTATAGCTTGAATGCTTGCTTTCCTGTGTCAGATGATGCAGTGTATCTCATTTAAAAGCAGCTGCAGTTATCAGTACTGTACATTCAGATTTTTTTCCAGAGGGTGCGAGGCAAAAGCAACAGATTATTGCGAAGTGGACATATGCATCTGCATACAATGGTGTTATGCAAACAGCAAGCAGCATTGACTGAGGTGTGTAAAACTTTGGTTAGATCATACCGCCCAGTAGATACTGACTCTTGCCGGACACCTTTCAGATATAAATCATTTGAATTTAGTTTAATCACAGTGCAGTTACACCCCAACATTTTCCCATTATAGCAAACAACTTTAATTTTTATCAAAGTAATAAATATATTACTGCAGTTGTTACTACTTAATGTACTTAACTCCTTTGAATTAAGATTTTTTTTATGACAGTAATGAGCGTAAGTACCAGCAAGTTAATAGATGTAACTAACAAAAATCCCACACTGTCTTACTACAATACTTACAATTTTATCTGTTACCTACTAGTTTTACAGAATAACATATTATGTGTTCTTATATTAAGCAATATTCAACAATTTTTTCAATTACCAAGAGATAAATGATCAAATAAATCTCAAAGTTTCAGGTGTCTAGAAATTCTTAATCCTTTTGAAGCATTTGCTTAACAATGTTGAGCTTGTCTATTAGCAATAAAAACCAATTCACTAAAATCTTTAATTGACTTTTTATACTTCACATTATACACAAGAAACAAATAGACTGCTCTAGATACAATAGTCTTCATAAAACTGTTTTTTCCTCTTAGATGAAGCTATGCTTCTCTTTCTCTTGAACGGCTTACTCTTAGGAACTGGCTTGAGAGATGCTAATGAAATAATGCACTGCAGTTTCACTGAGAAGATTTGCCAGTATTATCTGATTAATTCCTGGACTCAAAGAAAGTATTTGAAATCTATGAGGTCTAAAATTTTATCACATACGTCCTCAACTCTGTAAGGTATGCCAAGGAACATGTGTAACTCACTAAAAAAGAAAAAAATACAATAGCCCATTTGTATTTATCAAAGCAACTAGGATTGTGCAGTGAGACTGCAGTACACAACAATACATATATGAAAAAGTGACCACCCCCAAAGCTACACAATTTTTAAGTAAAACCAGATGTATATGCCTACATATATTTGTATATTCAATAGTATAAAGAAATACACTTCTCCACAATTCAAATTCCCAGCTGAAGAATTCTAAATTTGGGGGAAAAAAATTGTTTAAAGGTATCTACAGTTTTCTGAACTCTAATCCAGCCTGAAACCTGTAAGTTTAAGTTTTTGCTTTAAGTTTTATTATCACGTCTTAGAAAATTTTGCAAAGGGCTATTCGCGTATTTGGAAGAGTGTCAGGTTGTTAAAGAAACTCTTCTTTTTGCCTATGTATTGCTAGGACCTTGCACATGTGCTCTGATCTGAACCCCCATCCCCATAGAAATAGCCCCTTTCTGGTAAACAGTTTTCAAATGAACAATATAACAATTCATCACCAAGGCACATCATGCAAATCCACTTCTGAAGGGTGCATTTAAATAAAATTCAAAGCCCATATTTTCTAAATTTTACTACTGTGCAAATATAGGCTTAATATATATTCTTATTTTGTTCACTGAAAAGGTAGGTTTCAGCTTGAAAATGTCATAGTCCGAAGTTGCCTCCAGCTCTTTCTCTGTCTGCCTTTTATTTCTTACAATTTTTGCTCACTACTTTACTTTTGACCTCTCCTCTTCATTATGTAATTGATACAAAAAATCTTTAGTTTTGTATTTTATTATAGTGAAGTCATATACTTGGAGAAGTATACTGAGAAGAGCTCTAAAATTTCTTTTAATTTCTGCATTTTTGTTGTTACATTACACATTAAAAAGTTGTCTTGAAAATGATTTTGAAATGCTGAACTCGATAAGCTTATTTCTAAAGCTCAGCTATTGATAACTAGCAGCTGAGAATCCTGCTTCAGTCCCATTCAAAGTGAAACTTCAGATTTAAACAACACAGAAAATACAATCATAAATATATTCCTCATTTAAATTCCTGTCTGAAAAGAAGTGTGTAATTATAAACAAGATTCAGATGTTAATCCTGTTTCAGCCATACAGCACCTAAGTTACAAACATACATCACTAAGTTAATTATTTTATCCACTAGCTTTAATACAAATACATTTAGGGAAAAAAACATTTCTGAAAGACATTTTGCTGTTGGACTGAATGTCTTAAAAAAAAAAGTGCAAGAATTTCTAAAAAAGCCAGTTGTTTTAATGCAATGGCCTGTTTTGGGGGAAAGCCAAGCTGTAATTGAAAACTGAAATAACGTCTATCTATGCAGTACTCTATGCATTACTTATGAACCCACACAGTAATGGATGCAGCTACATCTATTAAATAACTGAATGTCCACTTGTGTGGCCAAGCTAGAAAGCAAGAAACCAATTATTTGCTGCTGAAACCTTTCTTCTGATGATATCGCTGCCTACACTAGGATGCCAAAAAATTAAAGAGAGAAATAGGTGCTAAACAGCAGAAATTAACTGCAGAGACTATTAAGATAAAGATAATGAAACTTCAGGAAGTGCTTGAGAGTATTTCTACATCTCCATGTGCTCCTGTAAAATCTGTTTGTTTATATACTGGACAGTTTTGTGTAACTAAAACTTGTTTTTGAAACCTAAAATACTGGAAAATCAATACAAAAGGCTTATGAATATGAAATTTATCGGGGATAAATAAATGTTTACCACATTACTTCTTTCTGTCTAATTTTTTTTCCAGTTTGTCTCTAATGTGCCACTCCAGGATCAATGGAGAAGAAAAGAATACATGGTGTTCAAAGTCATGAAGGAAATCAAGACCACCACAAAATCATTGTCATTTGCTTTCCACTGCTGTGAAACTAAACTTTTACAAGGCTGGATTTTAAATTAGCATGAAACTACAGCCTAAAATTATCATGCGTCCAACTTCTGAAATAATTCCTGTAGTCTATCTCACATATGAATTTACTGCATGACTTCCTTCCCATTCAGTTTAGGGTTGTCTCTGACTCTGATGCCCCTCTTCCTGCACTGCTTACTCATTCTTTCACTTTCTCCCCCTATTATCATATTGCTCTGGAAAAAGTTAAACTGCAAGGAAAGAGGCAGATAAAGGTAATTTTATATCATTAGCAGGTGTAAGGTCTCATGTCTGTGAGGCAGAAACAACTATCTCATTACCAACAATAATTGGTGCCAATGGAAAGCTCTGAGGAAATTAACTTCTCTAAATCTTGGAAATGTGTTAAAAGATGAGACACAACGAATCTGTTTAACCCTCTGGAATGTCAACATTGTTTTGGATGAGATGGAACAAGTGGCAGATCCCCGGAGGGCAGCAGAGTTTAGAAACTGGTTATCATGAACGAACAGGCAAACTAAAGGCAATTCTTAAGAGTAATTCCCATCTCACATTCACTGCCACTTGGAAACCTAAAGTTCCCAAATCCTCTAAAAAATGCAAGTTATAAGAACGGATTCTGTTCCTACTAAAATATATCCAAACCAGGGGTTGCGAAACAAACTAAAACAAAGCTTGAATTGGAGTATTTAAAAGTTCCCTGGCAGAAACTCACCCTTTTCTCCATTTCCAAGAGTGATCTGTCAGCAAATCTTTCTTGTCTCTGAAACACAAAATTGATGAAGACATTGACATATGCTTTGAAACAACACAGAACTGAGGAAAAAACAATTAGACATTTTAGTATTCTGTCTGAAGTATGTAATCAAAAACATTTTAAAGTCTGTTCAGGGAAGTAACAGTGAAGTAAAGAATAAGCTGGATTTATCATGCACTCTTTCTGTGACCATCCCTGTTATTTAATCACTACACAGCCTTTGGCTAACAGGAGTAACACAGTATTTCTATCTAAAAGCATTACAAAACAGGCATCTTTTAAACACTTAAACAGGCACTAATATTTGCAGGGTACACATGAAAGACAATTAAGTACAAGTAAATTGTGGTAAATATGATCCGACAACATGAAACATTCTACAGCAAGAGTAGACAAATTTAGACCAAACTAACTCCAGTGTACGTGTCTTGTATAACTGTATGCAGCACTGTTACCTGACAGCAGTTATTGGTAACAGGAATGCATTATTTGCTCTTCATTTCCAAGATAAAGCTATCTAACCAGCCAGGAACAACTGGCAGGTTATGCCAATTTGCCAGTAGGTTTACGAATTAATCAATCAATCAATCCCAATTGTCAGTCTGAATATAAGCTTGACGGTGTAGAAAGTGTTTACTCCTACCCTGCAAAAAAGTTGCATTCAGATACATGCTGGCAAGAACCACTACTACTTAAGTAGGCAGGAAGCAGTCTCACACATTTCGTTCACAACTGAAGACCAGAATCCTGCACTCTTTTCTCTTCAGAAAGAAATACTCTTCTCCATTCCCATGTCTGGATAAAAAACAAAGCTGATGCCTAGTAAAGAGCAGCCCATAGCTTGGGGTTATTCTGGTTTACTATCTACACTGTTGGTTATGTACATGCCTTTTTGTTTTATACAAACCTGAGTGGTCTTCTCCAACTGTAGCTTAAGATCTGTAAGTTCCATGTTGGTGTCATGTAACTGTGCTTTCAGTTTTTCATTTTCAGCTAGAATCTGTTCATAAAGCTAAAAGAAAATATTTGTTAAAAAAAATCACGTAATAGTGAGATTAGCCAAAAAACTTCAAAAGTATGATTGAACCACATGTAAAGTTAACAAATGCATTAACAGTCCAAGAAGTAAAATAAATATATTTAAAATTAGCAAGCACGGTAAGGAACTGTTACTAAATATTTCTAGAAACAGGCACACAAAACTTACCTTGCATATAACTAAGCCACCTCTTTTTCTTCAGACTTCACAGATTACCCCACCACAGTAAACTTTTCAACAAACTCCTCCTCTACTTTAAAAACAAGATCTAAACATATTTTTACCTTATATGTAAGTAAGCTGGCAAACATATAATAAAAGGCTTCGCATATGCGCATATCAGTTTTAATGATACTTTTCTTATGATAAATACTATCATTGTTTTAATTTGACTGTATCTTGGCTCCTCTGGATTTCTCCCTTGCCTTGAAAAGTACAAAAGCCAGAAGCTGTTTCATAATGTGTATTTTTCCCCACTGTAGTGGTTGCTGTGCTTCTCCATTCAGCTAAGTTACTGTAAACAGCATTTCTGATGCAATGTGAGACTACTTTCACACAATTTAAGAAAAACAGTAATGAAGTTCTATTTTTGCACCAAACTTGTTGGATCAGATACCTTCTTAAAATCAGGGCTATCATCTTTTTCTAGTCTACTGCAGTATGGTTTTCGATCTTCAAGGTAACTCTGTGACCCTGATCGTCCCTGCGCTGAATCATAACGATCGCCTGTAGACATGCTGAGTGATCCTGAATCATATCTGTAAAAGAAAAGTTCTGATTTTTCTTTGCCTTTGCAGCCAAACTGAGACCCTCTGACTGTATCAAACATTTTGAGTTTGCTGCTACCCAGTTGAAAACAACTAAATGCAATTATGTATTTTAGATAGACTAAAATTTGATTTTAGTCTTCTAATATGATGCAAATTTCATTTTTACATTCTCCAGTACTTCAAGATTCTGGGTGAAAATGTTTTCAAATTGCTCAGTCTGCAGAGTAATGCATGCAGAGGAACATTTTAAATGTAATTGAATTATTTAATACAAGCAAATACTTACATGTCTTAAAATACTTTTAACATAGCTTAGATAGCTTAATTCTTCTTTATTTGTAAAGAACATATCTTTTTAAAAAAGTGCATTATTTTAATTGAAGTGTTTTAGAAAACAGTAGATGAATGGCCTAGATGAATTTTAAATTTTATTACAGAAACCAGGATTGCAGAACTATTTGCTGTGAATTCAGTATTTCAACAGAAGAGCTGATGAAACAAATTTTTAGTAGTCTTTATCCTGACAACTCAATAACAACCAGTATTAATAAAGTTACAAGTCATTTCACTCTTTACTAATCATGTGCTGGAGTAGTTTTATTTAACAGATTTTCACCAGTCAGAACATAACAAAATTCGAGAATTAAACCTAATGGTCCAAAAAGAAATGAATAATTTGTTTGAATTGCACATACCTTGAAAGGCTCTCACTCTGAGGTGGGGAAAGGAAAAAAGAGAGAAAAATAATGGATCAGTCAATAATTTAATTAAAATATGTAACAATCTGTGAACAAATACAACTACACAGTTATGTCAAGTGTACATGCTATCCATCAGTATGTATTATCTGAACTGTGTCAAGCTTCCATTTTGTTATGTCCAGAAAATAAAAGAAATATGTGCTAGAATGCACTCGACAAAATATGATTTATGGGGACATTACCATAACACTCTAGAAGTCTGGAGCACCCTACCCTAAACAGTAGAGTTATTTCAACAGTTAGTGCATTCTGGGTTTGCTTCCCTGTTATCAAAGGCATCAGAGCAGTTTGGCAAGCAAAACTTAATTAAAAGTGATGACTTAAGAGTGAGGGAATGTCCTCTAAGCATTACATCAGTCATACAAATCTTTTTCCCCTCTAGGTGGTCAATACAGATTCATAATTTCTTCCAATTATTCCAATCTTGAGTGAAGACATTTCAGTCAAGAAACTTCACCGATGTATCATCACCTGGACATCCTCTAATGTTATTCACCTAGCAGTGGCTGAAGCCTTCCCCATAAGTGGTTTTCTGGGGTGGTCGATGTGGCTTGCTTGGTTTCCTTTTATAGAAGGAAACTCTGTTTTTTCAATGTACATAGGTAAACAGCCACATTCTCCACAATACAATCAATTTCCCCTTTGACACCTTGAAGTGCACTTACTGCACCGAGGATATCAAAGGTACATGCTATAGCCTAACCACCCCTAATAAAACATCGCTATCTTCTGTCAAGAGCATGAATAATGCTGCAGATTAAGAGATTTTGTAGAATATGCCACAGTTAGTCCATAAATTATAAGCTAACCACAGTTGTAGTATCTATTCAAATTACTAGGGGTTTTTTGCAAGGCATCATATTTAAAAATTGGCTTCACAGAAACACTTAATCTACCAAAGAAATCATCCAACTTCCTTATTTTTAAGTGGCTATCCTTCAACTTAGAACTAAGACTATTCTTCTAGCAGGAACACCAATTTCCTTTAAGTAACAACATGGCATTTTTTGTGCCAATTCAAGAAATTCTCTGCTCTTAATATTAAAAAGCCTAAACAAAACTAGAGAACAACCTCAAACTGTCAAAAGTGCTTAGCAAAGTCTGACTTCTCTTTCATAGCTTCCCTTTAAGGACAAATGATCATCTAAGGAGTCAAGAATTCTGAAAAACAAGAAAGCACGAACTGAAATCTTACAAGACAATTCTTTCAAAAACCCCTGACATGAGTAAGATAATGACTTTTCTGATTCCTTAACATTTTCAGGCTAGAAATCATTCTTGTCACTCCTCTAATTTTCTCTGTAGCATGCATCCAAACCACATCCATAACTTCTCTGGGCAACCTGTTCTGGTGTTTCATCATAGAATGAACTGAATCTTTTGACTGAACACCACCATGACAACTAAACCATAGTGCTGTCATGTCCAGTTGTTTCTTGAATGCTTCTGGTGACGGTGACTCCACAGCTTCTCTGGGCAGCCTGTTCCAATGCTCAACTACCCTTTTCAGTCAGAAAATTCTTCCTGGTCCAATCTGAACCTCCTTGGCTCAGCTTGAGGCCATTTCCTTTTGTCCTGTACCTGTTGCCTGGGAGAAGAGACCAACCCACACCTGGTTACAGCCTCCTTTCAGGGAGCTGGGGAGAGGTCTCTCCTGAGCCTCCTTTTCTCCAGGTTAAACAACGCCAGCTCCCTCAGCCACTCCTCATAAGACTTGTGCTCCAGACCCTTCCCCAGCCTTGTTGCCCTCCTCTGGGCAATTTCCAGCACCTCAATGTCTTTCTTGCAGTCTTTGGCCCAGAACCAGACACAGGAGTCAAGGTGCGGCCTCACCAGAGCTAAGTACAAGGAGACAATCCCTGCCCTGGCCCCGCTGACCACACTATTGCTGGGCCAGGATGCCATTGATCTTCTTGGCCACCTGGGTACATGCTGGCTCATGTTCAGCCACTGTCACCAGCATCTCCAACTACTTCATCCCTTGGGCAGCTTCCAGCCCCTCTGTGCCCAGCCTATAGCACTGCCTGGGGTTGTTGTGACCCAAGTGTAGGAGCCAGCAGTTGGCCTTACTGAACCTCATCCAGCTGGCCTCGACCCATTGATCCAGGCTGTCCAGATCCCTCTGCAGAGCATTCCTGCCCTCCAGCAGATCAACACCCCTGCCCAGCCTGGTGTTATCTGCAAACTGACTGAGGGTGCCCTAGATCCTCTCAGCCAGGTCATGGATGAAAGTATTAAACAGGACTGGCCCCAACACTGAACCCCAGAGAATTCCACTCATGAGCAAGTGCAAGCTGGGTGGAATTTCATTCACCTCCAGTCTCTTGGCCTGGGCACATAGCAAAAAGTGCACCTGTCCAAGAACTCTTGGTCAGTCAGTTCTACACTTTTCCACCATACCAGCCAAGCCCCGCCCCGTGCCCCCCCCCCCCCCCCCCCCCCTTTAATAATATTCACAATTTTGGGACTGATTTAGCACTATTTCACTGTAATGTTATTAATTCTATCAGAAGCACCACACAGCACGTTCTACCAAAATTAATCTCTACAGAACAGAATATGAAGTAATTACAGATGTAAGGATAATGATTTGTACTACTGGGAGGAAAGGAAACAGGACTATGCAGTTATGTTAATGTGGCACAGAAATAAAAAATACAGCAAATCAAAATGACAGAGATTGAGTCTCTTAACTAAAATATTTAACACTTGTGTAATGGAAGCTTTTACAAAAAAGAAAAATATCACTTGAGTTTTATTCCTAAGTAATGAACCTGGTTCTGTAGTGTGTTACTCCAGGGTTTAGGTCAAAAAAAATACATTCTTCTTATAGCCCAGCTTATGTAACTAATTCCCTTTCAACACTCTTCATCCCACTGTCAAACACCATTCTGTTTTTAAGGACTTTTCCCATCAAATCAAGCCTATTATACAGTTTTCCACTGACTTTTTATCAAGACCAATAATACTCATTTAGGAGATTCAGAAAACCATTTTGTCCACAGAAGAAATTACATAAATAACAATGTCAGTGAAATAAAGATTTTGCTAGGTAGAAACTAAATGCTTGCTCCAGTAACCTGCTGCATCATGTCCCTAACCTCTGCGTCAAAAATCTAATCTACATTTTCTGGATGCTAATTCTACATAATCAGAATGGTCAGTTACAGCCACGGTTGATATGCAAATCCAACTGTAACAAAAATTTTACAATCAAAATGTATCTCTTAAAAACTAATGAAAAAATTATCATTCTTAAATTACCTGAGTTTCTTTCTTATTTGTTCCTTCTTCTGAATCAGATTGGTGATCTTGTTCATTTTCATCACTCTGGTGAAAGAGGTGGGTGAAGAAAAATAATTAAACTGTTGAAAACTTAGCAAGATTGTAATACATTCTGCACTTTGAATATGAAAATATAAGAGCAGCAGAATACTCCACAGAGAACACACAGGATATATGCAGAAAATTTTCAAACAGCTACATGTTTTCAGTACCAGAAGGAGATGAAAGAATTTTGCATTTGACACATTAAAATCTGGCTTTTACATTACATTTGGATCCCATGACAAAGAAAAAGGAAAAGGAATAGTCTGAATCATCAACTATAACCTTTCTAATTTGGCAGCAGTCCTTTAAGTTTCTGAGTACATAGCTACCTGCCATGTACCAAATAAAGAGTCTCATTTTTACAGCTTTGGTATGCATGCAAGAAAAAACATTTGTTCAATAATTTATTTCTTTTCGTTAGATTACAATTAATTTCTATTAAGCTACAGTTACTACAGTGTTCTAGAATTCTTGTTAGCACTATGAACTGAAAAAACCGAATTTTTGATTCAAAAATTTTGATTTTGCTCCTGAAAGCATCAAAACAAAAACAAAGAATATTTAAATTGATAAGTATGATTTGTTCTAGAACAATTAGTTACATATTGTATTACTCTAAATAATTCTCTATTTTAAGAGTATACTACACACATTTTACTGTGTTGCAAGTGACGTTTACTTACATCCTGAGTCCAAAATGAAACTCCTGTAGATCGTCGTTTTTCTCTTGGTCTCCGTCTTTCCCTTATAGACTTAGGCTGTGACTTATCTTCTTCCTTTTCTTCTTCTTTTTTGCCCCCTTCTGTTAATAACAACTTCCTCATTCACTGAATTATGACACAATCTAATTTTCTGAAATACTTCTTTTCAGTCTTTAAAATGCTCACAATAAATCCTTTTTACCTGAAATAAATTCGCTGAAGAGCTTCTTACCACATACAGGGTTTGCTGTAATATACACTCCCCCAAACACATAGCTCTAAAATATTGTAAATACTAATTTCACCTAAACAAAATATCTAAATGTAACAGTAATACAATACAACTGGGACTTACAATTCAGTTTTCAAAACTATCATGTATTAATTGAAACATCTGCATCAGCAGATGTATAAAAGCACAAAAAGAGAAGATTATTCTTTACCATTCTTCATCACACAAGTTTTTTTTTGCATACATCAAGGATGCAGTACTAAAAAAAACCCCAACTTTTAGAAGTCCTCCTTAGAGTCCTCCTTTCCGTTACAGTCCTCTCCATTTTTGCTCTAAGGAAGAATAAATTGGGACCTCCTAAATTACATCATTACTGTATTACAGATGTCCTTTTTCTTTAATACAAATGCAATTGCAATTCAAAATAGATATAACAACTCAGGATTATGTTTGCTCTCCTATTTGTTTACAAGTAATTTGTGCAAAAAAAAATGAAACAAACCTGCCCAAATCAAAGTTCTTTACTTATTATCATGCAGTCTGTTCAGCCTGATGTTCTTTTACTAAATAAAGAAACCACAGAATTGAGTTCAGATAGAAGAATCACTAATCATTAATAACTACCATCATTAGTCTTCAGAGGTAAATAAACACTTTGGAGTGAAGTAAGAATTACATAGGAAAGACAGGAAATACATTTGTGGTGAACATACACCTTTCTTAATTTAATAAACTAGGATTTTACCTCAGGGATTTCAGATGGTAGTGTATTTCTCCTCCAAAAGTCATAACTTGAACAAAAATAGCACCTGTGGTAGCTAATATTTACCAATGAAAATCTTTTCCATAGAACAATCTAGAATGAGTTTCCTAAGAAAGCACACATTATGAAAGAATCGTAATCCAAATTTTAGTTCATTTTAGGACAAAGGGAAAAAAAAATCAGAAAGCATATCCATGAAACCTAGTCCCTGTAACTTCCTCAGAAAACACTGTTCTAGGGAACATGGCAATACTGCTATACAGCTCATGGAGATTTCATCAGTGGATCATTTTATCTGACCCTCTCTACAACAAAATTTTCAATTTCAATCAGTAACTCCACTAAAGTTATTAATCAATAACGTGAATTAAAGTATTTCTGTCAAGTCAACTGTGGCAAGTCCAAGAACAGGAGACCACACTGTATGTTAATCAGCTCCTCCTTTGACAGGCAAAGAATCAGGCATGACATCTCTCAGAATTATAGCAGGTGACTCACATTGGAAATGAGGGCAAAATCTGTGCAATCAGAGAAGAACTTCTTTGTGATCTCTGAATCATGGATCTAATCCTCAGTTTAAGACTACATACACCAGTTAAAGTATGCAGAAGTATGGTTATATCTGAACTACAATGGGAAACATCCCCTTTGCTTTTCCAGCTGCTCATACAACCCTGAGAGGTCCTTAAAGAAATTAAGCATCATTCCAGTCCTTCAATGTGGAAGGACTGAAACAAACCCCTAGTTATTTAGCAATTATTTAATCAAATAAAATTCCTTCTTAATACCTGCCAGTATTTACACCCTGCAATATGTGTTAAAGCAAAAACCAAAGCATTCTGTGGATATTTATGGGAGTATATTTGAAATTTCTGTGACCAAACAATGAAAAAACCCAAATGGCTGCAGAAGACCACCAAATACAGAAAATCTTTTTTCCTCTCTGTATGGAAGTTTTGAAATTTCTTACAGAAGATTTGAGCAAGGTACATCCCCAGTGGCCTTACATATCTTACCCCATTTTGAAATATCTCTAGAAAGGTATGCTGTCTTTTGTCAGCTAAAACAAGAAAAAAACCCTTCATAAACAGTACTCCTACCTCTCTCACTTTCCTTTGTTCCACTCCGAGAATAGGCAGAAGTTATACCTATGAGGCTATTTGGTCTGTTTAGCTGACTTGAACTTGATAAAGAGCTAGTGGAGGTGGAGAGCGAAGACGTGGATGATGAAGAAGTTGAAGTTGGTCTGTAGCGATGATACGGCTATTCAACAGAAAAATGTCAGAATTAATTTACCAAGATTGACAAATACAAACCATAGGATATGAAAACATTTAACTATATAAATGATTCTTACAATAGTACCAAAATTGAAATAATATCACTGGAGTAAAGATTCATATAATTTCTCTACCTAAAGAGACTCATCATGAAAATACCTCTTCAACAGTTCGGGAGTATCTTTGTCTATAATCATCATCTTTAGTTTCAGATTCTTTCTTTTCTTCTTGTTTTTCTTTGTCTTGCTTTTCTTTCTCTTCCTTTTCTTTTTCTTCATTTTCCTGTTCTCTGGTTCGTGTGGGACGGCTTCTTCCTATAGTTTTTTCAGCTTCTTGAAGATCTGTCAGTGTTACGCCCTGTGAAAACAGCAGTCAGCAAATACCATTTAAATATAACATTAACATTAATATAGATGATCACATTACGTAAATATTTTAAAGAAAACATTCAACTTAAGAAAATTAAATCTATCTGTTAAGAAATAAATTTTTCCTATATATTCTACCTATATAGCTTTTCTCTTGAATCTTGGAACCAAACATCTTTCTCATATGTGGCAAGTATTTGTTTTAATGCGACCTATCACAGGCTCTCCAGCAAGCCAATTTTTAGCTGAACTAGTAAATACAGATTGCATAGAAGATCCTATAGAAATAATTTAAGAATCCAATAGACGCTTTTAATATGACTGTAAGCATACTGAACATTTCTCGAAGAACCGTAAAACTACAATACTCCTATTTTCAGAACTGTTGATATTTTACAAATTAATTCCTTGCAAGTGGATCTCTAGGTCAGCAACACTAAAAAGTCTCTTGTTATTTTTAGGCTAAAAACTAGTTTTGAAATAAGCTCAGTTTTATGAAGACAGCTTTTCTCTACTATGCTTTTCAGCTGATGTATCTTAGTAAGACATTGCTCAAAACACTTTGTAATCTACTCTTCAAAGCCAACTTTACATCTTATCAGTTACTTAATTGCTTTTAGTATTGATAAAGTTTAATCCAAGAATTCCTGGTAGCTTCTTCAGTGTAAAGATTCAGCAATAGTTAGCCTGTAGTCTGACCATCATTCAGGGCTCTGAATTAGTATTACGAAATAAAAATAACTCCCGTACAACGAAGTTGTATCAAGCAGCACAGATCTCCCATTTGGAAAGCTAATCAGAAGTATATAAAGGGGTTTAAAACTGCAAAGATTTGAAAACAACATCAATAAGCAATGTAGCTGTGGTCTCAGCCTAGAAACAGCTAAGGACGAGGGGCGGAGTATCTCTTTGTGCTGTTTTATTCAGGGACTATTTGCTGATTATTCTCAGTTTGCCAGCAGACAGTGGTTGGCAGTTGCTCCACTGCCCAAAGAGCATTCGAGTACTGTTAGAGATACTCTATTTTACTACTGCCACATTGGTCCCTATGATAGGATTGTGCTAGTTGCTGATAGATATGGATAAAAACTGGGAAGAACTTCCAAATATATCAGTATGTAAACTAAGAGAGAGAAATGCTGCAAGGAGACATGCAGTTAGATACTAGATTATTAGCATGTAATAAAAAAACTCTCTTTTAGTATTTTTCCTTCTCCAGAGAAACTAGATTAAAAGTATTCTTTTCTATGTCATGAATCTTATTAGCTATCCATATGTTGATCAGCTCAATCATATTATCTACAATAGTTCATGTAGATCAACATGTTCATGTAGAACAGAAAAAAATAATTAGAAATGGATGCAAATGCAGTGCTATGCCTGTTTCTCAAGAATGAGGTTATGGATATGTTTTCAAAAATGTAGAAGCTTTAGTAATACTATACCTGTGTAGATCTTCTAGACTGTCTTGCTTGCCTGGATCTAGCTTTTCTTTGGGACTCGGACTCTTCATCCCGTACTGGGGTGAGGTATGATCTAAAGAGTTAATTACAAACAAAATTGGCACATGATAATTTTTGCACAAATTTATTAAATAGTCAATACTGCCCCTCAACATGACAGACTGAAAACCAAGGCAATCAGAAGAAAATATTTAACTATATAAGACAGATTACATTTTAGACATTTCAACCATATCATTAAGACAGCAGCCTTAGAACTCAATTAAAATACACAGAGTTTTCCTACTTAATTTAGATTTCTTTTTACCGTTTTCTATAAATATAACTTCAGCTCTTCTGTTATTTCACTGGTCTACTAACACAGGGATAGAAGACCTCAGAGATCCAGCCAGTTAGACATTTATACATCAAATATGTGTGTATTAACTTTTAACATAACTTGTAAGTTTCTAGAAAAAGCCAAAGGTACTGTTAATGCAGAAAACCTAATTATATCATCCACTTCACCAGAAATTAAGTATCCCTGAGGAGGTAGTTACCCTATTTTCACACAAATCATCCACGCTTTGAGTAATCAAAGTCCCTTTGTAAAAAATGAGCTTAAAAATAAATCTTCATGAAACCCACAGAAGTCCTGTAGAATAAGCAGGTAATTGAAATGAAAGACAAAAGGCTATTCAAGTAGATACAAAAAGTCTGGACTCCTTTTAAGAAATTCTCTAAACCAGATACAGGTAAGAAAACCAACAGGAGATACATACATGCACAAATGCATATATTTGTATGTATGTAAACCCACAATTAATGAACTTCAGTGTTTTTAATACATTTGTTGATTTCCTATGGCAGAGTATTCTGGGAAGCTGCTATAATTCCACACTTTTAAATCCCCGGATTAACTAAAAATTAGAGAAAAGGGAAAAAAAAAAAAGATTGGAAAAAAAGCAATATCAAAGGGTTCCTAAAAGGCTGCTTAAAACCCCTCTGAGCTTCTTTAGATCAGATTCTATAGTATTTTCTGATTGTCTCTTTTTATATATCATTAGTTAAGAATAGTTAAGAATCACTGGCTAAGGATTCAAAAATTAGCTAGTGATTATGCCATCAGCTATTAACACCTAAATAATTTACATATGGAAAGAGCAGTTTGCTCACCTAATAATGTATTTGGTAGCCTTAGCACATACCAGAAAGAGTTCTGAAACAATCATAAGAGTTAAAAGACTTAATTTACACACACCTGTGGATTACAACCTGTGCTCTACCCCATTAAAATACTTAACAACTAACTGCTGTATTTAAAAATGTTGAAACAACTCCCATCTTACGGTGTATCTTAAAAACCCCACACTATATAAATTTAATTTCCTTATCTGGGTGTCTTGCAAAGAGCATTTTGATTGACTTTCCATTTCCCAAAAGCTCTAGGTTGTATCCACATAAGGAAAAGGGTGCCTGTTAGGCTGCTTTAGTTAACTTGACCTGAACCACCACCTGCCTAGGAGGGCTTGACTACAGAGCAGGTGTCATCTTCAGGGTTTAAAATTGCTACAAACTGTTTCCCATAACTTGCTTTTTCAGTAACTGCTGTACCTACATCTACCTTCCAATAAATCTGAAATACTTTAAATTGCACTGAGAGAAAATGAAGTCTCAACTTTTCAGGTGCACTTTGCAGCTGCAGTCAAAAGTAGAAAGTGCTCTTCCCTAGCATGCGCCACACAGAACTACCTATGCTGTATTATTCATGATACAAAGACTTAGAGACTCAAGTTTGTCATTTCCTTCCCTGTTTTTCTAAATCAATCTTAAAAATCAAATAAAGAATATAGCTTCTTCAGCTGCTCCAAAAGAATGCACCATTACGTGCTTCATCAATAAAGTACTTTACACTATCTTTACTTTCCAACTATCTTTGAAATACTCTTCCAAACATACTTCCTAAACATACAATTTCAGTCTATAAACACAGATTAACCAACTTACTTACTTAAGAAAATACATAGCATATAGTATTTCATATACATTTATTTTTTCATGTGCATAGAAACATATGTAGATACATACACACATATATATATATATCTGTCTGTATATATACAGACAGATATGCTTGTGCTCATATTTAGAGCACTACATTCTCAAACTCATGCAGCAATTATTCAAATTTTGATTTTTAAGATTCATGGATGTACTAATATGCCATCAAGAATGCATCTGCAGCACTATATTACACAATCAGCCCAGTCAGAGAAAACCACAGAATTTCAGGCCAATTGCAGGTATCTAAAACATATGTAGTATATGCACATTAGTATACACACATTAGTGAGAGCAAACAAGACAGCAGAAGCCTAATTCTAATTTTCCTTGCCTTTCTAACTGATATAAGACTGAAATAGCATTTGAATTTTATAATTTGAACTACTTTGAATTATTTTCAAGAAAACGTGCATTTTGTTGGTTATGGTTTTAAGTTTTTGGGTTCAGTTCAAATTTCACTATGGAAAATGCAGGTTTTGACTACAGTAGTTATTGAAATGGATTGTTAGCACATGTAGACCCTTCCTGAATCATGGTGGGGAATAATAAAAACATAATCCACATATAGAAGTTTTTTCATCTCATTTTTGGGTAGAAAGGAAGACTATAGAAAACAGACTAGCCTAATTAGGCCTCTATAAGGAATCTTTAAATGCTGCTACTTTAAGTGAACCAAAAGAATGCAATTTTCTTCTGTAATAAGGAACAGCTTCATTGCCTCTGTGAACATACAAAGATACACATAACTGGCACTGATACAGAAAGTACATTTCGAAACTACTACAGGAGCAACACAGAAATCTGAACTTGCATTTCAGCAGGAGGGTTAAAGGATAAACATTTATAAATATCCAGAAAAAGAAGAACAAGGGAAAGATAACAGGAATTAACAACCTTTTGAAATCTTATTTTTGCTTCCATAAATAGAAGGAAACAACCCTTTATGGAAACAAATATGCACCAATCTTAACTCATCCCTCATATAACTGTAAACAGAAAAAAACACCATATTCTTAAAATAAGATTTACATCAGCTTCTTACTCATTCTTCATACTGAGTATTTCTTAAAAGCATTGCATTTAAAATTGTGTGACTATGTTTCAAGTAGAAGAGACGTTAAATCATGCAATGAAATAAACAGAATGTGTTGGGTTTAATACTCTCTTCTCAGTAATGTCAGGCATATAAAATGATTTTAAAAATGCTATGCTGTGACTTATTAGCATACTGCCAATGGCACACTACCTCAATCAGCAGCAATGCAGTTGTAGTAATTAATTAATTAATTAATTACTCATTTTATTATTTTTAATTCAGTGTTTTTACAGAGTTCCATTACTGGTATTTTTAAGAGGACACATTTAATCTGTTAAAAGAAATATTAATCTGAAAATACCATATACCATATGAGAACCCAAGGCCAGTCAAAAACATACAGTATCGAAATTTAAATTTCATGAATGGTGTCTACTAGTACTAAGCTCTTAGATAAACTGAGGTACTAGTTGTTTCAATACACAGCAAGAAAACAACACTGCTTTACACACTGTACTGTTCAAATCTGTGGTAAGCAACACATTCCTTTAAACAATAAAAAAAGTATAACTTTTGTGTAAGAGCAACATGACTCTCAAGACCTTTACACACCTCCGTCTCTCCCTGACCTCTGATGTTGAGGACACAGTGCCAGAAGTAGCTGTAGTCATGGCTGTGGTAGTGGCTGCAGCATTTACAACAGATGGTGCAACAGGAACGGTCACTGCTGTAGGAACACTGTCCTTTTCTTTCTCAGTACTATCCTCAGCCCACAAACGATTTGAGGTACTACAGCATAACAAGCAGCAACACAAAAAAAGAGAAAAGGAAACAGCTAAACAATGAAAGCACTTTACTAAACAACTAATAACATGTAAATTGAGGGATGGATTTTTTTTTAAGAAGCAAACTGAGAAATGTCTCTACTCTGAAAGCTCAGCTTGAGCTATTAAATTGAATAAATTAAGAATTAGCAGTTCACAATAATTGAACTTTTATTCTTCAGACCCTTCTAACATTTAATTTATTCTTTTATACCAACATGGCTTTCATGTTACAGTAGAAAGCCATTCACAATTTTTGAGCCAAATTGTATAAAATCAAAAAAAATTTAACAGGAAAGTGAAAAAATCCAGAGCCCCAGTATCTACTAAACAAGAACGCATGCACATACATAAGCACACAGTAGACCTGACAAAAAAAAAAAAATTAAAAATAAGGAAGTAAATGTCCTGGTGCCATTACCTGCTTTGTACACCTGCTGAAGTAGAACCCGCTGTACTCTTCGTAGTAGTGTTTGTGCTGGCAGGCACTGTTTTCTGAAGCCCAGCAGAAGAGGTAACTGTTGATGCAGTACTTGGAACATTAGAACTTATCAAATCATCTTGTCTTCTACCAAAGGAGCCACTGAAGGAGAGACATGTACAATGGCTGCATTTATTACTTATATTTACTCATTAAAATATCACCAAGCTGTGAATAATCTATTAAATTTCTGCCCATTTATTCTGTGCCTCGGTTGAGTCTTGGAAACTTCTGGTGCAAAAGAAGCATTTTTATCATTGTTTCCTTGGCTAGGACTTTTAATTTATGACTTCAGAGGGCAGGAGAAGTGTCCCTGAGTCCCGACCATTTCTTCACCAAAGAGGATAAAGAATGGAATCTCACTCATTTATGTAAGAATGTCTTGATCACATCTACTAACGTATTCATATAAGGCCCCCAATGTCCCATTTTTAAACTGCTGTTTCACCCACACTGAATACCTCAGAAAACGCAGAACCTTACTGCACAGCTTGTCAGGAAAGAAAATGTCATCAATATCACTCCTCTTTTAATTTAATTTGAAAGCAATTAAATATACTGGCCCATTTTTAAAAACTCTTTAATCATTCCCAGGAAGAATAACCTCCCACTCAGGTTTTTCCCTTGCTCTTCAAGCTATAAAGGAGACCCAGTGGTTTACAAGAAATAAATATGCATTATGCTGTATGAGACAGCCTGGCTACTGATAATAACAATGTCAAGACAAAAAAAAATGCTAAGTATGTATCACGTACATCAGCTGCACATACCAATATGCAGCTTAGTTATCTGACTCTTCTTTGATCTGTTCATTTTAGCTATTTATTGCCCCACTAATTCCAATGAAGAATTTGACTCAAATAGGTACATTGAAACTACACAATGCAGCAAAGTTAATCATGTATATATGTGCAGTACACGATTCCTCCTGAGGAAATTCTGCAAGTTAGGAACCAGCACACCTGAGAACCATTCTCATATTTTCATAATTTACTTTGCATTCAAGTAAATTTTATGTATTCTATGATGCTGACATTCAACATAAGTATGGCTATAATTTACAATGAAGGACAGCAGTCCAATACCTCCAAGACTGTCATGCAATAACTACAATTCAACAGAGACAGTGTTTTCCCCTTTTTCATATATCATGCAGAATTATTTCTATTACAACATTTAAAAGAACTATCTTTGACTACTGAACTCATCTGGAAGGAGTCAAATGAACCCCAAGCTGAGAAAAACAACAGGAAAATGAAAGCATCTAACTTTAATTACATAGTTTAAAATCAGCACAACCACTGCATAACCATTGCATTGTTCCATATGAACATGGCAATATGTCACCACTCAATTTTAAACTGTCCTTATAAAGTGATTCAGTACTTGTTAGCCTATTTTGATTAAAAAAATAAAGAAGAAAATCCCACACCTTCTTTGATAACTTGTGTTTAATGATGTAGGACTTTCATTCAAACTGTTTTTCTTGGCATCTTCCTCCCATTTTCTCCTGGTATAGGAACTGCCACCACGTATTGAACTAGCAGACGAATCCCTGTAAAAGAGATCTTAGTTTAGCAACCTCACTCTAAAGAAGGCTGTTCTTGATGCGAGCTGAACAGGAGCGTCGAATTAAAATCCTGGATAACACACTTAAAATAAACATAACTGACTAAGGAATAAAATTGCTTTTATGGACAATCATTTTCAAGCCTCTGTGGAAATAAACTACATTCATACTAACACAATTAGAAACGTAAGAAGAACGCAGCATCAAAAGAAAACTGCTAAAGAGGATTTAATCAACATGAAATCAACTGTTGTTTTTTGTCTATGGTCATTGCTTTGTTTTTCTCAAAAAAAGAACAAGATGTTTTTCTGTTTGCTGCTGATATTATCCAATGCAGTAAGGGAAATCTACTTGGGTTTTTTAATAGCTCATTTGATGAATTTTTTCATTCTTTGATGTTATAATAAGTTTAAAAGCTGACAAGCCTTTAGAACTCATGATACTGTAAGACCAATGTAACTAGGCTTGCAGTAGCCATTCCTGAGTGGTCTGACATGTATCACTAGCTGACATGACTTCAGTCATAAGGAATTTCCAGACTGTTGTTGCAGTTTATAGCAGCAATGGATAACCTTGCAAAAATCTACTTAGAACACCTATCCTGAAAACTGACATGCAAAAACTGAATTTCTAATAAAATGTCAGCTCAAGATTTGAAATTCAGACAGTAAGAATAAAGCAAGTCTTTCAAAAAATTATATATCAGGCAATCAGGTGTACAAGGCCAAATAAAATAAAACTTTGAAAAGATGTATTTTATGTTCAGATACCTTTGGCCATCATAATGTACCTCTTTTTGCATGAAAATGTATGTTAGCACTTCTGCAGCTGGAAACAACATTAGAAAATTATGAAACATAGCCCAAAATAGTGTTGTTTTTTATCAGAAAAGAGAAACACAAATTCTGAGATATCATCTACTACAGAAAGGTCCTGCTGCATGACAAGTTTTTCATAATTACTCAAGGTTTCACTTTGCCAAGACACTATAGCTACTTTTCTGTAGCACTGGCTAGTCAACTGAGGCTGGGTGTCTGAGATTTGTTAATCTAAAAGCCCGGCTGGGATTCATCTTGAAGTCACTTCTGTCACTCACACAGGATGTTAGCTCGGATTACACTACATCACTCATTCTCAAGACAAGTAGGTGCTATGAGGCACAAGAACAAGGCATTAGGCTAAGCAACAAGGACAAAGACCTTTGACAAAGGCAGAGACCCTAATAATTTATTAAGGTACTTGTGAGGCAGATGGTTAAATTCTTCACATAAACAAGGTCAGAATAAATGTCGAAAACCTCTTATGGCTTTAGGTAGGCTGGATTGTATGCCATGTCATACAGCAGGCTAAGTATTGATGTCTAAAAGCAGGCTTCTTCTCTGGTACACCAAGGCATACAGAAAGTTCTCAAAAGATCAGTTGTACTGATGAGCACGAGGTCTAACAAGACTGGTGACTGCAGTTAATCCAATGCATATGAGAAAAACTATACTATTGCTGATAACCACTTTTGGAGCTGTGTCTGTGAGTCAAGACTGGCACAAATAGACTTCAACATTGAAGAAAAACTTAATCCCTTTGTTACAAGCAATAACAGCTTCTAAGGAATAAAACTGAATGAAATATTTATTCCAATCTTAAGGTATCATCTAGCAAAGATACTTTTGGAGAACAAGAGGTTTTTAGAAGAATAATTAAAAAAAACCTAAACCTGAAACAATAACAATCTCTCCATAAACAAACCAAAACTGACAAATTCAACCTCAAAGAAAATAGGAGTCAAGAGAATGATAGCACTAACAAACCTCCCCCAGAAGAAACAGAACTCGAGAACAGAAACTCCAAATTTCTCCCTTTTAGAAACACAGATTAAAAAACATCTGGCCAAATAAAATGAAAAATGCTAACAAATTACACTGAACTTTAGGGGAGTGTGAGATCTGAAATATCCCTGAAATATCTGAAATTTGAAATATTTGAAACAGAATTTGTCACCCAGAGACTAAAGTTAAGCAACTTCCTGTAAGCATAAGAAAAGACAGTATTTCTCTTCTGTTTGCATTGAAACAAACAGTTCTCAAGAAGAGCAACAAAGATATTCCTCTTCAGGTATGAAGAGATCTTCAATCTTACAGACAAGGATTACAACAGCATATTTTGAACAGTCAAAGGATTTTCAGTTCAGGTCATCCAGCATTCATCTCTCTAAATATGATCCAACCAAAACCAGGGCATTATGGAGACTTTAAACTTTTGTACTATGCATTCTACAGTAACTGCAGAAAACATCCCCATGGAACCTCAATAAAGGCGAAATGAAAAACAGAAAGGTTCTGACTATGTAAATATGCCATGAAAGTACCCCAAATCCTAAGAGTCAGCAAGCTATTCACCTATTTCTATTGTTAGACTATTGTTTCTTTTATTCTGAAAGCTACAGAAACAATAGCAGCAAGGAAAGTAAAGACCTCCAAAAGCTAATGGAAGGTCAACAAGAAAAGTAGAATTTCTTATCTAACCTATGATTCCTGTATTGCTGCTGCACAATATGGTTTTAAGTGAAGTCCATAAGAAACACATCACTTTATCATAATCAAAAGTAATAATGTAGCCCAGTAGCAGCATTTTGTGACTCAAGGCAAAGCAGTAAAATACTTTTAGCACCCTTCAATAGCCTAAAAGTTTAGGACTTCAAATTTTGGATTTTATTTTTTTCTTTCCCAAGAAGACAACCCTCTTTGCTGAGTTCTGCTGTTGTCATAGAATAATTTGGACTCTAGAAAAGGTTATTATAATCGGCAAGATCAAAAACCTTCAGGAATTGGACTGCCATATAAATCAGCATAATCTATACAGTCAGATAATGCTATAAATTAGCACTGTTTTAGAACTTTTAAGTTTATCAGTCACTCTAAAACCTTAGTTAAATTTTATACTAAAAAACCCTAAAACTTCTGAGTCACCTGTTTTCTTTTTCATCAATGTCAGAGGTACTGGCCAGACGTCTTGGTATTGTAGGTGCAACATATGCAAGTCGAGTTCCTTTTCCATCTTTCTCCTGAAAGACATTAGTTTTTTGTGAATTGTTACTATTGATTATCTTGTCTGGAAAATCATCCTTATGCCAACTCCAGCTGTATTTATCGTGACCAGATTACACAAACGAGTTTTAAGCTTTAGTTAAATATCACAGAAGACTACAACAGGAAAAGGAAATTGCGAATGTTTCCATTCTAGTGATACTAATGACTTATTTCTCTTTTTTCTGCTTTGCTGCAGTACAGTTCCAACAGTGATTCCTGAAAGCAACTGGTTCAGTACTTTCATATAGTATAGTACATTATTATTCCTAATCTTTAAATCATATAAACATTTGTATTTGAAATAGAACCACACGTTCTAATTTGTTTAGCTACCTGAACAACACCAGATTTAGTGTATCCATGTTTAGTTACAGAACCAATTTTTGAAAATAAAAAGTCACTACAAAATGAAAATGAATACAAAAGATACTTCTTTCATTTATAAGATTCTTTTAGCATCATTCTCCAAGTGATGCAAAAGCTATCAAATCTCTGATGTTCCCAAATTGTAAAAATGACTACTAGCTTTGCAAGTCCTAAAACGGGATTAAATGCCAGACCTATGTATCAGGTCAGCAGACACTGAAGGAGTATATTATACTCTGAGAGATACTACAAAGAACTTCTGTAATTTAACTTTTTGGGATTTTAGTAAAAAACAGACACGTACTATGATCTTACTTCTATAATACATCATTAACATCTATATGAAGAAATGTGTATGACTTCCTCAAAACATTGTTTTATTCTGAAAATTATTACCTTTTCTTTGTTGTCCAGTGAAGAGGAAAGTCTAGGACTTGATGCAGAACGCATAACACCCGCAGAGTCCTTTTCCTTCTGAGCTTCTTTGGAAGCAGTAATCTCTGCAAGTGCACCGTAACTACCAGTTTTTCTAAGACCCAACCTCCATGAAGCAGGAGATTCATCTTTCCTTTCTTCGTCTTTGGGAGAAACCTTGGTTGTAGATGTTGGAAACTATAAGAAAATTATTTTACATTATTAATTTATGTTATCTGTGGTAATTCATGCTCCTTGGAAAGATTTGAGAACACAATTGTTTCTAATAATCCTAAGTGCTGAATTCGTAGGGAAGTTGTAGTGCGAGGCAACCTATGCACTTTTCTCTTGAATTAGTCAATGAGATCAGAAACATAAGACCGGTCAAAGAATACCACTCCTATAAAAGTTAGCTTACAAAAACTCACACTTTGTAATGCACGCTGTGAACTTGAGATAAAAACTTAAAAACATGCAAATCTGGTATTAACATCTTGATTAAATGTTATTTTGCAACCTGTACATAAACCTGTGCACACAAGAACCTCACCATAGATTTTTCACCCTTATTGGGCACAAGAACAATGCCAGTTTTGCGCAAGCCCTGCCTCCATGATGCAGGATCTACTGATTCCACGACAGGCATGATAGGAGGAATGAAATCACACTAAAGCAAATTAAGGCAAGACAAAGATAAAGATTGAAAGGAAGGAAAATAGAAAAAAAAGGTTGTTTTAACACCATATAGTTTGTTCCTAGGTTTATATTAAGTAATTCTTCATTACAACATAAAATACCAAAAAAGCAGTAAGACACTTAAAACCTTAGTAATAGATTACAACTAAATGTAACACAGCATGTTTAACCCATTCAAAGACAGAACTACAGCTTGTATAGAAAAGAACAACAAAGCCTGTGACCTTACAAGGTCCATGGCCTAAATCCTCACACTGTGTAGAATACTGGAAGATTCACACTACATACCCCTTTATCGTCTTACCACGTATCATTCATATCTCTCAATCACATCCCATGCTAGCGTAGTTATCCTCCCAAACTTGCCTTACTTTCAGTACTCTTCAGTCAGAGAGCAGCATTACCGAAAGCAACGCAGGCTGAAGGGAACCTGACTTCTAGCTTAGTATATAGTGCATCTGCACCCCTTGGTTTGGCCATCTATGATGTAAAAGCAGAAGTGCGGCTACAGCAGATCAGATGGTGCAGACCCAAAAAGGCAGGTGCAAGTGTAGGGGCAAGATCACACCCAGAGTGCTGCTTTACCTTCACTGATAAAAAGTTTAAAGTGGTTTTGTTTACTAATAGGAGCTGTAACTGCTCGTTTAGATCACGTGTACCTTTGTTACAAGATAATAATTTTGATACAACGTGCATTTATTTTGTAGCTACAGAAGGCCCTGAGCTTTTCACATAGTAACAGGAAAATAACTACAATTTACTTTTAGCCTGCACTTTCTACCTAGAAGGCCAAAATATAAATCATTAATTTTTGCATAACAAAATTAGATGTGTATCGATGATTTGTAAAAGGTTATAATTTAGCTTAAAATCAAGCTCATTTCCTCTCTTATGAAAATATTCCCTCATATCATTAAATCATATACCTGCACCTGTTACATTAAAGCGTACTTTGTAAGATGAATCACTAGTAGATTCTACTGTGAATATGCAAGTATTCAAACCCCAGGAAGTTAGCTCCCAGGAGCAAAATATACTTTATACTACTCTCCTAGTAGTATATCTTTTCTCTCTACTGTGCCTGCAGTATGTCATGGTTACCTTTTTCCTGAACACGCTTTTCAGATGTACCAGTAGAGGGTTATACTTCGATGATGATGTGTAAAGAAAAGTTGTAATGAATGACAAATTAAGATTTACTGGCTTACTATCCAGTTTGCTGTGATATTCCAGAAGTTTGACTTCTACGTTGCCTTCTGATTATGCATTATTATCTAATGTAATTTTTTTCCCCAGGCATACCTATCTTCCCCTTGCCAAGTAAAACTAGAGTTCATCAAAACTAACTTTTCCTGTAAAGTTACAAGCTCTAAAAGTTTCCAGCATGCAATACGGCTTTGCTAGATGCAGCTTTGAGCTGTGCATTGAATAAATCATGTGTCCCTATTATCTAGCTCTTCCATGAGATCCTCACCATATTAAAACCCATACCACTTTCTACTTATTTCAGGTATCATTGTCAACTTCTGCGCCAAAGCACTAGCTGAATACTTCAAGGGACTCCTAAAAGTCACATGAATCAAGTGCATCAGAAATACAGCACAGAGAGACACTAGAACTGTAGCTTCTAGAAATTCTGGAGGAGTCTGATATAGAAAAGATGAAGTTTAGCTTCAGAAAACACAAGAACTCCACTCCCTGTGTAACAGAATTTTTCTTTTTTAGAAGGATTTTACATTCAACTATTTCATAGTTCTGTATTTTAGGTCCCTAATCAGAATTAAAGGCATTCAAAATTTTAAAAAATTTTACAGTTTCTGGGGAAGAACAGAAAGTATTTTAAGAATATGTGTATATTTTTATCAATTGACCGGTTAACCAAATCTACTTACTTACACTAGAATCAAAAAATATATACTTACACAAAAAAAAGTAGAAAATCGTAAGACTGTGATACAATAGAAAATAAAAAGGTATTTTATTTTACCTTCTTAACAGGTGATGTAGGTGCCCCTTGGCCACCAGCTACTGAAGGCGCCATCACAGCTACTGATGCTGATTGTGTACTTGTGGTATTTGCATTATTAGCTGCCAAGGTTTTGGTCTTATCTGCAAAATATTTACAAGATTTTAATCTTCATTTTTCATTCACAATTTCATCACCTTTATGACACAAAGCTGAATTTCTATCCAACAAATTTTACAGTTAACTTTATGACCAGCATTTTATCATTTATTCCTCAGTGTTTTCTCCCTCACTCCCGATTTGTATCTTAGCTAGGTCCACCTTTTTCTCTAAAAGGTTGTGCACGTAACAATTTTTTTGTGTTCATCAAGTGTTACCACTCAGAGATAGAAACACAGAACCATTCATTTCAAAGTGACTCAGGAGATCACCTAACTCAACCTTCTGCTCAAAGGAGGGTCAATACTGCCTATGAATCAGATTGCTCAAGGTTTTGATGAGTCACATCTTGGAAAGCTCTGGAGACAGGGATTTCAGTCTCCCCACACAGCCTGTATTTTAGTAGCTGGCTAATGACCATAAAAACTGTAATAGTAGGAGATATGTTAGCATCTCATCTGATCTCATTAATGCATATAAATATCTCAACAGCAGGTGTCGAGGATGGTGCCAGACTCTTTTTGGTGGTGTCCAACAACAGGACAAGGAGCTATAGCCAGGAACTAAAATACAAGAAGTTCCACCTCAACGTGAGGAAGAACACTGACGGTGGCAGAGCACTGGAAGAGGCTGCCCAGGGAGGCTGTGAATTCTCCCTCTGGAGACATTCAAAACCCACCTGGATGCTTTTGCGTGTAACCTGCTCCAGGTCACCCTGCCTTGGCAGGGGAAGTTGGACTTGATGATTTCCAGTGCTCCCTTCCTACCCTGACTATCCTTTGATTCTGTGATTCTGTAATAGTTAATTCAAACTACAGAAGGCAGGTGCCAATTCAAAGTGAAGCATTTATTCTCTGATAACTACACTTGTTTGAGTTCAAAGAAATAATTAACTGTACAGAGAACTCCATCAGGAATTCTGGTCATCAGAATGAGATGAGGCAGAGACTTGTTGTTTTGAATGATGTTTTGAATAGATGTTTTGAATGTTAGCTATTCAGTAAACAAATATAAACAGCTTACATGACCAACAGCACTTAATGGAAAGTTCTTTTCAAACACAAGTGAAAAAAAAGGTGGTAAAATTCTAGGTGACAAAAAGCTGAGCAAGGCAGTATGGACTGAATGATGATTTGAAATGATGCACAGGCAGATCTGATTGAAATTTGTAAGTAATACATCTTTAAAATAAATGGAAAAGGTTTTCGGGAAGAAGAAAATTGGATTTTTCACAATTATATTCTAAAATTATTTCTAGAACAGCAAGAACCTAGTTTTATGCATGACTGAGCTGATATGGACTAATTTAAAAAAAAAAGTGAAAGTATGTCAAAAAAAGTAAGTTCCAAAAACCAAATTGAGGAAAATTATTTCCCCTCTTGGTCTTACATACAGAAATGTATTTATTTTTAAACTATATTCTCATGTAACCAATGAAACAAAAATATAGGAAAACATTTTAATTATCCCAAAAGATTAGAAATTACCATTTTCAGTACTTTAGAATACTGAACACTGTTGAAATATTTCACAACCAGAATGCTCCTTATAATATTAAGATTTTTCACTAGAAAAATCTTTCACTACCTTAAGCTGAATAATGGTATAAAAAGGGAAAGTAAAATCCTGGAACTTAAGAGATGTAGCTCTACAGGGAAACGCTTAAAGTGTATCTTGCCAAATAAAGTATGATAAAGTCTTGTTGATATTATAACTCCCAAAGTTTACATAAATTAAGTCTTGTGTCACAGTCAAATTTTCCTGGCACAAACTACTGGCAGTGAAGAGAACACAGTTACCAGAGTCATAAAATTCAGCAGACATTACAGTCAGCTCAGTGACAGAGAAATTACTACAGGTTATATATTATAAGTAGTTTGAGTTTAGCAAAGCTCAATAAATAATGGATGCAAGTACACTAAGGTAAAAGAGTAATTACAAAGCTTGCTAGACACTTTTTTTTCAGCTTAATACTGAACGCTGGATTATTTCAAACTACAGGAAAAAAAAAAAAATTAAACCGTAATAAGAAAGTTTGGTTTCACAAGCTATTTTTACTCCTACCTACATTAAATGCTTATGATAGATTGGCTAGCTCTAAAATACCTTCTTATCCTTATCTTTTCAGGTGAAGAAATTAGAATGTATTAAAATGAAAACTGACAGCTCACCAAAAAAGGTTGCTTATTTTTAAAAGTTTAAGTATAAAATACTAACAAGCTATTTCTAATGACATCCATGTCTATGTATTGTACTGCTGCACTGCATTTCTAATATTCTTTATTAGGATTGAACACACATCTTCAAACACTTATTGCCAGACACTCGTTTTCTGGTTTGAAAGGAAAAGATACTATGCTATTCTTGTATCAGTACTTGCTACTCTGATAGTTGTTCAAGAAAGAAACAATCCACTAATTCCATTTCTCAAGACAGAAATAGAGAGTAACATGCATACAATTTTGCATACAATGCAAAACTTTTCCAAGAACATTCCTCTTGAACTGAAGTTATAAATGAAGTAACAGTTAACATTAAAATAACACCTTTCAAAGTTTATCTCAGTAGACACTGAAAATATATGCACTACTACTTTATGAATACCTGAGCCAGATTAATTGGTAATTACTTCAAGATGATAAGGACAAATGAGAATGTTTGCACTTCTGCTGATCCATTCTCTATACCAGTTCCACAAGCAAATACTGCTAAGAAGTCTTGCTCTCTATTTGTTCTTCTAACTTTTTCAATGTTTCTGACATGCTACTTCAGGCTTATATTATTTTATCTATCTAATTAAAAGCATCAATTTGTTAAGCAGCCAATCAAGTAAGCTGGTTAATAGCTTTAACCTAAGTAACTACCAATAAAAACCTCCATTTGATACATCTGGTATGACTTGACTTTAGACATATATAAACTTACTTTAAAATAACTGGAAACTTAGTAAAATACAGAAGAATAAATGAAATGTAACATACTTAACTCTGGATCATGTGATATTAAATAAGTAAATTCATAAAGTAAATATTTAATGGAAGGCAATGCTTCAAATAACATACCTGTCTCTGCTTCAGATTCAGAGTCATCATCCTCTTCCTCTTCACTAGAACAACTGGATTCATCCTTCTTTCCTTCTTCTTCTTCATCTGCTTTCTCTTGCTCCAGAGACTCTATACTAGATGCATTCTTTTCTTGCTCCATAATCAGCGTCTCCTTACTGAGTTTGAAAAAAAGACGTATTTATTACGTACTGAAAAACTTACTAAAGCCTGTGTAAGTAGGACTTCGTGACAGCTTGCAAAGTCATCTTTTTAAAGACTTCATAATTTTTCCTATTTTTACTTACTTTTTAAATGTTTTCTGTGTCTGATTATTATCCATGTTCGCTGTGGATTCAATTAGGGGAGACTTCTTTTCACGTTTTTCACTATGAAGCTTCAAAACAAAGAAAGATGCAGTTTAATTGTTAGAATGGCATCTGTGTGACAAAAATACAAATGGAGGGGAGTCTCTAAATACTACAAACACTAGACTGTGTATAAACTTTTAAGGTATGAATGTTCAAACTTCTAAAAATCTTAGAAATTGTTATTCCAAGTAAGATGATCATTGTTGATACTTCAGATCATAAAATGCCCACTGAACAAGGCAAGTTGTAGGTTGCCTTTTTTCTTCCAAGGCTTTTTTGGTCACCATAGGTGACCAAGTAAGGGCATCTTTTGAGATGACTGTGGCATCACCAGAATTGAAGCCCTGAATTGAAAACTTTGGTTTTAATCTATATGCTGCCCTGAGTTGGATACCATAATCATATGTATAATAAAATATAAAATACATATATATATATATGCACAAGGCCTACCAGATTCTGCTTCTTTTGTAACTCTTCTAAATATCCTAGAATATCTTCATCTGCCACATCAAACGCTGTCTGACCCTGGAGAAGGGGAAGAAGTAAAACGCCATAATTGTACAACAGAATTTAAATGTATTGGACTACGATGTCTTCTCATCACATGATGATGCAGGTTAAGGAGAACATTTAGAAAGAGAAAATTGGAAAATACGAACCAAGCTCTACTGCAAACTGTTAGTCTGTCAGTACTTGAAAACAATTTTGCAATATTCCTGGGTTTTTTTTGGGGGGCGGAGTTCAAACAAAAACATTTATACCTGATGACTAAACACATTTTTAAGTTATATAGACATGATAATAAAATTTTATTGTTGTTTAAAGGAAAAAAAGAACACTGAATGAAAAGTAGATTGATGAATATTATCTCACAGTATTAGTGCCGAACAACTGTTCACAATGGCAGCTGAATGGATGGATCCTGAGTAGTTCAGTATCCTGCCCATCTTAGACTATCACATACAGCTTGATTTTTTAAGTTTTAATAATTTAAGGCAGTGATACTTAATTTAAGCAGTTATGCGTTCACATTTTACAGCAAAACTGTATTTTAAAATTTACATGCTATTTTATAAAAGATGTGCTACAACCACTTGTTATTTCTTCTTAGTGTATGATTTCCATGGGACATATACTTGAAGGCTGGAATCCAGGCAAAGTCCTATATTCACCGGCATAAATGCAGCTGCATCAACATGCTGGGTGGACTTACTAAGATGTTGGGGGGGATCATGACAAGATCAAACTAGGAAGTACTTCTGTACAATAACCAGTAATAAAAACAGAGCTATTGTTTAAAAGTGGCCACAGCAGCTTATAAAAATAATGAGAGGTGTTTCTGTTTGTCTGTGCTTATTTCAGCTTCTCAAAATGTTAACTAAAGGCAAACCTATTCCTAATTATACTATGAAGACTACCTTAACTGATTAGAAAGGATGAACCTTTAAACCACTAATTCTGATCATACAGCAGAAGCATGTGCACCTCTTAACAAGCATTAGCCAAAACAGCTTGAGGTCTTCTGTCATGTGAACTATTACCACAAGTTTGTATTTGCATTATAACTGGAGTTTTTTATGTGGCCTTCTATTTTCAGGTAGCTAGACCCGCTATGACCACAAAAACTCACTTCGCAGAAAACTGTTGCAATTGGAAGGTTACATCTTAAACCCAAATCTGCAACAGTTGACACCTGAAGTCAGGTGCCTGAACAATAATCGCTGAGTTCTCGGAGATGCTAAGCACATACAACTGAAGCCAGATCCAGAGTTTTCAATCCTCATACCTCCAAAAGCAAAAATGCTCACTAGCTTACTTAAAAACAGGCAAAACTTTCCTAGCTTGCAGAGGCAAGTCCATACACACACAAAAAAACCCCAGCTGACATCTCTCTATGCCTCCTTTTTTCTTACTCTTGTAGTGGATTCGAACACACTTTTCTAGTGTACAACATCCACGTTTTCACAACCCCAGTAAAAAATCTAACACATAAATTGGAAGCAGAACAGAATCCATCTGTAAAACACACTACGAGGAGAAGAATGAGAGCTCAGCACTTACATGGCTGAATGAAAAGGTTTGGATCCTTTTTGATGGTTATGTGAACTCATGAACATATTTGTATCAATTATTGGGAGCAAGATCAGCAAGCTACACAGGCCATTGCATAAAAGTCAAAGAAATAGAGCTTAGGAAACATTCAGGTTATGTCCAGGGGGTCCAGAGTTGCCTACAAGTTTCTTCCACCACATCCAAATCAGCATAATATAGTGACAACTCTTTAATGTACCAACACAAGCTGTTTTTAGGAGTTAAAACATTACCCAAAGGCATCATCATCATCTTCAGAAATCAAATGAAAGCCTGAATGCAATCCATCAAGTCACTAATTTTGTACCTCTGAAATGTCAAACTCTTTCAATTGTGAATTTCCATGTCAAAGATTGAATGGATCATTTAATACAGAACTAAGTATAAAGTTGGCCTAGAAATTAATTTAGACAATCAGAGAATTTAGTTCTCAACACAACCATGCTGTTTTGACAACACATGCATTATATAAAGCTCCACGTACAGTAAACAGCAGTTTATCATCACTTTTCTTACCCTGGCTTCTAAAGTCACTTTAGAGACCAGAACTTTGTATCTTGACAAGGATTACATAAAAATCCTACCACTTTGTTGACAGCCTCCATATCACATAGGTTTTCCACTAAAATGCGACATGCTTCTTCTTTACCCCAGTGAGCAGCAGCATGAAGTGGTGTCCAGCCATCATAATCTTTAATATTTACATCATAGTGAGCCTGTATTAAAAGCCTGAAGAAATTAAAAGAAATAGATCTTGACACTGCCGACAGGGATAAATAATTTTTTTCTAAAAATTGTAAAACTGCTTTATGGTATCTTTCTCCTTTTTTTCTCACAGATATTTTAGTTGGGCTACTGACAATTAATTTTACTTCTCATGGAAACATCTGCCTTTTCATTGTTTAGTAGGTATGTATATAAATTTTAAGGAAAATTCAAGAAAAACAGCCTTTTCCATTTTCTTCACTATTCACTTCCTCTCCAAAGACCATTGTTTCTACAGTTAGATATTCTTTGCTGTACATGCAGTAATAGGCAAAGGGCTTTTTAAGGAAAAAAGTTGTAAAATGTTAAAAATTGTTAGATACAGTGTTCTTATTAGAAAACTATTAGAACCTCTTTCCATTCCAAAATTGGCTGCTTGAAACTTTCATTTCCTGTCACCAACTTTTTGCAAAAATCTAGTGTTTACATGCTTCAACTGTTCTCTGAGAGGGAGCAGAGTTTCTCAAAGAGAGGACCTGCTGTTCTGCCTTCATTCTGCACTCACATTCATCATGGTTCTCAGGTGAGCATCGAAGTGACAAAGGACACTTAACCTAACAAGGGTTTTTACGTAAAGACCTAAGGGCTCTCTGAACCACTGTCCATAATTGTTAAAAATCACATAAGAACATTCTTTTCAAAAAATTCTCTCAATTTCTCAAGAAACAATATATTTATGGTATTATCCTCCAATGACTCAACTTAAACACATGCTCAGCTGCAAATCTTGCAGTCTTGCATCCAATGCAGAGATAATTTTTGATAATTTGAAGCAATCACAAAAATTTCCTGCACGTATGTATTGCCTCTCCTAGGAGAAGTACACAGACTGGACTACAAAAAAAGATAGTAACTGAGGGAGCTAAAAAACACCCAGTTATAGACAGAACTCCCTTACAGACACCTACTACTCTAAAACAAAAATTACTCTTTTCCCATAGAATAATTTGCCTTCATTGTGTTGAAGCATCAGGGGTTTTTTAAACAGAACTCCCATTTCATAAATTACCCTGCAGACCTTAAAGGCACCAATACTCACAGTCAGGATGTGTGCTCATTTTCACTCATGTTACAGTTTGTAAGTGCTCCTAGCACTGCTAAAGCAGTCAAATAAATTTACAATCACATTAAAGCAATGTATTACTAATTATGCTTTACTATAATAAAAGTAGAGTTTTAATGAAAAATAAATCAAATATGTTACAATATGTATTGATATTACATTAATGAAAAGCTGTGAATTAGGGGACACCTGAAGCCTAAAGCTTTCCAGGGAAGATTTCAAGAGCTGTGATTTTTAAAAACATTATCAAAACTTGAAATTATATTACCTGGTTTTTAAGTGTAAAAACTTTTAGCCTGGATTACAAACTCTGCTTTATGTATGGAAATAAATATGGTGTCTTGAAAATATGCACCAACTAGGATGGCTAACTGGCATTATAAAAAGGTCTTAAGCTTGTTTACATAGTTCGCTTTAGAAACAGGGCAAGTTTTTTATCAACTTTCTTTTCTTAGGTAAGTATTCAGGCTCAACATGTATACTGTTATTCATATTTTGAATGACTTAGAATAGAAAGCTAATAACATCATGATTTATGACTGCATGAAAACATAAAAATCAAGCTTTGAGAATAGATTGTTCCAGAGAGACTGGGATTTTCAAGATACATTCCCTAGAAGTTAGAAGTGCCCAATTCCAAGCAGCATTACATCAAGACAAAAAAAATATGAAAAAACCACACTTACTTTAAGACTTCTGTATAGCCCTTAGCAGCAGCTACATGAAGTGCTGTACCACCAGATTTTGCATGCCTGACATCATTTATATGGCCGCTGTTGAGCCACTGTCTTGCATCTCTTAGCATTATTCGTTCTTCTTCTTTTCGAGCTGATTCTATATCAACCCCTAATTCAGACAGGAAGGGGGAGAGGGGAAGAGAAGATATGAAATATTTCAACTCAGTTATATAACAGATGGGTCATATCTAAGTTTACTTTCCAGACAGGCCTAAAGACCCAGGTGATTATGTCAAAATAGCAATACTTTTGCAGAAAAGTAACTACTACTCAATACAAACTTCCATTAATACCACAAACTATTGCATTTCTGAAGCCCAAACAAAATATAATGGTAGAGGAGTAATGGCTGTATCAATGGATTATTTTACAAGTCAGTAAATTTCTGGTCATATTTCAACCGAAGAAAGTACCAGAATCTTGCCAATCTAAATAAAACATTCCACATGAATAACTGGGATGAAAATGGGAATTAAACTTTGTGTCACAGAAAAAAGGCTATGCTCTGAGATAAATAAAATCCCCATTATTAACTACAGAAATGGAATGTAAACAGCCTTTATTATACCTTGTATGGGCCTTTCTCCTTCCTTTTGTTTTCCAGACTCTACCAAGATACCAGGAGAAAAGAAAATGATCATCATCTGTTTCCAACCCTTTCTCCCGACGGCCCATAGATGGCAATGCGCTGCCTCCCAGCTCAGCCTCAGCCACAGCACTTGCTCACACCACCAGTGTGCTTAACCTCTCTGGCAGCCTAACAACTTAAATCATTAATAATTTATTAATAAATGCTTCCACTTTTTTCCTGATCAACAAGTGTTATCTAACAGCCCCAAACAGGTTTGAAAACAGTGTGCTGTTCAGTGAATTTAATAAAAATTCAGCATAAATTTAATTGCTGAATCATTGTTTCAGGCCGACTCAGCCATATAAAGGCATGTTTTATAGATACTGCAGGGAAGATCAACCCACTTTTTACTTCATGAAGTGAATGTTTATATACAAATGTAATAGTTCGCATTTTATCCACATAAACAAATCTGAGTTAAGCAGTACATCTGGGAGAGTCTTGTTACATTACCTATATTTAAGAATGAGTAACATGTGTTTCTCCTTGGAACCACACTGAGCCCCTGATTCACCTCACATCACCTCTCCCCACTAACTCACCTCCTGAGAATGTTTCCTATAATTCAAAATAACTGCTTAAGCAGTTAAAAATAATTTTAAGAGGACATCTGATGATCAACAGCTAAAAAAACCCCTTCAAACCATTATGCTCAACCCCACGCAAGCCCTGAGGAGAGACAGCATTTAAAACTGGCCAGGGCTGGCCAGGACTAAAGCTCTTTCAAGTCTGCTGGTTTTCACCAGTGCAAATTAAAACTTTAGTGGTAAAAGACAACTTCCACAACTCTGTGTTGAAACACTGCAGAGGAGAAACATGACAGGTCACAGTGAGAAACCAAATAATATTTTTGATGAAGCTAAATGATTTTGAGGATTGCAGTGGCCCCTATATATACGTGGGACTCACCAATGCAAAAGATATTAGTCATATGGAGGAACAGTAAAACAAGTCCTAGAAGAAGGGGGTTTTTCTAACACACAAAATAGTTTAACCATGTGGAATGTAAACAGAATTTGCACTACAGTTGTTCAGCACTACTTTGGAATAATTTCCATAAAACACCCGATTTTGTAATCTGTGAAGTGTTCGTAACGGGGTCAAAAAATCTTTATATCTTACTTGAACATGTAATTTACCTTCTCACAAATTACAAAACTAAGCTAGGTTTTATTAAAAAATAATTACACCAATAATTCCCCACTGAAGATTAGGGTAGAAAAATATTTTCCTAACTATCAGAGTGGTACAGCTTCAGTAACAGGATAGCTATTCCTTTAGTCACAACTCCTGCGCAGTCCATCATATCAATTTGTGCTATTTGCTCAGCAAGACATAAGAGGACACTAGAAAAGGCACCTGACCCTTGGTTTAGAGATGTAGCATGTGGGGATCAGAATGACTGAAGAAAAACAGGCACTGGACAATAATACTAGAAAATCTTTCTTCTTTAAATGGCCAACACTCCTTTACAATAGAACTTGTATAACAAGAAGATTATTTTGGATCATTGACCATCTCCTCTCTAGTCAGATCAGACCTTGGAGCCTGAGTGCTAAAATAAGATGAGGAAACATTGTAGATACTTCCTTTTATTAAGCCTGTAATGTCACACAGAACAGAACTGTATTATATTCTATGGGGGGTTTTGTGCATTTAGTGTCTCTAGAGGCTCCCACATTTTGTCCTGTAATAAGATGTCCTTAAAATACTGCTTGATACCTGCCAAAAATTGAGCCTAAGTACAAACTGATGATTAACAGAATGCTGAGTAGCTGGTAGTCTGTTTCAACATTTTCTATACAGACGTAAGGCCTGCAAAAGCAGTAAAAAAGGAGATGTAACAAGTGATTCTTCTCAGATTTCTAACAGAAACAAACATCAAACGTCATCTCTTAAATCTGGTATCACACTGAATCTGATTGATTTTTCCAAGAAATCTTTTGCCACCAAACAACTCTGACTGCCAATATGTAGGAAGTCAAATTTATAGCATTAACATTGCAACACAAAAATGAAACTACCATGAATGTAGGAATAAACACATGAAGGGGTTGCAAGGCAAAAATGTTATGGTAAATGCCTATTTATTTTTGACACTGCATATTTTACCTGCACAGAGATAGGATATTTTGTCACCTAGGCTTGTTTATTTTCAAAATAAATAGGCTGGTCTTACACTACCCGTAACACTGAGCCAGGGCTGATCATTCCACAGATCCCACTGCTAACTTGCATTATCAAAACTGTGGCACTGCTTTATTTGATATGAAGGAGTGTATCATATGGAAGAAATATGAATTATCTCACTGCTGGAGGGATAATTATATTCAGCGATATGTATAGCCAAAGATGAAACTGTCACAATGCCTCACATGTTAATTCTACATAAAGAGAAACATTTAGGTCCCTATTTTAGAGCTATGAACTTCTCTAGCCACAACACACACAACTATGCACTTTCTAAGTGATTCTGATAATGACTAAATAATTCTTTTCTAATGTAACATTAATACACAAATTTATGTAATATCTATATTCAAGCTAAGGATGCCATCAAAGGTGCATAATTAAAACCTTATTGCTGAGACAACTGTCTCATGATTAAGTAAGATATGCACTGTAAGTTCACATCCAGATTCATACTCCTTCTGTTCCATTCTCATCCACAATCATGAAATACTTCCTTTGGTTTTTATCTCTGCATGTAAAAGCCCTTATTTCTTACATCTTCAAACACAAATTTAGAAGGAGGGATAATGCATGCCTTCTTCCCTACTTCCGTGAAACAAGCAAGCAAACCAACTGCTATGAAAATGCAAGAGGAAGGAAAGTAGGTTGTCCATACCAAGTGAAATTTAGTATTTTAAAACAACCTAAATTATTTCTTTAGAAGCTAATAGCTACAGCGTGGGAACATGTACCTTCTTCTCAGATTTATGAAGAGAGTACTGTACATAATTTACAAGAAAGCTTTAATTGTGAAATATGTAAATCTCAGTGAAGTTTTCAGTGCTGTGGCATTATGCTAATTTTCCAATTGGGCTGTTCAAAATAATTTAATTAAACTTGCAAAAGAATAAAATTTAGTGTGTAATGTTAAATATCTGCATTATAAAAATGTATGTAAAATCCCATATAACAAAATATTTCTTTTAAAAAAAGCAGTAATATATAAAAGAGATTTTTGAAGAGTTTATTCCCCACATAATTCAAATTTCAAAGAGCTACTGAAGTCATTTTAATATCACACATCAGTACAGCCAAGCATTTCAAGAACAACCTTAAAAAATCTAGGCTGAGGTGCATTCCAGAAAAAACTCTCAAGCAAAGACTGACAGTACTCTTAGAAAAGAGAACAACTAATCAAAACAGAGAAAAATGGTAATATAGACAAAAAATACACACAGCTGTCTAATCTGATGTTCATTGTGTGTTAACTGTAAAAAGTGTTAATCAAATTTCTGTTAACGCTACCAATTAACTGAATCAAAACCCTTGCAAATCCACTGTCAGCTTCTATGTATCAGCAGGTACCTCTTATTTCCCCACAGGTCTGTCTTCCACTTTTTTTTTACCATTTACCTTGGGCATTAAATGGATTTAAGCATATAAACTACAACTGGGCAAAGCCTGAAACAATTACTAGTTTACTGTTTAATTATATAAATCTGTTTTAAGAGATACACTAAAACACTACATTCTATATTGACCAACTCTCTTTAGAAAATAAATTGACTTTAACAGTCACAATATAGCCCAAGTTTTCAAAAATACATTTAGTGTCCATAAATACAACCACGTACTGTATGGAAAATTACCTTGTCTATTTACTTCATTCTGAAGCAGCTCTTCCATTGCCTCTTCTTCAGCAATATCTAATGGAGTGTCTCCTTCACTATTTACAGCTCCTACATGTGCTCCCTGACTAATTAAATATCTGCCAATAGACAAAGAAAAAAAGCCTGTAAATAACACAGCAAAATTGATGCCATAAGACAAAAAAAAATAGCAGCCACTAGGATATCATATGCACACAAACAATTAATAGAAACATTTATATTGGGTGTAAGTACAAACCCTTTTGACTGTCTGCAACCTATGAATACCCCTATGTTTTTTTCATCCTAATACAAACAGCCTTCTGGTCTTCAGTTTGCCACAAAGACTCCTGACATGTTTAATACATACCTGGAAGAACTGAAAGAAGAAAATGGCTAGATAATGGCCAAAAATGATGACAAGGTGAACAGGGATGGAACCACCAATTCCTATGATCTCCTCTTAATAAGCCACTTTTCCTATAACTCACAGATTCAGTGGCACATAATGTTTCTACAGTTTGTCAGAATGATGACTCCTGATCTCTTTGGCAGCTTCTTAAAGTTAATAAAAACAAAACCACATCTCCTAAGTATTCATAAGGTCATCTTTTGGTGGGGAAGGAAGCAAGGGAGAGAAAAGAAACAGTACTTTACACATTGCAACCCCACTATGTTTTCTTATTTAATGTGTTACTGTCTCAGGAGTCAATAACCCAACATTCTTAATTTCCAATGAGATCAAAGGATCAATTCCAACAATAAATATTATTTTATTAATTGAATGTTATTAATAAAATTATTTAATTGTATTAAACCATAAAACTGTGAAGTTATTGACAAGCTACAGTTAACAAACATTTAAAATTGATAGAGTCTTACAGCTTCTGACATAATGTTTCCATTTACCTAAAAAATTCAATACTTTGAGCCATGACAGGAGTCAAGACAAGTAAAAAGCTACAAAAACACCTCCTGCCTTGTGCAGCTTAATTCATATTTTCCAGATACTTGAGAAAAAAAAAAATCAGGATATACTGAAGAATCAATCATCCATCATAACAGGTGTACAAAATAAAAAGTGCTTTCCTACCTTCACTATGACAGAATGCCAAATTTTGCAGGAGACAATCACAAAATTAATCCAACACTAATACAAATCCTTTAAAGTACTTTATTGCTGCTTAACTTCTGCCAATTAATTATCATCCTAGATAGCTGGAATCGGTTATCTTTAATCAATAACTCAGAATTGAATACTCTCATGTATCTATATTTTTTTAATGTATGACTTAAACAGTATTTGTTACTAAATCTCTGTAATTACATAAAGAAGTGGTAAGAACTAGTAGATCACAAAACTGAAACTAATTCCCAGAAATGCAACTACTATCTCCTGGCATAAGCATCATCAGTTGCTACCAACAACTTTGATGCTGGTATATATTTTGGTTTTATACTGTTCTTCTTGAAAGAGTGCTGTGCTCTAAGTCTGGCCTCTCTCCTTTTAAAAGATTGAACTTCTGCAGCAATGAAAAATTTATACAGAGGAACAACTCTTCTCAACAATACTAGTTGTATTAACAGTGAAATAACAGTAAAACCAGCCCCCCAGGTCACAGATCAGGTAATTGTTATGCAGGTGTTTGCTAAACAGGGAGCAACAGAAGGGAAATCAACTTATACAAAGTCAAAACAAAGCCAACCACTTACAAAAATATCTTGATTAAAAAAATCCAAGTGAATATTCAATATTATTTCAATGTTTGCATTTTAATACAGACAGGAAAAAATAATTTCTACATATGGACACATAATACCTCTAGCAGAAAATTAAACCACTTCTGTAAAGAAAATACGTATCTCCTTGAAGCAGTTGCATTTGGTCAACTGGGTCAGTAATTTGTAGGTATGATAAAAGAAGGAATGCATTAAAAAGCATAGGGAGTGAATAAACGGCTAGCACAGCATATCAAAGAGTTATTATTGCTACAGATGGACAACTTCATGATCAATTGATCCTTTAAAGCAGACTTCAAAATGAAGCTGCTTACAGATCAAAATCAGATCAGCAATGCTAGGGGATTAGTAGGGTTGGAGAAGTAGTTATATGATTTTCCTTTTGCAGGTGCTTACAGGGCTTTGGTTTTCCTGGGTCAGCAAAGGAAGCATAGGTGAACTTGCTCAAAGTTCACAGGATTTAAAGGGATGGAAGAAACACAACAAAGATGAAAGGCAACACACTCCTTGCCAAAGAAGTGAGAACACTCTTTTCCCAGACTTTCTTCAGCTACTCCAACTAGGCCTCTCCACTGCTATCCCTCTCAAAAAATTAACAGTGATCCCCTCAGGTAAATTAAGTGAAAGAACATTATTTGCTATGAACCAAGTAACTCAAATTCCAACTATTTTAAAGACACCTTTTAAATAATAATGAAATCCACATTTGTTCTGTTTTCCATATCATTCAGATCATCCTGTCCTGTAAAAGTGTATGCATGCATTTTTTTACTTACAGTACAGCTACTTTCAACAAAGCAATGACAGGGTTCACATGGTACATGAAGTCAACATGCTACCTGCAGAATCAATGGTTTTATTAGAAACTTAGTGCTACCAATAGAAAGGAGAGGAATCATTTTCCATGTGTAGGTAACTTGACTGCATTGCATACACAAAGAAAACAGATTTGGTAAACAGGACCAAGTGAATGATGCCCTGAGTTTGTAGGGCATAACTGAGCAGAAGACAATACCAGAAGAATCCTAAAAATAAGATTTTGCTGTTTACATAGGTAAATTATTTCTCAAATGAACTGTATTTCAAATTAAATTAAAACTTATAGTATGACTTCAAATAAGGGTGTATTTGACATTTCAGTTATCCTGGTACCATATACTAAAATCTTCATATGCAACAGTGTATTATTGTTACATGGTATTAGGTATTACATACCTACCTATTGTGTGTAAGTATGTATGCACATATTAAGACTTCCATGTTTTGGGAAAAAAAACCCAAACAAGTATACAAACAACTGCTTGTATTTTACCGTTTTAAAGTAGATGTTACCTTCATCTTGAAATTACATCTTTCTACAGCAAACAAACATGATATAACTTCATTTCTTTGACAGATATTTAACTTATACAGCTACATGCATACAGTGAAAAGGAAATTGAAGCTATGTAATAAAAAGTCCAGAACCATGCCTTTGACACTATGTCTAGAAAAAGGTGCTTTATGTAAACTTGGAAGCAGTGAAAAAGTAAAAACGTATAAGATTTCCACCATCACCTACTAAACCTTTTGGTATAGCACTTGAATTTGTATCTTTTGAAATTCACCTGTTCAAAAATGGTCATGTTCAACAGACAATTACAGAAGAATAATTCAGAAAATCCAGTGCTAATCTATGTAATGTATTGGAAGGTGTTCATTCTAAATCTAAACAGATGACAAGAAAACAGTAGTTTGATTCATACCATGCTCCTTTATTGATTTCAAGCTTGCAAGTGTTAACACTGAAGCTAAAGTTCCTGCTTTTAGACTCTTGCAGTCTAAATACAGAGAACTGTAAGTATCTCAGGAACATTAGGAGAGACAAAAACAGCAAAAGAAAAGAAAATAATTCCTGATACTTTTGTCCTGATATTTCCATGAAGGATTATGCAGTCTGGGCAAGACTGGAAGAACAAATTCACTTTTCAATACCATTGTTTTATGAAGGCAAATACACTTCTATATGAATTTTTGCTTTTAGGAGTCACTGCTGTATATTCCTCAGTAGCTACTGAACAGTGAAATTTATTACTTTGAAAAAAACAAGCAAACATTTATTTTTCTAGAATTATTATGAAACCCAGATACTCTCCCACCCTTTCACGAAAAATACATTTTAATATCACAAATAAAGGGCTGGAATCTCAGTATATCTGAGACAATAAAAATCAACCCTCTGAGATTACTCTACAAAAGCCAAACAGTCCACACCAAAACAAATCCCAGGAACTGGAAACAAAAAATTTTAACTAGCAACATGGCCTAAATTCTGAATTTAATTAAAAAATCCCAAACCAACAAAAAACCCTTATAACTGAATTTTGAGTGTGTGTACATCTGTTAACAAAATGCATATATAGACAAAAAGACAAGCAAACACCTCTCTTTGAAGACACTTTGTATACAAAGTTGAGTCATATCTCTGCATTTAGAACTTAAGAATTTGGAAGATGCTCCAACTTGGATAACAGCAAACACTGCAGATAGCATTTTAGTATTATTTATCTCAGCACCAGAAAGAGGGGCATATGTTTACATTCGAACCTTGGCCCAGTTCACAGTATCTGGAAACAAGTTCGCAAAGTCATTACAGATATAATTAACTTGAAGTACTGGCTGAACCTGAAGGTCACTAGAAGGGTGGCAGGCACAAGGAAGAGCAGAGAAGTGGCCACTGAACTGATACAGTTCATTACAAACTGCTTACTGAGCTCATTGGAGACTAACTAGTGCAAACAAGTGGTCCCATCAGACTGCTCAGAAGACTGGACAGCAGTTCCTGACTCCTAAAATGTGATGAGAGGGACCTGCCTAAAAAAAAATAATTACATATACATTTTAAATAAACATGCTCAGTGTGTACTTCCTGGGAAACAAGGCCTAATTGCTAGTAGGGGCCCCAACTAACAGCACAACTGGTCTGCCAAGAAATTTTAACTAATTAGCTAACATTTAAGATTTCAGCTAAACTCAGCTGGTTTAAAAAAAAATCCATACATGGTGGAGTTCAAATTAATTCCATGAGTATCTTAACTGAATGATAATAGGGAGCCAGAGACTGGAAAAGTATTACTGTATTCATGCAGCTGTGTAAACTTGCACTTGAAGAAACAAACAATTGAAAAAATTAAAAACTGACATTTTTGGAACATGTATTTTAACTGCCTTTTTAAAAATAAAAAGGCATTCAGAATTGTTTCACTGTTTATTTTTTAAAAATATAAAGTACCAATGCACTTTTAAAAGTACATCTTTGTAAAACATTCATATTACTGATAAAAATACATTTATAATAACTCTCGCCAAACAAGAGAGTTAAACCTTCAAGAGACATTTAACAAATAAAAAATATAAAATTTTAACATTGCTATTTCAAATTTTTTTTAAAGTAGAAGTAAACTGAAACTGTAAATCCTTCTCAGACCTTCTATTGCTTTAAATGTCTGGGAATATTTCTTTTTAACTGCAAAATAGTTCTACTCTGATTTTCTAACAACGTTGTTATTAACTCAGACAAGATAGAAATGTTATCTCAAGATCACTTGTCTTTTCCAAATGTAGTGTTATTTTTGTCTGGTTTTATCAGTTTGGGGGTTTTTTGGTACTTAACTTTCTGGAAAAGTAACACTTGAAGGTCAAATAAGCAGAGGTATACATACCTGTATGGACAACATATTGAGAGATAAGATTATAGCTGCTATGTGATTCTTGAATTATAATGATACGCTTCTAAAAATAAGATATTGAATAAAGGCCTGGTCTTTTTATTTTCCTTGAATGTCTTAAAATAATACAAACATGAAGCAAATCCACCAGCATTAGAGTAACATCATGCTAAATTCTATGCTAATGTTGCGGTACACAGTATAAATATGCCCTCTGTCAATGGGCTAGTCCCACAAAAAACATACAGTTGGCTGAACAGGTACGAACAGCCAGAGCACAGCCACCCCTCAATCATGCCCTCATGCACCCTCACAATGTTACACTCACTTTTGAACACGTAATTCAAACCCCAGATAAATGTAATGATAAAAAGCCACAACTTCACGGTTTTGGAAAGCTATGTTGTAATCCCTATAAGCATTTGGTGGAGAGTGTTAAAATGTGTGCAACGTGGGGCAGGCAATGGCAGGTCTCGCCAGGCGCGGAGGAGCCCTGCCTGCCTGCCTGGTGAGGGACCCCTCACACAGCACCTGCTCTGCGCCATGGGGGACTCTCCTCACTCCCTTGAGAGGGAAGCAACAGGTAACTTTCCTCAACCTCTTTTCTCCACAGCTGAGGTACTACTGCAGTTCCCTCTTCTGAATCTATGATTTATAAAAGAAAATGAAGGTTCCAAATTCAGCATTGGAACCAAAACACTGCAATTCAAGTGGGCCTAGAATCCTTTCTCCTGCATGATTTTAAGACCAAAGGAGAACAAATCAAATTTGACTTGAAAAACAAAGTCAAACTCACAGGGATGTCTTGTTCAGGCACTCTGCAAAATGCCATCCCACACTGTCAGTTACTGCTGTGCCTCAACATTCTGCCTCTGAACATTTAAAACTGAACAGAGACTGGCACAAGAAAGACAGGCTTCTGTAATGGCATTTAAATCAAATCACAAAAAAACCTCAGGCACTTTTAAGGTTATGCTGCTTTGCAAAATCCAGAAGACTTCCACTCACATTCTCCTCTTTTGAAAAAACAATGCTGCAGCACTTTCTAAAAAGGAATGCTCCCCCTATGAGCAGTATCATCAGCTAGTAGCTATGCAAAACACCAAGTTAAATCAGACCAATTAGGGTTATTTGGCATAACTAGACAATTATTTATCCTGAAATACATGAGTGATGACTTTAAGACAGCTAATAGCAACAAGAGACCTGAAGTAAATTTATGATTTCCTCTTGCAGAACACAAAACCCAAGAATTTCTGATAGCTAGAGATGCTTAAGAAAAGAATAACAAAAAATAGTTGAGAAACAAATGGCCGAAAGATTTTAAGCAAATAGAAGGAGACATTTATTTTCAATCTTCATCAGAATAATCCAGACTAAAGCACGTATCTTTTTTTTCTAAATAATTAACCAGTTTGCAAAGACTTTTTTAACATCCTTCAATATGCACTAGCTCTTGCAGATAGCATCAAATCTAGCTTCTGATTCTCTCTCGTGAAGCTCTTATGAAAGTCATCTTGGACTGACACACATCTTTGCTTCAAAATTGTCAAATACTCCGAAAGCTATCAAAGCAGTAAAACAAACAAAAAAACCTTCCAATGTAAAAAGCACTTTCTATCACTTCTAAATACTGTATCTACATAAAAAAACATATTTGAGATTGTGAAGCCAACATTCCATAACATACCAACACACCACTGAATTTTGTACATAGCTGGCTGTTCCCAGGCTCCACTGCAACTTGTATCCCTAAGGAAGCACACTATGCAGAATCCCATCTGTCTTGCTTCTTAGTAAGCAGGAGCGTAAAAGAAACAATGTAGATAACAGTATCTGGTTCATTTTAGTCCTCTTGTGTTCCAAGAAACCTCTGAAAGAAGCCCGCTCTAGAAATATTTGTACGTAGGTGGTCAGTTAAACTCAATAGTGCAAAGACAGAACAGGAAAAATTCCTACTTGCAGTGTCTGAAAAGCAACTAAGCCTTCATATTTTGCCTTATTCATATAAAGGAAAAGACACTTGAGAGGTGGCAGAGCAATGTTTAGGTGAAAATAAACAGTGAGTGAAGAAAGTAAAATAGAAAACACAAAGAAAGCCAAATAGGGAAACATATGGCCTATTTAAAAAGAAAAACAAACAAAAAACCAACTAACCACAAATAAACCCCCAAACAAGCCAGCACCCAAGAAAAAATAGAAGTGGAGCCTGGCATTGCCAAGAGGAATACAGGACAAAAATTTCAGCAGGAATAAAATGAAGCAAAAAAAGAAGTATTTTTAAAGTGCATATCAAATGTTATTTTCATGATGCACTTCATGAATGAAGATTGATACACTTCATTTTGAAGTTTGCAGCACATTGTGCAAAAGTGAAGACTGAGTATGAAAAATGTCTCATCGCAGCTGTAACTCCAGCTGACAACACTATGCTTGGAATGCTTTCCCGTAACAAGTCTCCAAGAGTTTGTCGTCATTTACAGAACCGTCATCAAGGTGAACAATTGGGATTGAGTTACAGTGGTTAAGGAGAGGTAACAACAGCAAGGAGGCAGAAGAGGGGGAAGAAGGAAGACCATGCTGCTTCCCACTTTCCTCAGCTAACAAGAGGTGATCTCACCAGCAGCTCACCATCCCTCCTGCCTTATACCAAAAGCAGCATTGCTATATTTGGATATGGTAGCATCAAAAATAATGATTTTACCTGTAGATTTCTATTTCAGTGGAAGTTATGAATATGGACTTAACAGGCTTGTTTTTCTCCAACAGCCACAAGCTTGCATTTATATCAGAAAAAATTAAACCAAGGTCATTTATTTCTTGTGTTAAACAGATCTTAGCATATACATAACTACTACATTACTGAACTTATATTATTTGTAATTATATTACATAATAATTCAGTAAGCAGACCTCTCTGTAAAGCAACATTACTTTCACAGTGCAGTTTCTAGCATCACTCAGTAGTACTGAACTTAGTCTGACCCTCACTTAGATAGCAGGGGTCTGCACTTCATAGCAATTGTTTACATGTTCAGTCCACTTTGAATTTCCTTGAAATTACTCTTCTTCCAAAAGAAAGTCCTACTCTTCATTCAATTTTGATAAGCAGTATCTTGTCTGTAATAGAGAGGTTTCAAATAATTCCTTTTTTATAGTTTTTTCCCATATCATATTCACTGTTTATAGAAAACCCTCACATTTTTGTGTCTTAGTATCTAAGTTGTACCCAAATAACTCACTTTCATCAATGCACAGCAGCCCTTATGTGTCTAGAGATACCACAGCTACATCTATATGCATTTTAGAAGAATTCAAACGTCTTTTATCCTGCCTCAGTCAGGGATAAGACTAGAAAAATACATGCAGATTAGGATCATTTGCACTGAAATAACGCAGTTTAGGGTAGCCAACAAAAGATACAGCTTCAAGATAGGATAAGTAGGTCATAAATTGCTGTAGTGTCACTAGAAACTCTACTCTATGTGCCAGAATAGGGTCAAACTCACAACAGAGAAAACCACTCAACTAAAAAGCTGAAAGAAAATAAAAACCGAGATGCACAGAAGTGACAATCTATATCACAACCTTGTTTTCTCCTAGAAAACAATCATCAAAACCAACTTTGCTGAGAATTTAATGATTTTTATATCAGATAACTCAATAAATACTATATTCAGTGGTCAACAACACTAGTGATTCCATAGATTTCACAGTCTAAAGAGAATCTATCACCACCTCGGTCACACAGCAATTTTGAATTGGTTGATGACACCATGCTCACCAAGCCCTTGTGCAATTGAGGACTTGGTTGCTCATGTATGTATCTAGAGCTGTTCTCCCATGTTCTAGTCCTGCCTAGAAAATAGGAACTTTATTGGTGGCAATGGGCAGTTATAAGCTATCAGCCAGGAAGGACTTGAGTGTTGTTTCTTGTGAGTCTATCCAAGGTTTCCATATCTATCACTCTTCTGTATGTGTTCTCTTCCATATGTACCACATTCAACTTCAGAATTCAGATGTAAGGCATCTACTCTAAATTGTTTTCAGGATACCAAAAAAAATCAATGTTTTGTGAGAAACAAGTAAGATCTCTCCTATTGCACTTTTCAAAGCAGGATGGTTTTTTTAGACATCAGCTCCATTTTCAAATTCTTTTTCAGCCAAAAATTAAGAATGATCTGAGCATTACAATGGGCATCAGTTCCTTGACCTTTCATTAGACTGAATGAATTGCTAAACTGTATTTAAAAAAAAAAAGATATTTTCCATTAAATCATGTTCCTGAGGAAGGTATCGCTGAACTTAGTTTCTATTACATTTACCTTTAGAAGAACAGGAACACTTAGTAAATACTAATACAGTAACTAAAAATATTTTGGGTCACAAGCAGAGATGCACACAGTAATCCAATCTGAAAGAAGGCAGCTATAAAGCACACATTTGTGCATTCTACAGTGACCACCTTCTTTCAGGTGACTCCCTCACCTGAAAAAACATGTATGAAAATCAGTTAAGTCCTACAGTTTTGTCTAACCCATCAACCATATTTTACTATGTACTTCTGTCAGCTGGGTTTTATCTACACATCAGATCACAGCTACACAGCAGAAAAGATAAAACTCTACCACATAATGACATGATTTCAAAAAGGGAACTTCACCATCAACCTTAACAATTTCATTACCATTTAATTATTCTTAGAATATACATATACGCAGCAAAAACATGCTGGAAACAGGACGCTGCCACAGTACAGCTTCATAAAAGAACACGTCAACTGATACTACCTCTCACTGATCTTCTCCCAGTCCGTCCACTATTTTATCTAACAGAATTTAGCTTTATCCTTGCAGATAACTAATACAAGTTTGGAGAAGGAAGAACTTTTATGTTGCACAGAGCATCAAACCTTTGCCTCGGCACAGAGTTCACTAGGGGACAGGTTTTTTCCCAATCTCTTTTTCAAGAAAGAAGGCAGCAAGTGGAAATTAACTGAAAGAATCTTCTAAAGCCTGCAGTGACCTTTTCATAGCTCTCAAAACAAACACTGCAGCTTCACCAGTATCAACTTGCAACAGTCAGTCATTTTTCTAGAAGAGCTGTATTTCCTTGGCTGAGAATATATCTTCTTTCTCTGTTTTTATTTTGTCACAGGGCTGGTTTTATCCTTCTGAAGTCCTCTTCTCATTTTCTTGAGTGGGTTGTATGACAATTCATCTTTGCTTTGCTTTTTCTTCTAATTCTCCAGTTAATGTTTCCTAGCATTGAAATAAACATTTTGGATCCCAACAAAAACATCCCTTCACCTTGAAGCATCTCTGTAAGAACAAACTCCACACCAGTTTGCATCATCAGTTTGCATATGGTTTATCTCAGACCACAAGCTTCACTTTGTCATTCAAAAATCCAAATTTCTGATTATTCTCTAAAGACCCATTTCTGAATGTATCACCAGTAATATCACTTCCTACTCACTTAATTAAAACCGTAACTTGGAACCAAGCTGAAGGAGATAGGAGTCCTGACATTTTTATTAGTGTGCTTTGCCCAAGTAGTGTTTTGCTCTTTAGGATTAAAATGGGTTACAGAAAAAGAGTTTAGATTAAAAACTCACTAGTAAGTAAGAAACAGCTTCAGATGATCAAGTTATTAAAATTTTGAGAGAAAATGGATTAAAAACAACTGCTTTGAAACATACTTTCTGGCACAAACACCCTCAGATATCATGAAAGAACATTGAACAGTATCAAGTGGTTCAGGCTCATGAGGCGGGAGATGAAGCACGAGACTTTACCACTGAAGAGGCAGCTCTACTCAGCCAGGCTTCTGATCAGAAGTACAAGATATGTCTGAAAAGCAGCTTAGACATTTCTTTTTACCTGCATATCTATGCCAAGTGCTGCTGGCAAGCCAGGTCAGTTCAGTGATCCAAAAGAGAATAAAGCCTCCAAAGCCCCTGAAGGCTATTCTTATGCCTACAGTTCCCACATTGTTATGTGACCATTAGTTAATGCAAGAGGGAAGGTGGAGGAGGCAAAACAAGGGCGGAAGTGAGTATCTGCCTGTTTCTGCAATAGTTAGATCACTCTAATCAGGTTGTCAAACTCCACTGAATTCTCCTGACTAGCTGTTGCCAGATGAGCATTGGTCCTGTACCACATGCAGGAATCACTACCAGGCAGCACCCACAGCAAGTCTCCCCAAGGCAATTAGAGCTGCAAGAAAACCACCTATCACTGAACATCTAGATATCCAACTACAGGTTTGCAGGATTGTCTCTGAGTCCTCTGTCTTTTAGACAAGGATCACTCATTTAGTCTTAATGGACTGTTACTAAAATAGGGAGATCCTGGAACAATGGTTTGCAAAGGCTTCAGCAAACAAGTTTGGCTGGGTTCACTTTCAGGAGTCTGGAAAAACAGATGGGCGTCAGCAGCAAGTCTGTGGTTACACACAAGCCTTTTAAAGTCTGCCTTAAATATTAGGGGAAGGAGGGGATATACAACATAGGAAACTTTGGGCCGAAAGGAGAAGTAGGTGAGCTGTGTTTTACTGCAGAAGAGTTGATCAAACTACTATTCTCTTCCTAAATAAACTGATTGAGGAGACTCTGCACTTGAGATATTTTTATGTTTCTGACTGTAATCATATGCTTCAGCCTTTAAAACCTCTTAAATAAAGAAGGTGTATTTTAAAACTGTGCTAGGTCTTAGGATTCGTATGGGTATCAAACATGCCTCTCAAAAGCTACCATACAGAGTTAGTTCAAGCAGCTAGTTAACATCTCTAGGCCTAAGATCTCCAAGGAGAATAAAGGCAGACCAAATACATGCTACTTTTTACATAATACTTTTCCAACTACTTGCATGGACTTTCTCAACCAGATTCCACTTGTAGGTATTCTGTGTTAGTATTTTTTTATGTATCTACCCTCCATAGATTTCTCGTCCCTTGAACCCGTGAGGAATTTTAGTATCTACAGCAACACTTGTCAAATTGTTGTAACACCTACTACATGAAAGTATGAAAATGCTATTCTTCCTTCAGCAGACATCTCTCTCCCCCTTCAGTTCTTGAGGGTTTTTTTGCAACAAAACTGTAACTGTCACTGACTTCATGTTAGTTTTGAAAAGCACTTTTCTTACACTTCTTGGAAGATGCATCTTTCATTCTGGGTAAAATGAAAAAGCTTTTTTATTTCTTTCTGCTATGTATTCTACCAGATTAAAATAAATCTGAAGAAGTAGAAATTTCTCTTTTGTTCAATAATTGAAGTTTGTGTTGAAAGTTATTTTCTTGTGGGCTTTGTAGGCCTCAAGGCCTAGTTGTGAGTGTGTAGTTGATGTGTTTTGAACTTTGTTTGCAGCTGTTCAGAGGCTACTAAACAGTTATACTACTTAAATAGGAATGCTTTTTCATTTTTACCTACAACTAGGCCTTGAGGCCTACAAAGCCCACAAGAAAATAACTTTCAACACAAACTTCAATTATTGAACAAAAGAGAAATTTCTACTTCTTCAGATTTATTTTAATCTGGTAGAATACATAGCAGAAAGAAATAAAAAAGTAAATATTTTAAAATTATTTCTTAAATGCCACTTTGCACTATTTTCCCCTCCTCCATTACTTTTTTTGCACTCAAAAAAAGTTATTTGTTTATTCCCTGATACTGAAATAATATACTAACTTTTCAACCATTGAAGAGATCTATCAGATAAAATAATGCATTATACACAAGAAAATAGCTGGACAAAGGTAAATTTAAGGGTCCTACCCATTAAATACCATATTAAAGAATACACACAAAATTTCTGTTCAAGTCCTCCTGCATTCAAGTTTCTTTTCACATAACTGTAACTTTACAAAGCATTTCACATTGACTTCTTAATTCATACTAACACATTAGTGGAAAAAAAAAAAGCTCATTAGGGTAAAGCTTTCTGTGTATGAACAAAATAGAGAACAGAAAAGAAAACATACTATACAAAATCCACCTGTTATGGCAATGTTGAAGAATTTGGATTTAACATATATTCATATTATAATTACTTGTAAGGTGATTTACATAATCATAAACTAGATGAACAGCAATCTAAATAGACAACTCTAAAGTAAAGTATTCAAAGGATTTCCAGTAAGCTGAAACACTCCTAGCACTTACAAATGTCAGAAACAACAGGAGCAATTGCCTTCTGTGCCAGAAATTTTACTTTTACAACACAACTCCCCCTTTGCAAGCAGCTGACACTTTATTACACATTAAACTATGTTCTTTGCTATATTTCACTTGAAGTGACCTTCTACAAGACAAACATTTGTTAAAGTGGAAGATGTATTTTTTAAGAAGAGACAGGAAGCATATTCAAGAGAAGATGGCTACTCCGTAAGAGCAGAAAACTGAAATGGCACCCGAGATACTGCTGGGAGAAGCTGTCACAGGAATGGTGAACACAGTGGAGGATAACAGGGACAGGAAACACACCTGCAATGACAAGCCCACTGACCAGACAATACAGAGCAAAATAAAATCCCAACAAGTGGGAAGCCATGCCACAAATTCACTCAACCCACTAGCAATTAGCATGGGACCAAGGCAAAAACATTGCTGAAGAGATGGCTTCCTGAGGTATCCAGAGTTTTTTTCAGAGAAGCTCCCTATCACCTCCATATTCAATACTTATCACAGATCTCCAGCACAGGGGTGTGCTCACTCAGGAACATCTGAGTAGCAGCAGAAACTACTTAAGAATAATGTGTACATTACAGCACACATTTATAACTTATAGCAGCCTTGTTTGTACCTAAAGGGGCCTATAGGAGAGCTGGACGGGAACTTTTAGCAAGGGCATGCAGCCACAAGAAAAGGGGGAATGTCTTCTAACTGAAAGAGGGAAGGTTTTGATTAGATATTAAGCAGAAATTCTTCACTGTGAGTGTCATTTACAGTGCAACCAAGGGATCAGGCCCACCCAGCACGGTTTTAGGAAAGGCAGGTCCTGCTTGACCAACCTGATCTCCCTTTTAGGACCAGATGACCCATCAACTGGATGAGAAAGGCTGTAAATGTTATCTACTGGGACTTCAGAAAAGCTTTTGACACTGTCTCTCTCAGCATTCTCCTGGAGCAACTGGCTCCTCATGGCCTGGTCAGGTGCATTCTTCACTGGATAAAAAACTGTCTGGATAGACATACCCACAGAGAGGTGCTGAACAGTTACATCTAGCTGGTGGTTGGTGTTCCCTGGGGCTCAGTAGTGGGGCCAGTCCTGTTTATTGTCTTTATGGATGATCTGGACAAGGGGATCTAGGGCACCCTCAGTCAGTTTGCAGATAACACCAGGCTGGGCAGGAGTGTTGATCTGCTGGAGGGCAGGAATGCTCTGCAGAGGGATCTGGACAGCCTGGATCAATGGGTCGAGGCCAGCTGGATGAGGTTCAGTAAGGCCAACTGCTGGCTCCTACACTTGGGTCACAACAACCCCAGGCAGTGCTATAGGCTGGGCACAGAGGGGCTGGAAGCTGCCCAAGGGATGAAGTAGTTGGAGATGCTGGTGACAGTGGCTGAACATGAGCCAGCATGTACCCAGGTGGCCAAGAAGATCAATGGCATCCTGGCCCAGCAATAGTGTGGTCAGCGGGGCCAGGGCAGGGATTGTCTCCTTGTACTTAGCTCTGGTGAGGCCGCACCTTGACTCCTGTGTCTGGTTCTGGGCCAAAGAACCCAGAAAGAAGAAAGATGCAATGATGCAAGAAAGACATCAGAACTCATTCCCTGACTGTCTTCTCTCTCGCACAAAAATAGGTGTTAAAAGTAAAATATATCAGATTCAATCACAGGCATGCACAAAACACACATTCTCGTGCTTCCCAGGAATGCATCCTCACTAAAGCAGATGCTGGATCCAGCACATACTGTAGACTAAACTAAAATAAAATTTCTTATCTCTGGTAGTTTACTGCATCACCCTTTCACCTTCTCCCACTTTTGCTTCAGCTGCAAATAGTGGTTTGTAGAATTCATTTTTGTAAAGTATTTGAAGCTGAGATCCTGGAAAAGCAGTCTGAAGAAGACCTAAATTCTATGGGCCTCATCAGATATAAATATTGCTCTGCTCATATCAGGTTACCTTTCTCAGATGTATGGAAAGATGATGGAAATTTGTTTCAACAGCTTATCTTCCAAACTCCACGCACCTTAGAAACACTGCTCTTCCAAAAACTTAGATGTCTCCCAAAGGACTATAGTTCAATAAACCCATTCTCTAAAGGCTATCTATAGAAAACATGCAGAGAGGTTCTGCTCAAATCTGAGAGAATAAGAATCTGATTGATCTCAGATATCCAAGTCAGTAGTGAAAAACTGTTCAGTGGACAAGGGACATTGCTCTCTCTTTCCTGAACAAGTGCCTATGATTGGCTGCAATGCCAAATCAAGACCACTTAACTAAACTTTTTCCTATTGTGGAATAAAAGCAGGTATTTTACTTCCACTAAACTGAAGAAAGGCTTATATTATCTCATTTTGCAGGGAAATTCTTGTCATAGTATAGCCAAGAAGTAAACACTTCCAGTACTCACACAAGGGGGATTACAGCAAACATCTGCATAGCACAGAAAGGCAGATTACAAAGTGCCCCAGGTATACCAAGGATATATGAAATACATCACTCTGTGACCACCTCAAAAATAATAATAATAAAAAAAAATCCAGGGAAAATTATATACTCCAGTCCCCAGAATTTTTCACTTCCCTTTAGACTGCAGCAAGTAAAACTCTCAAACTCACAGAACAAACTCACAGTTTTCATTCTTCATCGGTGCAATTAGTACATAATTACATGATAAAATATTACTTTCTATTTTATCCAAATCTTACACTGGATCAGATTTCACAAAGAGTTTGCTAAAATTAATGAATTTTGTGTTTACCCAGAGAGTGTTAAAAAAGACTTTATTACCTGCTTAACTGCAACAACAGTGTGCTGAACAACATATGCCACACATTTTCTCAAAAGAATCATTTCAGGCTCAAACAGACAACATCTCAAAAAATTTCATTTTAGCACACCTTCAATGGCCCTCAACAGACTTCAAAAATAACAAAACCACTCCCAGAATTCAGTGAGTAAGCTTTAACTAATACTGAAACAGTATTAGCTAGGCATCTAGCTTCTACTGTAGGTTTTTGTTCCACAGCCAAAAGAACTAGTCAACTGTTCTATACCACAGCTGAAAAACAAACATTTCAAGACTGCAAATACAACTGTAAAACTTATCTCCTACACATAGACTTATCCCAGGATAATGTTTCAGACTACTAAATGTAGCTTGGAACACTGTCCCTGTGCCTTCCCCCATAAAAACCTTTCTACAGAAAAAAATAATATAAAGAAATAATCAGATAGTCATAGGCAGTTTTATGATTATGTTTGTATCTACCTAATATGCAATGTAAAAAAACTAGAAAGAGAAAAAGCAACGCATGAAGTTATAGATGCAGCACACTTCACAATCAACACACAATATAAAAGTATTCTTCCTCATTACATATCCCAGAGGCAACTAAAAACACAATTTATGAATACCATCTGTTTCTATTGTCTCTCTAGCGATGTATTAGCAAAATACATAGATTTTAAAAATAGAGGAAAAAGTCTTACTCTGCTATATCAAGATATCCACAGGAAGCAGCTGCATGTAGAGGTATCCAGCCTTCATTATCTGGTTGATTAATATTTGCTCCATTTTCCACCAGAAATTTCACCATATCTACGTTATCATCTATACAAGCCTACAAAGAAAGAAAGAGTTAAGAAGTAAGTTCATATCAAAGCTGTTCTACAATTCTGTGCATCTTCAAGCAAAAAAGGTAAGTATTTTCAGTTCTGATGAGGAAGTAGGGTTTCTTTCTTGGGGTCTGACAGCAAGACAGGAATAATTTGAGATAAACAGCAGGTGCTCCAGATTTATAAAATTTTTTAAATAAATGAGTTTAAACAGCTTAAAAAAGCAAAAAAATATCATTTTCTCAGGTAAATGCATTCGGAGAAGCCCTTTACAATCCTCACTGAAATCTTATCCTGCAATACAAAGTGCTTCCTCAGCTCCTCACTTCATCCCAGGCCCAGTTCAGTCACTTGAGTGGATATTAAAATCGAATAAACAGATACACCATGAAGTTGAACTGTGACTAAGAGTTGGGAAACACTTTGAAACAATACCATAATGTGGTTTTACCTGTAACATAGATGAGACTACAGAGTATGAAGGGGATGCTACATAGTATTTCAACATCCCCTTACTGTTTTTTATTGCAGTTTATTCTATACCACCATAAATCTTTTAACAGTCTATTAATCATTTCTGTTTATAAACTTATTTGAGTATCATTTTGGCAATTGCAAAAATATTACCATCTGCCTACATCTCCTCAACAGCATTGCTCAGATGCGGAACTACTGCCACTCTTCAGACCTCCATCTTGACTGACCCCAATTTTGCCTTTCTTCTCTGTGTTCGAGTATTTTTCTCACAGGGTGCTTGGTAAGTTTTCTTGCCAACTTCTATCCTGCTGCCCTTAAAAGGGCAGAGCAACTGAGAGAAAAGTCCCTCTGCATTTCAGGGCAGCAAGAACTCCAAGCAGCTGGACCCCACAAGACTGGTATTAATTTTTTAGCTTAATAAATCAACAATGCTACATAGCCACAAGGCTGAAATGAGAACCTCTACTCTTGGGCTCCTAAATCCTACTAGGGAATTATGCCTCTAATGAAATGCAATTAAGGTATAAATTTGACTTTTCAGAATACTTCTGAAAAAAACCCAAAATTACATCATGTTTTGCTATAGAAAGAAAACAATTCGGATATCCCTGTTTAAGCAATTGCACATTCCAAGATGAATCCTGAAGCTTTCCTCCATTCTGCAATGCTGAGGCAACAGTTGCACCATGAGGAGAATGTTGCTGCCCAGTGCTACCAGCCAAACAAAACCAGCCACAAATTATCCTTCTTTAACTCCATTTGCTTTAGTTAGGTACAGCTAGATTGCAACTAGACTGCAATACACTGCTTGCATTATTTGTTTTTCAGTTAAAAACAAAACCCCATTTTTGAATTAAATCCTCCCTACCTTTTCAGGTGTTCTTGAAAACTGACTTGAAAACTTTTTAGTCATATCCACCCCTAGAATCAGCAGTTGTTGTAATAAAACTTTTTAATATACTCCAACAACAAAGACTACAAGTTTCTCAAGCATATTTGTCTTCAATTTCTCCCACTTATCAACAGTGTACAATGATTATACACTTATAATCAGCTCTGAAAGAAGAGAATCACCTCTTTTTGTAAGACATTTTGTAACTTAATGAAAACAAATCAAATGCAAGACATGATTAACCAATTTAGGACGAAAACAAATTCAAGAAACTCAGATATTTACACTTAATAGAAACATCAACTATATGTAGCCATATATCTAGTTTTTCTGGATATTCAATTTGTCCAACCACTGATATTCTATGTCTATAATAATATTCACCAGCTAATTGTAAGGAAAAACAAATTTCTACCAGAAACATTTTTCAAATATAGGTATTTTAATAATTAATTTTAATTATTTATAAAATAATATAAATATAGTAAAATAATAAATAATATAATAAATAAAATAAAATAATAAAATAAAATAATAAAATAATATAATATAAAATTTTATATTTAATTAAGCTGCATGCTTATCTTAAAATTCCCTAAAATTCAACATCTGTGGAAGGCTATCTTAAAACTGATTAGCATTATTAAAAACAAACAAACAAAAAAACCCCAAAACAACAAAAAACACCAAACAAAAATACCCCCAACCACATGGTTGTGACACAACCCAACACAGGACAATCCTTGCCTATTTTTCAAGTACACATGAGAAAACCTGGCAAGACATACTCATAAAAATGCTGTTGCTAAGTGAATCAAAAGCTTACATATGCAGCACATTAAAAGACATATGACTAAGTGGCTAAAAATATTTGACCAAATTTGGGCAGTTTATTGTGCCATACATGGCAAGAATCAGGAGAGCTCAAATACACTTATCAGGTATTATCAGAGATTGCATATTCATAACAACCAAAAATATTTTATTAAAAACTCACTGTGGTCTCCAAAAAGGAACTACCTATCTTAAGTCTAATAAAACAAATTGTAATTGATTCCATTGCTGAAAAACATGAATCTACTGCATCTTATGTCTCCGCATCCCCTTTTCCTTCTTAACAGAACTACAGGCAGATGTTGGATAGATCCTATCACTCAGCACTTTCCACAGGAAAGGCACTTCTCACTATCAACAGGTACCTAAAGACAGAAAGCCAAGAAACAAATGTTATAAAAGAAATTTTATCTAAATGTTTTTTCCTTTCTACTGCACTGCTCACTTCTAAAAGCAGTATTTATCAAGTGTCAGAAGTGCCTCTGTTGTTAGAGACTGACATTTCAACCACAAAAGGAAAGCTTGTTGGAGCAACATGATAAACTCTGCCCTTCTAGACCTCAGCATTGTTACAAAGGAAAAAGCTATGTACACGCAAGATGTAAATAACTGGAGTTCCACCGATGCTGAAGTAACTCAGAAAGATAAACTCTCACGATTAATTCTGTTCCAGAATCTGAACAGAGAACACAGACAGCTGCAGGTCTTCCTTTTCCACATTTCTTGCACACCTTCCAAGATTCATCTCAGTTCTTTGCGCTCATTTGCCCCTGTCCCCAGTCCCTCCCTTCATGGCCCACAGTTCCCATATAGAGCATCAGTTACCACGTAGTAAAACCACAGGTCATCCTAAACCTCCTTCCAAGTGCTTGCAAAACACATCCGTAGGGCCAACACACCAGCCAGCTCTTAGAGCAAGCAGAACATAGGAGCTCACACACAAGATACCCTTCATCCCAAGAACTGACTTCTCTCTCTCTCAACCCCAGCATCACCAAGTGGCAGAAAGTCACTTCCGCATTAAACACTCATTACCCTGCCAAATTTGATCTAAGTTAGCCAATGGGCCTCAAAAAGAACAAGGGCTGCCAGTGCAATAACATAAACCTTGTTTCCTTTGAGAACCAATTTAGAAACTAGGCTAATCAGTCCTAAAGTCAAAGCAAAGTTGAGAATACAAAGTCTGGTTACCTTTTCTGATAAGAAAAAGGAAGTACATTGAAGTCCAGAAAACAGAGCCACTTTCCATTTGTACAAGAACCTGAAACTTGGACGGCAAAGAGCAGTAAAGATCAATGGCACCTGGCTCCTACAGAGACCAATCCTAAGTAGGTCTAGCCTGTGCTGGAAACAACATTTTAACCTTTTCCCATAAATACTCAAAAGAGGATAACCAGATACCTGCTGAACATGCTAGACTTTTAACTGCATTTGCCATGACTTTGTATTCCAGTGCAAGTGGCAGGTGATATAGCTGGCTCTTGATACTACCATATCTTAAGAACATAGGTGACAGGGAATTATAACTTAGTCAGTAGCCTTAAGAAGAGTTTTAAAAGAAACATCAGGAGTGCTTGGCTCCTCAGTAACAACCCAAAGAATTCAGCAGACAGCACTTTTCCTCAAAAGACAGGAAAAACAAGCCTGTAATTATTTGAAAAAATCAGAAATCTTGTAGAGAAAGAAGCAATCAGTCTGTTAGACCACTGTCCCATACACATGAAGCAGAGCCATATACCATACACCTTACATGGGGCTACAATTTTTTCTGATTTTCATTAACATCTAATGAGGTAATGCCATCTAAGGTTTAGACATTATCTTTTTTTTTTTTAATAAGTTTTGGTAAAATTTATCTCCACAGAGATAAATTCCCACAGAGAAATTAAAACCTACCCTTTTACTGATTAGATTAGTATTCTGATCTATTTCATAAATTATTTTGTATCTATTAGGAAAACAAACATGTATTTCACCTCTGCCATCACATTTTATTTTTTTCTTATTTACCCTCGGTACAGAAAAGAGTCAAAAATATGAATGAACACAGAAGAACAAATTAAAGGGATAAAACAAGTCAAACAGCCATTCTGAATTGCCATGTGAACACCGGAAACAGGAAGAAGACCTCACACAGTGGGTCTGGAGAATAGTTTATCCCCTCTTTTGGTTTTTTTGAGTGAAGTAATTCCAGTGGGTCCAAGAGGACTTATCAGGACATGAACATCTTTGTTAATGTACCCGAGAATCAAATTAAAGCAGTAGAGCTGATTAAAAGTGGTTCCCATTCTATTTGCCTTGGGTTCCTTGTTCCCTCTGCCATCACATACCCACACACCCTTACAGCTATGCTGACACATTGTGCTTAACTGAATCTAAACTGGATCAGAAAGGCAATTAGAATTTAAAATGAAATAAAATAAGAAAAAGAAAAATACTCTTACCTTTATCTGATTAAAGCAAAATTATTTGCTTTGATTATATTAAAATGGGGTTTGTATTCAAAGAAGCAGCATTATTCTGAAATTCATTTTCATGTCTTAATTCCGCTATCAGAGAAACAAAATTTAGTTTCACTCTGAATTTTCACCCATTACAAAGTCTGTGTTAAAGCTTCTTGTTTCGAACTGACACTTTTTAAAGACATATTTTTAAATTAGCAACTGCTTCTACCACTCATACTTTTAAATTTACAACACATTTAAGCCTAGTTTCTTGTTTGTAAGTATTCTATAGAATCATAAAATATTTTGGGTTTGAAGGGACTCATCTAGTTCCACATCCCTGTCATGGGCAGGAACATCAGGTTGCTGAGAGCCCCATCCAACCTGGCCTTGTACAGCCTTCCTACAGAAATCACATTACTTGCTCTGTCTACCTCACTGTCCTCCCTCTCTCCCTTGCAGCGCAGTTCCAACTGAAACCGAGACAGGAACAGAGGCTGAAGAGAATTAAATTCATCAGTTGTCATGAAAAGGTGATTAAACCATGAGCCCTCTGAAATAATGGCACCATAGAGCAGTTCACAGTGTAAACTCAACTATTACTCCTCCTACCCAAGTCCGTGTGCTGACCTCACAGTGAGCACAGTATCATGAGATAATTTCCATAGTTTGAATGCTGGTCTCACTCTGCAATGATTTTTGCCTTCATGAGGAAAGGCTTTCTTAGGAGAGAGGATACTAAAGTTCACTAATCACATCTTCCGTTCATTTCCACTGACACTGGGAAAAAAAGAGTAAGTTTACATACTGCAATTCTTAGAGGCTTTTTTTCTGTCAATAAACCACTAATTGAGAACTTCTAAAACAAAATTTGGTCAAAAGAACCAAACCAAGTTTGAGCAACATTTTCCACTTTCAATTACTTACATATTTATGCTGCATGTTAATAACAATGAAGCACCAACAAGTGAAGTGGCAGTAAGGTATATGAAATGAAACATGAGCCTTATTTAATTTTCAAGCTACAAAGTCAAAGTAATGTGGGAGTTACAGCCGCTAGAACAAAGGAGGAATATTTTTTTGCACCTAGATTTGTTACTTGGCCATTAATTCAATGTTTTCATACAAAGTATAACATCTTAAGGTTCTAATATTCTTAATGACTATGTCCTAAGAATAACTGAATATTCTGGAACACTTTCAGGATGAAGGGTAATAAGAATGACCAACAAATGAGTTTATGAAATACTAGTGATTACTATACCCATTTACTATTCAAGTAATCACTATAAAAGCAGGTATTTTACATTTGCCAAGTACTCTATTTAATACAGTACATATAGGGTGGAGAGGCTGCTGTTGATGTTCATGTTTACATTAAGAAACAGAAGAGTTTTGGTGTTGTAACAGAACTTCAGGCATTAATCTAGTATTACAGATGACAACTGTTGCTCAATTATGAAATTAAGAGTTCATTTAGCCAACCCACAAGTCACAGCTTCTATTTTTCACTGAGCTGGGGTAATACTGGATACCTTGCGCACTGACAAAACCTAGTTTTAGGACTGAATATTTTACTTTATTAAAGCATGCTTTCTAGTAAAAATGGTATGGTTTACAATGCAAATATCCTTGCTAAACTAGTAATATTATCCTTTTTCTAGACCAGTGTTATTTTGTTTAATTTGCTTGTAAATATTATGTGTATGATACACTTGTGTGTTATTTTTTGGTAAGAACGGCCTACTATTTAAAATCCTGAAGAATTGGCCCATAAAAAATAGTTAAAATTTTTATTACCATATCAAGTAATTCAAACTACCAAAGCATTTCAAGACCATCTCACGGCTTCTGCAAGATACAGCAAACTCCTCTCCAGAGAAATTTCTTGGAAATACTCCACTTTTAAGCACAGAAAACAAGAATCATTTTAGACACCTGCAAAAGCAGGTGAGAAAAATATTTTCTCCTAAGGAAAAAAACACTGCTTGAGGATGATGCAACATTTCATGTCCATTCAAGTCTCATGGGGAAGGCATGCAGAGATTATTGAAACTGAGCACCCATTAACCATCGCTACTTAATTCAAATCTTGCAGAACTGTCAAACATTGACAAAAATAGACAAATCATTCCAGAACTCAGGCTTCTCTAGCTATTATTTCCACTTCATGTAAACAACTTGTCTAAGTTTTCTGAGATATACATGAGTATATCTCACCAAAAGTTCACTTAAGATTTTCTTTCAGCTCCAAGATAAAACCAGGAGTTACATGAAATCAGTAAATATTTAGCTCAAATATGCAGTAAGAGCACAATGTAATTTCCATCCTACAATTCTGTCTTGTTTTCTTTGCTACACTGAATTACTAAGTTAATTACATGCCCTTAAGCTTTGCTAGTTAGTAACTTACAGTTAAATCTGCAAGTTTAATTATGGACACAATTCATGAAAAATACTAAAATCTATCACTGTTGAGACTGATATAATCTACATGTTAAAAAAAATTGATCTCATAAGGATTTCCTGCTATTTAAATCCTTATGAATGCTTAATCATAGATCTTAATCAGGACTGCAATAGGATACATATATTTGAGTAGTTTCAGAGTGTTTCAAGTAGAGATAGAATTATTCTTGCCCTCTAACCTCCTGCCAAGATAAATAAGGAGGAGAGTTGGCTGCTGTAACATTTTTTTACTCTAACTAGAGATGCTAGCCTTAGTGTTACCAACCCCAGTAACGTATCAAGACTCATTCTGATGAACATTATATGGATGAAACAACTCAGTCTAATGCCTGCTTTCCTGTTCTTGCTGAAATAATCCCAGCTATTTCAGGTCACCTAGAATTACATGCAAATGTGCTTTTAAACAAATATTTGTTCTCACTTTTAGCTCTGTGAAAATCTACTTTCAGGAACACTTGAAATTCCCATACTGGAAGGTATCTCTTAATTAAAACCACTAAATGTGTAGTATTAAAGTTTAATGGTATTCATCTACTGCAACTCTAAGAAAAATCTTAAGACAACCTGCCAAAAACATCTGCCTAAACCCCTGAAATAATCCTTGGAAAATGAGATGTCATGGAAGAAAATTATTTTGGAAGATATCAAACCAAAGAGCATTGAAAGACTAAGTTACTGATGCTGGTGCAGATCTATTTGCCTGAATGGCCTTTTTTCTCCTGGCTCAACATATTGACAAAGCTGGTGAAGAGACTGGACTCTACGAAGCAATCTCTGTCTAAAGTTCACACAAATGAGGCTTTTCCTAAACTTGTGGTATTAAGTGCCTGAGAAACAACTTCTGCTTCTCCTTCTGATTTCTTTCAATTTAAAAAGAACACTAGTAATTTTTGTGGAACTTGTTTATAAATGTACTTTCAGGTTTCCCAGGCAGCTTTTTAACCACATGCCAAGCAAAAGAACATGAGTTTACCAGGCAAAATGGAGAAATGAAGATCTGACTGACACCATGGTATTATAGCTGGTACGATCTGCAAATTCACAAACTGCCTTAACCCCTGAAGGCTCAGGCAGGCAAGTATGTATAAATTACATACGATATGACAGATCCTCATTTTAGCTACATGTTGTTGAAACCTATCAAAAATCAGTGAATTTGGGAATTGCATCCAGAACTGAATTTCAGGCTCATTTGTTTCACAAACGGCTTTCTCTTTTTTCTGGCCCTGCCTTCACAGCTTGCTTTCTGAGACTATTTCAACAGACCAGAGAATCACAGAATAGGTCAGGTGGGAAGAGACCACAGTGGATCATCTGGCCTAACCCCCCTGCTCAAGCAGGGTCATCCTAAGAGCACATGGCACAGGATTCTGTCCAGACAGTTCTCAAGTATCTCAAGTGAGGGAGACTCCACAGCATCTCTGGACAATCTGTTCCAGGGCACGGTAAAGAAATTCTTCCTCATAGTTGGGTGGAACTTCCTGTCCATCACTTTCTGCCCATTGCCTCTTGTCCTATTGCTTGGCACCTCTGAGAAGAGCCTGGAAACATCCTCTGAAACACTCCCTTCAGATCCTCACAGACACTGATGAGGTCCCCTCTCAGTCATCTTTTCTCAGCCCCCATGGCTGATGCACCACACTCAGTGGAACAGCCCTCCACATCTACCTCCTGACAAGTATGGAAAAGAAACAAGGTTCAGGAGTAAACAAAACTGGCATACTGTAAAAACATAGCACCAGTATACAGTTATGCTTTCATTAAGCATTTATTGCTACAACTCTGGCAGACAGTGATTAGTTTTCATGGTCACACAATGTGTACATATTACATTTGAGAAGGAGAAAGCAATGTCATATAGGCGATGTATTTTTGTCCCAGTCAAATTAAACAGTAGCCAATTGCATTTCAAATAGGGGTTTTTTCCATGAGTAAACATAACCTGCTTTTAGCATATGGGTGACTAATCAAGTTCTTGAGCCAAAGCAGCTTTTCAATTTAAAATACTTAACCTCCTGATATCCCCTAATGCACTTGCTTAACCAAAATAATCTAGCAAAACAAAAAGGCATCAATAAAACTTTGTAAGGGAACCTGTTTACATAAACAAATAGGTTTATTCGTTTTTCCTCTGCTTCTGACTATTACCCCTATACAGTTCTGAGTTCTTCGGAGTGGAAGACTGCACTGTCTTGGAAGAAAGCAAACCTGACCATATCTATCGGCCTTCCTCTGTGAACTCACAGGCTATGTTTGTGTTCTAGTCATCAGCTGACGTTTAATCTTCTGCATTAGCAGGATCTAGGGGAAGTTTTCACTGCTTTCTAATTTTAGCTAAGTGAAGTGGCAAAACTGAGTAGAATAAAAGTAATAACACTGAATTTAAGAAAAGCAATTATAACCCTTCACCCCACCAAAGGGAAAAAGTTTACATGCTGATAGAGCATCCTAGAGTAATCAAGACAGACTTTCTCTGTGCTCACCTTCCTACTACAAATTATTGCTGAAAATAAAAAGCACCTTTAACAGAAAAAACCAAGATTACAGGTACAAAAGGGCAGTAAGACATTAATTCAATTAGCACTTTCCATGTGTGGTTTTATCCTTAGCATTATACAGTATATTAGCAATAAAAGCAGATATAGTAAGCTGATAAGGCTGGTATCAGTCAGGGCTCTTTTACTCCCTAAGCAGGGGAATCTCTGCAAATAAATTATGAATTTGTATAATTCAATTTAACATAGAATAAAAAAAGTACATGTGAAGTACGAACAATACATCAGTTAGATTTATATGCATTTTACATGCAAAAAGTGAATATAATCAAATTGAATGAAAAACCTCATACATGGATGGAACCGAGAATAAAATGAGAAGTAACACTGGCATTTCAAATTGCTTAAACATTAGTCAAATAATCTTAAATATGATAAATATATTTGTTTATCAAAGGTGCATTCTGTGCACAAAGCCACTTAAACAAAGGTAGGACTACATATAAACAAGGAAACTAATTGTTTCTCAATTTTCCATTTTTAAGGAAAGAATATCTTGCCCCTGCTACTTTCTGTTCCTAGACTGGGAAAAGAAAAGCTATTCTTCTCTAACGTAAATCCCAAAAAATTCTTCAATTCGTGATCAAACTTATGATTCATTGAATTGACTAGATAAATTTGAAATAATTTTCAGATTTTCAACAATGCTACTGAGTCTTGAAGCTGACTTAGGTTGCAAATCAGCAGGTTCAGGATCAAAGTAAAGTGTTCTGACAGGCTCACTAAAATTCTAGCAGAAAACCAAGGTTTTTCTAAAAAAACCCAATTAAACAGAGTTTAAGTGACATTATCCAAAAGCACATCAGTCAATCTTGTTATAGTAAATATCAAACAGCTGCTTTTTCTCAAAACTGTATTTTTTAATATAGATTTTGTCTATACAAATGGTAATAAGGTGAGAAACCTGCAGCTTCCAGTCCCTGCAACCCTGCAGGTGTCAGACGACACCTTTGCCAGGTGTATCAGCAGAAACACGTCAATGCTCCTCAGGACAGGCCTTGCTCTGAGGCAGGGCAACACAGAAGCATTGAGAAACCTCCAGAATAATCCTCACAGCACAGTGTGTTTTACACATAACAGTGATGTCTTGCACTCTAACTTAATTTTTCAACAAAAAAAACCCCCCCGGAACCAGGTCTCCGATTCTCCCCAATTGTTTCCTCCAATGGCTGTGGAACACACATATATACATACCTTCATTTTACAATCACTCAATTAATTCCTGCTTTCAGAAATACATTCAGAACAAAACCAGAAGAAACTGGGACCTGGTTTGCTTTTGTTCTGTTGTAAGTTTGAAGGAATTACTCAGGGGAGTGTATAAGGTATAGACAATGCTAAAAAATTCAATGTTAGGTAATTTCCATCTACATTTTCATATTCCGCATTGTAGGAACACACAGAGCATCATTTGGAACAACATGTCCAGAGCGTTTTTCTCATTTAATCTGCACAAAAAAAAGTCCCTGTGGTCTCGAAAAGATAAGGTACTTGCAACAGACAAAAGTCACCAAGACTCAAATTCTCTGCAAGCGTAAGATGACATCAGGATATACCTAAAGCCAAAATTCAAGTCAGCCAAGTCCCTTAGAGAAACCTTTGGAAGTTAAAAAAAGAGTGTATTCATGGTGTCCCTTTACTAAACAATCTTCTAAATTAATTTACATGCCTGCTTCAGAATAGTTAACAAAATTGTTTGTGCAAACAAATAAAGAGATAATAATCAAACACACCACAAGCCTCTGACAAGTACAAAGAATAAAAAGAAGTATTCAAGACCAAACTCCCTCTCTCTCTCAAAGGCCAGCTGTGCAGCTATTCATCTGCACATAGTTTGTAACTTCTAAAAAAGGCGTTTTTGCCACAGTGTAACTTAACACCCTCTTCAATAGGCTCGCTACATTGTGAACTTGCTAAGCAAAGCCTCACTGGTTGGAGGGAAGATGAAACCTGCGCTCCCATGTGGGCGCTTCCTTTGCCCCAGCAGCAGCCCCAGTCCCACCTTCAACAAGTATCTTTTGACTGTATCCAACAAGAAAACAGCCGTGACTACTTCCTAACAGGGACAGGGCATCTCCGATTTCTCTCAAACCGCAAAATTAACAACATCTACTTTAGAATCCTCTCTCTCTCCCAAATGACCACGACAGAAGTACCAGCTTTGACATCGGATTCCCTCTGGTCTATATAAACAGGAAATTCTTTGGTACAGTTGTCCCATTACAAACTCATTATGACAGATTAACAAAGAAACTGCAAGTAATCACAAGTTCCTAAGAAACCACTTACGTCCCAATTACATTGAAAATGGTCAGGAAGACAACAGCCAACAAGTAAAAGAATCTAGGTTTATTAAGACCCATCCACAACAGTATATATCACTATATATACACAATTTTAAAATAGCCAATTTTCAAGTCTTTTTTTTAATCCTCTGAATGGGTATCACATGGACCAGAAACCATTATTCTAAAAAGCAATTTTATTAGGAAGTTACAGGAGTAAAGAAACACAGCAAAAGTATGGCAGCAATTAGAAATCATTTTTAAACAAATAAAATGGAGACAATCAAGATAAAATCTGAAGAAAAAATTAGTATAAGTAGTATAAACTTAAAGTAACAGAAAAAAATTGGAAAGAAAAGTAATAAACATCAATGAAAAAACACGGCTGGCAGATGCAGGAATACTAAAGCATTTTTAAGATATGTTAACAATGGGAAAAAACCCAGAAACGGACGGACGGACGGACGGACGGAAGGAAAGAAAGAAAGAAAGAAAGAAAGAAAGAAAGAAAGAAAGAAAGAAAATCGGTCAAAAAATACTTACATTTTGTGTTTTGAAGGAATCAGAAAGTTTTGTCTTGCATAATGAGGCTGATATACCTTCTAGTCTACTAGTAATAAGTAAGAACATTAAAACCCCACTGATCACTATTTTAACTTAGTAGATCTTAGTAATACAAATCACAAGTGTGCTTGCGCAGCTTCCTAGCCACTATTCAAGAACTAATGCAGCTTCAAGTTTGCCACTGTTTGTCTTCTAAACAGATTGTGCAATACCTGGAAAACAGCAAAAGACTGGTAACACTGTACCAGCGCTGCAAAGCAGCAACAGAAATGCCTGAAGGCGTTAGCTTGTTAGCCATACTGGATAAAATCAATAAAAAATTAACAAACAAACAATTAAAAAATAATCCATGTAAAAAGATTCTAAGACCAGTGAGGTTCATTAGGCTTATCAGCAGGAAGGCAGTACCATGCCATGTCAACACAGTTATACTGTCCCAGAAGCATTGCTTAGATTCACCAACAGCATCACTGCTTTTTTTGCACCATGGAGCCAGACCTGATCAACAAGAAATGCAGCCGACACTCACTCCTATGATCTGGGGCAGTAGCAAACAGCTTTGAAACAACATGGGTCCAATGAGGCTTTTTAAGCTTGTGGCCTTGCCAGATGAAAGCTTACCCCACTCAGAACAACTGTTCATAGATGTTCATGAAAGCTTACTAGCAGAGAAACCTTCAGTGCAGAACCTGAACAGGCATCCTCAGGAGAGGACACCTTGAAGTATGTCTCCCCAAATCTGAGTTAAAACAGATTTCTCTTTTTTCGGTCATAGTATACCCTCACCACATCAAGTATCAGACTAACTGCTGTTTTGGCACACAATACAGGAAAACCCAGCACAAACTGAGTATTTTTGAGAAGCAGTTCTCTAGACTGCATCTGCAACAAGTTGTTACTGTTGTCATAGCATTAAAAAGCAAACCAGACTCTGATACAGAGTCTATGATACTTACTCTGATACAGAGGTCAAGAATGATATATGCTGACTTTTCGTCACTATATTAGAAGCGTTGGTATACTAAAAATGTTATGCTTCTTATCAGTATATTACAAAAGCAGCTTCTTTTTCTTCAAACAGCTGTGTGTGCTCCAGTACCAACACTATCTCCAAGCCTCATAATGGAGAATTTATTTGTATGCTCTGATTCATGCTGTACCGCCTTCACCACTGCCACTGAACACGTAAGACAGCAGATCTGCAGCATTTCACGTGGCAAGACTTTCCAACTCTCCAAGTCACAGTTCTGCTCACACCTGTTCTGAGTGGCACAACTTGCAGTGCCTCAAGAGGTCATGCCTGTTATCCTTTAAGTCTCTACAAGTTCAAGCAAAGAGCTTACAGACAGGACAAAGATACAGCTGTATTTTCCCCATCCTCTACAGAGACTTTCACAGAACCACTAGGCTGGAAGAAACCTTCAAGATCATCGAGTCCAACCCATCCCTAACACCTCAACTAAACCATGGCACAGTTTAGTGCCACATCCAGTCCTTCTTTAAACACATCCAGGGGATGGTGACTCCACCACCTCCCCTGGCAAACCATTCCAGTACTTTATCACTCTTTCCGTAAGACAATTTTGCCTAATATCCAACCTGTATTTCCATTGGCACAGGTTGTGACTCTGTCCTCTTGTTCTGTCAGTTGCTGCCTGGAGAAAGAGACCAACCCCAGCTGACTACAGTCGCCTTTCAGGAAGTTGTAGAGGGTGATAAGGTCACCTCTGAGTCTCCTTTTCTCCGGGCTAAACAACCCCAGCTCCCTCATGGGGTTTGTGCTCCAAGCCCCTCACCAGCCTCGTTGCCTCCTCTGGACGCGCTCAAGTGTCTCAACTAAAGCATCCTTCCTGAACTGAGGGGCCAGAGCTGGACACAGCACTCAAGGTGGGGCCTCACCAGTGCCCAGTACAGGGGAAGAGTGACCTCCCTGCTCCTGCTGGCCACACCATTCCTGATACAGGCCAGGATGCCCTTGGCCTTCTTGGCCACCAGGGCACACTGCTGGCTCAGGTTCAGCTGCTGTCACCAGAGCCCCCAGGTCCCTTTCTGCCCAGGCACTGTCCAGCCACATTGTCCCCAGTCTGTAACATTGCAGAGGGTTATTGTGGCCAAAATGCAGGACTTGGCACCTGGACTTATTAAACTTCATCCTATTGGATGCTGCCCATCCATCCAACCATTCCAGGTCTCTCTGCAGAGCCTTCCTACCTTCGAACAGATTGACACAGACTACTAGCTTAACGTCATCCACAAATTTACTAATGAAAGACTAAATGCCCTTATCCATAACAAAAATATATTCAAAAATATTAAACAGAACTGGCCGCAGCACAGATCCCTGAGGAACACCACTGGTGCCTGGCTGCCAGCTGGATGCAGCACTGTTCACCACCACTCTCTGGGCCCAGCCATCCAGCCAGTTCTTAACTCAGCAAAGAGTGCTCCTGTCCAAGCTGTGGGCTGCCAGCTTTGATCCTCACAAATCAAATTATCTCTGTGTGTAAAGGCAAACCTGTAAGCTAGTAAACTCTGAATTTTCTAGGTTTTATTACCTTCTGAAGAGCAATTTTGTCCAAGCAAGCAAGAGAAAAATACTGTAACTGATGAGCAACTGTCACCCACAGCATAGATGCCATAATCAGCATGGCAAAATCATGCTGTCCTCTGCACTTTTGCCAGAGAACAAGGAATTCAGACATTCATACACACACTGCAGCAGTTCACCTCTGGCTTCTCAGTTCTGCATGCCAAATTTTGGAAGCTCAGAAATAAGTTCCAAAGAGAAAAGGCACTAAAGAAACTAGCCACTGATGTATTAACTGCACACAATACCACTTCTAAGAGATTAGAATATACCTTTGGTAAAAGTTCTTGTAGTCGAATGATGATAAAAAACGTACACTTTAGGATAACATTTAAAGTAAGCTTTTATGATCTTTTTTCCCTGCTACATTTGATTTTGGGCAGTTACACAAAAATTGTATCCCAGCTGATAGCAATTAGACCCTCATCTGAATATTTTGCTTTAGAATCTATGACATTCAGATGATGACAATGTTTCAAAGTACTTACAAATACCATTCCTATCCGATAATTTGCCTATGTTTCAAGATGAGTTTTAAGCAATAATCTGTTCCCTGCAGGAGGTAGTGTTATAAAACCAGAAAACCCTAATTCCTTTGAGCTAACATACACTAACCATAATCACTCAAGGCATGATTCTACAGGAGCTCACTGTTGACAAACAGGGAGGTCCCAGTCTCCCTCCTCATTCTCAACTGCACACTCCCAAAAGCATTTGTAAGACTCTCCATTAGCCAATTCACTAACCAGCAAGGCAGAAACAACCTTTTCTTCCTCCCCACCCACTGAAACAAACAAAAAAAAGAGGAGGGAAAGAAAACTTGGTGGGAGGAAGAGCACACCCTTTTCAAGGCAGCAAAGTCGATTATTGTCTCAGTTGCACCTGGAGCTGCAGCTACTTCAGAGTTTCAGTCTAAAAAGGATTCTAGAGAAAAGGACAAAAGCCTAAATTGCTAATTATGCAGTAACTCATTTGTGTTGACTTCTAACTTCAGAGAGGCTGCTGACATATTTGAATGGCATAAGGACAGAAAACCCACTGACCTTCTCTTTACCAGGACTGTGTCAGCTTGAAAGAAATAACAAAAGCCCAGAAGTCTGTTGTTTACTTGACCTTAGCAGTATGCATGTCATCACAAAATCAATCACAAATGTTCTAAAATTTGCTTCTTGTATAACAGACTTGTAGTTAAATATGATTATTATTAAAGAACACAAAAATTAAAACCTGACTGAAAAGCACACTGCCTTCAAGGTCAGTCATACAAATGCACACTGGCTTTACTGACTACCTTTCCCCCACAAGTACGAACAAATGCCAAACAAGTGAAAAAAAAAAAAACCCACAAAAAATGAAACTGCTTTGACTTTATGGAGAAAGCACACACGCTGCCTGATCATGGGGAAAGTCTAAGCACTACAGAGTTTTGGTGGGTAACCACTCAGTGTCCCTGGAAAGGGAGGAGCAGTAGCAAGGACAGGGGTAGAGTTTGACAGGGAAGACTTTCCAGGTTTTCATATTTAAGATAAATGGACAAAAGCCTGCATGACTTTCTCTGCTATTTGATCATCCACCATTCATGCTGTAAACTGAAAGCTCCTGTAATGCAAACTGTTTTGAAAACTGGTTCTCAATTTATTTTCACAAAAGCTCTGTCCATCAGGCTAGGGGCCATATACCTCAGAGCACATGGTGTTGTACAGAAAAGAGAAACCCACACTCTAACATTCCAGAAGATGATCTTTGATGCCTTGAGCTTGCTTTTCCTCTTCTACAGTGCACATCTCTACAAAAAAGCTTCTGGAGGGGAAAGCTGTTCTGCCAGCCTTATTTTCACTATTAAGTTAGGCAAAATGTTCTAGAGCTTTATGCTTCTCCAAGGACTCTACTTTGACATTAAATATTCATTTATGCACCTATATATATGCAATAGTAAGGATGAACAGCCAGATATTCCAGGCCTAGGAAATGCTTTAACTAACACTGCCTAAGCCAAAGTGATTGGCCCCACAAACCCATGACCTATGTACAGTTCTACATGATTTCTACTTCCCTGTGGCTAAACGAACTTGTTTCTGTGAGATGATCAATCTGTGAGATGATCAATATTTCCATATTTCCATAATGTGTGGCTATTCCAGATTACAGATTTTTCTTTACAGTTCAGTATTCAGTCTGTACTACTTAAATCTTGTTTCAAATAGAACTCACTCTCTCATGTGCTCTTACTTGCCACTTGACAACCATTTAAGTACATAAGCAGGATTCATAAAACCTCCACCCCAAAAGTTATTGCTTTACAGATCATAAAACAAACAAAGCAAACAAAAAGGTATCATCATAAGCCATATCCTCTGACTTAACCATACAATTTGAAATACCATGGAACCGAGGTTTTAGGATATCCATTACTTCATACAGCTAAAGGAAAGCTTCCTTTCATTAAACTTACAATCACAAGTGCATACAGATTTCCCTGCAGTCTCCTACCACATACACAATTCTCTTCCCCCTCACTGATGAAGCAAAAGTTCGATGGGCAACAGCATCTTTTATCAGATGTCCTGAAGTATCCCAACAGCAAATTCTCTATGAGGCCCTGTAATCTAGGTATGATGACATAATAGAGTATTAAAAGGTTAAGGCATGTTAAGTCCAAGTACAGATTTCACGTTAATTACCTCATATCTAATATATCAACAACCAAGTTCCATTACTTCAGTATGCCCAATATCAGTCTTTCTTTTCCACACTATCACTTAATTTTCCTAACTCTCAGTTTCATCCTGACAGCCAGCCCACATCTGACAGCTTGCTTTTGCCTCCACTCTTCTGACTCACTCCTACGTCCCTACTCTATTTTTGCATCTTGCAGCTTCCTCCTCTGTGCTAGTGGAGGCAAAGAGGTCACAGCACAAATAGTACCAGCCTAAGTCTATATGAATTTTACAAGTCCACAGCACCCTGACATCTGTACAGCTTCTCTGTTCTGAATAATCATACTCAAAAATTAACATAGATATATCACTGTAGGGTGCTGTAGTGGTTTTTAGGTCTTGGTATATTCTTTTGGATATCAGCTTTTCCCTGAAGCACTCTTCTGGTAAATCTGAAAATATCTGAAAAATCCTATCTCACTGCAAAATGCTAGAATATTAATACACAGATCCACCCAAGGAGATTTTGCTTCTGCCAATCTGATTTAGTATTAAAATTCCACCCTCCTTTACAGCTTCATAATGCGAAACAGTAAGAGAACAGACTTTGTAGAGATCCAGAGTCTTAGTCAAAGGCATGGACTATGTCCCAGGAAAAGAACTCAATAGAACTCTTCAGCTTAGAAAAAAATGACACTGACAACCATGTAACACTAGACTAAAAATATCATTAATAAGAGAAATCTGTTCACCATTTCTGCTAAAACAATGCGTTCAAGTCATTACATGAAGCTAGTAGAAGCTGCAACCAAAAGACATAAAAAAACAAAAGCTGCTTTTTTGAGAACTGATTGGAATGCTCCGTATCAACAGAAGCAAAGATGATTTATCACTGGTCTCAGTGGACCAGCCTCTCCTTTTCACACTAATCAGGCACTAGAGCTGTATGATTAACTGAAAGAATGCTAAAGGCCTCAGTCAGCTATACAGAGGAAAAACCCTCTTAACTACAATTTAAATTAATACTACAGCATTTTTACTGATACTTCTCTCATCACAGTAGGTAAGTGATGAAGTGCTTTGGTTTTTTTTTTATTTTCTGCAATAGAAAATACATTATGCTTTTAAATTAGGACTACAAGTAAAGGTAATGACGTTCTTGCATTTGACAAGATTCTGTGTATCTGAATAAAGAGATATGACTAAGTTTAACAATGTAGTCTCTCATTCAGGAGGGTTTTTTAAAGTATTGGTATATAAATTACCACACAGAGAATTACAGTAAAGCTTCTGTGCATCCTACTACTTGAGAATAAGTACAGGATAGTTTACCTCACTGGTGTTACTATACCGAGATGCTCTTTCCAGAGGAAGCTGAACCAGATCCCTCTGAGGCAATCCCTTAATATGCAAGCCTCCAAAACCACTTATTTAAACTCTTAGCGTATAATGGGGCTACAGCACTGGTAGATGGGGCACAGCAACTGACACCATCTACCTGGACTTATGCAAGTTATTTGACACTGTACTGCATGATATCCTTCCCTATAAACTATAAACTGGAAAGACATGGATTTGATTAACGGATCACTTGGTGGATAAAGAAATTACTGAATGGCTGCATGTAAGAGTTGTGGTCAACGCCTCATTGTCCATGTGGAGACCAGTGACAAGTGGAGTCCCTGAGAAGTTGGGGCAGATACTGCTCAATGTCTTTGTCAGCAACACTGCCAGTGGGACCAAGTGCACCCTCAGCATGTTCACTGATGACACCACGCTGTGTGTAGTGATGTCATCCAGGAGACCAGGACACGCTTGAGAGATGGGCTAATGCAAACCTCATGAAGGGGCTAATGCAAACCTCATGAAGTTCAACAAAGCAAAGTGCTAGGTCCTACACCTGGGTCACAGCAATCCCAGGCACACCCACAGGGGTAGGCAAAAAAGTGATCAAGAGCAGCCCCATGGACAAGGACTTGGGGTGATAGTTGATGAAAAACTCAACATAAGCCATCAGTGTGTGTTCACAGTCCAGAAAGCCAACCCTGGGCTGCATCAAAAAGAGCATGGCCAACAGGCCAAGGGAAGGGATTCTCCCCCTCTACCCTGCTCTGGCTATAGCAGCTACTGGAATTATGACCAGTTTACAAGCTTAGGTAGGGGCACAACAGTTTAAATGATAGGAAAAGTGCATTATGCAATAAAGAAGTGTTATCAATATGCTAGTACCCTTCATTAAATTAATTAAATCTTTACTTTAATATAAAGTCATTGCCACAAAAGAAATTTCTTCTACTAGCTACACAGGCTCTTGCCACATTTTCAGTTTTAATAATTAGCTACTGTGCTACTGAAGGAGGCCAAGAAAGAGGGTATTACAGAAAAAGCTAAAGACAGCTGGGCTGGTTTTTTTTCCCCCTGTTGTTGGATGGCTGCCTTCATTTCACTGGAACACTACAAAGCAAGTTGACCATATAAGGCACTGGGATTCCCATGGAAAATGCTTACACAAATCTATCCATGTAGTCTATTTAGTTTATGTATCACAGTTTAGATGAACATTTGCAATACATTTTAAAGACACTTTAGAATTAAATCTTATACATATAGTATTACTTTTGCCTTAACTGAGCTCATGTAAGTAGCCTTCCAGAAGTATCTATAGCTTAATATTCAACTGAATGCATTTCTTTACATAATACTAAGACCAGATCGATTTCAAAACTGCAGGCAGCACTCATAAACACGACATCCTTGATTTTGGTGCAAATGAAAAGTACCAGAAACGCCTAATTCAATGATCTGACAGCAAATGCATCTCCCTGCCAGCCACTGGCTTCAGCCTGCATTTATCAGAGGCAGCAACTTGCTGCATGGAAAGATTATTTGTAGCCTAGATTCCAACAAGAATAACTCTAACGAGCAAGTGCTTATAAGGAGATGGTAATACACAGTCTACAGACTGGAAAGGACAGGGAGTATTGAAGAAAGCAACATTGTTGAACAGATGGGGGTGTAAAATAGGGAGAACTGCAGGGCTTCCACTTGAGAAGGGTAAGGGAGCTTTCAAGAAAATGGAAGGAAACATCAGTCTAGAAGAAGGGGCAAGAAAGAAGAGTATGAACTTCAGGATTAGACAGATAAATACAGGAATACAAAAAGCTGCATTTAGAGATATGTGCAGCATGACAACAGTATTTTCTTAGCTCTAGGGTTTATTTTTCAGAAGGAATAAAGAACTTAAACATTGGGAAGTAACACTTCTAGCACAGTATCAAAATTTCTAGAGAACTCTGCCATACTTTTTATATACTACCTCCCCTTAATATTTGCATTAATCTTCTTAGAAAAGAATTTCACAATTGACCTTTATGAAAGGTCAAATTTGCGAATATAATGCATAGTTTGGTCAATACTGGGCTTCCTCTTCAAATAGATATCCAAACTTCACAGTGTTCCGTATACCAGGTTACCAAACCTGTTGAATTAAGTATGGCATTTTGCACCTACTTTAGGTAGGACTAGAATGTAATTCTTCAGTCAAAACATAGTCTATCGACTCCTAAGGACAAAAAAAAGTGTTTGTAGATTAACACAATCTGAACAGAACAATTTCTTCCAGTAAATGTCAGCTCCTGGCAGACCTAGCTGCCCTTTTGCACCTCAGCAAATATACTGCATTTAACAAAGACACTAACAAAACACAAAGTAGAGAAACTAAGCAGTGTGTAGCCAAACAGACCCAGAACTAGTTTTATTACAGAAACTGAGTACATATGTGACCATGGTAAAAATGAAAAAACATTACAGATGAAACTTTAGTCTGATCTTAAATTTGACCCTGAGGCTAAACACATTTGAAACCTATATGCCATACTGTGGATCAGGAGCCATCTCTACTGAAGTTTGGAATTCATTTGGCTAACATTTCCCCAAAATAAAAACATTCCTTAAGAAGCTGTAGATTTATGTAATTTTATCCACAGAGGAGAGCTAAGATTAGTTCTCAAGATCATGTCACTGGGTGAACCTAAGTAGCAATTTAATGGACTGCTCAATTAGTTCTTAGATCAGTATTTTAGAAGTTACTGCACTCCAACTGCAAGCTCATCTACCACACATCTTGCCAACTGAACAAATTAAACCTCCCTACACAGGAGTGAATGGGCATGGGAATGTACAGGAGCTGTCAACAGGGCATGGGAATGCACAGGAGCTGCCTACTCGTGCTTAAGTAGGCATTTAGTCTACAATAACAACAGCATTGTAGTTGACAGTATCTATACCCCTATCTAAAGTAAATGCATTCTTAGTTCAGAAAAATGTATCATTATACCAAGCTACTTCAGATAACTTAAGAGTAGCTACAACTATATTTTTGCTCTGCAGGGTATCAACTTGCTAAAAGCACATTTTACAAGGATATAGACTGAAAAAGCCACATATATGAGTTCTCCTTAGAACAAATCTTTTAAGGGTAGAGATTGCCACTGTGGGACACCTCAGCTGGGATGCTGAACTTTTGTTTGAAAGGACTGTATTGATACACTTCTAGATTCAAAGTCACTCCCTATCTCATTTGAATCTCTAGATTCAAAGTCTCTCCTGCACTAAAGTAAGAGTAAAACTCAAGCAATAAATATAACATTAACACTCCTGGCTTTAGGAGTATTTGAGAAAATATCTACGTATTGCTCTGCTGAGGACCTACTCATTTAGACTGAATTAGGTTAGGCAAAAGATGACAACTGTAGCATGCTGCAAACATGAATATCACAAGCACTCCTTGGTAAAATGTTAGTGAGCAAGAGGGAGAAGGAAATGAGATTGCAGGTGAGCTTTTGCCTTTCCAAGTTAGTCTGGGCTACAGTTTACTTTCTTGCCATGGAGATCACTAATGTCTGAGAGAGAACGGGTTGATAAAACTGTCACATACTTTGCAATTAAACAGCTTAAGCTGTAGTGCACAAGATGTGGGGCCCTACACAAACAGGAGCTGATGTTGTCCAGTCACTCTGGGCCTTCTTATCCAGTCATTAGCAGTCATTAGCTAAAAATTTTAGAAACAGTTCATACCTTCCCCTTTCCTCATTCCACTCCTGCTGCCTAGGAATAGTGAGAAGAGATGGCAACCAATTATCAACAAAATTCAGCCCATCAGTCTTTATGTTCATTTAGGAAAAGAGTGGAAATTCAGGTCAGGGAAACTCAAAAGTTTTAATAGGTGATTTTAAAGTTTTAAGCTTAGTAAGATTACAAAGGTAAAGCATTCTTTGAAACCCTACAAACAGCTGACCTTGAACACTTTGGGGCAGTTCTCATCCTCATTTCAGTCATAAAATTGCATCTCAACTGCAGAGGACAGTTGTGAAAGAAAATATGTAGCAGAATGCAACACTCACTTTCTGAGCTCAAAGTGAAGAAGGAGAAGTTCAGATCCAGACTACTTGAATCCAAACCAAGTCACTTGCTGGTCAAGAAACTTCCAGTAACTTTGCAGCTGTTCTCTCTATCTTCATACAGCATCATTTTTTGGATGTACTCATCAATAAAATACGTATATATTTGCACTAAAATCAATGTACATGTTGAGTTTCAGAAGAAAAAGGTTTCAGATGGTTATGGGAATCAATTCCCACAGACTTGATGAAAACCAATAGGACACCCACACATTTATGAATGGGTAAGGTCATTAACCAAGCTGAATAAAACTGAGCTGAGCTGTCCCACATGAAGATGGCAAGCAAAAACAATGGTGACACAAAATACACTTACACCATCTTGCTGCTCTAGGGTTTGCATTTAACCACACTATTCCAAAAGCAGAGCATATAATTATCTAACAGACCAGAAAAAGTAGTTTGATAAGCACTGCTGTAAAGCAGGTTTAGGTATTACCATAGATAGTTCCTTTTACTAAGCAACTCATTTAGCTAAAACAGATGCAAACCCTGTGCTTGGATATGAGTTGTTTATTGTTAGAGAGAAGGGAAAAACTAGAAAGATGTGTTAAAGTTATAAGCTATAGTTCTGGAGAACCTATTTTAAACTTGAGCACTGAAAAAGAATGCTCCAAATATATCAAGGGTTGTAAAGTCTGGCTGCAAATCTGCAAGCCTTACAGATAATTCTACCAAAGTTGTGGTATTTACAGAAGTTTAAGTGTTTCCAGAGTAGAAGCAAGATGCAGCTCTTGAGTCTTGCTCATTACTGTCTATGGTATAGCCCTATCAAGACTTTAAAAGACATTAATTATTGTCTCTTACACAAGCATTGAAAATTGAGGTTTTCAGATGAAGGTGTCAGGCATTGATAAATAATTTTCTTAAAAGTGATCAACACTAGCTGGTGAAGGAGCTATCAAGTGTAATGTGAATTGATGTTATCACAAAAAACAAAAAAAGGCTCACTGTGTTCATTTCCCCCATGCTTTAAATTGCTGTGTTCAGGTGTTTGTGGAGTCTAACAATGAGCTTATAAAACTTGGACTTAAATGTGGTCAGTGCCTATAAAGGTACATCAAAGCCCTTGCTCCAGAACTTCCCTATTCTTATTTGGGAAGCTAGCGCTATCTAGGGAAGAAGTCTACACATGCTTGTGCCTTAAGCCATCTGCATAGTGAAGACAGCATTCATGCAGGAGCCAACATCAAAAACTGGATGCGGGAAGGTAAAAAGGGTAAAACTGAGAATCATCACCTTGAGAAAAAAGTGATTCTGTGTCTAATTTTCACTTCCTCTTGAGAAACCTGATGACAAAGCCAGTTTTCTGTAATTTGGAGCTCATCTGGATGTCATAAAATCAGGAGTTAATTCCAGCCATGTTATTTATAAGCATATTTAGAGAGCACTGAGGTAACACAGTATCTATAAAATAAATGTCTACCCAATAGCAATGAGCATTACAACACAAGTTCCAAGTATTCTTTTGGTAGGTACTTGCTACATGTCTAACTACAGGCCTAGCAAGAATATAACACTGCAGAATATGACTATGTAGTTTAGAAAGAACATTCTATTTACTAGTTTTAGCTTGGGCAAAGGTGTAGTCAAAACAGCTTGAATTAAACAAGAATCCAAGGAAAGAAGCACCTTATTGTTGATTCGATTAATATAATTCTTTATATGAGACATCTATGAGCTAGCCTCATTCAGCTATGAAGTAATGACTCCCTAATTACAGCAATCTTCTCTATTAATGCTTAATATTCAAAATTACCCTGTACTTAAGGTCTTGAAGATACGAGGTCTAAATGAAGGTTAAATGTGGAACTGCAATACATGATTTGTCTTGCTCATAAGGAAATGGCTTATTTCTTTCATTTGAGAACTGATCTACATCTCAGAACCCTGGCATGCAGACTAGGTATCAGAAAAGCTGAACAGCTGATGGCCCTTGTGTCACCACCAACCCCCTCATGACTCCAAAGAAACGCGCAGCTATTGGCAGGAGACAAGCAAACTGGCACCACCCTTACTCTTGAGGTGTCATTTGTAAGCACACAGCATGAGTTTCCTCAGCTAAACTCTACCTTAATCTCAGATGACTGTACTGTGTTGTCTTATGGTTGTTGAACTAAGGTAGCAGTAGACCAATCATTGACCACCAAAGTATGAAATCTATTTGGCAAAACTGGGAAATTTTACTAAAAATGACACACGAACACTACGACTGAAGTACTCATGTAACTGGAAAACCAGAAGTACAAAATGATCTTCAACCTCGTTCATGAAGTGCTTAAACTTAGCTTCTGTTTTAAGAATTACTGTTTGCCTTTTAGCTAAGTTCTGTTCTCAACTTTGACTGAGTCATTTTTTCCATTACTGCAAGCAAGCTACTTTATTTTTATTGGATGCTTTAAGTCTAAGCATGTTCAGAACATCACAACTACAGAACTAGTTAAAGCAGGATAAAATTTGCTGAAATTAACAATTAAAATGAGCTTGAAGCAAAAGTTACAGCTCATCTACTTTAAAAAATAAAATCTTTAGAATACTTTATTATAAATATACAAAATTTAACCCATTCCCTCTCTGCCCTCAAGTAACAGATAGCAACGGTTTTATCACCTCTTAAATGGATTTTAGAGACTCTACTTTTAGATCTTTTTTCCACCAGGTAAAAACTTATACCATCTTATACTTTAACTTGTAACATTTCATATGCAAGAAGGTAACCAACTGTGTAGTTTTAATTTATTGCTTTAGGATCTTGGCTTTATAAAAGGCTATATAAAAATGAAAACTTAATAAAAATCAGAGACTGTTGAAAGATCCTCTCTGCCACATTAGAAATAAAGTCTTTGAACAACAAGCATTTCTTTTACTTAATAGCTATTACATTAAATGTGTGAAGACACTATTACCAAAAAAAAAAAAAAAATTATGTTTTGCAAGATCAGGTAATTTCACATGACAGCATTCCTGTTTCCAAAAAAATGCCAAAATGATTACAGGTTGGAATAAAGTTAACCTAAAGAAGCTGAATAATTATGTCTACCCAACTACTCAAATTAATCAGGTAAGTTAAAAAACAAACAAAACACCACAAAGCAAAAACCAAACAGCCCAGGAACCATGGACAATTTCTTCCCCCCTGCAGTACTATTACAGTGCCCCTCAATTCACCAGTAACAGATACAAATGAAGTATAATCTATGTTTGACAGAATGGTATAGTAAGTAAAAAAAAAACCAAATTCTTCAAAAATAATCAAACATTAAAATGCAAGCAAGCATATTTCATGTATTTGATGGTGTTCTTCCTCCCCAAACCTCATACACATCTTCCACTATTATGCACTGTAGAGCAGGAACGATGTCTTCAGAGGTCTACGCAAAGCCTAGCACAAGTGAAGCCACTGTTTCATTAGGAATTTCCACTGTGTCGGTATGTCAGGCCCAGCATGAGAGAAAAGCCATTGAATGCAGCAGTTACCACATAAGTTCCCATATTACTGTAAAAACTAAAAGCTCCAAACACCGGACCAGGATCTCCAGAAGGATCTATGTCCACATCAGTGGAGCAATTCAGGTTCTCTGGAAGAGGTTTCTGCTTCAGTAGCCAAAAAGCTACTGGAGTGTAGAAAAAACCAGCAGTGTCTCCAAAAAGGAAGAAAAAAAACTAACAAAACAAGAAAACCAGACAGACAAGCATTAGTTAAGCACACCAGCAAAAGTCCTGATCTCCTCAAACAATACTCCCGAAGAACTATTTGGGCATCTATGTTTCTGTATCCAATTCAAACAATTATTCAAAGTAGACAATCTAAACCATACTTTCATTTTAAAAAAAGCCACACCCAAAAATATCTTCTGTTGAAACTCATTTCTCATCAAGCCAGTGCTCCCTGGCACATCTCAGTCACCTGTTTACATGTCATTAAAAAAAAAAAGTCAAAAGACAATGTAAGGCAAGATTGCTACAAACTCTAGGAAAGTAATTTAAGCTAACATGTATTAAATAAATATTTGCTTACTTACACAGTACGAAAGTTAACAACTGCATTTTACATTTCTGCTTTGTGGAAAAAAAGAATGCTTTGCTATAACAAAACTTGTTACTCTCTTTTTGTAATAAACCTTTTCTGCTTGGTATGCTACAATTCCTCCTCTCCACTCGTTTCTCTGCTTCCTATGTCATGCTTTTCAGGAATTAAGACCACACAATGTCGGTCCAGACTAACTTTGCAGTAGGTGGCAAGATTGCAACACATGCCTACCTACCTGCCAAAAAAGTAAGCTCTGAGATCCAGGAATAGATTGAGCAAAGACATCCCTCTTCAGCAGACTGAAGCCTGTATGCTTGCTTTTACACTGGAGAGAAACACCTTGCTCAGACTGACTAAAACAGGAAAGACCATACTACATGCTATCAAGGTCAGTACAATATCAAACAGCATTCTAAAACTGCTGGCTAAATGCACATAGGGAAAAGATGTGCAAAGCAAAAATAGTTTTATTCCTTCCGGTAACATTGGGAATAAAAAAAAAAAAAGGCAACAGAATACAGCAAGAAACAGAAGATTGTTTGGTACACAACTATAGTAAGCATCCCATCTCCAGCTATGTGCTTGCTTTCCATGGCCGAGGATTTGAGGAAGTCCGAATTCCTTAGACCCTAAAAATCAAAAGCCTCATAACTCAGATTTTAAAAGAAGTCTTTAAAGTAGAAGAAAATCCCTCTATTTTATTTCACCTAAAAGTGAGCACACAAAGGCTAAGCAAGTATCCTCCAGATACTTCAGTGGCAGAAGTAGTATCGCCTTCCACCAGACACTCAACAGCCAGCATCTAAAGACACTTTATATAATTACATATAGCTCACCTCATAATAGAAAGTGCTTACAGTGTCTATCACTTAACAACTAAATCAGAAAGGTTGCAAAACCTTACAAGTGCAACAGCAGTTTTGTGTCTTCAAGGACCAGTAGAATCAGCCAGTTGGTTGTGTTCTGGGTTTTTTTTTTCTCTTTAACATCTTTTTAGCAAACCACAGCTCTGTTTTGTCTTTTACCTTCTTAATGGCCACCCAAAAAGCACTTTCCACCAAAAAGAATTTTTAATATGATCTGGATATTGGGAAAGATCCTTACTATTTTGCACCTTTCACTGCATTAATTGCGTTGTTTGTGGGGTTTTTTGCAGCCTTAGGGCACAACCACAAAGTGTTTTTGCTTTAAAGGCAAAGTTTCAGTACGGCTACCAGGAACACAGATTAAGGAGGCTGCATAATTCGTCTTCCAGTTTATGTATGACCCTTGGGAACATGTTAGCAAAACTGTTTGGTGGTTTGCCTGCATATATTGCTAGCTTTGCTTCTGCCTACAAGTCATACTTTTTGTCAAAAACTAAACCTGAAGTAGTGTTAGTTGCAAGCCTCCATGGAAACCTAAAAGATGCAGCAAGCTTTCACACAAACTAAAGATTTCTACAACAGCTAAATTTTGGTTTTGTAATTTTGAATAAGTAGTTCCCCTGGGAATAGCAGAGAACATTAGCAACTAATGCAATTTCACCCGGTTTTTGTCTTTCATTTCCAAAGCTGAACTAAGGATGAAACAGTAAATCTTTCATCTAGGCAGTACATTTAATTTTGAGCCACAGATTCATGGAAATATCCTTTTAAGCACATAATTTGTCACTTCTACATTCAACAGGCTTTTTAGCTCAGCAATTCCACACCAACCTCTACAACTGCAGGTGATCAGCATCACTGCTGCATGAAAATGACCATATTTGTCAACCTATCCTGGTTTCCTGCCATTCAATCAGTAAAAGCTGATTCAGTGCAAATTAATACTAACTCCCTAAAACAACAGACACAGATGTAAAGGTTGGAGAATAGCAAGAGTTCATTGTTTTAAGAGAGGAAGTTAGGGAAAGTAAGAATTACGAAGAAAAGACTTACTTGAAAAAAGAAACAAAAAACTTTGGATAGTAATCAGTGCCTTCATAAAAATAGTTGCAGACTTTTTGGAAAAAAAAAAATCACAGATTGAAAGCAAGTGGCAAATGCAAGACTCCAATGTCCGTTTTTGAACAGAAGGACAAAGTTATGAGTTTGCCTCAGTATTTGTCTCCTGGAATTCACAGCTGCTTGGCTCCAATTTCCATCTGCAAAATGAATAATTTCCATTTTAGGAGACCAGCTTGCAGGAGGTCAGAGCAATCTGGCTATACTTGATTACACATCATAGTTGGTTACAAGCTGAAGGAGCTGCCTGTGCCAGTACATGCACAAAATAAAATCTAAGTTCATCAAAGCAAGTTTACTAGGACTTCATCAACTGAGTCAAAAGTTGCACTGAACTTTACTCCTGAGATTCACCTGCTACTGGAGAATTTAATATCTATTTCTAGCAGTTTTAGCTCAAATGCTGGATGAAATTACAAATTAAATAATCCCATATCACAGTGATGGAGAGTCAGGATTTTGGCTTCATGCAGTCAAAGACTTCCTCATCTCCAAATTCAGTGGCATGTACAACTCGTACATTTACCAGTTAGCAAACGCAGAACATCCATTCCTCTCCTTCCCCATGGTCCTTTGCAAGAACTCAGGAAGAAAAAAAGGATTAGTGATTTATGGTGCTTAGTGGAAGCACAGGTTGTTACAAACAACTTGTTTGGCAAAATACAGGAAAGAATTATGGCAATACTGAAAATTCAGAATTATTTAATTGTATGTGACATGTTGTCTTGGTTTTGAAAGGAGACAGGTATCTGCTAAAGAGGGGCAGGGCCTCTCTTGGAATGGATAATTCAAATCCCCTCCCCTCAAATTATTATAATTTAGAAAAATTAAAACGGCTTTCAGGCAGAGATATGGGGATAGGAATAACAGTTCTTTACTAATAGGTATAACAAGGCAAACAAACAACAACAACTACAGCAATTAACAGCGAACAGAACCAGGGACCTTGACGGGGCTTGGTTTCACAAAACTCGGGGCAGTCTGGTCTCTTGGGACTCCGAAAAAAACGGCACCAAGCTGGAATGGTGAGGGATCCTGGGCTGGTGGATCGGATAAAATCCGGAGCTCCGTCGGTGGTCGCTGGAGGGAAGGGATGTCCCGACAGGACAAAGCAGAGCAGGGCCGCGTAGCAGAAAAGAGAAACCTTCAAAGCAGTGCCGGGAAAAGCAGAGGCGGTGGGGGCAGGGCCGGGCCAGCTCCAGCAGGGCAGCAAAAGGAGAGCTCAGCATTTCCTGGGCACACGAGCAGAATGATGGTAGCTTTCTTCAGGATCAGACCCGGGTGGTGCCAGTGAAGAGGTGCAAGCAGCAGCCTCTGTCCTCTCCCCGATGCCGAGCACAAGAGAGCGACGCTGCCCCCCAGCCCCGTCTTTTTTCCTGCACCACCACCCCCCTCCCCCCCGCCCCGCGAGAAACTCCCGGAGACAAAAAGAAAGAGTGTAGCCAAGTGCCAGGCTCCATCCTTTTGTTTCACCTGAGCACCGGTAAGTATTCGGTTGTTAGTTGCCTGGAAACCCTTGGGAAAAAATTCTATAGGTAAAAAAACAAGAAACAAGCCTAACCCCTAACACATGTATATTGAAATCACAGGCCAAACCCAATACTAACACTAAAGTAGAAACTTGAAAGTTAAAGCTTGTCAATTTGAACGTTCTTCTAAAAAAAAAATGTTACTGACATCGGCTTCAATTCCCAAGCTCAAAAAGAATGCTACAAAAGTTTATTGCATCAAGGATTCAGAGACTTAAAGTCAAAATTTTAGCTTGTTTTATGGCTGAAGAGCATCTTCAGAAGCTGTGTGGTGTCTTGCCTGCCTGCACGCTGCCATTAGCCGGCACAACCAAGAGACGGCTCCCCAGAAACTCCGGTAAAGCTTTATACCTGCTTTACCTCCCAGGACCCAGAGATATGTTGCCCCCAGCCCTCCTGCAGCTGCTGGCTGAGCCTGAAAAGGGCAGGGGGAGAGAACGCAACACAAAACTGTTATGAGTTTACTCTAATCCATAACCTTCTGATACTTGCCTAAAAAAGATACCCATTCCTGTTGCAAAAATGCAACTTTTCTTGACCACAACTGCTTGTAACTATAGCATCTTCAGCAAGAGGTTTCCAGTAAGCTTTCCTTAACACTGCAAGTCCTACAGCCTTTACCACAACCAGTTCAATCAGACCTTTTGCACTATTTCAATTGGATGCAGCACTTCACTTTGATTCCTGCTTTTCTGGACCAGTAATAGAGACAAAGGGATACATTTGATGGCAAGTTGAAAGTGTCACAATAAACAAGCCTCAGAGTACACATTCAAATCCAAGACAGCTACTTTGCTGACACCACTGACTCAATTGCAGAAACTCACCCCTTGCTGGTTAGAGGGAGGATTCTCTTGTCATGACCCATTCACTTAGCCAGTATATTACAGCCCTGCTGTATTTTCAGGTTTAGACACTGTGCCCAGTGTAATTTTCAGATTAAAGGTTACTCTCATTCCCTCCAGTCCCTTTGCAGAGAAGGGGGCAGACACATTACCTTTCCCTAGTTATTCCAAAAGGCCCCATTACTCTGCTACTCATCAGCCTTTGACATCATCTCCCACAGCATACTCCTGGAAAAGCTGGCAGCCCACATGCCTTGGACAAGTACACCCTTTACTGAGTGAAGAACTGGCTGGCTGGCTGGGCCCAGTGAGTGATGGTGAAAGGTGCTGCATTCAGTTGGTGGATGGTCCCTGGTGGTGCCCCCCAGTCTTGTTTAATATTTTTATTGATGATTGGGATGAGGGGATTGAGTCTACCATTAGTAAATTCTCAGATGACACCAAGTTGAGTGTGTGCATTGATCTGCTGGAGGGTAGGAGGGCTCTGCAGAAGGACCCAGACAGGCTGGATCCACGGACTGAATCCAGTGATATGAGGTTCAACAAGACTAAGTGCTGTGTCCTGTACTTTGGCCACAATAACCCCATGCAGTGCTACAGGCTGGGGACAGAGTGGCTGGACACCAGGCAGGCAGAAAGGGACCTGGGGGTACTGATTAACAGCAGCTGAACATGAGCAAGCAGTGTGCCCAGGTGGCCAAGAAGGCCAAGGGCATCCTGGCCTGGATCAGGAACAGTGTGGCCAGCAGGACCAGGGAGGTCACTCTTCCCCTGTACTCTGCTCTTGTCAGACCCCAACTGGAATGGTGTGTACAGTTCTGATGCTCCCATGGTAAGGGCATGAAACTGTTGGACAATCCCAGAGGAGGGCCATGAAGTTCATAAGAGGACTGGAGCACCTCCTCTGCAGAGCCAGGCTGAGAGAATCAGGGCTATTCAGCCCAGAGATGAAAAGGCTTCATGGAGATCTCACAGCAATCTTCAGTACCTGAAGGGGCTCTACTGGGAAGCTGGAGAAGGAATTTTTGTCAGGCACTGTAGTGATAGAACCAGTAGTAAGGGGTACAAATAGGAAGAGGGGAAATTAAGACTAGATATGAAAAGCAATTTTTTACTGTGAGGGTGGTGAGACACTGGAACAGGCTGCTGAGGGAGGCTGTGGATGACCCAGCCTGACAGTGTTCAGAGCCAGTTTTGGTAAGGCCTTGACCAATATGCTCTAGCAGGAGGTGTCACTGCCCATGGCAGTGGTTTGGATGGGATTAGATGATCTTTAAGGTCCCTTCCAACCCTTAACACTCTATATGAAAAATAATTGGGACTAAGGAGGTAAATACCTTAACAGAGTCATAATATTCTCAGTGAATCAAGAGTCACCAGAAGTGCCAGAAGCATTTCACAATCTACACTCTGAGGCTGACAAAAGCCAAAGTATATGAAAATCTTTGGCTTATATTGGTCTTGCAAAATTTGGCTTTACAGGAACAATTCCTTGTATTCTGCAATTCCTTGCATTAAGCAAAGTTAAAACATTTCAGAGGGAGAAATTCATAGTGCACTCATGGGTTTGGGGGTATGGAGAGTCATCCTAGGTATCCTAACAGGGAGGAGGAAAAGTAGACATGTAAACATCATGTGTCTCAATGGTTGCTGACAGTACTAAAGGAACCAACCCTCATCAGACCTTTGTTGGTGAAAGAAATCAAAGTAGGGCACACACTGGGTTTCTATAAACATCAGCACCTTGTAAAGGTCTCTACAGATTAAGACTTGAATTTGGAGACTGCTTTTGTAACTCTAAAAGCACCAATGACCAACCAGTGCTGCTTATTTATTAAAAGCTACAAGGCAGATGGATTTGATTGTCAAAAATCCAGTTTCTGTTACATGGGTAGAGCAAAGAGACAGGAGGACAGAAGAGAAAGGGAGGCAATTTACCTGGATTAAAAAAAATTCCTGCCTCTGTTACTGTTCTATCTTAGGATCAGATGATTATTTTTTACCCTGTGCTTCCCTATGCCCACTTTCATCTAGGTCACAGAACTTCTTAAAAAGAGAAACTTAAGCAACTGTATGGTGTAATACAAGTCTCACGAATCACAGCTACCAAAAGATAAGTACAGAAGTGTACTGAAAAAAAGTTAGTGATGTCACTCCTAGTTAAGTGGCACTCCTCAGCTTTACAGCCTATCACCAGCTCAGCCACAGAACAGCTGAAGCCAGATTTTAAACATTTTTGTTTTAGAAAGTGAAGGTTCTGACTTCAAGTTTAAAACCCAAGTAATATTTGTAGTTTAAGCTGCAATGAAGCAGTCCAAATCAGTTGACTTAGGCTGTTAATTGTTTAAATTCTGCATAAGCACCCTTCAAGTATTAACAGAATTCAAAGCATGTTATCAAATACGTTATCAGCAGCGAAACACAACAAAGCAAAATGAACAGAGGAAAAAAGCACCAAGAAAATTCTCCCATATTTAAGTCATTTAACTTGGCAATATAGAATGAAATTAGATAATTGCAGAGAGTAAATTAAAAGGGCTCAAAATCCTACAAGAAATTAAAAGCACAAAGTCTTTCAAATACTGTCATGATAGTTTGCCTTGAAAAATGAAGTAATTGTTACAATATATGCAGGTAAGCAGCTATTGAGATACAAAGCCCTTGGAGGATCTCCCAAAAGGGGGAAATTACACATCAGCTCTTTAAGCAAACACTTCAATCATATATGTGTAGTTGATGATAAATTACATCACTGAAGAAGATATGATTCTGATGCCAAGGTTTCTTAACAGAAAGTTACTTTTAAGTGCTACTTGGTCTTTTACTTGAATCTCCACAGTTTGCCTACCCTTCAACTTTTAGTGATGCTTTTACTTATATACCATCTTTTGGAAACAATACCCACCACACACACAAGAAAGCCAACACTAAAATCCTAAAAACAAACTTAAATGGAAAAGTATTTTTAATAGGACTACTATCATGCAAGCTTTTCTATGCCAGAGCTTTCTTGGTTTTATGCTTTAATCCAGCATATGCACCTGACATGGCAGGTATCTTATTCTAAAAAAGGATGCCAAACCATAATTGCAGCAACAGCTTTTGAAATCCACCATCTTTATAATCACACATTTTGTTTTAGTAGGCTTTCCTGGCTTTTTAAAAGCTTTTGTAAATCAAACTGAAGCTATTGATCTTCCCTTGGGAACTGCTCCATATACATCCAGAAAAGTCCTGTTTCCATGTTCCTTGTGCCATAGAACCTACTAGTGATGAGGCTCCAGAAAGCTATAGCACTTTGTTCACAGGTACAGCGATTCTCACAAAGTTAGGCTTCTTGGAGGAATAACTTCTAATAGTGCCTATCTCCAGCAGTCACATCTTAACAGCTACTTGAGCTTGCAAATGCTATTTGCTAAATGACAAATGACGTGTTTTACAATTACAGAGTACAGCAACCTCTTCGATTGCTGAGAAAACAATTGAGAAAGAGCTCTCCCACCCCTAGATCCCACATGGGTAACTGGTAAAATACTTTACAAAATATATGATGTATCTTCTGTCATTCACACCAAGTTGTTCCCTATTTTCCTTAAAAAATGTAGTTTTTAAATTACCACTGCTGTATTTACCTAGAGCAATAGGTAACTTGTTTCTACAGTAACTTCACAAGCCTTCTTAGGAGTCATGTTTGATAGATCCAGCAAAAGCCCACCTTCAATATTTAAGTCTCTGAGGAGTGTTAAGTACAAGAGACACTAGACCTGTTAAGTTACTCCTCTGCAGAGATGTAGGAAAGCTGTTTCTCTTCCTAAGTGTACAAATACCTGATAAGCACTGTGACATACAAGCATTAGCATTCACTGTCACTATTAAACACATACGGCTATAGAGAGACAAGTGCGAAGCATTTGGCTAGGCAATGAGTGACCAGAAAGCCATGTCCAGAGAGGTGCATAAACAAAAACCCACTGACAGTCCCAGTGCCAGCACAATGCACCCCCTCAGCTCTGCTACGCTCAGAAACCAAGAAACTGACATGACACAAAAATTCTTCTTTCAGAGGCAAGCACTAAACTTTTATTTTCTACTGAAGAGATGAAGTGTAGGCTCCTCATAAAAAACCAGGACTTAAAATAATTCAATTTGCTACAGTAGCTGAATAAAATAAAAGTGGTGGGAAATTGAGAAGTTCAGCAAGCTTCCTAAAGACACTGTTTTATATGATTGGATAGAAATGAGATTATTACTTCCCAGGAGTCCGCATTTGGCCCACAGACACAATGTTGGCACTCCAATTTTCTGTCTTCATTTTGGATAAAACCCAAGGTAATTCATTTTGCCCAAATCTTCAGCAGGTTCAGCACCTAAAGCACTATGTTCAAAAACATTTCCAAATAACAGATTAGCAAAACAAGTTTAAGAGCATTGACTTTTCATAAAAATATAAATAAAACCAAAAAATAATGCTGCAACAACAATAAGCAGGGTTACTTATATTTTCTAGAATACAGGATTAGTAGTCATAATTCACACTGATTGAGGAAATAATGCAAGTATTTTCAGATTGTTTAATCTCTGGGATGGGGAGGCACCCTTCTGGAAAATCAATTTATTTCAATAAAATTATTCACTTAATTAAGCCTACTTTTTCAAGTATAATTGCATCTATTTGCAAACACACTGCAAGCAACAACATCTTTGTTAAAACTTGGGACAACATGCTTTGCAGCCTTAAAATAGCAACTTTTCCACTTCAGTAAGAAAAGTGTAGGTTTTCAGTCATAAACACTAAAGCAAATTTCAGGATATTTGTAAGCTGAAAGTTCCAAAGCCATAAGTCTGAGATGGTATTCCAGTTTCAAAAGGGGCCCACAAGGATCCTGGCTTTGACAGAGGAATGCAGCTCCTCAGTGAAAGCTTCATCTAAGTTAATTGTTTTAGAAGGCAGCACTGACCACACACATACAGTGTACACACTTGTCAGATGTGTTCACCTTGGTTACCAGATGAAGATATAGTTATTTTGACTTAGACAAATACTTGCTCCAAGTGTGAAATTTTAAGAAAACTGGTAAGGTAAATTCATCCTATAAGTTTAGAGATTTGTTAGATATACTAACAAACAGGTTTCATGCTAATATTCATCTCAGTCCTTCTGTAAAAGAATAAAAAAAAAGAGAGAACCCTAGGAAACTGAAAAAAACAGAAGATAGAGATATATCGGACCCACAACACAAAGCTAACACTTGCAAGTAATTCCCTGATGTACAAGAAACCTCAAGTACTCAAGAAGTATGTATGTAGAAGACTCCAGTTACTCTTCACAGTCAGGGTGGTAAAACAAACTCCAAAACTAAATAATCACCCCAGAACTAAAGCTTGTATAATAATCACCACTAGCTGGCTAACTGAATGCACATTAAAGCAAGCTGTCATAGTTCCAACTCAAGACCCTGAACTACAATAACATGGGAAAATCAAAGCATATTTCACACTAAACCAAAAATAACTAAAAAAAAGTATCAGTAAGACTTGGCCCTATTGAATGTTTTAGGGTTAGAACCATTTCTAACAACCATAGCTAATAGATAATGTAGTATCAGAATCAATGGTCATGTGCTAGTCATAGATCAAATTTAAGCATTGAGAAACTACAGTTGTATAGGAAATATTTATTTGCCTTCTTGAAGATAAACCTACTTCTGTGTGTAGGCCCAAAAAAAGGCTACATTTTATTCTCAGGGGGTTCACCCTCTTCTTAAAGCCAACTCCACACTTCACTCCGTTTAACAGACCTTTAGAATCCATTAGCCTAACAAGTATATTGTTAATGGGGTAAGTGCTAACACCACTCAGGCATATATGGGAAACAGTCTTGTTCAAAGACTTCATCATACTGCTCTAATTTTGATTTTGCCAATGAGCTGGCAAATATTCAGTGTTTCCAGGATAAGCACAGTGGCTGATTCAGTATGCTCAATAACTGAAACACAAGAGCTACGTACCAGGTCTTGTCAACACAATGCATATCAAAAAAAAAAAAATTCAACAACGCTCCCCCCCACCAAATATCGTGCTCATCTTTTGCCTTCTCTAATTCTATCTTACAGACTTGAAATTACTAGAAAGAAAACAGCTGAGAAATGCTGCTACTCTTATACCATGCTTTCCACTGACTGTCATTTCAGGAATGCATATAGGAAAGTAAAGGAGCTTGGAATGTCTCCACCCATCCAGCAGCATCAGAGGCTGACCAGCTTAGGGATGGCTCCACGGCCTTACAGCTGCATTCCAGTTTGCATTTTACGGCTGTCAGGATCAATGAAGAAAAATATACTGTTGGGCACTAACAAAACATTTGTTAGGCAAATGTCCTCATATGCTGCAGGTCTTACTTGGTATGATCTGTATTTATATACAATACAGCAGTAATAAGATGTAATTTACAGTTTCTTAGTTGCAAGAATCCCAGAAAGGTGTATTCACGCTATAGTTGTTCAAAACTACCTCCACACTGCCTCCAAAGCACATTAGTTTGCCTAACTCATCTGAACATATCCTCAGATAAAATATCAGTATTTCCTAGACCACCTACATGTTCCTCAATTTCACATGGTGTGAGCCCAGCTTCAGGGAACACAATTACACTGTGAGGGACTACCAGTTTGCTGGGCTCTCAGTTTTTGAGAGGATTGCACTAAGTGTCTTACTAGCCTAAGTAGTAACTTAGAGAGAGGGAGCAACTGAGAGCATGAGCAAAGGGATAAACAAGTAAAGAACTGGACAAGAGCCTGTCAAACCATCTGTTCCAACTGAAACGTAGCATGTACTGTTAAGCCTGGAATACACATCCCTCCAGAGTGGTGTATCTACTAGCGATTCAGACGGACTGCTTCTGTCTCCTAGCCTCAGATTTAGCTAACAACTGAAATGCAATAATTTGGTAAAACAGCATTCTTGCTACTACAACGTCAAAAATCATAAAGGCCTTAAATCAAGTGTGTTCGTATCAATTTTATTCATACATCTCATCTACTCTTACAAGGTGCTTTTTGATGACTTATCATGAGAAAGTGTTCTAGCAATATCAAAAATAGACTAGAACAGACAGAAAACCAAAGACAAAGCTGTACTGTAAAAGCAGCATTAATGCTACAGTCAAATTCATACCTAGAGACCAGTAGAAACTGTCCCTGAACATTAGCTTCAGTAAATACTAAAGCCCTACCAGCTGAATTCATCCTTACAGTGGAATGCAGAACTCTTCCTCCATGACTAGCAAGTTTAATAAACCTGTCAGTTACACTAATGTGAAAACTGGCTTTAAATACTTTAAGTAATTTCTATATGCTAGAATTCACTTGGGTTTGTGCACAAGAAATATCCATAGCAATGAAAATACATTGGTTCAGGTTCAGACTTGACAGACCACTCAGAAATAATAAACCTAAAAAGGTGAAGAGATTGTTACTCATTTCTTTCATAAAACACAGAGGAGAATACAAATTTTTGAATACAGTATGTAAATTTCCACTATTATACTCACAGTGTATTACGAAAAATCACATTTTTTCCCTCTTCTTGCCTCCATTTCAAAGAGTGAAAAAAAAAAATCTTAGATGACAAGATCAGTAGGAAGTTAACAAGTACTTACTGTACCATCTGAACCTAGCTCCTGTAACTACAGAGAGAAAGATCTGTGGTCCACACAAGAAGCAATTACAAAAGGGAATTTAAAAAAATATATCTCTATAGTCTGATCACGGAGTGAAGTCAACATTACATTTATTTCTGGATTCATTTTCTCTGTGCTTTGTTGCACAGATTAAAAAAAAAACGAAAAAGAAGCCACACTAAAGGAATAATAAAACAAGCTGAGCAAATTACTCCAAAATTCTCAGTGGTAGAACATGCACATGAGAGCATTAGGAGGTTTGGTGATTAGTAGGTTGGTTCCCCTCCAAACAGTGAGACTTCCACATCAGTTTTGTTACTAAGTACAAACCTTTCTGTCCAAAATGAAGTCCTCCTACTCGACAGTTTTGAAAAGTTAACAAGTTCATCATATGCACCTGTATTTTCATTCTCCAAGAGTCATGGTAGAAGTCATAGCCAAGAGGTTACTAGGATAGCTTTGAGCTATTTCTATACTTTCCTTACCCTTGGTTCTTGGGTGCTGCTCCTATGATGCAAACGCTCTAGAGATTTAAGACTCTGGCAATCTTGTCTTTGCTCTTACAGCTTGATGTGCTGCACATGTTGCAGCCCCAGCTCAAACACATGACCTGTGTTACTATTCATTAGAGGGAATCCAGACAGTGCAGCTGTAATGCCCTCTATCAAGTTCTCAGGCAAGGGGATCCAGTGCTGGTAGATTTTATGTCCCTTTTGCATCACTGGCTGCAGTTTGAAAGGGTGTCGCAACAAAAACACAGTTGGTGCCAAAGGTATCCATACTCGTTACCATATCAGGTACAAATTATATGCCACCAGAAGCCCTGACAGAACTTTTCACATGAACAGTTGCAAAAACGCCTGCAAAGGAAGGTACCTCTTAGCTAAGAAATAAATTTCATAGAACCCAAAGGAAATAAAGACAGCAGTAACTGTCCTTACTCAGAAAGGGTAAGCAAGCATTCCGTGAAACACACAATCTTAATTAGTATTCAGGGATAAATACAGCAGAGTCCTACAACAGCAGCAGCAAATCAAAATTTCTATTTAACATTCCATACTGCTCTATCTGCAAACTAGTCTGTAACTATAACGTTGCTAAAACAGTCTTACCTTCACGTTCAGTTGAGCACCTAAAGAGTTGCAGAAAAACACTGTTTGATACAGAGAGATAGTCTTCAAGGAATTTTGCTTAATTAAACTCTAGCTGTCACAGACAAAAAAAAATGCCATGAATCCTTCACCAAGGAGTAGGGGCCTTCACCAAGAACATCCCCTGTGGGTGCACAATGATCCCCGTGCACAAACAGCCAAGACAATTTCCCTACCTCAAAAGCAGTACCCTCCCCAGAACAGGCAAGATCAGCACAGCAGGACATGTTCTTTTCATGCAGTGTGGTGGAATCAGGCTACAGCACTCACTCTCCTCACCCAGAGAGAATGAGGCCAAAAACAAGGTTACCATCTCCTAAGTCTGAGCAGCCTCAAAGAAAAGGGCAGTCAAAAAGCAGATTGCATAAATTGTGATACCTAACCACAGCCTAATCTCAGCTAGTGCTGAGGTGTGTGCAGGTACTCCACACTGCCCATATAATATTCCCAGGGGAGCATTGTGCACAGGAAATCCAGCCTTCCAGGAAACTGGCCACATCGTGAGCCCTCCCCACTACATGCAGCCTTTCCATGGTGCTGTCCAGAAAGGGTGGGCTCCACTTCCTGTACAAAACTCTATGTAACTTCTAGACAAACTACTTTCAGCCATTTAGCAATAAATTCCAGTCAGAGCTAGTGGTCTAAATCCTCTTTCATGAAAGCCAAGGAAAGCAGAAGAGAGTCCAAACTGAGGAATGACAGGTGTTAAGCTTTCAGGATGAGAGAACTGAATCCCACTCTGAAGAAATATGTCTGCCTAAGAAGAGATCATGTTTTATTGAAGATATTATATAGCCTCTTCTCAAGATTATTTCAGAATATGTCACTTCTACCCCCCACCCTGGAGACACTAATAATCTGCAAGGTCACAGCTCATCTTTGGGCTTCCTTCTTTTCTCAAGTTCCCCTTACATTCCCATTGTTAAGGCAGATAAGAAAAGCTGCGCTTGAAGCTAGATCTCATCCTGCGTAACAGCTGTCTGGAAGTGCAACACTCAAAACTTCCACCTCCAGTAGAGTAATGGGGCACTGACATCTGATTATGCAGCACAGTACACGCTACCCTGCTGCAATATCCTACACTGCATATATATCTTATAGACAGGAAAACAGTACACAACAGTTTTGTCCTTTGCGCTGAAGGCCTAACTTGAGGACTCATGCAGAACAAGTTCTTAAAGCGAGCTTTGAACTCAAAATTACGTAGAGGAATAATAACCATTACCTAACGACAATTTTTCCTCTTCTGCAAGATACCAAAAAATTTAATTCATCTGCCCTCAGATATGATGCACTCAAGTCCACTCATTTGTGCACATGCAGATATAAAACAAAATCTGCTCACTGGCACTGTGAAGAGCTGAAGCAAGTACCTATATATATCCTCCCTGCTTTCCTCCTCTCAGCTACCAAGTCAAGTAATTGTTTTCTTTCCCGCATGCATGAAGGGAAACAAATCAACATGCAGCTTTCTGATGGTGATGGCATTCTATCCCACTCAGAGGAAAAGCTTAGCTAATGGCTTCAGCAACAAAGCTTGATGCTCCATTAAAGACCAGACCTGAAGTTCAAGAGAATTTCAGGATTAATGGTACTTTGCCATCAGCACTTCCAACTACCTGTGAAAAATAAAACAAAGCTTAAGTTTCTTCCTATAACTGCTATATACAGCAGGAAAATCAAAGGCTTAATATTAAATTAAATATTTCATTCTACCGCTATTTCAGACATATGCATTTGCTCTCAATAACTGAAAATTGATGGAAGACAAAAATGACAACCCAAAAAAGTACCATAATTTTATCTTCACTGAGATAAGTTTATTCCTCTGAAGCAGCAATGCCTATACAGGCTCTGATAGACGACACAAAACAAAAAAAAAACCCAACCAACGAAAGAACCACAAAGCAACAGCACACCATGGCAGTCTCAAACACAACAACATGGACTTGAACACAATTACCATCTGTCAGTCAAAACTCTCAGGAAAAATGACAAGTTTTTGAAGAGTTTCCTTTGAGAACAGATAGAGCTTTGTTCACACTGCAGCCAAATTTGATTAATTTAATTCTTGTTATAGACTGCATCACATGTGATTTGCACCTTTTATACGGCATATTAGAGGAAAATAAGATTTTGTGTTAATAATGAAGTGAAACCATTCAGAGTCAGTCATAGGCAGGGATCTGTTATGGGTCTTTTTTAAAGCAACAGGGAACCTTCACTTACTGTACAGCCTCAAAAGGATTATAACTTCACAACTGATCTTATTTGCTTCCAATATCATAATATCAGAAAAGGTCCTTTGGTATCACTAAAGGAGAGGAGGGGAAAGGAGGAGCGTGAGCAAGAATTTTAGCAGTGATGTAAATTTTTACCTCTGTTCTCCTTAGACTTTGCCTTTCCAAACTGCAAGCTGACTACAATGAAAAAAAAAAAAAAAAAAGGAGAGAATATGCTCAGAATTATCCCAATGAAATCGGAATTATCCCGATTTTTTGTATATAGTATCAAAGACATTTTGAAAATGCCATCTGGGCATCAGAAGGAGAGAATGCCATCTCTTACTCTAACAATAGAGTTAAACTAAACGTCATCCTTCCCTACCAATGGCTGGAGTACAGCAACTTGCAGACCCAAGGACCTAACCAGTTAAGGTATGGCTTCTCATACAGAGTTCCCTGGAAGCATGAAGCTACCATAACTTGATTAGAGGAGGATAAATACAGCAAACCTTGCAATGAAGTGACAGGCTAGCCTCCAGTCAGGTAACCATGCTGCAGTAACATGCTGACAGGCTTAACCACAACACACACTCATTCTTCCAGTTCAGTTCACAACTGAAAGTAAACCAACACCCTTTACAGGGGAACAAGTGACAACTCACACACAGCAAACAGAGCAAAGAGTCGTAGAATTTTATAGCCAATATTCAAGAGGGGATTCTGTCCAGTTCTGCAGGGCAGTTTATGTAGTTCTAGAGCCTCACATCCTTGAAAAACCTATATAGGATGGAGAAAAGAAATTCACCATCTCATTTTTTTTTAATGTAAGAAACCACCTCACCTAACTATTTTGGGAAGACTTCTACTTGATCAACTTACAACACATAACCATTTAGATTTCTTTTTAAACTACTGAACAACTTCTAAATTTAAGAACGAGAAGCTAGCCTGTAAAGGGTATTTTTTTGCTTTCCAGATATTCAGTGTATCTAGTGTTGTGTGGAAGCTCTTGGCCTTCTAGAGAAAAAAAACTATTCAGGCAAACCCACATTATCTCCGGATTGCCACAGCCTTTCCTTATTAGGCTAACGTTTTGAGATTCCAATCAGACTGCTATGAAGTTCAACATGCACAAAGCATCCATTTTGAGGAAACTTCACAGCCAGTTTCCCGTCCATTCCCCCCCCGGCCCAAGCGAAAGTTACCTCCCTCGGCACCAACCCCCCTCCCACATACCCACATCAGAACAAAGCGATACGGATTGAGTTTTTTACTACTTTCCAACGCATGGAAGAAAAATTTAAGACCCTTGCTCCCCTTGAAGTTCAGCTTTCACACTGCGGCGGGAGCCATCAGTAAAGAAAACAAGCAGCCTCTTACTGATACGCCTTTCTATATAATGAGCAAAACACTGGTTTCCCCTAGAAACCGGAGAGAAATAGATGATTCGTCTCTCAACACGGCCGCCCGCACACACGAGCGGGCTTTAATCGGCTCAACTACTGCGGATCCGGGGAACTACTACCGGGATCCCAAGCAAGGGGCAGCGGCGGAAGCGCCCCCCGAGGCCAGCCTGCTCCTCTCACCTGCGGTCACCCTCCCACGCCGGGGGGCACCTGTCTCTGGCCCCTCAGCACACACAGGACAGGGCCCGCTCCCCTCGGCCCTCCGAGGGAGAAACGAAAGAGGGGAAAACGAAAGAGGGTCAGCGGCACCTCCTTCCCGCTGGAGAAGAGGCCCATCCGCCCCTTCCGACGCCGTGCCCGCGGGGAGGGGGTGCAGTCCCCCACCCCTACAGCCCCGCCGACCCGGGGCTCGGCCCGCGGCCCCCGGCGGGTCCCAGGCTGACCCTGCCGCCACCTCCCCACCCCGACACCCCCCAGCGGAGGGAGCGCAGCCGCCTCCTTCCGCCTCCACCTCCTCCTTGGCGGGGGGGGGGCGGGGGGGGGGGCACTCGGCCGGCCTCGCGCCCCCCCCCCCGCCCCAGTCCGGCCAGGGGTCCCTCGATCGGCCCGGCACCGACCTGGTGGAGAGCGGTGAGCCCGTCCACATTGGCGTAGTTGATGTCGGCGCCCCGCTCCAGCAGTCGCAGCACCTCCTCGGTGTCTCCGCTGGAGCAGGCGGCCAAGAAGACGGCGCCGTCGTCGAACTTCACCTTGGTCTTCTTGCGTTTGACCACGGGCGGCTCTAGGTCGGTCTCGGAGCCGATCCAGCGCTTCAGCTGCTCGTTCCGCTTCTGCTTGGCGTCCGCCATCTTCATGCCCCGCTCGCGCCGGCCCCCTCAGCCACGGCCGCGCCGAGCGTACACTTTATACCGCCACTATCCCACAGCGCACCGCGGCCGCGCGCGCTCACCCGCCCAGGGAGGGCGCGGGGCGGGCGGCGCGCGGACAGGCGGGGTGGGGCGGGGCGGTGGCGGCCTCGTTAGCATAATCCCGCGAGATTGCCGGGAGGCAGCGCGCGAGCGGGGCGGGGCCGGGCCGAGTTGGGAGTGGGGGGTTGAGAGTAGGGAATGGGAACGGGGAGTGGGAGTGCAGCCCCGCCTACGTCGGGCAGCTTCGCTAAAGGCGCTGCTCGTTCCCGCCTGCGATCTCTGTCACCTGCGGCAACATCGGTGTTTCTGCCTGCATTGGCAAATGGGGCGCATGCAGACGCTTGACGGAAAAAAAGGAAATAAATGGAGCATTTTGCTTGAGGGTCCTTTGTTTTGGGAGGTTAGACATGACCACCTCAGACCACCTTGATGTACAACTCCCATTTGACTGTACGCTTTAGGGAGCTTCCAGAGAAGCTGGAGAGGGACACCTTATCAGGAACTGCAGTGATGGAACCAGGAGTAATGCGTACAAATTAGACTAGATATTTTGTAAAAAATTCTTTATTGTGAGTGTGGTGAGACACTGGAACAGGTTGTCCAGGGAGGCTGTGGATGCCTCAGCCCTGGCAGTGATCAAAGCCAGTTTGGATCAGGCCTTGACCAACCTGGTCTGGTGGGAGGTGTCACTGCCCACGGCAGGGGATTTGGATTAGATGATTTTTAAGATCCATTCCAGCCCCATAACTTTCCATGATTCTATCATTCTACATGGCAATGGACAAAGCCTTGTGCTTACTGTCCATTTCACTTACAGTTCACTTCCATGATGTCAAAACCTGGGGCAGCACAGCCATCCTTTCTCTTGCGAGAAAACAAGTAGTTGCAAACGATGCAGCATTTGAAGATACAATGACTAAAATGTTTTTGTTCAGAGTTGCAACTTCTAGGAACCAAGCTATTACAGATAATAAAGTTTTTTTTATGCACAGCATGTTTTCTTTAGCAAAAAAGCAATATGTATTTTGCTTTAAATGCAATAATTTCTGGGGATAAAATGTGGTTTTGAACTTACTGGAAAATAAGTTTTATTTTCAACTAATTATAGGAAACAAAGTATAGTTTGAGAGGGTCACCAAACCTCATACACTTCAAATTTTGCATGATTCGTGCTTTTCTAATTATAATGCCTCCTTCTTATGGTGGGCAGTCTTGCAGCCAACTGAGGCTCTTATTTCCATTTTTATTGATAAAGATGTCAGTGGCATTTTACAAGAAGTAGTAGTTGCAAGGTACCTGCAGCAAGGTGCTGTTCTTAATGTCTTTCAGAACAGATTTTCATCTGGAGATATTTGCATAATATCCATTAGACTTACTCATACAGCAGTGCATGAAATACACGCACTGACAGTTTGCAGGCGTAATGTGATTGAGAACAAAAGACAACATCTGGTAGTCAAGATGAAAGATTTGCCAGAGAAAGATTTGCAGTCTAAGTAGGTGGATGAAAGATTATCTGGCACCTAATTTATACCTTCCCCTTGGCAGCCTGTGTGACTATCCAGGGGTACATTTTAGATTCCTGGGTTTGAAAATGTGGCTGACTGCAGAGTACAATTCAAAACCAGTATTTGCAGTGTTTATTACTCACACGAGTGATTTAGCTGTGCTTGGGCATAGCACTGGTACCATCCGCATGGCATGGACAGTTATTAGCCAGGAGCTTGGCTGCATCACCCGACTCATGTCGAAGAAGGAAATTTGCTCCAGCCTTGTTGCTTTGATTTTCAAAAGCCTTCTGATATTTACATATTTAGAGTCAGAATTCTCACACTTTCTACTAAAACACTAGGTGTTTTTCACATTCTTTCTTAGAAGAGGAGAAAATTGACAGACTGTTCAACTAGCCAGTGTGATTCAGAAGAGATATGTTATCCTCCAATCCACTCTCATTTTAGAGAGTCTATAAAATGTAGAAACTATAAATAAAGCCCCCCTCCTTTTTGCCTTGAGTGACTGAGCGTGTCCAGTGTCCTCCTTCCGTGTCCAGCGTGACACAGCCTCCTACTGTGGTCTTGTCCTTGTGGGCAAAGTCCCCAGTGCCATTCTCAACCCAGTGCCATTTCCTAAGGACTTGAAACCAGAAAGAGGTAATGCAAGATAAAAGCTGCATTCTCCTGTCCCAGGTGTCTCAGATATTTTACAAGTCACCTCCCCATCTTGCTGCTTCTCTCTCAGTTGGCTGTCTGAAAATTTGACTTCTCAAGAAACCTCATATCTGAAGAATGTTTGATTTCAACAAACAATATTTAAATAGAGTGCTTTATTAGCAACAAAGTAATTCTAGGAGAATCGATAGGCATGTGTTCAAAATGCACTTTCTCAGGAATTTCAGTGTCATGGAGCCTGTTTCTAAGTTTTCATCAGAGCTCCAGTCCCCTCTCCTTGATTTCAATTTTCCAGCTCAGCTTTTTCTTTCTGGTCATGGATCCTCTTTTAACTCCAAATGGCTCTTCTTGGCTTGATAGTGAAATGCAGAGGTTCTATAGCTCAATTTCGTTCTTAAGTATCATACAGTTAGTTTCATTTTGAAAACCAGATCTCATGTTTTCCTTTTATTCTTCTTTCCAGGAAAGACTTTTCACTGATTCAGCTTGAGCTTTTCAGAGAACTTCAGCAAATATTTTTCCATGCACTGCAGCTATTTGTATGTTCCACATTCTTGACATTATTTTCCTTGACTTTTAAATTTTTTTGATTTGCACCTCAAGGTTGGGAGTTATGTTATGTTTGAGGGGTTTGACAGACACTACAGGCAAGATATAATTCATTTGTACAGTCAGTTCAAACTCAGATATTCCATATATATTGAATATAAGCATCTTTTGGACACTGGAAATTATATGTAGTTCTTAAATCTAGCAAAACATATGGTGTTTCTTAAGCAAAACGTAGTGCTGTCATTCATGTAAACTAGTTAATCTCTGCAAGTGTTCACACTTCAGGAAGGGAATAATAATACTAATGATAATATTTTTAATTTCTAATTTTTCCTATCTCATATCTCCCATAAATGTTTGTAATTTCAACAGCCACGGCATATTCCTTACCCCATTGTAATGCCATTCTACCCCATGTCTAATGTCATTCCATTTCACTGTAAGATCAGTGTAGCTGAGAGAAGATGAGACTGTCTACAGCTTCTAATTCCATACTAATTGAGATAAACATATATAAATACCAATAATAACTTCTGCAGAAATATGAAATTCTCTTCCCATTATCTAAGCATGGAGTGTTAAATTCATTTGTGCAGAGGGTTAGAGAAAACATATATTAAAGCTGTCTTTGAAGACCATATTAAAAGCATCAAATTATTTCTAAGAGTCACTACTGCAAGAGAGTATCATAAGAGTGAATTAGATAACTGCGTAAGTGTGCATGTGTGTGTACAATAATCATACTATGCTAACAAGAGATGCTTAACCATTTGAGCAACATTATGAGTGCAACTTAAGGACACAGTAAGTTAGACTTAGTTTTATCAGGCTTTTTTGATGTATTGCCCCCAGACTACCCAACACACTAGGAGTGCTGTTAAATCCTTTGTTTGCATGTATATACTAACACTAAAGGTGATTAAGGATGTAATTTTCCACATACAAATATTAGCACTGAATTCAGTAGGACTGCTTTTCTGTAGAGGTAACCATGTAAACATTTTACAGAGATAGCATCTATGTGTATACATATTTCCAGCTAATTTAACAACAGGTTTTAAGTGATCAATACAATCATTTAGCAATGAGGTTGCTATCAGTGTGCTTTCTGGTTTTGCATTTTTTCTTAAAAGCATTACAACCATTGTTCAAACCTATTCCACACAGGCTTCTAGACAACACAACTTCAGAGATGAAGCTTTTGCACTACTCAAAATCATCATCTTTTGGGATGTAGAATTTTGTTCTGACCTCCAACCAGATAATTACTGCCTTGTCTCTCATTTTGAACAGCATTACACACAGTGTGGCTTCTAAAAATTTTGTCTTAATATTTTTCTCTCCCCATTGAAGGAAAACTATTATATCAAAGTTAATGTCATCCATTCCAGCTCTGGGAAAAAAAGGGTAATTTGAAGGATAGTGACAAATATTGTATATACATATTGACACATAACTTTCTAATAAATTTAACAGATTCTTAAAAAGAATCATGGATGGTAAAATGAGAGAAAGGATAACAAAATACAAAAGTGTCTTTTCACATGAAAACACCATGACAGATACTCATCACAAGAATAAGGCATTTCTTTCATTGTTTTACGTGGTAGTTATAGTCATTTCTATCTTTAAATCTGGTATATTCTACTATCCTGATTGTGTGACACACCCACACATGTAACAATGAAATCTCTGGTACAATCTTATCCAGAAAAAACGAGGTAAGAGGACTGTGCAGAAACTGCTATCAAATTTTTCAAGTAAACTACCTAAGAAGCAGACTTCTTGCTCTGTATATTCATGTATAAGAATCTTACTCAGTTCTGAGTAAGATTCTTATACAGAAACCCCACATTTCAAGGTGCGTTACTTTTTGATGCTGCATAATCCTGAGTCACCAAAACTAAAACTACCATAGCAACCAGAGCACAGATTTATAAACGATGCAGTTCTGAATTGGATTTGCATCAGTGTATTCTCCCAGCATCTTCCACAAGCTTTACACAGATTGGTGTCTCTGTATTCCTGAATGGCAGTGCAAGCTAACATTTAAACTTGATTCACATAGAGATGCTCTCACATGTTTTTATGTGTACCCATCTGTTAAACTAGCATTTGTTCTACAGAAAATTCCAACAATACATGGATTAAGATAAAAATAGTTGTCTTGGCTAGGAAAAACTAACACTATGTCCTTTAGAAATAGGAAAATATACTTATTTATTAATTTGACTTCATAAAATCATTCTGACTTTCAATTAAATTTAAGTTTTGTCTAGTCATGTAATGAAAAAAAAGAACGGAGCCGTATGTTGTGTAACAGAAATATAGGTGCTCTGTTTCTATCCAATCTTTGCAGTCCCGGGAATACTGCATATGTATGGATGCAGACACAGTGTTAGACACTGCTATGACAGTTGTCCCTTTTGTCCTCTTGATATTGAGAACAAGTATCTTTGATTTATTTTGCTATCTTAAAGGCCACATAAACTTACAGTAGCTTTTAGGAACCTCTGTTCAACTTTCTGAAGGTAAAGTGTTTCTTTCCCACTCATGTGTGTGGCTTGAGTCGAGGAGCATACTGCTGAAACATACAATTTAAATACTGATGGGGAATGGAATAACCTGTCCCTCTGAAATGCATTCAAGTTGTTCTCTGTGAACAGCATTCTGAACATATCACAGCTGGGAAACATATTTTCAGGGCTACAGGAGAATGTTTTGGACAAATAAAAATGAAAGACATCCTATTCTAGTTTCTCATTCACGATGCAAATGTAAATACACTCAAGGGTTATTGACATCCATGACACATTTCTACCTTTCTGCTGCACGAAGGTACGTGAATTTCCTTTTAGATATTTGTCTTGGTATATGAATGTGTCATTTCTCTAAATTAAAAATACTAAAATCTATATGTGGCTGAACAATTGGCTTGGCTTGGATTTTAGGCATCTAGGAGTATGCCTTGCTGCTCATGGTGTCCACAGGCTCTATTTTTGTGAGCATGTGACATAACTTCACACTCACATCATGATTAGTCTTAGCAATGTAGTAACAAGTGACACACCTATGTCACTGCAAAAATAATGTCATCCTTTAGTCTATTCAGACAGCCACTAAAATGAGGAGTTTTTTAAGAAAGAGGACTGGCTATTAGCGTACAGCAATGCTTATTTATAAGAGTATTCATAAAGACCTGTGTCTCTGAATACAGTAGAAACAAGCAGTTCTGAAAGCAGTTCTCTTGCTCAGAAATCACTTCTCCTAGTAGTTCATTGTCCTAATAAACACTTCTACTCTTTTTCTCTTCCCCGTATTTGTTACGAGCCCTTTGTTTGCTATGGAAAGCTACGTTCGTAGGTAACTTCTCACACTGAAGCTCTACTGATCAGACTTCATCCAAAACCATCAAGTGACTTTTTGGTGGCCTCCTATTCTTCCCTAGCACAAGGCCATAAAGAAATTGAATTTCTTCATCTTGTCAGTTCAAAAGAAGTGTTACTTAACTGAGACAATAATCAGAGGCAAAATTACAGCAGCCACTAATGTAACACTAAGGTACCCAGAAACTTTAACATCTGTATCATAAATGCAGAGATGTATGTTTTAGAATCTTCTTAAATGACTTCTGGTTTGATAGGCTTGTGATTTTCAACCCTCTTTTGATGAAATTACGTTTCCTAACCATTCCAAAATTGGCGAGCTGGCCTGCAACTCCCCCATTCATCACAGTAACTCAAAACACTTGAGAAGGGACCTGTAAAATTAATTTTCCTCTTAGTACCTGCTTAAGTAACTCAAAACTGTCTTCTTTTCACCAAAGCATAACTCAGCCACTTAGTGTAAGATGAAGAAAAGGCTGTAACCTCTAGATTTTAGCCTTTTTTTTTTTTTTTAATTTCCTCAAATAATTTGGATATATGACTCAGCCTTCTCTTTCCCTGAGAGAAAGACATCTTCCAGCATTTTCTCAGTGACCTAGGCTAAGGTTTCACTAGATAATGAAGACATTCAGGCAGGTTACTGACACAGAAAAGTCCAGTCCTCCTTTTTTGGTACTGCTTATTCTCTACCTCTGGATGCGCAGATGCTCTTCCTAATCTTTTCCCAGGCTTTGGTGTTCATTTGACACCTGAATGAGTTGGCTACAGTAGCAGACTATTTACTTCTTGGCTCAGCTGGTTTTTCTGCTGGTCTAGCAAACAGAACAAATGTATCATAGGGTGACAGGAGGCTTCCAAAAGGGTTGGGAGTATGTGTCCAAGCCTGAGGAAGAACAGGATCACTCTTCTCAGAAGCAGGAATACATTATGTAGGCTCAACCATCATAAGAAATATCAACTGTAGTTTTAGCTGTGACTATTAAATCATTATTTTTTCATGTCTGGAAAGGTTTCTTTAATGGTTTGTTGTACTTTGGACCTGGATTCTGGCATGTGGAAAATAAATCTGCTAACTTGAGTAAGGCAAGTGAGCACTGTCTTTGTCTTCCCTGTGGAGGTTTTGTATCTGTCTTCACGTGACTTTCTCTTAGCTTCCACAAGGCAAATAGGATTCTGTCCAGACATGGCAGTGAGTGGAGGGCTAGATGATTTTCATGTTAAATTATAAAAACAACTTTCTCATTCTTGGCAGGCTTAGTTTTAAAAACTGACAATCTGGAGGTGACACACTTAACACACACTCAGTCCTGAGTGTACAGCAACAGTGGCATGAAGTGAGCCAGGACCCTAGCAGAAACTCACCTCCAGACACAGCCAGGCAGTGCTGTTCTTCATCTCCCATGCCCACCTGCCTCTTCCTCCCCGGTGTGTTTGGGTGGTGATCACTTCCCTGTCACAGCACTGGTATAGTGTATATACTACATAGGTATAGTGTATATACTATATACTTCTTTATGACTGAAACAGTTACAGTACACTTTTACTTCAAGCACTATCTGAGATCTAAAACACTGATTTTGCTGAGATCAGACACTTGGCTTGGTTTTATTAAGCATTCCTTGATTTCTAGTTATGTGCATTTTGTTGCTTTTTTCCTCTATTGGAACTGGCTCAAGAAAGTAAAGGCTGGTCGTAGAAAAGCTCAACATTACTCTCATTTTAAGATAGATGGGTGGATAGATAGATAGATAAGAAATTACCTTATTTCAACTAGATTAATAACAGTAAAATTAACTACTTGTGTATATAATGATAGTTGGAAGATAAAATTTTAAAATTTAATTGTTTTAACTATTTTTGTTATTAACATTTTGATAAGTAATTTATGACTGTGGGCTGATAAGTAGAATAAATAACAGGAACTTGTAACATTCCTGGCTCTGCACCTGAATCTTGATTTTACATGGGATAAATAACTTAAAATTCTTAATTTTACATTTCTGACCTAAGTTTGTATTTGAACCTCAGGAGCTGAAAAAAAGTTTTGATCACATTAATTAGAATCTTTCCACTCCCACCATTCACAATTTAAGATCTAAAATATTTAAATTAAAGCCTTAATAAAAATTTAATGGTCTACAAGAGATACAGCACCCAATGCTGCATCTTCTTTTGCAGTGGGAATTCTGATTGAGCTAAGAGTGCTCTGAAAAAAACCCTAACATTCTTGCACTAACACATAAGTGATTTCTGTGCTAAATGTCTGTGTTACAATTCTGTGGGCTCCCATATTTTAAAAAGGTAGAGTTTGCATAATTTTGAATATTAAATCTTACGAGCTTTATAAAATCACTGTGGTACTCCCAGTAAAATAAATGGCAAACAATTACTTCAAAAAGAGAATAATCTGGTCCTACTCCCTCATCATTTGCATTTAGATAAGATTATAAAGAAGGTCTAACTACTATAGAAAAGCAAATAGCGTAAAAAAATAATGGCCTAAAGCACAATTACTATGTCTTCTTTTTGTAAAAAAGCTAATCAATAACTAAAATTCAAAATTTATGTCACCACTTTTCTGCATTGCATATTTCCAAAGATTCTTATTTTCAAAGAGATGTCATGCAATCCCCTACAAAAAATAGAAATATCCTGCAACTGTATCCTGCATACAATCACCATGGTATAACTCTCTTCTCTGCAGCAGAAGTAAGCACAGAGGAAAATATATTTTGTATTGTTTTATACCCCAAATATATGCAGTAGTTTTAATGACTATTTGTTCTAGAAGTATACTAATTGTATTGGTAATACAATACAGGTCACAATAGACACTTGCTTTGTCTAGAGATTGTCTAGATGTATTAGTTTTCACTTAAAACAGTCAAGGCTCAGTTCAGAAACTACTACTTGTTTTAGTGACTTTGTATTAGCTCCCAGTAATATCCCACTGAATTCCACTGCAGTTTCTTATGCAAGTAAATGATTTCCAGTATAAGCTCCAAAATCTGTAATTTAATTATGTGGTAATTTACAAAGGGGTTATACAACACACAAACAATTTCCAGCCTGACTGTTTATTCAGGTGAAACATATTTTAGCAGAGCTGGAATCTCATTCCCCTGTTATATAATGTTCCCACAGATTCACACTTTAGCTTTAATAAAGAGATGAGGATCAGCCCTCAAAGAAGAAATTACCCCACGCGGTCCTCATAAGTAGAGAGATAAAGCTAAATATAATATAAAGCATGCCATTTGCCCAAACAGTGTTTAATGAAGTCCATACCATAATCAAAACATAGTTAAAGAAAACCAGGCAGTTACCTAGAAACAAAAGTACAAAAATATCTGTCTCTGTCACATGCCTGAAAGCATTTATGGCCAGATCCTGCCACTGTGCCCTTGCTCACATCGTACAGTATTTATGAGCAGACCCATTGAGGTACTCAGGTATTAAAAAAAATTTGAAGTTAATAAATGCTTCATTTGCTTTTAAAGCTGCCATAAAATAGGCAGCCTTTAGATTCAATATTTGCTTTAATGATTCCAGTGTACAGTGGCTTTGTTAGGTTTGTGTTGCTTGGGTTGGGTACAAGTTATGCAAGCACAGAGCTCAGCTTAAGCCACAAAATTCCAGTAGTGTAAATTAAATCTAGCCTAACTTAGTTTACACTTGAACTCTACTATATTACTACCAGTAGCCAAACTAGTTAGCTTTAAGGTAGCTCAAGCACATCTTTCTGGCATCTTCTATATCTGTTGATATTTCATCTGCTGTTGTGGAGGTTACATGGGATCAAATCATCAGCTGGTGTAAACTTACTGTAACCATCCTGGATAAAGGCGTAAACTTCAAATGCTAGTACATTGGAAATAAGATTTGTGTTCCACTTATAGAAATACAGATTTTGAGGAAGTCTAGACTAACTCTACTGAAACAAAGAGACACCTAATTACTGTATTGGGTCTAGCTGAGATGGACCTCATTTTCCCATAGCACCCCTCACAGTGCTGTGCTTTGCACGGGCAGCTAGACAGGTCTTGAAAACACCTCGCTGTCTTGGCTACTGCTGAGCAGTGCTGGCACAGCATCAGTGCTGTTTTCTCCCACACTGCCCTCCGTCAGTAGGCTGGGGTGGGCAAGAGGCTGGGAGGGGACACAACTAGGCCAGCCGACCTAGATTGTCCAAAGGGATCTTCCATACCACATGATGTCAGCTCAGATATAAAAGCTAAGAAAACAAGAAGGAGGAAGAGGAGAGCATTCATTACTTACAACATTTGCCTTTTGGAGATACACTATGCATGCCAAAGCCCTGCTTCCCAGCGCATCACTTGCCAATGGGAAGTGGAGAATAAATTTTTTTTTTCCTCTTTCTTGCACACACACAACTTTCAATTTTGCTTTAGTAAACGGCTTTATCTCAACCTATGAGTAATTTTCCACCTTATTGTCTCTCCCTTGTCCAGCTGAGAAGGGAGAGTGATAGACAAGCTTGGTATCCAGCCAAGGTCAACCCACCACATTCAAAAAGTGTGCTTCAGACTAGAATTTGCTTGATACCCAAGTTAATGAAATGCAATTGCTATGCTTCATCTGAATGGCATGGTCAAAATAGATAACGTTCACAGATAAACTATAAGTAGTTTTTAGAAAGTTTAGTCGAAATCTTTCTGCCTTGGTCCTCTCCAACCTGCACAGTAAATTTCTGTCTACCTGTGTGCCACAGAGGATGCTGCTCAACATCTGGGCAAACATTTGAGACGTGAACAGTGTGTCTGTCTCTACTTGGTATCTAAATTTAATCTGTAGCCTAAAAGTTAGTACACTATGTCTAAGTGAGCAAGTATAGACAGAGATGGATACAGTTTGTCTGTGATCCAAGCTACTGCATATCTTGTCTGGTTATAAAAGTGCTCTCCCTTTCAGGTAATGTAGGAGTACAGCTTTGAGACCAAAGCTGGTTAGTTTCTGCCCAGCTTGGAGCACCAGCAAAACAAGCTGCTGTCTGTCTGCACCTGTCTATGAAGACTGTTATGACGGGACATGGGAGTTACAAGACTCACGGTGAAGCCCTGGGGTTTGAGTCTGGGTGGAGGCAGGAGCCAGGTGATATAATTAAGGCAATCTGAAATCAAGAACCAGAGACATATAATGCTTATTAGCCTAACAGGCAGGCATATGGTTGGATGTAGGGTTTGGCACCAGGAAGCTTGCATGCACTTTGATAAGAGCATAGCTGAACTTCAGATGGAGCCAGAAAACTAGGCAGTGTAATTCACAAGGTATGTCCAGGAGGAGCAGACAGAGCAACAGCAAGGACAGATGGCTTGGGACAGAACTACAAATGAACAGGTGGTGAATGCCAGCAGGATCCTGAACAGTGAAACCAAAAACAACAACAGAGACCCTGAGGCAAGGCAGAGAACAGAGTTCAAGCCACTGTACTTGTTCTCAGGACACCTTTTGTGTACACCCTATCTGCCAAAAACTAATGACCTCTGTCAGCTGGCTGTAACACCTGTTTTGGGCGCTGGGTCCACTTCCCAAGGGCACAGCATCCCACTACTGGCTGCATGAGTCTAAAATCATCTTCCTTGGCTAGTCATTGCATAGTCATACCTGGAAGGGAATGCATTAATTAACTTTAGTGAAGTTAGAGGAGAACTGTAAAGAAATCTGCGGAACATTTGTTTTCATGCAATATTAATCAATATAATGAGGTACAATCACGTAATGGTCTCATTGAAACCTCTAAGGCCTAGTAGCTATGCATATGCTTAGATGTACACTAATTAAGTAAGCATACACTTACTAAGGCCTCTACTTCAATATAAGCAGGAACCTTAATTTTAAAGGATATGAAAAGGTGTAATAAATTGGAATTGGGCATATCAGTACCTGAAAGGCTGAAGGTGGTGCAAGAAGATGGGCTAGCTCTCTGGTATGTATATCAGTCATTACAATAAAACCTTTTGCTGCAGTTGTGTACATATTTGCCCACTGCCTCTGAAATGACTGCTAGGAGATTAATTATGATATTTGTATTAAGCCAGCCAAGTGCATATAACTACAATTCTGTCTGTAGCACCCATTGCTCTTGTGAAGTGCAACAGAATTGCATGCAAGTCTTTTCCCCGTGGCATATCTGCTTCTGGCTGGAAAGCTGCAAAGCTTGCATATATATACATATATATATATATATATATATTTGTATGTAGGTATGTATGACAGAAGCTGGACTTCTGCCAAAGTGCCATTTGACCCTATGCCAGCTTTTGGCTTTTCAAAACCCAAAAAGCTTTTGGCCTTTGCCATTTAGGTGGTGATCAGTTCATCCTCAGTTCTCCTTTAGACTTACAAAGTATTAGTAAAACTAGTTATTTTCAGCAGTGAGATGGGTTTTTCAGGATGGGATGTTCTTACATAATTATAAATGTACATGGGAAAGTCTAAGTAAAGGGAATTAGCCTGCATGCTGAATTATCCCCATTTGCTTGTTTCTGTCAGATACCTTCTTCAAACAGTTTTTTATTTCTTTTATTAACATACATAAGATGGAAAAATGCACTCACAGTAACATCCTCTGAATTTATTGACAGTGTTTTTTGTTTAACCCAAGATTAAAAAAAAGAAAGTACAGTAATTTCAAATAATTTTCAGAGTTTTCCACAATTAATAGGGAAATGAAAAAGGTAATGTCATATCTTACAGCATGTTTAGGATACGTATCCAAAGCAAATGCAAGGTTTCCAGTGCTTTTTGTTTTTTCAGATGACTTTATCATGTTCCAGTAAACAGATTGTAATCATGTCTTATCCTTGCTCTAGCTGGAAGCTTTGCCAGGTCTTTTCTTTTTAAAGTAAGGACTCTCCTGTTTGCTTTTTATCAAGTTAGTTTTTTAACTACTTTTATCAAGTAGTTTAAAAAGAAAATAATCATAAAGCATACTTTAAGGATTACTTAAAGGATTACTTTCCTCTGGTTCTACAACCTAAAAATCTATTGCATCAGATATAAGAATCACATGGTTTCTCATGAAATAGCCCTGTTTATTTTCAATCTCAAGCTGTACAAAAATAATTGATTTTCTGTAATTTTTCAGGCATTAAAATGCATTAATTCTCTCTTTAAATGTGTTTTTACATCCTGAACATCCTAATTCTACTGACAGTAAGCTTGATTCTCTGTTGCTCTGTGTGATAGTGTTCACGCAGTCTGAGTTCAGTCAGCAAAGGCAGATGATCAGTAGCCTTCCAGAAAGGTCTTTCTCTTTCCACTGATCATAGAGTCCAAGGAGACTGGTCCCCTAAGATCAGTGCCTGAAGTCAGGCAGCATTAATATCCCCTACTTCACACTCATTTAAAGCAACAAAATGCAAGTGCAAAGTGGAATGAAAGGTCTTGGCTTCTGGTGGGATTGTTTTAAACGTTCTTGTTACATTTTCTGTGTGCACCTGTACATGTACATGGTTGGACAGTGAATGAAGCTCTTTCAATTACATGTCAGCTGCAACTGACATGAGTAAAGGAAGCAGAATCCAGAGACTCACCTTGTAGAGAAGCATCTGAAAGAAATTGTTATTCACAGCTTTAGCTACAGCCTTTGTATTTCCACAGCTTTCACTGTTGATCACATGCTTTATAGATCTGTTTTGGAAATGTGTGTCATTAGATAATCTGACTCCCAGTTCGATATTCCATAGTAGGCTGCATGCTACTTGTGCTGGTTTGAAAGTAAAACCAGTGAAAGACTCCAAGTCAGAAACACAATTTAATAAGAGGAAAAGAAAGAAATAAAAGAAAGTAAAATAAAGTAAAATAAAATAAAATAAAATAAAAGTAATAGTACAAAAAAACCCCCCAAAACACACTGACAGAGTCAGAATACAACCTGACACCCTGTTAGGGTGGTAGTGGCAGTCCAGATGAGATGGTCTTGTCAAAGCAGTGATTCCTGTAGAAACATCTGGTAGCTCTTGTCTCCTCTGGGAGTCCAGTGGATAAAAGCTGCCTGTGCTGTCCCAAACCCTGGATTATATCCAGGTGGGAATGCTTGGCTCCTCCCCCTGGGCAGAGCATCTCCCAATGGGCTGATCTCATTCTATGGGTCCTGCAGTGGGTCCTTGATGGCCCATTAAACAGAGATAACTCCCGGAGGGAGTTACTGATCTATGAGTCATGTGGCAAGGCATTGATGGGCCCATTAACAGAAGATAAGGGAAACACTGCCCCACCTTGGCTCTAATGGCTCATGGGGATAGAATACATACTTTGGGCACAATTTACATTGTAACCTAGGACACTATTGTATGTTGGTCACATCTGCACCAATGGTTCAATGCAATAGGAGCAGATCAGCAGCTGGAAATGGCTGGAACTGATTCTTCCATTTAAAGAACCATAGAGTCATTGAACAATTTAGGTTGGAAAAGACTTCTAAGATCATTTAGTCTAAGCATTAACCCAGCATAGCCTTCTCCACCACTAAACCATGTCCCTAAATGCCATTTCCATAGTGACTCAGTCACTTCCCTGGGATACGTACATATGTGCATATTACCTTAGATCAGATTTACTGTGATGCTTGAACTATTTCTAGGTTTATATTGTAGGTGGTGCCTACCATACATGTGGTTCAGAATCCTTCTGCTCCAATTATGGTGGCAGTGCAGCCGGCATACTTTTGGAGTGAAAGTTAAGGTTTCATTTCCCTAAGAAAGAGTATCTCATGTATGCACCAAACCCACTCTGCAAACCAAGCCAATGCAGAGTGAATGAGGCTGATCAGAGCATGGACTTTAAAACTTCATTACTTTTCTGAATAAAAACCCAGCTGGAGATGCAGCTTCTAGATACCAAAGATTGCCTACTGAGACTGTTCCTGCTCTACTGCACATCAGTGGCCAAATCCTCAGCAGAATGAGGACCACTGCCTTTAATTAAAGTGCATGTAATATTACTGCATATCTGGGCCATGAGATACATCCCTATCTCAGCACTGCTAAAGCTGGCATTTAGAATTATGGAAAGCAGTTGGAGAATTTCAGTCTTTCCCTTCACTTTGCTATGTGACATTCATTTGTGTATAGTGGGTATAGTATATACAGCTATCCTAGATCTTACATTCAGGAAGAATTCACTTTTAAAGAACTGAAGTATATGCTTGCTATAGCTTTTTTGGAAGCAAATAAGACATGACAGAAGTTACTGTGAAGATTGAATCATAATAATCTAAAAACCTAGTATTCCATTAAACATGATTCTAATAAATCACCCCTAATATTCTTATATTTGTAGTGTTTCAGAATAATTTGCTGCTGTCCCAAAGTATGAACTTTTCAGTCTGACAATGAGAGCATTTTGCTTCCAGTTCATTTCAAATAGATTCATCCAGCCACGTATTTGGCACCCAGGCATTCAGGGACCTAGAGAAAGGAAAAAAATTCTCTCCTATTAGCACTGTTGAAGGAGATCTGTAGGCTGGGTATGAGCAGTGTCTATATAAACTGAGATATGAAGACAGGTTTTCTGATAGATGGTATTAATGTATCAGAGTCTGTGGATTGTAGACCACAAACAGTAGAAGCAGAGAGATACCTTGTCAATTTGATTGTCAGCAGCCTGTTTCCACGCATAACTATCTTTTCTATGGTATGGTGATGAGTAGTAAAGATGGGCATATTTTAAAAGGTATTGTCATAATAACAATGAAGACTGCTAACATTTAGCAAACCTGATGCGGCTGCTGTTACATAGAGGTTGGTAAGGTCTAACCACACTTATTTTATCAGTAAAACTTCCCCTGGTTTGGCATGTACTTCCATGCATTTACTTGCAATCTAAAGTATGGTTGGTAAAATCTCACATTTTTGGTGATTTAATAAAACTAGCTGACATGAATTAGCTTTAATCCTTTTCGTTTAATGCATGTTGGGATGTTGCATTCATTATCAGTGATTCATCCTTCACACACTATGCCTAATGTTCCTATAACTAAGACTGTTCATGTTAATGACTTGAACTCTATGGCCCAAATTCACAGCAATTAGCCCTACTTTTCTTCCATTAAAATTCTTGCTCCCAAAAACCCATACAAAATCTAGCTCCTTGACTTTCTCAGGAAAGGAAGCCCTGAACTTCTTCAGTCCATGTGGAGAAGAATCAGCAAAAAGCTTGGCTGCAAAACAACCCCAGGAATAACAGTGAAACTCTGGCAGTATTATTACTCTGAAATATCCCACTGCACAGGTCCTTGATCCATTTCAATTTATTCCACTGATCCTTTGGCATCCTGACAAGCCAAATATCAGTCAGAATCACAAGTATAGGCAGTTATCTCATCACTGTTGACACCCATCTGTCCTTTGGTCATGTCCTTCCTATGTTCATAATAGTGGGATTTGCTGAACTGTCCTGAAAGAGACATCTAAAACAAATTAAATACTTCTAATTATATCCTTATGGAAAAACTTTAAAGAGTTTTCTCATTTACAATTTTCTTCTTGCTCATCAGGTATTTCTCAGTGGCCTTCCTGTGCTATTCTTGAAGAGCAAGTACAGAAACTTAACTGGAAGAAAGAAGAAATAGGATAAAAGGAGGACAACTTCTAACTTGGTCAAGAGTGTGCAGAAGCTAAAAAGTGAAGGCAGTAACTTTTCAAAAGAGGGCAGAAGGACTAGAAGCTGATACAGAAAGCCTACAAGATGTCTGCAGCCTTCAAATACCAAAAGACTGTATTATAAAGTGTAAGGACACAGAGGAACCTAAAACTTATTTGCCAGGCTCTACTGTACTGTATGGATGTTTTTATGATCTAGGTTACAGCTATCTTCTGCCACATGATAACATCTTATGGCCAAACTTGCTCTTCTCACTTGTGTGTACACTTTGTACTCACAGCATACTGACCATATTGTACACTAAAGGTAATGATACTCCGTAATCTGTGATCCATGTAAGAATGGTCAGTACCTTGAATCATCTTTTTCATGGATAAAATCTTCATAGAAATATCTGTGTTTGCTGTGATTTCTTATGTAGATGTTGATTTACTCAGGCTTTCAAAACTGGCATGCTTATTTAAAATCAGCAGTTCATTTAAAGTCTATATGCAAGCCAACTACACTGACACAAATTAGCACAAAGCAGACATTCCTCTGATTCTGACATAATATCAAAGTATGCCCTTAAGGCCCCCTTTTGGGTGCACATCTCCGCAGTCTGCTCTGGTAATTGCTTTTATGTCTGGCAGTTCAAAATCAGCAGAGATATTTTTGTCCCTACCCTCTTTCCTGGTAACATCTTCCTTTTTGTTTTACAAATCATCTGTAAAAATGTAACATTCAAATATCACAACAAAAATATTTTGGCTTACTTAGACACAGACTAATTATGAAGTGTTTCCAGCGTCAGTCTACAAATACACATTAAACAGTCACTTTGCAAGGCAGTGTAAAATCTTCAAGTTACGCTCACATCTGCCTTTGTATTCCAGTGTCTCCATAAAGAACAGGAAAAATAGGTGGTTCCTCAAATAGTTGTTACTCTGGCAACAACACCATTGTGCATGTGCCACCCTAGGATGTTCCCTCTAAAACTTTTAAAAAGTTTGAAAAAGGGCTTTTTTAAAGGTGGTTTTTCTTAAGTGTTTTTTTAAAGTTGGGGTTTTTAAATGAGAAAAATGTTTTGTTCTGAAGACTTATGGATCTTCCTAATGAGTTGTATTCACAGAAATGATGTGTCTTCATTGTTTCAATGACATTTTCCCAACCCTGGAAAATTAGCTCTTTCCCTACCATTGGTAAGTAGGGAATAGGATGTTGCTGGAAAAGCTGTGATATTATCTCCTTCTAAATCACAGGGAAGCAAAGGGAAGCAAATTCTTTGTGTTCCTCTGTTACTTTCCCTGTATTGCCCCATGGTCACAACATGCAGACTTGGTAGCTTTGCAGTCTTAGAAGAAATGCCTTAGGTCTTCCAGCTTCCACATAGTTGCTGAAAAGCCAGGTAACAGCTTTCATCAGTGTAATCTCTTTTATCTTCATCATAGCTCTCATCATTCAGTGGATGTCAAGTTAGAGGCTGGTGCTGAACTCTCCAAGAGTCGTCTCTCATAACTTCTCCTCTAGTGATAAGTCAAGGCTCATGTGAATGTTCAGCCTCACTTCTCACGGCTTGTCCTGCAAACCCTGTAGCTTTGCCTCACAAGTGTAGGTGTTACTTAAATGCTAGTAACATTCAGAAATTAATTGGTTGTCCACTGCAGTTATTCTCTATGCTTTCATAGAATCACAGAATATGCTGAATTGGAAGGGAGCCATCAGCATCATCAAGTCCATCTCCTGGTCATGTGGAGGAAAATGCAACAGTTTTCCTGTTGAAATGATGCAAATAATAAGAAAACCCAAAACAATATATCCTCCTGATGTTATATATTTCTGATACCAAAACAGGTTCTGTTGACCTCCATATCACCTGTATTTTTATAAAAATTAATGAAGAGGATGAACCGTGACATGAAAAGTATTATGGACTTTACAGATAAAATGCAAAATAGAAGATTATAGGAAGTGTAAGCAGATATGTAAGAATTTTCCCCATGAGTCCCACCACAAACCTAAAGAACGTACTTTGGACTGACAGCCCCCTGGTGCAGTGCCACACCAGGCATTGTGTTGGGACCTCTCATCCTGGGGAAGCAGTGCCTGTTCTAGCCAAGCTGCAATGACAGAAGCAACCACAGTGGGTAAATGACCTTGTGCCAACACCCTGAGTACTTGAAGATCAGCCAACTACAAATGTGTCTGAGAAGCTGAGCTCTGCCATAGCAAAGAGAAGGTGTTACAGCAAGTATTTTACTGCAATGCTCATATGGTTTCTCTTCAAGATGCAACTGCAGCTTGCTGGTGTATGCAGAGCTGGCCAAGCTGGCCTCAGGGCAGAGCTAAGGCTGCATCTCAGAAGTGGATATATTTCAACTCTCTACTTCCTACAGTTTTGGAGAGCAAGTTTCTGCCATTTTAATTATTCATTTCCCACTTTTTAGAAACTCAGTTCCTGCAAGGACAAAGCTAGTGGGTATTGTTCAGCTTGGAGAAGAGGAGATTGAGAGGAAACCTCCTAGCAGCTTTGTTACGAGGGCAAGCAGAGGGGCAGAAGTGATCTCAAGCCTACCAAAATCCAAGAAGCATTTGGACAAGTCTCTCAGGCACATGGTGTGACCCCTTGGAGTGGTCCTATTCAGGGCCCGGAGTCTGACCTGATGATCCTTGTGGTTACCTTCCAGCCCAGGATATTCTATGATCTCAAAAAGCATTCCTTTCCCCATCCAGGAGCTGTCAACTGCTGCTGACTGCCCCAAGTGGTTACCACAGTCCAACACCACCACCTGGAAAAGTGAATTTTTTGTGTGGCTTAAGATACATTTTTATGGTAACATTTGCTTCTAATGGAGTTTCTCTCTGTGCTAAGTCTGAAGCACTTGTGATCAGTATGGGAACTGTCAGCCTCAGTCTGAGTTCCCATGTGCTTGCTAGCAAAACCATAGTGATTTTCTAAACAGATAGTTTGGGAGAGAGTATAATTCTGAAAATAAAACTAAACTTGGTCACTTAAGCTTCGCCAACATTAGCTGCATCCAATTTCAAGAGCAATATGAATGAGAAAAGCTTATATTACACTCAAAATTCCATCTTTGAATGGTAAGTACCATTCTGTCTTTGCAGAGTCTATCAGAGCAGTAGTGTTGAGTTTGAAGAAAGTAAGTTCAGGCCACAGACTGCTGTCTTATTTAAGAGGAATCAAAATCTGAAAGTATTTAAATTACACCAATTTAAAATTGGCAGTGAAAACATATTCATAAGTCAAGATAATCTTTGTAAAACACCAACATATTTTACAATGCTTGTCCTGCAGTTCAAGAAAATTTTTGATTTTTAACTGGAATCAGAAAGAAAGAATAAAAAGCTTGTTTGTAAGAGACTTTCTGCTTGCAAAGGCAAATGTGGCAGCCATTATGTGCTTAGCATTAATCACACTCTGTTTTGATGCTAGTTCTTCTGAAAACTGGGATGTTGGCCAAGGAATTTGGGTTATTCCCCTTTCTTTCCAAAATATTCCCTGAAATCTTTGACATCCAGAAGTCCCAGGTCAATATCTTCTTTGAGAGATGAAGCCACTAACTGTTTAGACTTCTGTCCACAGCATCAGGAAATGAAATTTGAACATGACCTCTCAACCTAGGAGTGAGAGGGCCACAGCCTGAGCCACACTGACATATGTCCCCACTACTATTGCTGCCTAACAGTCCCAGTGAGATGGAGAGAGGGAGGGAGGGAGGGAGGGAGGGATGGCAGGCTAGATAGACATATGCATGTGCACACACATAAAAGCACCCCACAAGAATAACTGAAAAAGAATGAAGGATGAAGATGATGTTGGATGTGTCAGTAGACCTTAGCACACGTTTAGTATACACCTACAGGGATTTGAAAAAAAAAGTTGGAATTGTGAGACAGAACATACATGATAGTAAATCCTTATAAACTCTTAGGCTTGCATGCTGGGGCAAATGTTTTCCCTGGGGCAATATCTGAACAAACAGAAGATGTGCAGGTGCCAGGGTGGGGCTACAGGAATAACCCCCAAGGGCTATTGTGTGTCTGTTTCACAAATTCTATGTTTTTGGGATTAAATCTGGTTTAAAAACTTGCATCAAGAGAAATTTGCTCCAATAGAAAATGCCCCTGTGGTAAAGGGCTCCTGTGAGAATGATCCATTTTCACTGATTTTTTTTTTTTTAACATGGTTTCAAAGGTAGTTTCAGTTAAAAAATATTTCCTGACAATCTTGACTCAGGAATTCACATTGCTGCAGGCTCCCTCTGCAAGGCAGAGTGACCTTTAGAGCAGCATAGTCCCAGCCTGAGCTTTTTCCCACCCCCTCCTGCTACACAAAACCTTGGCTAAGACAGTGACAGTGCAAGTCTGGTTTAGCTCTGCTTGGCACCTGGAGTTGAGATCTGTGGAAGATGCTGATCTGAACTCAAGCTATTATCCAGTTAGACCCCAAGTTACCTTGTTTTTCTTGCTGTTTTAACCTCTTAGTTAAGTGAGCTTAGCTGTTACCAATTCCCCTGTAGATGTGTCATAAACAGACAGTAGCAAGTTACTCAATGGCTGCACAATGCTGCTTCAAGGCAAATTAATTTTAGGAAAGCACTTAACATGCATCTTTTAATACAGTTTTGACATGGAAACAAGGAGGGGCCAACATCTTATAACCAGCTCTTTGCTGACACAAAAAAAAAATCACTAAAAGATTGAGAACTCCCACTCCATATGCCTCTGAATAGACTCCTACTGACCTTCCCATTTTGAAGTATAAACTTCTGTTGGAAACACATAGTAATAGTTTTCTTTATTACACAGCTGGCTCAAAGGTTTCCTTCTGCTGGAGGTTTTCTTCTGCCTGTAAGCCCTCTTTCCTGAAGGACATCTGAGTGAATTTTCCACTGTGAAGTTTACCTGAATAGCAGATAGAGTGGGGAGATAATTCCACTGAAAAAAGCCATGGAGTTAACCAATAAAGTAATGTGAGTAGTAGTTAAAATATTAAGAAAAAACTTTAAAGTAGCAGCCCTCAAGAATCCAGACTTGCATTTTCCTATAGCATTACTGCAGTCAGTGGATTTACTTGAGATTTATGCTTATATGAAAGCAGATTCCTTTCACTTAAAAACGACAGTCATATCCCTGATAAATACATAAAACCCAAAGAAATTACATAATCAAGATCTCATGTAGGTAGCTCTACCTTTATGGGAGAACACAGATCACAACTGAAGATGTAGAGGAATGCACAAAGTTATATGTCTTGCTTGCAGTGTCATAGGCCATCCTAAAGCAACTCACAGTTATGCATTAGTATGATTTGTTATGAAAAGTGGCATTTAAATATTTAAATGTACCAGGTCCTATGTGTTTAATTTCATTGTTTAATCATTGCATAGTTTCCCAACTAAGTTGTAGTTGGCACAGAGTGGTGGGTTGCTCTTTATTTATGTGCTGCTGCAGCTTTTCAAAGCCTTTCAGTGATGGTGAGGCATTTCAGCTACACATTATTCCTTTTTTGCTCTTGAAGCTGTACATCAAGGTATGCAAACTTGCCAAACTTTGCTTCCCTGGAACATGGTAAAAACAAGATATCCCAGTATATATTAAGCAGTGCCTATACAGAAATTCTTGCTCTTTTAGAGTGCAGCTATAAATTCCAAGTTAATGTATCATGCCAGGAGTAGGGCACAGAGTAGATGTGCATCCTATTGATAATAACAGGAATTGCATATATAAAAATATCTTGCACCACACTAAAGAAGAATTTTGAGGCATTTAAACGACACTTATCAGGTTGTAGTTACTGTGTAAGATAATAGGCTCCAACAAAAACCATAGATGGCATCCTAGCTGTCCCAGTGTTGTATACATAACAAACCTTTCTAACATCACATGCTTCATACAAAATAGGTATCCTCACTGGAGGAATGGGATTGCCTGCTAAGGACTGCAACCCTGCTGGTGTCAGTTTAAACAGACAGCAGATTAAACAATTGAGATAAAAATGTAAAACCAGAAATGTTTATACTAGTATTGCTGAGCACCAAAAGCTTACTAAAGTGAAGTCATAGGTGCTCCCACATTAAAATTTACTATGGTGTTTACAAAAAAAGCTGGAGGGGTGTAAGGACCAAATAAATGGAGGCAGAAGGGAAAGACAGAACATGACTCAAGACAGAGATGAGAAAAGAAAGTAAAACATCATAATGGAAACATACAACAAGCATTTGGAAGTAAGCTACTTGAAAAACAGTGCTAAGCAGTGTGGCTTTGAAAATTTTTTCAAATATTTATTTCTGCTCCTGCTTTCCATACATGCCCAGTGAAAGACCCCTTCAACAGGCCTTCTTCCACTGGAGCCAGACGTTATGGCTCTGGGGCAATGTAGGGTATATATCTCTCTGTGTTTGTATGTGTAGGTTTGTATATGTGTATGGCTTGCCCTGGAAAAAGCTTTTAAGTCAGCCCTCTTTTTTCCCCAAGAGGAGCATTCTGTCTTTCCAGAGGAAAACCTGGAAAAAACACCCCTAACAACAAAACAACCCTAAAATCACCCTTCCTTGTGTCTTATGTTTTGGCTAACCTTTTTTTTAGCATAGTGGTGGATGCTAAATTTACTCTTGCTGTACTGGCATTTGCTCGTCTTCGGACTGTTGCAAGCATTTGGCTAATAAGGATATTTTAAAGATCAATTAATTAAGAATTTTAAATGTGCTCCTAAAACTTACATAAATTTATGTTATAATTCTACCTCCATCTCCAACATGACCTCAGTTTGTGTCATCTTGAAAGCCCCCACAAGGAATTACAGGCATCTTATGCAGAGTTCACATGAGGACAAGTCCTTTTATTCCCTCCTAGTGAATCCTTGATTGCACTGTAACTAATGCAGCCTGCTGCATAGTTTTCTATAAACTCCGTGCAGAGGAACAAGATTTGGGTAGGGTCAGGGCTTGTTTTCCCACAAAAGTGGTGAGTTTATTGGTTGATACAAGCCAGATTAAAGTAGGGGTTTGACTGTTCACAGATATGTCAATTAAAACAACATCTTAAGTACAATCTGTTGTTAAATCAGTACATATCTTGACTGAACTGGCCTCCAGCTTTGGCTTTGAGAGAGTGTTTATGCAGAGGGAGAGCTCTTTGCAAAGTCGTGTGCACAGGCTTGTCCATCCATATACAAACTTGGATGGAATGAAATTTATTTTTATCCAGGAGGACGGAGCTGCTCTGTGAGTACACAACAACATGGTTCCAGCTGCATTAGATGGCACTAATGGGGTGCCACTCTTCCCCTTTTCCATTGAAAAGACACCACTGGAATGTACACCTAAAAAATTGACTGATATTTACCACCGCACGGATTACATTAATAGCATAAAAGATTTCTTTGTAGCTAAAAAACCAGGCTGTTATTAAAAAACTCAGTAACCATGCCTGCAACTGCTATTCAGCTATTGTGAAGACTACCTTTTTTTGGCAGTGGCCTTGTCTCGCCTAAAAATACAAAGAGTTAAAAGTATATGGTCATAGAAAAAAAAAAAAATCTGTAAAATGATGTTTCTTTATTGTCCATCTTCTCTTCTAAGACAAAACAAAAACTATGAATAAAACCCAATCTGCTCAGTCCTTGGTGACCTAGTAGTCTGTCCTGCAAAGATCATCCCCAGAAACATTCTTTCGAAGACAGAGAGCTCTGCTTTAGATTAGACTGCCTAGTCCTGGAGCTCACACAACAGCCCTACTGAAAGCAATTAAGTAATTTATACTTAGAAGCAACTGTGACCTTATCCAGACAAATACCTTCCCATTATTAGGACAAAAGAGACAGTATGTTTTTTACTTTCTCTCATATTATCTGCTATAGCGGTATTTTTTTAATTATGGGAAATCAACTAAAAAATAACATGTTGTCTAGCAACAAAGAAAACAGACACAAACAAAATAGAAACAGAGCAACAGTTCTGCTTTTTGTATTGTATACTTCTACTTCCAGGTAAACTGAATAAAGCTAAAACAAACAAGTTAAAATGAACTGGCTAATCCACTTCCCAACAATAATTTGACACTGGGATTCTGGGTCAGTCCAGAAGTTGGTTTGTTTGCTTTTTACTTCTTTTTCTTCTTCTTCTTCTTTTTTTTTTTTTTTTTGTATTTATTTAAAAAGCATCTGAGATCCATTAAGTTATTCTAAGGATAAATAACTTTATAATTCAATCTTTTAAATTTAATCATTAACTTACAGAACACTTACAGAACAAACATTTATTATTTTCCCCTTCAGCCAACTTTTGCTTTTGAATGAAAAGACTTCAACTTTTCAATTTTATTAAAGCTACACAATGAAAAATGATCAAGTCAGAATCTGAGATATTCTAATGAATTATGTGGTTTTCTTACTGTTTGTATCACAATTTGTAAGTTATGTCACAATAATACACTATATGGCATTATCAAGCTATTAGTCCCAATGTTGATATAAACAAGTTCTACATTTAATTTTGAAAGATAAGAATAGGAAAAAATTATAATGAAAGAGAAAAAAGTGGCAAGGGATGTTAATCACCTCAGTTTGTGATTCTTGGCGGAAGCACCTTGAGATTTTTCTCATGGGCCTAGTCTTAGGAATACATCACACTTAAAGAACTTAAAGATATAGAATAAAATCGTATTTTCACCATGATTTTATTCATTTCACCTGTACTTTGTTGAGCCATATACTCATCCACATATAGACCTGGTGAAAATATGTAAGAAAGCTGCACAGATCTAGCTAGAGCTTCAGATAATTAAAAACTGTTTAAAAATTTAAAATAAACTCCCATTGACCATGACTTCTTTGAAATTCCTTTTCTCTCAAAGTGTTCTTAGAAGTTGCATAATTACCATGTTAAGAGAAACAAAACTAGCAAGTTAAGTTATACACAGCCAATAAAAAATGTTACTGATGGCTTATTTAAAACAGCAGCAAGAGATGTCAAAATCTTGTAGTTATCTAAACAACAGTCAATAGGAGGACTTTGAAGACTTAATATTGTCTTTGAATGAGAGATATATTTGAGGTATGAAAGTGATTGAGTTGCAAGAAGGCCATATCAGCAGTAACCAATGAATGAAGTAATTTGTTGTATCACTGGTACTTGCAGTGTGGGATTTGGCATGTCCAGACAGTCAGAATTAAATGTTCTGATCCTTCAATCAAAACTAAATCCATAATTGTTGTACTGTGTATGTCTTATGATTCCTGATTTGCCTCTTCTGCATCAGTTAGGAAAGTGGCTGAAAGCAGTATTTTTTAGAGTGCTGCGACTAACTGTGAAACGGAGGTCAAAGGATGGGTTAAAAGATAGTAGCGAGTATAAACACGAGTAACTTTCTCTACTGAAGCAAGTGTACAGTCCGCTCTGACGATCAAAGACACCGTTCACGTTTCCTCTGTAAAATTTAGGTGTTCCAGTGTAACTCCTACACCATCATTTCCAGATAAACAACCCAAACAGGTCATTAAATGCCAAGGCCTCAGATCTATCTTTACTGAATTTAGCAACTATTCAAGCAATAATTTAGCATTTTTCATCTAGAAGCTAAATAAGAATTATGCAAAGAAAGGTCAACTGGCTTTTGTCATAGGAAAAAATGAGGATTCAACAAAAGCAAATGCAAATATGAAGTATCCCAGCCTGTCTCTATGCATCCTGAGAGGATAACAAAGCAAGGAATAAGGAGTAGCAGCCCTTGAGGAATTGTCAAGAATAATTTGTCTATCTAATTTCCTTTATAAGAACGTAATGGGCCCTGCAGACTGGAGATTGAGTCAATGAAGCAGAAAATCAAGTCATCAGAAGAATACAGGAGAAGAGGAATAATGAGTTTGGGTCAGACCAAAGAGTCCACTCAGCCCAGTATCCTGTCTCTGTCATGGCCATAGCAGTTGTTTATGTAGGAATGTAAAACCAGAGCAAATGCATAGTGATATGTCCTCAGTATGGCCTTGTATTGGGTTTGCAAGGCAAGATTTTGGTAGCAGGGGGGCTACTGGAGGGATTCAGTCAGAAGCAGCCAGAAGCTTCTCCCATGTCCCACAGAGCCAATTCCAGCCGGCTCCAAGACAGACCCACTGCTGGCCAAGGCTGAGCCCAACAGCAACAGTGGTAGCACCTCTGGAATAACAGATTTCAGAATGGGAAAAAAAAAAAAAATTGAACTCTCTCTTTCAGACATTATCAAATTGGCTTTAATAGATGACTCTTTGCTGTTCAGGGCAGAGTAAACGAACAAGGATGGGAACTATCACTGCATACAGACAGGAGCTCAGCATAGGCCAAGTTATCTATGTAGTGTCATTACAAACTTGCATGTATTCAAGAAAGAACCCAGAAAATAAGACAAAAAATGATCTTGTTCCCAGAAAAATAGAATGTATTGTCCATGGGAAATCCAGTGGAGTAGAATCACCCAGTGACATTATTCAAATAGATTTTGAAAAAGAGCAAAATAGAAATGTAGCAGGCTGACTGTGCCTAAAGTTGCCAGATACATTTTAGCCCCACAAGTCATACTCTGTGTACTTCTGAGTTTTAGGACCATGTCAGAAGAAGATTCAATTTCTTGGTCTCAGTTAATCATTTAACAGTGGGAAATTATTTGAGTAGAAGATGCAAAAATACTTTTTACAAGTTGCACCAGGGAACATAAGAAACCAAACCATGTTCCTTGCTTTACCAGAGTATGTTCCTTGCACAAGAAAGGTCCTTTTATTATGTCAGATAATCATCTCTGTATTGAATGGGAAACCTAAAGGTTCAATCTTTTTTCTTCGGTCATTTAATCCTAGAACAACACAAATCTTTAAGCCAGTTTCATTCTCTTCCTCCTGAAGAGTGGCCTCATGGCTCCTGCTGCAACCCGTTAGATTTCGCAGCTGATTTAGAGCCCACCGCTGCTCCTGCCCACTGACAGAGAACTTGCTGTTGTAAATGGATACAGCAGTGCAAAGATCATGGGAAACTTATCCCTTTGTTTTTAATTTCCCCCTTAAGGGCAATTTGTTCCAATTAGTGCCTCAGCTAGCAATTATTGCTGCACAGTACTCTGACTTATTTCTGTTTGAACTGGCTGAGTCAAAGTTAGAGAATCTCTTGTGTGACATAATATGTACCTTGGTCTAGTGCTCTTGCAAGAGAGAAGATCCCTTGTCAAGGATTGAGGCCATGCTGTCTGGAAAAGGACTTTCCTCACTGTCTGATTTGCTTCTCTCTTCTCTCTTCCGTGGTACACAGGAATAATTTTTAACAGTAGCTTTCCTTTGATGTAAGGGTATGTGTACCTAATGCATATGAGCAAAACAGCTTGCACGAATGTGCATAAATGAATTTTTGATTGTTGTTATTGCTTTGCCTTGTCTGGGTGCTGACCATTTCTCAGACAGGTCTCTCACTGGATCCAGTAGCTGGCACTCCTGCCAGGAGCATTGCACTGCATAGCACACACATGTGAGGGTCTCCCTCACAGCATGCACCAGCTCCATTTGTTTTTTCCTGTTTTCCTAACAGTACAAACCAAGCCCAGAGAGTTATGGATTAGCTGGTTTTATCCCATATCCAAAAATCAAATCATCAGTACACACAATGAACTATTTCACCCCAAAAGCTTAATGGGAATAGAAAATTTTAATGATTAAATGTAGAACAAGTCTTGCCTGAGCTTTGATATGTTCCACTTTTCTGACATTGAACAGTTTATTTAAAGGAAAAGGCCAGATGATGATGGAGACCTAATCATGGCCGGAAGGAAATGCAAATGAGAATTAGTCCTCAGCCTCTTTGGCTCCCTAGCAGTAAGGTTGTTCTGATCACCGGGCTGAAAGTGAGAGAAGGCTCTCACACACAAAAATCAGAAGTAGTCCATAGATTCTGTGAGAAGCTTAGCATAGAAAGAGATAGGAGCAAAACTTACTTAAAAACTATTTGATACTTTAAGGAAGTAATACACCTTAAACTATCATTCCCCATTAACTTTCTCAAAGTTGAAACATTGGATAAAAGTTAAAAAATGAACCCAAATTATGCATATAATTTTCTTCAAAGAGGGTGGTTCTGTTCAAAATTAAGAAACCTGGTGCCACTACTCACAAGGACAAAACAAAAGGAAAAAAAGCCCCATATCCCTTTTGGAGCATGAGTCCCTGAGGACTGTCAGATAACATATATTCACACAACCCTCTGGGCTCATTTGTTTACTTATTTGTGTAGTTTGGCTTACAGCCATACAGCAAAAGCACTAAATAAAGAGCAACTTATGTAGTCAATTACAGACAACATTAAAATCAAACAGATGTATACAAAATAGAGAAATTAAAAATACATAGTCATCTTTTGCCAAACACAACAAATAACTGGAGAACAATCCAGACTACAATTATCTCAGTTGAATTATATCTTAAAGCAGCTTCAGATCTCCTTAAACTAATTACAAATATAATGCGCGTCTAATGATACTGTCACTGAAGATCGCTCTTGCAATAATACAGTGGTTACCTTTTAGCCTCTTTCATTTTATAATTGTGAAATAGGTAGGAGTAAATAGTTTTGCTAAGTAATACAGAAGCTGTGGAAAAAATGGGGTTTCTTTTCTGATGTCATCATAACACAGTAAGAAGTAAAGGTTATTATGTGAAGTATGTTGCTTAATGCCTAGATCCTGTCATGAAAATTGTGATCTGTTTAAATGAGAGAAATAGTACCTATTTTATTTTTTCGATAATGTGCAATAACCTAAAAGGGTTTGGTTTGTCAATGTGATCACAAGACAAAAGGGCTTGGCGAAGAAGTAAAAAACATACCTGTAAATACAGGTAGATATCTAAATGGAATGCATTTTAGAGATCTGTATCCTTTAGACTATGGACATGCTTCCTTTGTGGTGTGATGGTGACTGCTTTGTGACTGCACAACAATGCCTGTGAAGGTGAACAGAATTGCCTTCATTCATATGACATCGGGGTAGTTTGCCCGGATGGAAAAATCTGCACAAATCTACCTACATTTAAGGTGCTTGCCTGGTTAGTAATGAACACCTCTCATGAACATGTGCTCAGAAGGCATAAACAATGTTAAAGCTAGTTTTACTTGTATCAGTACATTACCATATGAATCTGAACCAAGTTTTGGTTTGGTTGTACCATTACATGAACTGCAGTAAAAGAGAAATTGAAAAATTACTCCCCTTCTCTAAAGAGGTGATCCCTAACTGCATATGTATTTCTTGTACAGAGAAAATTAGTAGTGATTTGTTTTGAATTGAAACAGACCAGTAATACATGGTTTCAGCCCTTCTCATACTGACATGACCTAAATAATAAAACCCTGTAAACTACGTTAAACAATCATATTTTTTTCAGTAATTCAGCAGTGTTTTGTCATTTGAGAATGTCCTGAGATGCAAAGCTGCCACCCAGATAGGTCTGAACCAGCTCACATCTAAGTTTTGATTTCATCCTCTAAAGTCAGGGTGAGGTTGCCGAGTTCCCACTGGGATATGAGGTTTTCAAAATACAAGGCTGCCATGAATGCTGGCAACATCCAGGCTCACAGTACCATTTAACTGAGCGTCAGGAGAGAAGAAAATTCCACTGGATGGTAGGCTGAATATCCCTGCAGGATGATGACAGTTCAGAGGAAATCCAGATGCATTTGCATGGGGGAAACTTCTGTAAACAAGTTCTGCACTCCAGAAAAGAAATAAATGTCAAGGTAAGCTTGGCAAACGACAAAAAAGGATGAGTCATATTTCTCCAATTTCATTCCAAAGATGCTATCTTTCACCTTCCTCAGTACTGTAGTCACAAGACTGACAATATTGCTGCTCCTTTATGGGAAATGGTATTGAAACACTGTGGATAAATGATTTAGCAGAGACCTACAGTAATTTTTCACACATACTTTGTTTTTATTACCAAAATCTGGAAGGAATGTCTCCATATGCAGCAATCAATGTGCAATTTCCTATCTAAAATGTTTTTAAATTACTCTCCTGCCATGCTTTTAGTTGATATTTTCACATTAAAATATATAGGGCGAAGTAATTTTATGACAAGTTTCTTGTTAAGCAATTAATGGAAAATGTTATGTCCATTTTGCAAAAGAGGAAATGGAAGCAGCATCATAAGCCCACATTTCCAAGCAATCATTTTCTTTGAGTTGTTTAACTTCTGATTGACCAAACTGAGACACCTTGAAAACTCATTTTTAAGACTGCTATGCACTTTGATTACAGTCAACAGGATCTGTATGCTCCTAGCAGGTTTGAAATTCAGTCCAACTACTCAGGAATCAAGGAATTTGAAGTAAAAGGCCACTTCTGCAAAGACTTGCAGAAGATTACATGTGATGTCTGGGACACTTAGCCCAAGACTAAAACCAGTCCCTTAGTTCTCAAGCCAGAGATCAGCAGAGTAATTGTCATTCTTGCTAATGCTACTGAATAGTATAACTATTTTCTTAAAAGAAGCATAGAAAGTAATTTTGTCTAGCTCATCCCTGTTCTCTACTGTTTGTTAATTTAACTTATTAATATTTTTTCTCTGGAATGATTAATTATTTTTACTTTACTGAAGAGAAGTCAGTCCATGATACAAAGATATTAATTAATTAATTATTGTGATATTAAAGGGAGAACCCAGCCATTTATAAAAGGTTTTCAGTTGAGTTCATCAGTAGTTTATCCTAATTAGATCTCTAGGTGAAACTTTATGTATAAGGGATACCTTTCCTCTCATGACCTAAAGTGTTACCATTTCTGTTTTCAATTAATGTTTTTAGAAACTGAAATGCATAGAAGACTTTACTGTTTATAAAAGAAATGCAGTTTGAATATTTTAAAGCCTAATATCCCAGGATAGTGATTTTTTCATATTGTCCAGGTAAGGTTTTTAGATAAAGAGATTCCAGATTGTTGCTTATTAAAAATTACATTTATTCTTGTCCCTGTTCTCCTGTGACTCTTGCAAATACTGATCCTCAAAAATGTAGCAAAGTGTTCTAATGACATGTTATTCTGCGTGATTAGTGTTGCAGAATACAGCTAGGTTCTTTTTTTATGTGGTAAATTTCTACCTTATCCAGATGATTTAATGCAAATTATATCTGGATTAGAAAAGCAGTTGTGATCTGTTGAATTCACCAGCAAACTGGAGATTTCTAAGCATGCCAGTTTCAGACTAGATAAGTATAAACAAATCTTATAATTTCCAAAGGATATGGCAGCTATGGTTTAACACGTTCTTGCTTCTGGACATCAATATGCATGCTGCTGCAGAGAGATGATGTTTAATCCCATGCCAACAAACAACACCAAACCTATTTTGAAAAAGCCAAGTTACCACCTTTTTATTCAGTTCTGCCTGTTGTCAAAGCTAAGTGCAAGAAAGAGAAGCGTCCTGAAAAGCCATTTAGAAACCTTATGGTAAAGGATCTCCAAGCTAGTGATTAAAATGTTTCCAAGACATGCATCTTGGCATTACTGGTTCAGAAATCCCCCAAAGCTGTGTTTCTGTATTTAGGAGTGATTTCTGGTTTCTCTTGGTTGTGAAGAAATAAAGAAGTTTTCTTACAGCTCTAGTCCTGGGACCTTCAGTTTTACCATTCCCAGGCTCCCTGAGTAAGTAGAGGTGTGCAAGTGAGAAATGCTAACAGCAGAGATGTAGTTTTGGTTCAGAGAAACTCTGATCTTATCTACAAGGATTCATTCAACTTTGTTTTCTCCATACTTAGCAATGTGATTCCTTCAGCTACGTCCCTGCACGTCTGTTGAAGTGTCTGGGGTGACAAGACCCCATGACACTATCAGCCCCTGTATGATGACAACCAAATAAGACCTTTCCTTACATTTTCTGTCCCTCATCACCTTTTTTCCCAGCTTACTTTTCATATATCTCTTCCTCTGCGTTTCCATATGTGGGTTTCTATCAGTTCCCTTCTTCTTGACAGTCTCTCTCATAGTATCTTTATCCTGTTTTTTTAAATGTTGAAAGAAACAGGCAAGTGAATTTGACCTGTCAAATCCATGCATATCGCATAGCCTTGCCCTGTAACCATGAGATGTGTTTACTGTGCTCTCCCTCTGTTTCTTTTTGCCCACTTACTCAGTCACAGGTCAGACTTTCCGTGTGGAACTCATCTCTCCTGGCTTCAGGTAGGAACCCCTGAGCCAGCTTCCCATGGTTCTCCCTTACAGAAGAAAGAAATAGGTGCTTGGAGACATGATTTATCTCAGGCTTTGTAAATGCCCACCTCTGGATGAAACTGCTTGAACCTTGTAAGACCTTCTTTCTCTCCTCTGACTAGAAGGGAAACGCAGATAACCAGCTCAACAACTGAGAGTCCTATTTGGGATACTTATATTTGGCCAGAAAGATCTTTAGTAGTCTTGCTCCATGTAGACCAGTGGCAGACAATGGGAATTTGAAATAGGAAGATGGTGAAAACCACAATTCCAGCTCTAAACAGAAAAAACCCAAGAAATATTTAGAGCTGGAAGTACCAATAAACTATGTACTGTTGCATGGTTTTCAAGCCTCTGACCTTTTTAAGATGGCAATTTGTAAGTTATATATAAAATAAAGTTTAAAAAAATTCCAAATCAACAAAACCTGTAATACCCAGAATAATCTGGCAGAAAAAACTTTTACACTATGAGTTAGACTTGATGTTTTAGATGTTACAGTTGCCATTCTTCATCCAGTTTCTGAACTATAAAGATAGGATTTATGGCCTTACAAACATGAAGGTGAGGAATCATAATAAAAATAAGCATACTGATTTCACATGAAAAGTATGTGCCAAACAAAGCCTTAAATCATTTTATTCAGCCTGTCATTCAAACATATTTGACTGTCATCCAAATTGCTGGAATTGTCCTTCGCACAGAAAAAAAAAAAACCCTCTGTTTATTTTTAGGATAATTGGAAGAGCAACATATTATCTTCAAATTAATGAATAGGTCAAGTTGTTTTTATAAGCTTAATAATATTTTCCATTGTCCTTCCTTCCTTAACACCTATCTTCATTGCCTAATCATTCACCTACTTTATTTTTTTGAGTTTGGGTGAGTCATGAAGTGCACATTATGATGATAAATATATCATCTCTGCTTCCTTTTAACATGAACTCAGTGATGTGATTCATGCCATAAACCTATTTTACTCATTCTATCCTTTGTTCATAACCTTGACTCTGTTAACATCAACAGTACTGCTAGAATCACATGTTTCTACTTAAAAGCTAACATAAAGGTCTTATCTGCTTTACATTCTATAAATTCTGTCTGACACACTTTTTTCCTCTGACTCCAGCTATTCATTTGAAATCACAAACATTATTGTAACGCAAGCTGAAGAAACTCACCTTAAATATGAAAGTGATATTTTTCCCTCTATGATGCCATTTAACTGATTTTTTTGAGTCAATTAAATATTGTAAAGGATATTCAAAAAGCTTTTTCCTTCTTATTACAGCTTAGATCACAATGTCAAGGTTTGCTGGGACTGTTTTCCAGTGCTATGTTAGAAAATCAATATATTCTCTGTGTGTTGCCCAAACAGAATCCCACTTGATGATCTCTTGCCCAGTCCCAAAGACTGTACCTATATTCACAGCATCCCTGGTTCATACCCTGAGTATGAACTTTGCTTCTCTAGTTTCAAGTGAGTAGCAAATGACTTTGCAGTAGTTCTAAGAGTGCAGTGCTTGGTGATCCTGACTGAGAGCAATTACGTGTGTGTCATTAAAGCAACATGTAGCTGAGCCATAATAGTCTAAAGATAGTAATACATCATTATGTGTGCTTGTGTCTGAATAGCAAGGGAACATAAGATCCTCCTTAAGAGGAAGTTATTGGAAAGTTAAAGTAAAAAGCAACACAGTATAAGATGTTTTCTATGCAATCCTTTCAGGAGGCTCCACTGTGACATTAAATCACTGATTCACTATGTTTGTGAGCTCAGAGAAAGACAATGATTAGAAGTTGCTGGTTAATTATAAGGTGGAGAGAAAACAGTGAGATCATTTGGAAGTGAACAGAAAAGCACATAGACATGTTGTGGAAGATTCTGAAAGCAGAAAGATTAGCTTATCAGCTTCCAGACCTAGAAAAGACTAGCAAATGCAGAGACTGTTTCTTGTAGCTACAGGGGAAGTTTTGTTGGTTTTTTTTCCCTGAAATTAAGTAATTTCAGATAAAATATTTTGTCCAGTGAGAACCAATAACCAATGGCCTCCTTTGCATTCAGGGCTGAATATATGCCAGATTTATTTGAAAGGATTTCACAGGGAACAGCTGTGGGAGTATCTGATGTGAAGTTATGAAGAGGCGAGAGGAATGAGTAGGGGAGATAAGGAGAGGCGGTGTAGGAGATTTGGAAGTTTCCTCAAGTGGCTTCCCCCAGTAAATCTTTGTTTGTTGCTGCAACATGACAAGACCTACTGAATGCAAATCTGCTAAGGCAATCAGATTGAATAGTCAAGCCCATAGATTTTGGTCCATCCCTAGACCAGAAAATTGCATGGCAAATGTGGAATGTCTTTTTCACTCAAGAAAATGGCAATCTTACTATTAATTTCCCTGGGTCAAGACGTACATTAATTAAAGCACCTACTGGGACTTGCTTTTTAAACTTCTTTGACCACAGATCTTTGAACATCTTTGGTTGCCATTTCTTTTGTGATGTTTTAACAGCAGTAAAACTTAATTTTCCATTTTCATTCAAGGTTGGAGTAAGTTTTGACATAATTCAAATTCCTATGGCTAATTTCCTACTCAAATTCCTATGTTCTACTTGAAAAGCTCCTTTCTGTGAAAACCTCATTTATGTTGAAGAAAGAGATCAGGGTTATCTAAACACTCACTATCCTGTTTACTGTGGTTATCAGCTGAGGACTAGTGTATATTTATTAGAGAATTGTTGGTTGCTCTGGTACAGCTCACCTATCTGGACCTTTTTTCCTTTTTTCTTTCAGGATGACCACTGCCTGCTTATCCTGGCTTGAGAGGAGCACAGCACACAAAGTCAGCTATTTCTATACCTGTGAGAGATAAACCATCCCTGTGATGCCTTGCCAGCCTGCTCCACACCCTTTACCTTCCATCCCTCCTTCCTTCCCTCTCCTGGTGGAGACACAGCATTCTCCCACCCTCAGCCCTGGCTGCTCTGGCACTCAGCCACCATTCTGCCGCAGGTCTGACTGGATCTGATGTCTGCCAGAGACTGTCCTTCAGCAGCCGAGTCCTGGAGCTAAGAGCAGTGACTGAGAAAGGCTTCTTCCTAGTAAAATATGACTTATTCATAGGAACAGAGCACTTGGGGAGAAAAATGTTAATGTGAAATGAGCTGATGTCTCACCCAAAAGACCTGCAGGCCTACACTTCCTGGGACCCCACTTTCTGGATGGAAATACCTCTGAAGGACTTTACTTTTCTTAGCTTCAGAGCAGAGATCCTTATAACAAGGCAACACCTCTGTTTTGTGTGCTTGTGAGCTCCTTTTGCCAAGCTCGTCTGGTGAAGAGACAAATGGACACTGGAAACATTCCTGTGACTGCCCTGCTTCATGTACTGCATGCTGCACACCAGCACAAGAGGAGTCCCTGCTTCTAAAATTGAACTCTCTTTCTTAACAACCTCATTTACCAGAACACTGAGCTGGCAAATCAGATGCACACGACTTGCCTGGCTGTGCTGCGTCTAAACTCTGCCTTCCTGCAACATAGGCTCTCCCCTTGAAGTTCACTGCAGGTAATTTCATCTCTAAGTGCTTGTAGATGTCTGGCTATCTACTTGTTTTGTTGCTTACTGCACTTGGGAATCTGGGAAAATGTCTGAAATTATTTGTTTCCTTGCTGTTTTGACAGACCATACCATCAGAAAGACACATGTAATATTCAAAAATACAGTGGAATGTCTCCCAATATATTACAGTCAATTTTAAAATTGTTAAGAAATATCTTGGTTTGTCTTTCATTTAATTATTAGCTGGCAACAAATCAATTATTCTATCATTTGCACTCAAAGAGTAATCTGTAAGTATTCACAAATGCAGGCAAATCTTTTTAAAGTAGTGTGTGTGTGAATATATATATAATAAACAAAACTAAAACTCTTATTTAATTTTGTATGGTTTAAAATTCCGTGCATTAAATATCAAGGGCACAGTCTACAGGTATAATCTAAGTAACCTAATCTAAGGAATCTAATAAAAGCAGTAACTATGATCTTGGTTCAGAAAGTCAATGAAATATTTCAGAACATAGGCTCTCTTTCTGAAGATAGAAAAAATTGGGTGGGACAAATATTTGCTGCATCTTGTATTACTTGTAGGGAGTAGTTGCTTTCCTTGTGTCATTAGAAATGATACTACTATGCATTATTACTTGTTTGGTGGCATACAGGCTAGAAATAAACAAATTATCTATTTAATGTATGCCCTTCCTTCTGGATCTCAGGTTTCAGCCCAGTAAGTTAAAGTCACTATCTGCTTTCAGGCTGAGTTAAATCTCTGCTCCCCAGATGTCAGTAGGAGGTTTGCCCTTACATTAATTTTGACAGGATTTTCCTCCATGGGTATTTTTTAGGGAAGATCTGAAATGCCATGTTAAAAATTAAAATGAGAGAAAGCTTACAAGTACATAAGGGATTTATTTCTATCTTTATGTAAAATAATTTGGTCAATACCCAGAGGTCAATACCCAGTTAAATTAAGACTGGTTACAGCTTTTACTTGCTGCTAAAAATTCAGCAGTTCACATCTAGAATAGATTTGGCTTTTACTAAGAGAGAAACAGACTCCAGATATTTAGTTTGTGACAGAGATATGATTTATTTTAGACTGTGCATCAGTCTCGAGTAGATGGCTTAAGCTGCCAAAATGAAAGGCTGGTTGTCTTAGAAGTTCTTCTAAGCATATGAGAAAGTTACACATCAAGTTACCCATCATTGTGCATAAGGTTTTATGGATGGCACAACATGCAGATGTTTTTCCTCCCAAAACAGATGAATACATTAGCCAACGACCTCTTAAAAAGCAGTGTGTTGCTTCAGTGACAGCAGATCAGAAGTGCTTTTCAGCTGAAGAAATTCAGTTGTCTCTTGACAGGTAGAAGACTAGTAACCTCTTAATTCACCCAGCAACCTACAGTTTACACCAAAAATACTATAGGCTATGTGTACTATGTAATAATTCACAGTATTTCACAGATGCTACGTCCCTCACCACTAGGCTTTCAACTGGTAAAAAGAAAATACAAGTTCACTATGTAAAAAATACATTCGTGCTATTTCTACATAAACTTTTCAGCACAAAAAGCAAGCTCAGACCATCTGAGTGGTGAAGGGAGCGCCCAGTGTGGCACCTAGACTGTGCAAAATTGCTTTAGGCCAACTTTATTTTCTCCTGGTTGTGGAACCCTGTTGGGGCTAGTGTATAGCAAAGAGTTTAAAGGCTAGTGTAGGTGCCAGCAGTCTCAAAAAGGCTATTTTAGTAGCCAGGATTATTGGGGCATAAAGGAATCACAAAGCCCTTGCTCACTGACTGCCTCGTGCCAGTAACACGCAGCAAGGGAGTGAGAGAAGGTACTTATAGCATAGGAGGTTTTCACTGTTCTTGGGGAATATCTTTGTGACAAATTCCTCTGGCATCCTGTACTCATGCAGGCCTACCCAGGCTTACCAGTCCAGTAGTGCTACAGTTTCAGGGAGACAACTGAAGTGCTGAAGATTACTTTTTAAGACACGATGCTGACAAATTAAATTCAAAGTCTAAGCAGAGCCCTTCCAAGTGGCAACTCTCTGGGGCTAGACAGTTACAGCATTAACTTCTATAAATCTTTTCAGGAGCTTCTCGGGCTTCAAATACTTCCAACATTTCATCACTCCCATTAAACAGGGAAAATTGCGGAATCCTTTTTTGGAAGCCAGAATAATTATATTCTCAGAAAATAATAGTAATTTAAAAAAGAAAAGTTGGAAAAAAATGTATGTGTTGGAAAACAGACCATATCATAGAATTAATTAAATATCACAGTAAATACTGGCAAAAATGTTAATACAATAGCTTTCTTAGATACAGTCCTGGAAACTGATGTTGATTACAAAAAGGCATAAAAAGAATTTTTAAGAGATTTGTTTAGGACTCTTCTTCGTAACCAGGGAATAGCATAATGTCAGCTATAAAACCTCTGCCAAGCTGTGTACATGTCTCACTGTAAAGTGTGCACTTCTTTATTTGCACGTCCCAAACAAAACCAAATGGAGCAAATATTTTTGTTGCTGTACATCGAGTGCTTTTTCCTTTATTCTTGCTTGCTACTTCTATTCCTGTTAATTAGCATTTCTGGGATATTTGGGAGGAAAAAATGGGGAAACAAGTGTCAAAGAAGTCCCTTCAGCAATAAAACTGATCACATTATTGCAGCCAGAAACTCACAAGACAATGTGAGCAGTGTGCTCATGCAGCTAGATACTTCCATGAATGATTCAAATTAAGTATCAATTGTTTAATAACGAACACGCTGCACTGAAAAAAAAAAAAGGCCTCCAGTGAAGGTATGCTTTCCTTTTTTTTAATGCTGTGACTAAAGTTATTGAGATAAAATTTGGTGTCCACCCTCATATCTTTAGACAGAACCCGTGACAAATGTTATATGGATTCAGAGAAAGAAGAGACTCAAACTGATGAAGATTCTAAAAGAAAATGAAAGGAAATATGAGTCTGGAAAACTGAATAAATAAGATGCATTATGTTTGGACCCAGTTGGACCCTGTTTCAGACTCTCAGAATACTCTCAACTTGTCAAGGCACTACACTGCATATCACTATTTTTTAAAGCTGATGCATGATGTTGGTGTTCACATATTTCTTAAATAAATTATCTGACACAGAGTCCTCTCTGTTTGCTACATGGATAAAAGGGAACCAATTTAGTGTCCGATTTATACCACAGAAATTAAATACTCATATAAATGTTCTACTGGATTTATACTGAGTTTTCGGAAGGTCACAAAAAGAGGAGATCCAAAAGACTGCTGGATGCAGGAGACTTTTTCTAAAACACGAACTGTTGAAAGTCCATAATTTCAGTTTGAGGAACATATTTTGAACCCTGTATTTCCCAAGAAGAAGAATTTAAATGTTAAATGTTTCAGCTCTTGAGCTGGAAACAACTTGGGACAGGGTTCAGTTGAAGCATATGAAAATATTTTTTTTTTAATTTGCAGAAATTTTAAAGGCTTGGTGCACAGAAAAGCTAAAGCTGCTGGAAAACTGCACATCTCACAAGAGCATAGAGGGGAAATATGCTTCTGGAGATGGATTAATGAGGAAAATTGAGACAAGGACCTCTCACTGAGCATGCCACTGGATGGTTGACACAGAATGAGACAGTGGGGTCTGGATGGATTGTGGTATGGCTGATCATGAGTCCATACCGTCATACCCTTACACACATACAAGTTAGTTAAAACAGGCTCAGACTTGCAGGCTAGAAGAGTGCAGGCTCCAGGGGCTCATCTACAGGAAAGCTGGGTGCCCACCGGTGGCACCACAGGTGCTGCTGACAAGGTTCCAGCTGCCGCTAGAGCAAGGACTGCTCACCCTCAGCGTGGCTCCTCCAGTTTGTCACACAGTTATTTTTCTGTACGATGACATGCTGTGTGTGCAGGGAGGTGTGTCAGGGAAGGAAGATAACACTATCTCAAGGAGAGCTGCTGCTGGCCATGCTGGCACTGCTTTGCCCTTTTGCAGCGGTCGGACCCACAAGCAGGACCAGGCTGCACCTTGGCATCGGGCAGTGCAGGGCCTCCAAACCAGCCTGGGCAGAGGGGGTGAGCTCAGCCACACCCATGCCCAACATGACTGGCAAACCTCCAGTTTCACATCAGGCTTCTGGACCAGAATAGGACTTTGTAATGTATTCCAGTGGCTTTCAGAAAGTGGAAGCATCTCACATCAGCAAATAGATAAAAGGGTATTTATTAAACTACATTTATATATTTATATAAATATTTATGTATTTATAAATCTAATATAAATATTTTAAAAAAGGCTTTTAATCCCAGATAGTTACATGCAAATTTAATTTAAAAACTTATGTAAGTTATTTAAGATAACATACTTGAAAATGTATATCATTTTTATATACATATAAAATATCTCATTTTTAAAATCTGATTTAAATTTGTAAATCCAGGAGTAATGGGATATGGCAATTGGCATCCCAAAGCCATAACTGAGTAATGACTTAGTTGTGATTTCGACAGAAGTCTGTTCCTAAAAATACTGACCACATTTTCATGTACATCTAGGAAGCTTAACAGAAGAAAAAATAAAAAGGCATCAGTGACAGGACCCTGAAGTTGTGTTGGGGAAAAAGGTTCTTCACCCAGAGGGTGGTTGGGCACAGGAACAGACTCCCCAGGGAAGTGGTCACAGCCTGACGGAGTTCAAAAAGAGTTTAGGGATGGTTCCGTGCCGGGCCAGGAGCTGGACTCAAAGATCCTTGTGGGTCTCTTCCAAATCAGCTTATTCTGTGATTATAACATATTTTTATAATGATCAGCATTTGCAAAAATGCCGTGCTTGAAGACTACGGAAGGTTTTATATATGTTCTAGTACTTCCATAAGCCTCAGTGGTCTCAGGAACAGCTTAGATGAGCTAAGTATTTTTCTAGCATCAGTACTTCACCATCTGTTTCCTCCTGCAAACATCATTCTCAGCAGGAGCCAAGCAGGGTATGTAGCAAGCACTGAGAAATGGCAGAACTATAAAGTAGGAACACAGTATAGGAAAACATCTACTTATAGGGTGGACTGTCACCAAGGGAAGCAATTTTTGTGTTTTAGTGTAATAAAACAAAATAATTGTACCACACTGAACCTTTCCTGCAGTTTTAATACCAGATGCTAAAATATGAGGTACCTGATAAAATGTTTTTAAGTTTGATACAATTCTTGACATAAAATTAGATTGGACAAAATTGTGATTAAAAATAACACAGCACTGCAGATTCAGGAATTCTTTTCAAGATCAGTAAACTAAAGAAGAAGTAAGTCATGCCATTTTCACTCCTCCAGTTTCTATGGCTACTGAAAACCAAGCTTAGAAACGGAATGATGCATATGTCTAACTTGGCAAATAAATTAAAGTCTAAATATCAGTGTAATAGTGTAATTCTGAACATTATTCTAGCTTCCTGTATTTGAGTTTCCTTTACATGAGCTTGAGATGAGATAGAACATAATTACTTGTTAATTGCTTTTCAGAGAACAGCCTGCAACCAGGAAAAGTTAACAGGCATGAGAATATTGGCTTATATTCAAGCTGAACCTTCCACAGCACAATAATATATTTATGATCAGCTATTGAGGAGCTACACAGTTACGCCAACATCACTTCACTTGAACTAAAGGTCCTGCATCTCCCTACCTGCCACTTGAAAACAGTGTAGGTCTTCCACGGATTTTGTGTTATCAGCTCTGATGGGTGGCTTAGATACTCCAGAGCTGCTCAAATAGCATCAGGATCCCAAGTTAGGCAATTAAAATGTTCTTTCTGTGACAGAAATAGCTTTCAGGCTACTAGAACAACAGCTAAACAAATTCTGGGTTTACGCTCTGGCAGCAGATAGTGAACTAAAGGAATTACGCTGGGACATGCAGATTGCATCAAGGATTTAGTAGGCAATGAATAGAAAAATTCATCTGGGAAGGAAACACAAGAAAAGTACTTTGGGAAATGATGCACTGAACACAAAAAAAGAGACATGGGTTTTGTGCTCTGATAAGATCAAGACAAGCGATGTAACCTGCTTGCCTCTTGATGTATCAGATCATACTGGTACAGCTTACATGCACTGGAATGATTACCTGGCACATGATACTGGAAATGATTCAGTATTTAAGTAATGTAGCAGGCAAAGCTCCTTTTTCCTCATAGGCCTTACACCTTGCTCTCTGAGTATTCTTTTTTACATAGGCTTTGTTCTTTTAAGCTGCTATTCAAGCCACACTGAGACTTCATTAAACATATTCTAAAAACATTAAACTAAAAATTTTTAGTTCATAGAAGCACATACAATTTCTGGACCCCCGAAAAAAGCACCCCAATATATAATTAATTTTTTAAAAATTAAGGCAATTTGATTTCATCTGGTTTGGCCCTGCTCTTTGCAGCTCTTATCCCTAAAAGGCTGCCACCCACTATTTGCTGCACAGAGGTGTTCTCCCTGCTCAGCTCCATCTTTTGGTTCCCACATGTTTTGCCTGGCCATCTCTACTGGCCTTGTCCCTCCACCAGCCCTGGAAGGGCACCTACACCAGTACCACAGCTGCACATGGGGGTTTCTTCCAGTTTTATTCTGTTTTCTCATGGATAGTGTATTTCTCTTTTTAGTAATTTCCAAGTTTCTCTTTTTTCTCTTAGAAAACAAGGATGTGAGGTAGCCACATTTTCTCAGGTATTCTCTCTCCCTCTCTTAGACCTGTCTATTCATTGTGCCAGAGACACTTTGAAAGGCACATATATTGTCATATTAATTTTCATTTGGGATTCAAATTTACCTAAATGAGAAGGCCTGTCTGTACTAAATAACTTTTAGAAACACTTGAAGAAGTTAGTAAAATGCTAACTGTTTTGAGTTCTCTTGAGGGCAGGAGGATCTAGAAAAGGCACATTTTGTGCAGCAACAATCTGGATCGGGAAAGACTGCCAATCAAAAATCACATGAAAGGGGCATGGTAAGGAAGCAAGAGAAGTCCTTTCAGAACAGCTAAAGAAATATAAATATCCTCAATCCTTCCAGCTTGTGCATCTTACTCAGCTGCAGACTCAGAGAACTTGGGAAGCAGCTGAACTGGTACTAGTGGCTTCTTCCCTGCCTTGAGGGGAACAGAAAACTGAGATTGCAGTGATTCTTCTACAGTCGCCACTGCAGTCACCTTTGCTAAATAAGAACAGCACTTGATGAGGGATTGGTACTTTTCCATTAAAAAAACCCGAACAAAACACAGTTTCCTCTTTACTGTCAGAGCAATTGGCTGCGATCAAGCTTTCCACCAATGAATAGTCTTGTTTGAGTATTTTTCATTGGGAATAGAGAGCTAGAAGTGGAAAGAGCGTTTAACTAGGACACAGCCAGACGATCTGGCAGTGGATATTTTTCTAAGGATTTTTGTCCATATGAGTTCTGAGCAAAAATGCCAAATGACATTCAGAAGAAAAAAGATTAAGCTGATAAAACAGTTCAGCAGGGCTTTTCCTACTATTTTGGCTGCCTGTGGTACACAAATTACATTATACTTTTTGCTTGATTAAAAGGAAAGGAAGTAAAAGTAAGTACTAACCTTCCTTTTTAATTAAACTGATTAAAAAGGATCATCTGTTTATTTGTCCTTTCATTTCATATTTCACTAGCCAAATGGGTTTTCAAACAGAGCTGTGCTGCAAGATATAATATCTCTAATGAGGTTGCAACATTTTTGTAGGTATCTACTTAGTTTATCAGGAGGCCTCATTGTTAATAGTCTTCTCTGCCCAAGCAGCTGTGCCTGTGATATTAGAACACCATGTTCCCTCCAGTACAGCGTGTGGAGTTATTTCATGTCCAACCAGAGATAAAATGCAAGCTACTCAAAAGGAACTTCCAAATCACCCTGTAAAAGGAAACTGCAGAGAGACAAGCTGCTGGTAAGAAGAGAGATGAAACGGTTATGTTAAGCACTTACTGACCATATTTTTCTTTCACCAAACCACATTATGCAACCTGTCAGGTGCAGAATACTTGCAGTTTCTAGGAGCAGAATAAGCATTGCAGATACATGCAGAGCAAGTATCTTTATTGAAATGACATGCTAGAAAAACAAGGTCATTTTGCATGGAAGTCAGGATGTAGAGGGAACAGGTGGCAGATACAGATATTTTGGAAAGGAGCATGCAAGAGAACAGATTTAATCTGCATTGTTACAGAGGTCAGTGGATATTTCCCTTCCTTATTTACACATATTTACTGAAAAGAGAGTGAGACCACATGGTAATATATTTTTAATCTTAAGTATTCCTGCAGGCACAGCTGTGAGGAGCTGCAGTGTCACCTGAGCAGGAATGGCATTCTGGTTTGTGGGCAGCTCAGGGGGAACCCTGGGAAGGGGTCAGGGACCCCTAAAATAAAGAAATGGTTTGCAATGGGTGCCAAACTTTTCGCTGGCTACATTTAAATGAGGTAATCCTCCATAGCAGATCTAGGCTTATTGTGTCTAAAGGTTCAGGATGAAATTCATTGGGAGACATTCTCGCTAGCTGATTTGGGAATCTTAAACTTTCTTTCTTCTTTCTTACCCTAGCCCTCTGTCACTTGGGTGATTTGTGCCAGGCATCTGGTAGCAGACGTCCTCTGCAGAGAGCTCTCCAGCAAAAAGGCATGAAACACTCTAGCCTTTTCAACATCATCTGTTTAGATCTTTCCTCCCCTCAGTGCAGCAGACCAAAGCTTTCTCAGCCTTCCTCTTACCATTAGTGCAATTATAGAAGGATTTCCTGTTACTCCTTACAGGCCTTTCTGCGGGTCCCTCCCTAAGAGTTTTTCTCTCTTGCTGTTGCAGCTGTGCTGGGGTTTTTAGTGTTCTCCTTCTGAACCTAGCTGGGTAACAGAGCCTTCCACAGCAGTAGCTTGCATTCCTATCCTCTGCTCTCCCTACTTATTTGTTTCCCTCTGACTTTACCTATCACCCTTCAAGGCTGGTAAAATCTGCTTGAGTATCTACAGCCTCACATTCTTTCTCTTTGCAGAAAATTGGGAACTCCAAAACTTCAGAAATAGCCCAGGCTGTCCCCATCATGATCTCTAAAGTTGTTGAATAGTTAATCCTCATGTATTATTTTCCCAAGTAGTTAAAGCACTTCATTACCACTCCTGTGCTTTGAATGCAGAAATGTAAAAACATTCAGAAATAAAACCCCCTTCACATCTCTTGCTTTTTTGTGCTGAAACTGTTCCTCACTGATATGTTAGCATATGAAGAGGTCAGGAAAAAAAAAATCTTTTATTTTTTAAGAATGTAAGTTACCTCTGATACAATATACCCAGATAAACACAACTCTCAGGTCTTGCAGTGTAATTGAGCAATCTGTTGGAAATGTGAAAACTGCAGACAGCTTTTAAATAAGTTGGTTGTAGCTTTATTTTGATTCTCTCCAAAACTGTAGAGTAATTTAATACTAAAGGATCTCATCCATATTGCAATGAAACCAAGAGCAAATTTCGTGTACTCATTGGTGGACTTTGGCTACAACTGCAAGTATGGAGCAAAATGAGATGTTCAATGTTTTACTTAAATCTCAATAACCAAAATCGGGAGGAATATTTTTAATTGTTTATAACCATAAAATTATTATACTTAATAATCCCATGTCTTATTTTATTGGTTTTATAAGAAACAGAGAGTGTTCTTAAAAAGCCCCATTATTAATGATCATGGGCAGGGATCTTACAAAATGCAGACTATCTAAAATATCCCTTTGAACCCCAAATAATAGTGTTTTAGCATTTGCTTTATTTAGCTTCACTGTCTTTTTGAGTAATCCATACTGCTTTAAAAGCTTAATAATCAAATAAAAAATTATGGTAATCACTAAATACAGAGCTATTGGTGTAAACAAAACTGTACAAGTATAGTTCAGATCTAGGGAAAGATGAAATACCATCCAGGAAGCAGTGGACTAGTATATCTAATTTATTTTTCTCTCTTCATGGGCAAGGTAGACAACCAAAAAAAGATGTTTAGAAGAGAAGACAAAGTAGTAGTTTTATCTCCTGCACTTCATTTTCTAGGCTGAAAAAGAATTGCAATTAAAATATGGACTGGCATCTCCGGAACTGCGCAAAATTTGGGTGAATACTTTTAAGTGCAAAAGCACGCTTTTCATAATGACTAATTGGATGAAAATGGAACTACATCAGTATTTTTATGAAAGGAAGATATTCGACATCACAACACCGAGCGGAAGCAAAAGTTATTTCTAATACGCCATTAAACTGCTTGCATCTGTGGTTGTGCAGTGGCAGGATGTGCAGTAAATATTTTCAGATTTTTGCTTGTTTATTTTTGGGAGCACTTTGCAGCAGAAACTTGCACCATTCTCAGCAAAGATAAGGCAGACTATGGTCCTGAGATGCTGTACAAAACCATTCTTCCATTGTTGGAAAGGGACACAGCATTTTTAAAAGGCAAAGTGACAGGTTGATAAGGGTTTTGTTCAGAAATTGCAGAGCGATGAAGCAGGTCAGAAAGGTGTGCTTATTTCAACAGGTCTTGATTTATAGCAGAGGGAAGCTGGGGGCTGCGCAGCCCAGCACCTATTCCTGTGGGACACGACAGCGCTGTGTGTTGGCATTCCAGCTCTTGTTCCCGGACAAAGGAGCTTTCACTTAAACTGATAGGTATTGAGTAACGAGCCCCCAAGCCCCCACACAGCACAACAAACCAAATGTAACTGTCTCAGCAAGGCTCTGTTAAAGCATGGGAAATTTGCCATGGCCCCATGATTTTTCATTTTAACTGGAATAAGAAAGATTCCATCAACAATTACAGAGCAGAGCAGCAAGAAATTTATGTTTTTCTTTAGCAGCTGCTATTGTGCAGGATAGACAAAGAGCTAAGGTAGGAAGCCCTTTTCAGTGTAAAACAGGTATCTAATATGCAGAAGAAGATAAAACATAGAATCAAGATCTTTCAGATAATAAAATATACTGAAGAAGCAAAATCATGCCTTTTCTACAGCCCTAATACGGCTATAGCCAGTCTTCCTTACCTCTTATGAGTTCCTCTGCTACTGTTACAGCAACTTCTCCTTGCTTCTTGGTGTATTTGAACAAGGGTTTTCCAAGAGTCATTCTTTGACCTTCCCAGGTGCTGCTCATTTAGAGCTTCATTTTGTAGGCACTAAGTCCAGTAGAGGTCAATGATGACCACAAGCACTAAAAGCCAGAATGCACCTTAGTATGCCTTGTTATAGACCTGAAATTTTCACTATGTTAAAGTAAGCATTTAAATATTATGCCTCAAAGGTGGTATAAGAGGCCATAATAATTAATTTCAAAGTTATAATTTTAATTAACACATATCATAGCCTACCAGCCATGTTTTCCAATGTCTCATAGCCTTGGTGAAAATGACACATTATTAAGCAGAGGAGCACAAGACTCAGAGCAGATTAACTTAGTGCAAATGGGTTTTTGCTGCCAGAAAGACTACTAATGATCTACTGTTTCCTAAACCAAAGGTCACTATTCCATCCTCTGAATTCACGCTCATTTCAGAGCAGGCAGAGTAAGATTTGGGACCTGGTCTTCAGTGTGCAAACCTATGTCTGGAAGACAGGCATCCTACTTTAGGACAGAGGGAGATGATGCATGTATCTCTAAAGGTAATCTAAAAAATACCTAGCAGATATTCAGCTAGAAATGCCTGCAATGATCAAAAGCCAAATTAAATACAAATTTATGACTGTGCCACTGCAATCCAAATGTGAATACTGTAAGCAGTGGTAGGAATGTCCTAGAAGTAACAGATACTAGCCAGATCCTGTGTGGTAACACTTTATGGATCAAATTTTTCACATTTGAAAGATGCATGAAAAAGTATGCTGGGGACCTACAAAAAAAACCTTGGTTGGGATCAAAAAGGTGAATAGAATTATTTCTTACAATAGGGTGATTAATTAAATGAAATTAGTAGAAAGAAAACTGGAAACAAATAGATTTATTCCTTTTTTTAGATGCAGAATTAACTGAACTGCAGACTTCGGACTTAAAAGTTCAAAAGAGCTAAGAAAAATAGTGAGATAAAATCATGGAGTGTAGGCCCAATGCTGGCTATTGAACAGGATAATCCAAGTACAGCTTACATGGGAGGAAGAGTTCATTGCTTTTTGTTTTGTTTTGTTTTTTGTTTCTTGTTTTTGGAAATAGCATTCTGAGATGTTGCATAAGCTAAACATGAGTTGAAAATAAGAAGTTAAATATATTGATTGAAACCACTACAGAAAGAGCACATTTGTATTTTCATTACAGTTAAGAGCACTGATACCATGCAGCTGATGAGCTGTTTTGAGTAATGACCCATATCTATTTTGTCATCCCATGCCCCTCCCTGTTGTAGCACAAGAAATAATAAGTTCTAATTCTCAAAGCTGAACTTGTTGCCTAGTCCACATTAATAGTGAAAAACATAATCAAGACTAATTTGATGAAACAAAAGGCTTTTGATTAAATAATATTATGCAGAAACATACAAATAAATTAAAACAATATTTCCTAGAGTTACACTGCTCTCAGGTCCTAGTAGGGATTGAATTTAAGTGTGCAATAGGTCATATTTAAATTCACTTCTGTTAATAATTTCATCAGAAATACACAGAGACTGGTAAATAATAGGCTAAAGGGTAGGACACTGACAGTGGCTGTCATGGGTTTGCTAAGTAGGAAAGCAGGAAATCGCCAGACCTCCCTTCTTTCACATTTCTCCCATGCACAAGGGACAGAGAAGAGGTATCTTTTTCCCATGGAAAAAAACCAGCCAAACAAATTCTAAACTACCTCCTACACTTTCCTTAGAGCTAAAACCCTAGCTGCATGCTGACCAGCTCTTGGCTCCTCACAGTTACCCACTGTCAACTCCAAAATCTGTAGCACATTAAGAAAGCACAAAGTGAGGACAGCCCAAAGTAAAGTGAATAAAAATTATGACAAATATTGCAGAGAATATAATTCCCTTTTTATTCAGCAAACTCTGCTTTGGCAGAGTTTCCATTCTGAGATGGCAGAAAAACAGAGAAAAAACCCCAAGGAATCAGGGAGAACTCATGTCAAAATACAGTGCACCTTGATTTGAGCCTTTATGATGATCTCTTCAAAATACAACTCTGCGAACAGCATGAAAGTATAAAGTGTGGCTTGAGAAAAAAAAACCGAATAAAAGTAAGAATATATCACATCAGTCAATCTCTATTTCAGGAAATGATGCAAACAAAGTCTGCAGCAAAGTGAGCCTCCCAGAAATACTCTGCCACCCACAGCATTGTGCAACCTTCCTTCGGTGTGAAACACACTGGGCTTAGCTCCTGCTAGCAGCAGTTAGCTGCACCCCATGCAACCTTGCTGAAAGTTAAAGAAACAACAACTAAAAGCTGTTTTTTCCCTCCCTCTGCAAAAGAGCGTCTGATTAAACTTCTGTTACAAAGCTCTACGACAGCAGAAATGAGTCCTGCAGTTTGACAGGAAAACTGCCTGCTCTACATCCCACCAGAGGGAAGGGAAAGGCCAGTTTGCTTGAGAGCTGTTCATGTTTTGGATCTTGCCCCTTTTTGGAGCTTTTGATCTTCAGCTTTGTCTGGGATTTTTCCCCATTTCTCTCACTTTCCCTCCCATCAGCCAGTTTTGTTTCTTTCTACTCACAGTTTCCAAAACTGAACAAACAAGGAAAATACATGGTCAGGTAACAAAACTCAACACCTGACAATAACACTTAGGCAAAACTCATGCAACACTTGCAGCTGATAAATCAGTATATCAAATAATTTTTAATTTGGCTGCCACTACAGTGAGTCTTGCATATAGAATATCCCACTGCACTACCTCAAAACCAATACTTTCTAAGCATATCTACGTGGATATTTCCTGGCAGAGTAACAGCTGCCTTAAAACCATTGACTAAGCAAAGTAGGACTAGAAGAAAGCACATTATTTGACCTTATCTATCCTGCTCTCAGGATATTTGGTTGGATTTTTTTCTCCCCTATTCTTTTGAGGCCACAGCTTCCCACTGCTGCTGCAGCAACAGTTCATCTGCTATTGCTTTCTTGCTTTCTGAGCAGAGCTGGTGGCAGGAAGCCACAATTGCTCCTCGTGTTTATCTCTCCCCATCTCGCAGCCCTGACAGAGTGAGTCTATTTGGATAGCAAGAAGCTGTAGTCACTAAGCAGCCACAAAATTTAAAAAGGGACATTTCCAGCGACTTGCACTCCTAAGAGTAAGCGCAAAGCAAGTCTTTTATAATAGAACAAGTATATTTTTTAATGTGAATGGAATGAGAAAAACAAATAGCAGGTTTGTGTGGGTGCTTTACTTACATTATCCTAAACTAAATCTTCCTGCTTAAGAATAAAAAAACTCTTCATCCTAGAGATGGTTTTTGCTGACAAACATATTAGCAATTACTTCGTATTCCAGTTACGATCTCTATGTATTTCATCTTGAGTCTTTCTGTGAGAAGTTCAGAACCATGCACAGCCCACGTTCCTTCTTTTTCTAGAATGTGGTTCCCATTTCCCGAAGGAATCAAACACCCAGACCCATTTAACCCTTTCCTGGAATATTTAATATTCCCTGCCTCTGGAAGAACTGTTTCCATCAAATAGTTAGAGAAAACACTTGAAGAGGTAGGTCTAAAATGCAAGCTTCAAACTCAGATCTCAGCTTTCCCAAAAGAGGTAGTGCTCAGATCTAGGACTTTGGTTCAAGGTCAGCCAGCGAGCCAGGAGTAGACTTAGAGGACATACTGGGATCAGCAGTGCTTGCTCCCTGTCCTGCCTCTGTACTTGGACTACTTCTGGTGTTTTTGTATAGAAAATAATGACTGCAACACTCTCCAAGAAAGACTAATAGAATGGTGATTAGACTGCTAGCAGTAGTTATTCTTCTAGATGGGTCACTAGAACTAAAGACAAAATCTTTCCTCAGCGGTGCCCCTGAAAAGTAAGATTTGATTCTATGAACGCCATCACAGAGTTCAGGTCTTCTGCTCATGCATAGTCCAAGGGTTTGATGAGATCAGGGTGCAATTTTTACATCTCAAGCACCACTATCTTTAGCAGACTTCCATTATAGACAATGAAAAGCACATTTAAAAGAAGGAGCTGTGCCTGCATTTTTGCAAAGGTAAACTCTGCCTAATCTCTGCACACGCCTGTCCTCTTGACAGCGCTAGTGCAGCCCCACTGGACCAGATGTGATACTCAGTGCCTCTGCATGGGGTGAGGGTTGGTTTGAGGAGGTTTGTGCTCCTTAGTTTTTCCAAATGATGGGCAAGATTTCCCAGTGCACTCTGCCTGCCTTCTACTGCTTCAGGGATGCAGAGTGGTCATAAAGTTTAATTGATCAGTTAAGCAGGCTTTTCAGTTGCTGGAGTGCCAAAAAGCAGATTGAGCAAACTAGTGAAGCTGGATCATTACTGTGTTGAAACCAAGACACACATATTTGTGTGTGTGTGTGAGAAAAACATTCAATATGTGGGCTAAAGTATCCTTAATACAGAAGTGGGTATGGATTGTACAGGAAGGCACATGTTTCAGAGTTGTGGAGTGAGTTACAAGCAAGGACCCTAATCCTCCCTGATTTCATTACAGGATGGCAGAGGGAGCCCCCAGTGCACAAGACAAGCTGGCATAGTCAGGCTTCTGTCTGCAAGATGGAGGCTGCAAGATGGAGAGGAAACACTGGGAAAGCAGCTGGGGCTTCCTTCTATACCCCCTAAGCAGCAGAAGTAACCTTCTGTGAACGAAACACAGGGAAAGGAAAAAAAAAAAAGCACATAAGTTTTTTTTGTCCATGACAATTTGCAAAAGGAGGAATCTAAACTCTCATGGGGAGTGGAATTCGGTGAAGGCGGCTGTAGGTGAGGGCTCAGACCAGCTCTGCTTCTCGTCTGCTTGTCCTTTACCAGCTCTCTTTGGCAGCCCCACAGCTTTTCTCCCCACCCACCACTGGCAGGTTCCTATTTCTTTTTAAGCCTCTTGGCTGTGGGTGACGCCGGATGCATGTGCCTAAAGAGAGGACAGCAAACACTTTAGGGTAGTGGAGGCCTCTAGAGACAATTTCACTACAAATAAATTCTTCGGTTATCTTAATGCCAGCAGGCATCTCAGTAAAAGTGGTTTAATGTTCAAGAAAGATGCCTGCCTACTTCCAGGTTAACAATTCTTTTTTTAGTAACAAAGCTGTTTGCTGACAATATTAACTATTGGCTAGAGTAGTGCTGCTCAAACTCCCAGCTACAGCTACCAAAGGAGCCATGAAACAGTTCAAAAGGGCTACAGCTCACAAAGAGTTAATCAATCCAATTAATATTTTTATATTAAACTGTCAACAGTTCAAGCTACTAAGTATTTTTTTGGAAAGTGGGTGTTATGCAGGGCTTGCAGGATTTTCAGAAACAGATAAATCAAAAAGCAAGCCATGCTTGGAAAACCAAAATAATATAAAATTGTGAAATGGGCAACACCAGCCCCCAGCTCAGACCCCATATGAAAAGCATTGCTTTTGAGATCCACATCAAAGTTCATAGCAACATTTTTTCAAGCATTATTTTTGAGTCCATGACAGTAATACAAATCAGCTGATTTCTAGTCATTCTTTAGTACAGGTAAGTAGTGACAAATTTGAGTTAGTGCAAGCACACTTCACTGTAGCTTGTCCACTATGTTTGAGGTGCAGGTCTTGCTTCGTGGTGATGGAAAAGCTATGGGAACATTAGCATTCACCCACATGGCATCTGGCATTAATGCCAACCTGGTGTGCCCTCAGTCTCCATACTACAAGGACACTCATAGCTACGCTGGGCTGCACACTAGCTGGCCTCACCCTCTCACATGGCTCCTGCCACTCACCCACATTTAGACCAGCCCTGAGTCTGTTCCAGGCTGCTTGTCACAACCCTCTGACAAAACAAAGAGAGGCAAAGGGATAAAGGAGAGAATTAGCAAGGAGGGAAGAGATGGAAGGAATACGTATGTAGATTGGAAAATGCTTGAATAGATCACTGACTATGGTTTTCAATTGTGTTTGAGGAAGCCTTCAGTAGAAAGCATTCTACAGGACTCCAAACAGATGACAGAAGTTGCAAAGGTCCCTTTAAGTGAACTGATTTCAAATCTAGATCAGATTAGAACAATTAGAGGACTGATCACTAGATGGTTATGCAAGAGTCACATGTGAAATCATCAATGAGTCCCTATAGTGTAGCTTGAGTGAAACCCTCTGGCCAGCCTTTCCTCTGGAGAGTTAATACAGGAATAGCTGAAAGAAAATGCATTTTGAGATTAATTCTTCATTTGCAGAACATCTCATAAAGTGGTTGTTTCTTTTGGATGTTTGGCAAAGAATAACTGCATACATTCTTTAGAGTAGTGTTAGGTTGTTTGGACCAGAGCTACCTATTGAACAGTTGTCACATCATTACTCAGGGACATATGCCAACAAATCTGAAATCCAAACTTGCAGACATTAACAGGAGCATGGAGAATTTAGATAAAATGTGCATTTCAAACTCTAAGCAGGCAAACCTGCACTGACATTGCTCTATATAAAGCAAGATTTCTGTTGCTATGGTTTCCAAATGGCCTCATTGTAAGCAATCAATAAAGGCACTGAGTGAAATTGTTAAATTAAAACTGCAGATCTTGATGCTGAAGGCAAGGACTCTGTGCATGTTCAGTCACAACTATAGGTTACTTTGTTTAAGTCTTTGTATTCAGAGGATTTGATCACTGCATAAAGGAAATTCATGCAGGCACAGCCTGAGATCACACAGAGATGGTCTCTCTCTTTTTGCACAAATGATGGTTTGACTTTTGTGCTGTTGAAAGGCAAATATCTGCCAAGATCATGACATACAACTAAGTGCAGAATATTTCATTCAAAATGATAAATTGCTGTATCACATTTTATTATTTTATTAAAGCACTATTAATATTATTTCTGTTACATATGAACTGTATGAATGACATTTCAAAAATTAATACAACAGAGAAAATTTCAAGTTTCTATGGTTTTAGTGAAAAAGGTATAAAAACCAAGTACATTCAAATTGAACATCAAAAGATCTGAAACTGGAAGCTGTCTATGGATAAAAAAGTATTTTATCAGCTTGATATGAAGCAGCAAAAATACATAATTACCATTAAACAGATTTTGGGATGACAGAAGATTGTGAAAAATTTTGTTTGTGGCTTACCCATCTAAAATGCTACTGACCATGGAATGGAATTACATGGTAGAGATTATGTGGGACCTTTTTTTCAAAATACTTTAACTCTTAAAATAAACAACTAGCAACTGAGTCCAGAATGCATAATAAACAGACTTGAAGAGCTTTTAACCCCAATCTTACAAAAAAAAACCCCGAAAAGTGCTTATATAAGAATAACTAAGAATAACAGCTCAGAGCATCTTTAAATCCAATGGAATACTTTTTTTTAAACCCTTAATACCCTGGTGTATTTGTCCCAAGTGCAACCCTGGTGTGTCTGTGAGATACTCAACCTGTTACCTTTCAAACTCCTCAAAATAATGAAATTGGTAGAAGAGAAAGGTTTACTCCCCTTGATACAGACAGCATGCTAGATGGAAATGTTCCAAAGATTTCCAATGATAATGAACAGAAGTCCTAATTATAAAAGGCAGAGGTACTTTAAAAAGCTTAATCTAATTAACTTTCAATTAGATATAAATTATGAGTCTATGTCATTCTGCAAACAGAACTCAGGCTCCTAAGTTACCTAAAGGCAGAGATTTTGTATTCCTTTTAGATTTAGGCATCTAAGTCTCATATGCATTTAAAACATTTTTGAAATCTATTTGAAATCTGGCATTCATTTCTAATCTAACCACTGATTTTTGTGTGGTATAAAATCACCAGTTTGTATTTCTCTACTTACCTTACTCTCCAAACTCCTTAATTTGACAAGGCTTTGTAAGCTTGCATGAACAGTGTCTTTCATGTGTAAAACTAGAGGCACCAACCATAAAATCACAGAACCCTCTATGTCAGAAATGACACTATAAGATCATCGAGTCCAACTATAAACCAAATACTGCAAAATCCAACACTAAAACATTTCCCAAGTACCACAACTACACCTCTTACAAATACCTCCAGGGATAGTGACTCTGCCACTTTCCTGGGCAGCCTGTTCCAGTGCCCAATCACCCTCTGGGTGGAAAACCTTCTTCTAATATTCAACCCAAACCTCCCGAGACAACTTCAGGTCATTCCTTCAGGTACTGAAAGAACAATGGACTACTAGATGAGACTTTATTTGTATGAATGTTCCAGTGCGTCATCATAGAACACATATATAATTCTTTTACTTTGGGTGGGAAACCTTCTCTAGAAGAACAAAGTACCTTACAAAATGTGAATTTTGTCTTCATAAATAAATGCATCTGGTTTGCTGTCTAACCATCTGGATTTGTCTAAAGTTTATAGTCTCCTGAGTGTTATTCACAGGCCCACATATGATCAAGCCTCCACAGACATTTTTATTCAGTAAAAGCTTTCCCACAGCCCTTCATTTTTTCTATCTGTTTTTGATCTTGTAAAAAAATGTCACTTTAATACGTGTGTTGTAATACTGCATGTGTTTGTGTTTCTGTGAACTGTGTAGATCTCCTAGTGTGTAGATATTACGGGCTAGATTCTCTTGGGAACAGTGGAGGAATGAATTACAGAAGAGTAATTCGGAGATACCAGACTCTGCAACTTCTCTGCGGTCCCTGAACAAAGGGCTAGGTGAGGGTGGATAGATTACTTTAAAAGGCATCAACTATTAACATGTAACAAGGCATTGAGAATTGTTTCAGTTCAAGAGCTACAGCTGGTAATAGGTAACAACCACTTTGTCAAACCTACACCAGACAGGTACTCTGTTGTGTTTGACGATCCCATGATTCCTGACAGCACACAGTATCCAGATAACCTAGCTGTGTTCGGCTCTGTGTGAATGTGTTATTATTTTCCCTTAATCCTACAAGCTGAACAGTCACTTTGTTTCTGCTTGCTCTTTCTGTTTCATAAACACAAGATTTTCCATCTGGAGCCCTTACAAAGCCTTGCCAAAAGGGTTCATTCTCCTTTAGAGTTCAACTGCTCAAGTTTCTGAAGAAAATGTCTCAGTTCTCTGGTAGGTCAGTAAGTACACAACAGTTCACGAGCTCTGATGCTTCTGCCTAATCTGCTCTCTTACCACAGGCAATGGAAAATGTTTAACTTGAAACAACAAACATTCAAAATCAGAAATAGAAATTACCTCAGTAGATATTTATATAACTTCACAGAAGCCTATCTCTTTCTGCTTTAAACTATGATTGATGTTTTAGCAAAGTAAGTGCGTACATATTTAAGTCTTTTTCTGCTTCTCTTTTTATCTACTAGAAGTTGGCAACCTTTTGTATGTGTAACATCAAATGTGTGATTTAAAGAGAACTATAGACCTATGGATCATAGAGTACAGTATTGTATTTGTAATCTGAACATAATTAGGCCAACTGGAGTAAAAAGCCTATATTTTAAGTATGAAATAGATGTCTATTTCTACAGTCATTCTTCCTCATATTTCTTTAATATAAGAAAGTAGAAAGGATCCAAATAGCCCTGCAGAAGTTAAGACCCAGGACTTCTCTTTCTGAAGAAGAGTTGAGAGAGGGCAGCTGGATCCCACTGGACCCTGCTGTGTTTAGCTTCTAAAAATGGGAACTAAACTGAGAAGCAGCCTCCAGGGGCAGCAAAATACAGCAGGAAGCTTGGAGATGCTGTTCTGTTCTAAAAAAATAAATTGTTTCATGTATGTAATTCTACTTACTTCTTTGCTTATTAGTGTAGCTTGGGGGTACTGGGTTGTTGCCAGGTCAGCTTCTTGCAGCTTTGATTCCTGTTGACATACAAAAGTGTGAGTGTGTGAGCTCATGCACACACACTTAAAAGCAGTTTCTGGGAATGCAGAGAATAGTTTTAAGTAATTCTAATTTGCTGTCAATAGATTTCACTAAAATCTTATATGCTGCAAGAGACATTGACTGCACATTCCAAGTCTAAATCCTAAATCATTAAATTTTAGCCTTTAATATACAGACAGATTCTAAAACGAGCCATAACTTCCTGGCTGGAAAGTTAGTATGTTAACTGATTATGCAAACTTTCAGCCATTGTAAATAGGATGGATGTTGCAAATTTGAGTCACAACTTTTTTCAGATTTCAGCAACAAGCCAGGTAACAGAGCTGAAACAATGAGCCTTAATCTTTGTCTGTATGTTCAGATACAAGATGGGCTTTGTATTTCCATTGTTTTTTGTACTGAAAGAGCCAGCCTATTCATTCAAAATGAAAGTCAAGACAATCATTAATTGTGATTTTTCCCAAGTAGCAATGCTAACCCTGGTCCTAAGTAAACTATTGTACAGCTTATTATTTACATGCATTAAATTTCAGTGTGAATGAGCCTATCACAGTGTGAATTTCTACATTAGAAATTGCTTCATGTTTAAAATCTCAATGTGACATTAACATTTTTAACCCAAAAAGGGGAGTCAGTATTCACAGCAATTAGGATAACCCACATCCTTATGTTCCAGAGCTTATGCTACAGAGCTTCATTTAAGAAGGATAATTAAACCAAAAATTTTGCTTTAGATTTTAAATATATTTTTAGGAAAAAAATGTTTATTGCTATGAAAATCTTGTGTGATCCATATTTGTTTTCAGAACATATTTCTGAGAGCTGGGAAGATTTGTTTTCTGGCATGCATCAAACATTTTTCCATTGGCCACAGCATTCTTGCACTAATTGAGTTTAGAAAACTTTTCAGCTGCTGCCTGGATGAATATGATCTGTGAAAAGGAAGCCTCAGAAATAATGGGATCCATTAGCTAATTACACTTTATCATCAAACATGCATCAGTTGCAAACTGTAATATGAGAACTACATTCTGGTATCCTAGATCTTTCAGATTATAAGACCTGCCATCAAAAAGGGATGTCAGTATCTTTTTTCTTGAAATACTTCATAATTCCTAGTGAAGGAATCCACTAATTTTCAAAAGATACAAAACTGTACAAGACCAATTTTGCCTTCTGAAGAGATGATTTTGCTGCCTGAAGTAAAAACTTCAGAGAATTTGCTTTGTTTATCATGCACGAAATCTGACAAATCTGTTCCCTGGTTAAAATTATCCACTCTGCTAAAAAACCACACAAAATCCTATAAAGTACAATCAATTCCAAATTGGGATGTTTTGGTAGAAGGTGAAGATCTTTTTAAATGTGATTATGGACTGTGTAGAAGAATGTTTCTTTGCATTTCCCCTAAACGTTCCTTTACTTTAACAATAATTTTATTTCCTATGACAATATATGTAGAAGTAACTGATTGTATTTTGCCATAGCTCTCAACTTTCTATTAATGTTTCAGATAACACATGAGGAAGATGTATTATCTTACTATTTCTTCCATTATTTTTCCACTGACAGCATTTTCTCTCCTTTTCAAACGGGGAAATTTAGAGTCACATTACAGCTGGCTTTGTTAACATACTGACCTTGACTCTTTGTTGCCTTACACTATTGGCAGCTGCATGATTCTTTGCTAAGCAGAAGCTAAAATGCCGTCCTCTTTGAATGTGAATTTGATTTCAAAGATGACAAGATCTGAGTGGAGAACCAACATCATGATTTCACATGGAAGCCCACACACTTGCTGTTTTAAATTCCAAACTACACAAAATCCCAGAAAAAACAAACCCCATGCAACTATGTAAGTCACAAAAATCTTCAATAGTTTTGACTCCTGTGTTGCCAAATAAATTGTGATCATTCAAGTAAAAAATATGTATAAATTTAAAATTCATGGGTTGCACTGCATCAGCCTGACAGTCTTGGTGGGCAGTGAACTGACACACAGGATTTGTACTGCAGTTTTCCATAGGCTCCGCATTGGCAAATTTCCAAAGAAAGATTCAGTGCTGCTCTTCTCAGCCCAACTCACTGGCTCTGCTAAGCTCACCTTTGTCCACCTCCTGCTAGTCCCTTCCAGCCCTCCTCCCTGTGGAGCCATGTTATAGACACAAGGTTTGTGCTCCTGTCACATAGTGAATAAACAACTGGAGATGTTGTCAGAGACATTCCTTACAGTGCTACATCCTGCTGCCATACCCTCAACTGCTTCCAGAAAACTGGGAGAGCAGCACTGCATGTGGCTGGTCTGTGGGAGATGAGCAGGTCACAGCAGCACTTTACATCATAGCCTGCAATGAGGTCAAAGCAGCCCCAGTGGAGGAGGTCAGGTAGTGAGACTCTCTAGCCCTTAAAGCCTCACTAAATGCCCATGTCAAAGATTTAGTAGTTGTAAGAATCTTGTTGCTACAAAGATACACAACACATCATCCATTAGTAAAATGCAGAATTACTATAGTTTTCCTTCTATTAGGAAATATTAAAATGCCCTATGTCTAGATGAGTCCACACCTGCCAGCTTTTTAATGAGATGCTCTTTCTGCTAAGAGTGGTTTACCAGCAAACATGCTTTAATTTCTCTGCGTCTGATTATTCCCTATAGAATTCCTCACACTGGTGCAAAATCAGGTTAACAAAAAAAAAAAAAAAGGCCACCGAACAAATGCCTTACATTCCACAGGTGCAATTATTTCACAAATAAAAAAGAAGTGAACGCAAGAGTTTGTAGATGGTGCTTAGAGATCCTTACCATGTATTCCTTTTGAAATCTGAGATACATTACCATTTTAAAGTACTCTGTGCTCAGTAAAACTAAATAGGGATATTGTTAGTGCTGGGACTTTTTGTAAAAATATAGTATATTACCTGAGGGATTTAGTTTCCATTCTGGTATCTTTTTTTTTTTTTTTTGCCTGTTTTATGCTATTCATGTTCCAATTAACTCTTACCATGTTACAGCCTACAACCTCTTAGCTCTTATTCCTGTTTTTATGCAAGAAAGCAAAGGGAACAAGCAGCACAAAGCCTTTAACCTTATCTTCCAGGAAAACTTATATGTTAGGTACTGTCTTTTTTGCTAATAGAAGGTAGAAAGATACATGTAGGTAAGCATATCCCTGATTTTAACACAGGCTCCTCTAGGATGATTGTTTTCAGTTCCAGGAAGAGCATGCAGCAGATGAACACCCAAATGAGGATGAACTTTAAAGGACCTAAGAAAGCATGGTCCCAAAATGTAAGTTTTATACATTTTAAAAATACCTATTTCATGGTATACTTCCTATTAAAATACAGGTCTTCAGTAGCAGACCTTAGATAATGCCCATATAGGAAACAGATTTAGAGTTATTTTCTTTTTCTTTAAAAGTTCCCTGGACAACAAAACTGAATTACTAATGGCTCACCTTTGGGTTGATCATAAGTCTTAGCTGAACCTTTTTGTCTAACTGGGTTAATTAGGTATTATGTTTTCTCATTTTCACCTAAATAAAGGTTTTATAATGTCTTAATATATGAGCTCCTGCAGCTGCTTTCATTGCGCAAGTTAAAGATCTCTCTTATGCTGAGCCACCTAGCTTCACCAAATATGTAAAACCTAAAGTGGTTCTGAAATTTCCACCCATCTTCAAGAACTGAAACTAGCCAACAAGGAGGTGACCATTCCCTTTTCTCCAATGACAGGGAGACTGGATGTTAGATGCATGTGATTCTATAAACACTGCTCCTTAGGAAACAGTCTTAAAAAAATAAATCACTTCTTGGATCACATGCTAAAGCTTTGTACAATTGAGGGTTTGAGATGTGCTGAATCTTACACGTTCTGCAAAGTCCTATTCACTTGAACAGAACTAATCACTCAAATTGCATAAAGCTAAGTGCTTGTTTAAATCCTCACATGACTGATGACTAATGTTCAGTATTTAAAATCCTGTCCAAAGACAAAGGAACTGTTTCTTTCATTTGAGCAGTCAACTTTCTAAATCATCATAGTAATTTAAATATCTTATCATTTAAAGTATCTAAGAAGAGCAACCTCACTTCATCAACAGATTCCCCTTTTGTCCTTCTAGAAAATTTTGCATACTAACTGCTACCGCATTAGAAGTAAAATATTTTCAGTCTGAAAGTGACTTAAATTCCATGCTTTACGACAGATATTAAACAAGAAAAAGACGGTGACAGAAGATAAGTTTGATGGGGTTCAAAAAATCTAAAGAGAATTCTAAGTTTATCTTCAATATAACCATCACTGAGTATTTAAGTGGGTATAAGGCATTGCCTGAATATGTGTCAGTGTACAGTGCTAGGAAGTACTAGAAGCGAATACAGGGCTTAATGCTTCATCTTCTCCAGTTTACCAGAGTTCAAAATTATAAAAGCTACGGAGTTTGTATTGTTGCATCTCAAAGAGGTTCAAAGTGCGACTGTAAGCCTTTCGGGCACGGCATCATTTTGTCTTTACAGCAGAAGCCTACCTAGGTTCTGCTTTGTGACTGGGACCAGCGAAGTGCACTGTGGAGCCACCAGTGGAAGAAGCCTCTGGCAGGCTGCACACTTTCCGTCGCTCCCGAATTCCCTTCCCGCAGCCGACCTCAGGCCGGGCTCTGCCCGAGGCGGGACCGGGGAGGAGCGCCCCGCGCTGCCGCAAAGCGCGCCAGGCGGGCCAGAGGCGGGCGTGCTCTCTGTCGCGCTGCCGGAAGTGATGGCGTTGTGCTTTGCGGCGCGGTGCCCCTGATCCGAGGCCGGGAAGCCCCGTGCGGCCTTTTCGCGGAGCCGCCGCCGAGGACGGGTGAGTGCCGGGGTGCTCCGGCCGCGCCCGCCCGCGCGCCGCCCGCCCGCGCGCCTCCCGCCCGCGCTCACGCCGCTCCCTCTCTCTTGCAGGAGCAGCCATGCCGGCTAAGGGCCCCCTGCAGAGCGTCCAGGTCTTCGGACGAAAGGTGAGGCGCGGGCACGGCGGCCTGCACCATCTGCTCCTCGCTCCCGGGCTGGGCCGCGCCTTCGGGCCGTTCGCGCTCGGGGTGTCTCGGCCGCAGCTTGGGGCTTGGCCGCGGGAGAGCTGGCGGGGTGAGTCCCGCCGGGCAGCCCCGTGCCCCGCTCCGTGGCTGCCGGAGCGCGCCGTATCGCTGCGGCGTTGCGGAGCTGTGGGGGAGGGTTTGCTCCCCTCGGGAGTGGGTCTGGGCAGCCTTTCACCGGAGCCTTTAGGAGTGGTCGCCGCTGTCGTCCCCGTCCACAGCGGCCTAGCTTACTATTGCCGGTATCCGTGGGCCACGTTGTGTGGTGGTGGCGGCGGGAAGGTAAAGTTCGCCCTGTTGGACGGAATGCAGCGTCTCGAATAATTCACGGTACCAATCTCTTAAGAGAAAATGAACCACAAAACTACGGTGTTGTAGAACGAAGGGGTCTTTTCCTCGTATACAACTAAATCTTGTAACTATAAATCAAACACTGAAACTTTTGTTAAGATTCTATTTTAATACTGTGATTATACCTGGAGGTGTAGGGAGAGAAACTGTGTTTCGTTTAGTGCATAATGTTAGTCTGGGGCATAAGACTAAGACTGCTCGATTGTTAAAATAAAATGGAAGTTCCTGCTGCTTGTGCAAAAATTAAACGCTATGTTAATACACATTTGGATTTTTAGAAAACTGCTACGGCTGTTGCCCACTGCAAGAGAGGGAATGGCCTCATTAAAGTTAATGGAAGACCTCTGGAAATGATCGAGCCCAGAACTCTGCAGTATAAAGTAAGCATCCACCCAGCCTTTGCCCTGCTTCCCCTTTATACATAATTGCTTAATTGCTTCACACTGGAGGCAAGTGGCTTGTCCTTCTGAAAGTACAAAATTTCTGGTTGTTAACCTAAAATACAGATGCTGTTAGGAAGATAAAGTAAATTTCACTTTTGTGAGGGGGGTTTTGCTTCACAGGTTTCAGTTAATGTGAAAAATTTTCTGCACTTCTATCTACTTTCTAAACTGAAATGGGTGACCTAAAGCCCTCATTTTAAGAAAGTTGTTTAGAACTTTCTACAATAGCTGCTGAACAATGCTGACAAAATCTGAAACTGTCTAGATAACTATAAAGTATAATAAATAGTGAAGAAAACTACCTATAAATTACTTTGTGTCTTCAGTTTAAATAAACTTACTTCTGTATGTAGTTATGGCATTCTAGTTGTTCTGTTCTTAATTCCCATGTAAATGTGCTTTGCTATTAAGATATTTGAGACTTTAATAAACCAAGGACTGTAGTAAAGGACTACAGCACTAGTAGATGTCAAAGAACTCTGCAGGAGATGTACTTGACCTGGGTGTGTGCTTTTAAAATCGAGGCTCCATTTTTTGGAAGATTCAATAACATCACATTTGATAAGGCTACTGCAAGTTCTGATCCTCATTTCAAATGAATTTTCTTTGTGTTTCATTTCCCAGCTGCTTGAACCTGTCCTCCTCCTGGGGAAGGAACGGTTTGCTGGTGTTGACATCAGAGTCCGTGTGAAGGGTGGTGGCCACGTAGCACAAATCTATGGTAAGGTTTTTGGTGGGATTTCTGGTGTGGGCTGGAATGGGTAAAGCCAATATGGTGAGTTGACACTGTCTGGAAGCCCGGTGCCCACCAAGCCGCTATATCACTTTTATCTTGATGGGGAGGGGGAGAAAATAAGGTGGAAAAACCTTGTGTGTCAAGATGAAGGCAGATGAATAAAGCAAAAGCAAAGGCTGTTCATTGAAGCAAAGGAAAAACAAAAGGCTTCTATCAGCAGGTAATGTTCAGCCACTTCCTGGGAAGTGGGGCCTTAATACCTATAGCAGCTGCTCTCCTTTGCTTCTACTGCGGAGCAGACATCCTCTGGTATAGAATATCCCCTATGGTCAGTTTGGATGTCAGCTGTTCTGTCTGTGTTTCCTCCAAGATCTTACCCACTCCCAGCCTAATGCTGATTGAGATACATTGTAGGCACAGCCTTGGTGCTGTCAAAGCACTGCTCAGCTGTAGCCAGAACACAAACCAGATGAGTGCTGTCACAGGAAAATCATCTCAGCCAGACCCAATGCAGCCATGTATTTAAGAAGCTTAAGTTTGGAATAGTGACTTGCCATCTGTTCTTTCCCCACTGTGCAAATGTAGTTTTTCATAAGGGCATATTGGTTACATTTTATGTGCAAAGCTGTAACAGAATAAGCTGAGTGAAGCAAAATGAAGTTTTGATGAAATGCACAGGAAATATATTTACATTTTGCAGTGACAAGATAGTTCAAATGCAACTAAGCACAAGGATTTTAGGAGGGGTTTAGCATTAGAAATTATATCCTTAGTTGTGTATTGCCATGTTGTTCTGAAGCATCTTTCCAGTATGAGCAAAGCTAGGCAGTTTTCCCTTTGCAGAGAAGGCTAGGAGTGTATTTGCATTAGCTGTTGATAAGAGTTTATCTTTACAAAAGATACATTTGTTCTGCTCTTAGTTTGAATGTAGTTAGTGAAGTGGAGCTGAGGCTGCATAAAAAGCAGAGGCAAATTTTAGGCCCAAACTCAATACCATTTGTTTTTCAGAACATTAATATTTTCATCAAAATCCTGATATTAATATTTTGACTGAGAAGTGTAACAACATCCTGATGATTACTCCCATTCTCCTGGTTTAAGTTCTGATTACTGTTACTGTGCTAGTTTTTTTGTATTGCCGTGTTCTAGCACTTAGGCCATCCTGTTGTCCCTTTTGCCTATTTAGTCTTTCAACGCACAACCAGTTTTATCTTTGTTAAAAAGTGTAGACATTTCAGGGAACTGTGTTCCTAAAGAGTTTAAAGGTTGACTGCTTATAGATAGAAGATGAACCTACATTAGTACTTGGGAGAGAAGGTGATCAGGCAGCCCTTGTGCAATTTCTTGGCAAGCTGGCAGCTGTCAAATCGACAAGTGAACTGTGGGTGTTCTTAAGACTTGCCAAAGTAAAGGTGACGTGGAGTATGTGGGAGGGGATATTAAGGAGAGAAAGGACAATTTGGCAGTGAACAAAATAGCACATTTCTCAGATAACTGGCAATTTGTGTTTAAATAGATTTGCAATCCTTAATGATCTTTTCTCTTTTTTTAACAGCTATCCGTCAAGCTATTTCCAAAGCTTTGGTGGCTTACTATCAAAAATGTGGGTAACTTTGATTGTTTTATTAGCTTTAAGTGGAAATGTATGGCTTTTGGTTGTTTTATTGCAAAAAACATTAATATAGATTTGTTCCATGTGAAACAGCTTAAACGAAAGATTTTTTTTTTTAACAGATGTTGATGAAGCTTCCAAGAAAGAGATCAAGGATATCCTAATCCAGTATGATAGGACTCTGCTTGTTGCAGATCCTCGCCGTTGTGAATCCAAGAAATTTGGAGGACCTGGTGCTCGTGCACGCTACCAGAAGTCTTACCGTTAAAATTGGTCTTTAGTCATGTGGCAGTCAATAAACATAAAGAATTTGATAATTTTCATGTTTCTAAATTGCCTTTTCTTGGGTGGGTAAATAGCTTTTTTCACTGTGTGTTAAGATTGATTCACAAAGGGATTTTTATTACAGTAGAACCAGAGGGTTAATGGCAGTTCTTTTTTTATCCTTTCATAGTAATTCTGGATAGATAGGGTTTTAGGAGTAAAGAAAAGCTTTCTTCCGTTGAGGAATGTGTGGTTATCCAAACATAAAGAAGGCTGACATCCTGGATTTTGCAGGCACATGCAAGAACACAGTGGTTCATGGACAATTTCAGTCTTTACCGTTCTGGTAGTTAAGGTCAAAACCAAAGTAATTAAGGGGGCAGGGAAGGGAGGTGTGTTGACCACTTGTATTACCAGATGATGCAGAGACAGAGTCTTGGACTAGTACATCTAAATGTAGGAAACTTAAAATACATAAGTGTAGTATTTTGTAAAAATAAATCGAGAATTTTGTGTTTTGAGATTAGATCTGAGTGATTAATCCTTCAGCCACATGTTCATACAATACAAGCCCAGAGGAGTAACTGCTTATGTTACGAGCTAGATGAGGTAATTTTAATGCCTTGGAAGAAGAAAGGGTGAAAAAAGTGAGTTAAAAAGTAAATTTCAGAAATTTGGCTACAGGATGTGTGTATTACATGTAGGAGAAGTTTCAGTTTCTGTCCATTTACCCAGCGACAAAAATTCTGAGTAAATGTGGGATGGGCCAACAAGAGTCTTACAAAGACTAATTCTGTCCTTTAGAAGAGATGCAAGTAATGGGGTGAGGCTGTGGATACAAGCTGGTGTTGAGTACAGCCTGAGATGTTTCTTGTGTTTGTAAACCAGTTTGGAGCGGAATTGGAAGAAATACTGGAGACTTTAAATTATGCTGAGAGCCCAGCTACTGTTGTATTGCTCTCCAAGCCTGGTATTTTAATGTCTCTGCTTGTATGGCAGTACTGGAATTGTCATAGGGGCACCTTGGTGCTTGAGATTTTTTTTTGGGCTTTCTCCTAGCATGTTATCTTCATTGAGTTAATGGGAGATTTTCAGTGTATTCAGTCAACACAAAGTTAAACCAGCTTCCCTTGTGTATTGGGGAATTGAATAGTAAAATCCACCCTTTTGCTCTAGTTTAATAAAACTGGTGCTTACAGCTTTTTATTAATGTTAAACATTTGTCATGAGGTCTCTGCTTTTTCAGTAGAAGAGTATTAAAGGTATACTCACAGTTACTCAAGAGTTAAATGTGTACCAAACAAATTCCTTCTAAAAAAGGAATTCTGCATTCATCTCCCCGTTTTAGCTGTCAGTTTTTGCCACGAAATAACTGCATTCTATGATTTGAATAGAAGTGCAGTGTTCATATTCGAACCTCTTGTGCTCCTGTTGAAGTGAAGGGGACTGTTGCATGTTCTATCACCAATTTATGTACCAGGATTACTTGGTTTTACACGAAGCAAGTGGATACTCATCCCAGATTCCTGTCTGGCAAAATGCATGGTCTGGTTTCCTCAGTCCCCCTTTCCTGCACTCTTGAGCTCTTGGGCTGCTGAAAACTGCCATGCTCAGCCTCCTGGCTTGGCTTTCCAAGGAAAAAAGGCTGTGCAGAGCTAACTCTTGAATTCTTACGAGTTTTGCGAAAACTTGTGTCTTGATGTTAATTAGCTTCAGCTGAGGGAAAATAAAATCTCTAGTTGTTTGGCTGGGTGACTGAAAAGCAATGGCTCACTCATTGTTTAGGAAATGCTTCCTGGCCTGCCAGTTGGCTATGTACCCTGTGCTGTGGCTTGTCCAAAACTGATTCTTGTCTGGCTGTTATATCTGTGGGATGGAGGGAAAAAGAGATGGTGCAAAGTTGTGGTGGTGTGAAACTTAATGAGGCAGGGGGAGATGGAATACCTGATGCCAGTAACCTTAGGGGTGGATTTCACTGTTCTGAGGAGGCCTGATGGATCTGTTTTTCGGCTCACAGAACAGCTTGTAACAATTGGGGATTATTGTTTTGCTGTTCTTTTGTGGAAAGGCTGAAAATAAAACTTGTGTTGCTACTAATATATTCAGAGATGGTATCTGCATATCTTAGCATATTAAAATGCTTTCTTAACTGAACTCTGATCCTATAAAAGTGCCCCATTAATCCTGCAGAGTGATGTCGTTTCCACGTGCTTGCTTTCTAAATGAGAAATATTTGTAGAATTGGGCTGCTGTCTGCCTGGATGGCTGAAGATTTTTGTTCTGAGAGGTTGCTTACTTATCACCCACTAGAGGGCTTAACTTCTTTGGGAAACTGTAACTACTGTAAAGTTAGAAGGTGTTTGTAAAAATTTCTCCTTTTCTCATGTCCTGATTCTGCAGGGATGGTAATCAAGCACTTGTCATTGAGCATCCACTCTGGCCAGAGAAACACAGCCCCAGAGAAACAGTAAGAGTTTGATCTTCAAACCGTTAGGAAGGTTCTTGAGCAGCTGGGGAGATGGTTCTCAGAAAAGAGGAAATGCCCCTAACCTTGTATTGTCCAGCTCTTTCATGAGTTTCACCAATGCTAATCCTTAGGAAGATCATCTGTGCACAACAAAATGTGGCCTCACTTGAATTTTTCATTGAGAATACTATGTTTTGTTAATTATAGTGGACCCACTTTCAAACCAGGGTAAGCTTGTGCTCATGGCACAGAAGGCAGTTATTTCCTTATCCATTGTTTATAATCCTGATGAATATTGTGACCTGTATGTAAATTTAAGTCATCTCAAACATTATGTTGGAAAACTTGGAGAATTTTTTTTTTACTTCAATGTACAAATATGTTGCCACTGAAATGTTTAAATTTTATTTTTGAGAAAAAATCTGTAACTTAAAAATGTAACACTGGCATTTTTAAAGTGTGAAACAGGTATGTTCTGTATTGTGCTTGTTTTCTTATAAAAGCAGTTATTTTCTAGTGCATTTTTTTCTGTTCAAGTTTTTCAGAAATGCCAGTCTGGGACTATTCTAATACTTGTGTTGATAATATGTATTGTTGCCTTGATATAATTTGATTTGATGTTTTTAATCTCTTTCTTAATATAGTCCTCTGAGTTACAGTTCAGAGTACTTGGCTGAATAATTCTTCTTCCTTAGCTGACATCCTTAATGCGCTTGGGACTTTGCTGTTTCCTACCTTGCCTTGGGCTGAGATGTCTAGACTTTATGAAGCCTATTGCTTTAACTCTTTTTAAAAGTTCCTTTGCAGCTAATAAGGCTTTGGCCTATTTTTAAATATTAGAAGTTAAAGAATTGTGAAATACTACATATACCAATTTTGCTATAGAAAAATTGTTTTAAAAAACCCCAAACCAAACAAAACTCACACAAAAGCTATTTTGAATCACTTTTCTTTCCTGTTAAACCAAAAGAGTTTGTTTCTATTAATATTACATTAATTTAGTTGTGAAACTGCATATGAAGTATGGTGAGAAATATAGCCTTGAGAAAGGAAGGGGTCCCAGATCAGATTTCTCAAAGGAGCTTGAGTTTCCAACAGTTTCTAAACCAGACTTGACAGTAAGATAACAGACTGGTGATGGAATTTGGAAGATGTAATGCTTGGTTTCATCTCGAGAGCAGTCTTGAGAGTAGGTTTGTGAGATTGGTGAAAGTCTGTTTTCTGTAAGTTCTCACCTAAGAGTTAAAAGTCTGTGAATGACTGTATCAATCTGTCCATATGGCCTAGGAATTCACTTCTTTTGCTTCTGTTTGTGGTGTGGAGTGATTTTGGATCACATACTGCAGGTACAACTGAGCTGAGAGATGCAGTCCAGCTGCAGAAAAACAGCTAATCCATGGGAACAGCCCATAACTAGTCAGAAGTAAAAACAAAGCAAAAAACTCTCTTGAAATGCAACTATGGGAATGTCAACTTCTCAGATCCAACACTAATAAAAATAGTTCTTAAATACTCCACACAGAGTGTAGTGTTACACACCAGTTTGCAGTAAGTACCCTTGTGCCATCAGTGATCCCAAACCTTCACCAGTGCTGTTGGCTGCTGCATGGACGCAGGGTTTTGTCCTTGTCCATGCTTGGAGAGGCTGAGTTTTAATTTGCTTTCTCTTGTCCATCTGGGGAGCAGGAAAGACAAAGAGCTAGACGAACATTTTTTACCCAAGAGAGACCATCAGCTTCTAAATTTTATTTGGGTCCAACCACACCTTCTGTAACATGCTCAGAGGGTCTCAAAAAGCACCTCCTAGGAAGAATGGAGGATAGGCAAAAGATAGGTTTTGCAAAATAAAATGAGCAGCAGCAATTTCAAGTAGCATTATATGTGTCTTTAAAGCTTTGCTTTTCAATGATTCTGTTTACATTATGGTAAAGTAGGTAAGAGACTTTTATTTTAAAACATGATAATTTTTAATTTTGGTAAAATTATGTTTTTATATTTTAATGAAAATCAGAAATAAAACCATTTGGCTCTGTTGACTTCTTTCTCCTTTTTCCTAATATGAAATTTTCATAACATGATTTATTAAAGCCAAAATATTATCTTCTGAAAAGCCTTCTTTGGTGCTATAAGCAAACTACCCAGAAAGACATCCAGAATATTCTTAAAAAGCCAGATGTATTATTTAATAGCAGTTCATCTCTCTCCTTTCAGGACAGAGAAAAAACATTATTATGTTAATATGTAAAACGATGTAGTTGTAGTTTATACAGTGGTATTACTTCACGGTCTTGCAAAAATATTTTGCTGTACTAAGGAGCAGAGACTAGCCCTCAGCTCAAGCCTCAATGCACACAAAGGTGTGTGACGACAGAAGGGTTTCTCAAACCACCATGACACGGCAACATTTCTGTCATTGTCTGCTGTGTTATAAAGGACCGATTCAATTCAACAGGGGAGTAATACTTGCAGGTCTGGTGGAAGTGTAACTAATACAGACTGTGCTGAGGAGCTACCATGCATTGCTAATGAGAGACATGCAGGCAGGAAGTTGTACGAAACACTCGCAAAGCTCCTGAAGCTGTATGTAGCTACCAAGCTTGATGTCCCCCACTCTTTTCCTCTTTTGCATTGTGTTATTTCAAGTAATGAGTCCAATTATCTAGCCTCTAAAGGATTTAAACACACTGTAGCAATACGTAGTTGTAAGATGCCATATAATCAAAGCCATTAATTTGGATAAATTCCGTTTTTCTGACTTACACTGAAATGAACATTGTAGGAAAGCTCAGTTTAATTATACCATGGAATATATTCTTGCTTCATTCACTGCTGTCCACTTTGCAAGGTAAGAATTTTGTTCCGTTTTTTTGTAGTAATGCTAATATTTACAAATAGTTTTCTAAATATTTTTATATTACGGCTAGTTCTTTTTCTATCATTATATTTCTTGACCTTGCTGGAATTTGTAAGTGCAATTCAAGCAAGTATATATCATCATTCTCTCTCACAGCTGTAGAAACTAAAATATAAATCTTTTAAGAGTCGTTTTTTATGCCTGAATTTGTTAGAAAACAGTTATTTATGAACAAAGTCTAACTTTCTTGCCTTTCTTGCTATTACTGTCAGATGAGTAGCATTTAATGATTTTTCAATGAGGTTAGATTTCGCTTGAACAGACTGCACCTGCAGTTTGTTTAAACATTTTTAGACTGCTAGGGTAAATAATTGGTCTTCTAGTTATAGAAATTATCTTATTTTCTATGTAATGCAACTGGATCTTATAGATAGTTTCCTTGCTACAATTATAAAGATTCCTAATGTTATATAAAAAGTTTTGTGGTTTTGTTTGATTTTGTTTATTTGCTGGCATGTTTTAAGCATGGACTCATTTAAAATTATTTACAATTGAGTCTTACAAGCAACAAGTTAGAAAAGTATTATAACCCTGGAGGTTTAATTCTAGAAGGCTCTGAGTACCTGTTCTATTTTACCTGTTTACCTGTTCTTTTTTTTTGTTTTGAGCCTCTAAAGAACTATGAACCCTTTTCACTTGTTCATGGTAGCATGTACCAGGACTACAACTGTGAAAACCTGCAGGTGAAGACTGTGTGAGAGAATCAAACGCTTAGGAAGTGCATAGAGTGCATATAGTGCTACATTCTTTGGATACAGAGTTTGTAGAAAGGTGCTCTGGAAAACTCACGATTGTTAAACTCTGAAATTCAATAATGTTGTGACGTTGCTTGCCAAGGGCAGAGTGATGCTGTAGAAAAAAAAGTTTAACTTCATGATTTTTTAATCTACAGGATCTTATTGCAAGCTTTCTCTTTTGAGAAGAACTTTGAGGTAAGTTTTTATTCCTTATTTGTCAAGTCCTACAAACAGAACAAGAATGAGCAAGTGCAATGCAGTGCAAGTTAGAAAATAAAATATAGCCTTGAATTCAACGTGTTGAATGTCATCTACATGTAGGTTGGATGTAGAACACACTTTCAGAATGTTTACAAGTCTTTTCCAAGTATTTATGCAATGGGCATGTGTCCTCTGTTTGAAAAATGGAGGTACTTATGAAAAATGATACTTCTATGGTCTCAAGAAAGCTTAGAGGAATAATGGAATGAAAACAGCATGAGATCATGATTTCATGACTGGAAAAATACATTAAATGAGTATCCATCTACAGTTTTAACTGTATGATAAAATCCAAGTTGCTATTTGAAGCACAGAGAAGTGCTATACAGCCTTAAAATAAACATTTTCAATACAAATTTTTGCATAGAAGCTGAAATCCAAACAAAACCCAAACTAGGCAATGTTCCTGATCCCATTGAATTAAATGGGATCTATGCCATCAATTTCAATGGAAGCATGAAGTTGGACATAGCTTTGTGTGTCTTATGACTTCTGGTACATCTAGTGGACACACAGGCATGTCAAATAATATGCTGTCATGGAGTGTTGATAGAACTAAGTGTATTTTATAGTCTGATGCCCTTGTTTCTAAACTTAATCACAAATTAAATTTGGCTCTAGCTGGAGAGTCATCTCTTGCTATCAAAAGAACCATCGGAGCGTATTCAAGCAACACTCTGGGGAACTTGTAGCCACTGACATACAGCATGAAGTAAATGTGAAGCTGGTTTACAATTTTGTATCCTGTTGTGTAAGTTCTGTTTTGCCTATTTATGTCTCCCCAAAGATCCAGGTACCTCCTTGTCCAAGCAGAGATTGGAGTGCAGCCCAATTCTGTAAAATTCTGTAAAATGAGACAAAAAAATGTCTCATTGTCATGACATTTTTTTGACATTGCAAATGTCAAAAAAAAAAAAAAGAAGAAGAAGAAGAAAAAAAAAAGAATCACCTTTTTAAATGTTAACCCAAGAAAGACCTCTTTGATAAAGTGATGGTAATCAGAGAGAAACACTTCTCTCTGGGGACTTGCTTATTCAGGTTGCTTCAGGGACCTTTGATAATACAAGATCCTTTTTGTTTTCTTCCAGAAATGAGTCTAATGCAACTCAACAGAAAAGAGATCTTGTAACAGCTGAGGTAGGTTATACCTCCAAAAGCAGGAGGGTGGGGAAATCCTCCTCCCTTTCCTGCTCTGGGCCTTTGCCATCCTTACAAATGACCCTTTGTGAGGAGATGGGCTGCGGTAACAGGAGGACAATGAGGAGGAGCAGCTACTCCTCACCTGCTCACCCCCCCTGAGCTGTGGCCTAATGCCTTTGTTCTCCCTCAGCAAAGTACCCAGTGGGCGACCTACCCTGCCGAGCCGACTGACACACACCATGGGAAATAAACCTGGGGCATCTCTGTCTTTTGTGAGGGGAACAGAATCTGGAAAGCTGTTTGTGAGAGGCACAATGGCGGTGCCATTGGCAAGGCTTCTTCCTGGACATGGTGCCCTGGCGGCTCCGGCCTAGCCCTGGTTCCCATCACCCTGGCCCCACACTGCCTCAGTGCTGCATCCCAGCAATGTAGTGCTGAAATTCAATCCTAAATGGAGGAATCTTGTTCTCCCACTTGTACACACTTGGGCTATGGAGCCCAGCCAAGGGTTATAACCCCTTTGAAGGGGGTAGGCAGGAAGCAAGAGGCGGTCCCGCCTCAGGGGGTTTCAGGGAACCTGCAACCGAGCCAGGGGTGATTTTCTCCAAGACCCTTTGTGATCTGTGTGCCGCTAGCGAGTCAGAAGGCAGCTGGTGTGAAACTCTGCACTGAGGGTAATCAAGCCTCTGAGAGAATGAGAACTAGAGGTGTCCTTGGAGGAACCTCAGCAGGGAAGTGCTGTTGCACCAAGCATGCTCTGCAAAATGACACAGAGGCCAAAAGCAGCTTTTCTGAGGTGGGCGGCTTGGAGTCGTTATCAGGAAAAATGGAAATGGGTCTTGTGCAAGGAGGGAAGGGATCCTCTGCAGCTAGCAATGGACCATGGGCACCAGGAATAATTTTGGTGCAGGGAGGGAAGGGATCCTCTGCAGCTAGCAATGGACCATGGGCACCAGGAATAATTTTGGTGCAGGGAGGGAAGGGATCCTCTGCAGCTAGCAATGGACCATGGGCACCAGGAATAATTTTGGTGCAGGGAGGGAAGGGATCCTCTGCAGCTAGCAATGGACCATGGGCACCAGGAATAATTTTGGTGCAGGGGGCCTTCCAGGTGGTGATTCAGTGAAATCTATTTCAGGTTCATTTTAAAGAGATTGTACTATTTGAAAGTATCCCACAACGTATTTCCATTTGGAAAAGGGAGGTTTCTATGTCACTCTAAGGAGCATTGGCAAGACTAACCTTAAAATGTTCATTGCACAGTGTTGTTAACTTTGAGATTCATCAGTTCAAACTCGAGATGTGGTGAATAAATGGAGTCAGGAGGGAAGAAAGAAATTAGCTTACAAGCAAAGACTAAAATAATTTCCTCACTTAGTTGTGCAGCTGAAGGCTGGCACTTAAGTCTGTGGAGGACTGCAGAAAGGTAACTGTTTTTTCATAAAACATCTGATAAGAAATAAATAAAAAACAGAGGGAAGAAGAGCTATTTATGCAAAAAGGACCAGATTTATAAAGGAAGGGATTTAAACTGGACATGAATAAATATAAGTGGGAAATATTTAAGTACTCAGCACTTCATCCTGGTAAACTTTCCAGTCCGACTAGTGGAGGCAAAAGCCACAGAGTACTTTCAGTCTGGAATGGGATCAGTTCTTGGAAGGGAAAATGTGGTGTGACAAGCTGCAGTATCAGAGTGCAGATGCAGGGCTTCCTCATGGTGTGAGGCTCCCTGTTCCTAAACAGGAAGCAGATGAGCAGCTCTGCTTTCTCTTTTGTTTGGGTGAACCAAAATGCAATTCTGAAGGATGTCAAGGAGAACGCAAATTCAATTGCAGGTAGACTGGCCATAGTGGGATATTTGGGGTGCAGAATGGAGCATGAGTCAGGGGAGTGGAAGTAATAGAGCAAGCTCTTCAACTATGGGTATTGTAGTGAAATGAATAGGCAGATTGCACTCTCTCCCTTGTTTTCCTTTGAAATGTAAAAGCAAAACTTCCCATGTGGAACCTCAGTGATTCACTGGGACTAGAGGGCATGACTGAGAAGCCAGTAGTGAGCTCACATAGCAGCTGTATCTTCCCCCAGTCTCCTCAAAAGGCACTGTGCTTCTCCTTCCCAGGAGAATGCCAATTCCTCCAGCAGCACCCATGACTGTGCCACGCGCTTGTTGAGATGCAAATCACTCTTTTGTATTAAAAGTCCCAACTCTGTGTTTGAGTGCAAGGCCTCAGACTTTTATCAATTACTTGGTAAACCACAAACACCCTGATTTTGCTTTTATGTTTCTCTGACAGGTTCAAGCTGCCTCTCGGTTGTACCATCATGAAGCCCTGATGTGGAGTCCACCAGGAGGTCAGTGCTCCTCACCTGCAGGAGGAGAGAGCCCTGAAAATGCTGCCTTCCTCCACTGTGTTACCATGGGCTGTGGAAGCCTTCTTCTTCATTGCCCTACAAAACTCTGTCCTGTCTCATTTTCTCATTTTATCCATGTTAAATATGGAAAAAAAATGTTAAAATTGTGCTTTCAGAAAAAGGCCTTACAACCAAATCTGAACAGCTAATGAAGGCAATCTTTTGAGGGTTTTTTTGTGGGTTGTTGTTTTTTTTTTTTTTTTTGAAGTTTAGTTCTATTACAGTTTTTAATTTCTGCCACTTTTTTTCTGGCCTTGTCAGAGGATGTCAGAGAGGCTTATAACTGGTTGGGCAAAGGGAAAGGAATACTGAGGCAATGAGCATGAAGCTGCTCCTGTAGGGATTTAAGCATTGGACAAACGTGAAGCAGGCTCAGGTTACAGAAATTGTTTTGCAGAAAAGTTCACTGTATGCAACTTCAGTTGGAATTTTGGTATCCTTCTTGGAAAATATCTGGGAAGGTGCCTTCTTTTGCAATTTTCTATGTAAATGAATATATGCAATTTTACAACTCAAAATTCTAAAAACAGCAAAAGATGCTGTTAGTGCTGTTATAGAAACAATAGTTTTTTTTGCTTTGTTGGTATTTTCAGAGTATCTATGTATATTTGGAAAGCATTTCTTATATGGAAAAAATTCAAAGCTAAACATGGAAAGGAATTTTCACAACAACAGATGATATTCCTAACCACTGGTAGCTTCTGTGTACCTTTACTGTAAAGGTCCCATTTTTTCCCATTTAATGTCACTAGCAGCTTTGCTGTGCCTCATTGGGTGTGGAAGGGCCTTTTTATTTAATTCACGTCCTGCCTTTTGCAATGTTTTTTTTATTCTCCGTCAGCAACATTGGAAGCTTTTGTATGTATGTAGAGTTTTAATCCTACTCCAAGAAGACAAGCAACTATCTGCAAAAACTGGAATTTTGCTTTGAGACTAGATTTCTTCTCCACTTTTGGAGAATGATGATTTAGACCCACCTCAATGGATGATTAGTAAATCACAAGGAGGTCTTAGCTTTCAAACAGACTATAAAACTGTTTAATGTAACTTATTTTGGAAAAAAATTACTAATTATAACATAAAACAAGCCATTCCCATGGAATCTAAGGTCTCTGCCTCCAGTCACCACTGAAGCAGAAATAACCTTTTAGCTGACTTTTTTTTTAGCATGTGGGGAAAGTTTTCTAGGACTGGTTTTGAATCTCTAAAATATAGATTCTGGCCTGTTAATAAACTGAATATACCCTTTGCAGTAATGTTTAGGAGGGAGAAGCTGAATATATGTATAAATTATGCTGAATTTAGTGAATTGTAATGATCTGTGTCCTGTATATTTTGAGACCGGCAGGACTGGGATTTGATTTCTTTACATGGGAACTTGACCTTTTGTTTGCTTGGAGGAGGTTGACCTTCTGCTCCTTTGTTAGTTTATAAGTCTCAAGCCAAACGAGAACCTTACTTCTCTTTTAACCAAGGAACATGAATTATAAAATGAAGCTTATGGTAAAAAATAGAGATAGTTGTTGGTTAATTTTCTCAGCTAATATAGCAGCTCATGATTTAACAATAAAAAGATTTAACTGGGATCTTTCAGCCTGTTTGCAAAATATTGTATCTACTAAAAGGCTGGAATGCTTGCTTACAGGTACATGTCCTCAGGAGTGCCTTAATGGAGCAACCTGCACAGAGGCAGGTGACTGTGACTGTGAGTTATTTCAGGCTCAAGGAAGCAGGTGCCAAATTGGTAAGTTTTTTGGGCCAAAATGGTTTAGTGTCAGCTTTCAGGGATCAAGAGATTTAGGATACAGATTTTGAAAAAAATACTGTTACCAGCATATTTGTGATTATTCTGTAGCAGGACTCACATTGGTCCAGTAGCTATGAGGATCAAAATTATACGCATTAGGGACATATAGAAAGCAACATCAGAAATGCCTACATTTTAGCCCTTAGGTTGTAATGATATATAGATACCAAAACAGGTAGACCACTGTCTAGCATATCAGTAGCCAGGCAGGTTTTTTTAAAGTTAGCTGAATAACCAAAAAAACACTACATTTCTTTTAACAAGCAGGGGCTTATTGGAAATTAAATTACCTGCTATTTAAATACACTGGTTTCCGGAATCTGCTCTGTGTAGGGATCAACAAGAATTGTCTTCCAGGATGTGCAGAATATCTAAATCCCTTGCCTCTGCTTAATTAATATGTCTCCACTGATGCAAATAAAAAAACTTAAGGATGATTGCATATGGTTAAAACTGCAGACTTAAGATTAAAAAAGAGTGCTGACTTTATTTAAAGTTGAAGATGTAAATTCATCTTTTGTACTTGCTAATTTTTGATGACCATGCTTCTTGTAAACTCAGTGTGTTCTCTCCAGTACCTAACACTGGTAAGGACCGAGATGGGATTTGCAAATCGTGGGGACAGTATAATTATGAAACGTTTGATGGCATCTACTACTACTTCCCAGGAAATTGCTCCTATATATTTGCAAAAGACTGCAGTACTCTGGAACCCCAGTACACTGTTTGGGTAAGTATGTAAACATACACTAGAAATAAATATGTAAGTAAATATAAAAGTAAATAAGTAAGTAAAATAAGTAGAGAGACAATAAATGCACCTAACTGGGCAATAATTACTTAAATATAAAACTGTGGAAATGTAGAAAACCTCTGGAAAAGCCTAAACCTACATGCAGTAACTCAAAATACTGATGAAATTGTAATCGAAAGAGTATTAGAAACAGTATTTCTTACTCCTCTGATCCTTAATGGGATTTCTGCTCTCTCCCTTCTGGGAGCAAAAGTGGGTCTTAATCTAGACCCCAGAAACGTCAATTAACTTCAGCTATCAGCTGGTAAAAGATACTGAGTTGCTGAGTAAAGTGCAAACAGTTATCACTTGCCTAATAGCAAGGAACATGGATGTGCTAGGTCCTAATTCCCAGCTATTGGCACACTATGAGGATCTGCATCCCTGGCCAATAGGATTTGCTCCCCATCTTGTCCCCTCTAGGGATTTGCGTTCTAATTTTGGAACCTTTACGTCATGCAGAAAAGATTAATAGCTCAAAAGCTTTTATCTTGACCTATGTATGGAAGGCACTCTTTTTAGTAATTTCTTCAAATTGCTGAGTATCCATGGTTAATGACTATGGGTCAGGGAGAGTTCAGACCTACACTCTCTTTGAAGCGATATGCCCTATTTGTCAGGCTGGTGGTTACTGTGGGGAGAGGATAAAAGATTATTATATTACCTTATTCATAATGTTTGGGATTTGGTGCTGATTGGGAAGGGAAGAAGGGAAAAGAGGGCTCCTTCTTGTGGTTGTAGGCATGAGGGCAGATCTAAATGCTGGTTTCTGCTCTGAGGATTGTTTTTCATTTATAAGCAGATGACCTCTTCTTCCCTCAGATAACAGCACTTAGTGAAGAGAAACCTACCATTAAAACTGCCATTTCTACCTACTTATGTTACAGAGAGACGCTGTTACACCTGCCTTTCACAATTTCATTTTAGTTATTTGGATTCTATATGAAGTTGTGACCTCTTAAAGGTTTTCAGAAAGTGCTGTAGCAAAGTCCAATATTATATTAAAATCTGGAATCAATATGCCAGTGGATTTCAGTGTCTATGGAAAGAGAGAAGGTTCTATTCAATTGCTGGAACAAATATCATGTTTTACTAAAAACTGAAAATGTTTACTCAGCAAAGTCATAAGTAATGTGAGACTGTAGACTGACTAGGCAATGGAGAGACAAAAACCTTGCCAAATCCTAGCATTATGGTCCTTCTGGCTTTAATAATCCACCCCGCAAGAGAAGAACATATAAAAATTATTTTGATTTTTCTTTATTGTGTTTCTGTCTTGGGACAGCTTTACATAGAAGCCATCTGCCAGGACTAATAACGTGTATGTTGTCTTTAATTATGATTATACGTGTAAAAACTCCTAATGCTTTTTCTGGTCTAGTTCATTTCACACAAAGAAACAGTAACTTGTTTTTACTTCCAGATTTAGTGTCAGTCAAGGAAGATTAAGTCAAGCGTTCATGAGCACTGTATGTGTTTACTCACAGATATTTTGTTCAAAACAGTTACATTTACAGCCTCTATCACTATGTTGGTAAAATGTTCCCAATTAAGAAGTTTATTTAGCTTCACAACACTGTCAAGTAAACTGCTAATGAAATTCCCATCCTTCTCAGAGAATGATGACACACACAGTAACATTAGTCATATTTGAGCTATCTAAGTCTATATTTTAATCTGGGTAATGATAGGCATCTAAGAGTAAAAACACATTCCCCTCCCTCTTCAATGGTGTCTAAAATGAGCTCATAGGCTTTTGAAGTGCTACAGGACATCCTACAAGTTTGATGTAGGATGATTTCCCACTGAGATTAATGAAAACTGTAAGTTTTACTGAAGCACAAACCCACAGTTTTCAAGCCCTGAGAGTACTGTAGTCAAGCAAGATAAGTTGATAACTAATGATTAAAGTTGATAACTAAGTGACTAAACCAATCCCCTGTCTCATTATGATGCATATGTATAAGGGAGAGAAGCACACTTCAGAAAAGTCTACCCTTCTCTATTAGGAGGGCTGGAAAGTCAGTGCAAAATCGATTTTAGCAGATCCATGTAACTTAGATGCCTGCCATAATCTGTGGGAGCACTTCAAAATCTCAATAAATCCTAAGTGGTTCAGGAGGGTATGCTGCAATTCAGCTAGTACCATGTCTCAGCTGGCAGGGAGAGCACTGCTGTTACACTGAGGTTTTGTATTGCTTTGTAATCCTGTTTGATAGATCAGGTTTCTAGAAACAGAGGAATAGGGGTGTCTCTTCAGTGCATGTAACAAGCTCCTACTTTGGTCTCTATAAGCGAGCTCACTACAGTGTCTCTGAAGTTTGTTAGTGTAAAATACCTGACTCTTTCATCCAGTATTTAGACCACTGGCCTGTGATGTTACACACTATTAAACAACTGCTGTATTTCTCAGTAGTATTATGTAGCGTGAACTTTGAGTTTTGCATATCTTTGTAATTGTGACTTCGTAATATTCTAGGTATTCATTTGTAAAGCTCTTTGAGTAACTAGAGTATAAAAATGTTAAATATCATATGTGAATTTAATAAAAATGGTGCAAAACTATTGAGGACAAGCATTTATTCTTATTGTGTGTCTATTTTTTCCCTCAAAGGTTCATAACAGTCCTCACTGTTATGGTTCAGTATATACTTGTCATAGGTCCATCAGCTTATTTTTTTCAAACCAAGAAGAAATTATGATTTCAGGACATGAAATAAGAAAAAATGGAGTCAGGTAAGTGTTCTAATGGTAAATTTTAATATTTTATTGCAAAAAGATAATGTGATGTTTGGGAAACTGATGCTTCTTACACAATCCAGATAAATTAATTTGATCTGTACCTTTATTGATCCCTTGCTGTTCTATATTGGGGCTGATAATCCTCTAGTGTGAGCAGCTGTAACAGTACTGATGTAATACTTGAGGATAGAATACGCTCCCTGCATTTACTGTGTTCAACTTCTCAGCTGTAACCTAACAAGTATTCATTCCTTCTTTTTACAGACAAAGTCTGTGTCAGGCAGTCCCAGCTAGTCGCTGGTGCATCCGGATAGCATTTTGAACACAGCAATCATTATTTATTCTTGGTAGCTATAGCTAATAGAAGAATGATCTTCTTCTAGATGAGTCTGAATTGGTTAACACAAAGATCTTTAGCCCCTTTGGGGAAAAACCACCACAAAATATCACTGAGGCACATTAAACCTTCAAATTTACCTGTCTTTTTGTAAGTAAAAAGATGCACCCAAGGCTCTCATAAGTATATTTTACTGGTTGATAAAGTACAAAAATTTTAAGGAAGTTGTTGAGGTGCTTTGCCATCCCCTTTGTAATGCCTTTACTATCTGAGTAAATGCCATGGTGATGCTGTTCAACCCAACAGAAGCACCTTTGAAAGACTAGAATTAGATCTGTGCTTATTATTTTCCAGTGATCTTTCACAAAAAGAGGAAGAGTTACAACTGTTTTGTCAGTGGTGTTTTCTGTACCCCAAGTTCCTTCATTTGCAGATGTCTAACCCAGTGATGACCCAGCACCCAGAAGGGCTACTGGTGGTCACAGCACCATATAGCTCCTTGCCCAATGCAGCATGCTTGTGAACTCAAGTATTCCCCAATGCGGTGTGCCAGGCTTTGAAAGTAAAGATGCATTATTCTTTCAGGCCTATAATTGGTACAACTGATAGGTGTATACAACAGAAAACACTCATTTTCGATGGTTGATTTAGAGAAGGAAACACAAGATAGTAAAAACATGATGGAGAATTGAATGGAGTGACTGTGTACACCCAAGAAAAAGTGTTTGTTGAGTTGGAAGGTGATGTTTTATGTGGTATTTTTCTAGCATGAACCTGATCGCATCTGAGATCTTTGATGTCAACTATATTTTTCCAGATTAGTATTGCCTCAGACAGTTGGAAATGCTTTCATTGAGAGACTGGCTGATTATATTCTGGTGAAGACTACCTTTGGTTTTTCTCTTGCTTGGGATGGAAACTCTGGTATTTATATTAAGCTGACAGAAGATCATAAGGGAAAACCTTGTGGCCTTTGTGGAAATTTTAATGACAATAAATATGATGACCTGATACTTCAAAATAGTAAGTAAACAGCTTACACTTACTTTGTGTGAACAGTTTCCATGTTCACTTTAAATACAATGCTGTATAAATATACTGCTGTAAAAAGGCAATCCTATTTCAGTTATTTCAATAAAACAGTATATCTGCTCTTCTTTTACTTCTCCTCATCGTTAAAGATGATCTCCAGCAAAAGGAAAAGGTCCTAGTTCAAGAAAGTATTTATATGTGCATTTAAGCCTCTTCCTCAGCAAAGCACTTGGGGTATGTTTATCCTAGCTGATGAAAATGCCTTCAAACAATAAATACATAAACAAATGTTTATGGTTTTCTCTGTGTTTAAAGATGGAGGGAAGAGCACCAACTCGAGTCGTTTTTTAATAGCAGCATCATAAAAATCCTAGTTGAAATAAATAAATCTCCAAGGTGTTTTCTGGGAGTCCTTTGTTGGTATGATGGACTATGGGCCTTTGACTACCCTCTAGGATGAGGAGCTGCTTTGTGCTGTGTCTGAGGCAGAGATGAGTTTTTAAACTTGTATTCTGTAGCCTAAGTAAGGAATGCTCCATGGGGACTTTTGTCCTACTTGCAACTAATGTGAAGAAAAAAAAAACAAAAACCAAAAAAACCACAAGCTTGAAAATATGAGGATTTCTCTCACTCTCTTATAAAAACAAAATAAGATTGTCTTACTGTTACCATTAACTGCTGAGAGAATCTAGTCCCACGGCTCTACATGTTCTTAAGTCACAAAAAGTATCCCACAGTAACTTATTTCCCCTGTTTTTCATGGTTGGTAGTGGAGCTTTAAAACTTTCTTAGGGAAGGAATGCTCACTGCACCTTTTTTTACAGACTCTTTAAAAATCTCCCTGAGTATAATTTTTCATACCTTTTCTGCCATGAGTGCAGTAAGTTTTGTGCAGTAACTTCTGCACACCAGAGTACAGTATGTTTAATAATCAGTTTAGTCTGCGGATGTGTAATAATAGAGAAAAAAAAATTTGGAGGAAATAATGAATTCATGTGATCTCTAAAATTCAGTAGTTTCAATATCTTTAGATGTATTATCTGTTATAAAAGATTTCCAGCTCATACTTGTCTTTATTTTCAGAGCTAAGTTTTTTCAACATGATCATTTAATCTAGTATTTTTCTTTATCAGAAATGATAGCATTATTGCAAGTGAGAGCCAAATGAATCACTTTAATCTTGAACCAGTTGTATAAAAGGTGCCTTGACTCTGCAAATACAAAGCATGAAATTCTGAGATCTTCACAAGAATAGGTTGCTAATTCAGAAGCCTTCCAAACTGCAACATTTTTCTAAGAATTTCTAAATCTTATCAATCATTTGATATAATGATTTCTCTCTCCCAGCTAAATGACTTCCCTGAGTAGATTAAAGGTAGCTCTTACATCTATCCTGAGCCTTCCAGAGTCCAAATACTCATTATTTGTAATGCTTAAATAAATAAGCTGCCGAGAGGCATATAATATTTCATTTCAAAGTGCAGTTTAAAAACAAGCTCATTTTCTGTTTCCTCATCTTCACCTTTAATGCCATCTTTGTATTGCTTTAAATAAGCAGGACTGCATCTGTGTATAGAACTATTTAAATGAAAATTATTTTATTTCGTCGTAATTTTTAAAGACTTTGAAGTTTTTTTCAAACTGTGCCAAAATGTACATAAAGTATTTCTATTTTTATAGAAGCAGAGTTATATCAACAGGTTCACCTCTAGATCAGACCCCAGCCTTTTATGTTTCGGAAGGGTTTTCTCCATAAAGAACTACTCTGTCAGAGAGGAAGAAATATTTTAAGTCTCCCTTACTCTTAAGTAAAACAGACTGATGGTTAGGATCTTATAGTCATTTATTTATGGAGATCCAAGTATATATATCTCATTAGTGTGCTTTGCGGCTTTCCACATTGCAGTGTCCAACTTTATACCTCTTGTGCTAGAAGTTAGATCAAGTTTTCTATAGTACAGCTCTGTGAAAAAAACCCCAACCCTCTAGCTGATTTCCTTTCAATATCTTGTCTCCTAGTCCTGTGTAGAGATAGATAACCATAGCATAGCCCATTACCATCAGGTTCTTTAAAGTGGAGGCAATATATCCTTTTTAACCTAATTAAGAATGTAGAGAAAATGCAATATTTAGTTCTTGCTGCAAGTATGGGAATTTTGTCTCTGTTTTTTTTACTGCCAACCTTCTTGTATGTTCATGTATCTAAGCCTGTTGCCATGACTTCCAGTCATGCATCTTGTTCATTAAATCTCCCGTGCTCATGCTGTGAGGAGAGCTGGGTATCTTGTGAGTGTGTGTTGTAGGGCTTTTCTGCAATAAGGGAAAAGGAGGGAGATAATAGCACTAACTGATCTTTGTGAAACATCATGAAAGACTTAAATTATTTCAAAGAAATGTATTTTTTCTTAAGTGTTCAATGCTTTACACTTGTCATTATTTGTATATTTGTTATGAAATTATCAGTGATTGCATTTAAAATAGCCCAAGCCAACACCTATCATGTATTTTTTCAAAATTTTTATTTAAATGTAGTTTAAAATACAACCTGAAATAAGAAAGATATTACTTTTCTTTATGACTCGTACTCTGAAATCTTCTGTAATTGAGGAAATGAACACATTGAAAAATGACTAAAATTTTCAAAGCTGTCTTACATGTTTGTGTTGACAATTTCTTTATTGTTGCTCTTCCAATATTTTTATACAGTAGGTGAACATACAGAAGACATTGCTGAATTTGCAAATAGCTGGGCTGTGCAAGCCTCAGATGATATAGCTTGTGTCCCTACTGCCTCAGATTTTTCCAGTCCTTGCTCAGCCAATGCAGAATCCACTGAGGTAAATTAATTATATTTTATGTATATACATAGAAACATGCATATGTATACATGTATTTTCTTAATCTTCACTGCCTACTGATGGAACAAGAATCTAACAATATACACAGTGTTGAAAAAGCCTTAAATGCATTGAGGCTTTGAGAAAGATTCAGATCAGGGCTGTTGCTAGGGAGTGCCTGAAGTTCTTCATATGTTTAGCTTAAAAGTACAAAGGCTCAGATTGGATGTGCCAAGTGGCACCAGTCTTCTGGCAGAGCACTTCATTACTGCATTAAACTTTGGTTCAGTTTCCAGTTCTGGCATCTTACACCTCATTATTTTAGCGATCGTGAAATAGTGGCAGGTCAGCTACTGCATTGACACAAAATGCTTTTCTTTGTCATTTCACACTTTTTCATCCTAGGTGGTTTAGGACCAGCATGCAGTCAAGCAGGCCTAGGCACAGAGGACAAATTTCAGGAAGAATAATGAAGGAGATATAATAGCAAATTGAGACAGCACCATGCTCAAATTTTAATGAGGGGATATAAAAGACCTTAGACTAGGGAAACAAAGCTGAAGAGAATGATGCCTGTTCAGAACGTATTGGCTAACTTCCATTTACTGATTCCCCTTCATGTACAGGACATATTCTTCAAGTGCCAAATATTCCTACAGTTTCCTTTTCTCAGCTGTCATGAAAGTATAGATCCGTATTCTTATATTTCAAGCTGTATGAATGATCTTTGCAGGTAAGTACTGGAATCCTTGTGTATTTAATCTTGACACATTAAATGAATGCTCAGTCTTTTGTGTGGGACCAGAATGAAAGAACATTGAGGGAACTTGGGAAGAACCAAGTTCAAAATGAAAGAGACAAGGTTTCTCAGAGGGTGATTTGTGTGGCAGCAAAGGATACAGAACCAGCCTGTCAAGGGATATTTTGATTGCTAAGGGCTTACATAGATTCAAGGAAACACTAGACAAGATAACTTCATGGAGAATCACTCATGACAAAAGATGAGTTGCTAATCATAAAAAACCCCATGAAACTTGTATCTGGAGGCCCTGAAACAGAACTACATGGAGATGATACTAGGAGGAAATCTCAACAATACTGAAGGAACTGGGCCATTTGTCAGACACAGCTGGACTGTTTTTTTATGAGTAACCACTATCATTCAAATTAGTAGAATTTTTAAAAAATGGTGCCATTTAGTTAAATTCAGAGCTGCCAAAAGAAATTTAACTCATCTGCTTTGTTGGGAGTCACACCCCTTCAGCTGCTGGCATTGTAGGCAAGCTGGTATTTTTCCCTTAGCTCTCCAGACTCCTGATTAGTTCTTGTCATTCAAGTTAAACTTGTACTCCAGTAATTGAAGAGATAATTGGGCAATGTACTACTTTCTTTTTAGTGATGTTTTCAAATGAAGAATTGTCAGGAATGGGAGAATTTTTTTCCAGAGTATATAATTCTCAGAGTATCACCAGTTTAATCAAAAACACACAGAAAGGATCACAGGAATAAACATAAGGATCACTCAGTATAATCCATTACAACTTGTTAGTTCAATTTTTTGATGAATGTTTAGTGTTCTGATTTACCATAGAGTCAAGATGGAAAAATTTGTGTTTGTAGGCAAACATTGATGTTGCTCAGAAAAAAGATGAGTTTCCTCTGTATGGTCTTTGTGTAACTCAGGAATTTACTGTGAGTTTTAAAGAGTAATGAAAACCATTTTTTTCAAGTAGGATATTGAATCAGTGCTGTGGTGTTAAGGAGGAGGGTTGGACTTTTTGTGAACAATCTGATACGTGTTGATGTGAGTTTTGTAAATGTTAAAAACCTTGAAGTTTCTGTTTCTCAGAACTTCATTAATTTAGGCTTATTTTGTTTATAAAAGAGACCTCTCTTCTTGTGGCTTACTGTCAGTTTATGAAGATTTCTTGTGTGGCCATAGTATAGGCCAAGTATTCTTTCTATTAAGACCCATTTAATTGGATTAGATAAGGAAAGTTGGAGAGATTCTGATCACAGTAACAAAGTGTATAGTGGTGTTTGATTTGATAATAGATGTGTTGAAAGCAGAATACAAACACAATATAACATATTCTTAAGGCGATTAATTTTGGAAGAATGATCCTGTGTGCTGAGAGGCAAACTCAATTGATCTGTCATGAACATGCTTATAATAGAAATGTCAAGTTATGACTAATTTATTTTGGCATCAAATCTTCCACAGATAATGTTGTGATTGTTCAACTTCCACGGTAACAAAACTTTGGTGGTGTTTCACTGTATGTGACTTACATCTGAATAAACTTTGAACTTGCCTAAACATTAATGAATGTCTTTTTACTTGATTCTGGTAAAAATGCACTGTACAGCTTCTTCTGTATAGATTAAGGCAGAAATCTTCTCTTTGCCCAAGGCTGTGCTGTAAGCCCTTGAGCCTGTCCACAGTATTCAGTGGGCAATACTTCTGGCTCTGAAAACCTCAGTACAAGGTCAGGAGTCTACAACAAGGTTCTTCTCATCTGAGTTCACGGCAACTGGAGACTTGAAGTTCTCACTTGAACCAGAATGTCTTTTATCAGTGTAGGCCAGAGTTTCTACATCATGCAGGAGGGAGAGGCCTGCGATGGGGAACTTGAGACTGTTGACTTGTCCATTGTCTTCAAGAAAAGGTCCTATTTCTCTTCCACTTCAAGCAGCTCTTTTTAAAAATAATAGATAAGTGGTTTTGTTAATTGTTGTAATATTAAAATGAAATAACTTTTTGTGAGATCAAATGATAAAACCACAGTGGTGTATTCAGTAGAGCTCATTCCTTTTTTATATTTTTCCTGTATGCCTTTATGTCCAAGTGGTATCAGCTATGTGTGAAATATCCTGTGCTGAGTCATATAGCAGAAATTTTTAGATGGGATTTGTGTTCCTTGATTATTCTCTTGTTTTATCATTTCAGAGTGGATGATGATGAGACATACTGCAGGGCAGTGACAGAGTACGCTAGAGCATGCTCTCACGCTGGGTCCCCGGTGCGGGACTGGAGGGATGACTTTCCTGCCTGTAGTAAGACTCTTTAATGAAGCATACTACATGACCTTTGAGATATCCCATGTATTCAGTTCAAATATTCCATCTTGACAACATTTTTCCTTGTAGAACTCAAACCTGATACTCAAGCTGATCAGCCAGTTTCACTCTTGCTCGCAAACAATGAAGCCAATGAGTTGCTAGAGGACTATTTTAATTCCATTGTGCTATGATTTAGATTCATCCAAAATTCATGTTTCTGTGGATTTCTTGAAACATCATGTGTGCTGATCATATTCGAGGACAAAGAGCAAACATCTGTGGAGATCTGTTGTTGCTCTTTTTCCCAGAAGACCTCTCAGCTTCTACTGGCCCTATAACAGAGTTAATGTAGTTAATTCAGCTCCTTCTTATTATCACTACCACCCATCAATTGCAGCTCTGTCTCATGCACAAGGCTTAGAACTAGCTGAGATATGAACACATTTCCCTGTCACAGAAGCTATAACTTTTTTTTGAGAGATGATATAAGGATTTACCAAAGAAAGACTTAAATACTGACAAGAGTTTCACCATAGTTCATCAGTTAGAACTCCTCCAAAACATCCACTTCGCTTGGTCTGATTACCTATTTATACCAGAAAAGCTGCACAATGTTTATTTGAAAGAAATAGGTTTTCTAGTATGGAAGGAGAAATTGCACTAATGTTCAATATACCATGGGGTTTTTTTAGCTGAGAAGTGTGAAGACACCTTTGTTCACCGTGACTGCATCAGTTGTTGTCCACCAACCTGCACATTTGAAAAAGATTGTCTTGGCAGCAATCTGCACTGCTTAGATGGCTGTTACTGTCCAGATGGTAAATATTGTCAATGTTGTTTCAAAAAATATGTGTAAAGCTGTATTCAACAGTATTCAACATAATAATGATGTCTAAATAGACTGTGGTTAAAGTTAAAGCCTGAAAATTATGAATGTTGTAAATTCTGCCCTAGCTGTTGTTATTGTGACTGTTATTCTGCCCTTTATTGTGTGATAAACATTTATCTAGAATACAAAGGTGTCTCAGCATGCAATATCAGTTAAAATCTGGAGCAGTTACTAGTGCTTCCTACAATAAGATATTGCACAGATTTAGTCTACTTTATTTGAATTATTAAAAAATCTGTTGAAATTTTGCTTAAACAGAATGTGTCATGTACAAGAAACCAAAGTTTCTGAGACCTGTACTGGACAAAAATTATTGACTGGACTATGAACTGTCTTAGTTCTAGATGGACTAAAGATAATGAGATTTCAGAGTCTTTTCAGTTTTGAGTCTGTACAGTTTTACATGCTTAAGGTAGACATTTTTCATAAAGCAACAACTCAGACTGAAAACTTCTTATTGGGGAGCTGAGCTCTGAGCTCTCTGCACTCACTGGGCAACTGTTTTTGCTGGTCCTTGTTTAAGAGTGATGACGTCACCTTCTGGCAGATGGGAATGTTTGAGTCAGATAAGGGAAGAGCAGTGATCCAGCGTTTGTTAATTTGTTCTATATCTCATTTATTAACTTATTTCCCAATAGGTCTCATTATGGAAAATGGAACTTGTATCTCTTTGTCGAATTGTCCTTGTATTTATCACGGAACTGCTTTTCCCGTAGGCTCAAAAATTGAACAAGAATGTAGCAACTGGTATGTGAAAGCCTGTGTGTTTCATCTCTCTAGGACTACTGTCCATAGTTAGTTTAACATCGTAGTCTCACATTTTAAATAATATTTACTGTCTATGTTTTACAGTCTAAGGCCTGTGGATCATTAAAATATACAGGCTATTCTGTGTGAATTCAAGGCATATTAATGAACTCAAAGCTACTTGTTTTGCTAAAGATCAGAACACTATTTCTCTGTTTTGTGATTTTTCTTTTTAGTATTTGTGTTGGTGGCATCTGGAACTGCACTGATCATGATTGTCCAGGTATTTGTATTTCATTACTCTTTTCTCACTTCATAACAAAAATGATAAACTTTTTTGAAGACAACAGAACCATATATGATCCAAGGCTTTTGGCTGCCAATTTAGGAAGAAAGATTAAGTAGGTGGGTATTGACAGTAGCTGTGGGCCAATTGGAATGAAGCTGTTACTTGTCTGATCATCCTCATCCTGCCTTTTCCCACTTGATCCCCTACCTTGGTGTGCTACATCTACCTCTTGTTTTCTATCTCTTGTTTGTGCTCAGTGATACTTGCCACAGACGGTGTATTTTTACTGCCTGTGCAGTACAAAGGCCAGGTATAAGGCTCTCCTCACTTATAGGTGCAACTTTATTGTAAGTAATAAGGAAACCATCATTCTTATGCTGTGGGCTTGATTTTCTCTCTTTAATAGCAGTTCATGTTTGAATAATGATCCTTATCTTTAAAGCTAGCATGTTTGTAATGAGTTACACAAAGGAACATGCAGCAGGTGGGTGGTGAAACTCCCTTGATAGTTCTGTACCTCAGACAAGATTATATTATGAAGCTTGTGAAAGAGATTTTTTTTACAAATTAAGGAGTCCTCTTTGAATGAGGTAACAAGGCTTAACAGTTGCTAAGCAAGGCTTGACAGTGTGGATCTGTAATGTAAAATAATTGCCATTGAGAATTGCCTCTCTATCTCTCGTGTGTGTGGTGTGTGCACATGGGAGGTTCATTATGACTACTTTGTTCTGGTTGGTCCTAGGGACTGAGCTGCTGTTAGCAGTGGGAGCAGGTCAGATGCGCTCCTACAGAGCACCTCCTGCAGCCAAAATGGATCTAGTTCATGTGCTCTGATGCTATGCCATGGTGTAAATGAAAGTGCACTAAGTGGGGATGAGCTGGACACATGCTTCAGCAGTGCATTCCTGATTTGAACTGGAAAAAACCTCAAAAATGTGTGCCCTGATGGCACCTGCATCCCCTTCATACCTGTGGTAACAAGCAGTTCCATAATACCTAGAAGGATGGAGAAAGAGGCTTGTCCTCTATCATACTGAGTCATGGAAAATAAAGAAAAAAAGATTCTAGGATACTTCTCTGAATTGTAATAAAGAGAAAAGTCTTTTGTATTTTAGTCATAGGCATCTCACCTAGTTAGAACCAAAAGATGCTGCACATGGATGCGTTCTTTATGAGATGATATCTATTGGAAATAGATATTTCTAGCATAATTTGTTTCTAAATGCCATTATTGTTAGATATATTAAAGTTAGCCTGGGTTATATACCTAGAAATCAGGAGAAAGTTTCTTTTTTTCCTCTGTTAAATAAGTTGCAGAATAATGATATGTTCTTATGCAAGTGAACATTCTTTATACTTTTTCTCTCAAGCTGAGTGCTCCATCGCAGGCAGCTCTCATTTCACAACATTTGATGGACGACATTTTACCTTTCTTGGGATTTGCCAGTACATTTTGGTAAAAGGCACTGGAAAAAACAAATTCACAATCACTTTACAAAAAGCACCTTGTGGACAGGTAAGCCACATTTTTTTAAGTGTTGAAACAATCAGACCCATCCATATTTCAGGCAATCTTCTATAAGTTCTACTGTAAACTACTTGGTTATGTTAAAGAGAAAATATAAACTGAAAGCATCTTACAGGGTTTTTTTGTAATTGTTTGTTTTGCTACATCTTATATTGCCCTCTGTAAAAGCTATTGCAACTTTAGAGGGACCAAGTCTAAAGAGTTACTCATTTATGCACATTAAAGTTGTATAAACACCTTTAGTTATAGTACCAACAGATGTCAGGTGTTGGAAAAGCTGCTGTTGGCAGCACTGTAGGTTTAATGCATCACTATTTAGGCAAGATTTTTTTTAGCTTTAGATTTTTATTTGCTACATTATAATGTGTTTACTTTGTTGGAACAATGACTTTTAGAAAACCATCTATGAGACTAGGCACCGCACATACTTGTTTGAAAATATTTTGGCAGACATTCAACAACAGGCTTTAGGAATAAAGGTGCTCATAAAGCGTACTTACCTGTGAGAGTGGATTTAATGATGCTGTTACGCTCTCAGAAGAGGCTTTGAGACTGTGACTCACAACTGACCATGTGCTGAGGACAGGGATGTCTGAACACCTCAGCAGGGAGCAATGCCCTGCTCTGGGACTGTCTCTCATGTCCTCCCTTCAAAAGCTTGATTATGAGCTGTTGCCTCTCTGCCTTTCTTGTAAGCACCACCTTCTCCTGCCTAGGTGTTGAGACAGCAGTTTCTGCATTTCAGGTGGCCTCAAGCATAAAATGGTTGGTTAGGTAGCCACTGAGAAACAAGGTTGCCACTGGTACTTACCCTTTGTACAACTCTAGGCACCTTGAAAAGTTTCAGGATGAAAACAGAGGGGTCCCTGTGGAACATAAGACACTTGGTTTCATCTAATTATGTATTGGCTTTTGTCCATTATTTAGGTTCATAAATTCTGCCTGGATTGCACACTAAAATGATGTGTGTGACATAGTTTATAGGTCACAATTTTTCAACAGTCAGATATTTATAAATTATTGTAATATAATACTGGAGAATTTATGTCCTTTTTATCTGTAATCAGAGATCATCAGTACATATCAAGGTGAGAAACACCTTCATGTGTGCCAAAGTTTCTTTTTCCTGCATTACTGCACTTGTGCTCTGGTTGCAGCAGCTTGATTTAGATAGGGTCTGACTCTTGCTCTACCAATGGTTAACTCATCAATGAGCAATGCCCATTGCTCATTGAGGGTGGCTGTGCAAATATGGAATTTTGAACCCAGTATCAGTACTTGGCGATCTCTGTCCACTTGCTATAGGACTGCCATAATAGCTAAAATGCATTCTCTTGGCATATGAAGATTATGCATAAGCAGTGCTTTATTATGTTGAACATACAGTTTTGAGTGCTTTGTTTAATGCTTTGAGGGACAGTTTACAACTGATTTATCTGATGACAGTTCTGATATTTCCTTTCCGTATGTTGTTTTTCCCCTCCTGTTCGTTTGGTTCTGTTTTCCATGGTAATATTAATGTCATTGCCTGTTTCTGATGGTGCAACTTGTTTCTACTTAGAACTTTGACCATGCCTGCATTGAGTCTATAACGCTAGTTCTTGAAGATGATCTGAGGAAACAAGTAACTCTCACAAGATATGGTCAAATCCAAACTGTCCCTAACCAAGTTTTTGACCTCAATGGTAAGAAGTGCATGGAAAATGTTACCAGAGTTCACATTCTGTCTCTTATATGCTCCAAAACTTTTTAATAATATCAGTCTATGAAAAATGAATTTCTTTAAACATAACTTATAAAAGCATACAATTACTTACTTCTTAGAACATTAGTAATAATTATAGAAATTTACTCTTATCATCTGTGAAACAGTTCTTCATTATGCCCTCATCTCTTTGCATTTCTTATCTTGCAGAGTACCTAGAAATTCCACTCATTTTGTTTGTGTTTAGGGGGAGAGAGGTAAGAAAGGAGGTGAAGAGACCTTGATGCTAAGGTCTAGCTTGTTTAAAGCTTTTTAGATGAAATAGAATGGAATAGAATCCATGTGCTTCATGGGATCTATATTGATTTTACTGCTGACTTATGTTGTGATTTCAGACAGGTTTCTCCGCATTTTTGGAAAGGATAGTAAAATAAACCAGCCTTAAAAGCATGTTATAAAATTAAGTACTGAAGGTAGAAATGATATTGCTAAATTTTGAAATTTATGGTGACCAGGTACTGGAATTTTAGTCTATTTCTAAAAGAGTAAAGTGACAGTAAAATTCTTACCCAGCCTTCAGCAAAACAGAGTTTAGGGAATCCTGTTCTGGTGATTGCAGTTCTGTCGTTTCTTTATTGAATTTGTCCAGTCACAATACTACTTTTGGCATTCACAGCTTCCTATGGCAATGATCTTCATAGCTCAGTTATGCTCTATGTTGACAGTTCTTCTTCATAATTTGATTGGTAACTTCATTTTATTTCTTTTGATTTAGTCCCTATTCACTTTCTTGTCTCTTTTCACAGTCTGCAACAAATACAATCTATGAAAAATATTTTGGTGTCACATTCTTGATAACTGTGTGTATCTAGAAAATTTGATCCCCTAAGGACATCTTTAAGGATTTTATCTTCCTCTCTTGGTTTATGCACCTGAATCTGTGTGCATGTGCATATGTAGAGGCTGCTTATGAAGGTAGATTTACTTTAGGCCTTCAGCTGCAAGTAACCCAACAATGTATAGCAAATGAATGCTGTGACTGTGAAATTTCCATTTCCTCACATAATGGCTTTGCTAGGAAGGAAAGCTGGGAATTTGACAGGCGCTCTGTTCACATACAGTCCAAGGAAGGAGCTATACTGATGTCATGCCAATAGTGGTAAGAGAGAACCTTCTATCTAAAGATTCAATACACTTTACAGACATCTGCTACTTACTCCTATAATATCACTGGAGATTAAGAAACAAGGGGGTTCTTGTCTTGCTTTCTCATTGCCAGAGGCTTGTAGTTGCATTGCTTTCTTCTAAAATTAAAAAAAACCAAAACAAACAAACCACAAAAACGAAGAGAGCTGCAAACATGCTTTCTAGATAACTCACAGGTACAGAAAAGTGTGAGATTTTTTTACTGTTGACAGTAGCTGGAATTCCTGATTTGTGTTGTTACTGGAAATAAGCTCAGATGGAGAATGGGTTAGGATATTTGGCTGATGGTGAGGTTGTGCATAGTTTTTCATTTTATTTCTGAATTTTCAATTTTTTTGTTGTTGTTTTTTATTGGGTATACCAGTACAATCTGGAAGTTGGGTTTCAGTGACTTTGTTTTTCTTCTTCTTTTGCTATGTTCAGGGGCTATTGAAATTCAGAATATATCTTCTTTATTTGTTCAACTGAAAACTAGTTTTGGTTTGAAGATACTGTTTGCTAAAGATGGAGAGAGGATCTATGTTCAAGTTGATGTCAGATGGAAGAGAAGAACATTAGGACTATGTGGAACGTTCAATGGAAATTTAAGAGATGATTTTCTGTAAGTTGCACGTTGTACATTTATATAATGTTTAATAACAAGTGAAAAGTTTTGTTGAACATAGTCCTCTGATTATTTAATTTCATTAACATGCTCAAACTTTATTAAACAAACCAATATCAAATGTCTTATTAAAATGGTAATCACTTTTATAAATATAAAAGTCAAAAATTTAGGTATTCTAAGATGTTTTGCTAAGTAATTATAGAAAGCCACCCGTCTTGGTTTGGAAAGACAGGTGTCTGCCAGGAAAGCTGGAGTTTCCCTTGGACTGGAGAATGTAAACCCCCTCCCTCCAAATTATTATAATTTTGCAATTAGGGGCTTTCAGGAAAAGATATGGGAATTGGAATAACAGTTCTTTACTAGAAATATTAAAAAATACAAATGTTGTAGCACAAAAAACAAGCAAACAAAAAAACTCCTATAAACACTGACACAGTCAGAATACTACCTGACACCCTGTTGGTCAGGATGTTGGAAGCAGTCAAAAAAAGTCATCCTGGAGTGACAGATGTGGTTCTGTTGGAGTAGAGATGATTCTGTAGAAGGGTTCAGTAGTGGCGAGATGGGTTTGGTCTTCCTCTGGGAATCCAGTGGAAAACAGGCTGCCTTGGTGTTCTGACTCTCAGGTTTTATCCAGGTAGGAATGCTCAGCTCTTCCCACTGGGCAGAGCATCTCACAATGGGATGGTGTAATTGTATCAGTCGTGCAGTGAGCCGTAATGGCCCATTAACAGAAGATATCCCCCTGGAGGGAGGATGGGCCATGGAAGAGATAAGGAGCATTGCTCCACCTGGTTTTAACAGCTGGCCTATTAACAGAAGACACCTGCCCCTTCCCCCCCAGTTATGAGGAATGGCTTATACAACAGATAAAGAAAAACAGCTCCCCAATGGGTTTCAACAGATGGCAAATAGAATACACACTTTTGGTTACATATTGCAACCCAAGACACTACCATATTATTTGTACATGTTACTGGATGATGATATTATCTGAATGTTCTTTTCCCTTTCTTGTTGCTCCCTTGTCTTCAGAGCAAATATATGAGCACTGAGAAAAAGAGTGGGTGATAATACTTGTATCATCCTCACATCGCTGGCATTTACTACTGCTTGATTTTCCTCCTCACATCAAGTTTAAATGTAAAAGAATGTAATTCTGAACAACAGGAATATTTTAATTAGAAAGGCACACTTTCCTTACTTTTAAACCTTGTTTCCTCCAAAATTCCTCAAGCTATAATGTCACAAAACATGTTGGCACAACAGACTTGGAGTATAGGAATATTTTCACATGAATAAAATATTGAGGAAAAAGTTTCACATGCCCTATTCTCTTTTAGACCTCAGAGACGGATATTCTTCTGACACATTGACTGTTCAATGTGTCTATGCATCTAAGCCTTTTTAATGAACTTGAATCCTCACCCATGTAGACCCTAAGATCAGCAGGATGCTTGCAGTGCTAATATTTTCCTTTTCAGATCTCCAGCAGGGATGATAGAAGGGACCCCACAACTTCATGCCAATGCATGGAAGGTTTCCTCAGCTTGCTCCATACCTATCAATATTCCTGTGGTTGATCCCTGCAACGTGAATCAGCAAAATGGTATGTTTTCACATGAGAGTCTGAACTTAGCTGTATCTTATTATTATGGGACAGTTTTTCTTTTCCTCTGTGAAAAACTTGCACATACATGTATTTCAGCTTCAGATGTCCCTTCCCTTTCTTTCCCCTTCCCTTCCCTTCCCCTTCCCTTTCCCCTTCCCTTTCCCCTTCCCCTTCCCCTTCCCCTTCCCCTTCCCCTTCCCCTTCCCCTTCCCCTTCCCCTTCCCCTTCCCCTTCCCCTTCCCCTTCCCCTTCCCCTTCCCCTTCCCCTTCCCCTTCCCCTTCCCCTTCCCCTTCCCCTTCCCCTTCCCCTTCCCCTTCCCCTTCCCCTTCCCCTTCCCCTTCCCCTTCCCTTCCCTTCCCTTCCCTTCCCTTCCCTTCCCTTCCCTTTTTTCCATACATTTAGCATGTTAAATGAAATAAGTATTTGATAAATAAAAGCTAGCTGTCATTTAGTGCTGAATGTACTGGCTATGAGTACTAAATTCTGCAGTCTATTATACATGCAGATTTTTAGCTATCTGTGGTTCTGTAAATTAAGCCAGCTGAGTCGAAAGATGTGATGCATGTTTGTAGATTGTTAAAGAAAGTACAGGAGAGTGTTGAGATCAAAAGTCCTGTCTCTGGCTTCTCCACGCTTATTGCATTAAAAATTTCTTTATCCTCCATCTATGTTCCCTGACAAAAACTGGTGCAGACTATCTGAGAGCCTTGAATTTGTTCAAATTCCTGAGCAAAGATTTAGTTTTGGCTGGTTGGCATGCCTATAGTTTGTGTTGAACTTTCACTGTCTCCTTTTTGCATCGCTGTTCCTTTCAGTTAATGAAGACAATGGGTACACTGCAGTTGCCAATTCTGACAGAATGTAGTCTAATATTTTTAATATTTCAGATCTCAGATCTCACTAAGGATGCGGGATTTATCCATATTTAAAGCCTGTTGAAGCAAGCCTAGAATAACAACAAATCTCTAACAATGTGGAGCATTCTAGGAGTTTTTATGCCTTCGTTGTTGTCTGTCTTCTAAAGACAGCCAGATCTCTCAGCCAGATCAGCTAAGAGCCTTCATGTCTCACCCTCAGTTCTATGCTAGCTCAGTGAAGGTGGAGTTTGACATAAATGTGAGCTGCTTAGAACAGGAGGGTATACTACATGACTTTCTGGGTCCTTCCCAGCCCGAATTTCCCTATGATCCTCTAATAATCACTGTGAAAAAGCAGTGGAGAGTGAAGTGATCCACACCATGCTACAAGCACAGGCATCTTTTCCAGGTCTGAGATGATATTGACCTGATTAAAACAAAACAAAACAAAACAAAGTTTGTTTGTTTGGTTACATATTCTGTCAGGTTCATTTTCAACTGAGTCAAGTTTAGTCCTTGAATCTAGTTTACTAAGAGTCCACAAAATGTCAAATTCCTCTGTCAGTGTGTGTATGTGGAAATGAACATGGAGGTTGAAGGGGAGGTGAATTCTTTTAGCAGCAAAAGTGGCTTAAATATAATCCACATCACAGTGTTCCTTAGCTATTTCACCTCTTGTGGTGGTAGTCTGCTTCAGTGCCCAGAGGGCTGGAGGAGGGTTTGTTGCTGCTAGAATGTGTCTGGCCAGCTTGGGATTTGCATGCCCTCAAGCTCTGCTTTGTAATACTTCCTGAGGCCACATGCCAGGAAGTACATGGCCATTGTTGATGTTAAGGCTAAATGAATGTCAAGTAGGAAAACTATATTCCAAGCTTTGGGGGACTCTTTTAACTATTCTTTTGAAATATATTATTTTGGCATTTAAATTTCCTGTGCTATAAGAGGAAGACATAACTGTTTTAGTACAGTTATTTTTATCTTAAGTGGAGTTTGCTGCTAAGGGAGTTGCTTGTAATACCATTTTTAAACTATAGAATTTTACAGAAAGACGTATGCAAATGTTTATTGCACAGTTGGCTATGTTTGGTTTTAATATTCTGCGCCATTCATTTGACTAACTGTTATATTTAAATGGATCTGGCTAAAACAATGTCACCTTCTCTTAGCTGGGTATGCCTCTCACTGTGATATCATCAACCAAGACGTTTTTGCTCCCTGCCATGCCTACATCAGTCCAGGGCTGTACTACCAGCTCTGCCGCTTCGACGCGTGCAAATGTGGAAGCAGCTGCTTGTGCAACGCTTTGGCGCACTATGCTTATGTCTGTGGCAAGCACGGTGTCACCATTGACTTCAGATCTCATGTTTCTTACTGTGGTGAGTAACATTTCCATAATGAAATATCTTTTAGAAATGCGTCAAACTCTGCAAATTTCATTCACTCCACAAAATACAGGAGTTAGCTTCTTTTTCCTGGAAACTAGAATTGCGCCATGGTGTAATGATATACTGGGGGAGAATGATGACAGCCTTTACATTAGGCATCTGAGTTGGGGCCCCTGAGCTACCTTACAGGGAGTGTCTGCTCTTTCTATTGGTCATAGAGAGAAATGGAATTCTTTCTTTGAAGTTCTAAGTCATATGGAAGCCCCTACTAGGATAAAGTAGTCAGGGAGTGAGAGGAGTGGAGCCATTCCCTAAGAGAAGGCAAGCTGGGCTGACATGGGCTCCCTAGGGTGAGCAGAACAGGGCTGTGATCAGACAAATAGGATACAGTAATGATTTAAAGCAAAGCATTTCACAGAATCTTAGGAGTACCATGAGTTGAAAGGGACTCACAAGGGTTATCAAAGTCCAACTCCTATATTTCTGTTTCTAATACATATAGCAATGCTTCAGACTTAGCTGGACCATTCTTCCTCTTTTGGAAGCCTGAATTACTAGATAGATGCCCAGTTTAACATATGGAAAGAATAGAAAGATACTGCTTACAAAACAGATGATTCCAGTTAAAGAATTATTTTAACACAAACCCACCTTAATCTAAATATTTCTAACTTAAGAAATTGGTAAAACCGCATATTTTTCTCACACTTTTCAACTAAACCCAGCGCAACAGGTGACCACTTTGCTTTGATTTTTTTGAACTTCCATGATACACTGCTTTGTTTTCTATTTTTCACATTTTAAGGGTATGCTGTTCTCCCTTCTTTCTCCCTCTCTTTCCTCCAGCTGTGGTGTGTCACAGTGGTATGCTTTATCATCAGTGCTCTTCTTTTTGTAAACATTCCTGTGCTTCACTTTCTGTGGCAAATATCTGTGCTGATGACTGTGCAGAAGGATGTAATTGTCCTGATGGGAAGTATTTTGAAGAGTCGGTCAACTTTTGTGTATCTATGTAAGTAATAAAAAAATAGAATATATATAGGCACATTTTCCTCTTTCCAGCAAGATTTAAAGTAGCTTTTCTGCTGTTTCCCTCAAGATCTAGACTTCCTAGAGAAGATAACAAACAATATGTGAAGATTTAATGTTCTGTCTTACTAATCAATAGTGAGACCTCATCTCTTACTGTGTGTACATACATCTACCTCACTTTAGAGTAGGTGTGTCAAACTGCTTTATAGAAGGGTAGTGAAAGTTTTTTAATTCATGGGATAGCATTTTCCTGTTTTTATCACTTGAAAACCTTGCTTTTATCACTTGAAAAATAAGCAAGAAGGAATCTGTAAAGCAACAATCCATGAAGTAAGGGATGGTATACGAAGAGTGGCTAGAAGTGTCTTTTTTTTGTCTCACAATGCAAACCTTTTCAGTTAAATGGGAGGAAATGGTCAATGAGAGGAAATAGTTTTTATATGTTGCATACCCAAAATTTTACAGCTTACCACCATGAGTAGTTACAGAGTTATTTCTGTTCATTGCAACATATATTTTGAAAAGATCAGTAAAGTTCATACTGTAGGGATAAAGATTGTTTTAAGCTATTCAGGTGTGGGAAATAGTAAAGGTAAGAAGACTTTCCAAATATGTGAAAGCAGGCCTCAGAAACAGCAAGAGCAAAGAAGTTACAGCTAGCTGCAGCTCCAAAGCCTGAAAGCAGAGAAGATACAATAATACAGCAAGCAAGGACATAAAACAATAGTTTGAGTTTTTAAGTTTAGCTAAGATAGACCTTAAAACTGCAAAAAATGTGCTTAGCAAGATAGTAGAAAGTTTTAAACTTAATAATGAAGCATTGTGTATTATTAATAGAAAACATACAAATAAGCATTGTTTAAAGTAAGTGTACATGCACTTTTAATGATTATCTAAAACAATTGTTTGTAAGCTTTAACAGTATACTACTAACTAAAGAACTTTGAAAATACCCTGTAACAAAGAGATCTTTAACTGCCTGTAGTAAATGAGAGCATGTACCATTTCCTGTATCTCACCCTGTAGCCAAGACTAGTACCTAAGACTAGTGCCTTAATAAAACTCCTAACACATCACCCAGCAATCCTATCCCGTTTGTAAAAAACACCAATGCATTCAAGAGTGTGAACAAACTTCTTATTCGCATATTTTTTCATGGTTTCTAGGTAATACTGTTGCTACTTCTAACCCATCTGGCTCTTATCACAGACCTAATGGATTTTGCTATGATTATTGCTCTATCTCACAATTTTAACAATACTTTGAATGGGAACTGCATGTTTTCATTCTACTTCCATAACTGAGAAGAAAAAGTCATTTCTATTAGAATAATGCACAGAAACAGCAAATAAAAAGTACAGAGATTGAGGAAAATCCTGACTTTGTTGAAGATGATATGAGTTTTGCCACTGACTTCAATACAGTCTGAGTGTCATCTTTAAGTTTTTGTCTTTCAAAGAATATTGTACATACAATGATTAAGTTAGTGAAATAAGTTAATGTTATGATGAGACCTGCATAACATAATAGCTCAACAAATAGAGGACCCTTAAATCCCATTTCATCTTGCTTTTCTACCTAAATGTATGACTACTCTTTTAACAGTTCTGGCTGTCATTGTCATTACAAAGGCAAAGCCCTCCAGCCTGGAGAAATCCTTCCTACACCAACAGGCTCCTGGTAGGTTTGAGTGCAAGAGTTTTATCTTTCTTGTATCACTGTTTAGACATTACTTTAAGTTGTTTGAGAAGTTTTCTCATGTAGATTGAAAGATTATTGTATCAAGATTTTTTTTCTTTCACGATAAAAGGGAACCTAGTATAAATTGGATTATGTACCTGATTATTTTAACAAGATACCTGGAAAATTCTGTAAGCCACGGTGGATAAGGTTTTGTGTTATACTGCCTGCGTCCTAAATCACGTGGCCCTCCATTCTCACAGGGATTAGACATACTCAGCTTTTTTTATTTCAGTGGAAATTAGGAAATTATATAGTACATACTCGATGAATTTAGGCCCTCTCTACAGATCAGGAATTAGAAAATACTAACAAAATGTTGAGCTGAGCTCAAGATTTTGGATTTTAATCCTCTTTCTCCTCCTAATTTCCGTTGTTTAAATTAGGTTGAATTGTATAATCTTTTTAAACATGGTGGCTACAAAATATTTTTCCCTTGAATGAACTTGGGTTTCCTTTTCTTTTCTAGTCAATGTTTGAATGGAACAGTGAAATGTATTGAGGCCACTACAGAAAACATAGGTAATTTACAGTCTTGTCCCATATAAAACTTGCAGAAATAGAGAATTTGATATTGAATAGTAATTTGGTGTTCTCTTCATATGTATTTAAATTACGAGATACTTTTTGTCACAACATATTCAAAATAGGAGGTTAGGAGTACAAATAGTTTTGGAGTTACTTCCCTCTTTTTCTGTAGCACAAATTGTACTACTCAATCACTTGGGAAATTAAAAGAAATAAATAATTGCATGTGACATCTAGGTCAATGTGTTCTCATGGGAATACCTATAATTAGGCTCACAAGGAAGCTTTAAGATCTTGATTTCAAGAAAGTAAATTTTTAATGCATTTCTAATGGATTTATAAGTATCTTGAAAAGTATGCCACTTCTAAGGGGTTTTTCTGCCTAAGGTATAAAGGCTCCATAATTTAGAATGGACTGTGTGTGAGATCCAGGATGCATATATCCAGATGCTTAATATTATTGGGGTTTTTTGCATTTGAACATATATTGATTTTATATGTCTGTACTATAGATTGTTATAAACTGTTATTCCTATTGCAGTCTTATATACTGTAACTGTAACATAACCTCCTTTTTTACCCAAATAAATAGATTGTGAACAAAAACAAATAGAAAACCTTCAGTGTAAAAGGACAGTTGATTTTATTTAACCTTCATTTTGCATTTGAAGTTCACATATGCCCTGAAGGAAAAATCTACTATGACTGCAGATCTCCTGTGCCTGGGTTACCAGCAGCGGGTGTGAATTGTGGGATCTCTTGTGCGAACCTTGCCATGAACTTCTCCTGTGTCCCCTCACCACCATGTGCAAGCGGCTGCATTTGCCCCCCTGGGTAAGCTTTGATGGAACAACCTGGAGCACAAGCCAAATGCATATTTTCCACTGTTCAAGTCTGCAAATTTGTTTTTGCTTTTTAAATTCCAGTGGTATCACACTTCTAATTTTGAAACGATTGTTCTATAAATTGTTGCAGACACACAGTAACAGCTAAAAGGCCATCAGATATCCATCTCACTACCATTCCAATTTGCTGGTATTTGGGACTGTCTGGACAAGAGATGACTTCCACCACTTGCACAGTATAGTTTATTTGAATGTAAAAGCAAACATGACAAAAATTTTGATGTAAACCATTCGTGGTCCTGTTTATTGCTGCCCAAGTCTTTGTCTCACCTAAATTTCTACTTAGGCTTACAATGTTGATGCCCAGCCTGGGGCAGGGAGGACAGGTATATGGACTGGTTGCTGCCCTATTTTCCTTCGTTTTCTGTTCTTTTTTTGTTTTCTCCGCTCCTGTATTTGGATTTGGTGCCCAGAAACAGTCTGCTGAGCTTGGCAGGCGTCAAATCCAGTAAAAAATCTAAAAACTTCTATTGTAGTTTATATCAGGATCAATCACCACTTCCTCAATTTGTTTCCATTCCCTCCCCTGATACCTCCTTTGTGCATTTTCAGATTGAGGCATCTAATATGCTGTGCAAATTTCTGTAATTCCTGCTCATTTCAGGTGGAGTGCTCCTTTTTTTTTCTTCAACTTTCCAGTTTATTTCACTGTCTGTGTAGCCATTGTTCTCCTGGCAGTGTATCAGTTGTGCACAGATCAGAGTATAAATGAGACTGTCACCATTCCTCTTCCAGCACCTTGTGATATTCATAGATGACCAAGCACTGGTGAAGGTACAGATTTCAGGCATAGCTATTTTAGATTTCATTAGTTCTTGCCTGGTATTCTGTAGTCCTCTAAAACCTCTGCCTCAACTGAGAACTTAGCTTTCTAAGGCTAAGACCATTTCAGGACCATTAGTGTTATGGGAATAAACAATTATTTTTAGCACAAAGCTGCTAAAATCTGTAAAAGTAATGAACTAGTAATAAACTGAAACATCACTGGGATATTTGCATGAAATTAAACTAGCAGTATTGACTTGAAAGTTCATTTGAAAAATTGAAAAAACTAAAATAAAAGTTAAAAAGCAAAGCTAAAGCCTTGGTCTTACAGTCAAGTCTTACATTTCAAATTGAGTATTATTAGATTATTTTCTGAAGTATAACTATAACAGGAGTACAGACAAGCAAAGTCCTAAGTTTCTGTCTAATAATAGAGTAAAACACGTGAATTATTTTTATTACATTAGAGAATAAACATTCTTTTTGCTATTAGATTGAAAAGTAAGTGTATAGCACTTAGTGCATTTAGTAATGTACTCATTTTTAAATTGTACTTAATTATGACTTTCAGCCTCATGGTTCCAAAAAATGAGTATGGCTTATAACTAGGAAGGAGTCAGCTGTATTGTCTTAAAATTAGTTTCAAAAGGTTTTTATTTTTTTTTATGCAAGAAAATGTTAAACATATGTCCCCTGCTATTAGATCTAAGTGGACAAGTCATTAAAATTTTTTGTGGGACATTTTACTGTAATGTAGTTTTTAAAATTCTCCTGAGTTGCTATTCTTCTCTTTGGTTCTCTTTTCCTGCCTTATTTCTACCACTACTCACTGTTTGACTGAGTGACCTAAGCTTTTGGGGTGGAATCCTGAATTGCCCTGGAGTCTGGCACATTATTCTAGCTTCCTGGGTATTTTTGGTTCTTGTAAAGTAGAGCAGTTTGTGCGTCATATTGAAACCCTTTCCTTTGGAAAACCATGAAATTATGGACTTTAGTATGCAAAAAAGTGGTCCTCCTAAAGTAAAAATGGTTTACATTTTCTATTGTTAAAGCTCTCGCATAACAGCTAGTTGTTCTTTTAGTCAGTAGTTGAAGAGCTGACAAAGTTATAAACTCTGGAAGTCTCTGATATACTTTAGAACTTGAATAAAGTAACAGCCCAAATTTTCATGAGGAAATAAGCTGAGAATGACAGTAAATTCATCACCCAAAGATACACTGAAAGTCACCCTTACACTGAGCTGGAGATACGAGGCTAGACAGACTAGTGTGGAAAGGGACTTCATAGGAACTAAGTTAGTCTCCTGCCTTTAGGCAGCACCAGATATACCAATATTATTCTTGGGAGACATTTAGCTTCTATTGGCGAAGACTAAGTACCTTCCCAAGCCATCTGTTCTGGTGTTTTCCTATCCTTAAGAAATTTTCTGACCACTTGACTCTTCCTTGGACCTGATTAGTGTTTAATGAAGTAGTAATAGGATGAAGAAAATGAATCTGTGTATTCCTTTCACCTTCCATCTAGAAACAATCTCTAGAGTGTACTTTGAGCCCTGTGTTGCATGACAACTCCAGGAATTGCTCTCCTAAAGACCAGCACTGGGAGTGTCAGTAACATTTTTGTTAAGAAACTTAAAATTTCTAAATAGGTGGAAATGAGATAGCAAACATGTGGTTGACCATATATCTGGGTCCCTTATTGATCTAATTAGATATGACACTTTTTGCATTAAATGCCTGTTTTGTCTTAACCTTGTTAGTTGTTTCAGCTTCCCTTGTGTAGGCAAGTAACCTCCACCACTGCTCTTCATAACTATGCAGCAGGTGCCATAGGGCAGCTCACTATTGTGCACTCGGAACAGGACAGGCACTGCCTGTGCAGAGGAGCAGGCACTCCAGTCCAGCTGCTTTCCTGGCACAGAAGGACAAGAGAGCAGCAGAGAGGGAAGGGCAGTCTGGCCATAACCTCAGCAGCTCGCATGGTACCCAGATGCTCTGGAGTTTTCAGAGAGGAACACCTACACTACCTACACTCCTGCATGGGAACTGCAGCCCACACCAACGCACCCCTTTCTAGATCGAAGGAGAGCTGCAGCTGTGAGCTTGGCAAGGTCTCCAGCTGTGCACTGCAGAGATCATTAGATTTGGACATCTTTTGCTGATGAAACAATTCTCCTTGGTTGGATGGAAAGTGATTGCCCTTGCTGGGGTTTCACCAATACACTACACATTGTTACACTGTCTTCTTTTGGATTTAGTCTTTCGTCTTAATAATTCTTTTATTTTGAAGGATGGCTGAGCACAGAGGGAAATGTTATATTCCTGACAGTTGTCCATGCACCTGGAAAGACAGAGAATTTCTGTCAGGAGAAATGATAGCTACTCCGTGTTACACCTGGTGAGTTCATTTTGCATACTTTCAAATCATTTAGACCCAAAGTGAAACTGATACAGAAAATGTGTTGCGTAAATATATATGTTTGTTTATAGATAGTCACAGGATATATCTTTTATTAGGCTTACTGATAGATATCCAAGTTAAAAAGCAGTTGAGAACAAATGCTTAATTCCACACATATTTATTAGTCTCCAAAATAAGACGCGGCATTTTTCAGAATAGAATATAACAAAGGACAACCAAGGAGAAAAAGAGAGATATGTTAATTTTCTAGCCAAAATATCTATATTCAGTTAAGTGTATATTTAATAATGAAAAAAAATATGGCATGGCAGCTTTTAATCAGTTAAAAACTATGCTGGCAAATCAACTGAGGATTTACACTTACACAAGGAAAAAATAGAGGATGCCAGCACTGCTTTCATACAAATTTGTGTAAGTCACTGAATGTAGCTGACAGGAAAGATAATCTTGCAAAATACCAGCATTAATTTCTTAAATTCATTCCATATTTGTCTGATACCCTGAAATCTTACAGGTAGCAACTGGAGGTATTTTCCTTTGAAAATTTGCAGACCTTTATCAAAATTTAGAAAAAATAGACTACCGATGTCTTATGAATGAGCATGTTGTGGCATTGTGCTGGAGGCAGCGATGGAAATATTTGCATAAGCCCTGCAAAGTCTGAGATTTTGCATTCATTTTTAATGCATTTTTATTTTACGTATGGGCTGATGGCAAAATGTTCAACACTTCCTTGTCATGGCATCACCAGATTCTTCATAAGAAATTCACAGTATAGCTCTCTGTTTCAAGGTCTGAGAATTTTATTCCATTCATGAATTTCTTTATGAACTGAAATAAAGAACACAAGAAAGCATTTTCTTGAAAATATACAGCAAATGACTGCCATTATGAGGAGATACTGATTTGGTTGGATTTCTTTGCAGTGTTTGTCGGAGAGGCGTCTTCAACTGCACCAGTTACCCCTGCCCTGCTGTCTGCACCATTTATGGAGACCGACATTATTATACCTTTGATGGACTGGAGTATGATTATGTCAGTGACTGCCAAACTTACCTGCTAAAGGTAAGAGGAATGGTCATATGTTTTCTTGTGTCCATGAGAAAACAAGTATTTTGAATATCAGGAGTTGATCTGTAGAAACAAACATTAAGAAAGCTGTTGTAGAACAGATGTGAAAGAAGAACCTGTACATGACTATTTTGTGCTCATCTGTTTGAAAATGATACGTGGCTGTGTCCTTGCATATCTCTATGGTTTAGAGAAAAAGAAAAGTCAATGTTTTCTGTTCTACTTTAACCATGCCTTTGTCACAATGACCAAAGAATAACATTATAGAAACTGTTAGGACTAGGTATAATCCACAGATTTATTTAATAATTATCTATAAACCCTGCTTGGCCTGGGGTTAGTGATGAGCTCAGGCTGCTTAGAATTCTTGTTGAACATGATCTGCATCAGATCTAGATTGTATGTGTAAAATAATATCGAACACAATGATTTCATAATGCAACAGTGAGATCATTCATTGAGATTGTCTGGCAGGTACATGTTAATGTTCCTCATAGCACACATTTAGAGCACATTGCTAGTTTTTTGTTTAAAAATACCATTACTGACATTTAAAAATATAGTCTATTACTAAAACAACTATTGTTTATTATAATTGTTGCTATTTTAAGATTGTCTGTGTTCTCAGTTACAGTAATATGTTTAGAAGAATACTCATTTTCCTGACTGTCTAACCTTGAGAATGAAGCATAGCTTCTCAACAAAGACTACTGCAAATAGTTTATTTCAAGTATGCTTTTGTGGACTATTCACAGCTGTGAAATAAAATACATTGGTTCCAGATTTTTTGTGTGTGCTTAAAAAGAAAAAGAGAGATTTGAAAAAGATAATAATATGTCATAGGAAATTCCTGGTGTGTATCAATTATGATAGAAGAGCTCTAACTCTTAGAGATATATGAACCTTTGTACAAGCCTTCCTCCTTTAAGATGCAAAAAATTGGGGTTACTTTACCTATAAAATCATCTTGCCTGTATGATGATGTGGAAAGGTAGGTTGTCATTTTTTAATTCTTGTGCCATTCATTCAGAGAGATTTGTAAGACAAATCTATGCTCCTTTTTCAAACTTTAGTATGGTACTGGAATGTTTGGCTTTTACAATCAAATATCACCTTCACTCTACTGTGTAAGAAAGAACCTATCTTGAAATAAACCATGGGGAGCATTTGGCATCCAAGATGAAAGTTGGCAGCCAGATAATTGAGGCACATGGCACACTGCCAATGGGCCATTCTTCAGGTGAACATGACACAAATGATGAAAATTCTGCCTACACAGATCTGCTTTTCAGACTCCTCTGACCTTTTTCATCTTTTCAATCTTAAATTTTTTTTCCCCAAACTCAGATAATGTGAGAAAGTGTAGCCTAATTTGTTCACAGTTTTCCTTTTTTTAGTATATGGAAAGATTTCATGACCTATATTGAAGGACTCTTTAGTACATATTAGGCCCTGCATAATTATGTCTGGAACAGAAGATGTATCTGTGGGCTGATTTTTGACTGGGAAATGTTTAGAGAATTTTTAAGGGGGGAAAAACAGAAAAAGAAACAAAGGATGGGACTGTATGGCAGATGCCCCTGAGTTTTGAGGGAACTAAAACCCAGAACTGATGAACTATGTGATGTGCAACCCTGGAATCAGAGGAATGAAAGATGGCAGGATAACCAAATATTTTAAAAGGACTTAATGGCTGAATTTGACAGGAACAGAGCAATATGTATAATTTATATATGAAGAAACTTAATAGAAATTTTAATAAAGAGAAATTGCAATGGGAGTAGAATGGAACCACCCTTTTTTTTTTTGTTTTTATGAAAGAAATTCATGCATGAGGAGTCTTCTGAGTTATTCTGTGAAGGCAATAAATTTATGGATAAGGATAATCAAGTTAATATGTGTGTATTTTAACTCAAAGACCTTTTGGAGAAAAATTTCAAAAAATAGTTTTTAGAAACTACTCTCATATAGGATGAGAATGAATATTCTTTGAGACACAAATTCACAAAATCACAGAATGGGTCAGGTTGGAATAGACCACAGTAGGTCATCTGGTCCAACCTCCCTGCTCAGGCAGGGTCGTCCTAGACCACATAGTACAGGACTATGTCCAGACAGTTTTTCATGATCTTCACATACTTTCTGGGCAATCTGTTCCAGTGCTCAGTCACTTGCACAGTAAAATTGTTCTTTTTATTAATCACAACTTCCTGTACATCTCTTTCTGCCCATTGCCTCTTGGCTTGGCTGAAAAGAGCCTGATTCCATCCTCTTGACAACCTACCTGAAATAATTATAAACTTTGATGATGTCCTCTCTCAGCCATCTCTTCTGGAAGCTGAACAGGCCCAGCTTCCTCAGCCTTTCCTCATAAGAGAGGTGCTCCAGAGAGATGATCCAGTCCATCATCTTTGTTGCCCTCTGCTGAATTAATTACAAGTCAAAGGTTAAAACACAGGAAAGAGGGGTTTTTTTAGAAGGGAGAAATCCTGCTGAAATCCTACAGGGATCCATGCTGAGACCTGCATCCAGAATCTGAAACAATTTTGAAAAGGTGATGTGAGGATTGAGGTAGTATATTCCGATGGTAAAAATTCAGTCTGAACAGCTGAAACAAAAGCTTCAGGAGATCTTATGGCAGAAGACACTGCATAATAAAAGAGGAAATCCAACAATGAACAAATGCAAATCAATGAACAGAAAAAAACCCTGTAACTACATTACCATGAGGTTAGGCACTAAATTGGCTGCTATTATGCAGGAATGGAATTTTATGTGAGAAAAAGAAATAAGGCACATGTAACAGATATCTCCATAATGGCAGCCTGGGTGATAATCATATGCTTTTATTTGCATGTACACATACTACACTTGTACCACATCCTGATGTGGTTAAGCTGCATAATATATGCAGACATGATGGCACGATGAAGCTGCTCACCACAGAATCATAGATTTGGGTTGGTTAAAGGTCTTCTAGTTCAAACCCCCCTGCCATGAGGGTGTGCGTTGTGTGCTTCAAGTTTCCTGCCTGTAAGGTATCACAGATCATAGATTTCTCAGCTGCTAATACACATTCCATTGATTTAATGCTAGTTTGCAGTACTGTTGCAAGGCTGATTTTTATGGATAACATGAAATTCTCACCAGACTGAAATTGAAGCAGCTAAAGGGATTGTAGTATTTTATATACAAAACTGTAGTAATTTTGTCCTTTCCCTTTTATCTTTTATCTTTTTTCCTTTAATCTTTTTCCTGTAAGCAGTGGACTGCTTTGTTTCTATTAACAGAAGTATCCTAAAGGTGTTGTAGCAGGGCAATAAGGGAAGTTACAGCTGCAGTCAGTTTGTTGGCATATGAGCTCTTCCCAGATATAGAACTGACTGCAAGAATTATAATCTGAATCCATCATCCCCACAGGCATGATAATGTGCTGTTCCCATCCCTGTTACCAGCCCTCACTGTTTGATTTGGCTGTTGGCCTTCCTAAATCTGATCTGCTTGAACAACTCTTTAATTTGTCATCATATTCCACTGTACCAAACAAAGAACTCATCCTTACCTTTATTATGTTTTTAATAAGGAGCCCTTGTGCTCTTGAAGGGAGAAAAATCAGGTATAAGCTTTCAGCCAACTATGAAACTTGTTTTCAACATCAGTGTCTCCTGTCAGGCCTTTTTGTTTAAGGTGACTGTAAGTGTATGAAAAAGCCCTTTATAACTTGTTCAACAGATTTGCATTGGGCAGAATATAACAGAAAATATTTAGATCAGCAATTAAGAACATTAGGACAGTAAAGTCTCATGAAATGATAATTTCACTTTTATCAAGGAATTAGGAGTTAATTACACTCTGAGATGTAAAGTCCCTGTACAGATAAATGACATTCACAGAGAAGACATATTCATTTTTAACATTTTAAAATCTGTTATTTCAAAGGTTTAAAAAAGAAAATCTTAGCAGACCAATTAGTTTATCAGTGTAGACCATGTAAACACTTCATTTTGCTAGTCTAAATATGAACTATAAATATAAAGTCAAACTGTTTCTGACTTGAAAATATTTAAATGGCTTTTTTCTTCCATTTTCTTGCCTATTGTCTTATTTTACTATCTTTGATGATGCTACATTCTTTCCTCCAAAAAAATGAGAGTATTTTTCTAGCAAACTTTTTACTAGTTGCATTTTCTTTCTTCCACTTACCTGTTTCATAGACTTCTTCTTTTACAGTAAAATTCATATCTTTCTGTGACGTGTTGGCCTTTTTTATTTCTGTGATGGTTTTCATTCCTGCAGCTCAGCATTTTTATTAAGGCTTGTAGGGTCAGTGCGCTCAGAGCCCCTCAGACTTGTTCTCTTCTGTGAAACAGAAGAAAATTTTTTCTCAGAAAAAAATATTCCCCAAAAAATTATTAGTAGCATTTCTCAGAAAAAATACTTTTTCTGTTTTGGGGCAGATTTCAAGCAGGAGTTCAGAGGGATAAACTACCCATCAGAATATTCTCAAAGGAGAGGGAGCTCTGCTGCAATGCTCATCTACGTTTTTAAAAACACCCCAAAACCCCCACTGAAGTATTTGCACTAACCTTAGGTTTCCGCTAACCTTAGGTTGTCAAGAAGGTCCTAAAGCACAGAAAAGGATGGACTGTTTTGTTCCTATATCCTGGAAGATGAAGGTCAGCATAACTAAGGCCTCATCCTCAAGTATTCCTATTTAATAGATTAGTCTTGATTTCAAAGTATACGGTAAAAATATTTTTACTTCTCTTCACCTGCCATTGGGGGTTTAAGCATTTAAAAGTTACCTTTTAAATCTTTTTTGATGCAATCATGAAAACTCTTTTAAAGCCAAAGTTGGAGAATTATGAAAGTAACAACCATTTTGAGCCATTTGATCAAATAATCGAACCATTATGCCAATTAGAAGTGCAGATGTAACTCTTTTGGATCAGCAGACATTACATAAGAGCCCATTTGTTAAGTTCATTTAACAAAATATGTATCATCTCAGGAACCACCACTATAGTTTCCCAAAAGATTCTTCTATGGCTGAGCAGTCCCCAGAGCTAGATACCTGGATTGCTCTGGGGAATACAGCCAGGGAACTCTTTTCTTGCAATGCCCTTCTTTTGTAACCTGAAGCAAGTTCAAAGCTCTTAGTAAGTTATACTTTTATTAGAGTGCTTAATACAGAGGTTGTTTGATGTACTGATAATCTTTTAGCCATTATTTACTGATATATTTATCTTGAGTGGTATTTTTTTTAGATGATGACTGGGCATAAGATGGAGCAGTCACGCAGAAAGTGACAATTTTTCAGTTACTCATCTGACACATCTGCGCAGTCAGAAGTAGGATTTATCCTATTCCCCCTTATTGAATATCTGTAAATTTTTTTGCAGCTCTTTTTTCAACCTCATTTGTGCCAGGTAGCCAGGCTGTAGTTCTATGAAGTTAGCAAATCTGTAGAATTAAATATTTGACATGGTCTCTCTAATAGACTATTTGTAAAAGAAATACATTCTTGTTGCTGTCAGTCACCCTATAGAGGATTAAAGCTGCAGGTTCATGGTCATGACAATCAACATTGTCAAGCTGACTATTCATAGTTAAGAAAAATAGTTTCTTTTAATAGATTCTGGAGATTTTAATGGGAAAGTAAATAATGTTGAATTTGAAATTACAAATGTTTAAAATTGGACAACAGGCTCTAAAAGTTATTTTCATTTTTTTAGGAAATAAAACTGTACATGGGGTTTCAGTCACAGTGCCTTTAAATTTTTAATTAATATATCTAATCCTCAAGCCACATTACAGCATGTAGTTTCATGAATAAATGATGTACCAAAATATTTCCACCTACAACTCTTGTCAAATAATTTATAGCAGCAGTAACTGTGTAGAAATAATGATGTGTTGTGTGAAAATTTGTGTCCAAAAAAGAAAGGGATTACATTTCAGTGAAAAAACTGTTTAGTGTGAATAGCTTGCCCTGCTCTTGTTGCAAAGAATACCAACAGTTTGCTTTTCATCAGTCACATGATTTCAGAAGAAACCTTTCTGGATGCCCTTTTTTTTCTGGGTCTCTGGAAGTCCTGTAAGGGTCAATGGCAAGCTCTCCCTGGGGGACATCCCTTTCCATCCTGTCTTCAGCTGTACCTGTTTTTCTATTTGTTCTATTCCTTCTGTGAGCAAAAGATCTGATAACAGTTGGCAATGGATTTATGCTCTGGTTCCATTTTCTTCGGATCAATGATTTCAGACTCAATTACCTCTACATGCCTTTCCGCCTCCACCACCTGATTCTCCAGACCATTAAATTATGCAGTGAATGAATGACTTTTATTCTCCAACAAAGGAAGGATTTCTTTCAGTTTGTGCAGATTAGTATGGAGGGCTTCCAGGAAAGGCTTGGGGAAAAGTTTCTTATGACAAGAATGGCAATTTGGAGGTGGTGTGTGCATAGTGTGATTCAGAATTTGGATTCCCTTTCTGAGGACTTTGCTATTTAGTGACCTTTTGCCTTGTATTTCCGATTTTGGGTTACTGTTCATCAACCAAAAGCCCTTTGGCTATACTGACTTGAGAACATTTTACTCTTATGGTTGCCTGGAAAGACAGTTCACCGTAAGAATGGCTGCTTGAGTTTGAAGGCCTCTGGTGGGTAGAGCTTTGTGGATTGTTGATGATACAGTGCAGTAAAAGATGAGCAAACTCCAGCATGATGTGCTGCTGTTTCAGAGCTGTGTGTGCAGCTGTAACGCTCAGCCCTTCTCTGTGTTTGAAGGGGTAGGATGCTTGGGCCAGTCACCTGCAGGTGCTGCTTAGTTTATGGCCTCTGACTCTGGGTCCTGGTGAACTATGAAGACTGTGAATTAAATTTATTCTGATTTAGGTCAGGATAAGAGTTTGGGTTTTTTTCTTTTTCTGAATATATAAAAACTAAACTTCAGCAGTGTAAATAAACACACTTAGCATTTTTTTTATATTGAAAAACATAAAAGCTTTGTGCAAGTTTCAGCTTCTGCGATCATTTGCTGGAGCTCTTGTACTTTATTTTCCTGTTGCACTTTATCATTACAACCAACAATACAATATTAATATTTATCATGTGCTTATTAATAAATCAACACTGACAGGTCTCATGTAAATACATATAAATACATGCTTAGATATTAAAATAAAACCACCAACTGTGCTGCTGATTTATAATTCAGAATAATTCATATTACAGAATGTGTCACTTGGAAACAGATATTCAAATGTTCCCAAATCTTCTGTCCTCAGAAGGTCTCATTTTTAATTAGAAAGAGATTGCAGTAATATAGCCCGTGCAAAAGATAAATCTGGTACACAGGCAGGCAAAGTTAAGTAAATGAAACAAAAGGAAATCTGCTTTAAATGATTTTTTCTCAAACCTTTTAGTATAATTCTCTTAAAATACATAAAAAGGAAAATCAAAACTTTTTCAGTGATCTCTCTCTAGTGTTTTCAAAATTAAGAAACATTGAGTTAGAACAAGGTTCTATTTTAAGTAGATAAAGTAAAATATTTACTGTCATGTATTTTCATTATTATTAGATTTTTAAAAAAGTATTTGGATTTTATTGTTGACAAACCTTCAGAACACCCAACAACTCTCTATTGCAGTAAAATCTGCTAGAAAGAAACCCTATGTATAAAGAAAATATTATATAATGATATGTTTTTCCCGTTGCTTGTATATATACATACATACACATATACATACTTGCCATACATCTTTCTGGAGTTTTTGAGCGTTTATTCTGCCTGAGTTGTATCCTTTTCAGAAGTCACTTTTAAAGAAATAGGAAAGAGTTATCATGGATGCATAAGCAAACATCTGGAAGTTGTTTGAGGATAACTCAGTAGCTGGAATAATCTCACTCCTCTTGAATTTTCATCAGTAAATCTGCTCAGTCGTGTTGCTCTCCTCCATTTCTGCTCAACTGGGCTTCAAAGCTAGAAGTATCTCAATATCTTACAAGTATACTGAAAGCTCCTGTGCCATATTTTGAGTGAAAATCTGAAGCCATGTAGAAGATGTGAAGGAAAAGAGAATTAACATGCATTTGTGTACACAATTTGGTTCTCAGGTTCTTAGTTCCTAAATGGTTTTTTTGGTTCTTTATTTTTTCAATAGTTCTATAAAAATACATAAAATCAGTGGGAAAAAAAGTGCTATTACTAGTCCTTTCCTCTCTTTTCTCTCTAATGTAAGAGGATCACCCACTATCTTTCCCATAATATTTTTTCCCTACTTTCATGCGGATTTCTTCTCAAACTGAGACAGTGTGTTTCAGTGCCATCTGTTGACTCCAAGCAATATTGCTCCTTTGTTTTAATAGCTGTGGGGGAAGAACATTTGCTGATACAAATTAGTACAGGATACAGAAACAGGGATCAAATAAAGTTACATAGACTGTATATATAACTCTGGAAAGGTGCAGAAGAAATTAGTGCACCAGCAAAACAAAGGAAGACTTTCAATAAGAGATGCTTCTTAGTGTAAATGAAAATGAGTTTTGCACAATTAATGTGTTTTGCTGATTATCTGGAGATCAAGTCCATAATAAAAGGGCATAAGAAACTACTAGAGCAAAAACAAGTTAGATGCCAAGGCATTTGTCTGCTCTCCAAAATAACTTACACGTTTATACCCAAATGCTCACTAAATCTGGGCTAAGATCTTTTACCTATTCTAGATCAAGCTCACTAGAAGAAATAGTTTCAAATGTTACATTCCTTCAGAAGAAAATCAGAGCCAATAAATCACAACCAAGATAATTCTGACTTTCCATAAAATCTCCTGAAATATTAGATCTGAACAGAGCTAAGGAATCTCTCTGAAAATACATAGGAAAGAGAAAGCAAATTCTACTTTTTAAACTATTGTATATTTTCTTCAGTATTTTTAGAGCTTTTTGCACTTCTTTTTCTGGCTGTATATGAAAACATCTAAAACATCATTAAAGGAAAAGGAAGATAGGCCTAATCTATCTCTATCCCACTCCCAGGATATCTTTATATGCCTTTATTGACACGCTAGTTTGCAATTTTATAGGGAACAAACCAAAAATAATGGGTAAATCAGGGTATTGAGAATGGAAAAGAATGAGTCTTTACACTGAACAGTTAAAGAGATTTTAATGAAACTTTCAAAGAAATTAATACAGCCAATTAAATTGTCTTCTCCCAGGCTGCATGTTGACGATGTAATCACACTACACAGCATTGTTGTTGGTTAAAAAGGACAGAAAATTTCTAATAAGATATTGAAATAGAAAGTTTCTAACAAAAATAAACTCTAGCATTCCCAAGCGCTGCTAAAAAAACCCCGAAACCAAGACCAAACCAGAAAAAGGAAAGCAGTGCTTTGCTTTTTTGACTAGGAAGAAATATGGAAAAAAGTGCAATGAAGTCTAGAAAAAGAATGTCCTGAGAAGTGGGACTGACAATGAGCCTTTGACTTACTGCCCAGAGCTGTGATTCTGTCTTTTCTGTTGCTTGGCAACTCCATGTTATCACAAAGAAACTGATATTAAGTTGGAAAAGGCTGGATATGGTAATTTACGTGGGAAGATACTCTTGCAGTGGGAAAACCATTTTATTTCTAGTTTCTGTCAGCGTAAGTAGGTTTCACATGATGAACTGTAGTACATCCCCTGCTGGGTGCATTTTACCTAAAAAGGTAAAGAGTGACTCTGCCTTGTAAAGAGGCTGTGCAGAAAAAAAACAAAACCAAAAATCCCCCACCTTGTTATTTATTAGACCTGCTCCTAGTGTCTACTTGGACGTTTCTTCTAGTGGTAGCGACAAAAGCTTGTTTTCATATTTGTGTGGATTTAGTGCAGATTAGACAGATGGAACTCGATCATTATCATTTATACCATCACATTCCCTAAGAACTCTTGAGATTTGCCTAAGACCTCTCTGTCTTATATAAACATCAGAAGATGATCCTCACTTTATCTGAATAGTCTTTTCTTTTGCATTGGTAATAGTTAAGTTCTTAGTTTCAATTGCATTTTATTTCTTCTTTATTGAAAGAGGACACTGCATGTTCAGCAGCTATAGAATAATTTGAAGACTGTGATAGAAATTGTCATTCATGTTTGAATTTGTCTAGTACTGTATGGCTTGGAAAGGTATCTATTGAGCTGTATGGAGAGAATGGCAAGAGTATGTATGTAAAGCAAATAATTTTGTGAAAGCTTAGAGCTGTAAGAGACATGTAATCCATCATGAAATTTTTATGTTTGGTTTTAGGTCTAAGATTTAATTAGAAAAAGAGGAAGCACAGAAGATTCAGGATTTAATGCAAAGCCTTTCTTTCTTAAATGTCTGGTTTACTAATAACTCAACTGAACTACTACCACAGACTCTCTGCATATCCATCCTGCATCATTTCTAGTAATTTAACACTATCATGCAGTCCTACAAGTAAGGAAGTACTTCACATGTCTTCAGGACTCCCTGTTCTGGCTTTGGTCAGCAAAACACTTCCTGGCTCCAGGCTTCTCTGTACTGCAGAGCTAACTTGAAATATAACTCAGTTTGTGCCCTTGGCTCAAATCCCAACCATACACAAAAACTTCTGACTTGAGTATGTTGATGCTGTTCAGCTGAAAGGATTGGCCTGGACTGTCAGAGGGCACAGGCAGCAGTTTCAATTAGCATAGCTATTATAGCTACCCGCTGCTGCCTCAAGGACTTGTCTTCATTGCCAAAAAAGGTGTATTTTTACTGTGGGATAATTAGCCTGATTTAACTATCCTTATTTAAAATCAACCTCTTCATTTCTTTTCTTACAGGGAAGACATTGCTTCCCTATTAACTCAGAGTGTCCCTTTTTGCTGAGACTAATCTAACTGAAGAGGAATGAACTGTGCAATGAAATGAGCCCACAATGTCTTAGGCATCAAATAGACCCAGAGACTGCAAGCAAAGTCCTTCTCTGCACTGAGCCATGGTGGGGAGGTTACTCCCTTTCTCACTTTTCAGTTGGCCAGCACAGAATGTATCGGCTTGCATCCTATCTACCAAACTAATGAGGTTGTCTCCTTTTTAATTTACCACATCACATCCAATAAATCAAAAAATGCTCTGGGCTGTTATCTGACTTGGAGAGGAATAAATGTTGTACTCACTCCAGCAGCAGGCCTGGTTTAATTAAAACATAGTGTATTTCCCAATAAGGTAGTGACCAATTTTATTTTGAGTGCAACCTAAAACAACTTTACAACAGAATGGAATAGATGAACTTTGCTTTACCTTGAAGCTTTTGATACTTTTAAACTGAGCTCCCTTGCTAAATCATGGAGATCTGATTCCCCACACCCCCTTACCACTAAGCAGTTAGTGAATAACTTTACCCACTGTAACTCGTGTTCCAAGCTAACTGCTGACAAATACCATCTGTTTCCTAAGCCCTGGCATTAGGGTAACACAGAGCTTGCCGGCAGTCTCCCACAGCTTGTGTTCATCACATTTACAAGCACTCTCTTGCTGTAGAGTGTTTTCTATGCCAGGTAGCAGTATCCTCTGGCTTGTGGGCCCATGATAGACTAAGGGTAGCAAAATGGTAGCACCTCCTCTGTGTGGCAAAAAAATACCTCAATGCTTTCCATCATCTGGGGTTGGGGTTGAGTTGGATTTTGATTTTAGATAGAAAGTGTTCTTTAAAGAGTTTGGTCACTATAACTTTTATGAAGAAAAAATACACAAACTGCTTCCTATAGCATGTATGTTTTCTGCATGACATCTTTCTCACTGATGAGGAAAAATTGCTGATTTTTCTTAATTCTTGAATTCTGATGAACACAGAATAAATAAGGGTACAAATGTGAGACAGGCAAGAAGTAGTTAGGAGTAAGAAGCCAGCAACTTTCGGGAGTACGCTAACCAAGGCAGTGGTACATTGACCACAGGAGGGAGTGAAGCTCTGGGGAGAGAGATTCTGTGGGCAGAAACCAAGATGAGGGGTCCCCCCTGTTGTGGCCAAGTGGAGCTCTTTGAGAGCATTGCTTGGAGCCAAGTGGAGCTCTTCAGGAGCATTGCTTGGAGCCAAGCGTAGCTCCCCGGACTGGGGAGGTGCTGAGAGCCACCATTTCCATCTTGCACACCGTGCCCATTAGTACCTGCAATTAGTTTAATCTAATAATAGTCTGAGAGACTATGTTAAAGAGAGAGTGGAAGCAAGAAGTGTTTTAGCAAGAAGAGAACCTTTTTGTTCCCAGCACTACCCAAGTGTCCCATAAAAGACTAGATTAGTCAGTGGGAGCTACTTGCCACTTCCCAGGTTTTTATTTCATGTCTGTCTCAGGTTTCTGATGACTGTAGGACTGAATTCGATCAAAAATTGAACCAGATTCAGAAAGAGTGTTATTAGCTCATATTAATGTTACGAAGTTAACTTTCTCAAGTAATTTCTATAGTTATGGCTGCTTGTTGATTTGCAAGGATTGGTACAGAAATAATCAGGAAAGAAAATTAAAATAGGAAATAATGGGAATAACTCGACTTTGTTCTTGTTTGTGGTAGTGTTAGCAACTCTGGAAAGACAGTTCATCTCCTTTGTTTGAGTAAAAATCTACGCATGGGTGCATGTGTTTCCCTCAGGAAGAACCACAGAGGCTATAGGTGAATAAACAGATGTGTTGAGCCGAGGTGCGAAGGTGATTTTTTGTGCCTAGAATGGAAAATTAATGAAAGGGCTGTAGAGCCATAAGATGTGGGATTGGGAAGGCAGCACATTTGAGTTTAAAGTACTAAAACACCAGTAAATCAGGACAACAAAGTATTCAAATCTTCTAAATGTTAAAATAACCCTACCCTACAAACAAAAATATTGGCAGAAACCTTTACCCCCTCCAACAGCATTGAGTATGACTCATGGTTTTGTGAATTTTGATGTGTGGTGGCACAGAAACTCTTCTATCTACTACCAACAGATGGTAGGTTTCTTGGTTTTAAAAATAAAAAACCAGCTTGATCTCATGTACCTTGGTTTAAAAATAAAGCTCTTTTTATAGCATGTCTCAATTTCAACAACCACACTGTGCTGTAAATATTGGATTCCAAGTATATGCATATTTTAAAAGCCTAAACCAGACTCTTCTTTTAAGGAGTAGCGTGATCCTCTGAGTTTGTGAAATCTTCAGCAAGAGGAGTCACAGCTAAACATAACAGCTCTTTGTGTTTAACTCCAAAGTTTGTGGGTTCAACTTTGAATTTAAAAATGCATTTCCTGATTTGGTAACTTGCTTAAATTTAATTTCAAATGTGTGTAAATTCTAAAGTATCCAATTTTCTTTTGTGATGGCAAACATAGAATAAATCTGGAGGAGTGAAATGCAATTGAACATAGAAGTAAAATGATTTCTTCTTAATTTTGCAGAGCACAGATAACTCAAATATATCTATAATTGCTCAGAACAAAAAGTGCTTTGACAATGATATTGTTTGCTCAAAGAATGTTTTCATCACTGTTGGAGACACTGAGATTTATTTTAGTGAACCTTCTGTGAAGCAGGTTAGTTATTTTCTTTCCTTTTTGGGTTGCCCTTTAAGATAAGCACTGCAAATTTACGACTCTAAAGGAGCATGTTTTTGGAAAGCATCTCTCCATCTGAGTTAATATAGTTAATATAGTAAATAAGTGTTTAGACCTGGGTTAAGCAGCAGGTCCCAGCACACACATTTTTTCCCCCCCCTTTTTTTTTTCAAGTTCTATTTGTCATGCAAAGAAGATTGCCCAAAAGTCTCAAGGAGTTGAAACATACTGGCATTTATGAGTTTCTTTCCAGTTGGTTTTGAAAGAGAAACCAAAGTATGAAGCAAACTTGAATGACTGAATAGACAAAATATCAAAGTCTTAACAGTTCTACTAATATTATTGATTCAGCTATATGCTAAAGTATTCTTTAATATACACTTTGCTGTCATCTGGCTGTATACCTTGGTAGCGTTACTTTAGTAGACCTTAATAAATATTCATTTGTGTTAGAAGACCCTCAGGGCACAGGAAAACAAATCTAACTATCAGCTCTGGAAGGCTGGATATTATACTGTGATACACTTTCCAGAACAAGACATTACAATTCTGTGGGATAAGAAGACAATGATGCATGTTAAAGTTGGACCTCGATGGAAGGTGAGCCGAAATATAAACCCAAGATTTTGTGTAGATTCTCTATATTGCTAATGTGAACTTTTATTGAATAACTATGATAGTCTTTTCTGCAAGACTAGCTTTCTCAGTGATACAGCTGTTTATTGTGGTGTTCAGCTGCTAGCATTTCCCAGGTAAGAAGAGATGGAGAATGCAACTTCTGAAGAGAAGGGGTACTACGTGTAGTACTACAGAAGGTTTCCACTTATATGCTTACTCTGTTGCTCAATACACTGCTGCCTTGGAGATATGCAGTGATTCAGCTCTGACTCAAAGATACTTTGGGGGCTGGAAGAGAGGGATAGTTTTTGGGTTATCCAGGTCACTACATGTTTTTATTGGCTAAATCCAATGGAAAAGAAGTTTCCAAGTGACGAGGAAGATGGCAAGTTTGTAGTACAGATTGCATGAGACTGATAATGGAACTGCAACCTGGGATGTAGGAGAGGCTTCTGAGATGAACAGATGGAGTCAACTCTTGGGCTGAATTTAAAAAGACAAAATACAGAAAAAGATCTAGACAAAACCTTACATTTAAACCTAATTGATGTATCATGACAGTATTCTGTCACGATACAAGGAAGAATTCAAGGCTTCTTTTTTTGCCAGTTGCTCTTCTCTTTTCCATTCCTATATCATCATCTACCTTGGTGTCTCTGCAACTCAGTCTTTGAGTGCTGGCAGAGTAACCATATCAGCGCAATTCAGAATTACATTTCTCTTTGTTTCAAACATGAACATGTATTAAGATGGGACTCATTCCGCAAAAGAAGGCATGCTAGGCTAGAATACAGTATCAGATTTTCTGACGTATAAGTCAAAACCATAATGACCATCTGATGTGGTTTTACAGCAAAATTATAAGCTTCTGTCCAAATAGCCATAAAATAATTCACCTACAAGTTCATCTCTCAGCCATCAATGCACACAGAGAAAAAAAAAATATTCTGTTTTTGAGTAAGCTAGCAGAGAGCTGAGTTCTACAGATTGCATTTAGGAACACAAATACTTCCAGTTCTTTCTGTTTCCAATGACTGTTTCCTCCAGAGGCTCCAGTTCAGTAAGATGTCTGCAGCAGACCTTAAGAAAAAGGGACTCATTAGTGTGAGCCACAACACCCTAAAAATCCAACTCTACTTTTTATTGTTGTGCAAGAATGTCTATTTTCCTGCATATTTATATAAGTATGCATGTATACATAGTGCATGCATAGTTTTTCCATCAGCAGCATATGCCCAAGAAAAGAAAGTCGCAGCTGCCTCTTTTATAATTGCTATTACAAATGTCCTAGCTATTGTGAACTAAAATTAGAGGCAGCAAGTTTTAATGACAACAACTAGTCAAGCTTTATAATCATGAGGTAATTCACCTGAACTTTTGACTTTTGGACTCAAATCAGTACTGAGTTTTCAGAAAAAAATATTACTAGATTCCAGTCCATTTTCACAGGCAGGCAGTAAGAAGCAGTCCTGGAAAAGAAGAAGAAAACCACTGATTACTGTTAAAAGAAATTTGCAATGTGGAACTTCAGGCATAGCAGAGTGTCAGATATTTTCAAAGGATAAGTCAGATTTACATTTACCCTTTTCACTTATAAACTTTTATATTCCATGTGTGTCATTTGTGCTAATTATTGACTGTGAGTTTATGAAAAAAAATTTCTCTTTCAGGGCAAACTGGCAGGCTTGTGTGGAAATTTTGACAAATATACTTCAAATGATCTGACTACATCGAACAACATGGAGGTGAGAAATGCACAGGTGTTTGGAGACAGCTGGGTATTAGGACAGGTAAGTCCTATGTCCAATAAAAATGTAGAGAAAAAAGACTATCATTTTAATGTGTAAATGAGCACATTATAAACACATGATGTACAAGTACTTTCTAAAATTATGGTCATGGTATAAGAGGACATCTTAATTTTTATGTCTGTAGATGTGAAATATGTTAATAATGTCTTATGTCATAGCAAACAGATATCGAATTTAAATGAAACCAAACACTCTCTTTAGGGAAGGATATGTTTTCCCCTGTGTAAGACATTATAACTCTCTACGTTTCAGTGTTTTACAAAGTTAGGTACATTGCTTCTGGTATTTTTGATTCATCCCAATTTTAAAAACAATTGTAATTTCTCTGGGGTTGGAAGCATCAGGATACTGAAAGTAAACAGAATCTCAATGCTGGAAAAAAGAGGCCAGGAAGAATTTCTTTCTGAACACTGAAAATAAAATGAAGATTTATTTTAGTGGCACTTTGTAAACAGAGTAAACTGACAAAGCAGAGGCGATGAAGGGATGGGCAGAAAAGGCTCAGAACAGCAACAGGCAGTACGGAAACTTGGTTTCTGAGAAGGTAGGAGGACACTGTTGGGGGTGGATGACTGCAACTCCAGTTTATAACACAGGAGAATAGGTATTTCATTAATTTGTGCTGAGAAAATGTAAAGTTTTATAGTCTTGTGGACCTCCTGAAAAATCATTATTTGTAACACACTCCCTTCGGATGTCTGTCAGGACCAGTTTTTAATGTGTTCTCTCCTTGTCACAGCTGGAAATTGACCAAGTATCTCTCACCTCGTAGAAGAATGCTTTGGAATAAAGATTTTGAGGCTTCTCTGCCTCAATATCTTCCTTCAGATATATTTTATTCCACACAAAATGTTTAAATTTCATAAGCAAGCAACACAAATGTGTAGTTATACTGTTCATCTAGAAGGTCGTACATAAACAAATGTGTGAATACTTTGTTTGAAGGGCGTGAATTTTTCTTTTCCAATTTATCAATTCAGCAGCTCCCTTAAAAAGGTGTGTAGTGTTTGCATAGTACATTAACTTGTAGGATGTTTTAACTTATGCTTATGCATCTCAGACTTGCTCCTTAGTTTTTGGTGAAGATACGTATCTGTAAAATCTCATGTAACCTCCAGATCTCTATGTCTGCCAGAGCACTCAGGATCTAAGTTCAGCCTTGGTCTTGCTGGTTGGCTGTGCTCAGACAGGCTTAAAACTGCATCTGCCCCGCAGTAGGCCCTGGGGATTTTTTCAGAAAGGACCTTTGGCCTTTGGAGACATGTATCCTGGTCACTGTTCCTGAAAAATCTAAATACTGTAAAGGAGTATTTGATAGCTGGAGGCCTAGAACCCAGTTCTGCTACTGGGAAATGTGCTTGTATTAGCACTGTGAAGCATGATATGCTTCCAGGGCTTCTCCTTCCTGGGAGTGGCAGCACATATCCTCACAGCTGTGTCTGAGCACCTGCACAGGACGGCAGCATAGGTGGGTGACTGCACTGCAGCTAACGCTGCTGTGGGTCGATGATGCCTATGCATTCATTGTCACACACTCCTGGTGCATTACACCCACCTTCCCTGCTGCACCAAGGCAGCATGGTTTCAGATGAACTCGTGTTCTCTGAGCTCTGTGTCCCTTTCCTATATTTTTCTGTTCTTTTTTTTTTTCTTTTTGAAGAGATCTTATAAACGATGTAGTTGTATCTCACCCATTTTTGAGTTATCATGATGATCTTTGACTCTATTTTTTTTTAATGAGTTGCTCCCTTCCTACCACTGCTTCTTTATTTTGAACTTACAGGGCTAAAGCCATCTGTAGTATGACTCCATTTAAAGTCAGTGAAAACCACCCAGGATGGATTTGGATCACGTATTTGTTTGTGATGTTACAGTTGGTTGCTCTGGTAATGATTATAATGTGTCACAAAGAAAACATTTTGTCTTTATGCACTGAGCAGACAGCAGGAACATTTTAGTGCTTTAGAACAAAACAAAAAGATTTTTTTGTGCAAATGTTTTCAATTATAAAAACAAATCAAGGAAAGAAGAGAATAGCATTTAATTTTTTTATTTTCTGATTATGCAAGTATTGAATTATATGACACTATGGTGTACCTGAGTAGGTGATAAACACAACCACCTATAAAATATTTGTGGGTTTTTTGCTTGTTTTCAAGTGCAAGAGCCCAAATGAAACACTGAGACCATGTGAAGTACATCAGAGCAAGTTCCCTTATGCCAAAAAGGAATGCTCAATTTTATACAGTGATCTTTTTGCACCTTGTCGCAATGTGGTAAGTTTGTTAAATATCCAAGATTGCTGTCATGAAAATAATAAAATTCCAGTAATTAATTTTTTCTTGCCAGTACCCTCAGTCTGAATGTGAGGATACAGAGTAAAGCCCTGCAAGTAACTTTTTGTGGGTGGGCTATATTTGTGCAGAGCTCCTTGTTCCTTTGAAGACTGGAATCTAAACATAAAAGTGGTAACAGAGTTGTGAGTTAGTTGACTGAATAATCAAGATTCTATTCTCTTTAGGTTTTATTTATATTTTTTATCTATACAGGTAGCTAAGTTTTATTAATTGTAAATTTGTATAAATTGAGGGATTCTAAAATAAGTGTATGTGTAATTCACCTACAGTTTAGCTCAAATGGTTTTATTTTGTTAAGTGTCCTGCTCTATATAGAAAGAAATATGAGAGAGCAAGATTTCAGCTTCAGAGCTATTGGTATTTTTGTTTCGCAGTTTATTGTCTTGTTTTATCAAAACTCTGAGGTTTGGTATCCTTATTTTCCCAATCCTTGGCTGAGCCTGGGACTTGAGTTACAAGAATGTCCTTCAGTTCAATCTAGACAAGATGGGGACAACACTATCTCGTGTGGTAATTTTTTATTCCATTTTAATCCACCCATTATCAATGCAAGACATGCTTTATACATTTTTCCCTATTTCTGATTTTAGCCTTTCAATGATATTTAGGTACTTCTTTACACCTGAGCAAACAAGAACCACTATGACATTTCATCTCAGTCTCTTAATTTCTTCATGATTATTAGTACTAAGTGAGATCACTAGCTGTCTCAGCTGAACCTCCTGACTTTCAGGACCGAAGCTGGATATCAACATGGTTAGGAATTTGCTTGTGAAGGAGGTTGCAGTAGCTTAACCCAAGAGATTTATTAATGTTGACTTAAGTTACTATGTAAAGAATTTTTTGAGCGTGTGCCTGAGAACACAGTGATGAGTGTATTTTCAAAGTGGCAAATAATAAATAAAAATGGAACTTTTGAGAGTTTTTAAGAAACTGTATTATTATAACTTGGAAAGATCATTTCTCTTGAACATTCATTTTCTATATCTTATCCATGTTGTGAATTTGAAAATATTATGCCAAAAATTTAGCATAATTATGTTAAAAAATCTATGCCAGATGCAAAACATGTAATTTAATTAGTAGTCAAGTATTTCCACATGTATGTATCTATCTTGTACGGAAGAGTCAGTAAACCAAACATCTTTAATGTGTTTTTAGAACCTAATTGCCAGCATGTGAAAGTACAGCTCCTGCAAATGTGACCTCCAATCAAGGGCATATGCAGCTGACTGCTGGGTGGGGGAACAGGGTGCCAAGAAAAAGGCCTGAGCAGACACTGAAATTGGGGGCATGGAAAGAACAGAAAACATAGATGAGGGTTTCAAATGTGCTATTGTTTCTTCTGCAGTGTGGGTGCAAGATCCTGCAGTGCACGCAGGCAAGCTCCTGTCTGTGGGACAGGTGGCCTTGCGGTTCAACTCTGGCTGCAATGCCAGTTTTCAGGGAGGCAAAATCTTTCATCTCTGGCTGGCAGCAACTGATGGATTGCAGTGGCCCAGATAAGCACTGAATTCAACTGGGTCTGAGAAACCTGAACACTTGGAGAAAAAACGGTCTTCCTCATAATTCCTGAACTCAGCAGGACCTTTGGCCCAAGGCTCCCAGTTTATCACAAGAGCAGGATATTGCTGACCCACGGAGAGATGCTGTTCTGCAGGCATGAGAGCCACTTTGCTATTTGGTGATTTCTACAAAGCTACTACTACCACTTTCAATGGAACTGGTTCTCATGTGTGTCCCCTATGTCCCCAGTGGTATCCCTGTTTTCAAAACAAGAAAAAGAATGAAAGCACAATAGCACCTCTCTGCCCTTGATCCAGTCTCTGCCAGCTTCTGGCAACTGCCAGCTGAGAAGCTGTCTTCGTATTAGACAAATCCTGCTTTGTTACTGTGGTGGTATTTCTGTAATCTGACGTGTGCCATTTGAGTGCTTTACAACTGAGCTAGACCAGAGACTAAACTGAAGAGGAGCATTGCTTGAAACATTCCATGTGTTGAGTAAGAACATTGTTTTGGAAATGTTACTCAATATTACAAAAAAGATGATTTAAACTCAAGAAATAGTGTAGTCATGTACCATGAAATGTTGTGATAGGATTTTAGAGAACATGAGTTTCTGATCTAATGAAGTTTTGTGGGCAAATTATATTAAAATGTTGGTAAGTGTAGAATTTTTTTTCCTGCCCAATATCACCAGTGGTCTTAAGATTTTTCCCCCTGGGAAAACCCCTCTCTACAAATTATTGCTTTAATAACTCGGTAATCAGAGTCACAGCTCTGATTTTGTTATTCATGCAAAACTGACAGGATGACTACAGATGGCAGTATTTGCTTTATAAGAGCAGAACTGCCAGCCTCAAAATTCTTTAAAATTGATGAACAGCAAGTGTGTGGACAAGCACGTTTTTAATAATCACTGATTGAATTTTTCTTTTGACCTTTAACTTAGGTATAAACTGATCATTTGAAGTGTACATTTTGTGTAGGAATATGCAAACTTTGGAAAATACCTTATTTTTGTGTTTAATTCTTTCAGTCAGTCCAGAAGTAAAACTTCTGCTGCAACTGGAATTTGTAGAGCTCATGCAATTAAGTCACCTATTTTTCTTTCCCCCCCCAGATTGATGTGACCTCTTTTATCAAAAATTGTCACACAGATACATGCAACTGCAATCTTGGTGGGGACTGTGAGTGTTTGTGTACCAGTATTGCAGCTTATGCCCACAAGTGCTGCCAGCAAGGAGCGGCGATTCACTGGCGATCTCCTTTGCTCTGTGGTATGTACCTGGGCTGGCCACCCACCACAGCTCATCTCACAGGCATCTCTGACTTTTTTCTGACCAATTACACAAATATGACAGAAGCAGGTGGATAATAAACATAGTTCACGTCTCTTAAGCTGTCTCTGTGTTAGCTGTGTCACGCTTATACACTCAAATTCACTGTCTTGCTGAAAAGAGCTGTCTGTGCTCAGAGTGTTAGAGCAGAGGCTGTGGGAAAGGCACTGGTGGATGTCCAATTTTCTGTGTAGGGCAGCAAGAGACCCAGTCTGTTCTTTTCATTGACAGCAAGAAAGGTTCTTAGCTGTAGAATAATTCCCACTTCAGATCTGCTGTCACTGAACAGAAGTCTAAGAAAATAAAATCACTGACTGAAATATGTTGTGGTACATGAAACTTCCTCACCTGAATGTGAGCTTTACATTTTTAGGATGCAGATATGCATGGATTCTCTTGTTACTTTGTAATAATAATAATAATAATAGTAACAAGAACAACAATGACAATAATAATAATAAGCTTTTTTTCTTTTTCTTTTAGCTTATGACTGTGAATATTACAACCAAGGTATGTACTATTTGATATTCTTGTTCAAAAAGCTTGATTAATTTATGGACTTTTTCTCTGACTTGATATATGTAGTTTTAAGATTGCTTTAATTTTTAATGAAGGTTAGTGTCCCAGCTGTGTTGAATGATCCTAGTAATCCCTAATGCCTCCATTGATAACTTCAGAATGTTCAGTGTGGGGGTGTGGATTGATCCATCATCCTACAACATATGGTAGCAGTCAGGGAGAAGCTCTAGAAGGACATCTCCTTGTGTTTGTACTATAATTTTCAGAGCTGGGACCTACCGTACTTGGACATTGATAGACTATGGGATTTTATGCACAAGTCTCACAATACTGTACTGTAAAAAGAGCAGTGCCTTAGAATGAGTGTGGTATTCATTTAACAGAATTAATTCCTGTGTCATCCCCTCTAATATTGGGATACTGCCCTCATGCTTTATAGGAGTAATAGATATTGAAAAGGGAAAATTGACTAATTGCAATGATATGAATCTGACTTTTAATGTATCTTTTTGATGACAGGGATAACTTATATCCTATAATGAGGATCATTATAGAGGCGATTCTTTTTCTCCTCCTGTCTGGCCTACTACAGCAGTAGCATGAAGATCTTGCTAGATATAGCTGACTTCCCACATTTACTTTGTAACTGGGAATTTTATCTTACTCAAAAAGGTTTGAGGACATGGCTTTAATGGTGAACATCAGGACAATGGTCTTAAAGGTCTTTTCTGACCTTAATTATTCTACAAATCTATGAAAAAGTAGGAAGGAGTACTGGATTTGGCTATTTTTCTTTGTATAATTTACATGAATTTAATAATATATTTTGTATTGATGATGATGATGATGGTGTTTTAGCTACTGCTTACACAGATCAAGGATTTTCCCAGTTTTCATACTGATCCACCAGTAAGCAAGCTGGGGCTGCACAGGAGGTTAGAGGGGACAGAGTTGGGACAGCTGACCCCAACTGACAAAAGGGATGTTGCAGAACACATGTCGTTGAATTCAGCAACAAAAATTAGAGAGGGAGTTTTCTGGCATTGCTTAGGTTTCATCTAGATGTTGGTCAGCTGATGGTGAAGAGTTTTGGCCTTTTCCTCACTTTTCTTGCAATCATTTTCTTTAGTTTCCTTTTCTTTTTCCTTATTTCTCTATAAACAAAACTCAAACCAAACCATGATTTAATTGTCTTTATCTCCACCCATGATTTTTTTTCAGTTCTTCCCCTCTGATTTTTTGTGAGGTGTGGGGTGAGTGACCAGTGTGGTGCTTTGCTGCCTGCCAGAGTTAAAGTCTAGGACAGAGTTATGCATGTTTCAACTACTAAGTGGAACCAAGTGGAAAATTAAGACTTAAGTTTTTTATATTATGAGATGAAAATTTTTCTTTTTCTCTTTGATTTTTCTTCCCTTAGGTCTTGGTGAAGGACCCTATATTTTGGCAAGTTTTGGAGTGAATGACACTATTATAGGGGCTAATGTATCCAGCAGAAGGATATTTCCCCTGCCTAGAACAGGAGCACATGGAAAAGTAATTTTCAGTTTCATGATAACTCCAGGTCTTTTCAAAGATAAAGATTTATGTAAGTGTTCTCAGCAGTTTTGCTAATGGTGAGATATATATCTCAAACTATATGAATGATTTTTGCTGCATCTTCTAAATGTCCTAAAGTAGTCTAGATATTTTTAGTTATTGGAATAAGCAACCAATTTCAAAATGAAGGAGGAATTTAAATTTAATTTTTTTTTAATGTTAAAAAACCTCACTTCCAACTTTAAAGTTGACTTTTCAAAAAATTATTTTAGAGATATTATAGAATACAAGTGAATAGAATAACTTTGTGAAAAAATCCAGTTAGATTGTGTAACTGGAAATTGGTGAATTTTACACAAGTATCTAGCAAATATCAACGCTGAAGATCAATGCAGATATTTTTGTCTCCAGTAAAATTGGTTCTACTTTACGTTTTCACCTTATTTGTTACTTTTCCTGACCTAGAAAATGTGCAACTCAGAATGATCAATCCATTTCTGCATTGTTAATAAACAGCATCTCTGTGCAATGTAGAAGGTAGCTCCTTAGGTGAATGGCTAATCCTAAGCTCTATTTTTACTTATCAGAGACTTACCCAAACCACACAAAAAAAATTAAACATGTTTAAATTTTTTTTCCTTCTGTATCTATTTTTCTTTCTTCACATATGTGAAGGTTGTACCAATTAAATCAATAAAGATTTTGTCATTGCTTTCTCAGATAATTTAATTTGTTAAAAAAACCCCACAAACCCTCAAAAATCAACATAAAGAAGGACTCTCTCCACAGAAAATTTTCAAACTAAGTTTATAAACATTTGAATGTTTATTGCTATGGGAAAATTAGGTTTTTAGATGTGATTTTGAAATGAAAAATACTTACAACAGAAGAATTAATTCAGTCTTGTCAAATCCCCATGTAAAGTGGAAGTAAATAATTCATTGTATCTGTGCAGTACACAGATGACTTTCATATGGAAATAAGAGATGAGAGTATTCCTCTAGATTAAAAAACTTCAGGACCCTATTCAAGTTGAGAATCAAGTATGAAGTCATTCTTATAAATTCTTACATTTTCAGAGAATTTTTTCACTTTTGGTTTGTGGCATGGGTAGAGCAAATAGAAGTCAAGTCTTTAATTTGGCTGTAGATTTTCTTACTGTATTTCTGGATATGACTGCATAAAAAAAAAAAAACCCTGACCTCAATGTTCTTACAATGTGATATTATTTACTAATGAAATTTTGGCACTGCTAAGCTGTAAGACATTTGTCCAAACTTGAGAAAAACTCCCAAGATATGCATATTCCAGTCTGAGTCTGCTTAGGAATCATTTTTGAAGGTTAGTAGCAGTAGGCTGAATGCAATTTTGGTCTAACTAATAAGTTCCCTGGTGGTTCTGGATTATATGATCATTTGAAGTCTCTTTTAGACCCTGCACTGTGTTTCTAACTCTCTTTTGTGCAACATAAAACTGAAGTCTGTGGGGTTTGTTTGTTTGTTTTATGAATAGCAGGTTTTTAAAAGAAGCCACTCAACAGCCAATATATAGGATTTAATTTCAATTAGAAATTGTTTTCTGTGCAGATCTCACTATTTTAATTTTTTTTTTTCCTCTCTGGAAGCTCTGTCTCTTGTTTCCCTTGAATCTGCTGAAAGACCAAACTACTTTCTGTATGTACATGACAACGAAACCATTGGGCTGGAGCAGTGGCAGGCAAGTGCCTCCTTTCAGAGACGAGCCACCTTCTTCCACCACCAGGGTCTCTGGAGTCCAGGGCTCAGTGCCTTCGAGCTGCACAGTAAAAAAGGCTTTTTCATCATTCTCACCTCATCCAGTGTTAAAGTGCAAAAGTATGATGATTCAGAAGAATTCAAACATTTCAGTAGCTTTAGTATTGAAGGTAAATGTTGCATATTCCCCAGGGATAAATGCTCTTTTTCTGCTTGCCTTCAGGGAACTTTCTTTCTTGTATTTCATCAGCAATAGTAACAAATATTTTATCCTATTTTCAGTTTCTGTCTGTCTTCCATTCCATCTCAAAATGCTATTATTTTCTAACTTTTGCAGATAGGATGGTCACTTTATCTTTGAACTATGTTTCCATTGGCTTACTCTTTCAAAATGAAAGTGGCATGTCACAAAACAATGTATGTTAATATCTCATTAGTTATCTATAGATATCTATTCTTTTAAATGAATTAGGTAATTGTATTGCATCTGCAACCAACAGTATCTTCACTATGTTTAACTGATCTTTGAGATTTTGAGGGAGAGTATATTATAAAAATGAATAGCTGCTTTTATTGTCAAACCTTGAAGTGCCTTTTAGCTTGAACAAACTTAAAATACTTGAAACTGAACAAAATCTCATCTATTGGAATGCTCCGAAAAACTTCTCTATTTGGTTTCCATTTTTTCATTTATCTGAAAAACACAATGTATGTTATAGAAAAGGCTGTAAATTTATTGTTTATTGACTATGGAATCAATAAAAACCCCTTTCTTTCATTCTCAGAACTCAGTGCTTCTGTGCCTTACAGAAGGATGTGTGAATGGCGATATGAATCTTGTGCTAATCCTTGTTTTAAGACATGTAGTGATCCTGAAGGAATAGCATGTAAATTTCTTCCTCTGTAAGTAAAATTAATCTCATATTGCTACTGTATTGTTTTTCATAACAAGCATACCATATGCTTTCTGAAAATTACTGGAGCTGCAATATCCATTTAATTTTACTGTCCAGATTTCAATATCATTCTTATGAGAAACTCCCACAAGTCATATGAAAACATTTGTACCAAGCCTCTAATTTCCCACAGTTTGTATTCCCATTTACATGTGCTTTCCAACACAAGAATAAGAGGGTTTGTATTTAGCCCAGAGGATTAACTTCTGGGAGTGGTTAAGTAGAAAGCTATTAAATTAAATGAAGGCTATTTCCTTCTGTGGATTTATAGTCACATCCTAAACCAGCAGACCATGATGCTAAAACGACTACATCTTTCTGGTGTTTATATGAGAAAGATCAAAAACTGTAGGAATAGTAAGGGAGGAATACGCCCTCTCCTGTAAGAAGAGGGAACTTTTATACTGGGAGATTCTCATTGGCGTGAAGGGAGGGATTTCAGAGGGATGATGTTAGCTGGGGATTTAGTAAACAGATTTCCTGTCTCCATGGTTCTTCCCTGGCCTCTATGAAACTGCAGTAAACTAAAAGGAAAGATGCCTAAAAGCTCAAGGCACAATGGGGCGGAAAAGATATTTTAGATTTCAGACTCCGTAGGCATATGCAATTTATTATTAGTAATACTACTGATATGACTAATTTTCTCTGTTGGTATTCTTAGCTTTTTCCGTACGGGAACACTGGTTGCTAATGTCATGATTTTCTTATTGAAAAGTCCCCCCAGAAAAAAAGACATGAGAATATAGTGATTTGTCTGCATTCTCCTATGTTGAAAGGACGCAAGAAAAAGACTTTATGGAGTCAATCTAAGTATTTTAATATCTCAAGTGAACATATCTGGATAAAACAGAAGCCTTGTAGACATGTTCGTCATTCTGTAAAAAACCTTTCTGCTTAGGGATCTAAACTTCCACCTGGTTGTGGAAGCAGAATGGTCCAAAGCTATCATGTTCATCAGCCTATGCAAATAACTATTAACAGTTTAGAAATAGAATTATACTGCTCAATAGCTTTTTGACCTTGAAATGCCTCAAAATTCTGCATTCATAATTTCATTGGAAAGTTATCAGAACTCTGCTAAGACATTCTAGTGGTTTGTTTAGCCAAAGTAAAATAATTTAAAATTAACTTTATTTAAAAAATATTTAAAATTTTATGTAAAATTTTATTTAAAATTCTATTGTGGCTCTAGAATTGACTATGCACTATTTTAAAGGGTTGAAGGATGCATGCCATACTGTCCCAAAAACATGATCCTTGATGAGGTCACACTTAGATGTGTTTATCCAGAAGACTGTAAGTATACTTTATTATGTTGATCTACCCTTATAAATTACTCCAGAGATCCCAGGAAAAGATTAATCAAATGGAAATTTTTTAAAATTAAATGCTTTCTCAGAACATCTTTCTGTTGAAGATTGTGTCTCTGGAACATAGACTCCATTCCCAGTCATCCAAAATACAACTCCTGCATTCAAACAAGTTATATTTTAAGTTGAATTCTCATATTTCTCTAATAGTGAGTTATATATAACCTCTTGTGATTATGTTAAAGCAACTATATTTGACTATATAATGCTACTATACTACGCATCTGTAAGGGAGAAATCCCAAATGAAAGAAATACAACTGTGGCAAAAACTTCAGTCTTTTCAGAGGATGACACACTAACAAATTCAGCTCATCTATTTCATAATTGCTGGTGTGTAAAGATACCACATTGTTTGCTTATTTTGTGGGATAGAGCGTTATTTTAACATTTCAATTTAATTTTAATACGTATTTTATTGTACAAATTTTGAATTAAATACATTTTGCTTAATATTTGCTAGTACAAAGTTATCTCATATACTTTCTTCTAAGGATGCAATGCACTTATTTCAAGTATTTTGCTGTTTTGAATTTACTGAATTTTCTATGAGATTGCCTTATTGCTTCAAAATTGCCCTGCAAAATAAAGGTTTTCACCAATAATAAAAAATTATTTACTTCATTTGCAGAGAGAATTAGAAAACATTTTGAGTCAGCTGAGTTCCTCAAAGTCATCAGATGACCTGGAACCTTTGGCAAGATCTGATTTGCTAATATTTAAATGGGATTTGAGTAGAAATAGATTTGCTCTTTTTCTTTACTAATAACCCATAAGAGACAGTTAAATGCACATTTTTCCTTCTAGGCATACCTGTGACACCTACAGAATCAGAAACTGGACTGGAACCCTCACAGTTTATCTCTCACATGGATTCTGCCACAGAGAGATTTCCTCAGACACCTGCATTTGTTACTTCAGGGAATAAATCAACTCTTGTCAGTGTGACAGACAAAATAACCATGAATGCAAACACAGCTTCAAGGGGAATGAATATGTCGGCACAGTCCATTACAGACTTTTATTCATTGGAAGCATCTAATGCAGCCACCTATTCAACATTTTCATTACCAAGTACAGTGGAGCCTTCTGATGTACTTCACAGAACACCCACCCCTACTGTCTTTTCCAAACCCATCCCTTCAACAAATTTTCCAATTCTTCTTCAAGCCTCAGCAGTCACACCACATACTACCCACTCTAATGCATCTATAACTTTACCCATTACAATAACAACTCCAACAACCCTGCTCAGTGCAAGTCCTATTCCAAGACATTCCGCATTATTAACACCCACTTCCCTAGTGGTAGTTCCATTTTCACTTGAAACATCAACCACTCAGCTAGGAACAGTTCAACCTTCCTCAGCACTAACAACTTTAGCCTCCAAGATATCTTTTGTCACTTCTGAGCTGCCTGCAGGTATTGGAAAGAGTAGGAATCCTTCAGTAAGTCATTCTAAGGGAGCAGAAATACACTCTGAAGTGTCTTTATCTGTCTTGCAGGCTGACAGAGAAACTTTCACAAGACCTGCATTTCATCTAGGTCCACAAACTAAGCACATCTACTTCTCCTATATCTACTTTGTCTGGTAGAACTAGGTCTGGCATTATTCAAACTGCAGTTTACCAGTTTCCTGGTAAACAGGAAACCCATTCCTGTACTGACTTCAACTGCTCCTCAAATTCCTATGACTACTAGGTTTTCTAGCTCTGAGACAAGTGTTCTTCAATTAATCACAGTTTCATATTTCAAAACAGCAAAGCCCTTATCTAAAACTTCTCTGATATCATTAAATGCTAGTTCTTCAACCAGGGCTTCTCCAAAGCCATTTTCACCTTCAGTGCAAACTTCAATGACTGTTCCTGAGCAGACATCTCCATAAAAAAAGGGCAATATTTCTGCTGCTCTGCCAATAGTGACTGTATCTTCACTGCAAGTTGTTTCTCAAATCTCTAAAAACACTTCTTCAAGTCCTTCTGCAACATGCACAGTATCTACACCAGTGCATTCTCTGTTTACCTCCCTGAAGCCCAAAGCTATGACAGGTGCCACTGTTGCCCCCCAAAGTCTTTATACAGTACCTTCTAGTGCTTCCCCTCCTCTAGTCAATTCAACAATCTTTGATAGCTCTGTAGTAAGTAAAGCCTCAACACAAAATAAGCATATAATTATCAGCTCACTGATTTCTTTTCATTGTCATCCATTTCTAAAAAGCCAATGAAATCCATTATGCCTACACACTTCCCTCTCAGGACATTGGTATTACCTCTAAATGCTACATCAATAACTGCTTCAGAACTTACAGAGTACCCAAAAAGTTCAGATACAGAATTGAAAACTGACCCTGTGGCTCAAAGCTTAAGTACTTTCATTTCCAAAGATCCTTCTTTTACAAGGTCATTATCTTTATTTACAACCTTGTTATCAACATCAGTACCATCTTATGTGACAGCTCAGGCTACAAGTTCTTCATTGATTCCCATAGTCAGTAGCACATCATCACTATAACAAAATATAAGTGCTACCCAAGCATCAGTGTCATCTCTAGATACACAAGGAACTTCAAAAATTCCAATTTAGACCTTGAAACTTCTGTAGAGTTCTCTAAATTCACTTTAAAAATAAGTCTCTCTACCAACTTTTCAGCAGCACTAAGAACATCCATTGTAATGCCCTCTTTACTAATGCCTACAGCCTCTGAAATCACTTTAGAAAGCCAGCCCTCTATGCTTTCACCTCCTCCTAAGACCACTCATATCTCTAATGTTTCTCTAGGAAAACAGAGCTCTTCAGTAAGCTCTTCAGAAGAAGATGGAACAATATCAGCCATACCAGCTGGAACCATCACTCAACCCACCATGCCAATGATCACAAACACAACAGTGAATGCTACATCCTCTAAAGCACCTTATATTTTTGCAAAAATGCTACCAAGTTCTTCAGCCAGCTTATTAGTTACTTCAGGCACTACCCTAGCCTCTAGGATTACTACAAAAACCACTGATTCTTTTGTTGTCAATTTGGATTTTTATATGGCTTCAGCTTCAGTTCCTACCACCATAGAAACACACAAATCTTTATTTACAACTGCAGTAATTCAAGCTTCACAGAGCAATAGAGAAACTCCAAAGATGAATATAATGCAAACAACTGGTACTACAAGTCCTTTATCACAGATGAAGAGTACCTCATACATAGCATCAGAAGTTAAATATGCTACTTCATTTGGAAAAACTGTGGATATTTCAGAAGATGGTCAGACTTCACAAGAGCAAAAAAATGCTACCAGGACAAAGACAACCACAACTGACAAATCTTCCCCAGCTTATTTGCCAGTAACCGCAGTTCAGAGTCTGCTTGTTTCAAGAAATACAACCTCAGTCAAAAATATCTCTATTTCTGGAGTCCTGGATGTAACAACATCAGATAGGTCCAAAATCCCAACACAGAAACCCATTACACCTTATTTTAGTGTAACAGAGGCCACAGAGCTGCAAACCAGAGCTATAATAGATTTATCTCATTCTAGTGGTGGAATGGCTCTACCTTCTTCTTCAGAAACAACGGCTGTAGCTGACAAGACTCACTTTGGCACAATGATGCATACACTGATATCTACATCTTCTGAGTGTGTGGTACGATCAGTCTTACTTTCCCCTGTATGTTAAAATATATATTACTTTTCAGTCCATTCTGTTATTCTACATATATAATACCAGAGATTTATAATAGTTCCTATTTTCTATTTAATTTACTTGTTTTAAAATTCTCAGTTATTCTTAGAGGATAGAAAAACAAGCTTTAAAGCTATTTGAGTTTTCTAGATAGCTAAATATATTTCTTAGGTGCAGAAAAAAGCCATAATCCTTGCAATTTGATGTTTCTGCATAACCTTACCCAGGCTTTCCTTTTTCCACGTGTTTCTTTGTCATAGGGTTTAAAATTATGAGAATGCATGAATTTGTGTTCCTTAAAATGCTTCATATTATATCCCCCAATGCATAATTCTTTACATAGGGTGTTTTACCAAAGCTGGATGGAACAGGAAGGGTGTAGGTGAATGGACATGCATCACTGTCACTCGTTAGAGCCACACAAATGCAAGTCATTCTAAAATAACTGATGAGGAGCAGGTACATGTGCTGATTCTCTCTCAGAGTTGGGGGATGGACAGATAATCACTTGGACTTCATAAGGCCAGTGAAGTTAAAGTTGACTCTGGTTATTTTTTCCTTATGTGACAGCCGAGATACCTCGAACCTGTTGACAAATGTAGCCAGTATGTATGTGTTAATATGGGTTGGATGTTATACAATCTTTCAAGGAACTGCCCTAAGGATATGCAGAAGCCAGATTGTGGTTTTCGAGGAATGCCTGTTCAAGTTAACACTGATAGCTGTTGTCCAGAATGGGAATGTCCCTGTAAGTCATTCTCTTATTTTTAAACAAAATATGGAGCCTTGATCTGTAAATGTCAAGTAATAAATTAAAGGGTTATTACAATGGGAATATGAGATTAAATACTGGAATGAATTAAAAAGAGCTATTCATCAGCAAAGCAGAATGAAATATACTGAACATTTTGGTACCTTTCAATTGACATCCTGGGGAACCAATTCTTTTTTTTTTTAAATGAAAACATTGAAATGACATCTGCAGCATGAACTCCAATATTTTTCAGCTGAGACTTTTCAGAATCTTTATGGGGAGAGCTGTTAAGATTTCAAAATTCTATGAAGAAAAAGAAATTAAATACTAGCTTTTCTGAAAGACAGAGCCCCCATATTTCATTTAGCTCTAACTGCAGTTTTTATTCATGCTTAGAAACTGCAGAAACTGGCAGATGAGCCTGCCAAGGGAACAAAAAGGCTAAAGAGAAGTTATGTTTAAAATGTTGCAGCATCAATGAAACCAATATTGCACTTTATATTTTTTGAAGATAAGACAGATAAGTCCCTTGTCAGTATCTCAAAAATATATATTTTTATATGTATATTTTATCTCACATTGTGCAGATTCATTGACCTTGCCTGTAAAACATTGACTTAAGTAAAAATTTTCACCAATTTAAGCATTCTCCCCTAGCACAGAAGCAGGTATTTCCACTGTGCAACCTAAACACTTTCTTTGGCCTATGGCTCAATATGTATGTTGTTGTGTGCAGAACAAGGTCATCTATCTATTTATCTATCTATGAATGTATCTACAAAACCAAAAATTGTTAGAACTGGAAGTTTTTAGAAATGCCCTGCATTCAGTTTTCCGGTGACCTTATTAAATGACAATTCTTTTTTAGGTCAGTGTTCTGTACTGTCTGAACTGAGTGTTATTACGTTTGATGGAAACAACATAGCCCTCTGTAATATGGCTTCCTATGTTTTAGTCAAGTTACCGGGAGAAATTATTGTTGCTCATATTGAAAAATGTCCTGCTAATCAGGTAAGGTTCTTGCATTTATGCAAAAATTATAGTTGTTCCTTGAAGTCTTTTGTATTATAGATTTGAAATTATGCAAAAATATGTCAATTAAAACTTATACATAAAAGCTACACTCAATGAAAAATGCCAAGTTATTTAATTTTCAAGAAGCCTGCTTAATAATGCTGTCTAGATAAAAGAATTTTATCTTGAGTTAAATAGTAATTGTTGTGTTATTAGGAAATTCAAATGTAGGTTTCTTTTAAATTATCAGAGGTGACATAACTTTTCAATATGCATGTCTCCTTTCAGGCTCTCCATGCAGAAGTGTTCTTGTAACCTTGAATTTATACTTTACAATATGGTCAAAATAATAAAATATTTGTAATAGTCAAAAATATATTTTGTCGTTATTTTAGGAAAGTATTAATGGCTTTGTGATGAGTTGTTCGTTGTAGTTGTCTAATTCTCTGCATTGCCTACAGAAGGGATCCAACCACTTTATTTTTAGATTGCCAGTTTAGGTCAGGTCAGTCTCATCCTTAGAGTCTGTACATACATTTCATTTGCATTGTCCGTAGTCCTAATTTGTGCAGGCCTTGAGCAACTGGATTGAGTCTATCTTAGGTTTGTGGATAAAACAGTCAGTGATGAGGGGTTTCAACAGGCTTCTTTCCTTCCCACCTCTTATTTGCTCTCACAAGGCAACTGTACACTTGAACTTTAAGATTGTTAAAGGCACCAGCCTTGCATTTAGATGTTTTCTGTTAAATTGCTCTCTCGGTTCCTGGTTGCACTCTAGAGGTGGGAGTGCAGAACACATATGCAGATGAGCTTTAGAAGTCTGTAGTTTTAGTTCTTTAAGAAATATAATTCGAAAGGACCTTTCACCATATGCACTAAATTAGCTCGAAAGTGTGTATTTTTTATTATTTATAAGGACTATATTAAATTAGTTTAATTATTTAGCTTATTGTAGAAGAACATTAAAGACAAAGAAAATAGTAACTTTTTTTTGCTAAATAAAATTGCTGCTGGTTATAATTGCACTTCTAATTTATTTTTAATATTTTCCAGAGTGCAAATTCAATAAGAAAACTAGTAAGTACTTGCTTATTTTGCTGATTTTAAAATGCATTAATATAAAAAATTATTTCATTAACATAAAAAATTCCAATAGCACTAGCACAAAATTAGAAAAATAATAGTAACTAAATATTCTTGTCACTTTTCTTTCAAGGTGCCACCTGCAAACACTTCAGGGCTCTGTTTTAAGAAGTTAAATGTCACAACACACACTTGTCAAATACTTATCAATCGTTTAGCAAGAAAAGTAAGTATATATATCTACAGTGTGTGTACTCTTAAAAATAGCTGGAGAGCTGTTCTGTTGTAGAGTGTAATAAATCAAATTTAAAATAAAACACTACAGGATTAGGATTAGTTTTGCAGATCAGATTCCCGATAATTCATGGTATACTAGAGGCAAAACAAACAATTTACATTTCTGGTACCATGCTTCACTTAGATGTAATTTTTCCGAAATGACACTTTGAAATTCTTTTGAGATCTTAATGAAGCTGCAAAAGCAGTTATGCCAGAGACTATACTTCCAGAAGCCCTAGAACCCTAGAAGTGATAAATACTTAAGATACTTTTCTTGCTAGTCAGTAACAAGTCAGAACAGATGACTTTGAATTATTGGAATGAGGCTTTGTTTCATCATATGATATGTGATAAATAAGATTTATTCTTTCCCTAACTAGAAAAGATTTTTTCCTCATGCCTACTTCATTTGCAGTTTTTGGAAGTGGCACAGGTAGGAAGCACTCTAAGTAAAGCACTGCGACTCTTATATGTGGCAGAGGCTGTGAAAAAAGTCTTTTGCTATGAAATACAGATACATATAAAATGCATCATTGCATTCTGGCTTTATCTGTAAAATGTGTTTGGTTTATTTTAGGTAGTCGTGGATTCTGTAATTCAACCATTACCATTTTCAAAAGAAGGGCTCAGTATTCAGGATACTGGTGCAATGTATGTTGTTAATACGCCAGCTGGTATTAGCATCAAGTGGGCCCATGTTACAGGCATCATTGACATACACTATGGATTGCACTCTAACACAATGAGCAAGACAGAAGGACTTTGTGGTGAGGCTATGGTGGCAAGTTTTTTCTTATTCAATAAATTCCCAATTGAAATTTGTAACTCTCTTTTGTGTCTGTGACCAGCTGTCCCTATAGCTCTCGTTGTGATCCTCACTAACTCTGCTGACCATCCTGTGTGAGGGTCTGTGAAATACTATTAATTAATAATAAGTTAATCATTCTGCTTGAAAGCAGTGTGTGCTAATAAAGTAGTTCGCAGAACAAATAGTGATCAGCACATTGAATCTAAATAACTTTTTAAAAATTTACTTATTTCTTTTACTTATTTCTGCTTATTTTAAGAGTTTTGCTGAAGCCAAGTAAAGAAAAAAAAAATTAGTGGCTAGAAGAAGTGGCTGCTAAAGAAGTTCAGATAGTGATTATATTTCAGTGGTTGTGGAGAAAAGAATAGCTGTCTGATGTTAGCAGTGGCAGCTTATTGCTACGGAAATACTGCAAAAAGTTGTATCTTGGGAAGGGTCCAAGTCTTGTGAGGAATTAAGCGAATTAACAGTGAATTAACAATCTGAATTTAGACCTCTTGAGGCTGGGCCTAGGGTCCATAACTGTGCTGAAGTGTCTCAGGCTTGAATTACAATGATAGTAAATGTAGCATGTTTCAAGCTTCCCTGAAGCCTTTTTGTAATTTTGCCAGATTGAATAATATAGAGAAGTGCAAGCAGGTGATTAAAAATTACTTTAATTTTATCATAAATGTTCGATTTCTGGTGGTTTGTAATTTTACATCATCTACTTCATATTGAAAATGAAAATGAACTCACAATCTTTTGAACTCCCTTTAGTTTTAAAAACAAACAAAGCAATTCAGATATGCTTCAAGTATAAATATAAACAAATCAAGTCCTTCAAATCAATTGCTGTCTTCTGCTTGAACAAAAGGAAAGTTCTCCTAAGTCTAGTGAGAGAAGGTGAAACCTGGCCCTGCATCTTTTCCCAGTATCATGCCATCTTCTCTACGCATGCTGAGTGAATGGGACAAGATGAGGTGAAATGTAGAAAGAATTATAGAATAGTTCCTCTTTATGTCATGAGAAGATAAAAAGAGGAAGAGTATGCAAACAAATCCAAAATTAGTTTAAAATGTTTCACTACCTGATATTTTGCAGTAAAATCTGAAGTTTTCTCTAGTGCATCTTTCCTGTCCTCTGCTGTTTGCTCCTGTCTGGGATTCTGCAATCCTCTTCCTCTCATACTAGAAAAAATTGTGGGACTATGTGGTAAATATGCTTTATTTTTAAAGCTGTATTGATTCTGCAGTTCTGTAGCATGGCCTTACAAATTCTAGCGCCAGCAGTTTGTGATCTGCAGCGAGAAGCAGAAGAGTTAAGAACAGTGGAAAGTGATGCTACTGTAAAATACTTCCTATTAAAATGCCATCTTCTGTATTTCTCCATGCTGTCTGAAAGAATAATAGCCTGCCACACCAAGCTAGTCCAGTTCTTACAGAAGACCCTGGAGAGCATCAGACTGCAGGGTTGAAAACAAGAGGGCAAGGGTGTAGGGTGTGCTTAACGGTGCAGCAGGAAATTGAAAACTTTACCCGATCAGTTCCTGAGATGTAAAACTAGTATGAAGATTAAAGTTTTGACAGTACTCACTTGTTATGTACTTCAAGAGATCATGTATTTTAATTGATGAATCAATAGAATAATGAACTCAGGTAGACAATGAATGCCAGGGGTCTGGGAAGGTTGTTTTTTACAGTGGTTTTGCATTAATAACTTGAGTAAGAACAATATTTTCTCTAGATAAAGCAATTTGTTCATCTGAAATAATTCCCTGCAGAAAACGAGCCGCTACATTCATCCAAAGATGTTTTTCATAATTTCTTGCACTTAGAGTGTTCAATTAAATCTCAATACAGTGTGAAGACATTGGTGATGAACAATTAATTTCAAAACCATCTACTATTACTCCCAAAGAGCTGACTGCCATTCAGTAGAGTAAGAGCAGAATCTAGTGCCATGTCAGTGAATTTGACTCAACAGCACATTTTGGTAACAGTTTTTCTCAAAACTTAATTGTTGTGAAAGGTACAATGAGTTGTATTGTATGATCTACTTGTTTTACTAAGCCATTGAGATGAGAACTAAAATCACAAGCAGGAAATTGGAAGTACAGTGGAGGTACAGCTGCTTTAATTTATAAGCTCAGGTGACTAAGTTTCACAGGTTGGCCTGATGCAGTGTTAGTCATAACCTATCAAGTGCACTTTTCCTTCCCAAATGAAGGTATATGGCATGTTTCTTTGCGCTTTGAATATGATGCTCTGTCTCCTATACATAGGGGTGTGTAATGGAGATCCTAGTGATGATCTGAAAATGCAAAACATGACCATAATTACAAATATGGAGGAAATTGAAATGTTCATTAAGAGTTGGGAAATTGAGAAATCACTTGATGTAACAACCAGGAGACCAGTAAGAAACTGTGCTGAAGATAACTGCACATACTGTATGGAACTGTTAAACAGAAGCATTTTCATCCCTTGTCACAAGAAAGTGAGTATGAGGATCAGAAAAATGACAGGATCAAATCAAATAATAGTTGTATAATTAAGAAAAGAGTGACTGATATATGCACATTTTTCACGTTTTGCTTATTTTTACGATTTGACAATGGAATGGGTGGCTTTAGTACCCCTGTCAAGTTATCCATTGTAAACACACATCTATATGGGTCCCCGTGCTATTATGCTGTTTTTTGAAATTACTTAATGAGCATTTCTCAAAGACGAGACACTAGATCATCATGTCAAGATAAACACACTCCAGAGATGTTATTTTTATTATATGCTTGATGTGGATCACTAGAACAGAAAGCCTCATGTTTCTGCTGCACACAACAGTGATTCATGCAGTTGCTTACTTATTGGACTAAAGAAATTTCCAGAAAAATTACATAGTCAATATTGTGTTGACAATTTTGTAGCATTTCTTACAGAAATAATTATAATTTTTTTCTACAAACTGTACTTTCTAATGGGGATATAGCTATAGCAAGCAGCTATAGAGGTGGGTAGACCTGTATTGGTCACTAGAGGTGGGTAGTGAAGCACAGCTGCTTTCTGGAACAGAAAATGAGGAAGCCCCAAATCTCTGAAGTCTAACTGACTTTCCTGACTTAATTAAAAATAAAAATTAATTAATAAAATTAATTTTTAATAAAAAATTAAAAGTAATTAATTACTCAGGTGGCCCTTTCTTTTTGAGATAGATGTGTTCAGATTCTTGATTCACTTCTTCTTGTTGCCTTTCCACCCTTTGTTTTTATTTGTGTTACATTTAGATTTTCATCACAGACAAACGTTGTTAAAAGTATTGCACACAGCTGAGTCCCTTCTTTCAAATTCCTAAGACCTCTCCTCTCTTTCCTGAGGTAGAAAAAAATGCAGGGAGATCTTCTGAAAGGAAGGAACTAAAGTAGTTTCTTTATATACAAAAATTAATACATATTTGCCACAGAAACTTAGGGAGGGAGCGATGGTAAGCAGTTTGGAATCAAGGAGATAGAGTAGCACCAGTGAGTAGTAGAATGCTTTGCATAATTGTTTTGACATATCTCATTTTATAATAATTTAGGGAAATTTGAGGAGTCATAATACCTACTGCATATATGTGCCCAGGAGAACTCTGATAATGCATCTTTTCCTGGTTTAAAACAAAAACTGACATATCATCAAGATTTTCAAGTGGTTGGTTCATCCATGATTAAATTTGTTTTCTTTCATGTACATGATGGTGGCAGAGCCAGAGTGGATGGAGCATATTGTGCACTTGCTGGCATGAAGTAGCTGGTCAAGGATAGGTAACAGAGGCATTAGTGTGATGAACTTCTTGGGAGAAGTGAGAGACTGCTTGAAGATTGCTGAAACCATAGGGAGAATTTGGCTGCAACGCGGTAGTGAAGAGGCAGAATGAAATCTGACTTTTACATCTTGTTACAAATTTAGGCAAACAAACCCAAAAGAAGTAAGATAGGTTGCACCACCTGCATTTAGGTTCAGTAAAATAGGCTATCAGGTCCTACAGACACAGAAACAGAGTAATAAGGAATTCATTCACAGCAGGATTGTATGCAAGGTATAGCAGCAATGTTTAGCTAAGATTGCTCACTTTTAGTTGACAGGGCTATACTGAAAAGTTCTTATAAGTAGTGTGACAATCTCACTAGGACTGTATTTTCTGTCTACTGATCAGCATTAAAAATTCTGGCAGTTTAGGTTTTGCAGAATGAGTGTTCTGACAAAAAAGACTTTTTTAAATTTAGACACTGCTAGTGATTTTTTCCCCTTGTGGCTGTAATATTTCTCTTAATTCCTGATTTACTTTAGTTACAGGAAGTCCTTATACTTGTTAATTCCCAGTTTCAATATGTTGCTAGGTGTCACCACAGGAATTTTGTGAGAAGATGTGGATCAACAGTACTAATTTTTGGAATTATGAGTGTGATGCACTTTCTGCATATGTGGCTCTATGTAACAAGCACAACATCTGCATTAAATGGAGGACACCTGATTACTGTTGTAAGCAGATAGCCATATTCTGTACCCTTATGTAGCTTTAGTGATGATGTTTTTTAGTGATTAATTGTTTAGTGATAAATTAAAAATATATTTCTTTCTATTATTCTTGTAAGTAACACATCATTTTATCACAGCATTGGTAAATCAGGGTACAAGTTCTTAAGTTGAGAATACATCATTTAGTCATGAATTAATTTTAATCTCCACTGAATTAGCTGCTTACCTAATGTACTGTTAAAAGTATAAATGTGTGATTTCTGTGCGTTCCCACTTGTTATTACTACCTATTTAACCAATGAAATGCTGAAAGAATACAGAAGCACTCAATGTCCTTTTTTATTCCTTGCAGCATTGAGCTGTCCTGAGGGCAAGGAATATCAGCCTTGTGTGCAACCCTGTGAAGCCAAGACATGCTTGAATAAATGGTTCTATGAAGATTCTCCCTGCTCCTATTTAAGGGAAGACTGTGTGTGCAAAAATGGCACCATTCTACATAGAACAGACTCTGACCTCTGTATACCAGAAGAAAAATGTAGTAAGTACAGTAGGACAGATTAGATTTGCAGTTATGATAATATAACCACAGTTATATTAACAGCTCATGGTAAGAGATAAGCCCAAGTTCTGTGTCAGTTCTCAGTAAATGCGAATCTGATAAAAGTCCCTTCAACAGAGCCTACCTTTTTCTCAAGCTACAGCAGTTTGTGCTTTCAGTTAACCTGTCTCTAAGAACCAGTCCCTCTGTTGGGGGAAAAGTGATGGCCATTCTTCTATAGTTCCCAGGCTTTCCTCCCTTGAGAGCATAGGAGGGAATAACATGGGCAGGTTCTGTCCCTTGTTCTGTCACCCATTTTCACCCATAGAAACCATCTGTTCCTTTGGGGCTTTTAAGGTCATTATCCTTTCTTGGATTCTTGTATCATAATGCTGTACAGCCATATTATTTTATGCAATAATTTTATGCAAGTCATAGTTGCTTGCAGAAAATGGGAGCTGTCTGCTTGTTGAAGGGATATAATGTTTTTTTTTCTTCCAGCATGTACAGATAATAAAGGACAACCCCGCTCTGCTGGTGAGATCTGGAATGGGTCCATGAGAGGGTGCTGCATGTATGGCTGTTTAGAAAATGGAAGCATTATTGATGTAGAACCTGAATGCAGTGAGGATACACCACCAGTCTGTGAAAGAGAAGGGGAAGTTCTACTCCATGTCATTGAAGAGAAAGCTTGCTGTCCCAAGAAAGTTTGTGGTACATACCACACTTGTTTTCTGTAACAGAAGTATAATAAAAATTTTTCACTGAAATAATTTTTTTCTTAGAAATCCACCAGTTAAACAAAACTTCTGTTAAAAATTATTTTTAAGCTCTTGCATGGAATTTAATAATAATTTGAGATATATATATATATATATATATAATGATAAAAGTACTTTGGTGTTTGGGGATGTCATCAGAAATTGCTTGCTTTTCTTTCTAGTACTTTGGTGTGATGAGCACTATCCTCTGATCTACTGCTGTTTCCCAGAAGCTGTTTTTTTGGGAGCTGATCACAGTACTAATATTCTGCCTAGCCATGGTTATTAAGAAAAAGAATAAGCTTATTACTCCTAAAACATTAAGCAAAATATATTAATTTCTTCATAACATTTTTAAGGAAAATGAGAACATATGGTCTAGCTGATATGGTGCTTTTGCTTATTAGATGCCTGTAACCAATGCTGTATTTCAATTTGCTCAAGGAATATCAGTGGGATATTACAGCTGGCTTCATGCATAGGGAGCAGAGCAAGTAAATACCAGTGTTAAGAGGGAAATAACTACTTTCTTGGGTTGAGTTCAAAGGTCTACATGATGGTATGGAGTGGACTTTAAGCTGACTTGGGCTGCTCTTGTTTTCTGGATCTCTGTATTAGATGGTATAAATAGCCTGACTTATAGGACTTATAGTATCTGTTTAAAGACATCAAAATTGTTTTTTATCCCACAGAATGTAACATGTCATTGTGTGATGCCATTATTCCAACATGCAAACCCAATGAAAAATTAGTGGTAGGCTACCATCCCCTGTCCTGCTGTCCACAGTACCGATGTGGTAAGGGAAATACATAACCACAGTTAGTGGAAAGTTTTCCATTCTTGTATTATATGTTGGAAAAAAATTTGCATTATAAGTTGTCTTGATTGTTAACAGAATGGGACACTGTAAATAACATCAGGCAATGATGTATTTTTTTTAAACATTCTCCAATATTTTCTTGTGTTACTTCTGATTTACAGTCAATTTGGAGTATTTTATTTTACTTAACATACGAAGAATATATTTTCTTTATCTTTTTCATTTTGTTTCAATGACTCCTTTTAAAACACTGCTTGTTTCCTACAGAATGTGATCCTTCAGTTTGTTTTAATGCCTCCCAGCCTGACTGTAGAGAAGATCAGTTTATTGTTGAAGCAAAACAGGATGACCCCTGTTGTTTCTCTCATCTCTGTGGTAAGAAGCCTCTAATATTGTTATGGAGAGCTAAGGAATAGTCAAGTATTTACAAAAACAGACTATAATTCTAAATTAAATAACTCAAGGCAGGAATTCTTGGAGTGAGATTTCACACAGATCTGGCTCACTTGAGCATAATTATTCTTGGTTTTGGGGATCTTTTCTTTCCAACATAGTTTTGAACGTAATTTTTGAAATTTGTTTACCTTTTATATCCATAAAATCCTTAAAAGTTCTATTATCTGAATAACAAACATAGTATTGCTTGTTATATAATCTATATAGATGGAATTCACATGTGCTAACCTTTTAGTATTTAAAACTTTGTAAGTGTCTGGGTGTTTTGTTTTTTTTTTTTAAATTTAGTGTGTGAATCCTGTATTGAACCAGTTCCCTTGTGTAATGAAGGGGAAATTCTCACTGTAGACCTTAATACCATACACTACTGTTGTCCTCATTACTACTGCGGTGAGTGTAACTGTTGTGAGTTCAATATGTCACCAAATTCAGCAAAAATGACAAAAAGCGTGTGGGTGTGAAGGGATTTGTTTAGGTTTGGCAGTTAGGGTGGGCTTCAGGTATAGACTAAGAGGTCCAAATGAGGGTGTAGAGGTACCAAATTTGATGTAGATTCAAAGTTCTTGGTGTGCCTAGTGGTTGAACAAACCTAGTCAGGGGAGTCTGGAGAGGTTATTTAGTTCACCAGACAGAATATGGTTGTCTTCACAGTGATCTAAATACCAGTATATTAATGTGGCACTGAATCCCATCCTTGGAGTATAAATATAGAATTGTTCATATATTAAAACAGATTTAATAAAACAGCTTCCATATTGTTTTTCCTCTGTTGTACCATTCACTAATGTTTAGGCAGTTTCTTTGCACTTTTACCTCCTAGGGGAAGGAGTAGAACAAGGGTTTCAAATACTGCTGGGTTGACTACTATTCAAACAATGAGCAGGCAGAAGAAAAATATTTGCAGTATAACTTAGTCCTTTTCATAGCCTCATAAAACATATAGATTGTGCTATACATTTTTAAGTAACATCTACAAGTATAACTGCTTAATTTAAATTAACTTTCATCCTACTGCAGTCTTGCAGGGTAATTTCAAATAATTAAATTGATTTCCACTAAGTTTAGAGTTTAGTAATTTTTACTTCAGTTGTTTCTGTATTTTGGTCCTTTCCTTTTCCTAGTACTTTTACCCAGGTGAAATTTTCTTCAAAGGCCTTTGGCATGTTTTTTCCCAAATTCTGGCAGGAAAAAAAGTTAGATCTTAGTGTGTGACCTTCTGTCACAGTCCCAGTAAGCCACTTCTGATAAGGGAAGAAGTATTTTCTTATTAGCATCATACCTGGAGGGCAGTTGCTCCCTGTTATCTTCCGGAAGTGCACTTTACAGTACATTTCAAGTCCATGTTTCCCAAAGATTATGGTTTTGGTTGTCTTTGGTAAAATCTTGAGTAAGTTTGATGTAGGAAGAATATTAGATGATTCCTGTTCGATGTTCTCTGAAAATTTAAACATGCTCTAAGACAACTAAAATCACTTTTGAAAAATCTTTGTTTAGTTTTTCATTCCAAGTATAATTCAGATGCTTAAGAAATACAATAACATTTATATAAAATAATTTTATTTTAAAACTAGTTTATCAAAAGTAATGTAAGCTGGAAAACATGAAGGAAAGTTGAGTAAATTCTCATATGTCTTTTCCCCTCATTTAGTTTGTGATGAAAATCTTTGTTCTGAGCCTCCTATGATTTGCACAGATGACATGACACCTGTGAAGGAAAAAATACTTGGGCAATGTTGTCCAGAATGGCACTGTGGTAATTATTTCTTTATTCCTTAGTCACAGCTGTTAACCAAAGCAAACAGTTAGCTAATTGATTAACACAGTTTTCCTTATCTCCTCAGAATGTAGTTGTGAAAATGCTACTATGCTGACCTGTAAATTGGTAAGTGATGTCTTTAAAATATTGTTAGTAATGGTGTTGAACTATCTTACTCCTCCATTTTGCACTCCTTGTTTAGGTTAGTTGTAAAGAGTGAACAGGGATAGGGTGGGATTTCAAGCATGTAATTCCATGTGCCTGCATAGTGCTGTTTACCATTCCTTGGAGAAATTTCACTTTGTGTGTTGTAAGGTGGAAAAAGAAAAAAAGAAACTGTAATTTTAATCTGTTCAGTGTTGACATGAAGCAATATGCTAGTAAGGCTTTACACATAAATAATTCACATTTAAAAAAAATAATTAATGAAGCATGAGCTTTATGATTATATGTATCATCTGAAGAAATGTGTTTTTTGTTAATCATTTATGCTTTTGATTAAAATGATTTAACGTTATTGAATTTAGCTGATACGAGAAGTCATAAATATTTTGCTCCTCACGTAGTTTGTCATAACAGGGACTGTGATCTGGAAAATAATTATGAGTGAATGTTCAAACTCCTATTAATACCATAGTGACCATATTTTCCTAATCCAATGCCTGAAGTTTTCTCCTTATGTGAGGACAGCATAATGTCACATCTATTAAGGAATTTTAGATTTAAATAGCTTTCACCTATCTTTCAGAAGAAAATTCTTTGGAGGCAATATTTTGTTAATATATTTATTATTGAAATAAATTTGTATCTAAGGACAAAATGCTGCTTATTGACTCTGCTATTTTATGTACCCCTGCAGAAAATGAAGTGCTGTTTTCTGTTTTAAGCGATAAATACACTGAAAAATTCCAAATGTGCTACTGTTTCTTGAGTACATTGCAATTTTTCTCTTTTGTGAAACCAGGGGTGGAAGTGATGAAAGTAATATTTTACATTTTTAGAGAAAAAAATGTCTGTGTAGCACTACATTTAATTGTGTGTGACTTTGCAAACTTTTATCTTTCTATATTCAGGGAGAAGTTAAAAAAATAGATAGAAGTGTTTCCAGTGCTTGTGGATGCACTCACTACATTTGTGGTAACTTTTTCATATTCCTCATTGTTGTGTTTTAGTTTTTAGCTAAAAGGGTGTGCAAAAAAAGCAGAAATAAGGTCATTGTAACCTTCTAAAATGTAAACACTCTTTTATCTAAAATTGATGTGTGTCTATCTAGTTGTGTAGTGATTCTCTCTTTTCAGAATATGATGCTTTGCCTGCTAACCCATCCATTTTGTGTCTATTCTGGCAGCGTGTGGGAGTGTTGTAGAACCGCCCATGCTTTCAGAGTCAGGTCCAGTCTCTCTGGTGAGAGGCAAGTAGGAAGCAGGCTGTGAACAGTAGCTGAGTGTGAGCAGGGCAGCTGCTCCTAGTCCGCTTTCAACACAAATGAGACCACATCTCACACAGAGCAACAGCCCTGTTCAGCCAACACAAGAGGAGGTAGTCAATCTTAAGATCAGAGCTCTGCTCCCTTCCCTCACTCACCTGCCCATGTAGAGTAGATTTCAGCTGCACTGTGCATGGGGGTGCTGAGGCAAGCTCCAGTCTTGGCAGCAGCCCAGGCTAAACTGCCTCCAAGAGCCAAGCACCTATTTACAGTACAGCCTGAGCTGGACTATTAGTATTTGCAGACAGAGTAGTTTAACTGACAGAAAGGTTACATTTTGTGATGTGCAGAATAGCTGAATGTTAAATATTAGAACACTTTTAAAATAAGAACAACAGACTTTTTTTTTACTTCCATAGTAGAAACACTATCAATTTTCGGCAGTTTTGCATTTTGTAGCATTTTCTAATACTGAATTTTCACTCCTCTTGCTCTTGTTTGGTAAATAAAACCACAAACCAATCAAGTCTAAAAGATAGAATACTTTTGCAGTGAATAGGAATTTGCCCTACTTTTGTCTTACCAGTGGCTCTGTTAATTTGTTTGATGATTTATTTTTTTCCCTCTGGTAACATTTATTTCTTTTGGTTTTAGAGAAGGATGACGTGTGCATCTTCCAAGAGGTCACAGTATTGAATCCAGGACAGTCAGTGATTCAGTACTTGGATGGAGACCTTTGTTACACTGTACAATGTTTACAAGAAAAAGATCAGAACACAGGCTACAATGCCATGCATTTCACAATGATGAACTGTTCCCAGCAATGTGAAGCTGTGAGTATTCTTAAAATACAGGAATGGTACAATTTGTGAGCACAACTTCACAATTAGGATAAAAGTTTTAGTGAAGACTTTTGCTAGTCCTGTTTACTTAGCAAGAACTTGAGAACTTAGCAGTGATGATATGTATCTTCTGTCTACATGTTTAGTTTGAGAGGCAGTTTCTAACAGCCTATGTAAACATATCTGTCTAACTGTCCGTCCATCCATCCATCCATCCATCCATCCATCCATCCATCCATCCATCCATCATTTTCCTCGGTGTTTTAAATTTCAGAAATCAAAGAAATTCCATATAATGTATGTTTAAAAAGTAATAGTCTGTCTTTTTCCTTTCCTTTCTTTCCAGCATCAAGTATATATTCCTTCTTTCAGCCACCATACTTGTTGTGGTACGTGTCAAAATGTGTCTTGCTCTTTTCATACAGAGAATGGAACACTGATTGTGTATGAGGTAAGTGCCTCTGAACAGAGATAGGAAGTAACTGTAATGATATAATAGACAGTCTGACAGGCATTTCTTAGTTAACTCATGCTGTCATTCTTGCTTCATATCTCCTTACTGCTGGTTAAAAACTATTTATGATGTATGATTGGAAATGAGTGTGTTTATCTAAAGATCTGCCATTTCACACACATAAATATCTTATTGCTTGTTATATTTTCTGCAAAGATATGCAAATGTCATAATTTACTTAAGGCTGGATATGATCTAACTGCAGAGCAGGGTTCAAATTGTAACTCTAAATTATATACTGTGATTTAGATGTGTTGAGAGCTTCTGAGCCAACATCAGTCTATATACTATGTCCCCCTCTTCTCAGGGCCACTCTTCTCTTCATGCTGGTTATTATAGAAAGGAAAAGTTTCTATACCCCTTCTAAAGTTTCTATACCCTCTTCTCTTCATGCTAGTTATTATAGAAAGGAAAAGTTTCTATACCCTCTGGAGTTCAGGATCTTGATGGTGTGTTCCAGCATCCACATACACAGAAATTTAGATGTGGCCATGACTTGGTTCATACTTCCAATTGATTTCAGAGCAAAAGAAACAATTGAACTGGCACAGTCTCTTTTCATTCTGCAGTAGAACACCCTTGCTCAGCTGCATGCTGGGGAGTAGAGCCATGGCTCCAGGGAGGTGTAGCCTCTGGTAGTTAGAGGATTCTCTTTCCCTTTTGCCAGCTATGGGTGGTCTGCACCAGGCTTTCCACTCCAGTAGATGCTACAGCATGCTACTTTTAAAGACATTTCAGGTTGGAGATAAAGCTGAAGAGTTTTGGCTTTCCTAACAATGGCTTTGTTTTATATATCCAGGAAGGAAGCACCTGGACCTCCAATTGTACCAACTACAAATGTGTAAAGACTGCAGTAGGGGCTGTTGTACTGGGGTCAAGTGTTGTCTGCCCCCCGTTTAATGACACTGAGTGTACAAAGGTTTGTACTTGGGGTAAGGTAAGTGACAATAATTGCTCTGGATTTTGTCTTGCTCTCCACAACACAAGCAAACTTCATGCACTTCCTTTAAATTAAAAAAGTGGTAAGTAAAAGCATGTAAATGAGCAATTTACAGTAATTTCCTATTCTTCTGTTTTCTTTCTGACTGACAAAATATCTGTGCGGAGTGTAAGAGTTTGGCTTGGGTCTTGATGATTGCTATTTGAATGTGGTGGAATTGGAATCATGCTTGACATACTACTGTATAAAGTGCTAATCACTATGTTTTACTTTAGTTTGGAATAATACTTTGCCAAGTTCATAGAGTACACACAATACATAAATCAAATCAAGAAATCTGAAAATGCTTCATATAAAAGTCAGCTATATTATATTGTAAGTTGTGCAATGATTAGGAAGATGACAGAGTATATAAAAACTTTATTATCTCTTAAATTAAAATTTGTGTAAAATAACAAAAATTACCCAGGGTATCTACCCACATCATATATTTAAAAATATGAAGGTGGAATATCCATATAAACGGCTTTGAAGAAAATGTATTCTTCACAAATATTGCATATTTGTTTACAGTTTAATTTCTAAGTTAATAATTCTCTAACTTTATAATACTTGTAAAATTTTTCACTTGCAGTACATCCTATATTTAATATGAGCTACAAATAATAATAAACATATATGTAGAGAGGGTAAGTACCATTGCTGCTTTGACTACAGGTTATATATTTGGTACCAGTCCTACTTATCCCTTCCATTTGTTTAAAAATTTCCTCTTTCTTCCAGTCCTGAATAAGGTATTCTATTTAAAAATAATGCCTGTACTACTTCGAGGTAATGCTTGAGTTTCTTCCTTAGAACCATTCTGACACCATCTATTAGGTTAAGATTTTAAAGAATGGAGCCCTAAAACTAACTTTCTGAATCAGTCTGACCTGTTTTTGAGAGACGCTGAGCATAGGCTTGAACCAGTAACTCAGAAGAAAGCTTTTCTCACAGGCAGCTCAGGATAATCCAGGAATATCTGAGTTTAAGTGCTCTTTTAAGAAGTTCTTGAACAACTTATTCAATGAAATGAAGTAAAAAATATACGCCTGCATGAAAAGATAGAAGTGGAAAAATTTCTGTCTTTTGTCTGTTATTATCCTAAGAGTTCTATTTATGTTCTCTAGTCTGCTTGATATACAGATCTGGGCTACTCACATGAATTTTTGAAACTATCCTAATGAATCTCCCTGGTAGGGAAATAGATGGTAGTAAATTATATAAAAACCATACTTATAGAAACTAAGTGACTTCTTCAAAGGAAACTAGATCAGTCAACTGAACACGACTGAACTTGTCACCAGTGATGAGTACATTTTCAGTTTCAAAGGCTGTAAAGGATTTGTGAAATAAACCTTGAGCTGATACATATCTGTGTAATTCTGTTGATTTCAGTGACACTACTTTTTACTAGTTTGACATTTTTAAAATGTGGAATGTCTTGAGATACAATTTCTCTTTGCATTGGGTGCAGACTTTTTTGCTATATTCTTCTTTTATTTTCCTAGAATGGAGGAACTGTGCAGACGTATAATGATGGCTGCTGCAAGACCTGTAAGTGATGAAGGCTGCAATATGTGCTAGTTTGGCTTTGGTTTTGGTTTTTAACCTCAGTTGCTGGGACATCAAGAGGGAAAAAGCATGCAGTTCCCCCTACAAATCACATAAAATTGTTGTAGTTACCTAACTACTCTTATTAAGAGATCTTGCTTCATTTGGCTGCTGACTTGGTGATTTTTAACATTATTGTTCTGGAGTATAACCAAATCTCTCCAAATATAACCCAATAATAATAGAAGATTGAAACTGTCTCTCAAATAGCGTCTATATGATCTTCACCTTAAAAGGCAAGACTTTTTCCTCTAAAAAGTGATCCCTGATTCAATGACACTTTTGCAATACATTTTGCAATTCATTCTGTATCCCTAATATGTATTTTCTAGGTCCAAAATACTGGAATGTTTTTTCTTAAATCCCAAATGAGGAAAAATTAGAGTAATACTGATTATAAAAAATGCTTATATAAAATCAGCCTTTTAATAGCTGGTAATACATTCACATTTTCTGTATGTAACTTTAAAGTATGATTAAATGTGACTCAAGCTGACATAAAGGTTTCACTTTATGCATTTATGCAAACTTATGCAATTTTAAAAATAAATTGAGAACAAACTGGTTTTCTCTGCAGTTTTGACTAGAAAAATTCTTATTATCTACCTATATAATTATGTGTGTGTGTGTATATATATATATAAACTGTTTTGTAAAAATAATTGTGTAGAGCAAAGACATTCAGAAAGATTACAGAAAATGTTAGCCCTCTTTTTTTGCCTTTTTTGTGTTCAACGTTAGGGTAAAAGAAATTTAGTCTTTAGAATTTTTTGTATACAAATGTTAACTTAATATTATTGAATAGCAAGTTTCAGACTTATAACCATACATTGCACAGCTATTATATAAAATTGAAGTGCTATGTATTTAATATAACTTGGAGAAATAAGGGGAAGTAGTGATATTTATAAAATACAGAAAAATACCAAGTTTCCAAGCTATGTGAGTCTTAGAAAGGAAACTCCAAATATTGTTATTCCATTGTTACCAAAACATGGAAAATGGAAGGTATTTAAGTACAACAGAATATGGTTTTTTATTGAGAATCACCATAGAGAAGTAACACACCAGAATTGTACTAAAATCTTACTAATCAATAATCTTTCTCTCATGAGATAAACTGTGTGGAAAAAAAAAATCTGCCCCTCACCCCCTCAAGAAAAAAATTGGTTGGCATTCTTTAGAAAATTAGTCCTAAGAATTATTGACTGCTGGTTCTCTGTTGACCAGAAAGATTTATAATTTTTGCCATATTCTGTGGCATCAGGAAAGGCATTGTTATACTTCAGAAATACTTGCTGAGGTGGCTGCTAAAACCCTCAGATATCATTCATACAATTATATGCTATTTTATTTTTATTTTGTTTTATTTCTAACTAAAAGCATGTGCCCTGTGGTGAAGCAGTTGAGTTCTTATAAATAGAGCTTGCAACACATTGGGATTTTAATGGGAACAAATAACTTTTCTGAAAGAGCTTGATTTAATGCATGCAAAGTGAGTGCATATATTTAATTCTTACCTTGCCATAGACAGACTTATTCCAAAAGTTTGGTTTAAAAGTAAGCATTCCAGTTGTGTGTAAACCAGGAGGGTGATAAGGTATAGGCCATCGTTAGTGAGACTTGAAGCAGCTGCAGAGTTTCTAAATTGTAGAAGACTAACAGGAAAGCTCATCATCTTTTGCTAAAAGAAAAATTGCAGTTGGCAGTGTAAGAATTAATGAAGTGTCATTTATACAGAAATGTTTTTATTTCATGAGAATCTTCTATTCCTAATGATTCTGCCAGGTTCTGGATTGGGTCTATTACCCTTTGCCATTAGTCCAGTAGTGCCTACTGATAGTATTAATTGTGAACCAGGTATTATTTTTAATAACATATTTTCTTTCTTTTTTTTTTTTTTTTTGGACAATAATATAAGCACTGTTTGATATATGTGTCATAGCTGTCATCATCATTGGATGTTACCATGCAGTTAATGGCTCTGGGCCTGATACTGAGAGATGCTGATCCTCTGCTGGCCTCCCATATCAGTGGTTTTCTAAAGCCTGGTTAAGATTCACTTCTCAGCACCTGTCAGAATTAGGTTCATCCACTTCTGGTATATGGATGGTTGATATTGATGATTATCCCTGCTGCTCATTGTAGAAATTGGTTTTTATCACATGAACTTGTAAAGTGTAGTTTTAACAAGAAATGTTAATTTAAAAAATCATAATTCTGAATACTGTTACCAAGAGATTCTAAATCTGATCCCAGGTCTCTAAATTTAACCATGGAAAACTTTTTGCCTTAAAATTGAGCAAGAGTGTGTGTTACTGTCTTGTCTCACCTTTGCAGATATGGATTTATGCTGTATTTCTTCTTTGTCACAAATAATATGTTTTACAAAGTTACAAAGATATAACTGGGGGCAGGGATGGGGAGGGGGACACAACACATCCAATTACAACCCTATAGCAATATACACTTTTTATACCAGAAATTACAGAATGTTACAGAACTGTTGCAGTATACTCATAATTCTTTGCTTTTTAGGATAGGTGAGTCACAGAAACTCCCTCCTCAAAGAAGGAGTAAACAAAGCACATCTGATACTGAAATAGAGATCTTTACAGTTCAAGGTTGGAGAGAGGAAAGTGTAGCAGCAGAACTTTCATAAGACACCAGCACTTTATATGCTGAAATGTGAGATATACATCTCTGTATGACTTGTAGCAGTACAAAGATTGCACTGTTGATGTATACTCAAGCTGGCAAACACTTTCAGACCGAAACATCACAGAATTTTCTTTAAGTGTTTCTGAGGAAGGAAAAGCAAGATGTTACAGCCTATCATTCTCTCTCATACAGTGATCTGCTAATTCAGTAACAGAATTTTGTTTGATTCTTCAATGCACAGGTTAAAATCCAGCTGTACTCTGCAGCCAACCTAATTTTTCAGTACTTAATGGAGCTGTGGTTGCAGAATATCTTGGTTACTCAGAGATCATTTATCTTATAAAAGTGCTCTCAAGCTTCTGGGGAACAGAAGGGTTGTTTTTCTGCATACCCAACCTTGAAGGAAGGTCAAGAAACTACTGAATAGTGTTTATTATTTTATATGCTGTATGTCCAGAATTGTTACACAGCAAAACTAGCAGATCATTTTGATGGGTAGTGGATCAGGAGATCTAAATGACTGCTGTTACACAGATAGAAATAATGGTCCAATACAGAGCGAAGCATGAAAAATTATATATTTAATTGTTTCAGTATTATATTATGACTTTTACTATGTTAAAAAATGGCTTTTCACTGTACAGCTTTATTTTTCAAATAAAAAACACCCAACCCCACCCTATCAATATCTTCAGGACTGAACATAAGAATTCAGTATTTCCCTCATCCTAGATCTGTATGCTTACTGCATGTGCTACATGCTTCAGATCTGGTGATAAAAATTGCACCATATTTAGCAAAAGCATGTCTCTCTTTCAAGGCTTCCTTGAAGGACATATTTCTCAAAAATATATTGAAAATATATAATTATATTTAATTTTTAATCATGTGAAGTACCATGAAGATTCACACCTTCACGTTCTCAAATGTTAAGTTCTGAAAATTTTATAAAAAGCAGGATCAAAATCCTATTTGCATTCAACATTCCCAATGAAACAAAATTAATTTTAATACTATTCAAAATTACTCAATGTATTTTTTTCTAATTGCTTATATTTCTCTTGCCTTATGTGCAATTTAAAAACTTATTCATAGTTTAATATTTAAACATTTGTATAGCTTATTTGGGGCATTTAATGCTCATATGTGCCACCTAAAAATAGGCAATAATGCACAGAAATTATATATTAATATATTAATATATTAAATTTAAAAAGAAAATTATGGAAGTAATAGTTTCTGTGTGTATATTAATGAAAACTAAGTATAACTATTTAAATTATGTTAATATTTTTACTTTTTTAAGAAGCAAATACGTTACAGAAGATATATTGAGTCAGTATGCATTTTTTGTATTTTATCAGGCAAAAAAGAAGAAAGGATTTGCCAGAAAATGACAATCAGGACAACCATAAGAAAAAATGACTGTATAAGTCAAAGCCCGGTAAGCATAAAATTTCAATGCTGGGCCTGGGGCATGCCAAGCCAAGCATTAAGAAGTCGGTTATAGCTAACAACAAGCAACAAAAAATGCTGCTTTCTTCTTGAAAGCTGACCCTTGTCTCTAGGAATGTTATCCTACCATAAATGGAGTAAAACTAGCTTTTTCTTTTACTGAAAGACTGAGCCTTTCTACCTGGAAAAACATCTGACTTTAAATGAAAAATACTGACTATAATTACTTTAACTAATGAAGGCATTGAATTCTTTAGTCTGAAATAATATTCTGCTCTAAAAGAGGAGCAGAAATGTTTCAACTTAAAATGTGATGGAACACTGCTGCATTCCTTTTTGGAGACTTTTATGCTCTCTGTCTTCTCTCTCACATATCATGGATTTTCATATCATAAATTCACGATCCCATTTATTTATGGGTCTGCTTAAGACATCTTTTTTCTCAGCTTTGGTGTAGTCCCATCTACAGACCCCAGGAAATTTCTGAGCAGCAAATGTGCTTCTCATGTAGCACTTGATCGGCAAAGTATCTCAAGACTTTCTAAAGGTCTCTGGCAAGATTCTGTTGGAGAACCTAAGCAGTCATTAGGGAAGAAGCACAATGTCTTCACATGTTAAAAGCTATCCTGATAGTAGATGGTCAATAGTGACATGTTCAAAATTGTAATTGTAGGCGTGCACGGCATATTTAACTAGTTTTAGAAGGATTGATAATGAGGGAGTATAAATATATAGATGAAATTAAAATAATTTGCCATAGTTAAGAGATGAGTCTGGAGAGCTTCGGAGTTACTTCAAAAACTTAGGGTAAGAGACAGCAATACAACAAAAAAAGGACATGGTATTGACTAAATAAATTATTTAAAATGAAAGATTTAGTCAAACCTCATATGTTTCTTAAACCGGTAGAAAGATCCTTCCATCCAGTTCTGTGAAAATCTCTGCTCTCCTGCAGACAAAAAGGCTAACTGAGAGCTGTGGCACTTAGGCAAATGGATAGGCTGTGGCAACAAACACATTCTAGTGTCTTTTATGAATCAATGCTGCAATATGAGAGGGGGCTCTGTTCAGCTCTGGTCCCTCTGCTGCAGAACTAAAGCATGCAGAGAGGAGCAACATGAGTATTGGCCAGGTCATGTCTTGAATGGCACAACAAATGAAACCTTCCTTTTCATCTTTCTGTTGTAAACTCTCTATCTTTTCTTCCCTCTCTACCCAGCTTCCAAAAAGACCTACCACCCTCCCACCTCTATCTGTATTAGACCCCCCTTTTCTCAGAATCTCCTCACTCCCGATTTCCTTGGTGGCTGCACATCCTTCACACAGTCCAGATTCTCTTACCTTTCACACAGAAGCACGTCCAGATTTTCATGTCCTCATACCCTAAACTCCCCTTCCTTTCCTCTCCAGCTCCCCCATTGGCACTCTTTTTCCATCATGTGATTTTGGCCCATCAAATGGTGGTATCTGCTGTGAATGGCTGGGAACCACATGTGTGTTCTTGGCCAGATTACTGCTGTCCAATTTTGGATATGGTTGAGCATGATTACATTTAATTAATTAATAACTGGGATTGCTAGTGATTAGGATAAAGTTGTTTTTTACTCCTGTCAAGTCTCAGAAAATTTCAAAGTTATAAGAGTAATCTTTTAGTCTAATTTGTATGGGTATGGCACATTTCATCGCAGGCTTGGACGGGAATAGCTCAAGCATCTTTCATATGCTCCACCTGCAGAAGAAATCAGATTTAAGTCTGTCACAAAGAGAATCCTTGATTTTCCAGCATTTCAACTCTTCTTAAGTTTAACTAAAAAGCAAATTTTTTTTCTGTCAACGTATCAGCTAAGAAAAGTCTTCTCATAATGTAACAGTGAGAGAAAGCATTGCTCTGCTGAGGTCTAGAGCACAAATCATTTTCTAGCTAGTATGTGCCCTAGCTGGTTTGTTACTGCATTTACTTCTTGGATATATTTCTTTGAGTGATAACACAGACCTCAGTCACAAACAGTATAAATAAGAAAAGGAAAAGCTTTTGCACTGATATGCTTTTCCTATTTCAAGAAGAAAAACTTCCTTTCATTTTACTTAGAAGAATTGAACTTTTTATCAGTGAACATGAAAAGGACATGGATTCAGCTGTGCTGCTCAGAAGTTATTAATTTGTAAATGGGGATTCTGTTTTGGTATCCCCAGTACAAGGTTGAAACAAAACACATGATTAAACAGTAATAAGAAGTTTAATTAAAATAATATTTTAAATGTGGCTAAACTTAGAATGAATGAATTTTAGAAGATAAAATAGTTTTTAATACCTTTCAAATGGTAAAATGGATTTTAATCACAAAAAAGTTTGAAATGCAACATTTTTATAATAAAACTTGAGATATCTAGTTTTAATTCTTATTCTTATTCTCTTTTATTTTATTCATAGATAAATGTGGCTTCTTGTGATGGAAAATGCCCGTCTGCAACAATTTTCAATGTCAATATTGATAGCCACCTAAGATTCTGTAAATGTTGTCGAGAAATTGGAACACGAGTCCTGACTGTGCCCTTGCGCTGCTCAGGAAATGGCACCGAAATTATGTACGTCATTCAAGAGCCTGTAGACTGCTCATGCCAATGGAACTGAACATTACTGTGGACATGGTTTAGCTTTCACCAAACACAGTTTTTTGGTCATGGATCGGTATAGTATTCTGCAGGGAAATAAAAAAAGGGCATCAGTTATGATTTATGATGTAACTTTTCCCAAATTTAGCAAAGATGTTGTTTGTTGGTCTTCGAATTGTCTTTGAAAATATTGGCAAAAGTAGAAAGAAAAACATAAATCCTTTTGAACAAGGTGTAGTTCATCCTTCATTTATTTCTACTCAGTGACTTTTGGATGAGGTGGTGAAAAAAGCTGGTTAATATGGTTAATATTTCCAGTGTTTTAAAATTTTGGGTCATGGCTACTTATCAAAGTGGAGAATTTCTCAAATAATTTCCCAGTGGTTCATTTACTTAGAGGCCTCCAGTTGAAAACCATCACCAGTCCCATGTTTAAATGGAAAAGAAGCATATTATGATTTTGAAAATGATTGAATTAACTTATTTTAAAAATAGTGAAACATAGTGGAAATAGTGTAACATTTTTTACCTTGCTCAAAAATTTATCTTTTGTCCATTAAGCTGTTGTCAATGATTGGATTCTGCTTACACTGTAAGTCACTGAGAATCAACACAACTATGATCTGTAAGTACTTGTAGGAAATCTCCAGTGTATGTAGCAGAATAATAGTATCTTGAAACCTTAGACATATATTTAATTTTTTTGTATATTATAAATATGAAGCATGACTACACAAAGGCTGAAGAGTTATAACTTCTGTGCCTTAAAAATATCTGAAAGCCATTTCTGCTATGAAGGTTTCCATTTTATATCCATTTTTTCACTTTTCACAGAAAAGAAATTGGCTTTTTGCTAGTATAGAATAGGATTATATGTATATATATTTATTAAAAAGTCCACAATATTGCACATTTTAAATATCCATAATGGGTTTTGTCTTTGTTTTCCAGTCTGAAGATTTGTGTTCAATATATATATTTTTTTCAATACAGATATTTAGACTATTGCCTGAATTTAGGATTCATAATTTTTTGAGTCCAGGAAAAATAAGTCAGCTAAAATAAATGTTTTGAAGGATTTAGGTGCATTATTGATGTTCAATCAAGTTGTAAATATCCATAATTCAGCACCTTAAGGCAAATATCATATCCCTTTTACTTGACATACTACCTAACCTGCTTTTAAAAATAAAGGATGCAAGTTTAAGCTTGTTTTTAGAAGATTACTTTGCTTTGTAAACTCACTAGACGAAAATTATATTAATTATGACAGTATTCTTATCAATTTTCCTTGTAAGTGTGTTAACAATTCAACAATTTTAACAATTCTTACAATTCAATTTAACAATTCAACATCAAAATTGAAATTCTTGTTTAAAAGCTTGAAAATCTTCTGACAATTTTGATTTCAAATTGTCATTGTTTAATTATGAAAAGGTTGGATTATCACATGAGTTATTATAATGAAATATAAGCAATTAAAACTGCCTAAAAATCCAAGGCTATTTTTTAGTGCGTGTGACAAATCTTTAATCGTTTGTTACATTCTGTTTGATGGCTTACAAATAAAAATAGCTTATACAGAGAAATCTGTTGTTATTAACAAGACTTATCTACTCATCCATACCATTAAAAATAGTGACTTGGTTTAAAAATTAAATAGCAATCCATTGTAAAATATCAGCAAAATATTCAACCATTATAAAGAAATAATGATCAACTAGTGATCAAAATAAAGAAAGCCTATGTTTCATTTGCATGTTGTTATGATTTGTAAGGCAGATATTTCAAGTTGTATTATATACCAGGGCCTAGAACCAAAATATTTTCTGGTACTGCTGTCAGAATTTATGCACAGAAACTTTTCATGGAGGCAAGAAATAGAAGTCAAACCATAGTCATGCTGTAATGTTGGTGTACTTGTACAGCAAATTAAAGGACAACTTAAAAAATAACCACCATATTTTTGATTTTTTGAGATAGAGGTAGGTATCTTATACTTGCATTAAGAGAGTTTGGCCCAAATCTACGTAATGAATTTAGCATTTGATTAAAAGGAAGCTCAAAATATAGTGTTTTTCAATATAATCATCAAACATTTTCATTGAACAGCTGTGGCCTTTTATAAGCCATGTAAGCCATTTGCTTTTCTAAGATTTAGAACTGTGTTTGTAATTCAAAAGAATTTAATAAACATTATTTTGCAGAGTGATAATAAATCAGTGTTGATGCAATTAATTAAGCTTTGCCACTAGATGAATGCTAATGCAAAACCTTAGGGAAGCCTGGAAATGATAAAAAAAGTTATGTTTAAAATCAACTTCATGGCAACTTGCAATAAGATAAATGATATTAAACTATCTTCTTTCCCACCCAGACAATTTGCTTTTTTAAATGCAACAATCAGTAGGAACTGTGCCAGGATTCTCCCTGAAGCCTACAGGAAAATCTTACATCTTCAGTGGAGCTGGATAGGGTGGCTCTAAGATTGTCTTTCATTTTACAGTTAAACTTCAAACTCAGGCTGCTTTGGCTTTGTCAGAAAGTGAACATCTATTAAAACCCATGAACTTTTCCTGGACAGCCCACCCAGCCCTTTTACCTCCAGGAAGGTGACGCTGGCAGAATGTAATGTGTTTTGTATAACATGAGCTAGCCCTTGCAGGCCTTGCAGCAAAGAGAAGGTTTGAATGAGCCTGCAGTGTGGCAGGGCTGTTCTGCTCCAGTTTCCTCTGTCTGCAACCGACACGTAACCACACATGGAGCTTATAGCTCTATCTTGGCTTTCTCATGTCTCAACTCTGCATTCCTGCCTCAAGCCCTAGCCTCAAATTTTGTGTAACTCTGTCTGAACATGTGCCTTGTGAGCTGCTTTGGAAAGCTGATCTAACTCAAATCTTATTTAGTTAAATACTAAAATTAATTAGTCTGTTTATTATTGACCAAAAGAGCTTTAACGCCCACAGAGTTCCCTCCCTTCTACCCGCTCTGAAACTAAGGCTAGCATAATTTCTACCCTCCTAAAAGAAAGGCTGGGAAGGCATGCTCCTGAAACTCCCACACTGTCACTGAAAAATGCAAGGAACAGTGCACAATGGAATGGAGGCCTTGTGTTGCAGTCTCACCATGCCTTGTCATTTCTCCCATTTGTAACTGCTTCCAGTGGCCCTTTGCTCCTACTTTGACACTGTTCTGTTCTCCTACTTGAGAAGAATTCACACAATATAAAGGCTTAGCCATAAAACCATGCAGATATTTTAGGGATTAACATAAAAATATCTCTACACTTAGAATCAGATTGTGCCTGAATATGCTTCTATAAAATGGTCTTTACCATATTATTTTTTTTAGACTTTTATAACTCCATTGCCTTCTTACCAGGTAATTTGTAAAGACCAACTATAGCCACAATATACAATTAGAATTTGAAGCACAGCTTTTCATATGAAGTATAAGCCACTTACTGTGTGCTTTCATTCATAAAATCTGAGAGTACAGATATACAGGCAGCTAATAGTCCCATTTTTAGCTAGCCAAATCTAGTATTTGTGTACTACAAACAAAAAGTAAAACGTAATTCTTTTGCATGATTTATTTCCACATTGCAGACAGAGCTCTTCCCAAATACATACTCCTGTATATTGGTGAAATTTTAGGGCAGGATCAGGCCTGAGGTTTGGTGTTTGAACATAGTTACAAGCCACATAATATACTGAGAGGCAGAGGCATTTACAGCAACCCACTCTGGGATTACAAATGGTCACTGTGCTGTTCACAGTGCTTCAGCAATGACAAAATTCTGTTTCAGATGTGAGTCCTTTCCATTTTCTTTCACAATCCATTTTTCCTGACACTACTTTTTCCTCTTGAACTTCTGCCCTGCTGATAAACTCAGCTTACAGCAACTGTAATTGTTTTTTATAATTATTTTATTATTATTCATTAGTTCTGTATAATTCTTTCCATCTCTTTTTCTTCCATCTTTCCTTTTACAAGAATTTAAAGGACAAATCCAATTTCCATATACTACAGAGATTCACCTTTGTTTAAAAACTTACTGCCAAATTAACACGTAGATACTACTCAGGAGTACTGTGGCAATGGAAAACATTGACTTGAACTAATTTTTCCAAGTTCTGTCTCATCAAAACCTTTTCTTTGAGATGCTGCTGCTGCTGCCGTAATCACGTATGGGTATATGTCCAAAGGAAAAATCACATAGGAGTGTGGGGAACAGAACATAAATGAGACACACATGACCATAGCAATATAACCATCATGGAGGAGAAAACATGAAGGCCAGAACATTAGCACAAAATTTGTACAGTTACACACCCAGCTATTCTCTGGAATATATTTTCAAAAAACATTCACAACATGTAAGTAAAAAGTCTTTGGAGGGGTAGATTTCAGCACATTAATGCAAGAGAAAAAAGAGTTTTATTGAGAAAAGGTTATGGTGGAGATGATGTGTGCATAACACTGTGTACTAAATTTTGTCTAAACTTTCTTTAAATGCCAAGTGGAATGTGCAAGCTGCCTATAGAATAAGAAAACTTAAGAAATTATCTCTCCATTAACAGGCCACCAGAGTTTAGGGAAGAAAGGTGTATTCAGAGCTGAAGGACAATGGACTGTAGCAAATAAGAAACATTGACTAGACCTTGGCAGCCATATACTGATCATTTAAGAACTGTCATTTTTGCCTATTTGGAAAAATAATTCTACATATAGACCAATTAGGTGGTCCTATATCTCCTGGAATCATGGTAAATGATTCCTTAAGATCCGAGATTTGAAGATCTTGCTTCAAGGAGACAATCTGAAAAAAATTCTTATACATGAAGTTTCTAGTTTTATGAGTAGTTTTTTGTGGGGGGCTTGAAGAGCTGTTTCTGTACTGATGTCACACTCTGAAGAAAACCAATAGTGAATGGTGTCACAACTTAATCACTAGAAATGCTGAGTAAAAGGAATGTGTTTATGCTTTGGGGAGTGTTCTTTTGATTAAGCTGGAATGTGCCATGCACACTTAATTTATTGAGGTTAACACAGAGAGGGCTCCTGCTGATGTCTTGAAAATCACTTTTTTAATAAAGTCTCTCTCTGTGCCTGATGATTACAAATTACTCTGGAAAAAAAATTGAACATGTCTGCTTTGCAAAACAGCTGAATAGGCAGTAGCTTACTTTTGTCATTGACAGATAAAATAGCATTCAAGTGATTATATCCATGTGCTCTGCTGCTCTGACTGGAATTGACTCAAGTGTTTTGAGATCAGGGGTTTCATTGCAGCAGCTTTTGTTTTACTATGTGTGTTTTTGAGTCTGGATAACATAAAAGCTCCAAAATGGTATTTTTCTGGTGAGAATAAGCCTGCCTTGTTCACTACAAGTACTAAACAAAGCTTTAGTTGAAGATTTTATTCCTTATTTCACTATTCACAGTTCAGTGGGATACAGGTTTTAGTGACAATTAGGAGCAGCCCACTGGAAAACAAGATAGTATCTCAAGGCAGAAGTATGATGTGATGATAGCACCTAAGAAAAGTGTATAATATGATTGTTGCTCTTTTTTATGGTACACACATACCATGACATTGATTTTTATTTATTTTATAGTCTGTAAACAGTTATCAGCTTATTAAACTGATTTAATTTCAAAGAACACAGTGGAAAACGAATTTTTAATTAAAAATGTTATTTGGGGAAAGGTTAGGGCACGGGGAATTATATTGAGGTAAGTTAAACTCTGAAATTGCTGCTTCAGATCCAGCCAAAGATGAATGTCACCCAGTATATTTTTTCTGAGCCAAGTTCTTGTTTAGCAACCTCTGGGAAATAGATCAGTGGTCCTACCGCTATGAATTCTTGTCTATTCTTTATTTATAGTTGCTTATATTGGTGACTTTGTGTGGGACCTCTGTAAAGTCATAAGATATACCAATGGTTCTGCAGCTGTGCTTAGTACTTCTGCAGGAAAGTGTTTTCAGGCTTGTTTTATACACTGACCAAAGAACATCTGGGTAGAATGGTGTACTGTAGAAAACAACCAGAGTCTGAAGGAAAATAAGTAAATGATTACAATGAATTTTGATCTGGTAATCACATAGAAACTAAAAATAATTTTTTACACTGAGGGGTTTTTAAATTACTAATGAACAACAGGCACATCCACAGTACACTGAAATTAAAGGATCTTATGAAACTTGATATGAGGCTTGGGAAGAGGCAGGGCCAGAGCAAAGACACACATCTTGGTTGCACCATTGGCTGCCTCTGTATCCATGTGAAGTATAAATGTGTGTCCTAGTTTTTCCCTTAGGATATTCTGACATGATTTTGCTTTGACGCTGTGGTGATACAAGTACTTAAGAGATACTGGGACTATAACAGTTCTTTCTCTATGGATCAACCAATTCTTCTTCTGCTTTTATTAAAATATTTATTTAAGGTAAGGAAAACCCTCTGTTTTTTGGGGGTAGATAATTAGTTAAAGTGAATGTTGAATATTGATGGTTTGTGATTTGGGCTGGGTTTTTTCCCCAATGTTCTCACTCCCTGTTCACAGGGAGCTCTCATTTAGTGATACTGAGCATTCCCAGTCTTCTTTCTACTTAAATAGTTGGAAGCTCTTTTGAGATCTTTAATCTGCTTTATTGCCTGCTTCTTTGGGTTTAATGTTGTTCTGCAGAAGAAGTTAAGAGATCGCAGCATCTTTAAGTTACCTCTTAGACAGGTATGGTATGAATTAAAATCTTTAATGCATTCATAATCATACCTCTGACAGTGGTAAAAAGCAGACCCTTGGGGAGGACTGTAAGAATAGCACAAGAAAATTACCTAAACTGTGTCAGTTTTCCACCATATATATCTTAAGGACTTCTTGAGATGGGTGTAATTGCAATGCCATTTGTGAGCTTCATTGTAGTTCTCTTCTATGAACTTGAACTTCTGCAAACATGAATGGGCCTCCTCTGACACCCCTTGGAACTTTTAGTACTCATTTTAAGCCTTGTCAGAATAATTACTTCTTTTGTGAATAACTATATTTTTCCCGCTTTAAATCTGGAGCACACCAGACGTGTTTCATCCATCACAGTGCTTGTACTTGAAGAGAAAATGAAAATCAATCTCTGCACACTTTTGACAACTTAAGATTTTATCGATCTGCTGTATTTCCCCTGAAGCACCTCTTTTTCAGACTCAGGGGCCTAGTTGAGTCTTATGTTGAGATGCAGTTGATGGCAAACGTCAATGAGTTGTTTGTTGTTTAGGTCTCCTTGGCTCATGTGTAGCTAGCCTGAAGATAGATTTTAACCTTAGATCTTTTTGGTCAATTTAATAATTTTGTTTTTATTTTTTAAATTGCTTCAGTCTTTAGATAGGGGCCTAAAAAGTGATGGCAAGGTGCTGGCAACAAAAAGGAACATTCTGAATCCCTCTTATTAGGTATAAGTATGGAACAATTTTTGTGTGCACTTGAAAACGCATTTCTTGTTTTTTAGGTCTAAGTAGGATGTATTTATGTATAGTAAAATGGAACACAATTGCTGCTGGTGGAAAGTTATTAAAATGGTTAATTCACTTATTGCCAAATATATATTTTTTATCTTTAAAATCAGATTTTCCTACCCTTTGAATTGTATGGGCTAGACAGATTGTGTTTTCAGGGAATACAGGCCAGCTATATACCCAATATACTGAATTAAAAATCTGCGAAATTTTCTGGAAAAATATTCCTTAAACAATTTTGTGTATGTCATCAATAAATCCATCGTGTCGTTTCATTCCAGAGGTGGTATATGCCCTCTTGTGAAAGATTTGTAAGTTTAAAGGCTTTATAAGCTTTACAAAATTTATACTTCTCAAGGTATAATCTAAACTCTGAACATTGAGATATTGATAGATTTATAGCTATGTTAGTTATTCATTAGTTAAAGGAAGTTATGTTAAGCCAAACTGAATTCCAGAGTAAGTTGTGCTTAAAAAAATAAACAACTGAGTTTTTTTGCTTTTTATGGTTCTGGTTTGGTTTGGGGTTCTTTTGGGGCATGGTACATTGCTTTACAGGACAACACAAAGTAATACAATAATAAAACTCCTAACTTTTATTTTAGTGTCCTGGGGGTTTGTATTTGATTTTTATTTTCATTTAGTTTTTTGAACTAGGTTTTAAGTTCATTGCCAAAATGGCATTTATTTGTCATCTCAATTGATTAAGAAAGCAAAAATGGACTGCAAAAGACAGAATTGCAGTATTTTATAAATGTTTTGTGGTAGGGATGGGCATCACATGCACCAATTTCTTTGAATGTTAGATCTGATTCAGGTTTGTCTTAAACTAGATCAAAGCAGCCCATAAGTTTCTGGTTCAAAATGAAATTCAGAGAAGGAAGCTTCTTCTCTGAAGTGTTAAGCTGAAGTCCTTTGAAGGCAGGTAAAATTGTCAAAAAGGTAGTGTGAAATATGCAGAAGACTTGTGTAGAGAATGGGTTCCCTTCTGCAAGAGGCTGAAGTGCTGAATGAAATTTGCATGGCCGTGGCTAAATTAGATTTTTAGGGAGGTATTTAATAAATTCTTTCCTTACCTCTTGAAAAGCGTTTTTTTATGATTCTGAAATAGTTGAAAAATTTGAAAGTGATGCTACTAAAATTTTTAACGTGCAATGTAAGAATAGGACTGAGACCTCTAGCTCCTGACTGCTTGTTACTGTGGTTGCAGTATAATTGCAAGTGGAATTTCTGACATTGTTTCTAGTATAAAATGATGACAGGTTTCTGTAATATTTGGGCCAGGTGACATGATTTTTTCCACCTCTGGAGAGGGAAAGAATATCAGAACCTGTACCTGCAGAATGTGTAAAATATTAGGGGGTCTCTGTGTGCCTCACAAAAGAGCTGGTGATACTGGTCCATCTACAAACAATTTCTAGCTGACAAGCTCTAGGTAAAATTAATTAAAATTGACAGTTTAATTATTTATTTAAAAGTGTGTTTGGTGCATTTTGTACTAAGTTGCATTCATGTATGTTTGTGTTACAGGGTGCACAGTGTGTAGACTGTGACCAAGCGAAAAAGCCCGCTAGAGTAGTTTTGATGGAGTGGACTGAACTGGCCAAAGGAGAGGATCCAGACTATTATATTCTGACATACCAGCAAGCAGATGCTTTCAGTCAAAAAGTATGTTTTATCAATCTAAGCAATAAGTTGTTCCATGTTATTTACGCTGTAGGTAGTAATTAATAGCACCATGTATTTGTTCTGTTTGTTGGTTTTTCTAAAAAAAGAAAAAAATGTAGAATAGAAAATAAAGAGAAAGTTTGGAATAAAATGTATTGGATTTTTAAATTCATGTCATTTATGTGTACTCTTACAGAGTCCTACTGAAGCCAGTGGGACTCAAAAGACCCTTTGGTATCCTGTTGAATAAGGATGGATTTCCGTATGCTCGAAGTTAAGAATATGCAAGTTCTTATTTTGAGCACAAGATGTTCTGGAATTTAAATAAAATATGGGGACTTTAATATGAAGGTGTTTGTTATTAATGTGATGATTAATCTCAAGTTTGATGTGAAGCAATATAAGCTCTCCTTCTAAAAGCTTCATAGATCACTTATAAACTGTATTTTTATTACTTTCACTATATTCAGAAGTTCTTTTAATTTGCAGAATGTAAGAAACATTTCTAAACTTGAACGGAAACCTGTCAGCACTACAGTTCTGCTCGAGGAAAATAGGAAGTATAATATTGCAATAGAATCCCTGAAAAATGGCCAAATCTTAAGTGTAAAATCATTTAAAACACGTAAGTGGAGTAGCACAAAAATATTTTAGTATCTTTATAGTAGTCTAATACTGGAGATTAAAAAGTAGGGGTTCAGATCTCAAGGTTACTCGTGTATTCAGAAACTTTACATTGATGTATATTTTCAGCCATGAAGTGTTGAAGGAATAATTTTATGTGATGTGTTTGATTAGTGTAACAATTCGAAAATATGGGACTGATGTGAAACTTTGTGAGATTTTTAAATATTACAGGTTTTGCTATACTACAGTAATTCTAGGAGAAGAAATTTATAAAAGAGGACCGTGGAAAAAGTTACTTAAAGCCTGGTAATTTCATAATAATGTAGATGCATTGTCTTATATAAGTTAAAAAAAAAAATTGTTTCAACTTTATAACAGTCCCTCCTTAAAACGGGTTAATAAGCATATTGAAGATCTTAGCATTGTGACTAACCAGGACAGACTTTCAGTATTAGTATACATGAGTTTATGAAAGCATCATTTATAGCTGTAAATCCATTCAGGACCACAAGTCCCACCGGTTACCAGAATGAGGGGGCTTTCCAATCTTAACTTTGTCAATTAAAATAGTTTAAAGTGTTACCTGCATTGCAAGCTTATACTATTGCATACCTTTGGAATACAGACTTGTATCTGAATTCAAACAACACAGTTGCGAAAAAAACCATAGTAAGTTGAAAGCAGTGCAGGAACAATCAACTGATGAAAGAACATTCAGCAAGCTACAGGAAATGGTTATGCTGCTAATGTCTTACTGCACTTAGTGCCTATTACTTAACTCATATTCTATCCAAATATGTACTTTTGCTGTTAAAACACTCCTGAAAGTGTGCACTTTTATATCTGCTTGCTTCAGATGTAAGTCAGCATACCATGAAAATAAAGGAAAACATGACTTTCTTAAATGATGTTACATTTCCTTCTCTATTTGGGCTATCCCTCACCTCTTCTCAAAAGAAAAAAAGTAATAATATTGATGAAATAAAACTTTGAGTTAATCATTTCTTTGTGGCAAAGAAATTTTATAATTTAAGTATTTATTTTTCATTTTCTACTAGGTGGAATTTCAGAAAATGACATCAAAACGTTTGTGACAGCTACTACAGTGTCTTTTAATTGGAGTATGATGATCAAAGAATTTTCAGTTTCTCTTTTCCTGACTGGTACTTCTCAGATTATAAAAAGACCCAGTGGATTCTTTGTATGGAGAAATTTGACACCTGCCACCATTTATACATTTAAGTTCATATTTGAACAATTAAATCCTGAATTTGTAAATGTATCTCAAACATTGGATATTCAAGCTGAAACAGGTATATATTACATCTTCTTGTAGTCACAGTGAATGCAAGTTAGTACTGCATATTTTCTAGAAGGCTTAAGAGTAAATAGTAAAATCCTGTATTATTCCGTTTTACGTATTTTAGTAGATATGTATGTTATTTCTAGAAAGAGGAAATAAATTGAATGTTAATGACATAGGAAGGAAGGTTATTTCTAATTAATATTTCTCCATATTTTAGGAGCAAGAATTCAAATTTGCATGTTCAAATACTTTAATTATATTTTTGCAGTCTAATATAGAGGGAAGTCAATGCTGAAGTTAAGCCTTGTAATTATTGGAGTGTATGGGTTGAATTTGCTATGTAGTTTCAATGAAAAGACAAAGAAAATCCTGAGTTTGATAAGGATTTGAAACACTTTCTGAAGCATTCAAAATGATGGGATTTTTATTGTTGAGTGGCAAGCTTAGCTGTGCTTTTTTCTTAGAAGTGCTGTGATTCTAAGGATATTATGGCTTGGTCATGTATCCTCATTCCTTTACATGTGCTACAGTTACATAATGCAACTTAGAATCTTTAAAATTAGAAACAAAAATGAAAGGATAATATACAATCAAATTCAAGGAAATAAATATTTTCCTAAACTCAAGAAGATACTAAAAGTAAATGATTTGTTAAATTCATTTTTATAATTAAAAAAAAAAGAATCATTAGAAACTAAACTTAAAAATTAATTTCTTTTCTAGAGTATGACAAAGATTAATGGATCTCTTCTTTTGTTTTTTTTTTTCCTTCACTGGGTTGCAGTTGTAGCTTTTAATTCTGAATGTTTTGGGGGTTGAAATAATGACTTAATTAAATGCTATTTTCCTCAAAATGTCTGTGTAATTATAAGAAATCAGTGCCATGGGTAATACAGCATATTTTTACAATCTTGTCCTTGTTCATTAAAGGCACCTGTTCCCAAGGGTGGGTGGCATTCCAGAGCAGCTGCTACCGAATGGGTAAGGACAGCAAGCCATGGAAGGTGGCACAACAAACCTGTGAAACCTCTTCACAAGGAGCACATCTTCTTGACATAGGGAGTGAAGAAGAACATGAGTTCGTGTTGTCGTATCTCCAGAAAATTAGTCAAATAATCATGTTATGGACAGGTCTTAATGACTTGAAGGTGAGTATATTTTATCATCTTTGTTATTACAGATACAGAAGCAGGAGAATTTTGAAATAGAGGAACTAATCTTTTGGAATAAAAATTGCTAAGTAGTACATTGGTTATTTGTTCATGTAGTTATTAGTAATTAGGTGAAGAATCATTGTTTCTTCCTATTTAGAAATACTGAAAATATTTAGACGGCCATAGCTGGGGGAAAAACCCCACAGTGTATACTTAACCTGTAATTTTGTGTGTGTGTTTGTGTGCTTGTGTGTGTATTATTTCCCAGGGATATTATTTTGCCTGTAGGTGGTGCTGCATTACCAGATTTTACATCTCAGTCTACACACTTGTTACTTTGGATATCGAAGTCTGGGGTTAGCTTTCTCAGTTTTGATGCAGGTCTGAAGTGTTAATTGTTTAGTTTAGTGAAGTCTGTCCAGTATAGACAGAGCAAGGTGTTTCTTCTAAAATATTTCCTGTTCCTTGTATTTGGGATGTGAATGTTCTTAATGCCACATCTCCTGTTACAAAATGATTCAGTGTGGTGTGGTGTGTGTGGCTTGGGAAGAACTACAGACATAAATGAAAGTATTGGGAAAGCTCCTTGAAAGATGGAGGCACTGTGCCAGAAATGTGGGACCCAGGCTTCTGCAATTTGGTTTAGTGAAAACTTATTTTGTGCTGAGTATAGAACGTTGAGAGAAAGCCAATGGTTTTTATTTTTATTTTAAAAATTCTGCACCCTGAAATTTAATTTTAATATTGTTTTGGTAAAACTATTTTAAATTCATTTTACTGTGAAAGTACTAAAACCAAAGCAAACTTTGTGTGTCACAGCAGGAGTGATAAGTGTCACATCACATGTCAAAGAGATGGAAAAATTTTTTGCAGACTCTGTTAAATATTGGGGCTACATAAACAAGTCAGAGTGGGATAGCATGTGGACTGGGGAAAAACAAGTCTCTCTGGGTTAGAGAACTGCTGGTTAGTAAAACACCAGGAATATATGCTCTTTACATGTAATATTATTTTGTTAATACGACTCTAAAGTCACTTCTCAAATTGCCTTAAATTTTACACTGTAGTGATATTCCTTGTAACCAACTGAATATTTTAGAAATAAGGTAGAATTTGTAAGAGGCTGTTAGAAGCATTCTGTTTTTGCAAGCTGGAAAGAGTACTAGAAGGTTGTGGTTTTTTAAGCTCTGATTACACGGAAAAGAATTGATTGCCCGTTTGGAATTTGACTGTTAGTCAACTGTTTAATCATTACATTCATTTTGATGTTTGTGGGAGTCAGTCATTTAAATTAACTAGATGAGAACCATGTTTTAGGAATAGCAAGGTGTAATAACAAAATGCTTGTTTTACTAGAACTTCTTTCCTAAATATTTGTACTTAATTAGTGTGTTCAAGTGCTGTCTGAACATGTTTCAATATCATGGAACATACAGTTAGAGTTGCAGAGTTTCTTTAAAATCTGAGATTTGAATTGCAGATTCAATTATTTTTGCTTTCTCATTTGTATTTGAAGAATTAGGAAATTAAATCTCTGTTTTCAAAAAGAAGTTTCAAAATTTCTATTTTTCTCCAAGAACCCCAGGACTTGAAATACTTGCTGAAAGTAAGTTAAAAAGAAAGTAAGGTTAAAGCTGGGGCTATAACCTACTCAGAAGATTTCAATAGCCTTAGGAAAACTGCTAAGTACTGTGACACTGATAAAAATTAGCAGCACTGTCAGCAGGATTAGTTTTGTAGCATTTGTATTCTCACAGCTTCTCCTTCTTTAACTCCACTTTGTTCTGTATCTGAATTCAAACCCTTCCTGATGAGGGTGATCATTCTGTGGAATGCAGCAGAGACCCTGGAGATGTAGGTTAATGCTTGAATGGAGTGCTTTGGTGATACCTTCATGTCTGTGCTGACACTCGGTGCAGTTCTTCAGTTAAGAAGTGCAAAAGGTAGCCAAAGACTGTTTACTGTGCTTTCTCTTGCAAGCCTTGCTGCAGAGGTTTGTGTCATTGTAGTATCCCATGGTTTCCTGTGCCTGTCTTTAATCTAGTGTCTAGGAAGACCAGTACATTAAAAAAAAAAAAAAAAAAAAAAAAAAGAAGACTAAAAAAAGCATTGATCTGTGTAGCATTTTTGAAATGGCAGACTATATGCACAAGTTCTCCTGAGAGACAAGTTCAAGTGTTTCATACCATTGAAGATGTATTTTGCTGTCTTGAGAAGTGAAACATATCACAATATTTTACTTAATTTTTTCAACACAACAAATTAATTGAAAAAAATAGGCTTAAAAATTTGTCAACAAACATGATTTATCATTTTCTCAGAAAAATGAAAAAAAAAAAAGGTTTTTTCCTCCCTCTCCTATCTTCTGAGCATCTTTAATCAAAGAATAAATCACAGAAGACTTAAAATTATGGTAAATAAAATAACCTGAGCTTTTCTCCACTGGAGTACTTAAAGTGTTCACTTAGCCTGTAGGACCACAGACTTACCATGTCTGAAAGCACTTAGGCTCTTTTACCTCTGGAGAGTGCCCCAATGCCATGCCTAAATGTTCTGGGTTTTCGATTAATCCCCTGTAGATGTCAGAATATGTTAGTGTAGTGCAGATTAAAGCCTGTGTCCCACTGGAGGGCTCTGCATTGCGAAGCTGTACGCAGATTCTGCAAGCATGTTTCCTCCCAAATGTCATGTTGCCCCACCCTAGCGTTTGTAGAGCTCTACTGGAAAACCAGAAAGTACCTTAAAGGTTAGAAACCTGGAGTGAGGTGTGAGTGAGTGTCCTAAGAGCTGAGAAACCAGCAAACAGGAGAAGGGTGAGAGATAGCATTTCCTCATCTGATTGTGCATCTAGCCATGGTTTTTTTAAAAGAAATATTTTTGTTTTCAGACTCAGTTTATGAGTTTTTTTGACTGAGCGAATTTTTTAGGTGAATGCACTTTTTAGAAAATTATCCATACAAGATTATTAAGTTACTTGATTAATAATGATTTTTAAAGTCTTGTTTGTAATGATGAAACATACTCATGTGGCTTATATTATGCTATGTTATATATATTATGCTATATTATTATCTTGTAATCTTTTGTAATGGAAGAGACAGAATTTTAGATTGAAGCCTTTATTAAAATAGACCTATATCATTAACTTGCATAAATGAAGTACAAAAATTTTAGATATTTAAGAATACACTTGAAATGGGGGAAACCTTAATAATTTATAAATATAATCTTAAAATATCTGGGTTTTAATTCCATTTTTTCAATCTAGGAGGAAGGTCAGCTCTTGTGGACAGATGGATCTCCCTATATTCTAAAAGACAGTATCTCATCTCTGTCAATGATACCAGAAAATCAAACTGACTGCTATGCCCTTCAGAGAGATCCCACTGGCCCAGACTATTTCTTCACAGGATTTTTCTGCTATGTACAGCTACCATATATTTGTGAATATGAATGTAAATATATTTTTCAATCTTTTGCATTTATTCTTATAACCTCTCATATTTAAAGATACAAAATAAAAGGGTTTAAATGATTTTTAATTTTTTTTTTTCATTTTTGATGCTCTTTTTCAGTACCTCTGGTACCAGAAAACTTCATGTTTGATGTGCATGATGTCAAGACAACTGAGGCTGTACTGGTGTGGAGCAGTATGGACATGTGGCTTAAGTCAGGCTTTGCACTTATACTTAAGTACTATTTTGATCAGTGGAAACCACACATTCTGAGTTTACCTGTGAATACAACTCAAACAAAAATTGGGCAGCTGTCTCCAGGCCTTCACTATAGTTTCATATTAGCAGCAAGGAACCCAGAAGGAGCACAGACTAACTTAAGTCCAATTCTGAAGGTAGAAACAAGTAAGTTACAAAAATAAATAACAGTAATAACCAGATAACCATATCTCTTTATATTTTCCCTTTAATTGCACTGTTTCCTGTATTGTCTGTTTATCAGTATTCAGTCACTGATACACTGTCAAGGTTGCTTTGTTGGATTTGCTCTAATAGTATTTAGCCTGTATGTGAGTGTGCATTGTTAGATTTTCAGGTTCTATTTAAAACAAACAAACAAACAAACAGACACAGCAAAACACCCCACAGTTATTGATGAAAGGCATGAGAATCTATTATTGTGTTTTTGTTCCTAATCTTACTCAACAGGGCCCTTGCACTCCCAGAAGTTAGAGGCTACATATGTTTCATCTGCAGAAATACATTTAAAATGGAAGCCTCCACAGTATTCATACCATGTTTCTTTTCATTACTACCTGGTCAACATATTGGATACTGAAACCAACATCTGGGAACAGTTACCAGTTGAAAAAAACAAGACTTCAATAGTCATAGGAAATATAAAGCCTAATCATCAGTATCAGTTATATTTACAGAATGTAGCAGGGAAAGGAACTGTAAGCTGCCACGAGAAGCCCATATTAATCACAACAGGTGATGTATCCATTTTTTATTTGTCTTATTTCACTAGACAGAGTTTAAATTTAAAATACAAGGCATAAAGGTATTTTTAAAGCTATGCCATATTGTGGTTTTTGGGATACTCTTCAGAACCTTCCAAAATTGTGAAAGTACCAATCTATTTATTTATTTATCTACTTACAGCATATTAGTATGAACTAAAGAACTGATATCCTGCTTGATAAATTCTGATTTACAGTTTGTATCTCTAATTTTAGCAAAATTAAAATATTATTGTGATTTCTCAAATTTTTCAGGGCAGACTGTGCCATCTTTTTACTTCATATATATCCAGTGGAATGGAATATGTTTGCAAAATGAGTCCTTGTTTTTTATGAGAAAATAGAAAGTAAAATCTGCCTGTAACAGGTAGTTGCCATGCAAATTATTTTAAGAAATAATTAAATGAATCAGTAGACTTAAAATAATGACATTTTAGAAGAAAAAACAAACCGAGAGACATTATGTGAAAGTGATTGTAAAGTGATAGTAAGTTTGATGTATGGTTTTATACTGACATCTTTCTCTTTGATCAAGCTGTCAGTCCACCTACAGCTGTTTATATTCACCCTGAGGATGTAGAAGAAGAGAGTGTAATCCTTCACTGGAAGATGCCAGAAGAGTGTCAGGAATCCTACATTCAAGTGAAACCTATTGCAGGCATAGGCGAAACAAAGAAGTTTTTATTAAGTAATAAAGAAGAATTAAAGGTTGATGACCTAACTCCTGGAATGGCTTATGAAATAGCAGTGGCAAGTGTGAAAAATGGAACTCTGAGTGAACTGAAGACCATTCAATGCACTCTAAGTAAGATATTATTTATAATGGAAGCTACAGACAACAATACACACTTCAGTCTCACTGTTGTGGCTATCACCGAATAAATTTTGTTGATCAAGTCAATTTGCTAAATAGCCAAGGATCAAAACTTAAATATGAAATGTAGAGATCCAATCCTAATTGTTAACAGAAAATTTAAGAATTTTTGCCAAGACAGTGCAGCCTTGGAACATGTATTGGTACTAGTGACAGCTGTGATGGGGACAACAGCTGGAAATCCTGTTCCCACTGGCAGAGGAAGCTGGGTGAATCATGGATTCACATTGAAATAAGAAAATATTGGAATGGTTGAAACAGATTATTGATTTTTGGAGATACATTGGTTGTTCTCAGAACTGTGAGAAAGAATTGCACTATTAGTGAAAGGCCACTAGGAAAGAATTAGAAGTAATAATAGCTGAAAATAAAAGCTTTGCATTGTTTGTTGAAGCATCTTTCCCATCGATAGAGAAAGGTTTTTGAAGGGTCTTAGTTTACCAAAATGTTGAAATGTTTTTGGTGCAGTATAAATTTTTTGGATATGTGAAAGGAGTGGACAGAATTCACTTATACATGTATATAAGGGCTGCAGCTGTCAGCTTATAGATTTATGAAATGCTGCATTGTCATTTCTTTCTAAATGATTTCAGTATTTTGGAGGGTAACAGTCTTAAGTCTTTTCCAAAATTTTTTATATAGGATTAGATTTAATACCTCATTCATGACACAGATGACAAAACTCTATATGGGATATTTCACAGCTGTCAGAGCCAACTATAAGGGAAGAGTACTAAACACGTCAATGTTGTATCCATCACATGCACCTCATTCTCCATGGCTATCTCCCTGTCCACATCTACATTTCTGTATAGTTTTCCAGCTATCCTGTTTACCTTCTTGGTGCAATTGTGGTTGAGAAGGAAATTCCAGTAAAAAATAGTTAAAAGTTCAGGTTTATTGTTTCCAAACAATGACATGCTATGGTAGCTGTTAATTTGCATTTGGCAAGAGTATTTCTCAGGACAGTTGCTTCGGATGCATTATGTGGTTTTCACTTAATTTATTTTCAACTGGTTTAACATGTGGCAATTCTTTTTCTTCTAGAGCCCAAGCCTGTTCAAATTGTGGTTCCTTACTTGCTCTATAGCAATGCTGTGGTACTATTTGTTCGCATGCCTGATACTGGAGTATTTGATGGCATATATGTTACAAGTAAAGAAGGACCTAATGCAACATTCATTTTAAAAAGTGATGGTAAAATAACAATTGAAAACCTTACTGCAGGAAGAAAATATGACTTCTCTGTCTCTACAAAAAGTGGAAAAATGTTGAGCTCCTTTTACCATATAAATGGTGTAAAAACATGTGAGTATTTGCAGTTCTTATAAAATTGCACAATATAAAATCTTGATTTTTTTAAACTTTTAAACTTTATTTTTATTTCAGTGGAATGGAAAAGACATGTTATTCAAAAATCATCTTGATATATTTATGTAAGCAATTAGCAGTTGTACTAACACTAGCTGGTTTTTAAACAAGACTATAAGAATCCCTTATAATTTCTGAACTTGCTAAATTGTGTTTTTTATATTGTGTATAAAATGTCTAGCAAGAATTTCAGGAATTTAGGCTGTATTAAATTATTGTCCTTGTGGGAGACAAGACACATTTTGACTACTTCTTTTAAACAGGTAGATGAATTTCAATGGAGTTACTTCTGTGCCTTGAAATTATTAAGTTTATTCCTCCTGGTCCATCTTTAACCAAATAATAAAAATGTTCAGTTCTCCAAGGTAATAAATTCATTCACAAAGACATTAAAAGAATTTTAATGGACAGGACACCTTCTAGCAAGGCTTTTAAAAACAGAATTTTAATAGAAACTTAAAAAATGTTTTAAAAATACTTGCTGAAATTCTGTTTTTACTTTCCTATTTTTTATTGTATTTATACTTCCATAAGTTTTTCTATTCCTGTTTTATCATTTTCCTTTGAAATTCTTCTTCTGCTCTGCTTCTTTCAGAATAAAAATGTTATAAAAGGAAAAGTTAAGATAGGATCTAAAGAAGTAAGGAAGAAAGAAGAGGAGAATGGGGACAAGACAGAAAAAATTGTCCCCAAATACAGAACGCCTTGAAAGATTATATTTATTAAAATATAGTTTTAATAAAAACTTCAGGTTTAATAAATCTTCTGACAGCATTTCCTAAATTTAGTGGGAAACTGCCTTACAAAACCTAGTCTTGTTCTGACTCTTCTGGGGCCTTAAAATTTGGAAGAAATAAAAATCCTGACACCTCACATGTATACAGTTTTTCCTAAGAAAAAGTGTAAATTTTGGTATATTCCAGGCAGAAATGACTGTGATGGGGATGAAAGAGATGTAGAGAAGAGGGGAAATTCTCCTGTAATTGATCTGAATTGTACCTAACAAGACTACACTAGTAAGGGATAAAGTGTATTTTTCTAGCCTGATCTACCCAGTTTTGCTGAGCCTTTTGACAAAATTTAGGTACATTCTGTAGACCACTGTGGTGGTGCTATTGGAGAGATTAACTTTATCCTAGAGAATTTTCCCACCAAGGAGTGCCAGCTCTGTCCTCAGGGAGAAATGTAATTTCAACCTCATGTAATTTCGACTTCATGTAATTTTAAGATACAAACACAAGCAACTTTTATTAAGTAGTGGCATTACTATATCTTTTTTCTTTCTCTATTTTTTTTCCTTCTCTATTTTGGAATTGCTGTGTATCTGCACGCCTGAGATCAGATGTTGCCCTCTGTTAGTTTGTTACTGATTATCTTCACTTTTATGTGTCCCCAAGAGATGTGAAAAGCATTAGATTGAACAATGCCTGGGATTTAACAGAGAGCTGTTTTATGTTTGTCTGTAGGTCTGGCAGCTCCCCTGAATGTTCGAGAGGGTGATGTCACTGACACTTCAATACAGGTCTCTTGGGACCGTGCTGATGGAGATTTCGAGCAGTACGAGATTACCTGTACTAATTGTGCAAGCGCTTTCAAGGTATGCTGTGTAGAGCACCACCTTTGGATATATACTGCAGCTATTTTTCAGTTCACTATTAAGTAGTCAGAGGCTGAATGAAAAGCTTTATTTCCCATTAAAATAGTTGGATGTGCGGTTTATATACTTTAAACAAATTTTGTAAGCAGCTTTGTGAAAGCTGTATTTGGTTTTCTAGGTCCAGAAGGTCAAGCAGGAAACAGCAACATTTTCCAACCTCAGTCCTGGTAAGCTGTACAGTTTTGCAATTAGAACAGAGAAGGAAGGTTTCAGAGACAGTATTTTTGTGACAAAAGAAATAGAGACAGGTAAGACCACAATGTCAAATTCAGTGTTTGTTTTACTCCATCCATATCTCTTGCTTTCTTCATAAATTTTATTTTTGTCTCAAACAAAGAAGAGTAATTCAACCATCTTTTTAATTTTCTTCTTATTCTTTGACTGCAAGGGACCATTAAGAATCTCAATAAAGCTCCTGTGTACAATGAAATACCAACGTTAACTTCATGTTGATTTAAGCAGCTCTACAGTCCAGTAACTGATACTTGCATAGTGTCTGGCTACCAATATTAGAGAAAAAAATTATTTTTTCTTATACTTCTCTTTAATTCTTTAATTTTTCTCTTCATCTATGACTTTGAACACACTTAGAAGACCAGAACTAAATCAGTTTTATTGTGTTTTCTCATTGGCCTCCCCTTACATCACAAGTAAATTTACTACTAAATCTAGTAAAGCTACATTTAGTTTTACTTTGGGGTAAAGTAGTGTAGTTCTCCTCTATTCTAGTACTTCTAGCTGGTTGACATGGCACCTCAGGCTATTAGATCTGGCATGTTATAGTTTCCTCTAAAAGGTCACTAATGTGAAAAAATCAAGCATAGTAGATGTGATTGAAAAGGTTCAGTATATGCAATCAAAGATATGTAATGTTTTGCATTTAAGGAACCACTGAGTTAAAACTGATACAGGAATAATATAAAATAATTTGTGAGAGAACAAATAATGAGAGGCAATTATGGAGCAAATAAATCATGATTCTCTGACATTTCCTTTACAAGAACTAAGGATTTGAAATTAGAAAACAGAAAGTAGAAAAGAAGCAAAAGCAGATGGTTGTTTATTAAATTTGTAGATAAATTGCAGAACTTCTTACCACCAGGTATTTTGTCTGATGATTGTGATCATAGGTTCAAGTGGAGACCGAAGACATTCATAAAAGAAAAATCTGCTGAGGTTTACTGCATAGAAATAGAAATCACCTTTGGTTCATGAAATCCTTGGGCTGCAAACTGCATCTGGGGGAATACTGAAAGGAATTATCACTGTATGCAATTCTTGTTTTTCTCCAGATGTTTCCTTTTAGCCTTTTGTTGAATAAAAGATACTATGCTAGTCAGGATTTAGGTGTCTGCACAATATATTACCTCTTACACTGACATTTCTTTTCCTGAGAAATTGTCCATTTTTAAGGAAATGTACATCAGGGAGTGATGTCAGAACTGCGCTAAGCAGCATTACAGAGCAGCAAACAGCTTGGCTCTGGATTTCCTGGATAACAAAAGCCACTGTACATGTTTCTGCAGTGGTAGTAGTCTGTATGTCCTTGGGATAAGGAAGAACGTGACATCATTTATGTGGAGGTTTTATTGCATTCTGATGATGAGAGTCCTGTCACATAAGTAAATGTGCTTAAAATGTATTTTTGAATCAATGCATTTTGTTTTATTGTCACACAGTGCCAAGTGCAGTCAAATATCTGAACGGTAGCAGAGACTCTGAATCAATAACTGTTACCTGGCCACCACCCCAAAGTATGTTTGATGGATATGTTCTTTCAATAAACAGTAAGGTCTTCAATGAGAAGAAAATGTTACCTTCTGGTGTGAGGTATGATGATTACACTTTAAAAATAACTGACATGAACTCAAAGCAGCTGTTTCCCTGGATATTTAAAATAAGTAGCCTGTGCTGTTATTTAGGTGTTATATGTATTTGATGGTTTAGTTGCCCATATATTTTAAGAGCTGCATTTGTTAATCAAATTGAAATTCTCATATGATATGTTTATACAAGGAAAAGCAAACAAAATACTGCGTTGGAGTGAGCACCAGTAGAACCTGTGTAACACTCTGGATATTTAAATCAACACTTTCAAACTTTCTAGTACTGGAACTTTCTGTGAACCATAATGTAATGCGGCCTAATTAAGATTTTATAGTACTAAAATATTTTTTGACTCACAAGATATAAACATGTATACACATCTTGTGTAAATAATATCCATAAAACTACAAAGAATTAACATATGAACATACATGCTTTTTTAGAATTACAATGGACATAATCTCTTCTTTTAATCTTTGCAGGACACACAAATTTGAGCATCTTCTACCAGGCACTGATTTCTTAATCAATATTGTGACAACCAATGGATTAAAAAGAAGTCGCCCTACTGTCCGCAAGATCAGCACCTGTAGGTTCAGTTTATTAAAGGCTTTTCATGGTTTCAGATAATTAAGGTTTTTATATTTTAAGGTGTTTTCTAAGAAAAGCTATTCATTATTAAATCCATGCATCTTAACAACGACTAAATGAATAGTTTTAAGGTTTTGTTTTCAATCTAAATATCTTTGAAAGTGGCTAAGTATATAAAAGCTTTTTAAATGTCAAGTTTCCTCTGCATTAAGTGGGATTTTGCTGCTAACTGAATCAGCAGTAGTGTTAGGATGATAAAAATTTTCCTTAAAAGTTGACAAAGGTTGACTTTATTTCTGATTCTGTTTCTAATATTAGAGGTGATTTTCATTTATTTGGAATTCTTTTTAAGTACAAAATGAAATCTCTTTCTAGACGGAGCTATGAAATAATGAATTAAAGCTATGTATTCCATAGATGTCAATTTCCTTAAAATAAATATAGCGTATTTTAAATCTAAATTTTACATCCTCAGATCCTGATCCACCATCAGATTTACAAGTGTTTGGACAAGAAGAAAATACAGTCTATTTGTCTTGGAAACTACCAAGAGGAGGATTTGATCTGTTTCAGGTGAGATGGGAATGGAAAGAAACCAATGCAAATTTTTTCTTGTAATTTCCTAATTAAACTATCATTCTGTACTGCAAACCCAGTAATAAATATTTATTTTATAACTCATGTAAGTGTTGGAAGGAATACTGCTATTGGAAAAGGTCAGCTAAATATGTACTTCATATTACACAATAATTAAATAAATTATTTGAAAATTATACTTTTAATAGCTCTCAAAACCTGATTTTTCAACTAGTGTGAAATAAGGAAGATCACAAGTTGATTGTAAAGATCACAAGGGTTGATTGTAAATGCAATGTAATTTTTTCTTAGCTTTTCAAATTTTTAATGCAAATAAATTTAACGGAAGTGAAAAATAAAAAATACCTTCCTTACAGAAGAGTGTAAATGTTTTGTTTAGAAAGTTACAGAATAACTGTGGGGGTTTTTTTTAAAGACAGCAATTTATTAGAAAAAACTGCAAACCTTGGATACCTGCCATACCCTTGCGGCCTTGGGCAGCAATTAATTTAGGGAATTCCTGAGTGAAATTGGATATACATAAAGAAAAATGGGCTATTTCTGAAATGCTTTTTCATTATTTTTACTTCACAATTTTGTAAGGCTTAAAAAAATTACACTTCTTTATTTTAAACCTGTTATTCTTTAGGTTCTTGATGTACTAGAAATAGCTAGTACTTCCCTGTTCACCATATCCATACCTTTTGTGATTTTATAAACTTCATAAAATTATAAAATTTTTTCAGTTTCTCATCATTCGTTATTTCAGTTCTCTGTCAAAAATGATACACAATAGCATTTAAATAGCATGGATCATGTTTTACTACGACACGCAGCCAGTCTCTCTTTTGTATCATAGCTTTTGCAGTCTGCCTTGTGTTATCATTAGCATTTTGTAGCCACTCTATCAAAATGTGGTCAACAAAACTCAGTATATTGCTGTTTTAACATGTCACTTGAATCAATATGGATTTCTAGGTATAAACTTTCACAGTTACTTGAATGGGATATTCTTTGGTACATAGCACTACCATGAGACAAAGTACTTTGTTTTAATGGTCTACATGGTTTTTACCAATATTTCAGTACCCAATTCTTTTCCTTCTGCTCTCCCATGGCTTCAGTTATATCCTTACCTAAACCGAAATCTGAGTATCCTTAGGCTAGTTCCTTGACATTTCTCCTTTCTTCATCAGTGTAAAGCTGCACTGATCTCAATGGATAAGAGCAGTCAGTTAACCTCTCACACTATTTGCTGGTGCAGACTGGAGCATATTTACAAATTTTAAAATTAAATTTAATTATCTTGTTCATGTTTTGAACTAGTTCAGATACACTTTTGAACATGATAATGCTATTTTTGCCACCCTGCGGAAAATAATTGTCATCTGTAATACTGATCTTTATGTCACAGTATTATTGTTCAGCATCTCATAGAGCAAGCAGCCACATTAGACAGTGCTTTGTCTGTATAAATGAGCTTATCCTTAAATCTTTAATGAGAAAGGCTTTCGTAGACTGGTTGCTTAGTAAGGTGCACCTGCATAAAAGGGATCGTTTTACTTATCATTTAAAATTAATTATCCCTACTCACCAACTTTCTATGCAATATATTGTAGTTTTTAAAGCAAAGAGTGCACAAAAGGTACTTTCCTAACTTTTTATACTAGATGTAAATCTTTAATCTATAGCTTTGCTTCTAGCATCTTGCAGTGCTGTAATTCTAATAAGGTGATGACAGTTTCCAAGATTTTGTTTGTATGAACAGGCACTGTGCTGGTAAAATAGACAGAGGGCAAATGGATCATTCCTCCCCCGATGAATAGCAGCTAACCCCAGTGCTTTTGGGTCACTACCACGTGTACAACATCCCCCTTTTGCTGGAGGAAATGACTAGGGGCAGGAGAGGATTCACTATGTAGGCAGCTGCAATCCTACTTGGTCTCAGTATTAAGAGCCATGCCTGAGAAATGTGTGTTGTTTGTTGAAGGTGCTTGTCCAGTGCCCTCCTTGGCAAGGCAGGCATGGTCTGCACCTTGCCTTTCACTACTGCAGATAGGAACCAGTCTGCAGGGACACTTTTCTATATCCATAGAAAGTGCTGGTGTAGGATTTTTTTTCTCACCTTAGAATTGTCTGGAAGGTCAGAAGGAATCCCCACAGCCTCTAGGAGTTAATTCCTCAGATTTCAATGTCTTGATATCTCCAGCCCTTTTATTCTCTATGGTGGATCTTAACAGATGAATTTTCAAGGTATAGCAGTGAGCAGAGTTGAGTGATTCCTTGGGAGTCTTTTCAGAATCTCAGCTCTGAGCAATGCATGGGTGGATTTTTTGATTGAATAGTTTTAGGTGTTGTTTGGGTTTTTTTCTTTGTTTTGCTATGTTTTGCTTTTTTTGTTTTATTTGGTTGTTTTTTTTTTTTTTGCCAGAAAGGTACAGAGTTACTTAATTGTACAGTTCATCAGCATAGCTGTGAGACCAAACAATCAGAGTACACTTTATTATCCTTCAAGAGGAAAAACCTGTAAGCCTCGACTTCACTTTCCTTCCTCCATCTGCCTTTAAATACTAAAGTCATTGCTTTCACTACTGGGCTATTAGGGAATGCTGGAGTTCCACATTGGTGGAACATAATATAAAGCTCCTTGATTCTTTTTGTATTTAAAATGTGGAAAACATTCTAAATATTTGTATACTAACAGGTCGTATAAGATCTCTGAACATTACTTTAATGAACTTGAATAGTCTAATATAAGGAATTGTTTTGCTTTGATAGCTTTCATATTGTCTGTTGAATAATGAAAAGCTGATTGCCAGAACTATTTACGACAGCAGAGCTGTAGTGAAAAATCTGACCCCTGGGACAGAATACATTTTTCAGTTAATGACAATTAAAGGCTCGGATTCCTCTGTGGCTGTGGAGAAAAAAGTCATCACAAGTAAGGAAATACCTTATAAATTGTCTTTTTGAAAACCAGTAAATGTTCAGAGACATTTAAATCATTGTTTGTAAGTAACTCAAAAAGGTCACAGAGTTAGTTCAAAATAAAGCTTCAACTTTGGGAGGAAAGTTGTACTTCTTGTCATAGTTGTTTAAGTAGGAGTCTTGTACATAACTCACTGGATTTAGCTTTAGGAGTCTAGACATGGCTGAAAATAGCTCTTTGATAAAAGCTTCCAACTCTAAAAAAGTAAGATCTTGCCAGAATAGCTTCCTATACTTTCATAATTACCTTGCATTTTGTTTGCATTGTTTCTGTATCTCCTAAGTTCTTGCAAGCCCATGATCTCAGATTGGATTGCTCCTGTGCAATGACAGAATGTTTAAGGCAGTAGGAGGAATTGTGCTTCAGAGAGCTTAACCAGTATCTTGCACTCATTTTCTGTCTCTGAGCAAACATGCATTTTTCAATGCTCCTGTGATACAACATAAAAAAGAGGGAAATTTATTTGTGGCATAAATTTGAAGAAAAATATTTATATTGAATTCTGGACTGCCAAAGCAGATAAAGAGCAGCTAGTCATAATCAGAAAATTAATCAACTCCCAGGTTTATACACATGCATGTCATAGACCTCCTCTCCTCTTTGATGGATATTCTGTGGCTTGTTTGGACTAAAACTCCTTAAGTCGGTTAATAGGCAAGGAGGCTCTGCACTTAGTTATTCAAAGATAAGTGAATCTCTGCAAAAAAACTCCAAACAAACAAAAACTAGAAGTCCTGCAGATGCTTGTGAATGAAACATGCAGCAGAATATTCATTATCATGTTACTCAAGATGCTTTTTTTCCTCAGGTAAATATTTTCAAGAGAATTGTGGATAGGTCCTCAGTAAGCCTGGATTATGAAAAGTTTACTCTATAAATTTAATGGTAAACCCTTAGGATTTTCTTCATGCTGAGTAATAGGCATACTTTAACTAGTATTTTTCATAAAGCTTCAAGGAAGATGAACCATTATCTTGCTGGGAAGATAATTATGTGGGAGATTCACTTTTTAGGAGGAATGGAAACATTTTTCTTTCCCAAGCAGCTGTGCTGCACAGATTAATGGAAGCATTATTAGTGAATTATCTGTGATTTTAGGAATCTTAATATAATAAAAAAATACTATTTAAAAAGGAAAAAAAGAGGTAATCACTGAGACTGTGCTCTGTGCACTTCTGTGTCTCTAAGTGAGCAGATGAACAATTTTCTAAAGTTCTGTGGCATATAGTGTATTTTAGAAAACTTTGGAGTGACTAAAATCTCTACTTCTGCTTATGAAGTGTTCCATTCTCATCCTGTTGTACCTGTGAGCAATGTTTCTGTTCTTAGAGAAGACCTGATAAAATTGAAATTTTCTTCCATAGGTTTCATAATGCACACAGGAGGTACATCCCCAGGTTTTATTTACTCTGTGCAACATAATGGCACTGTTTTCTGTATATCCATACAAAGAGTTCTAAAATTTGTATCCATATTTCATGATGTTTTGAAGTTTCAAAACATTCATTTAAGTAAAAACCATTTATTTTTTAAAGCTGTTATTTTCTTATGTTTTAAGTGCTACAGATTAATTTTTTTCTTTATTAATCTCTTGATTAATTTTTACCATAGAACCTGCTGGGATATGTGGTCTGGCATTAAAAATGGTAAATACTTCCTCTGCAACTGTAATGTGGAATCCAACCAAGACTAACTTCACTTCTTATAAAGCATCTTTATCAAACAACACCTTTATAAAAAAGTTCAGACTTCCAGGAACAATGACTGACTTCAGTGTTACAGACCTGACTGCTGGGGGCATTTATAATTTCACACTGAAAAGACTAAAAGAAAATATTGAAGGAACTTCTGCTTTCCTTGAATTTGTAACAGGTCTGTGTGGTTTCCTGCTTCCTCTGCCAGTGTACAGTAGCTGTCCCCAACAGTACATCCAACTTCTTAGAATAACACCGAAATTTCAAGAGATCTTACATGTAATAGTTTGCTGTCATTGTGGGTATATGTTACTTATACCCTATTCAATCTGCATATGGTAATACCTGTCAGAAACATAATGTCTTTAGCTGTGCTGCATTTCTTTTGACTGTTTTTAGTATTTTGGATCTTATCCTGCAAAGAGTTACACAGGAGCTGAATTTTTACAATTATTTCAGTAGGATTTTTTTTTTTACAGAGAGTGATGTTAAACAGGTTCAGAGATGTTTGTAGAATTAAGGCTTTAGATTGTAAACTACATTCAGAAATTAATTGTGGGTCTGTACAAGAAGACCTCTATAAACATAAAATCCAGCTTTAATGGAAGCTGAGATCCATGCAAATAATAGGACCAATGAGAGCAGTAGGACTCAAAACCTATAAGAATATACTAAAAGGAAGAACCTATGCTCTCAGTTAAACTTGCACAGCTCCACACATATTATGAATATATTTTATTTTGTTCTGTTAGTGTCAAAATAAAACCATGAGTTAAAAATCACACACATGAGACAAATACAGATGCAACGTAAAATCTGAAGTTAATATTTGGATATATTAATATTTCGGATTATTTGGTGGCAGGACTGGAGCAATCTGAAGTAATTCAGCAACTTTGCATAGTCTTTGTAAAGAGTTCATCAAAGATATATAATCTTAGCAGATTTACAGCAAATAAGAAAGGAATGAAAATCTTTCAGAGTTGAAGCTATGCGTTATTCAGACTGCACAGTATGATACTATTGTATAAACTACTAGAAGATTTAGTCTGAATTTGGAGAAACCATGTTAGAAAGGCAGACAGAGGACTGAGTGCAAGGGTGAATCTGAAATGAGACAAAGCATCACTGACACAGCTTGCTCTGAGAGATGAGCTTGGGAAAAGCTGATAGTTGTACATGAGTTCCAAAGTAGAAAGAAAACAGATGAACATAGCTAGAGATTGTACAGGTGAACAAATTATACAATCTTATATGTAGATAATATTTTAATGACCTACTGAATAATTTAAAATCTCATTCATTATTAGGCTTAGAGGGAATAGTACACACTTAAAGGTGCTTTTAAAAGCAGAAGAAAATGAGATGTTGTGATACGAGCAGGTGGAAATTTGGCTTTATAAAAGGAGTAGATTACCCAAATTTTGGGATCTTAACTGACTAGAGTTCATGGAATTACTGAAATTCCAAATACATGAAATGTATAAAAGAGTTACCAACCCTGTGGCTACAGCAGAACAGAAACTAGCTATATCTTGAATTTCAACTGTAGCAGTAGTTATGTTGGCAGTAATGCTAACTTTAAGGTTGAGGACAGCAGAAACACCAGGACTGTGCAGAGATTTTGTTATTAGCTGAATGCTGTGCAGAGACACTTGAGCTTGCTCTCTGTGAACAGGCATCCCAGCATAGTTGGGAGGCCATCAACCAAAAATCCCAGAGGTAGTGTAGCAACTGTAGGATCACATGCTGCCATATCCAGACTAATCCTTTGTACAGCTTTTCTATTCAGTTGTAACTACTAATCTATTTTAAATGGAGTTATTTAAGTTAATTTCTTTTATTCCACAATTCTTTTTCAGAACCTGCAAAGCCAGAAGGTCTTAAATTCTTCAATGTTTCATCATATTATTTTTCAATGTATTGGAGACTACCGTATGGACTTGTAGACAGATTTCATGTGGATCTTATTCCTAATCATGCTTCTGTTGTTATCCTAGATCTTGGACTTAGGGAGTATCAAGTAAGTACTTTTATTACAGGACTAGCAGGGCCAGCTTTTCCTTATGCGCTGTGCTGATGAGGAATTCAAGCTTTCCTCCTTAGCTGTTTAATGCATATATGAATATGAAAGTAGTAATGAAAAATAGGTGGGATGGGAGCAAATTTCAGCATCCACAGTTTGCTACCTAACAACAGGTAGTGAAGTTATTCCTTTTTTGAAGTCTGCTAGAAGGACAGAGACCATCATCCAACGTTTCATGAATAGTTTAACAAGGGAAGGGCAGAGCTATTGAGTAGTACAGACTCATTAATTGTGTACTTGCCAGGAAGATCTCTGCTTAAATCATTAATGCAGGCAACATTTCACTGCTAAGCCATCAAAAAGATATAGGAGCACTTTTTGATTCTGCTGTTTGGAACATATAATATTGATAGAAATAATGGTTGTTCTGGATGTTTTGCTTTTGTTTTTCATTGGAACTGCAAAGACACAGGTATTTGATATAATTTCTTCCTTAAAAAGTTAATAATTATGTTTACTAAAAAGGATGGGTTAGTTTAAGAGTCAAAAACTTGTTTTTCAGGTTGCTCTGTTTTCATTCTTTCAAAAAGTAGTTTTATAATGTTTCATATTTACTTTGATGATGATAATACAGAAAAACTTGTATAGATACATTTATAGGGGAATCTGGAATAAAATTAATAGTTAATTTTGTGCTTTAATATTGAATGTTGTACACATCTTATGAAGGGTAGTTGACAGCAAAATACTGCAGCTAACAGATGTAAGCGATTATTTTCAGTAATGAATTGCTCAAAAGTATCTTGGTCTTTTGTGCTTTGTTCTGTAGGATTTTTTCTGTTTGTTTGTTTTGGGATTTTTTTTGAGGGGAGGGGTTTAATTTTTGTGATTCTTCATAAAAGGCTTAAGTAAATCTATGTCCTATTTCAGGCTGATTTTTCCAATACTATTCCTGGAACAACATACAGTGTTACAGTTTCTGCAGTTTCTTCTTCAGTCTATAGTTCACCTGCAAGTAGAACTGTGACAACAAATGTGACAAGTGAGTTAAAAATGACTGATGAAATTTTGTTAATTTTTTAAACTGTGCTTTCTTATGTTTATTATGTGCACAGTAATGTCCAAAAAATTATAATCAGTTTTGAACAGTCATTAAAATTTTTCATCTTCTTTAACCATTTGAAAATACACTGAATCTGAAGTGCTCTATGAGAGTTTAAGAATTGACATGCTTTTGAAAAATTTGTTACTGTGTCATGTAATAATATCCAGACTCTGATCTATATCTATGGTAGTACATAAAGAAATATTCAGAGCTATTTACAAAAAAATGTAGCCAAAATGGATTTTTGATTTTTAAGAGAGTACACTTTAATTGAGTGCTAGAATACATCAGATGTCAAATTTGCATTAAACTCTTTTTTTAAACAAAGATCTTGAGCAATACATTTTTTACATTCTTATAAAAGAATGTTTCTGGTGTTCCAAAATTACCTAATAATTTCTAACAGTACTCTAGCAAGAAAAAAAGGTCTATTCAGAATTACATCCATTTTCAGTAGTTCTATGAGATTATGCTGGCTGATGATTTAATTTGTCTATAAAATCTCTGAATGTGTCTCCAATCTCATGAATCTTAGTTAAAAATTGTTTTACATGTGTGTGCTTGCGTGTGTGTTTTTGAGTGTGCATATATATTTATAATTTTTTTTTTTTTTTTTTTTTTAGATCCTGGGCCACCTGTGTTCCTTGCTGGTGAAAGAGTGGGTTCTGCTGGGATTCTGCTGTCATGGAACGCACCACTCTATCCAAATGGGAGAATTCTCTCCTATGTTGTTAAATATAAAGAAGTCTGCCCATGGATGCAAACAGCTTATACACAGGTTACAACAAAGCCAGATAGTTTGGAAGTTCTTCTCACCAGCCTTAACCCTGGAACAACTTATGAAATTATGGTAAAAGCTTTACAAATTCCTCTTAGTATTTTGAATTCTGATTTTTTGTAAATTGCAGACGTTTATAGTAGGTTCCTGTGGAGTTTTCTGAGGGACCATGTTATTTACTCTTGCCAAATAACAAAGTATATTAGCGAGATATTTATTTGGTTGAGTTTATGCAAGTAGTGTTTTTAAAATCTATTTAAAAATGTCCCAGTCAAACTTGCACTGAAATGTACCTTCTTCTACTGATATTTGTATTAATATATGGCACTATGTGGTAAAACATAAAAAGCAAAGGGTAGCATTTTTGGAAATGTCTAAATCCTTCCTTATCTTCATTGAGATTTAATCTGCCAAATGACTGGTGTACTTTGCATATTACATGTAGGTTACTAAATCATCTCATCCAGATCCAAAAAAGCATGTCTTCCACATATGGAACTTGTTTGCATTGAGATTAGGCACTCCTGATCCATCTCTGAACTCTTCAACCATAGATGACTTCAGGTGGATGGAAATTAACTGCTACTCTCTTGGCAATATTTGCCAAGAAATTCTTTGCCTGCTTTACTCTTTCATAAGAACCTTGTAGAGGTATCTCTTTTCAATACCATGAATTAAATGAAATTATGTGTTGATTTGCTTCATTCCATTCAGTTGCCTTGAAGCTGCAAATATGAGGTAGGAGTTTCTATGTATAATTTAATGCTAGTTTTGTTTCTGAGCTCTTTCTACAATACCTACCTTGAGATGAGGTAATAAAAACAATGTTTAGGTGAGGACGTAGCTTAAGGTTTATATAGTTATATAGTGTAATTTAAATACTGTCAAGAATTTCTTCACTGCATGTCAAGCCCCTGAAGATCTCCAGTCAATTCCCTCAGCTATTGCAATTACCGTAGAATTAATCAATGCCTAAGGATGTTTCAAGTCTTTGTCCCTGTGAAGCATAAGTAGGTAGGGTTGGCTATAGTCATGAGGTGGGTGTGCATGTGTTTGTGTGGCTTAGGAAGGAGCTGGCCAGTGACACAGGTTCTTCTTGACATCCTAGATTAAGTCTTTGATGCTACCTTGTATTCCTTTACTGTGTTTGTCTGTTGTAGCTTTGTCCTTTTGTTTAATCTTAACAGTCTTTGAAAAACACACTGTTTAGTCCCAAGAAGAGATTAGAACAAGTTTCCCTTTCTGGCCTGAGACGTTCTCTTTTCTTTTCCCCTTTGTTACCCTCTGTGTGCTGTCTTGCCACTTCTACAGTGATCCACACTTAGTTTTGCACACCTACCCCTTCTTATCCTGTGTTCCCCACAGTCTGCGCTGTCAGCTCCCCAAACTCCACGGCCACACCTTTGCTGTCTGACACTGGCAGCTACAACCTTGCTGGAGAGCTTTTCACTTTGCTTCTTTCCCACACCTCTCGCCGTCACTGTTGGAATTTTACTCATGTTTACCTTTTGTTGTCCCTTTTACTTATTTTCAAAATAAGAACAACTATTTTCAAAAGAAGTTAGACTTCCTTCCTCTTTCTTTGTAAGCACTGGATGCCATGGCCCATCACTGAGTTCAATTGTCACCAAATCCTATATTGCAGAGGAAATGGCATTGTTGCTCTGTTTATAAATTCTACCAAAGACTTGACATATTGCTCTTCTGTGGGAAGATCATCCATGATTGTGAGCACTAAAGCATGTCCATCATAAAGTGCATCTACAGTCCCCTGACCTATTGCCTTTCTGCAAAAAGACATGTTTTCCTTGGGTTTCTGCTTTGAGGAAGGTTGACTTGCTCTTGATAGCCTGTAGGAGACAGAGAAGTGAAAGGGAACTTGTTCTCTTTTATACCCTTTTTAAGTTATAGTAAGTAAAATAGGAATGCAGAATCTGGTTTAAGTGTATTGTGGTAAGAAAAAGGAGTGTTAATAATGTTTTTCTTGCTGTTGATTTTTGTATAAAAAAGGGACTCAATATGTGGATATTCACATGTGGTTTTCTCAATTTCTTATGCTGTTACATATTTTTTCCCTTTATTTTTTTCACATTTAAACATTAAGTATAAATTATACAACACAACTATAAAGGGCATGTTCATTTGTTTATTTATAGTTAAAAAGCTAAAAGCTGTATCTCAGTGTATCCTCAGGTTTTTCATATTCCCTGAAACTGTACATACTCTAGATTTTTCTTTGTGAATTCTTTCTTTTTTTGCTGTAGGTTGCTGCCGAGAACAGTGCTGGTATTGGAGTGTTTAGCGATCCTTTCCTTTTTCAGACTGCAGAAAGTGGTAAATTTAATAAAGCTGTTAATTACTTTGATTAAAGCTGCTCTGATTTGTTCAAATATATTTCCACGATAAATGCCATACTTGAACAAATTCCAATGCATTTAGAACAAAATCCTTATTCTTATTACATCACTCAGTGAGAAAGGTTCATTTTGTTCTATTTGCTAACAACAGCATTTAGGGTGTGCCCATAGGAGTGTTTGTTGTACACAAAGTCTGTTTTTCTTGCAGTTTTCCTATACCAGTTTCTAGTTAGCCAGCTTCCAGAAAGCAAGGTCACAGCAGAGCAGAGCTTCCTATCAAGTGGATCTGTCTGCTGTTGCCTGCAACAGTTCTAGGAGACAGACTCTTGTGGGATCGCCTCTGCCATTGTCTACTTAAGTCAATCTATATTTGTTTAGTGATGGGTTATAAGAAGCTCAGCACAGAAGTTATTTTATTGAAATTTTATGTATTAATTCTGAAGGTAAAAAAAAAAATCTGAAATGAAAATTTGAATTGGTGGTTTTGAAGATTTTAAACATATAGTCTGAGTTTGCACAATCTTCACTAGTTTAGTGTTTGTGGACTCCCTTGCATTCCAGGAGCAGTTGTGCCTTGGCTGACAAGCTCTCAGCAGTCCACTTGTGGACAATTCTCAATGGAATACAGAACTCCTGCTGCCACGGCAGTGACGTCCATCTGTGTTTGGGTTGCTTTCTGTTTCTGTGCAAACTGCAGAGTGAGATATCTTAATTAATAGCAGTAATCATCACTCTGCACAAATAATGCAATAATTTATGAACCCAATATAAGGAGGAGTAGTAGACTTGCCACATGGATCTATGTGAAATCATTATTCTTCACTCCTTGTGCATTACTGCTAGTAAAAAACCTTATTACTGTGAGCTTTATTATGTACTCATGTTTGACAGAGTACAGAACTGGCATTTCTCCATATGAGAACATAAGGTTTTTTTTTTTGGAAGCATTTCTGTCTACATTTTTATTAAACCTAAAATGCCTTACTATAAATATAATTGGAAGGTTTCCTCAAATTCTAGGTGAGTTATGTGTCATTGGTATAACATTTGTACTTTTACTTTCTCAACCGTTTTTTTGTTCTAATTCTTGCTTTGATGGCTAAGGAAAGCCAAACATCTTAATAAACATAAAGATGGGAAAATTAAAGTGAGAAAGTTAGTCAGAAGTTAAAATTATTTAAATATAAAGGCTGTGGTTTGGGAGGAGGGGAAAAGAGGTGAAAGAGTTGGAAAAGATTTAGCAGGACTGAAAGCACTAAATATGAGGCTTGGAGGAGCTGTCTCAATTCACCTGTGGAAGGTCTGTAATTGTGGAATGCCTTACTTTTCAAAGAGTGTGAACCTTTTCTCCTTAGTACTAAGGCAGCTATTGAGGACCTGCTGCTGACTGCCAGTGTAGGCAGCACTAAGACAGGACTACAGGGCTCTAAATCACAGGGGAGTTCAGCATGTAAAATAGCATATAAAATCTGATTTAGATGCTGCATCTCATCCCTTTGTGCTGTTATTAATACTGATGCTCTGATAAAAGGCCACAGAAGCTGTCACTGTTACAAAGAGCAGTATTTATGCAGTTGTAGTGAAAATTCAAATTTAATTGAGCTACTTAAAGCTACCAAAAATCTATGTGCAGCAGAAAAGATGACACAGGTAAAGTGAAATAAAACACACAGTGTTATCAGATGTGCTTAATCAGAAAAAAATGGGAAAAATTTTTCTACTTCTGGAACAGTAGATGACTTGCTTCTAAGAAGAATATTTTTAAGTTGACAAAACCAATTACTATATATATTATGAGACTGAAATAAATATATTTCTCACTTAAACCAGATTGAGAAATAGCTGGTTGTATATCAGCTACATTACATGTGTTTGTGAATGACTTTTATGTGTTTACTTCAGAATTTGGAAGCTAGAAATGGCAGATAAAAAAAAAAAGAAGACTTTGCTATTTTTCAATGCTGAGAAAAAAAGTTTATCTCACTGCTTTTGTTTGTTTTGTTTTCAAGCTCCTGGTAAAGTAGTGAATCTCACAGTTGAAGCCTTAAATTCTTCAGCTGTAAATCTGATCTGGTTTCTCCCTCGGCAACCAAATGGAAAGATAACCAGCTTCAAGATTAGTGTGAAACATGCAAGAAGTGGAATTGTAGTGAAAGATGTCTCAGTTAAAGTAGAGGACCTTCTGTCTGGGAGGTTACCAGAATGTAATGTAAGTGCTATAAACGTTTTAAATTAGAAATAGACTCAACCCACAGAATATAGTTTTACGTTTAAAATTTGAGACATAAAAATGTGGAGGCTTGCTTTTCTGAAAGAATCCAAAAACCTCACAAACTTAGTCTCAAGACAGATAAAATGGATGAAGAAAAACCTTTCTGTTCAAAGTAGTTTAAATGGAATGTTTTTGCCTGAAAAATTCAGTTTAATCAAAGTAAAAATGTTATGAAAGGTTAAGTTTAACATCCTTTTAACAGAAAAGCATTAATTAGAAATATTCTGGTTTTTCAGCTTTCAATTTTTTAATTTTGTTTTACATACTATTCAATTAGAAAAAACCAAGAACTTACGGGGTTTTTTTTTATCAGTACAGACAATGTAGTATTGTTAATGTCTTATTTTTTATATAGTATGAGAATGCTTTTTGTATTTTAAAAGTATGGTTTATTCTGTGTATCACATTTCAATTTTTTTTTAATGCTTCTCATATGAAAATAAAACCCAAACTTGATTAGCAGAGTGATTTTCAAAAATATGGTTGTAGCCTGAACTGTTCTTATCATTGAATTAAGACCTGTGACCATTATATCCTTTTGGAATTTCTTGAAGAAAATTCTCTCTTCTAGAATTTTTTCTCCTTTTCCTTCTTACTTTGAGTGCAGTCTTACAATAACTCAAATGTTAAAATGTCAAGTAACCAAACTTTTTTTCCTTTTATCTTTTTTCCCCCCATTTCCTACCATTAGTGCTTTTATGAAAAGTGAAGTTTTAAATCACATAAATTACCATAACTCTGGTTTCAGTTTTTATTTAGAAGATCATCTTAGGCACTGCTAAAGGTTCCTGACATCAGGCTGATTTAATTCAGCACTGAGGAGGCAGGCTGCCACCTACTGAACCATAAGCATTGATCACCACAATGCCTAGGAATTTTTCAGAGTTGTCTCCTGACACGACGGATTAAGAAGCTCCTGTCTGCTTTTATCCATGATGTATGGATATATATATGTTACACACGTGTATTTACATACACACGTACAACACATAAATGATGCAAAAGGACCTTGCTAGGGGACTTCTTTTCAAGAGACTGAATGCTGAAAATGGAAACTGGGAATAATTAAATTAAACCTAGAGAGATGCTTCTGTTCAGTCAGATTTGAGATCTCTGATTAAGGCAGGACACTATAACACTGTCACTTACAGGATGCATTAGCAGTCTGCCTAAATTTGGAAACTGAAGTACAAAAAGGAGAACCAATTTAGGGTAATTTTTTTCAAAGACGGTCTGCCTTTTTTATCTACATATATTTGCAATTATTTGTTATAGATGCACCTTATTATGTTTCATATTTTGTATTTATAGGATAAGAGTGAATCTTTTTTGTGGAGTACTACCACTCCTTCAACTACTTCTGGGAAATCCACAATTCTTTCACAGACTACATTGACACCAAGTACAGAGATGCCAAGTCAAATGAGCTCTGTTTGGGGTGAACCAATCAGCTTTGTTGTAACTAACCTCAGGCCATACACCACCTATCTTTTTGAAGTCTCTGCAGTTACCACTGAAGCAGGCTACATTGACAGTGCAATTGTCCGGACACCAGAATCAGGTGTGTTAAATATATATGGCTTTAAAATGGCAATAAAGTTCTCAGATTAATGTGAAAAACTTCAAAATATAGGTTTGATTTTCTGCTGCAAGATACTTCAGTCCTAATCTGTCTTTATCTGTATCATGCTTTTGTATTTTCATCATTACTTAATTTTACCAGATGGAATCAATTGAAAATATATATATATTTATATATCTAATAATGTACAGTGAGTGAGAGTTCACTTATTGTTAGGAGTCAAAGATACCAAAATTATGCTCAGGACAGATCAAAGTTTATGAAGAGCTGAGGGCAATTTTAGAACTGCATATAATAGAATAATAGTACAAAAATAAAAAATAAAGATGAAGGGGATAGTTGTCAGGCATAATATTCTAAAAGTATGTGTCTTGTGTACATAGAAATGCACTTAAAGCTTTGTCTTTGTAGAGAAATAAGCAATAATAAAGAAAACTCCTGTACTTATGTTGCCGATCTGCACCTATTGCAGAAAATTCTTCAGTGCTGAAGAAATCTTGAAGCACTAGGTGAACATTGATTTTTGATTACTTGCAATGCACTGAGAAGTTGGCATTGGAAACAACAGTGCTTGAGCAGCACTTTTATAATGGCTTAGGTTGTGGGAACACTGTTAATAGAGCTAGACAAAAAAGGCATTCCAAAGGAATGTTATTCTGGCTTTCTGTTTGCTAGTACATAATTCTTTTGCTTGACATGGTTTGATGTTACTTGGTTCCCTTTCACACATACAAAATAGATAGCACTGTTCAGATAAAAAGAAATTTTATTTCCTCCTAGAAATGTTCAGTTATTGATAGAATTTCAAAAGCCTTAATTTGCTTCTCTGTCTAGGTTAATGAAATTTTGGTCAGTTTCTCTTCTAATGATTTCAGGGCTAATTTACAGTTTATTTTTCACCTTTGTCTCTTTAGAGATTATTTTAATACTATCAACACTCTTGATACCTTTCCTGAGAATTACCTTAAAACAAAAATTAAGTAATTTTAATTATATGCTTTTTATGGCTTCCCTTCAGAATATTTCAGGTTTATGTTTAAAATGAATTGTCTGATATGGGGTTCTTGGACATCCTAATATAAAATATTTTATGTTCAAAGACTTTTCCCAATATTGTTTAAGTTCCAGAAGACCCACCACAGAATTTTGCCAATAGCAACATTACAGCAAAGTCTTTCTCAGTAATGTGGGACCCACCAACAACAGTAACAGGGAAATTTAGTTACAGAGTTCAGCTGTATGGACCATCTGGTAAGTCAGAGTTGATATTACCATTTCTTTTGATTTTTTTGTGATTATTTCCTTACACATTCTTCTGGACCTGGCAATCAAAAATGGATAGTCAAAACCAGTGTTATGTATCCTTTTCTACTATTATATGTTTTAATGGTTTGTAGATTAATTTTGGGGAAAAAGTCAGTCCATCAGGAGGAAGAGTTTAAAGTTAAATTCACATTAGCTATTCCTAAGAATGGAGAAAATCAACTTCTCCTCAGTCTGTCAGGTTAAGCACAGATGAATTTCTATGCTTATATATCCAAAACCTTCTGTACCTTACCTTTATTTTTTCTCTTTCTGTTAAAGATTTCTGGAGAATTTTCATTCTCATGCAGTATGAAATAAACTCATTAAGTCTGTTCTGATGTTTTTGCTATTTTTTTGAACTCACACATGTATATATACATAAATAATAGAACTGTCTCTAGTTAAGTAAGACATAAGCTACATTCTAATGTTCTTATGGGACCACCAGGAAAAGTAACATACTTTTTTTTAAAATCTCTTCCTCTTAAAACTCACACCTCCTTGCAGTGGCTTGTTCGGTTGGTTGGTTTGTTGTTTTATTCCCCATATATTCAGCATTATTCCACTGAACTTGATTCCCAGTTCGCTTTTCCCCAAACAAATTTGTCCTTTCATTTGTTCATCATACTGGAAAGTAGCCATGGACTGTTTCTGTTTTAGACCTAAAGTCTACTTGTTTTTAATTCCAGGTTATGTTCTCGATAACAGTACAAAGGACCATAAGTTTATGTTTAGTAACCTTGTGCCGTTTACAACATACAACGTGTACGTCAGTGCAGAGACAAGTGCTGGGATGGGGCCAAAGACCAACCTCACAGTTTTCACTCCTGCAGACGGTAAGTAAGCATAGAGAGGCAAAACAAATGGACTGGACGTGATAAAGGGTTTCAGCTTTCCCTTCAGAGCCTTTAAGGTACTTTGCAAAGGAGAGAATGGATATAAGAGCACTACAAGAGGTGAAAAAAAAGATTACAAAAAAACTAAAGAAATCAGCTGAATATTATTATGTCGTTTATCTCTTTCTTTTTTTCAAGTTCGTACTCTGTTGGTACATGTATCTGCTATCATAGGCCTTCAGAGATGGTGAAAGAAATGTAGTTTTTTTCTAAACGAAAGTAGTTAATTTTAGATACAGTAACCAAGTCGCAGAGCCCACTCTCCCCCGTTAGATGGCAGCAAGAGGAAAAGAAAGAGTTGCAGAGATTGCCGCTGCTGGCTCGTTCAGCCCCCATGTTCCTTATGGAGCCTCTCCTTTGACTTACTCTCACCAAATCCAAGGCCCATCCCCGTCTCTGATGGAGCCACCCTCACCAGCCACCGCGGTTCTGAGGCAGGCCCAGCACCCAGGTCTTGTCCCGGTACAGGCAAGTCTGGCTTCTGTCTCTGAGCCCTCGCTTCTGTGCTCCGGGAATCGTGGTCCCAAATAGTCAGCTCACCAGGTTAGAGTCCTTGGCTGCACGGAAGTGAGGTTTAATCTTACGTGTGTGTGAGATTTCCTGGGATTCTTGGTCAGCATTTGGGGATTCAAGGAGGAAAATTTGAGATTTGGTGTATAATAGAGAGGCAGTTTCAAGATGGTTATTTCTGTCTTATGTTTGTGTCACACAACACAAATTAAAAAAATCTCTGCTTCAGGGATTACTGGCAATGTTTGTTGTCGAGGTGTAACACTGGGAGGAAAAGTTATCTTTATTTATAGCATTCTTTCCTAAATGATCTGCTTTTGGCAGCTCTCAGAGACAATTTCCAGAGATGACCTACCTAAATACAGTCAGTCATTCTCATCTTGTGTTGAAATGCACTGCCAGAAGCCAAAGGGAGTTTTGGTGGGTTTGGAGTTTTTTTAGCATAACATAGAGTGTCTTATTCTAATGGCAAATATAGAAATACTCCTTACGCAAGAAATTTCAAAATTGTCTTTTATTGAAGAGTATTAGGGAAAAAAAACTTCTTTTTGTATCAAATCTGATTATCATTCTGATATTTTATCTCTGATGATCCTATGGAAATTATAATTAAGACCGGATTTTTAATGAAGAAATTATATAAATGACATAATTTCTATCTATAATTTACATAGATATGTATTTTATATCTATAATTACACACATATAGAAAAAACATATATAATATAAATAAAATTCTGTAAATCTAAATAAGATTCTATAAACCTTTTCTAAAAGGGAAAATAACAAGCTGTAGCACATTAATTGTTTTTCCCAGCTTTTTACTTCATTCTAGTATGGCTTTGATGATTTTAGAGCTAACCTTTCAAGTATATTTAAGATTCCATATAGGAAAATAATAAAGCTCTGCTTGATTCCAGTCAAGCAGACCTCAGTAGAGCTGTCCTGGTTTACATCATTTTACTCTCTGACCATACTCATACACGTCTTATGTGTTAAAAAAGTGTGCATTCTTTTGTAACTGTAACTAGTTTGCTAAGAAAACATGTGAAGTAAGCCTCTACCCTGCACAGGGTCAACTCAAAAGATAAGGATGTAAAATTTGATGGTCTATTGTACTTTTCTGAATAACCTTGTAATAATCACAAGTGTTTAATGAACTCAAATTTCTTCTTGAATATTTAGTCCCAGGTGCTGTATCAGATCTACAACTAGCAGAAGTGGGAGCCACATATATAAAAATTACTTGGACGAAGCCACAACAACCAAATGGAATCATTACCCAGTACAGAGTTAAAGTACATGTGCAGGAAACACTTGTCACTCTGGAAAACACTATTCTTGGAGATAAAATAAAGGTATTCTTTTTTTTTTTTTAAATATGGATTTTATGTTAGATTAAATTTGCTCTCTGCCTTATCTGACATATACAGAACATGGAACTGGCTCCCACAGATGAGTTGTCAATATTTTTAAAAGCAAGCTTCGTCCATCCACTCTCTTTCTCTGACTGGCTTTCAAAAAGATTCCACTAATGGTGTTTCCACAACATGAAAAAATAAATCATTCTGGCAGAATGATCCAGCTGCTGAAGGCAGGAAGCCACAGCCCACAGTCTTGTCCTTCTTAGTCCTTGAGTTCTTTGCAGCATACAGTGGCCAGACTATCAAGATTAAAGATTTGGGTGCCTAGATTGATACACAGCCACTCTGTCAACCTCCAGAAGATGTGGGTACAAACCCCGTGAATTCAGCAGAAGTGTCCAAAGGCCAGTGTAGTGTTCTACAAGCAAGGTAGACAGGCTTAGACTTTCTGCCTCCTTTTGTATCCTCCTTTTGTATCCTCCTTAAGTTGACATGTGTGATGCTACATGCTTAACTCCATGCTGTGGTTGCATACTAAGGATATCTGTGCACATGTGTGGGATCATATGCCTTAGGGGACTTTGGCTGTCAATCAATCTAGCTTCTGGATTCTGGGTGCTGATGTGCTTTACATGCTTAGAGGAGCAGCTCTGAGTATGCAGCACGGAACTGTAGACCCCTAGCAAGCATTCAGCCCAGGATTGAATTCTTTCTGAGGTAGGGCTTTTTGGGCTGAATTTTGAAAACAGGTGCCCAAAGTCTGCATAATTCCTTATTTTTCCAGTGGTGTCTTTCACTGGATCTGAATCGGAATCTAAGTTTTTGATGTAGAGCTCAAGGAAAGAGTTCATTTTCAAGTTGAACAATATACATTAAATAGAGCCCTAGAGTCAAATGTTAAATAAGGAGCAAGGGGGGAAAAAGTTAGGATAAGGATCCATTCATTAAACCAGGCAGGCATCCTTGGAAAAGGAAAATATATAAGTCTATAATTAAAGATTGTATCATAATCTGGACACAAAAAATTAAAGTAGTCTGCATAAAAATATTTTAGTGATGGAATTTTCTAATTTTTGAGTTCTTACTGTAGTATCATTGCTGCTTTATTATAATTTATTGAATGTAATTTTCTAATTAAAAACCAAAGCAAATAATAAAACCCCCTGCTTTATCTAGAACTGCATTGATCACAGTTTAGAGCAGCTATAGGACTTGAACTGGCAGACCCATGGTGATAATGGTACTCAATAACCAGTAGCAATAAAAAGCTGTTGTCTTATATGTGGAAAATCCTCATAAGCAAGAAGTATTTCCATGTGGCCTATTATTTTGCTATAAAATGCTGGTGAAGATGTCATACACAGTTTTTACCTCTTGATACTTACATGAGATTGATGCTCTATCTGTGTCTGTGGCTAATGTACCTCGTTTTAAAGGAGTAAAAACTTGCTTTGTCCTTGCTCTACCCAGAGTCCATAGGGAAAGGACTAATGTGTATTAGTTACATCACAGTAAAATCATCTCTTTCTGGCAATGAGATGGGCCATAGGTGTGAGTGAGGAGTGTTTCAGATGACAGCAGAACAATTCAGAGATACTCAAGTCCTGGATTTGGTCCCAGATTTTGAAGGGGCATGAAGACCTGGGGCTAAAGCACCATTTTGTACCTATGCTCAAGCCTTTCTCTCTTTTCTGCTTTTGTTTCTCCTCTCTTTGTTCTTGCTCCACTTATGTCTCTTGCCATCCCTTTCCAACGTTTGTTCTTTGTGTCTTCTGTCCTATGGGCCCCATATAATTTACCTCCTTTTCATTCTCCCTTTTCACATACATATCTCTTATTTTTCTCTTCTTTTTTATTTCAGTAACCTCTGGTTTTCTCCCTCTCCTCTTATTCCCTCTCAGAGATCTAGTCAGCCTACTAATCCTTTTCTTGACTGGAAAGGCCTCTTGTTTTCAGTGCCTGCTGCTTTCTTTCAGCATATAGTTAGTACAAATAAAATCTCCCAAGTCCAAATTTGTATCTATTCAATATAGCTCCAAAGATATAGCTTTAAAATGAAAGGACTTACTTTAAAATTACCACCTTAATATAAAATACGTATATTAAGAATGTTTTTTAGACATGGTGTTTGGTTAAACAATAACCAGAATAAAATGTTGTAGGCTACTGGCAGCTGAACATTTTCATGACAAAGATTATGTTTTTAAAATTATTCTAATGACCAATAATGTTTGTATGCCAACATTTGTATTGTATCTATATGCATGCACAAACATACAAGCATTATTTCTATATTATATAGAAATTTAATTTTATAACTTAGTGATGACAAGCTTTGTGATTTCTTTTTATATTTCTTATTTATAGTATCTGATTGATTCTTTGGAACCATACACAATAAATGAAAATATCAAACCTTCTTCTCCCCTTTGGAATTCAATGGAAGCAGACAATGATTTATATGAAGGTTCAGCTGAAATGTTTTCCAGCATTCAGACAGCTTCCCCAGTAATATTTACAAGTGTATCTGGTGATAATTTGCCTGATATAAATGGAGCTGCAGAACTTCATTCTGCTTTGGGTAAGATATTTTAAGGTATTTTTATACCTGCTTCTTTGTTCTGAAGGACCCCCATCACTGTCCCAGATATGATCTCACATGGTTCAAGCAAATTATAAATGGGTCATTTGCTGGAGTCAGATTTTTTACTACCAAAAAACCTTCTGAAGCAAATGGGAATGCCACACAGGCAGGAACTTGTCACCCAGCTGACCTTCTTCCTAGTGAAAGGAGCACCCGAAAGCCATCAGCCAAGCTGCATAGACAATCAGTTATTACAGTTGCCAAAGCAGGTGTGATTGTCAGGGATTAACATATCTACAAGCCCTTCAGAGACCTTGATTTCTGTAAGCCTTTTGACTAATAGGTTTTCAAATGTCAGTGAACGTAAATAGGTCAAAAAGTTACAACTTTGCTATATGGGTTACAAACAGGTGGAGATGACCCCGTGACATGGTGATGTCATTAGTGAGTACACTTGTTCTGTATTATCAATGGATCACTGTTTCTTTACCAAGTATGGATATTTACAAATCATTAAGCAGCCCTCAGCTGACAGGCAGGGATTTCAAATATCACTCTAAATTTTTACAGTGTTTTGAACAGTGGGTAGAAAATAATGTTTTGGGTTTTTAAAAATGATTTAAATAAGTCACTGAATTAATGTATATGCACCAGTATTTAAACCCCAGATTTTAATCCATTATTTTAAACAACAATGGATATTTTCTGTGCTATGTTATGCTTTGTCATACACAGGAAATGTACAGGGTTTTAAAGATAGATCTTTTTATGGCCTCAGATATCTGTGTTGCTGAAAATTTATTTCAGCCAGTGTCTGTTGTGATCTACCATACAAGTATTGTTTTATAGGGGTTTATAGGGGTTATTATAGCAGTTAAAGCTGTTGACAGCCAAATTTTTGACAGAGACTGCTGATTTTTCAATGCCTTCATTTTAATGCTCTTCTCACTGAACTCTGAGCCTGATATTCAGGTATGTGAAGCACCCACACCTTTTCATGTTGCATTGGCATAATGACTGCTTTATAGCAGATGATTTTGGCTAACACAGCCGGATCGTGTCTGACTTTGAACTTTATTGTAAGTGCACCAAAATAATTTTGTGGGCATGGTTTCATCATTCTAATGACCATAACTCTTCAACTAAAAATACCAGCATGAAGGGATCTGTGAAGGCAGTCTTTCCAAGTATCGTTGCTCTAGCACCATTGGGAGGGCAAAGAAGAGGGAATCTGTCCTTCTCAACTAAAAATATTTAAACCCCCTCAAAATCTCCATCAGTCTAGGAGCCATTGTTCTGAAATCACTGAAGAGACTAGGCCTTATACGAAAGTATCCTTTCCTAGCTTCTAGGGGATTACTCCAAAACCTCACAATTCTACTTGTTGCTCATTCATTTTTTCACCTAGGCCAATCTATCTATTGTACACATGAAGATAGACCTATAATAGACTCTCCTTTAGGGACTTAAGAGGTGGAATGTAGACTTTTCTTTATATTTTTATAATTGACATGAAAATTAATTATTTTAGAATAAAATAGTTTCAGGTTGCCATGCCAAAGTGAGTTTAGAATGCATAAGAAATAAAATGACTTTATGAGTAAGTAGCTGTTTTTCTGTATTTACTCACAGATAATCAATATAACATTGACATTTTGGCTGAAGAACTGTCATATGTTATAAAGGGCCTCGCACCTTTCACAGATTACACAATTAGTGTATCTGCTTTCACTGCTGTTGGAGAAGGACCACCATCAGTTCTTACAGTCAGGACACATGAACAAGGTAAATTGTAACTCTGGTATTATCAAAGTTAACATACATGACTTATTTCATTAAATGTTTGAACTTTTTTAGTAATTTATTTACTTATTTGTTATGTTTTTATGTTTTTGTTAAGTCCCAAGCTCAGTACAAAATATATCTTACAAGAATATTAGCTCCTCCTCTGTCTTGCTGTATTGGGATCCTCCAACAAATCCCAATGGAAAAATCATTCATTATACAGTTTATGCAATGGAACTGGATACAAAAAGAACATTTCAAGAAACAACTTCAAACAACAGCTTACTTATGACAGGTACAGTGTCATTTGATTAAAAAAGCTAAAAATTTAAACTTGCAAGTACGTTTTACAAACTTATTTTTTTCCAATTTTATATAATGTCACCATTTGAAATGTATTTGGATCATATCTCATGCCTTCACACATGTCCACACACACAACAAAACTGCATGTAGAAACAAGGTTGGGACACTACTCAGACTTGTCTGCTGTGGAGGAATATGTAGAGTATATGAGATGGGAGAAGAGGGCTGGTTAAGATAAGTCGTTTTTGAAATAAATGGTACAATCAGTAATTTGTGAAATGGATTTCTCCTTGGAATATTTGCCTCAGTCTCCTGTGTCCCCATAGGAAAATATTCTTAAATTGTCAAGTCTTTTTCAAATTTGAATTTTTTTCACAGTATTTATCTGACATTAATAACAATTTTCTTATTTTAAAGTGGTAATTTTTATAGTAATTGAAGCAAACACATTCCTAATGGAGTTTCCCTTATTAATTGGTGTTAATCACAATAATGCACACAGACAAACCCCCCATATTTAGACATTCATATATGCATCCTTTTATGTCCTTGACAAATTCTTTAAGCTATTTACAGTGTTGAAGCTAGTTGACTTACTTCAAAATCTGCTGATTTAACTGCATGTCTGTTTGACTGCCACCAAATAAACGGTATTTCACATATTCTTTTAGGGAACAAAGCTGTATAAAAAACTCTCAATTTTATAAGTAGCTAAGACAAAGGAAGTCAAGAGTCTTGTTTATGAAGTTGAGTCAAGAATTTTTAAATTAATCTTTTCAGGTTTAAAAAAGTACACAAATTATAAAATGAGAGTCGCAGCCTCTACTGCAGTTGGAGAAAGTGCTTTGTCTGAAGAGAATGATGTTTTTGTGCGAACCCTTGAAGACGGTAATACATTGTTTGCAATGATGATTTATTTTCTGTACTGAAGTTTGTTTTTGTTCAAAAAGAAGACTGGCACATACAAAAAGGGGGAACAAAGTCTATAAATAAAAACAAATTTGAAATTATTAGTCTTCTATCAGTCAGTGACTTCGTTCAGACCATTTTTAGGTAAGTGCTAAAAAATAATAATGAAAGCTGCGGCATGACCTGCAATCAACTAATTTCAAATGTCATAGACAAATGGAAGGAAACCTGCAGAGCTGAGGCTTCCTCTCTCAAAACAATGTCTCTAGCACCCATCAAAATCATAATCTTTGTGACTCCATTTTATCTTCTTTTTCTTTTTGTTATTATGTGTAAATTCGGTAGGTTTTGAAGCATATGGACATTTCAACAACTCTGCGGCCATATTTCTATTTGTAGGCAAAGATGCTGATAAAGTGAAGATTTTTTTAATGCCAAATATAATGAGCAGTTGTTTTTGTATAGGTTTTATTAATTTTAAGACTGACCAATAATTTTAATGTCAGGTTTAATATTATTATGAAGATTTCTGAATCTTTCTTACTTGCAAGGCAGTTTCAGCCCATGAAGGCATTGGGGCAAGAGCTGGAGCTGTCATTGGCTTCTGCAAAGAAAATATGGGAATTTGATTTGCAGACCAGAGCCATGAATATTAGTTTTGTCTTTTTTGGATCAAGTTTGTATTTTCACTGGTTTCAGCACTCCAGGTTTACTGAAGTAATATAGACGGTGATTATGCAATTGTTGTTTATCTCTCTTATTTTCAAATGTACTACAATACAAGAAAAATAATTGAATGTCAATAAAGGAGAGAAAAGGACTACAGGATTAAAAATAATGGGTATTTATAAAGCTCAGGTAATTTGAATAACCATGTAAAACATCAAATTAAATGATGAAACTTAAAATAGTTGCAGATATTTTTAACACTTTCATTCTCCTATACTGTTAGTTTTTACAGAGGAAAGGCATATTACAAGAACAGAAAATTATTTATCTAAATATTCTTTTCTGTGAAAGCATACAATCCCTTTCCTGTAAGTTTTAAAGAAATTTTTCAGAGTAGAGTTTCTCTGTTCAGAGCCAACAGCCAACTGTTCATTCATTCATAAAAGATCTATGCAAGGCTTGAGGAAACTAGTGAGAAACCCACCAGTAATTCTTGCCTTTTTATAAGGCTATGAATAATTGTTTATCTTCTCCTTCTTGTTGTTTAGATTTCCTGAAGTCATTCAGGCTGAGATTTGTGTGCTCTAATTTTAGCTAACCTAGGAACAGGAAATTTGTTTGACTCTTGAAAACAGAGATACCTCCATATAAAAGATTAACTATAACTGTCTTAGATAACTTGCATTAGGATGGAGGAAACTAGGCTGTTGCATTTAAATATTTTACCATGCCACATAAATGGCAAAATGCATTTCAATTAAAAATTAAGCTTCTTCACATGGGAAATATCCATGTGGGTAGTCTTGTCATCCAGAGCGCACTTACAGATCTGTTACAGTTAACACTTTCATGTGCTCAGAAATCAGGAATGAAAGTGATTTGTGAGATATTTTAGGCAAAAAAAATTAATAATGAATTCTGAAGTATCTGCAAGTGGGTATTTCTACACAAACTGAATCATATGATCTTGAGTAGGTATTATATTTTTATCTTGATTTTACAGATTATTTCAGGGGTGAACTGGTGAATCCGTCAGAGGAATTGAAGTTGACATTCAGAGCCGATTTTATTCATAAGTGCTGCCCACTCAGTCCTTCAACACCTCCATGCCTTATTAGCTCACTGGAGTCACATGAACTCATACATTGCCAGTAGATTTAGCCATGCACCACCCTGAAGCTAGACTTGCTTTGTGCATGACCTTCACACCAGAGTGTGCAAGATTTACACTGGGTTCACTAAAGGGAATTTAGTTACTGTGCATATAGTCCCTTTCTTGGATCAAGAGTTGATTGAGTGAAGTACAAAGGGTGTTTATTTACACAGAAAGCAGCAGTAAGAGGACATAATTCCAAATTTAAAGAACTGAATATGAGGAAGACAATGAGAGAATTTGAAGGCTCAGCCTGAATAAGACTGGTAGAGAGAAGCATTTTTTTTTTTTTTAGTAAGTGCAGTTTCAGATTGATTTAGAAGAAATTCCAGAAAAGTTAGTGTCATAACGCAAAAAGATGCCTAGTTTTATGAGTGGAAAAGAAACATACCAAAATGAACTGTAGTAAAAAGTGGTAAGGCTTTGAGAAGGAGAGGTGAGGAAATGAGCGTAGCCCTTTTGGTCCAGTTAGGATCCACTGCCAAGATCCAATAGGTTTATGATCTCAGTTCTGTATTCAATTATTTGAAATTTTTTTTCTGATTTCTGTGTTGCAGAACCAGACTCCCCACCTCAAAACTTAGAATTAATAAATGTAACTGCAACAGAAATAAATCTGAGATGGTTGCCACCTGAGCAGCCTAATGGTCTCATAACTCACTATGAAGTTCTGTACAGTGATTCCAACGATTTTTTTATTAAAAATGCCTCATCTACAAGTATATCACTAAGTGAAATGAAGCCATATACTCTCTACAATATCTCAGTAAGGGCATTCACCAGACTTGGCTATGGGAATCAGTCATCCTCTCCGCTTCTGGTCAGAACTTCTGAAACTGGTGAGTATTTTTTAAAAAATGAAAAGTTTTGACAAGAAGTTGCTTTATGATAACCTTTGGTGGCCAGGAGATTGGTTTTAATAATTTTAAAAGTATTTGCTTACTTTGCAAGGCAGCAAGTTTGAATCCCGTTTTTCTTTTTAATATACAAAGCAAAAGAGCAAGGCCAGGGGTTTGGTAAGGGATGGGGAGCTGAGAGCCCAGGGGTCCCTGGGCCAGCTGAGCAGAGGTCTCGCTAGCCAGGACTTGTCTCACCACCCTGCTGCAAAGAGCCCGGGGCAGGCGAGGCATGGCAGCCACACACCCAGTCTGGAGTGCCAAACAGCTCATGCTGATGCAACAGGTCTGTGGTCAAGCCAGGAAAGAAGGTTCACACGTTCAGTGACAGTAACCAAGCCAGACAGAGCCCAGTGCCAGTGGGGCAGGCCTGCAGTGGGGGAGCCAGCTTGAGGCTGAGCTGCCACGTCAGGCATGGACTGGTTGCAAGTCAGGGACTGGATCAGTGGGTCCATGGCCAAGCACAGCCATGAGAGCAATGAAGCTGCATTAATATTGTTTCTATCATTTTTTTTTAATGACTACCTTGTTGGTATTGTGCATTTTTGATCTTCAAATTCAGCCCCTTTTAAAATGCATTTCATAAAAAAAAAAAATAGGATACAAATCCAAACATTTACCTGTTTCATTGAAACTGGTTTATAAAAGGTCTTTCCAAATCAATGAAACTGACTAAAATGTCTATATTTTTTTTCTTCTAGTTCCTGATTCTGCACCAGAAAACATAACCTATAGAAACATCTCATCCATGGAAATTGAATTATCATTTTTTCCACCATCCCTTCCCAATGGAATCATACAGACCTACACAATATATCTCACGAGGACTAATGGGACTGAGCAAAGAGTTATAAACACTACTCTTCTGACACTACGTATTACAGGCCAGTATATAATGATCTAGAACTTAGGGCAACTGTGAGTTTTTCTGAGAAGTGTACAACTGACAGACAGAGATGTATTAGTTCTTTGGCTGGACCTGATCCCTCTTGCCCTTACAGAAAGTTTTTTGCTCCCTGTCCTGAGAAATAACTTTTCTCCTGTCATAATGTGGTGAAAGGGGCATTGAATAATATGGGGTCTAACATATATCTCACTGTATTTTAGATGTTTAAAGTACAAGGAACTGCAATAGATATCTTTGCAGATCTATCATTGTAACAAGGTAAACCCTCAAGTCACCTGCATATCTTTCTGGTCTTATTCTAGATAAAAAAACTTCCTTTTCCACTAACCTTTGCATCTTTTCCTAAGTTCTGTCATTATTGCTGGGACATGGCACAGCAATTAATGCTGGAAACTTGGTACCTTCACTGCTACATTTTCAGAGTATGGCCAAGGACAAACTGCAAAACATTCTAGGAATATGAAGTATAAACTGGTAATTACGGCTTTGCCCCTTCTTTTGCAAAGTATTTTGTGTTCCAAATGCTCCCAATGCTTATTTCAGTCTGTAATGACACAGATCAGGCTGTGATAGGCTTATTCATGACTTCAAAAATACTTGCAGTCCATTAAAAAACTAATTTGTCCCATTCAATGATTGTTCTATTGAATTATTCTTTTTTTTTTAAATTTAGATTTAAATAAATATACAGAATATACTGTAGAAGTGTCTGCTAGTACCACAATGGGGGAGGGTGTTCGTAGTTCACCTCTGCATATAATAACTGATGAAGATGGTAAGTCAGAACAGAAGTTTCAGCGCATCATTTTCTGCCTGCGTTCTTAATTTACTCTTACACTTCATGTCAGATGTTTTTCAGTTTTATGCACTTTTGTTGGAAGTTACGTCTCTCCATTTCTATCTGTATCTATGTATATGTGCACAAACATATTTATCTATCTATCTATCTAGTAATACATTTATCAGTACAAGCTGTATGAAATTTTGCAATCCTGTGCATGGACTTTTGATCTTATCAATATCTTATTACTCTGAAGAATTTTAATTTACTCATATTGTTTTAATCTAATACATGACATGGTAGAATTAAAAATTGTATTTGATTTTTCAGTCATGTGAGAGCTGGGGAAAGGGTAAACCACAAAAAGGAAGTTTGAATGGTCCAGGAATATTTCTGTGGGGTTTCTTGGGGGGAGATTTTTGTATTTTTCTAAACAGATGCCTGTACAGGTACACACAGACAGACATGAAATTATTAATATTATGAAAATGTCCAAAGACCGTCATCTGTAGCACTGGATTTCCAAATTGAGCTGGGGCGTGTGCAGCCTGAAGGTAGAGCAATTATAGTTGTACTTTCAGTGCACAATGTTGTTGTGCCAAGTTATCATTGGTCATTTCTCTAGAATCTGCAGAGGAATACTGAAAAAAAATTCATAGCAAAAATCTTAACTTAGGTGCTGTGAGTCACATTTTGGAAAAAGCTGTATCTGTTCCTCTCCTTTGCTTCAGGAGGAAATCTCTGGGAACCTATCTAAAGCAGCATTGACACAAGCAACCCACCAGCCGCAGTGTCAGTAAAAAAAAAAATTTGTCCTAGAGTTATGTTGCTGGAGCAGACTGAAAAGAGCTAGATTGGATACATCCATTTTTTTTTGGCAGAGAGTATTTTTATTTAGAGCATTGTAGTTTCTATTCTTTAGCAAAAATCCCCAAACATTCTCTGAATAAGAATTGTAGAATGAACTAGATATATCAAAAAGACGACATTCACCATATGACAGATCTTTTATTGTATAGCCACTGAGGATAACATAATAAGTAAAACACAAAATACAGCTGTCAACATTTTTCACCAGTAAATACACTCACTGAATTCAGTGAACCTTTGTTCATGAAAAACATAAAATAGTTTTTTCTATAATATAAAGAGTTATAAAACCTTTATGCCAACTTTCAAGATAGTGAAAGGAACAAGAAGTGAGAAACAATATTTATAATACACCACATGTTCCGTATCCACAGGAACACAGTGTTCCAAGGTTCAGGCAAAATGTTTCATAGATTTGCTAATAGTTATGCTCATATTCTCAATTTTCATGCATGACTACAGCTATGACCTGAATTTTTAGTGCATGATGCTCTTTGGTTTAATTTGAGAAAAACAAATGTAATTCTGATATTACTTCATAGTGATACAAAGGTCCATGACTCAAGATGCAGATAAAGATTAATTTCTCAATAACATGCTGATAAAAAAGCAGTATCTTTTATGCATACATGAATTATTTTCCTCAGTAAAATGAATAAGAACCTTAGAAAAAAATCAAAAGTGGTCTAACATTTTCATTTATTTACAATGTTTCCCTACAGAGTCGGGATATGTTGTCATTTAGGGATCATCTTAAAATGAATTTTAAGGATCTCAGTGAATGTCTATCTTTTCATTTGCCCTTGTGACATGTTGATTGTATGAATGTGATCCTTATTTGATGGCGGGAATAGATTTTATTGCTGTCTAGTATCCCACAGTTTTATAATTTTATTTTATTTTATTTTCTCAATGCCATGCTTATCCACTTTCCACCTTTTGGAGCTTTATATAATTCTTTATATATAGCACCTTTTTTTCCTCAGGGGTACTATTATGCTGTATTTTACATATGTTCATATCTATAAAGCTCTTGCTTTTACTGGAAGGGTAAAAAAATTACAGCAATGTACTTGGGCAGTAGGCGAATCACTGTGACCTAGCCATTGCTCTGTTTTCTCATGAAGTACTTTTTCCATTGAATCACAGAAACAGATGTTCTAACACCACCATGCAAAATCTTCTTTTATCATCTGTCAGGAAAAGGAAAAGAAGCTGTGCCTTAACATTAGCTGATGGATACTGTACCACTGTGGTACAAGGTTAACTTTCTATCACAAATAATTCAAAGCCTATTTAAGGATGCTGCGTATGCCACCGATCTTAGCTGTTTAATAGGTGTTGTGTCCTGTTCTCTCATTTTATAGCTCCAAGTTCTCCTCCACAAACCCTCTCTGTAAAACAGTTGTTGGGTGTCACTGTGAAGTTGTCATGGAAACCTCCACTGGAGCCAAATGGAATTATCCTCTATTACACAGTTTATGTCTGGTAAGATTTTTCTGGAAGTAGTTCTGAGCATAAATGTTAATCTGTAACCTACCAGGAATGTTAGGTTTTTTGTTACACAGTATGTTGATTACATGTTTTGGGAGAACAAATATTCATCCAGCACTTAAAATACTGGACTTTTTAATATGCAAATTCAGAGTAGCCAAAAACTGGCAGATCAATTTCAACATTTTGTAAGCATTTTCAACATTTTCTCCAAAGGTTATGCCATAGTAAGTCAATTCAGATTTAAACTAGAGCATGGTGCCTATTTGCATTATATGCTGATTAGGCCTGCTGCAAGGCAGGGTACAAACCCATGCTGAATTGTCAAGGAGATTTGAAATAGGCTTAAAATGCAGAAATATTACCTCCTTTTATAGACAGTGTGTAAGAGCCATACTCAGAGTTTTCGTATGTGCTGTCAATTATGTCTACTGTTGTATTTTGTATTTATTACATTCATAGGAAACAAGTATTTTTAACATACTTTTCATTTATTGTGTTCCAGTTTTTTCTATCTAAACTTTTTTTAAATGATATTTTTCCACCCGACATACTCCTGTCATTTTTTTTTACCTCTAGTTTTGTCACTTTAAAACTTGCAGCTTCTGTCCTATTTCTTGCAAAAAATAGTTTGGTCTAGTGATGTGGCGTCTCTTCAAAGATCTATAACTTCTACTGGGAGTGAAAACATTTTTTATTGATCACTTTTAATGTATTGCATTTGTGCCTTGCCATTTTATTGCCACTACTAAGGTGCAGGAAGCAAATACTAAAGTGCATATTATAAGATGTGAATCAGATGTGAAAATCCTCAGTTGTTATGGGCATACTACTCTTGGAGCTTACATTATTTTATTGTTATTTGACATTTTGGTAGGGTTTGGCCTCTGTCACTACTGATTTTTTTTTTAAATTATGATTTCTAGTTAAGTTGATGATTAGGTGAAGAGGAGCAAGCTCTTCTTTCTAGAAAAGTTGAATTTGTCTTCTCTTGTTCGTTCTACTGTACTGGGAATGTCTGTTGCTCTTTAAAATAGTGACTGTCCCCAAGCTAGGGAAGGGTTACTTCATGATAAGGGCTATGGTTTTGATGCACACTGTGTTCAAAGACTTGAGGTTATGCAACTTTTCATCCTTATATTCCTTTATAACTTACTGCTTTTGTTATTGTGAGAAAAGTTTTAGCCAGAATTATATTTAATAAAACCTCTTACATGATCCATCTTTCTAAATACTGCAATTAAGCAACCACACAACTTCTTCAATATGTAAGCCTTGCCCCACACTCTTTTTGTCCTGTCTGTCCTTACTGTGCCGTATCTAAATTTAGAGAGGCTTTAGGTATCATGTTAAGGCAAGGACATTGGAGAAAAACTGCCTTTGCCTTCAAAGGGGTCATAACTTCACTCCTTCCTTGGCAGGGAGGGAGGGGTGTGGAGGAAGAAGAGTAATTTTAAGTGTTTAAGAGTTGTCTATACAGTTTCATCAAATGCATTGCAGGGGGAGGCTTGACAAGGCAAATTGTTGTGCTATATAGTTGCTGCTCTTGGGAGGTATACAATATATTTTGGAGGAGGCTGTTAATCCCAGTGCTTCTCAATAAAGCACAAAGAAGAAGGTTACTATACTGTTAAATAAATGTTCCTTCACTTCACTTAAATATTTTGCAACAGTTATAGAGAATTTGGTAACCTTTCTTTAGCTGATTTGAGACAAGAATACACAACCAATAAAATAGGAAGGGTGATATTTGCAATGTTTTCAGTTATATTTCATGGAATTTGTCAGAGGATAAGGTGCTTTTCAGTGCTAGCACGTAGTAAAGCAACTTTCTTCCTTCCTTGAGCCTAAAAACTCATACTCCCTAGACGTAATTTTAGCATATTAATGGTGCAATTAACAAAATTACTGAACTTGTATGTAGCTACTGTTTTTTGGCATTATCCTTTTCTGCAAAATTTTTGTGAGATACTTATTGACTAGGTCTATTTTGAGGTACAGATTTTTAAGAAAATATGGTACCTGTCTTTGTCAAGTGGAATTATGCAATTTCAAAGAATCTGTGTTATCCGCATTTTTTGAAAAATGTGATTTAAACCTTATATCATTTTTCTTCAGTAAAACTTCTTGGCTTAACTTATTCTGCTAAGTACTTTCTCACTGTCAGTGAAGGCTGCACTCTCTTTGATCAGTATTTTCTTATTTTTATTGCAGTCTCAGTTGTTTCTAAACAGAAAATCAGCTTCCCTTGAAATACCTCAAGCTTTTGTTCTTATTTTTTTGCCTTGTGGTAATGTTTTTTGGCAACTCAGATGTAAGAATGCAGTTACTCGGAGCAGAAATGTTCGCAACACTAAGCTGTGAATGTTCTTCTTACTTAAATTATAACCAGATACGTATTTCCATACTAAGAATACCTTGGGCAAAGATCCAGGAAAAATGTCTTTCTTTGTATAGAGTTTGATAACTGCAGCTGCAATCTCTTGTAAATTTTACTGACTATTAAAAATGTCAAAAGTTTGGGAAAAATGTAAATGTTAACTGTGTTACCAAGAGTATTTCCCACGTCAAGTGACATTCCACTCAAAATCTGAGGGTTAGGGAAGAATTTTTTTTTCATTCTCATGCATTTTCTCATTCCAGTTGTTTGTTAATGTAATCTTATTTCAGATTTATTAGATGGTGATCTTTGCTAATGGGACAATCATTCAGTTATCAAAGGATGAAAATCTAGTAATTTGAATTACTTTTTTTTTTTTTTTTAAATTAGAACACATTATCATTTGTGAAGAGTTTCACAGTGACTCCTGGAGCAAGATATTTGGTTTTACTTATCAAATTATCATCTCTGTACTAGATCTCTATTAGAGATACAGGACACCAACTCATACAAAAATCGTTGAAGAAATGGAATGTTAGGTTTTTATTTTCCTCCTATTTTTTCTTAAAAGGTTGTATTAACTTTGCAAGAAATATGACTTTTTGAATTCACGTTAGTTATTTCTGTACCTTATTTTACTTTCTGATAATCATTTCATACCTATGTTAATACCAGTGTTTTATTAATGTTACATCTTACAGTCTTTCTAGGCGGGTTTTGACCTGACTGGAGTTCCATTCTGATCCTCTGCTACATTCCACCAGAACTAACTCAGCACCAGCTAATTCCTGTTCCATATCATCTTCTATTATTCCATTTATAACTTCAGCCTTCTGACCAATTTCACAGAGTCACAGTAGGGCATGCTCCCTGCTATAATCTTTTTATATTTCGCTATTCCTGTCCAGGGAGACAGTGTCCTACTGTGTCCTTCCCAAGGGTACCACATAAGCCTTTGAAAGCAGTCAATAGATAGAAATACTCCTCCTTAATATTTCATAAAACCATTGTCTTTTTGTCATGTTGATGTAATTTGCAAACATATTTCTATGGGATTTTGTGGTATTATTTTTTTTAAGGAACAAAATGAAGAGCCCTACTGTAATGCCACAGTAAAAAAGTCAGCTTTCACCATAAAAGAAAAGAAGTTATCCTAGCCTCTTTCAAAAACCTAAACTACTTGTACTTAACACGATATTGCATTTTTCATTTTTGTAACAAACACCATAATTATATAGAGAGAAATGGAATGTGTATATAATTAATAAAATACTTTTTCTTTAGGGATAAAACATCAAAGAGGAGTGTAAATGTAACAGAAACATCATTGGAATTCACAGACCTAGAATATAACTATGAGTATAGTGCTTACCTAACAGCAAGTACAAGATTTGGAGACGGCAACATAAAAAGTGATACTATAACATTCAGAACTTCTGAAGGCGGTAAGCTTATATACAGAAAGAATCTTTGTTGTCATTCAGCCCTAAAATTCTGTCAGCCTCATTTAAGTTAATAAAGCCACTGAAGTAAAAGTGACATTGGACCTATAAAGAAGAGACATTCTACCTGTCTGTGTATACATTCTACCTCTTTTTGTATACCTGTATCTATGGTTCTATAAGATTATGATAGATATTTCTATTAATTTACTGAAAAAAATATTAGCATTTTTCTTCAGGACAGATAAAATACAAATAATTTAATTCTAAACTTTGAAAAAAATCAAATTATTTTTGGAATACATTTTAATAGATCCTTATTGTAAGCATCTGTGACACAATTTCTGATAAGGAAAATACTTCTTAGAGTATCCCTCTCAAGTCTGAAATATTTTTAATTTGAAAATGAACTCTGTAAGTGTACATTGATTTGTTTACTCTATTTTAATTGTTTTTTACCTCCAACATGGAAAGTGACTTCTACATGATCATACTATATTCTGTGCTTTGAAGGTCATTCAGTTTAATTTTTTTTTCTGTTTTTCCATCAGTCGTATTGCTATAATCTGTTCCAAAAAAGATAGTTTGCAGGCATACTTCAGAATCACTGTGGATAGATATAAACAATTCCTCAATGCACAACCACTGGCAGGATTAGCACCTATCTGAGCCATCCCTCCAAAGTCTGTCTACATCATCAGGTTGTAGATATTCACAGTTGCTATTGAAGCTGGTACAGAAATATGAATTGACTTTATAGGGACAGACTTGAAAGATCTGTTTCTGGGGTTCCTCCTTCAGTTGATATTTTAATGTTTTATACAAACTAGAGCAGCACAAAGGAAGAGGGATACATAAATCACAGTGTTCAGTACTCTACTGCGTGTTCTGTAGAGCACTTTCTTGAATGGTGAGAAATATGGATTTAAATTCTCCTAAGTGGACTTAAGGAATTGAATTTAACTCTCCTACACCACTGTGTTACTGAGAAGAACCTTATGCTGCTATTCTTTATAAAATAGGAGGAGAGACTAATGGAGGAAGCCTTACAGAGTTCTTCCTGCACATTTAATAGGCTGAGAAAAGAGGAAAAAAGATAAGTTATCATACAGTCCAAAATTAAGTATCTGGTTTATCTACATGGGTTGGGAGCCTAAATTCTGTGTATAATCAGAGAGAAAAAGGATTTAAATTTAAGTTTTGTGAAGCAAATCCTTTTTTTCCCCCTACTAACTATATATGGAGTATAGACACCTAACTCAGTCAACATTCATGTCTGCAAAGTAAATTTTCTATGAGCACGAAGCAGTAAATACAGAAAAGATTCTATAAGAAAACTCTGTTTACAAATGCAGCTAAATACAAATATGGTTGAAAAAGTGTTTTAAAAATTCATTTTTACATATACAGTTTTATTTCATGATTTCGTGAAGCAGTTTCTGTACTATAATCAGAAATACATTTAATTTGCCATAGGATATTGCAAAACCTACTATAGTGGATGTTCCTTGGGTACAAAAGTGTACAAAACCTTGAGGTACAAATGCTTTAGGTATGCTAAAACGTAACATTTTTCCAGCACCAAGTGATCCACCGAAAGATGTTACTTACAGAAACCTTACTTCCACATCAATAATGCTATTCTGGACTCCTCCCCAAAAGCCCAATGGAAATATACTGTACTACTCAGTTTATTTCAAAAACAGTTCAGGAATATTTATACAGGTAAGTTTATTTTTATATTCTCTTGTAGAAGTCAATGAAATGTTCTAATAATTACTTGAAGATTAAATCAGTTTTATAGTTATCACTAAATTGTTTTTTCATATTTCCTTTATCACGATGTAGTTTTTAAACTTACAAAGACAGAAGCCTATCTTGTAATCAGGTATGTTATATTGTGCATCTCACTGAGCATTCATATCATTAAGCATTAAAGCCAATGGATTTTTTCTAATGTTCCATTATGCAAGGTTTGTGTGTGTATATATATATATACACATATATATATTCATGCACAATTACACCTAATATATATACATATACACTTAACATATGTAGTGGATAGACTCAAGACCCACTACATATATGGCATATCCTCAAGAGTGTTCCTTTTAGTCTAATCTATCAATGTGAACAAATTTCTGGTTCTGGTTGTATTTTTTAATACATGTTTGTACAGTATTGAAAATCTGAAAGTAATGTGAAAGTAGAGGATTCTCTTTTTATTCATATTTTTCTTACTCTCAAAAGGAAATTACTGTTTAATATATGGAAGCAAAGATATTGATATTCTGAAGTTAAAGCTTAAAAGACAAATAAAATCTTCTAAATAATATTTTGGTGATACATTTTCATTTAGGTTTTTTTGCAGTTGCTGCTGTCATTCTTAATTATGCACTACACTTATTAATAGTTCTGTTCTATTTTCTGTGGATATATTATGGAACAGAAATATAATAAGAGAAATAAGCTTCCTTTACAGGTTTTTGGTCACAAGTTTTACACATATGGAAGAAAAACAAGAAGTACAGATTCATTTAGAAAATGATGTATGGGAAATAAGCTTGACTGTATAAATTTATGATCAAGATATGTCTAGGGTGAGGTATGCACGATTTTGAGGATAACGAGAAAAAATATTCACAGAAGTTACAAGTACCTGTGAGTGAATAATTGCTGACATACTTCAGCATATACACTTCTCTGACTTCTGTGAATGTATGTAGTTGCTGGGCTCTGCATAATTTCAGGTGCAAGCAGGACTGTGCCACGAATTTACATTCTGATGAGACTAAAATCAGGGTTAAAGTTCAGAATGTAGACTCTGTTTGCACAAACTGCTACAGCAACAGCTTTTTTTTTAAATCTCTGGACAAACCTTTACATCAGTCCATCATCTGAATTAGCCCATCCTATGAAGGACATCTCAAGCAATTTTAGAGGACTATGGACTTGGACTATTCCTGCCTTTAGGAAGGTGCAACTCTGAGATGAAGGTGAAGCTGACATACTGAGAGAGATATAAACCCCCACCCTGGCATGTGCCCAGGATTCTGGAAATAAAGGAGGAAGATAGGAAAAATGGAGCAGCAGGGTGAGGGTCCAGTTTTATTATCGTGTGATGTAGTTAGGTGGGACAAGGATGCTGGCACAAGTGGAAGTTAATGCTGCTCTTGCAAATTATGCATTGTCAGGAGATAAGTGCTGACAGTACTTCTATCTCTGTGTAGAAACTATCATTTTCATCCTTTTGACTTTGATTTTTATCCCATCCCTCTGCTACCAGAAGATAGGTTTCAGCTGCTGTTGCATCTCTCTCTTACTGCCCATGGGATATGAACATTAATCTCTCAAATCATGATCGAATCTTAATGTGTCTGCTCCCTTTAACTCCTTCTGCCCTTCACATCCTGTCTACTCACTGTTTAGCATGGCAACTACCATATCTACACTGTAGTCCCACTCTGTACCTTGGCATTCCTGTGAATGCAAGACAGATTTCAAACAGGTGAAAAAAGCCAACTCATTTCTGTCAGATATTTTATATTACTCTTTTTACAACAGAGAAATGCATGTGTGAAAGTCAGCCTGATATGTGACTATATATATATGTATATATATAATATATACAGACAATTGTAAGCTGCATGAGTATGCATGCATATAACTTACAACTATCTGTAACTTAGAAGTATAACCATGTAATTGCAGGGTCTGTTGCTAAGTGTTGTATTGCACACGTTTGGAAAGAAAGAATTCTCGGTTGAAGTACTCTGAATAGAGGTCACCATTCTGCTTATATTTAACCAAACTGTATTTTCAGTTTGAGAAATTATAGGAGAATTGAAAAAGTGGGTGATCTTTTCACATTTTCATATTGTGGGCAAACATTCTCTATCAGTCTTTCCTCTGCTTCTTTGTCAGGACGTAATGCCAGAGGTCCAAGTCTTAAAGCATATCTTCTAGATGCCTGAATAAACACCACTGCTGAAGAATATCAGGCAAATTAACATCTCCCAATGCTTTCATAACCTGAAATAAATATAAAAGTCATACTGAGACTGGTGCTATTCTGTTGTCTCAATTTCTCACCTCTCACACATTCTCAACATACTCAGGCATATTAAAACCTAATCAATATAAACCACTGACTATTAATATGTTAAAACTAGGAAGTTAGTAGCTGTGGAGTGAAGCATTTTGTTTAGGGAAAAAATGCCCAAATATAAAAAAAGACCTGAGATAAAAGATGCAGTTTTCTCCTTGGCATGATGCAGAAACTTGAATTTTCTGTCTAAAAGGGAAAATTTATGTACCCTCATCAGTCAGAAAAATAATGTACAGTTTCTTTGCTTTACTGGTCTACATGAAAAATAACACTGCAGCTGTCCAGTCAGAAAGCCTGGGATGCTCAGACCTAAGGTTCAAGACCAGAATAGCAGAAGGAAATATTTAGTGATGGAGATTATATTTAAGGATTTTGGTAGATGAGTGGGCTGTTTCTATGGGGATGCTGAAGTTGTAAAAGAAAATGTGTCAGAGAGGGTGGAATGACTGGTAGCCAACTAGAAGAAACCATCACCTGCATTAGCACAGGTTCCAGTTCAGCTTTATCTTTCATCTTCTGCTGTCATAGGCCTAGGGAAAATGCTACTTCTTTGTGTATATACCCTGTCCCAGTGCAGTAAAGATATGACATGTATGCTGACAAAGACTGCTTCCTTCACAGATGACATGACACTGTACCTCTTTTTCCCCTCACTTCTCTGTGACACTGCTGGGCTCCTACAGTTCAAGCTTTCACTGTTTGCAATAGCAGCCTTGCAAGTTTTGCTCCACAATGCCTTGCCTGGTGTTGATGCAATCATACTGCCCATATTCTCAGTCCTATCAAGGAAATAAATCAAAGACTCTGTGAAAGTAATTGTCTCATGGCTAACTATCAATCCGTGATAGATATCATTGACTTGAATGAACTCTGTTATTCAATCTCTATATACTTGTGTTTTGATTAGCAAGAAAGTGGGAAAGGTGCTAGTTACAAACATAAATATATGCTTCAATAAATTTCCCCAGTACAAATTTCAGTAAAAATGAAAACTGTCCTGGCTCTGACAAGCCAGACAGGGAAACCAGGGGCAAGGACTGAAAAAAACGCCTATGATCCTTCTAGCAACTGAATAGACAACCCTAAATCATCCACCCTCTACCTCAAGCCAAGCAAAATTAATATGACTGTATACAGGTCAGAGTGAAGTTCAACTTGGTCTACCCTTGGGATCCAGACAAGGGATGCAAACAATGTGCTGTATTACATAACAATCAAACATTTTCTTTAACCAGTATGACCAAAGTAGGGATAAAAAGGGGAACTTCCTTACAATACACTGCAAATTTTAAAAAATGTGGTCTCAAGAATGGTACAGCAGACAAAAAGGAAATAACTTCACTTAGATTTTCACTGGAACAGTGAATGTTACACTCCTTGAAGGGTGTTTTGGATTAGCCCTCACAGTGTCACCATTCTCACCTGATTCCCAGGGTCAAGTCTGCGATCCTCTGACTCAAAACAAGGATGTAATACAATGAACCTAAAGAAGAAAACAAAACAGGAGTGAAAGGTTAACAGCGAAGAAGGGCATCACCATGTTTTCCATAAACAGCTAATTACAGCTTTATGCCACTGGAAATATCTGCCACTTCCTGAAGTGAAGAAGATACTATTTTCTGCTGACACTTTCATGGCTTGACTGTATTGCTTACACTTAGCTGCTTTTAATAATCTGATACTTTGCTATGTCAAAACTTCTTTCATGTATGGATGAAGAAAGGGATAGAAGGAAGAATTTCTTTGGCTGTAGCCAAAGATCCTAAGCTGTTTGCTTTCATCTGCAGCCACAGTTAATTGTAAAACTTCCTAAAGTGTTCTATCCCCAGGGTACAATTAGTACAAGTTTCATCTTTTCTCAGTTTGTACCCACACAGTTCTTCCTGCTCACTGTTACTCTTAATTATGTGTTCCTTTTTTTTTCCTAATATTTTTTTCATATAATTAGTTTGAGATATCTCCACTCCCGGAGATATCTCGGCTCCTCCACTCCTGGAGATATCCTGGGCTCCTGCTCCCACTAGTTCCTAGTAGAGGACCTACCTCTTAAAATAGTTTTTGTTGACCCATCAAAACCCTTTTAATAATATTCAAATTGGTTCACTGAGTCCTTAACTGCCAGACAGCTGGCTAAATTGTAAAGGTCTTTTTAAACTAAGAGTTGAATTTTCAGCTGTTCATACCAATAAGCTCCCATTAAATCTAGGATCAAAACTTGATGCGGTAGCCTTGACATTTTTACCTTGAACTCTCAGGTAGTTATTTAAGGTCTTATTAAAAAAAAAAATCTGATTATTAGATGTTGTTATAAATTACTAATTATTGCTAACAACAGTAATAATAATAGTAACAACAAGAGGGTATTAGAATGCTTCCTCTGGGCCAGATGGCATTTTCTGTCACACCCTGCTTGAGTATCAGAAAATTTAATTAAATACCTTAGAATTTGATCAACTGTTTCCTGTATTTTAATTTACCAAACATAACACAAAGCTTTTTCCAGCCTTTTTCAGTTAAGTATGAAGCTAGTATGAAATCCAAACTACTTCTAGAAGAAAGTCATATATTAAGGTGGAATTCTTTTGTATTTTGATTGATGTTGACTGATCTACTGGGCAGAACTAACAGTGTGCTTATAGTCAGTTAATGAGTGGATATAAACAATTATACTCACAATTTGTGCAGCTTTTGTTCTGCATTCAAAAAAAAGACCTACGTTTTAATTGCTAAACAAATTGTTTACTTATTTCTGTTATGTCAGTACTAGTGATGCAGGCAAAACTAGGTCTTCAGATACAGGTATAAAAATCTTAGGGAAATGAATGAGAGTGATACCTATTGTTTTCTGCAAAAAATAAAAATATTTTGCCCATAAAAAAACTCGTGAAATATTGCATTAGATATATAAATTGATATGTATTAGTGACAAACATCAAGATTGCATACAGAACTGTCAGTTTGCACAGTCCTGATTCAACTGTGTGATAGAGTATATCACAGTGACTTCTTCAGTAGGAGCTTTCCTCATGAGAAACATTATCCATTTTTCAGTACGCAGTTTTAACATTCGTGTGCTTGTATGTGGTATTTCTAAATTTTAATACCCAAATTTTCCTGTTGCCTTTCTCCTGCTTTAGTAAGTTTGCTCTCACAGCCTCTCTTTTTCAGAAAAACATTTACTTGAAAGCTAACTTGGATTTTAAAGAAGTAGAGGGTGCGGATTTGATCTAATACCAAAAATAGGGGGCAGGGCAAATATCTGGAATTCATCAGGGGGTTGGGCAAAATCTAGCTCACCCTGAAAATATTGCTATATAGAAGAATTAGGGCTTCTTTGGTCCTGAGAAATGCTGTCCATGCCATCTGCTCAATGGGGCAATGTGGCTGCCAGAGAAAAATGTTACTGGCTCTTTGAATCAGCAGCAAAGATTTGACTTCCTACCCAATGCTTGAGCTGAATATGCTTAAGGGCTAAATAACGTCTCAACAATTTTCAAACCACGAACCAAACTGTGTTGGATCACCTAAGTCAGGTTCCTGTAAAGCTGTGGATGATGTAACACATTCACTTATGTGGTATAGCTGAACTTACATAAATAATATGCTTTATATTTTTCTTTTCATCTTCCAAAATGGTTGATTCTAAATAGGAATAGCCTTCTTAGAGGTGCTGATCTGAAACACTAACTTATTGCTGTAGTCACAGTATTAATGACTTTTTAAATACAGTTCAAAAGACAGTGGGACTAGGTTCTGCTGCTATCCTTTCATTAGCAAGTAACTGCACAAAGGAAAAAAGTTCTGTTGATGCCTTTGGTTTAATACAGTCCACTCGCTATAGACACTTCCTTAGAGATAATGGCACGATTTTATTGCAAGGGACAACTAGCAAAAGCAACAGTTTGTCAAGTAGTGCAGTGAGATCTCTGCTGCTGAAAGTTTTAAGTTCAAAATCTACTCTCATAAAAATAGATTAAAGAAAGAGAAGTCCTTTGATTTGATTACCAATAATCAGCCAAGGCATGTGTGATTCATGTAATCTATGAGCAAGTAGCAGACGTTGGGTTTTTTTGTCATTTTCTTGATGAAACATGGATAAACACATTACAATATTACAGTTTTAATCTCTGATTCGACATTCAACAATTACAAACAATAGAAGTCATTTATATACTCTGTAGTACTTACGAGGAGTAACAATAGACATCAATAGACATCTGAGTATTTCAGAAAAAAATCAGTACTTATTAGGAGTCAATGCATAGGTTTATGTCTTCTGAGTACTAAGGTAAATCATGTCTGCTGGTGGTGGTGGTGATGACTAAATAGGGAACCAGAAAGAGAAATCAATGATTAAAAAAACATTTTAAGTGATAACATTTTCTCTTTTTTTCTATCTTTAGAATTTCACAAGTTATGGTAATGACAGCAGCGTCAGTGTGTCTCCATTTGTAGTGCTGGATGACTTGGCAAAATACAGCCATTATACTTTGTGGTTAACTGCAAGCACAGCATTTGGAGATGGAAACAAAACCAGCGAAAAAATAGAAGTGTATACAGATCAGGATAGTAAGTTAATAACTTTGTTAGTGCTCATTGTATATCTATCAGTGCTTTTATTAAATATTTATTAAATATTCTCTAACTTAAAAATTCTTTTACTGTTATGATGGCAAAGTTTAAAAAATACCATTTACTGTAGTTTTCAATGCTGCAATATTTATCTTTGCAAGGAAGGCATTTTGATCTGAGTCTTTGAAGTACTAAGAACATAGAGCACAAGCCTCTGTGGATACAAGCAATAAGATTATTGTCTTAAGCTTTCATTAGACTCTTTTCCTAAACAGATTTAACAGCAATGATTATTCATATTTGCCTTCAACTATTTTGCTTTTGGTACTGAAATGCAAATTAATTTTAAAAGTTGTAAAAAATATTACAACTAACATTTTCAGACTAATTATATTTTGAACAGTTATTTCTGGTTGGGGTTTGGATGTTTTATTACTGTAATCCATGCATTTAATTTTTTGCTTATTATCTCTCATAGTCCCAGAAAGTTTTGTTGAAAATCTGGTCTATCAAAACATTTCCTCATCTTCTGTAAATGTAAGCTGGCTTCCACCATCCCAGCCAAATGGCTTAGTCTTCTTTCATGTTTCTCTAAGTTTAATGCAACTGGGAACAAGTAAGATATTATCTTTCCTTACTTACAACACGAGCATAATTTTTGATGATCTGGAGAAATATACTGATTACCTTCTGAAAATCATACCAGCCACTGATAAAGGATCTTCTGAACGGCATGCTCTAAGTCTTCATATAAGAACTGATGAAGATGGTAAGATTAAGATATTTTATTCATTCCTAAGGAAATGTATAAAAACCCCAAATAACTTTCAAAAAGAAAAAAAATTGTGTTTATTTATCTTGTTTCATTTAAAGTGTTTTTGTTATACAGTGACACAAACAATTGCTGCACATTTCAATGACCATGAAATAGAATTTTTCATTGTAACTCATATTTTTCTGAGATTATCCTTGTTTTTCTCTTTCTTCCTTCTTCATATAGTCCCAGAATCAGCTCCTGTAATCAAAACATTTTCAAATCTCTCAACTACCTCAGTTATGCTTTCATGGGACCCTCCTGTTAAGCCAAATGGTATTATAATACTTTATGATTTAAATCTATTTGGGCCAGAAAGGAATTACTCATTCTCTACCACCAATAATTTTATCATTTTGGAAGACCTTCTGCCATTCACATTGTACAGCATTTATGTAGCTGCCAGAACAATAAAAGGACCTGGTCCAACTGCTATGCTTCAGTTCTACACAGATGAATCAGGTGAGCAAATTCAATTGTAACCAGCTTCAAAATATCAGCCCTATGTAACTGCATCCATCTTAGATCTGACCATCAGACATGTTGGTATGGGGGATTAATTTTCCATTGGTCTGTGAGTGAAGAGCTTTCAGAAGAAGGAAACACTGCAAGGCAAGTGTTTTCTGAGTGCTCCTCCTCCTGTCACAGTGTGCAAGAGGAGGTCACATTCTGCATAGGATTACAAAAATAACTCCATGAAGAAATATCTTTTGCCTTTGGAATGTGTTATGGTTTGCAAAGTGTCAGGGATTTTGAAGCAAGCAACAGTACCTTTCTCTTCATCCCCCCATGTAATTGAAAAATGATAAAACATGGAAATATTTCTGACACATTCACACAGTTCTCTTTTACATGGACCTCCTCTCCTCTGCATGGTAAATTACACATCTTTTAAATATATGATGACTTGTGCTCCATATATGGTGTAGAAATCAAAATATATCGCATTCCAGTTATGTATGTAATATGACTTCTGTTAAGTGTCTTAGTTCTGACAGTAGGGATGTTTAAGTGATTAACAGATTTGTTATATCTCTGAAGATCCCTTGCTGACCAAACATGTATTCTGGATAAGTGGAATTTGTTTCATGTCAAAGAGGAAGAAAAAAGGTTGAAATAGCAATGAAGTACTGTTAGCTTGAGTTCAGATACAAATGTTGACAAAAGCACCTATATTCTCCTACATGTCCAAAGTGTATTGTTTTGCCTGGATTATTTGTGATTTAGAACTCAATAGCATTTCTCTTTTTGCAGTGCCATTAGCTCCACCCCAGAATTTGACCATTATCAACTACACCGCAGATTCTGTGTGGCTGAAATGGGATCCAAGTCCCCAGTCAAATGGTGTTATTATGAGATATAATTTTAAGATTTATCAAAACAACACTGAAAAACTATTTTTTTGGGTATGTTTATAATTAAGAGTGTATAATATTTTAAAATATTTTTTCATGTTTTAGGAAAAAAAAAAGATATGGCAAATATTTTAAATGTCTGTTATGCTCCTAGAATTAAGAATCTCCTGTAAGTTCCTATTTGCTAAGACAGTTTGTTTTCCTTCCCACCATACCTGTAATTCAATTTTTCAAATTAAACAGGAAAATTGTTAGACTTTAATGTGCTTTGAGTTTCTAATATTTCATTAACGGTGAGATTTATTAATCTTAATTTGTATTTTAGTGTAAGATTGATGTTAGAAAATGACAGAAGTTACTTGCTTTGTGGCTACTTTTTTTAGTTATTTAGTACCCACGGACTTACAGCAATTCCTAATCATCTTAAAAAATAGTAAAAAATGTTCAGAGTTTAACTGTCTTCATAAAAAAAAAAAAAGCAGAATAAGAACTGAGTAAATTGTAGCTGAAATAGATGGTATATAAATGGTCAGGGCCAGGTTGGGTGGAGCTCTGAGTACCATGGTCTGATGGAAGATTCCCTGCTCACAGTATGGGGGTTGGAACTCAATGATCTTTAAAGTTCCTTCCAACCGAAACCATCCTATGAACCTAATTTTATGATATATAAGATTTGATCAAGGCTTAAATCTGATTGCTTGGGTGGCCTCAAGAAATGCTCCATGAATTGCAAAGGCAGCAAGCTGATATCAGGATGGCATCTCAAGCTTAGAAACTATATAGTGAGTCCTGTTCATCCGAGATGCTTGTAAAAGCTGCAGGAAAAAACATTGCTGCAGTGATGTTTTTTCTGTTATGCCCCATTGTGGAAGGAAGTGCTGGCATCATCCCAATTTCTTCCATAATGTTTGAAAGGCCATGATGCACATATGGAAGAGGAACTGTGGATTCTACAGACAGCTACCCTTTGGAAACACATTCTTTGGGTATTTATAGAAACTACCAAAGATGTGTCCATCTGAGGCAGTCTCAAACTAAATTAGAATAGAGAAACTGGTTGAAGCACTTGAATGTGTCAGCTATGCCCTACATTTCTTCAGGTTTTGTAGTGTTTTATGTGCAAGAAATTTGATTTAGGTTGTGGCAGCAAGGCAGAGAAAGAAATTTATATAGGAATACTGTATTTAGGTACCATAATTCCCCGATAATTTGTATCCCACAAGATGTTTACCAGAGTCTTTTGCTGAAATTGAGCTCCTTCCCTGATGTTATTATAGTCTTAGCATTTAAACAACTATGCCTTTTGTGGTGAGGAAAAAACAGATCCAAGGAATTGAGCTGTGGGTTTTAGCTTTTTTTTTTTTTTTAAAAAAAACCCTCCTCGTCAATCTATGTAGAAGCTATGACCCATGACCTCTTCCACTGCAGAGGTGTGTAAGGAAGTAGAAGGTGAGAGGGGTTGATGTGAAGCTGGAAATAGTTTTCAGTATTTGACTGAAAGCTACTCAGAGTGGAAGAGACAAAACCATGGCTGTAAATCTTCTGTTCATTTCAGTAAGTTCAAGGTGAATGCCTCAGTGTTTCTAGAGATTAGTTGTGTACTAATACTATTTCTTTCCTTAAGAACATTTCAGGTTCAGACCATGAGACAAACCTGGTTGGATTAGAACCATACAGCCCCTATTTTATCAGTGTCTCTGCATTTACCAAGCTTGGGAATGGCAATCAATTCAGTAATGCTGTCCAATTTACAACAATGGAATCAGGTTAGATGTGACTTTTTCTAAGCTGCAGTTCTGATGGTTTTAAATATATTTATATTTATTTTCCTTCTATGGCTGAACAAAAGAAAATTTTTAATATTTTTTATATTTTCTTTCTTTCCAAAGAAAATATATCCTAACATTATCTCATTGTCTCTTGCCTGTGTAGCACCAATTCACATCCTATTGTAGACTGAGCTTGAAGTCTGATTTCGGAAGTGTAGAATTAAAAATGTCCTCATCTGAAATGAGAGGCTTATATGGCTACTATAAATCTTTTAATAGCAACACAGATAAAGGGAGGAAAATTAGATAGGTATCAGTCTTTGCAGATCAAAGCAGTAATTCATATCCCTGTGAAAATAACTGAAACATTAGCAGTATCAAAAGCAGCTGGAAAAAAGATTGGCAAATGAACTGCAAATTATATTTGACAAATAGAAAATTTTACCTTTTTTATATAATTTTTTTTAGGAAGGAAGCTGGCCGCTAAAAGTGAAATAGTTAACATTCACTAAAGAGAGCCTGTGGGCTTGTGAAACTGGCCAGTTTTGTTGTGCAAAACTGTAGCTCCTTTGCCAGGTCAGAACAACCCCCAGGCTCTGTAGGAGCTGCCAGTGCCAGGGGACAAGCATGCTCCCGTGTTACTTTACACTGTTAGCAAAGGGAGCAGACCTCAAAATAAAAAGATCCCCTATGATGACCACAGGTTTGCTAAGATCATGCTTCCAGTCAAAGATTCTTTCCAGAACCTGTAAAGCAGAGGTTCTGGGAGAAAGTTATGCTGTTTATTGTACTGAAGAGTTACAACATGGTCAGAAATCTGGACCATGACTGAGCTGGTTCCATTTGGCTGTTGAACCCCTGCAGCTGAAGGTGGTCCTCCTCAAGAGCTATGATCATCCATCAGTTGTTTCATTTCATGACTGACATTCCATAGCTATGGTACTTTCTTCAGTTTTCTTTAACCAATCGTTCATAAATAATTTCTCTATTTTCAACATTATAATATTTTCTACCTTCATTAATTCTTTATCAGCATTTAAAAAAATTCTTCTGCTGGAACGTGCAAATGAATGGGGAACAGTAAATTAAAAGAATTGATATGACAGCTCTGAAACCTGCCCAGTGGTTTCTGTACAGACAAGTGTGATATAGTGCCTGAAAGAAGGCTGACAGATAAATAAGGAAAAAGATAAATAAGGAACTTCTGCTGTTGATGTTGTTGCTGTGTATATGGAGTAGGTATATGGAGTATGCATACTGTGTATGTTATAGTACACTGTATTTAAAAAAAAATGGGGAAAATTCAAGCAAAAAGTTTTTGTTGGGAAAACAAAACTGAAGAACACAATTAGGAAGAAGCCAGACAGATGGCCTCCTCTGTCTCAAGTACTAACGTCAGTCGCATTCATAGTAGTTGGAAATGAACAATCTGATTAGGACAAAGTCATATTTTTGTTCTTTCAAAATGTTGGTTTTTTTTTTCTTATTAATTTGACACTGCAGTGTTTGACTCTTGCTATGAACATTGGGTCTACTTCTCTAGTGATATTGTTCTTTGATTACAATTTTAATTGTGTATGAATGTTAATCTTTGGTCCTTGTGTATCCTTTAAGTGCCAGATGCTGTACAGAACATTCGTTGTATTGCAACGAGTTGGCAATCAATCCTGGTGCAGTGGGACCCTCCTGCTTCAGCCAACGGTGTAATTACACATTACATCATAGCAGTTGAAGGAAATTCTACAAATTTTTCATCCTATGATACATGGCATACTTTTAGAAATCTGCTTTCCAATGTTACTTATCAAATTAAAATAAAAGCTGCAACATCTGCTGGTGATGGTGAAGAGCAGATATGCAATGCCAGTACCCTTCCAGAAAAAGGTAAACAATCATTCAAGTTAGTTTTTTTGTTTAATTTAAATGATGACTATGGAACAAGCAGACATGAAAAACTCCTTCAATACAGGAAGTAAATTATTCTGTTGTTTGAATTTCTTGCTAACAGTGAATGAAGAGAAACAGGGCTTCCTCTTTCTCCTGTTTTAGAACACACCTAGTGATGAGAATAAATTGTCATTTTGAAAAGCACAGCAAGGACTCATTTTTCTCTGTGAGTTTGAATAGTTATTTTATTAGTTTATGATCACCTATTTCTTGTCTAATAATATCTGCCTTGTTCCTAGTGTATTTAGCATATTTGAGACTGTATGTCTGAAAAACTTTTGAGAGTGAAATTTTTGTTGTTTTGCTTTTAATAACTGAAAGTGTATGGATTCATTGACAATAAAGGTGTTCAGAATTCAGGAAACTGAGAAGAATTTAGCCTCTACAAGCAAACTTCATAACTTTTCATGGATAGGACTTTTTAGAACAAGAAAGAAAATTGTGAGCTAAATTCAAAGAAAAATGTAGCCAGGTTTTCTGGCATTGAAATGAAAAATTGTTAGCCAAAGTCTTTCTTCCTTTTTCTCTCCACACACACACTTCACATTTCACCTAATCTTGGCAGTGCTTTCACTTGACATGTGAAACATGGAGATATTCTGTGCAAAATAGGGTTAATTCTAGCTATATACCTATCTTCTAAACTGAAAGTGGAAAGGAGCTCATATCTGAATCCAGAGAGCAAAGGCCTGTTTCAGTCCTCCAGGGATGATTTTTACTCTTGGGACTGTTTCTTGGGATTTTTTTCCTCTTTGATGATAGTTAAATATAAAAATTAAAAAAAAATATATGTTAAGCAAGAAACATCCATATAAGATTTCACTTTTCTACTAAATTATATAAGAAATTATTGCACTTAGCTCTTTCTTTTGTGTTCTCTTAAGTGACATCAGCTTATACAATGGGGTTGAGGAGGTCTCTATTTCAGAAAAACTGGATAATTAGAAAACACAGGGGTGGGATGGAGGAGCACAACTGTACCCCTTGAGGCTTAAAAATCAAACCTAGATTTTGTAATACTTTATTATTAAGTTTTTGAATAACTTAAAAGATGAGTTTCAGCAGTCATTCTCATATATAGTTCAACTGAGAGTGAATTCTCCCAGATCTGTCAAATAATAAACACAAGAATCTGTGTCAGCAGCAAGACAAATGGAGGTTCAGAATGAAAAATGGAGGGGAGCAGCTCAGCTATGCAGACGTGAGCTTGGAGGAGATCAGACATCGAACTTGGAGATCAGACTTACCCTTACTCTTAGACTTCCTGTTGCTAACTTCCTGAGTGGCATGCACCTCCACTGGATCCCTCCTGCCCAAAAAGCCTTGGTCTCCCATTATGAGCTTTGATTTCCACACTTCTTAAAATTAGATTTGTGGATGTGCATGTCTGAATGAATCTAGATCACGTCTGTGTTTCCAGCTGAACTACTGCTGCTTTGGTTCCAGATCAAATGGATGAGCTCCACATAAGGACATGTGCCCCTTGCTGGCATATTTTGGCCAACACTGTGAACATAGCCAGGGTTGTACTTTGATGATTGCCCCTCCTCATGGTACAGTCTATCCCCCTAAAGCCTGGTCACATCTGTTATTTGAACTATGACGTGGCACATTCGTACACATTTCTGATGAAACTTTCTGTCTAAATTGGCTTCCTCATCAACAGTACCCCTACAAATGCTGCCAGTTTGTAATCCCTGCTGGTCCCCTTCTGTCCAGAACTATGGCAATTTAGACTGGTTCATCTGTCCTCTTGTTTGCTCAGAAACTTCTGCTCATCAGCAGGGCTCAAAATCCAATTTTGAAAAGACAAAGACATTGTTTAAGTATTAGACACGAGCATACCCCTACACAACATTTTACAGTGTTGGCTGGAAGTAATGTACTGAGCTGAGCTGCTATGCTCAACGTTAGATGAGTGTGCTCCTGGATTTCTCAAATGCAGTCAGAACACTCAAAACTTTCCTTTACACCATGGCTGCTGAACAGCCAAACCTCAGAGCTAGAGCAAGACTGAACCTGGGGGTGGAGTTCAGACTTGGAGATAGTTGCATAGGAGGCATGGTACCCTCTGGTAACAGGAGATTTCCCAGGTGCTTCACATCTTGGAGAATGGGGGAAAGGCTTCTAGCAGTGTTAAAGAAGCCTGAAACCTGAGAAAGTTAATTGTTAGGATTTCTGAAAAATTTGGGATTGGCTATAAATTAGTCCTTGAGGAAAGACTGAGAAAACTGTGGATTAAGCCTGAGCTTTAGGGTTTGACTGGTAGTGTCTCATGGTCCATGTTACAAAGGGTTGTGCTGGCAGGGGAAAAAGCCCAAACCAGTCTTTATTTTGTAACAATATTTTTTCTATCTGTCTTATCACTGGGAGTTTTTCTAAGTGAAGGATTTATACTACAACACATGTCCTTTTTGCCACAAACTCTGCACTGACCCTTTCCTGCTGTGTCGTTGCTTAGTCATATTTACAACAAACATTATTAGGACATTTCCTTAGCTGTGTGTTTGCACGAATTGTTTTGTAGTGACTGGATACTAGGAATTGGAGATTCATGGATGGAAATGGAAACAGTTTTATAGCTGTTGTCAGCTTCTTATTTATGGTGGTCTAAGATTAGTCACAGAATATGTAGCCAGGACTGAGTCACTTGCAATGCATTTATTTCTGACATAAAGTGAAATCGAATTTGGCTCAGTGTCTCCCTGCATAGCATTTGACCTTTAAATTCTTGGCAAGATTATTTGCCTTTTTTGAGGTAAATTTGTTCATATATGGGTACAATTAAACATGAATCATGAAGCTTAAATTTATGAGGAGATTAGTAGTGTTTTGAGTCTAATCTAGCTCCATTGTCATGGTAAACCACCTCTGCCAGGCTGCAATATGTTATAAAAGCTGTCAGCTTTGTAGTGATAGTATTAGTTTGTGATTAAATACATTATAAGGGATATGAAAGATAATATAGTATACATATGCATGCATAAATGAGTTAGGATTTTATGACTGAATAGATATCTTTGGATTATTTTCAAGATAATGCACATACTAAAATGAAATTTCATTAAGCTTGAGTGGATTTTTAGAAGCAAGAGACAGCCATAAAATAGTAGGAAATTTCTCCAAAAGTCACACTAAAGCTGTGAATATTCAGTTAACTCACAAATCTGGGGCAAGTGTAACACTCATTCAGTTTACAATAAAAATAGAACAATTAAAAAGCCACTTGGGGATATCCAAAGCATGAATAATAAAAAGAAAATTACTTCTGCTTCAATTTTTTTCATTTAGATTTTTCTTTATAGACTATTCATTGTTTTCTGAGAATATTAATCATATTGATTGCAGTGTTAAGACATACAGAGTAATTCCCCTACTTCTCCCCCTTACTGCTAGCCATACCTTATATACCTTAACACAATCTTAGAAGAGGTTGAGGCTCCCACTGCACTCTTTACCGTTTGTTTTCTGCTAAACAGAGATTCATTCATATCTTACATTTAAAAGAAATATGGCTAGAAATTTGTCCAAAAAGCATTTTTTCATTTTATCTGGGCTTCATTTTCCAGGCCTTGTGAATAAAGAGTAGTGCCTAAAGGAATTAGTGATGGGAAAGTTTCTTAGGTCTCATAGTGTGGAGGTGGCAAATTAGCATCATCTTTTGTTGCATGTGCACAAAATATCCTTCTCTCTGAACAAAACGTTTTTACTCTCTGCACACGGAACACTTTAAAGTTCTGGATTTACATCTCCAGTATGGAGGCTTCCACTGGAAAATGTGAGCTTTTTTTAATCAAGACCTCTGAGAAGCACAAAACATAGCAAGAGTTTAAAGCCATCTTCTCATCCAAGGAAATGCTGTTTCCTTGACCATAAATCCTTTTCTCAGGATCTGGCAGTTCATGACAGCTCTGAGCTGGAGTTACATGGTTTTCCTCATTAAGTAGTGACAAAAATGACAGATGACCGTGATGCACTGGAAGAGTATTTAAACCCATGCCCTCAAGTGGTTCTTAGGGCTGCAAGTAAGATGTGCAGTGCAGGTGTGTTGCCCTGGTTATCCTGAATAATCAGCCTGCTGCAGAACCACTGTATTGGAAATGGCAGAGCTTCAGCGTCCCCTGTGCAGAAAAGGGCTGTGTGTTTCACGTATTTAATCCCTGCTACAAGTTCACATTTAGAGACTGTGTTAAAGAAAAATCATCAAAGAATTGCAGAGAGAATTAGGAATAAGAATCCTTGAAACACTTTTTTCCAAGATGACTAATTTTTTTCCCAGATGTAATTTTCTTTATGTAATATGGATTGCTTTGCATCTTCCGATTAGTTGTTTGGTCCAAATTTAAGTAAATGGCTTTGAGGTTGATGGCAAATCTTCACTAGAAAAATGCAGTATCACTTTGTTTCTGCCAATGAAATTGTACAGATATTATTTTTTACAAGAGGATTGATAAAAATAGAGCATTTATATAGTATAGGATAAAGGAATTTTTGTCTTTTTTGTAGGGACTAGGTCAACTCTGCATTAATATATAAGAAATAGTGGTAGCATACATGTACAAAGCTGACATGGATAGCATCTACAGGTCAAATACAATGTTTACTGAAAAGCAGACAGTGTTTTAGTTTAATAGAAAGCTGAACATTTAAGACTTGAATACAGGCAGCTTTTCACTACTTCTCTTTTTAGCTTAAAGAACTGCATTTCTCTCTAGAGTTGCATGATTTGAAATTTCAGTACTTAGATCCCACAATAGGAGACTGAGTTTTCTAATGTGCTAAGGACTGAGAAACATGGTCCAGAGAGGCTCTTTTAAGACGTGCTCTCAACTGTGCAATTTCCTTTAAAGCATGTCTGATAATGTCAGTCCCAAGTCATGGGAAAAATAGTCTACAGTTTTTTGCATTTTTATGTTAGCAAAATAATTTGGGTCCTATTCATGATGTACTTATTCATACTGAGCAGGAGTTTATGTCATGATGAGTCCTCCTGAAGTTAGCATTCTATACTCGATTAGTATTTAGAATGATCACGGTTATCAGTTTAACCCATGGAACTCATTTGTTTAACTAAGCTTTCAAAATTTACTAGAGATAATCAATACAGAATATTTCTTTTCTTTTCAGTTATTTCTATTTTCTGAAGACTTTTTTTGGTGTGTGCCCACTGCTGTCGGTTCTACTTTGTTCTTCACTTTGTTCCTATTGATGCTCTTAATACCGCCCAACAGACTTCTTGGCTGCCGCAGTTCTTTTAATCCAAACTCCAGCTACAAGCAGCTGTTCTGTAGGCAGACTTTTTTTTATTAACTTCGTTAGGAACTATGCCGTATCATATTACTGTCTTCTGTCCACAGCCTGTGCAGCTGTAGTTGTTGCTTTCCACAAAAGTCTCCACAGAAAGCCATAACCTCTTTTCTCATTAGATTTGTGTGTGTGTCCTTTGCTGCCCTTAGGTAATCTTTGCATTGTGAATAAGGGTTTTTCTACTGAGTGTTTTTGTTAGTTTAAACCCTCTCTACAGGCCAATTTCAACTTGATATGAGTCTTTACACTGTGCTAGTGTTTTTCTCTATCAAGAATTTCCTTTTATTTATGTTACCAAATAAAATTTTATCTCAGAGCAGTCCACCAGCTTTGGAAGAGCTGATTAGCATTGTAGCCAGACAAACATAAGGCCAAGATCTGCCAAACTAACTTCTATTTAGGTGTTTAACATTCCATCAACTTCACTGAGAGCTCAGGCACGTAAATAGGTTTTAGGAGCTTAAAATCCTATGTGGATCTGATATCAGTTACTTTTCATTGAAATTTAGGCATCATATGAACAATGGTAGATGAACCTGAAAATACCTCATTCCTCTTCCAGTCCAGAAACTGAATTCACCAGCATTTCATGATTAGCCTCTCTGCCAGCTCCCTGGCTGGCTTTCAGAAGCTGAATTAGAAGCAATTAAATGGAAAATCAGGTAGAGTGCATCGCACCAAATGTTTCAGGCTTAGAAAAACTCCCTAATCCCAGAGACAGTTGAATTATAGCAAACATTAATACAATAGAAAAAGACTATGAGTTATGTAATGAGACTTGAGGGATCTTATGTATGATTCTTGGGAAATTTAAACTTGGGATTAGGAAGAGAATTCCCACTAGCTGATCAGAGCAGAGTCCTCTGCAATTAGTATCTTAAATACCACAATCACAACCTTTTTCATGCCTTTCTTTCAGTACGCTTCTCTGGAAATATGGATTAATAATACAATTCCCATTAGGCACATATCAGATTGTCAGTGTGTAAGAATTGATAATAAATCTTTATAGAGTTCCAATGTAACCTGAAATAATAATTTAAAAATATGCAGTTTCTGGTTTCCATAATTTTTAGTGTGAACAGTGATCACTTCATCATAGTTAAGTCATGTTTAGAAAATTCAGACAAGCTGCATGATTACTCTAGGAAGCATGGAAAAGTTTGTTCAAATCAGTACCATCTGTGGACAAAAAAATTTGGGGGAGTTTTAGTCATTCTTGAGGAATGGAAATCTGATTCTCCATGCTAGAGTAATTGTAATCCTCTTTGTATCTGTAACCCAATAGCATAGCTGTCTTGAAATTGTCTCTGAACACAATCACCAAGTCCAAGAGATACTGTGCCACTGGGTGTCACTGCTCTTCTCTGTGGTTCTAGGACTAAATCTTTTGATCTGTTCCAGTTTCAGGTCATATCTGTTCATTTATTCTAGTGAGTGATTACATTTATGTTTGATTTGTCTGTGTAAGGAAGGAGACAAAATTAGCTTGATTTTAAACTGACTAATGTTTAAGGCTCTGATTCCATTTTAAAGATCTGTCTAGGCAATGACAGAAAATTTTACTGTGAATTCTGCCGACTGACTCTTGATTTTTAGGTTCAAAATATTTTGTTTATATGGATCTTCATGAATTGGAAAAATGACAACAAGGAATAGTTATCAGAGCTTTGTATGAAAGAAGAAATGCTGGTCTGATTGTCTGCTATCTGGATACCTGCAAGTTTATCTTTAAAAATGATGGTTCTCATGTAGTGTTACTTACTGGGCTAATCACAGATTAGCCTTGTGAACATAATGTGGATCGGCACCCTCAGCAGTCAGTGGGAAAAAGGACAGATAGAAAGAGAAACATCATTTCTCCACCCTCCATTCTTCCCCCACTTTCAGTGAATTTGTCTCTCCAAATACAAGGAAATGTCATGGAGGCTGGATTTATTAGAATTTTGTTAGTCTGTGAGAGAGCCCACAAATCAGAGCCACCATAATTTTGCCAGATATAATTTCTAGTTTTATGAAAGCCAAGTGTCTTTTTCTTCTTTACTGCAAAATTGTGAACTCTCAGTTATTTTTGGTATCATCATCCATGTTGAAAATAAGGGAACAAGGCACTCTCCTTAAGAAGGAAAGGCCATCACAGTTTCAAGACCATGGGCACTGCTCTTCCTGTATCTGTGACCAGCCCCTTTAACCTGCCTTGTTTTAGGTGCAGAGCCAGGGCTCAACCAGCTGCACATTTGAGCAAGTGAAGATATATATTTCCACCTTCCTACTAACACCCAGCACCTAACCAGTTACTATCTGCTTTATGGCAAACCTTAGTTTCTGTATTGCAATAAAGCACAACAGTTAGTTTTCTATTCTATCCCACATTTTATCATTATCATATTTGAGTGTGTAAGAATTCATATTTTTGTAGTATCTTTACAGATACTAACACAGATATTAACAGAGTAGAAGATTTATGTAAGAAAAATACAGGTAAATACCTGTATTTTTCTACTAACCGTGTCATTTCTCTGCCTTTATTTTCCATAAACTAGTAGTCAAACTAGGACATATCTTGTAATTTACACAAATAGTTAATACAGTTTATAAATTTTTTATGAAAATGTTGCAGTGCTTTATTTTTTGTAAGTGGATAAACTAAGTATTACATCTCCAAATCTGAGTAATCAAGAATGGTACTGCATGTTTTGAGGTTTTTTACTAGTTTCTGTACTTATCTTCACGCTAATAACAACAGAGAAAAACATCTTTAATTTTGATAGCATGGAGTATAATGATGGAATCTGTCTTTAGCAAAGATTTTTTTATATAATTTGGTCTTGTTCTGTGTCTGGTTAGTGTGTTCTGTGTCTGGTTAGTTAGCAAGATGGGAGGCCTTGGGGCTGTTCCACGCTGTGATGTTGTGTACTCGTGCATGAGAGCTCAGTGGAAGAACAGGGAAAGGCCCATGGTTCTTTTTCTCTCTTGAAGACTCCACCTGCTTTGGGCTCATTTGAAAGAATTTTAATTTCTCAGCCTTTTCATCAACACAGCTCTGTCTGATTCAGAATTTACATTTCTTGTTAAACATCCATATTTAGTGGAGAAGTTTCAGCTTATTATATTGTGATGATTTTAGTAGACAAATTGTTGCAGACAAAAGTAAAGATCAGATATTCTCATAAGGCTGAAAGAAAAGAAAAAGGAGTGTTTTCTCTTTCTTCCTCAGTAACGTTAGTCTGAGATCCTTTTCTTCTTTATGTAAGCCTTGGGACTTCTTCAGTTTCAGTTTGAGGATGTATCGTGTTTTTCTTTTACCAGTGATACCTCTTCTCCCAAAGACTCTAAAGCACACTTTAAAGCTATGTGCACACAATGATTTCTGAGCTGATTTTTCTGCACAATTTTTGCCATAGAGAGTATTAGTATTATCTTACAGAGTCTTAGAGATAATATTAGCTTTCTCTATGACTATGTGATATAGCAAAAAACCATATGTTGCAACTAGTCTGTGAAATCTGGGAGTACACTGCTGATTCAATATAGACAGAGTACATGCGTGTACACATGCTTCTGTCTCATGGACATGAATATAATCTGCATATAAATAAATAGAAGCAAAGTTTGTGGGAAGTTTCTTTTTTATCTTTTATTCAGCTCTTTCTCTTAATGTTTTTGTAAAGCACTTCCATAACACTAGATAAACATATTGTGGGTTTTGATACTTTTCATTCAGAAGGGGAAACAGGAGACTTATGAAACCTCGACATCTTGTTTGAGGATTTCATATATTAGCAAGAGAGAGGGAGACACATCAGTATTTCTAAATGAGAGGTGAAGAATCACAGTTAGAACCCACAGTAAAAGATGCTATGGGTAGGCCAAAAATAACTTAGTGTAATATTCCCTCCATTAGTTGAGACATAACCCCAAAAGTAGCAATAGAAATGTCACACCTCTCAAAGCTGGTCCTACATGCCACACCTGAAAGAATTTTTCTTTATTTCAAAAACTATAGTAAATGTATGCCACCTAAATATGTACAGTGTTATTTAGGCCATTGGAAATATTGCTTATTAAAAACATGAAGTTGAACCTGAGTCTTTAGATATGCTTATTAAAATATTTTTTCAACAGCAGATAAAAATAGTATAGTTGCAATCACTTTTCATTCAAATTAAGGTATCTTACAAGTATTTTTGTCTGTAGTTCCTAGTGCTCCCAGGGATATTGTTTTTTCCAATGTGCAATCAACAAGTGTGACCTTGCATTGGAGATCACCAAAATCTATCCTTGGCTACTTTCAAAACTACAAGATTATTACACAGCTACAATCCATCCACTGCAGTGACTGGGAAACTATGGAATGTATTGAATATGAGATACATCAGTATTTACATGAAAATGTCATGGATGACTGGATAGAAGACACAGTATATGGACTGAAAAAATACAGATGGTACAGATTTGCCGTTGCTGCCAGTACAAATGTTGGTTATGGCAGTTCTTCACCTTGGATTTCAACTCAAACCCTTCCTGGCTGTAAGTAAGGCAGTCTGCCATGTCTCATAATGCTATAACAATGTCATGTTTATCTAAATCAGCAAGAATTCTTGGTAGAAGTTATTTCTTCATAGACCCACAATACTGGTAAAGTCAATAAGGATTTATAGTAACTCTTGACTTATTTTATATATATATATATATATATATAATATATATATATTTTTTTAATATAAATTGTGTGGTGTGTATACATACATAACACTGATTGATATTTCAATGTATTTTGTATACTTTTTTATATTTACTGCTTATCCAACAACAATTTCAATCCTCAGCCATACTACACATGTAGACTTGGTAAGTCCGAATTTTTGCTTGTGTGAGTTGATATGCCATTTTTCAACACAATTTCACCTGTAGGGTGTGCCAATGAAAAATTATTTTTTTAATTCTTTGACTAAAAGTCTGTTCACTAACATTGTAAAACTTTCCTGGAATTCTGTTGTGTGTTTTTGCCCATGGAATTTAAGCAATAGTTTCAGAGGATTAAGATTTCCTTCCAAAACCATATCCATCTCCAGAGTTTACTAATCAGAGTAGCCATGTAACATGTACAGGATAGCCATGACACATAGACTCTTGTACCTCAGCTGAGGATTTAAGTTCCCAAGTAAGAGAAGAGGTAGCTGTCATAAATAAGTCACAACTAAATTTTTTGAGATTAGGGGACATGAAACATAAATTATTTAGGCAGTTGTCATGGGGATATATGGCCTTCCCTACCAGTTTGCAGCCATCCTAGGATAAAGAATATCTGAGATCTGGCCTATAGCCTCTGTAGAGCAACCGAGAATCACCATGAATTGCCTGACTTAATTATAGCTCTTTCAGTAATTTCTCCTTACAAAGTAATGACAATAGAGCTACCAAGTACTTAAACAGCTGTGTACCAAGGACTACTCAATGGTCCAGATGTTTAGCTCTTCCCACTCATGTTTTTTATAATCATGTGATCTGAACACAGGAGGCTTTGGACACTGTGATAGTAAACATCATAACAGCCTGATTTTTTATAAAGCTCGGAAGTAGTCCTTGGATTGAGAAGTGCTGGAATCAGCTGTAGAGTCATTCTCATATGCACTTATTTTCTTTGCCCAGTAACTCTTATGGGGAAGTTCTGCCTGTAAATCAATGCAACATTTTAAATTAAGGAGAAGAAAAAAAAAAGAAAACCCAGATGAAGCAGAAAATAGATAACAGAAGTTCTGCAACTCTTGAGCCAGAAGCTCTGGGAAGATTTCTTACTATTAAATTGATAGAACTCAGCTGCTGATGTATGCAAATACTTTTCAAAAAATTGTTGCTGAGTTTTAAATAGTTAGGGATTTAAAATGGGATGGAGAAGCAGATAATGAAAACATATATAATTGCATAAATTTAGGATGCTTTTTATGATTTCCTCTTTGGACAGTGATGATCTGGAGTAAGAGAGAGCTAGTTTCCCATCCAGTCCCTCTCAGAAGATGTTGGTTAAAAGTATAAACATCTCAGTAGATGCACAAGCCCTTTCTACACCAATTCAGTGTCATTCTCAGTTGCAGGTCCTCTGTGTGTTCAATTAGATAGTTTAAAAGTGGTGGGGTCAAAGTTATGAAAGTTCCACCAGTTCTTCCAGCCCAAATGTCTGGAGCTGCTGACCTGTATCTGTGAGTTAAACTGGTGACACATCAGGAGAGAAGCTGCCTATAAAACACAGCGCTGTGGAGTCAAGGAATCATGGGCATTATGCCAAATGTCATGTCTGGACACTGGTTTTTTCTGTGGGGTAATGGCAATCACCTGAGGAGGAAAAAGAAGAGAAGGTGACATGACACATCTGGGTAGCCAGCTGGCAGCTCTGTCATGCTTCAGCAGTGCTGGGAGCCTCCATGAGCAGTGGCTGACCTTTAGCAAGGCCAGGTTTTCTAGGTACCTCGTACTTTTGAAAGCCTAGTTTTTAAAATTATTGTTAAACCCCCCCCTCAGTTCTGCTCTTTCTTTTGCAAAGGCTACAGACTGTATAAGGAAAGAGAAATTCAGAATGCACAAAGTCGATTTGGTACTCTGGGCAGCCTTGCAAAGTATATGCAGGAAACAGGTGTTGATCTCCCTCTGCTTGCCCTCATGGACAGGGCCAAGCATCCTCTGGATTAGCCTGCTGATACACAGCCAATATACATGGTCTGTTAGGGCTTTAGAGTGGTTAGCTGCTATGTAAAATACCCTGAGTACTTAGCCCATAAAATCTATGGGAGCTGTGTTTGCACATTTGAGGGCAGAAGTTAGGCAATGTTTCACTTGATTTTCAAGAATTGCCTCTTGACAATTTCTAAGACATTGCTTCTACCAAAGGTAAAGTTACCTTTGTTGTGAAATAATAGTTAAAGGATTTTTTCTTCATAATTCATTGGATTCTCAGAAATTTGTGTTTCTCTCAAGCCTAAAGATAATACTAAAGCATTGCATTCAGGAGGTTATTTATTATCATATTCAGGAGGAGCATTTAAGGTGAAAACAGTTAGACTCATTGCCCAGAATATAAAGAGAAGAAACTTCAAGAGCAGCAAAAATTACATAAAAGAAATCCTAGATGTTTTTTACAAGTTCTGAGGATTTGCTTGTTGTGCTAAAGCAGAAATACTTAATAATTCTGACTATCCAGTGAATAAAATAAGGATCTTAGCTGTTTATTTCAGTTGTTCATTATGAAGATAAATGTAAGGCTATAGGAGTTATTTTCAAGATTCTTTAACTCATCTGCAAGTTTCAAACAAAAATTATGGCAGGGTTCTGTACTGAGAGTGCTTATAGAGAAATAACATGTCTGTGAAAGTAACATGAATTGTAAGTACAGCCCAGTTCTCACATCATACAGATAAACTATTCAGCTTCTGTCTTGCATATTATCCTCACAGGAATTGTCTTACTCTCTCATAAAGTAGTGTGATGGCACCATTATTTCTTAGCTGATTGATTGCCCAAGAGCCAAATCTATTCTACAAGATTAAATATTTTCACCATAACTTAGATTTATATAGTTACCAGCACAGAAGATCACAATGTTGTGTCACAGTAAGGGAAAAAGCAAGAAATATTTTACATAGTTATGGAAACTTTGTTCCCTCACACCTGTGCTTACCCCAAGTTTTACTATTACATTTAAGAGGAGAATTAGATTGGCTGAACTTAGATTTTCTGAGAGAAAAATAATCGTGGAGGGTCACTGTTAGATGGAAAATGAATGACAGTGAGATCACTGACCCCATTTTGGATCTCATACAGTTACACAATGCAGAGCTTTTTTGGTAAACTGCCAAGTCCCCTAATGCCAGGATATACAGAGGTACAAAGGAAAATCCCAGATGTTCAAATGCCCCATGAAGGCTAGGACATGGAAGCATGGGGCAGAGGGTTATGCTTCTCTTTTTAGCGCCTTCTTTCCCAATCCCTGCTGATACTCAGTTGCTTGGTACTATTAAAGAAATGTTTCTGTGTGATGAAAAGTAATGAGATTTCATGTCTAGTTATGTGTTCTTTCTTCTGGAAAGCTTTATCTGGGACAACTTGTTTTTCTTTGCTTGTTACATTTCCAAAAGTAAATATTTGAAAATAATTATGGACTAATAAAAGATATAACTGTTTAAAATTATATGAAAATAACCTACATGATTAAAAATTAAATAACTGAAGCACATACCTAATTTTTGCTGGGAAAAGGAAAAAAAGAGCTGATCCTAACCAAACTGGCAAGCATGACTTTCTGTTAGAAAACTGGAGTATTCAGTCTTATTTTTGAGGATTATGCTAAATGATGGGCTACCCAGACTTATCTTCAAACTAACTCACTTAACTGCTGCCTTAAAATCAGGACACAGATGGATGGGAAAGATGACCCTGACCTCCATAAGACCCACATTCCTGTGCAAGGATAGAAGCATGATAATCAGGAAATGATGGTTATTAGTTACAGAAAATGCATTATTGTGAAAACCAGGAGAAAAGTGCTTATGAGAGGAAGTGATTGGATTATGGGGGAATGAGAGAATAAGACTAGGTCATTTCTCCAGAGTAAATTGCTGTGATTTATAAGAGAAAGGGGGTAGTGATATCATGGCTTCATATTGACCGGATTCATTTCACAAACAAACCTAAATCAGAATGCGGCCGTTACCCACTGACTCAAACACAGTTTTAAAAAAGATGTTTTTTGTAAAAGACATGAGACGTGTCAGACACCTTTCCTTTTGTGCTTTTCTCCCCAATTATACATGTTATTTCAGAAAATATTCCTACATTTCAGTATGATTTGGTTAATGTCTGATATTTTACTCTTCATAATGAAAAATAAACCAGGTATCAATGTACAGACATGCTTTAGATAAGTAACTTAAATATAGCATACTCAATCACAATTTTCTTGCAACTATCTACAAATATATCAAATATAAACTGCATATGGAAATTAACTGTATAAGTAACTGCAGACTGGATAATTTATAGATTAGATTATGCTTTAAAATTATTTCACACCATCTAATGCATAACTGCAGAGTCCAATATTTCTATTAAAAAAATGGAAAACTATTTTTGGAAACTTGGTTGATTTGAAAACTAAGGCTCAAGAAGCTATACATATATAATTTTATACTGTTTTTCAGAAATTTCATTTTGCAATAAAGCCAATAAATATCATTGCTGTAGTTGCTGGAAACACTGTTTACACTGAAAGATACTGTTTGGTAACAAGCCTGACATGCATTACCTGAAAATTTAAATTTGTGCTTATTCTAATTTTCAGGAAACTAGCTCGCCATTGTATTTTGTTTTATCTGTTGTAGCTTCCCACTTGGCAGCCAGCCTTCTCTGAGCTCTCTCCTCTTTTATCAGCCTTCATGTGCACTCATAGTTCATTCAGTTACACTCTTCAGTCGTTCCATGCTATTCACTATTTTTGGGGACTGCTTCCAATGGTTGAATTTGATCCTGCCTATAAAGACTCGTTTATTCCCGCTAATCCCAGCACAGGAATCTAATTTCTGTATCCAACACCCTAAACGCATCATAGGACCTTATCTAATCCCAAATATTTCTGTTTTATTCTGCAATGATGGTGCCGAATTTTCACCTCCATGGTGCAAAATTTTATTATTTTCCTCATTAATCTTTCACGCATAACTGAAACAGCTACATACTTCTTTCCATGTTCTTTTCCTTTTCCTAACCTGTGCTCTTCCTGAAGAATTAAGTAGCCTGCTATACCCTCCAATTTTTTTCCTCATTTAGCCCTCTTACCTTATGATTAATGGTGGCAAACTACATATTCATGTGTTAATGTTGTTTGAGAAAGAGACTGCATCTCCTGATTAGCATAGGTAGCTTTAGTAATTTTTAGAATACACTGTTAATGATAAGTATAATTTTGTGGTAGATTGAAAAGATGGCAGCATGAAGTCAAGTTCTGGAAATATGTACAAATATGTTGTTATTTTTTAACAGACTGTTCAGTGATACTTACTACACTTGCCTTTTTTTTTTAGTAGTAGTAGTAGTTCCAAAACCAAGGCACCCTGGAGCCAAGTTCTGTGATTATCTACAAATCTGTTGTCATTCTCTTCCAAATTTTATTTTCTTCAAATTTAAATTGTTATTATGAAAAAATAATACCATTTACTGAGAATTACTGAGTTGTTATTATGATTTCATTAATTTCTTATTCATTAATAAGAAATAGCAAGGTTAATTCACATATCACCTCAACAAATAGAAATTTTAGGGAAATCTCATTTCTTAATGTGAACATTCTTGCCCTCTTTCAATTCTTACCACTTTTTTTGTTTGGGTTCTCTGTAGTTTCTCAACATGTTAAGAATAAATTGAAAGAAAATGTAGAAAATTATTTCTACTCATACTTTCTGATACTGCTGGAAATTTTTTCTAGTATGACAGAATGTCTTTTCACAATTTCTTGTTCTTTGAATGATTCTTTTGACATAAATATATTATGCTTGTCTATTTGTATAAATATTTGCATATATTTTTCTTGTGTCATGTGAAATACTTTTAAAGAACTTGTAATTAAATAATCCTATAATCTCAATTTAAGATGAAGCTGTAGGCAATCCATAGTCTAGAAAGATTGTGGTTGCAATGAAAGATGTATTTCTAAATCTCACGGTGTGGCTTAAATCTGAAAAAAGAAGAAAAATTATAGTTATTTAAGCAGTGTGTAATCTTAATTGTGCGACAAAGTTTTATTTTCAAATCTCTACTGGCCTTTAAAATTATTCTGCGTTATTTTTTGCACACTTCCTTGGCCATGATTCATATATACATTTTTTCCTACAGCTCCAGATGGTCCTCCAGAAAATGTGACTGTTTTAGCTACATCTCCTCACAGTATTAATGTCAGCTGGAGCGAACCTGCCACCATTACGGGACCAATGAGCTACCTCATAGATGTTACCTCAGTAAGACAACTCTTACTCTTAGTGGTCATGCAGATCTTTGGGGATATCAATACCACAACAGATGTTCTTATAGAAATTGCAGGACAGACATAACTGGATTGAAAAACATATAATTGTGTCTATTTCCACATAAATTCCACAAAAGACTTAATTGTACATTTATTAGTTTATTAATGGGAGATAAATTAATTGCTTCATATTAAAAAGCATGTGCTAATAAGAGGCCTTGGAGGAAAAGAAAGTGTATCTATAAATGTACACAGGAAAACAGTAGTTGAGCTTTGTGGAAGTGGACCTCTTTTTAATCGTAATGACTTTTTCTTCTTCAAAGGATGGAAAGGTTCATCACAGTGATTTTACAAACCAAAGTGGAGAGCCTAGCAAAAGGAAATGACTTGTACAAAGCTACATGGCACCAAAGGGCAAACTTCAAAGTCAAACTAGATTTCCCACTTTGCACTGTGTTTCCCACTTTGTGCTGTGTTCATCAGATTAGCTGTGTTTTGGTAGCACAGTAATAACAGTTCTTTCTCCTTGACCTTTATAACCAAAAAAAAGCTGACATAAGAGAAAAACTCTAGTGGCTTTTCTCTTTTCATCCTCTACTGCACTTACAAAACTCCTTAAACCACTATTAATAAACCCCATTTCCTGCCCTGTGGCAAGATAGGTATCTTTCTAAGTTCAAGCACATGAGATGTAGGATATAGGTTCCATGTTCTGCCAGGAATTATACAGACAGGGCTATAAGTGAAAATAGGAAGTAGTTTACCAGACATTACTTAGCAAAAGTTGCTGTTCGCAGTTTCAAAAATTTTGAATCAGTCTGTTAGATAGTAGGAAAAAAATTAAAGTCTACTTCAAACTATTTAAGGTCTTTAAACAGAAAGTTTTCTGAGAAGAAAGTAAGACTATATGTGTATATTTAATTTTCCTGAATCTGTCATAAGAATTACAGATCTGTTAATATATTAATGCTGAGATATTTCTGCAACCAAAATGTCTAAGGTGATGAGTAAAAAAGACCAAATACTTTTAAGCTACTCAGAAAAGTTACAAGAGAGAGTAATGTGTAGTTCTGTAATTTTCTCTTCCCCTAAGTTCACTGAACAATATGTAGAGTGAAATCTGCCCAGTTCTTAATGTGCTTACTGCAGCAGTAGAATGGCAGGATGAAGGATGTACGACAAGGGCAGGACTTACAGAGGCGATTGCTTGGCCTGACGAGTAGGTCATTAAAAACAACACAAGTTTTATTTTCTCTCTAATAAAGTCAGAGAAGACTTCTTTCTTGTGAAAAATTCCTGTCATTTTTGACTAAACAGCAGTTTAGTACATCAGCAGGAAAACATTTCATGGTTTTTATAAAACTTAAAAATTCAGTTTTCAAAACTTGATTTTTTGGAGTTTAATATTTTATCAATTTGCATTGAAACCATTTCCTCTCTATCTGATAATTTCAAAATTATAAGTTATATAATCTCAATCTACACTTTGAAAATATTATAAATACCTTATCAATATAAGTTATAATAAAACTCCTGAAGGAAGATGATCTATGGAATGTTCCCGGTGAACTTACCAGCATTTGAAAGGAACTCAAAAATCTGTTTTAAATCTTCAGTTTGGAGGACCAATTTTGTTTTTACAAAGTGAGTTTTTTGGGGTTTTTTTCCAAGTATATTTCAGATAACCAGCTTTATGTTTATGGACTCCTGGTAATTAGATGTCTGTCTAATGATCAGTAACTACAGGTGCCAGCCAGTTCTGTAGAACTTCAGTAGACAAACCTATTCTTATTAAAGACCAATAAAGTTGTCACAATCTTTTTCAGTGAAATTTTTGGTATATATTTTATTGTCCCCGTGGGAAATTTTTATGAAGACTCCAAATTCCACAAACTTTCACTATGTATAGCTTTACTCATTTTTATTCTCAACTGAGTATCTTTAACTATTTATAAATATACATCATAGAACAGAATAACTCAGGTTTCTCCTCGATTATATACTAAAAGTTAATAATTAATATTCATAACTGAATGTCCTAGGATTCTGCTTAAATTACTAGGATGTGCCTTGCAATTTTAAGGATCAGAAAAGCTAAAAACTACTCCATTATTTTTCCTCCAAGTCATGTTTTAGTTTGTCTTACTGTCTACTATAATTAGAAATACTTCTGAATAAAATTTTCCTGGAAATGGGTAAGGAAAATGAAACATAACCATTAAACTTCATGAAGAATAGAAATACATTTAATGATGTAGTGTTGTGATTGTACTTGAGCTGTTGAATAAATATTTATATGCCAGATTTTTGATAGTCAGAAAAAAGAAAATGTTTCAGCTCTTCATGGCCATCCCAGGAAATGAATGTCTGTTTAATTCATCAGAAAGTTTAGTTCAGGTTAAATCTCAGTGGAGATATATGCCTATCTGTCAAATAAATGGTATGCTTGAACTATTCTAATGTTTTATCAGCTGCATTTAATACAGATTTTGTTCAGTAGGAAAACTACTGTACAGCTACCTAATTCTCTTTTCAAATTACACACTGAAGAAACAATAATAAAAACACTAACTGAAGCAGTGGGAATATACATAAATAGATGAAACACTAGAAAAAACCCCATTTTTCCCATTTTCTTGTATTTGAAGTTACCATTAGAAGTGATTAACTGGATATAAAGTCCAACACTGGAGATTTTTCTGCAGAACTGCAGGTTATTTGAGATGTAAGGATGAGAGGTATTCACAATGTAATCCAACCCATAGCCTGCTCTAACACAGAAACAAATGTACCTAAAATATTTCTCCAAAATTATTAATTATATTTTCATATAATATAATGAGTGCTGAAAATTGCTCAGCAGTAGATTATTTTAGTTTATAACTAAATTAATAGTCATGGTTTTAGTTATGTTTTTAGGTATATTATTGCAGATTGTGCAATTTTTAATTCTAGTTGGGTTTTGTGTAAGTAAAATTTCTGTTTGTATTTTTGTGAACACTGTAAGCAGTGGGTTATCTTCAATTTATTAACATCCTTTTTCATATTTTAAAGTTATTACTAGGTCCCCGATAATCCTCCCTTTCTTAGATTGAACCTCAAAGCTTTCCAGCTTTCCTAGCGGGAGAATGAATCCTTCCAACTCTCTCACAAAAAATAGTTCTATTAATATATCCAAAGAAGAATTGCACTTTCTGCTGTTGTATCAACATTATATATTGCTGCCCAACTTTCCAATTGTGTACCAAACAATCATCTGCCATATAGCTGCTCATCTTCTGGATCTTTGCCTAGTGTGATGCCTATTTCAGGCCATTATAATTGCCCTGGCCCAGTGTCTCCAAATTGTTTCCTGTTTGCTTGGCACGAGACAGCACCAACCAAAGAGCCCATTCCTTAACCACATACTACATGAAGTGCCAGAAAGGCAACACATGGGTTAGATGGGAATGTATTCTCCAGCACAGCTTTATACTCTTGGTATCCAGAAACTTCTTGTGAACCCTTCTATAAAACTAGTTAGGAAAGTGGAAGAATAAAGTTTAATAGGATGTTAAAATAATAATTTCCTGCTTTTGCTGTTTCAAGCCTTGTAACAACTTTTTATTTTACTATTTTTTTACAGGTGGATAATGACAACTATAAAGCTCAGTTTTTGAAGACAAATGAGGAGGATAAAGTCTTAGAAATTTCTGATTTGAAAGCATTTACAAGGTATTCTGTAGTGATCATTGCCTTTACGGGGGATGTTAATGCTGCACTGCTAGAAGGCAAGGCTAGTTCCCCAGTAACTGTCTCCACTTTTGAAGCAGGTTTGTAATTTTTTTCTGCTTTATATAGATGAAAATTCACAGTTTTTCTTTAATTTGACTCTAATTTGATCTGAGGACTTTGAACAAAAGGTGGGCTTTTAATACAGATTTGTCCTCACAATATTTTTTCTTTAATATTTAAAAAAGTGTCAGACAACAAAAAAGGGATGGTTATAAATACTAAGATTTACCTTTAGTTACACTAGGATGCTATGTTGCTCCATGTAAAATTTGGATATGTGGAACACAGCCAACTAGATAACTTCTATAACCAATGAAGAGAGAGGTTCTATCCATACATTATTAGCATGTATATACGAGATATTTGTCTTAGGCAGGGATGAATCCCTTGTGGAGGTACCTGTTAAGAGACCACTGAAAACTCTATACAACATCCTTGGTTTTGGTGCAAAATTAAAAAAATTAAGTGAAGTGAATCCTACCTTTATAAATGGTATCTGTGCAGGCATGAGGGCATTATCTATATATTTTCAGTGGGAGGAAGTTGCTAGTGAAAGCCCATAGGAAACTCTGCTTGGGTCAGCTGTTCCACAGATTCTAAACAATCTGGAGAATGAGCTCGATATTAAGGTGACATATGTAGATGATGCTGTTAAGTTAGTCAGAGAAATAAAACTGAGAGATGAGATGTTACAGAAAAGTAGATAGCATTTGCATTTTCTTAGACACTATAAATAGTACAAAAATATAAATATGTACATGGGGAAGATATAGTCCTAAAATAGGACTACATACATACATACATATCCTAACATATGTTACATACATAGATCATAGTTATGCTCTGTCTACTGTCTTTGCTGTTTTTGAATTATTTTCTGTTTAAACAAACAAGCAAAACACTAAGAATATTTTCTCAAGAGGTATTAAAGTTCTGTTCCATTCAAACTAATTATCACCTATGCATAAAACGTAATTACCTTATCTCTAGTGAGGTCTGCTGCAGAACAACTTTTTTAGTTACATACTCAGGTTAACAGCAGACATAAATGTACTACACAGTGATTTTATTTATGGTTTATCTTTCCTTTGATGTATGAAAATCCAAGGTCCATATTGATATGATACGATATGTGTGTGTGTGTATATACATATATGTATATATGTATTTCCAATGCTTTAACTACCTTAAATCCTAAGGATTTCATGAGTTATTTCTATCCCTGGAAGATGATATGCTCTTTTGCTATGGAAAAAGATTAAACTATGTAGTAGCTGGATCTATTCTGAGACAGACAGCATCCTATGGTACCTTTTCTGGTAGCCCTTTTCCTTATGTAAATAGGTGATACATTAGGAAGTGCAGTAACTTTAGAGAGGAACACTTATTTTTTTCCATCTCATCTTGTTTCATCTGGTTTGTACAGCTTAGCTTATGGCTTAGTTAGGACCAGTTGATACAGACTCACTCCAGGGAAGCCTCAGTAAGCATTTGTTATGGTACGGTATAAAAACCCTGGGAAATAGGACAACTGCATCTAAATCCTTGGCTGAGGGAATGTGCTTACCTTCCATCATTTGATTTCACTATTTAGAGGTCACGATACATACTTGTCTCCTCAGGTAGAGCAATAAATATTTAGCTGCCTGGAAAGAATGTTACAGCCTTTTCTTTCAGATAGGGACATTGGGAAAATGATTTATACCTTTGCTGTCTTGAGAATAAACTACTAGTATCAGCTACTACTATTTGACAAGAAACTGCCTCGAGGAAAAATACATGTTGTGCTTGTATCTGGGCATCAGTTAGTGGAAAAAAAAATTCTTAAAGGTTTAGTTGTGATAAGCAGAGACTTTTAAGAGCACAGTGGCTTGTTTGTATGTTGGGAGGGAGCTTGCTGGTAACAGAGGAATACTTTGCTGTTTTCAGAAAGGAATACTCACTGGCTCTTGTTTCTTGCTTGTCAGCCTGTGTAAGGATTTGTCTACCCCAGTTGTGTTTCAAGGTATAATGATGCTTTCAGGCTTTTTGAGTAGATAAACAGAAAAAAATTTTCTGAGTAGAGATTACTGAGTGTTATCTAATCATTATTTTAAAAGTCTGTAGCATTCAGTCCCATCATTAAGAAAATGATTTCAGTAGATATTTGACTTTTTATTGTGTTTATGAATATTTGCATAGGCAATAAGTATTTGAGAATTTTTAATAAAAACCAGAAAATTTCAACAAAATAATACTGAGATACAAAAAATATAATTTTAAGTTTTCAGGTTTTACTCTAATAGTAATAATAGTAAACTGATTAAGTGAGTCATTGAAATATTTATTTCAGTGCCTGAAGACCCACCTAACAACATAACTTTTCAGAAGATACCAGATGAAGTAACAAAATTCCAAGTAACATTTGTGCCACCATCTGAGCCAAATGGAAATATTCAAGTGTATCAAGCTATGGTTTACAATGAAGACGACCCTGCTGCCATCCAGATCCACAATCTTAGTGTGATTGAAAAAAAAGATCAGTCAGTCACTGCCATGATAGAAGGACTAAAAGGAGGACATACCTATAATGTCAGCGTAAGGACTGATACATTGCAGGGGGGAGGGTATTTTTTTTTCTTTGATATAAGTGTGAGAATAGTTTGAAACTTTGGCTGAATATGAGATTTTCATGCCAAGAATGTTAGCTGGGGCGCAAAGAGAGGGAAGTCTGAGGAACAAGGGGAGCAATGAAGAGGATAGAGTGAGTGGGAGTAGGATGTATCACTAGTCTGGATGATCAGTTCATGTGCTTAGCAGAGCAATTTGTGACACATAGTCACAAGCACAAGACTAAATTTCTCTCTTAATTCCAGTACTGGCATTTCTCACTGGACATGAAAGGTCCAGTTCTGCAAGGGGAGCTTGCTAGAAGTATGTGCATGAAGTACTTTCAAATAGTCAGAGACTGGGACATAGAGGAGGAAAGATCATTCTTTAAGTGAGCTTGCTTACTCCTTTTTCAAGGAGTATTATAAGCAATGAAGTGTTACCACACTTAAGATTTCAAAGCAATATAAAGTAAGTTCTAGCCTGCTGTGTATGACAGAAGGTGTGTTTCGGCATTCATTGTTGCTACAGATATATCCAGAACTGGCCAATATGAAGCTATTACAATACTCATTAAAACAAATCTTTGGTTTTTTTAAGGTGTATGCAATTAATGGTGCTGGTGCAGGGCCAAAAATTCAATTGAAAATAACCATGGATATCAAAGGTATGTGCCATAAAGTCCACTGTATCTGAATTTTCTATAAATTCTGAAGAAATTGCTCTTCCACCTGTGAGCACACAGCTATGTACCTTGAGCTATTATTTAGAGGTTGCATAATGTAGGAACAGCAATATGTAATTGATCTCCTTGAATTGTAGTGTTCAATTTTGCTGATCATTTGCTGTTTGTGCCAGAATCATACTGTAAAGCACATGCAGACTCATTGAAATAATTGTATCAGTTTCACTGTTTTAATTATCATTAGCAAACAGCTTAGAATATGATGCAGGAATAGCTAAGTACACAGTATCACAGTTGCCAAAATAAACAGTCATTGATTGATATTAATTGAAAAATTAAAACTCTCTCTTTTTATTGTTTTTTTCTTTTAATTGAAAATTATATATATAGGCACTTATCAGAATATAGTTTTTAGAGGCTTAAGACAATAAGTAGAACATTAACTTGTCCCTGAAAATATGCTGATGATTTTTTTTGCATAACTCAGCTGTGTGCCTGAATGATGTACCTGCAGTGAAAATATTGTAAAACAGAACTCTGTGGTATATCTTTGCTTAAAAACAGAACCGCCAAGGCCCAAAAAGAAACCAGCACCAGTTTATGATACCAATGGAGCATTACTTGTTACTGCTACAACAATTACAATCCGAATGCCAATATGTTATTACAGTGATGATCATGGCCCTATCAAGAAGATACAAGTTCTTGTTGTGGAAGCTGGAGGTAGAAATTAACACGTTCCCTTGAAAACTGTTTTCAGGTTCAGGCTGTTTGTCTTTTTCATTTGGGTTTCGGTAATTTCATTTTAGAAGACAGACAACAAAGTCACTTCTGCCATGGCAACAGCCCTAAGGGCACACAATACCTGTGGGCTGGGTACTGTATTCTGGGAGTGCTTTCCAGTGAAGTGTGTTTCATGCTGCCTGTAGCCACCAATGTCATTCAGTCCCTGATTTTATCACTGTAGTTCTTTATTTTCTGTTTCCTTGGAAAACTCCCCAACATTTGACACTTGTGAATATAAATAAAGACGAAACTTTGAGGGTTTGGCAAGGCTATTAGTGTTGCTCCTAAAAGAATGCAGCCATGTGCAGTTGATATTTCCATTTCATTACGGGGGCAGCAGGAGTTATATAAATCCCTTCTGTAGACTGTGGGTAAGAATATTTATTCCCTTGTATGAGCTGATGAACATTTACTTGCATGAACAGCTCTGTAAAACCTTTTGAGTAATTGCTTACTGATGTGAGTGGGAGTTTTATGATAGGACATCATATGGTCAGGCTTACTTTACCTAAGAAGGACAAACTCCAGGTATTTAAATACTTTATTTTACTCGGTTTCAAAGTATAGAAGTAAAGTATGCACGTTAAGTGAACTCACCTTAAATGTCTCACCTTTTTCTGAATTTTGCATTTTAGTACTAATCCTAACGACATTTATTTCATAGCTTTGGCTGTGATGATTCTCTTGAACTGAAACATAAACAAACACCATGCTAAGCAATATTGTGAAGATTTTTCTCATGAGCTGCTGGGTACCATGCACATATGGGAATCTAGTAATTTAATTTAGGAAACATTCCTTACTGTATTCAGACTAAAGAGTTTTTACTGGCTTTGTTAGCTAGTCATGCTCAGTTTCAAAGCTAAGTGTCATATGCAAGTAATATACTCTACAGGCAGAACTGCTGTGTGAAATTGCCCCTCAGATTTTCTAGATGTGGTTTAGTTGGCTTACTCAGAGTTAACAAAACAGGGATAGTAAGGAAATTTGGGTTTAAGTGCAAATTCAGTTATAGACTTATTTGTGTAAGTTTCACCAATAGCATGTTAAACACTTAAAAATAATTTCCCATGTAACTTCTGTAATGGAAGGCTGGTTAGAATGTAAATTGTAGCTATTATTTCTTTTCTTGACAATAGCTCAGCATGATGGGAATGTTACCAAGTGGTATGATGCATACTTCAACAGACCAAGGCCATATTTTACAAATGAAGGCTTTCCAAACCCACCATGCATAGAAGGAAAAGAAGATCTGAGTGGGAAAGAAGAGATGTATGTCATAGGTGCTGATACTACATGTCTGATACCAGGCAGTCAAGACAAAATATGTAATGGCCCACTGAAACCAAGAAAGCAGTACTTGTAAGTACATTTGTCTCCATGTTTGTCCAAGAGAAGGATTAAAGTGCAAGATAGATTTATGCAAACACTCAAAACATATAGTTAAATTAGAAAAGGAGGAGATTGAAGTGATCATCATATCTATCTAATTTTAATTTTTTTGGCTGAGCATAGATATGGGAGACAAATTTTTTACAAAATTTTTCAAGCAAAAGAAGATTCTTACTGAGTTCTAATTAAATAAATCCAAATTCAAGATAAGTAATTCACATTGGGGTTTTTTATACATTTAAGATTTTGACTCTGAGTTCTTGATGTCTGTCATAATGTCATTTTTGCAGATGAGTAATGATTTTAAATTATATTGTACTAAACTTATTTTTAGTTTGTAAGTGAAACCATATTTAAGAAAATGCACATAAACTTTATTTCATTAGTTTTCCTGGTTTTCTTTCACAGATTTAAGTTCAGAGCAACTAACATTAAAGGGCAGTTTACAGATTCGGACTATTCTGATCCTGTCAAAACATTGGGTAAGAAGACTGTAATTTACTAAAGTATTTCTCGATTTCTAAAGAGTCTACACAATCCGATGTTTCTTTTTAGTACAGTGGTTTCCATGAAGTCAATAAGCTGTGTGTTTGTTGGATGTAGCTTAACTAGAATGGCTGAAGAAATAGATCCATTGCCTTGTGTGTCCTTCTGAGGTTGTCAAGAGATTCCACATCAGCCTGGACTGTTAAATGAAGAGGCAGTATTTACAAAATTTGTTTGCAGAGATTCAATTTTACCAGCAAAAATGTTGCCAGGATAGTTCATCTTGTTTGGCAAACTACCAGTAGCTATTCTGTTTGTGCTGTTTCCTTTTGTGTTGGACGTAGAACTAGTACTGGATACACTTGGCTGCATGACAAATTGGCTGGGTGGCTGGGCCCAAAGAATGGTGGTTAAATAGAGTTCTATCCAGCTGGCAGCTGGTCCCTAGTGGAGTTCCCCAGGGCTCAGTATTTGGCCAGTCCTGTTTAATGTCCCTGTCAATGACCTGGCTGAAAGGATTTAGGGCACCCTCAGTCAGTTTGCAGATAACACCAAGTTGGGCAGGAGTGTTGATCTGCTGGAGGGCAGGAATGGTCTGCAGAGGGATCTGGACAGCCTGGATCAATGGGTCGAGGCCAGCTGGATGAGGTTCAGTAAGGCCAGGTGCTGGGTCCTGCGCTTGGGTAACCCCCATGCAGTGCTACAAGCAAAGTGGCTGGAATGATGCCCAAGAGGTGAAGGCTCTGTGGGTGCTGGTCAACAGCAGCTGAACACGAGCCAGAGTGTGCCCAGGTAGCCAGGAAGGCCAAGGGCCTCCTGACCTGGATCAGCAATAGTGTGGTCAGCAGGACCAGGGCAGGGATTGTCCCCTTGTACTTGGCTCTGGTGAGACCACACCTTGAGTCCTGTGTCCAGTTCTGAGTTCCTCAGTACAAAAACACTGAGGTGCTGGAGGATGTCCAGAGAAAGGCAGTGGAGCTGATGAAGGATCTGGAGCACAAGTCCTGTGAGGAGCAACTGAGGGAGTTGGGCTCATTTAGGCAGGAGAAAAGGAAGTGCAGGAGAGATCTTATCACTCTCTGCCTGAAAGGGGGTTGTGGGAGGATGGGTGTCAGTCTCTTCTCCCAGGTAGCAATCAATAGGACAAGAGGAAATGTGGTGACAGGGGAGGTTTAGATCAGATATAAGGAAAAATTTCTTCACAGAAAAAGTATTAAGCATTTGAACAGGCTGCCCAGAAAAGTGATAGTCACCATCCCTGGAGGTATTTAAGATGTGTAGATGTGGCAGTTAGGCACAGGATTTAGTGGTGGCCTTGGCAGTGCTGGGTAAGCAGTAGGAACTTGATGACCTTAAAGGTCTTTTCCAACCTATATCATTCAATGATTATATTCCTGTGTGCTTAATGGCAGGTCATCTGAGGGCATGGCCCTTTAGCCCCTTCATCCTTTAGATATAGACAAAGCTATATATATGAATGAATAAATTAATATTGTCTAATAGAATCCATCTGGTTCTAAAGTCACTAGACAATAGGCCAGCAGTTATTTGGTCTGAAATCAAACATAAATCCTTCATGGCCGTGTTGATATACCCCCCAAACTGGGGAATGACATCTCTTGTAGCAGATTGCAATAAGGTCTGTAAGTTCTTTAAATATATTTTTAAGTCAAAAACTTACTTAGCTAAGCTTTAGCCCTGACTTTCTGAAAATGGATATCAAGACAACTGGATGAGTACCCAGAAGAATTTTAGTGGGCACATATTTTTCATTTGGCATTCATCTTCTGTGATATGAGCTCCCTTATTAATCTAATCCATTTTAGGAATTTGTTACATGATCTGATACTGAAGACCCTGAAATGCTAATTCACTACCTGAGTATTCTGAAAGGATCTGACACTATTTCTCCAGCCCTGAATACTACGGAAAGTGCAATATAAAAGTTGTCTTTATATGTTGTGAGTTTTAAAGGTTTTAGCAAATGAAGCAAATATTTTTCCCAGTAAGAGAAATATAGTATGTCCAATCCAAGGGAATATAGTGTGTCCAAGTAAAAAAAAAAATACTGGAAATGAGTCCAATTGTATATCCAGTCCTCTGGGCAATTTTCTCCTTTCTAACAGAAAAATCTGCAATACTTAGGGGCAGGCAGATAGTGTAATTCATTGCTTTATGTATTGTTACTGAAAACTTGTGACATTTTCAACCTTGTACACGATAAATAAGCAAGATCTGTTTGTATGCAGAATAAAATCAAATAGGGAAAAAAACAAAACAGGGATAAGTTCCTCAGATATCCATGTAACCTCATCCCATCCAACGCCTTCTGTGTTGAACTTTAACATCAAGCACTGCTTTTTAGGGCCAAACTACAGCATACTTTTGTCTGGTCTTAGCTTCTGAATTTCAGAGCTTCTAAATTTCAGAGTAATTCCATCTTACATGGAATAGATAATGAAAAGCTCTTTGCGTGCTTTCTTCCAAGTGCTGGGAAATCAAAATCAAATTGATATATCACAAATGATTTAGGTACTACAGTTAAATGGTCCTGAAGATAGAGCACTCCTTTGAGATAAATTGCATGAGGAACTTTGCCCAAGAGTTTTCTTACAGAACATGCTTGGTTATAGGAACATTCAGCTTGCTCTAGAAATATAATTCAGAAAACATGCCAAAAAGTCAGCTTTTATAAATCTTTGCAACCCAATTATTTCTACTGCACTCATACATCAGCTGCTCTCCAGGAGAAACTTACGCTGCCTGAAATCCAAATTGCAATTTGATTTTAAATCACTTAGCTTCTTTAGAAATAATCTCTGAAATTTGTGGGTTTCCAACATCACACTTTCATTTTATTTGCTGAAACCTTAATTTGAATTCTGGCAGAGGTATTCATAACAGTTTGAAAAACCATACATTATTCTGCTTTCTAAATCTACTGATATAAAAGGTCTTTGATCTGGAAAATCAGCAAGTTAACCTTTTTGTCCAATTTAATATTACATGTTTGAAGCAGAAAAAAATATGGAAAACCTTGAGAAATCATTTTGTGAGATGTGTCAGATGCTCTCATAAATAATAGGAATATTGTTAGGGAGGAACACTGAAGCAGAAGCTATGGGAATATACAGCTGCAATAAAGTTTTTTAATTGTAGTAAAGGATACGTTTTAATAGGGCGCACCCACCCAATCATATTTGGTGTACCACAACCTTCCTCTTGAGTTGGAGAGGTGGAGTTTCTTCCTCCCAATCCATGACTCTCATGACAAAATTAATGTCCATGCTACAATGAAAGATCACCCTTTTTCCATGAGATAATTAAGTTTTTAAACTTGTAATACGTTAAGGCAGCTTGTAACCTTTTTGTAAACCCTGATGGCTTGTTCAGTAAATCACTGTGGGGCAACTGGTAGTCCCTGTGTAAGTGTACCTTTTCCATGATAAATATAAAGCTGATGAGATAGGAAATAATCAAAATGGGGTTTCCTGACACTGTCTTTTGCATAGAAACCAACCTTAATGGTATTTTAGTATTGCAGTCTGTTATCATCATGTACTGAGTGCAGCACTTCAGAAATATACATCATGATATTATCTATTTTATTGCCTTCCCATGCCCATGACTATCTCTATAGGCATGTCTACAGAAATATGTTTAGTCCTCCCCTGTTGTAAAGCAGCATGAGCAAATATTTTTTTAATTCTTGGTTGACATTCTACCAGCACTTTTTTTTAATAACATTTGCATTTTTTGGATTAACAAAAATATTTGGATAATTATACATTTTAACAGAGACTTCACTGTTCAGTGCAAAATACATAAAACTTTTGTAGAGGTGTCTTTGGATATTCTTCTGTTCTTTCATGTTGCTTATATTTTTGCTCTATCACAGTGAAAAGTGAGTGGCAGGAACTTTTTCATTCATTTTCTCATCAAAACATTTTTGTGTGAATTTGCTTTTCTATTCTATGATCTTTACCTAAGATTAAATTTTTTCTTACCTTTTTAATGTCCAGTGTTGCATCTAAAATTTTACTAATGCAGTGGAAGAATCATTTCAGGTGGTTTTCAAACTATACTGAATTCTGTTGTCTGTCACTTCATACAGGCCTGATATTGCTTATTCATGTTGATGTCAGTCTACAATAATCTCACACTTCTTATAAATTATACCTAGCCTACTGTTTCCTGTGCTGTATTATTGTAGCTGATTATTCCTGCCTAGATTTAGAACCATGCATTTGTTCTTACAAAATCTCATCCCACTGTTTTAAGGTGACTTCTTCAGATGAATCAGGATCATTTCAAATTTTAATCACATCTGGACTGTGTACATAAGTCCAGATCATCTGCAATATACTCTCAAATACAAAAACCACAAAGCCAAGACTATGATGTTTCCCAGTGTGTCCTTGGGAGGATGTCATCCCTTGTCTGGGAAATAGTTTCATATGGCAGGAAGCAGTATATTTTCTCCCTCTCCTTGAGGCTAAACAGGAGCTAAGTTTTTCTACAGTGGATCAGCAAGTGGAGGTGAAAGTCAACAAAAGGGAACAATACCAGCAGTAGTATTCCCTTGCTTTTCTTATTTTCATTGTTGCCTAGGAAAAAAAGAGGGTGAGTTTTGTTTTAGGTGTAGGATTACAGGAAGGGTGGGAAATTAAATGAGTCCCAGAAATTTAGCATTATAGAAGTTCAAAAAGAAGCCTAGAAACAACTAATCTAAATAGTTTATCAGTTTCTGACTGAGCTTTCATTCTCACCTGGAAGGACTGATTAGAATACAACCACCTTTACTTTTCTATCATAGAGGCCTTTACGATTATTTTTGACCTACTGGTGGTTATTCCTAACAGTGTCACCAATTCTCACATAAACCAGGAGCATGAGTTAATGGTCAGTGAGGCAGATCAATCCAGAAAGTTCAGATCTCATCACTAGTTCAGTTCCTTCAGCACCCTTAGAATACCTCTAAAAATAGTGTGTTTTACTTTGTGTCTGTGAGTGGCTGCTGCAAGTCTCGTTGCTTCAGGGCTGTGCTCTTCCTCTTCTGTCTGAGGAGCTGGGGCAGTCCGGCACAGAGACTGAAGCAGGAGCTGAACTCAGGCCAGTGTTCAGACTGATGTTACTGCATATAGATTGACCTTAATCTGTTTAGCAGGTAAAATTGAAAAACGCCAGGTGACACCTGCACATATAGCTGTATTATAATTATGTATTGAATAGATCAGAATGCTGAGCAACCCTTACATAAACTGTTTCTGGTTTTGTTATACTTTTCTTTCTGAATCAGCTTTTCAACAAACATAATATGGGTGCAGTTACACAGAGACTAAAAGGGTCTGTCTTTCATTATTCTCTTATTTTATACTGTAAGAGTTTTAAAAATTCTAAAAAATCTATGATCTATTAGCTTTCCACTTTCTGTTGCAGGTGAAGGAATGACAGGAAGATCTGTAGAAGTTGTCCTTGCTGTTACTTTGTGTATACTTTCAGTTGTTCTTTTGGTGGCTGCAGTATATGCTTTTGCAAGGTGAGATTCATATATTCTTGCCTTAGCATGTTTGAAAACACTCTAAAGTGGTTTAAAGAAGAGTTGAAATAGTACTATAAGTGGAACTAATCTGTAATTTCAAAATGCCTTGATTTTTGGTTGGGGTTTTTTTTTGCTGTTTTTATGTAGAACTTTAGGGAGAGACTCACAAAGAATTCAGTCTGGTAAGGGTAACCTCCATAGATGAAGAAAATCCAACTTCTCCAGAGGGCAAATCACAAGGGTAGCCTTTCTTAACCTTTCAGAGACATTTCTCTATTGACAGATCAGAGTGTCAGCCGGTTGTTGTTATCAAGATGGCTAATATTATGTACAGCTGGGTATGAAGTAAATAATCTCAATTCTATTTTCTGTCCTCCTAATAAATTTATTACTTGAATACATTGAGGTCTCACATGGGGAACACAAATTGAGTTTCAATTCAAATAGTGAACAAAATGTCCACGTAAAGAAGCAGGCTGTGTACTGCACATGTGATGCTAGTTTGCACAATCATCAGTTCTGTTCTTACTCAGCTGCATTATTCAGGCATTACCAAAGAATTTTTTTTGGAAAACTAAAAGAACACAGCATGTAGATCTTTTCTTCTGAATTTTAGACAACCTAAATTCAATATTTGACTAAATTACACTGTTAGAAGGGAGACAAGAATAAAGGCCAAGGAAGGATTCCTGGCAACCATTTTTCAGTTTCAGCCTGTCAAAACAAAGTATTGACATATGTGTCCTTTAATCTTTTGCATGTGCATTTTTGGCTATTATTTTCCATTTAGAATTCGGCAAAAGCAAAAAGAGGGAGGCACATACTCCCCACGGGATGCTGAAATTATTGACACGAAATTCAAACTAGATCAGCTGATCACAGTGGCAGACCTGGAGCTGAAGGATGAGAGATTTACACGGTAAGCGTACTCCTTAGGCTAAACAGTAGTCCAAAGGGTCTGTAGCCATGACCCCTTTCTGACCTTTGCTTGTTTGGAAGTGTTTGTGCTGTTCTTATTTACACAGGTCACTGAGATCCTTTTTCAAAGAATGACCTCCATCCTCAAGACACTTCTCACTAGCTTTTAGAAAATCGCTTAATCTTAACTCTTTTTACAAAAAAATAATAATCTAAGTGCAGATCACTGTTTAATTGTGTTATCCAAAGAAGGGCTGCATATTTTAAACACGCAGAATTTCCGAAGTTTTTTAATGGTCCAATTTTTTGTGTAGGCTGCAAACTTACACAGGCTTTCTGAAAAAGCCAGACTCCTAGAAGTCCCTGTCAACTAATTCAAGAGCAAATCAACTATCTCAAGAACAAATCTGTCGCTGTTTAATTGACATTTTGAAAGCATTTTTCTTTTTTAAAAAAGCGATTGGCATAACATCTGGGTTTCTGCGGAGCTCAGCACATTGGCTATCCTAACATCTACTCATTTAAGGTGCATGCAGCAATTCATACTTTGTATCTGACAAGAAATCTTGTCACAGATATTTATGAGAAGAAGAACTACTTTTTGACTATTTTGCCAGAAATATTGATATTATTTAACAAATAAATATAATGGTGATTATCAATAATATGTGACATCCAACTGTGTTAGAAATATTTGGTGAACATTCTTCACCTGCCTGTATTTTCCCTGCCGTGTCACAGAGGAAACACTGTGGTAGGCAGTCTCCTTAAAGATGAGAAGCCTAAAATAGTCTTGCCCTAGAAGCCAAATATCCTACTGTTGCAGACTAGGAATAGCTGGAAGATGAAAGGTTGTAGCTGTTGACCTGGGGTTTTTGTGTATGTCTGTGTGTGGTACAGAGTAAGTTGATTGCATGTACAAACCTGTTCAAAATAGAGCACACAAGAATGGCTGCTTGTAACAGATGAGAAAACATACTGGGAATCATCTGGAACTCATTGACGTAACGGCTGGGGTATGTCCTGTGCAGGGCACTTGTTCAGATTGCAGAATTTAGTACCTGCTAATAACAGTACCAAGCATCCTCTGAAGGCAGAACCATTGCCCAAGCACTGCAGTAACTGTGCCTCAGATAAACGATCTTGATGGATTCTCAAAATTACCTTGTATCCATGTTGTTAGCTGAATAAGAATAGTACTAATGTTATTTATGTACTAAAGTGTTAATGGATTTTACTTCCAGATACTCTTCATTTTTCTTTAGACGCAAGGAGATTTTTGTCATCCAGTAAGTTTTTGTATTATTGAAGCAACATAGTGTGTTTTCCATTCTGTTCTCTTAACCTGTGTGTTATCGTACTATATTGAATGATATAGTTAATCAAAATGAAATGTCAATCTTTGCAGATATTCTAATGACAAACAATGGTATTTTTCTTCATGAAATCATGTATATTTTTGGTCCCTAATGTTGAGTTATAGGAGTTCCACCACTATTTCGAAATAAATCAGGGTAATTTTTAAATAGAAATTATAACACATTGTGGCAATATAGCCCTGATATATACAACCTATCCTTGAAACAAAGGTGGCATAAGGAACATGCTGTTTCCTTCCTTTGGAAGCCAGGATATATATACTTAAAAGAAATTCTTTTTTGTCCTCAGCTGTCTTTTGTACTCACACTGCAGCTGTTTTATACTTTGCCCCTACAATCTCAGCAACATATCCATTCAGTCAAATCCTTTGTTGCTTTGCAGGTATCATTCTGCCACTTTTCTGTCTAAATTATGTGTATTTTAATTTTTACAGTCTCAAACTCTAAAGGGCAATTGAAAACTATACTATTTCATCATTATGTGATTTATGCACAGCAAGACCTTTACTGAAGAGTGCTTCAGCAGTTTTAGTTACATCATCCTTATTTTAATGAGTCAGTCTCACTATTTGGTTTGTGATTTGTCATGTCCTTCCATCTATATTTTTCTCTTCCTTCTCTTCCCTCCTTCCCAACTGATCTTTAGTGGCCAAAAGCAAAGACTTTCTACTTCTGTCATTGTAAGGTACAGGATGCAGATGTTAAAATTTTGGATTATTATTTTTCAAACCATAGTGGCACTGAAACTACAGCAGGCTCCTTGCCTAGGTCCTTTTTTGAACGTTATGACAAACTGTTGAAGTGCAGGCACTAACTGAGAGCTCCTCAGGACAGGATTCATTACATCTTTTCATCTGGAAGACAGAAAAAGTCCCTAGGTACTCTCCCAGATAAAATACATATAGTAATGAGGGGCAGGATGTCCTCTATTTGTTCAAAATTTTTTAGTTTATTTTGGCTTTTTTATTTTTTTTTAAGCCTCAATGAATCTTTCACTACTTGCAACATTCTGTTCTGGTAAAGCCAATGGCCAAAAGGGACATTTTAGGTGTCTCCAGTGCTGTCTTTAATACAATTAATCCTTCCAGATACTGATGAGTTTTATCAGGGAGCTGGCAGAAGCATGGCAGCATGTACCAAGGCAGCTAACTGCAAAACCTAATGACTATAATGTTTTTGTTTCCTGTTTTTAGACTTCCAGTGTTGCACCATGAAAGAACTTTTGTACCTGCTGCTACTGGGGAACAGCTATGCTGAAGTCAATCACAGTCCCAGTTCTTGTGTCAACCCTATCATTCTCATGATTTCTGGCTAAAGCAGTGACATGCTAGCACATTTAATTATAGTATTTAATGTTGATGACTACAGTCTAACCTTCACAAATTTCCCATGCAGTTGGAATGGGTATCACTGCATCTGCATATTGGCTGCATTTAGGAAGCTACCTCGGCTGTGTTCGCAATGCTGCCATGTTGCAGTTTGTGGCATCTTGCAAGTGTATGAGGAGGGCAGAGATGGGCAGATTCCTTTACCATACTGGCATGTTTGTATTTTTTGGATCAATTTGGTAAATCAATTGAAATCTGGTCCAGCTTCCTACCCTGAAAGGACAATGGGAAGTCTGTGTGAAAATCCTAGGTGAAAACAGAACAATATAGATTTATTCCCTCTACCTACTAATCCTCCCATTCAGCAGTCATTTGAAGGAGGTATTTTGGAAAATTGGGGGTTTTGTCACAATTCTGACATTATATTATTTAGCTGCTATAAATCAATAAAGGCACACAGTTGCAGCTGACAGAGTTCATCCACAGAATCAAAACACTCTAGCCTGCTCTATGAGATCCTTCTTACCTGTGCCTCATCCATCTTCTCTTCAGACATTCTCTTATGCTTAGTGGATCACAGCTTATGATCTTGGCTCATAATCTCAGAAAATTTTTGCAGCTGGTATCTCATGAGAAAAACAATAAATTAGAAAAAAAAAACTGTATGAATATGACTGGAAATACTTTTCATCATTCTTAGATCAAAAATTCAACATCTTGAAGCTCAGCAAACCTTCAGTGTAAGTCAAGCAAAACATTATATTTCACACTCTTTATAACTTTCTTAATATTAAGTGTTTTGCACTACAAAAGTCAGTTAGAGTAGGAAAAGAGAAATTTAAAAGTGCCAATTTTGAAACTTTTTTGTGGGTAGCACTTTTTTTTGGACCAGGGAATTAAAGGAAAATCCCAGTTCCAGTAGTAGTGTTTTAGCATAATAAAAATCATAAAAAAATATTGACAAACTTCAGTGGCTAAAATTACTAATACTACCTAGTACATATACAATAGCTCTCAATAAGCCTTTGTTAAGCATTTGATCAATTGGATGTAAATTCAGAGGGCATGCTGGGAATTAAGTACTACTGAATTTAGTGGAAAATGACATTTTCTTTGTGAATCCAAAATGCTAATTTTGAATGTTTCAGACATACATTGCATTCCATGATGGTGGAGATGGTGTGAGACAACAGTAGAAAACAACCTTGTTCAAAACATATAGAGCCCATCAATCTAAATTGGATTAAACACTGTTTCATTAAGCACACTGAATATATATATAGTGGATGTTCTCATTACTTGCCTTATTTACAACAGGTCCACAGGGTTTGCCAAGTTGCTCTTCAAAGCAGACATTAATCTTCTGTGAATAGATTCTGTCCCTAAATTTTCAGTGTGCACCAGGTTTGGTTTGATAAAAGTAACTCTTCCCTGTTGCAGGTGATTACCTAGGAAACAACTCTGGCAGCCTACTTTGCAGTGAATTCCGCAGCAAGAGTAAAGCCACTTAGATCCCCGTTTTGTTTCCAATCTTTCCCTGAGAAGTTGAACCTTGTGGTTGATCCTTTGAGGCTTTTGTTTCACTCTATGTGAGACAGCTTGTCAAGAAAGTGGAGTCAGAAGAAATATTTCTGCTTTACAGACACCGTAGCCCCTGCAAATACCAGATAATTAGAATTCCTTATGGAAAAGTATTGTATGGAAAATGATTGTCTGATCTTATCTTTCCTATACACTATGCATTCAGTGGGTGTCTATATTTGAGATAACAATTTTGCACACACATTTATTTCTATAGACCAGCCTGATACTTTCTTTGTGCAGAAAGACCTGTCTTCCTTTGAAGTAGAGACAGGCATGGCTTCTGCTTTGCCTTTTTCTTCAACAAATTCCCTTCAACAAATTAGCTATCAAAAATAGACTTCCTGAAGTTTGTCTTCTAGGAGAGCAAGGTTTGTGGATGTATATGTCCTGGTACATATACATGGAAATGGAAGAAATGACCATGTGTTCCCTTTCCTTAGGCCTTTAATATGTAGGAAGGGTTAAGCTCAATATTGCTCTCAATTAACTTGTTAAAAATTAGTTCCTCTGTTGGTCCTAGGAAGTGTCAGTGGTGCTTATGAGTTAAGCCTTTTGCCTACATAGTAATTTCTGTAGTTTTCTGGTTGGACGAAGTTTTAATTCCCTGTGGATTTCAGATGATTGACCCAGAGAGAAAGCTGAGTCTGTGTGACAATATGTCTTCAGTTATCACTGCCAACACAAATAAATGGCTTCTTTCTAGCTCTATCATAAGTAATCTGAGTGGGATTCAGATTTTTGATAGTCTTCAAAAAAACCTCACACATGAAACAATACACTGTTTGAAAAGAAAATCAGATTTAAGGCTATAAAGCATTCTTTATCTTAGAGAATGTTTTTCTTTCCTCATTTCAAAGTCAGACAAGTGGGAATCTGAAATGGTCCAGCTGAAATAGGGAAATTTTCAACTTCATGGCTTGATTTTTAATTATACTCATCAAGATCTAGTGATATTTATATTTTTAAGTTTTATACAAGACACTGGGAAATGTGGAGGACAAGATTACATATAGATGAGTATTTGTTCATTGACAAAATCCTGTAAGATTATTACTATGTATTCCAAGTCAAGATACATAGAAAAAACCCTATTTTTTAAGCCTAAAGATGCTGAAACTGAGAATTGCTGGAAGTCTTTAGTGAGAACATGAAATTCATCCTTTCTGAAGATTCTTACACAACAAAGCCAACACCTCTGCCATAGTTAGACAAGTTAGACATTAACTTTCGTATAAGCACTTTAAAGTAAATCATCTTCTTTTCTGAGCTGCCAAGCCACTGCTATGTGCACTTGCTACTAACAAAAGTGTGACAGCTTAGTAGTTCTAAAAATCACTTAAATTCCTGCAGATAGGTTGAAGTGTCAACCCATATATGCCTTACTTCTTAAAAAAACCCTTACACTGTTGGATCCATGTACCTTCAGTACTGAAACACTAAATGGCCTGGATTGCTTATGTACAGAACAGAATTAATTTTTATTCCCTAAAGACCAAACTGCATTTTCTTACTATAAATTATGCGCAGTAAGCCCCTCATTGCTAAAAATTTCAGAGGAGAGTATTTGAAAAATTACTGGAATATCAACTGAGGGATGACTTTTTTCTGTTGTTCTGTGGTGAAGATAAGTGAATTCAATGGAAAAAGAAGTGCAACTTCCCTTCAAAGTCTGCTTATAATTTTGACCTGAAAAAAAAGCCTACAAAAAAGTTTCTGTTCTAGTCAAAGACAAATATATATATGTGTGCAATACCTTGGAAAAGCTATTAAAAAGCCTTTTTTTTTGTTAGGAAACTTTAGTTCTATAATGTTGCCAATACTACTAGAAGATAGTTTCATCTGCCTCATAATGGAAACAACTTATGTGATACAATAAGCATAAGCTACATGTCTAAACATTCTGAATAAATATAGTGGCATGCTTTCTTATCTTATTGCCTTCTTTTTCACTCTAAAACTGTCCTTCACTTGTCCTTAGTAAGTATCTTTATTTCTGTGAATACTTTCAACCCCGGTGAGACTGATCCAGTGAGGCTTTCATAGCTAGTTTGCTTTGTTTTAGGATAACTGTTCTAAAAAAGTATGTACCACAAAGGCATCCTTAGTAACTTTGAAATTAACTTCTCTGATGCTTAATAATAAATTATTCAACAATTGCATTAATCTCATTTTATTAATCTCAAATTAAAATCATTAAGAATAATTTCATAAGCCAACTATTTTTAAAGCATTTTTTTCCTTTTATACAAAAATTATGACAGCAATACAGTAGAAATTTGTATTATAGAATACTTTTTGTAACATTTTCTGTAAGAATGTATATTTGGAGGAACAGACATATAAAAGAGGTACTTAGAGTTTTTTTAAGGAGCAGGTTGTCTTTTAAACTGAATTATTACAAACTTTTTACTTGGTCCTTTAAACAAGCTGTCTGAATCTGAGTGCTCAAAATTCGGTTTCTAAATCCATTCAGAGGCAATTGTGACCAAGTTTCAAGGCTATCTGAAAGTCCCCTGAGTCCATCTGAGTATAGATGCTCATCTACTATCTTCATGAAACCTGCTGTGAGATCCATTTAAAGGTTTAATATGTATCACAGTTTTTAAAATTGACATATACAGAAACAGTCATGAACATGTGAAAAATAAAGATAAAACCAGGACACTAATTTTTAAAATCTTTAGAAAAACAACCACAGCTGTGGTTTCTGTAGAGGCACACCAGTATCGTGATTCATCTGTGACTCATTTTAGACATCTGCTTCAAATGAGATGAAATTACACCTATTTCTCCTCATTGATTATAAAAGAAATTTAGAGTGACCAAGAAATAGGTGTCTGTGCTCAGTCAGGTTGATCCTATCCTGATGCTCTGAAATGGCACTTAGAAGAATGGTATTGGGTAAAGAATGCAAAATGAAGCCTGACAATGTGCATGCAGTGGTGTGCAGCAAGTATGGGTTTCCCAGGGCCATATGAGCCCAGAGCACTGTAAAGTGACCTAAAGAAAATGATGGAAACTGTAACTATGTTATTCATATCTGCTGATACCTGAGATAAAAACGAATAAAGACATCCACCCAAGGTATCTGAATTTGAATCCATAAGGGAAACCAATCTTTAGGTACATGGGATTGAATCTAGAACCTATTGAAATGCACAATATTGGTTAACTCTCAGCTTGCTACACTTAACAAAAATCTCTATTTCAGGTTACTTAGTTATAGAAAATCTATCAAGTAAGTTTATTAAAGATTTTTATATTGTGTTCATTGGTGAGTCTCAATGTGTGGTTCCCTCCTCTATGTTTATTAGAAAAAATATCCAAGCTGCGTATAAATCATAAAAGCATGACTAATTGCATGGTAACTGGAGAAATGCTTTCTCTCTCTCTCTGGGGTGAAGCCTGCATGTCTGTGTTTTAGCTTGGGAAGTAATACAGGGTTATTTAAACTCCTCAGGATTTAAAAACCATGTCATTATGAGGATGAGGTCACTGCAATATTTTATATGTTTAAAACCTTGCAATGTGTAAAATGTTTTCTGTCTGACAAAGAAGTATTATGTACCTTGGAATGCAATAATGAGTTTACAAATTTACTTTAATGTCAAAACCTTGCCTTGAAATGCTGTTACCTATAAAAACAATCATAGCCCACAGTACAGTACATTAGCAACATTAAGAATTTTGTGAGGGGGAACAACAAAGGGGTAAAATGTTTCTCTTTTAAGTGATTGAAAAGAAATCAGATAAGCATGCTGTAAGCAATTCATAATTTTCTGCCTATAAGTATCAGTTTCCATTGAACTGGAAAATATTGTTTATTAATAAACTACAGGTAAATAACAAGAATGACAAAGATGTTCCCTATGGGTTTCTAATTCTTCTGTCCTCACTTTCAGGCCAATAAGCAAGAAATCCTTTCTACAACATGTTGAAGAGCTTTGCACAAACAACAACCTAAAGTTTCAGGAAGAATTTTCGGTATGTTGCTAGCAGTTGTCACAACATCGCAAGACCTTCCATCGTTTCATGTGTCACATTTCATGTCCATTTTAAGCAGGCAAGGCCATGAAGGACTCTGGCCTTGATAATCAATACCCAATTACCAGGTTGATTGTTTAGAAAGTAACAGTACACTGATTTGGATTCTGCAGCCTATACTACAACCTGCTCAGAATTATTCACCTTAGTGCCAGCCAAAGATGATCTCCTTTAGTCTCCAACATTTCAAGACCACCATATTTATGTTTTTATATATCTGGTGTTGCATATTTGGGTTACCTAAGAACAAGTTATTTAGGGTTTTCTAACATATATACAGGTATATTTGACTGCTATAAATATTTGTTTTCCCGAGTGATGATGACTTCAAAACCAGAGTTAATGTTCATTCTATAAAATTTTCAGGCCCCAGTCATACTACTTTGAAACTCAGAAATATTTTTCTTCCATAGATTTTGGTGCAGAAAGTCAAAGGTTTGCACATGGTACTTTGGTTTTTGTTTTTCTACAAGTAACAGGTCATATTTCTCATGCTCTTGAGAATAGCTTCCATGTGAATAACCTCCATTTCCTTACATGAGCAGATGAACACAGCAAGCCTATCTTTCTTTCTGAAAAGAGCCTAGTTCTCAAAATATACATTACAGATAGTATAATGCAAATATAGTTTCAAATTTAAATCTCAAAGTTTTCACTATTTTCATTAAGCAATATTTTATGGCTATCATATTTTTTCTCAACAATAACTTCTTGTTATTTCAGAATCTTTATCATCATTATCTTTCTTAACACATACAGTCATTTGCCCAAAAATAATTTGTCAGTGTCCAGTGACTTTATTATTTTGGATTTATAAATTTACCATGAATAATTTACAGTTGGATTAACAAAAAAAAAGGACTTTACAATTGGCTTTTCTTCTGCTAGATTATAATATTTCAGTTTCCAAGGGAACACTAAAAAAAGTGTATAAAGATTAATGGCATTTCCTACAGGGTTTTTTTTGTTATGCTCATTAGGTAAAATTGGTCTGGATTTAATAAAAAAAGCACCATAAAATTCTCAGAGCAATAGTGTAAGGGTATTTTTTTTCCTAAAACCAGAAGTGTTATTTCACTTGAGCAAGAATGATTATAGTTAAATTATGCATGACTGAACAGATGAAAAGTTTTACTATCAATAACACTTTCACATATTAACATTCATTACTACAAAGTCTCTAGTATTACTTTCTTTAGGTGTGACCCACACTGGCTAAGTCTTACAGCATTGTAATGTCTTAAATCTTAAACAATAATGTTTTATCAAACCAAGATCTTTGCAACCTGCATAAAATTTAGAGAAATAGAAGGAGCTGAAGTCTCCTTCAAATCATTTATATAGTCAAACTATAGTAGACAGATTTATATGTCATTTAGGTTTTCAGTCTTTTTTCTCTCTGAGCTTCAACTTCCATGTTTCAGTGTAGTGATATCTTGCCAGATGAGTTGTCCGAGGGCAGGCAGAATTTCAAGGTAGCTTCAGTCCCTCAGTCCAAGTGTATCTGTATTATTGCAGCATGTCTTAACAGATAAACAATAGGACTGACAGCACACTTGAAATTACATTGGTAATGGCAATGTTCAGGAACAGGCAATGCACCCAATAAGCAAGCAGACTTCATTATCTGCATTTTTTTTTTTATCCACATGCATAATTCTACTTTTACATAAATGACTTGAGGGTCCTGCAATATGTGTAAGAAAGATTAGCTCAAGATAAAAACCCTTGAACACGACGTAAACCCATATCTGAAGCACATAACTAAATGGTGAAACACTGGGACAGGTTGCCCATAGAAGCTGCGAATACTCTATCCCTAGAAGTGTCCAAGGCCAGATTAGATGGAGATTTGAGCAACCAGGTCTGGTGGAAGGCGTCCCTGCCCATGGAATAAGCATGGGTTTGGACTAGATTATGTTAGTATCTCTTCCAACTCAAACTGTTCTATGGTTCTATGAAAATCATACTGCTGAGCTTGCTTGGGCTCTCAGTCTGTCTCTGGATGAGTAAATTCAAGTTTACTGGGAACAGAATATGAGAATATGATAATTTGCACTAATAAACTGCTACTATATTCCCTGTGTTGGATTTGGATTGTTTCACCTAGCAGTCTTCCTGGACAGTTCCAAGATATACTTTGGTTGGTAACGTAGTCTAGGGATAATTTACAATAAGCAGGTTGTGGACAACAAATATGGTTTGGAGTTTTCCAGCATAAATGTGAGTTTTTCCATTTCACTTACTCTTGTAATCCATGGACATTCCCAGTTTCATCTAATTTGCTTGACTGACTAAACTGCAGTGCCAAGACATCTTCAGGGGTCAATCTCAGTTCACATGTGAACATGGCCTGTGTAAAAATGTGATGAGAAGGGAATCTGGACCTCGGAATTGACCTGGATCCATTTCTTGTTTGAAAAGACAAGTTTCAAGAAATCACAGGGAGCCAAAGTAACTAATGAGGGGTGTCACCTCACCACTATTCAAACTCCCAGCTTTCCAGCTGATTGCTGTGTCTCTCAATACATTTGGGAACTTATGTTTTTCTAGTAACTGGCAAATTATTGAAACAGAAATACTTGTATAATACTTGTTTTATGATAAATTTTGCTCATGAATTAAAAAAATGAAATCCTTCAAAGTGTCACCATTGTCACAAAAGTACTACAGTAAGCAAAATGCAAATTATTTCAAATTTTTATGAGTTTGCAAAGAAACGTGGTTTCTGTGACAAGTTGCTACTGAGTCTGGAAACCCAAATAGTCTTTCCCCAAACCTGAAAATAATAGATAAGACTGAAATCCCTACTAATGCAGAGAATTGGTACAGGGCTTTTGAGCACTTGTTCAGTTATGGAAGCATCATTATGAAAATAGCAAGATCTGTTTCTCTATTTCCTCTCTACTACAAAGTACTGTATAATGGTGCTACTTCTACAGTAGTTAACTGGCAAGCTAAAACTCAGATGAGTGAAGCAAATGAGACAAAGTTCACATGATACAGGATTCCGTGGCCCAAAACACTTGCAAAATTCAAAATAGACATTTTGTGTATGTCCTTCCTTCATGAAAATATTCAATGACAGAAACTTTGTGGGAGAGTTGCAGCTTTCTGATTGAGAAGAATTTTAACATCTCCACCTTTAACAGTGTTTTACACACAAGGCTGACAAAATATTTGAATTAACAATGAAAAAATCACTGTAATAGAACAGTCCTGGTTTTCCATTATTCATTAACTCTCTCATGTGTTTATTTATTTATTTGCTAGGAGACTCCCATTAAATTTTATTCATAAAAGACAGACTGTCTCAAAAACCTGGGCAAAAGGGTATAATTAATATTGAGCCTGATAGTAAGGCTATCTGCCCAAGTTTTGGAAGTAGCCCAAGCAGACAGTAACCACTGATATTAAAAGAAAAATTTGGAGGGATTACTCTGCACAAGCAGCAGGTTTTTTTTTGTGCTCATTCAAAGCAATAAGTAGACCTCTTAATTTATATCTTAGATAGATAAAAAACAGACTTGTATATAACATCTGTCGAACAAAACAAAATTCTATTGAAGTTAACAATGTGTTTTGAATTCTGTATTTTCTGCCTCTTCTATTCTCTTTACACCAAGGTCATCACTTTAACACATTTTCTCCGTTAACAAGTCCTGAAGCTGTCTCCACTCTTTTAATCAACTTTGTAAATTATACCTGTTTATGCACACAAACATCCCCATCAAATAATTTCCTCAGCATGAATGATTTATCCATCTCTGTCCTCCAGTAATAGAACTAATGGCCAGTTATGAAACTGCAGTACAACTTAAAATAACTCTTCTCACTCCTTTCACAAACAGCCCCATGAACAGTAACTGATTGCCAGTTGTCTCAGCTTAATTAAATTCTCATCTATTCTTATGCTGTACCACAAACTTCCCCAAGTTACAGGAGTCAAGAAAATGCATTATTCAAGACTAAGTCTGAGTCAAGCATGTGACTTCATGAAAAAAACCAGAAAACTACAAAAGGTGATAGACTGATTTTATCCAGGGTTTTAGAGGTGAAAGTTCAAGTAAGCTTAGTTGTTCTAGTTGACAGCATTGTCTGCAGTGCTGCATCTAATGGTGCTGGTGTAACTGGGGTTGACAGTAAGGTGGGAAGCTCTGTAATGCTTCCAGCTGTTCTAAGAAATGCACTGTTGCAGAACAGTATTTTCCTCTTACTGGATGTTTGTGTCTTATTTTAAATTCAAGTGGAAAACTTTTCCAAAAACCATTTATTCTTCTGCAGGAACTTCCCAAGTTTCTTGAAGACCTTGCTTCAACGGATGCTGATCTGCCTTGGAACAGGTCTAAGAATCGTTTCCCAAACATAAAGCCATGTATGTCTGTTTACTGATCAACTCTTCCATTTTGTTCTTTACTTTCAGTAGTGTAACAGATATTTGGAATGCAAGTGTATTTTTGTTTGGTCTGTCTTTGAAATAGTAGTACAATCATGTCCACATTATGAAATAATTTTCTGTCAAGTAATCTGCCTTCACTTTGTGGGTTTTTTTAAAGACCCAGTTTTATTTGCAAGTAGCTTTCAACTTGCTCTCACAAGCTTTAATATGCAGGTGCAAGAAACTGCAGACTCAATAGTTTCTTGGCTTTGTAATTCAAGCCATGTAGCAAACTCTTTAAAATTCTTCCTCATTCCCCACCCCTCCCAACCCCCCCGCCTCCCCTTTAGTAAGAAGCAATTTTTTAAACATATAAAGTCCACAGGTTTGTGCATTCAGCTACCTCAGGAGTCTGGATATGCTTTCTTGTGTATATGTGTACATGTGCTACAAAGGTTCCACAGAAGATCAGAGTGACTGTATGATAACTTATAAGCCCAGGCTAGATATTATCACAGGAGACAGGAGTCTGTCTCTCTATACTCAACACTGCTTCATTTTTCAGTTAATAAGACAAGAAATGTCATTATTATTTTAGGCATTAGCTGCGATGTGAGATGGAGTGCATGGCATTCCTTGGTTAATAATGCTACATTCTGTGCTGTGAACTTTTCAGAGCAGCTGTTCCTGCAATCTACTGCCTTGTTCAAGACATATTCTAAGTTACAGTCACTAAAAATTTATCTTCATGACAGATAATAAAACATAAACAGATATGTTTCATAAATATTTAACTTTGTATTCTAATGTTCTTTACTAAGTTCAGGACCAAACACCAAAATTCTGGTGTTGGACACATGATAGGTTTCTTGGATTTTGTAATTTCTGCATAGGCACAGTGGGACCAAATCCGAAACCCTCACTTTTTTTCTTTTCTTTTTTTTTTTTTTTTTTAATAATGGCTTTACCTTATGTAAAAAAAAAAAAAAAACCAAAAAAAAACCCCACAAACTATAGAGAAGTGCCAGAATCTGGCTCAGTGACCTGGGCACCAAGTGTATAGACAAAACTATGAGATCCCTGCCCCTGCCCTCTGATTAACTCAAAAGTTGTGGGTGCTAGAACAGCATGGCTTGAAGTACACAGGCTCCTTTTAGGTACAGAATCCTCCCACATATACATCAAATTGGAGGTTTTGGCTTATTCACCATTTAAATTAACAATTATTATACACAACATGTCTGGAACATTGAGGAAAGACCATGAAGTAATGGAAAAAATGTTAAATTATCTTTGTAATAATTGTTCTACTCTGTCAAATATTGTTACTGTTAATAACAGTATTTTTGATTTCTTAGCACTCCAGGAATACTTTTTACATTTTTTATGGGTTTTGAACCAATCTTTTAGTTAACTAGACTTTACTTCCATGATAGATAATAACAACAGAGTAAAGCTGATGCCTGATGCTGGTATTCCTGGATCTGACTACATTAATGCCAGCTATGTGTCTGTAAGTAGAAAGTCTCTCACATTTTTTTTACTGTATTTGTTTTCTGGTAGGAGAGTAAAAAGATAACTCGCAACAAACACAGGATTCTGTTTTTCCTTTCATTCACTACAGCCCCTGTTGCCATGACATTGTTCCAGTGATCCCTGTGGCACTAAACAATGGCAAGTTAAAAAATACACATATCCCATTTTCATTGCAAAGCAATGGTTTCCAGTAATAATCAAAACTGTGTCCAGCAAACTGCTTTTTATAAATCATCTCATACCATTTTCATAAAGGCAATAGTGGAACTCCTGCTGAGGTCAATTGTTTAGATAGGTGTTATTTGGTCTTTTGATTCAGGAGTTAAAGTTGTTGTATATGAATAGGACAATGCAAAGACAACTGAACTGAAAACTGCCATAGAAATGACTAGCAGTTTTGGCACGCTCCTTGATATTTTTTGAAAGTTATGATGGAGGAAAATGAAAGCAGGCTTCCTTGAAGAAGAAAGTAATGCTATATTTTTCATCCTCATCTTTCTTCCCAGACTTTCTTATTTTCTTATTGTGTGCTCAGTAAATTCATTAAATAAATTTCAATCTCATTTTTGTCCTGTTGAAGCTCACAGTGTGAATTACAGTTATGCATCTAATCTCTTCTAGCAGTGGATGGTGATCTTACATGAGGTCAAGACTTGATTTACATTAAATACCTTTCAAACACAGCAAGACATGCAGAGTGTAGTCAAAACAGGCAACACAAAGGAAAGTAGAAATAGTTATTTGCAGGTAACAAAGAGGTATTAAAGAGAGTAAGCAGTAAAGCTGAGAAGATCTTCCTTTCTTATTGGCAAATGGTGTTTATTCCCATTATGTCTTTGCTCTGAGAGTTAGCAGATAGGAAGAACCATGCCACCTGATGCTGGGACTATACACAGAATGACTGAGAAGGAAAACAGAGGCATCTTGGAGCACGGTCTAGTCTTTACTTCTCCAATCACTAACAGGCCAAGTCTTAGGCAGGGGACACTAAGAGCAACTTCCAAAAAGCTGCAGCAAAAGCCATCTACAGAGTGTTCCCTGCTGAGATTTTGCTTGTGTGCATATACTTTGAATGACCATTCATCAGTGAATAGACAATTCCAGTGTTATGGTTTCTCAAGGCTAAAGTTTTGCCCTTTATATGCTCTCACTTTCCATGTTTGTTGATGTATAAATATATAAATGCATATAGCTGTAAACATGCAATATGTATGTGTATTTACATACCTAATTATGTAGGCCTATTTACATACGCACGCTCGTAAAGAAAGGAAAAGAGAAGTTTTGTGCAAGTTTTAACAAATGGGAACTCTGCTGCTGCTTTGACTTTGATTGGTTAAACCAAGTCAGTAACTGAACTGTGAGCTTTGCATCCCTGAATTATAGTTTCTCACCTCACTCTTAAACAAAAGAGGATTAACATAGTTTCCCACTGCCACCTGTTCTTTATATTATAGATGGAGTAAGTAACAGGCAGCTGTGAATTATAGGGCTATAATTCCAGCAAGAAGCTTTGGTAGTGCTATAAACCACTGTGTCAGTTGTTTTGAGCAATAAGCAGAACACTGTGATATTATCAACTGCTAGTTCTATTGCTATTATTGCTAGTGTTATTTTAGACTTTCTGTAGTACATAATAGTTCCTGTAGATGTACTTCTCTTCTAGGAGGAACCAGATCCATGTGAAACCATGCACTCAGAGCATCTGAGTAGATTTTTTCAATGAACTTACTTCTTCCCAAGTTTTACACCAATTTATAAATTAACCACAGAGCAGAAGCCAACACTAAAATAGAAGTCAACACCTTCAGTAGTTTTCTTCAAGACCTTTCATCAGAGACCATTTATTTCAGTAAGCTTCAGCCCCATGTTACAGCAGATCCCAGACAATCACCAAAGAACAAGGTCATTAGTGTGTGTATTGCTTGCACTGGCTCTCAGATTGCTCCTTATTGTTTCCCTGGCTCCACTGCTCCTTAGCACTATTTAATTCTACTTTGTTGGCCAGCTCTTGATTTAGTAATTGGTGGCATCTGGCTGGACCTGCAGTAAGTATAATACAAAGGCTTAGATACTTTTAAATGGAAATTGATGACCTGATGTCCCTGTAATACCTCTGCTAAATGCATTTCTATTACCATGGCACTTCCCATACTTTAGTAGAGTATTGGTTCATAAGTGGACTACAAAAAAAAGCCATTTCTTCCTTCGTTTTCCAAGGCAGCCTGCCATGCAGTGACTGTCCAGGCACATGCCAATTTGTTTAGTATGTCTGACAAGGTTTTAGCCTTAGGCATGGCAGATACAGGCGCAACTATGAGTCACAAGCAAACTCTTTTGTTTCCTTGCCAACCATTATGTATTAAATATTTTTTCTTTCTTAGGGCTATTTATGTCCAAACGAGTTTATTGCAACTCAGGGACCATTACCAGGAACAGTGGGTGATTTCTGGAGAATGGTGTGGGAGACAAGAGCTAAAACACTTGTGATGCTCACACAATGTTTTGAAAAAGGACGTGTAAGTTACCAGTGAACCAATTAAAAGCATTTGATATAACTGGAAATTCTGTATGTAGTTTCTGTCAAGATTATAACATGATAATTGTTAATTAATTAGTAACCATCTCCCTGCAGATAAGATGTCATCAGTACTGGCCAGAAGATAATAAACCAGTGACTGTATTTGGGGATATAGTGATTACTAAATTGATGGAAGATACTCAAATAGACTGGACTATCAGAGATCTAAAGATTGAAAGGGTAAGCTAGCACTGGAATTTGATAAAAAAAGGTCATTTAACACGCCAAAGAACATCAGATATGCTATATCCCACCCAACTACTCCTTCAATATTCCTCTTTTAATCTTTTAGTGCATATACATTGTACTGCCTGGTTGTCCTGCATTTTATTTTCATCCATGTTTTATTTCCTGAGAGTTTCTGTCATGAAGAGCTCAGATATTTGTCCAATATGCTATGAAGGGCCTTCTAAGGTTACTGAACTTCTGGTCTGGTGGGAGGTGAAGTTTCTACTTGGACACTTTGGTGTCTGTTCTAGAAAGGGGTAATCCTAACCATTTTGGGATCAGACAAATCCCTTTGAATGTATCCCTCTCATATTAAAGGGCAAGAGTCTCTGGTGCAGCTGTTTTGCATTGTACCACCAGCCATTGTCCTCCACCCCCAGGAGATTCACCCAATATAAATGAGAATCATCAGTATTACTCCTACTCTTTGAGTAGGGAAGGAGGAGTAGGGGTGCAGCAGAGATCTTCACCTTTGTTATGACCCATAACTACAGTTTCCATGCTTTGGAAAAATTATAACCCAGCACTAAGTCATGTGCCCAAAAAGCAATCTGGGAATAGAGAACCAAAATTGTCAGGTTTCTTTTGCACTCCCAACATTGATCTATGTTGTATGTAGTGCAGCCACATCCTAGGACCTGAACTTGGCTGTCCTAATGCAGGCACTACTATTCTGTAGCATGTGCATGTGACAAAGGGCACACAGCAGGTAGGGGCTGGTCTCAGAGGTCACCCCATAGGGATATGTTGTGCACACAGTACAGAGAAACTGAACATTTAAAAATGATTGAGAGAAGATAAACCTTTTTTTCAGCTAAAAATAGAACGTAGAGAAACAAGACTGGAAAAACGACTATTTAGAATAAAAATGACTGCCAGCAAAATGTCAAGTCACTTATGTTGATGAGGGTGAGGCTGAAAAGAAGGTAATCTTTTCTTCAGCTCAGTAAGTGAGCCATTACTGTAGCTGAACTACCCTGCACAAGAAGCTATGCCCTTTATAAGCATGTCATTAAATGTGCTGTATTGCTGGTTTTAAGATTGTATATCCATTCACAAGTGGGTGGATGCTTGATGATCTTCCAGTGAAGATAAAAAACATATGTGAAGCAAATAACTCAAAATCATTGCCATTGTCCATCCGAAGTAATTTCTCTTTCATTTTTATGTTGATCAGTTTAAAAAAAAATAATACAACTACAAAATAGTTGCTACGCATAATATTTCACCATTGTTCAATATTTCTTGAAATATGAAAGAATTAAGTGATTGGTTCAAAAGAGATTTGAAAAACTAGAAACTGGTTCACTATATAACAGTTGATTAAACTCTGGTACTCCTTGCTGCAGGATATTGTGAATGCTAAAAACTTACAGGGATTCAAAAAATCTGCATAAATTAGTAGAAGAAAATACTGATGAGTGGTATTAAATTTCCATTTACTGTCTCTCACTGAGGCAGTTCACAAGCCACAAACTATTAAGAATGGAAAGGATATTCTGGGGAACTACAGACTCATTGTTGTCATGTTTTATAATGTTTCCTAACTTCTTTTCTTGACCACTGTTGGAAACAGTGTATTGACACTGCTGGAAACAGGCCTTTCGCGAGATCCTGTTCTTTCATTTTTACATCCTTCAAAAGTAATCTGGGTATCAGATCATAACCTCTTTTTTGAGGTTTTCTGCTGCTGCTGCTCTGATTGAGAAAGTGTGAAAGAAAATATATCTGTGTTTAGCAGTGTATGTGTGTTTGCTTTTACCACATTGGATCAGTCTTAGAGTGGTTGCTTTTCCCTGAAAAATTTGTCATCCCAGCTCACTAAACTTCTAAATGAGCCATAGAAACTTCAACCTGCAACCTACAAGTTACAGATATACTGCCTAAAGTCAAATGAAGAGTCACTACTGAAATCACTAATACTTCCTGAAAGACGGACTTGATGTCATCCCTCAAAAAACCTGCCAGAAGTTCTGCGCACAACAAATGATCCCTTCATGCCAGTAATCTTATAATTATTATGCTATTCTAACTTTATTTTTTACATGAAATTATGGAGAAGGTTACACGTACCTTACTGAACCTTCTGTAGTATTTCTTCTGTAAAAACTGCATTATTATGTATTTTTTCAGCATGGAGACTGCATGATGGTGCGGCAGTGTAACTTTACTTCTTGGCCAGAACATGGAGTCCCTGAAACTACTGCACCAATTATCCATTTTGTAAAACTCATCCGTGCAAGTCGAGCACATGATAACACACCAATGGTGGTTCACTGCAGGTAAGCATATTCACAAACCATCAAAGTTTGGTAGCTTTGAATTTCAAGTGCATAATAATAGACAGGGAAGATGCCAGAAGAACAGCCATGAAGACTGAGTGCACAGATATGGTTCTAGTGATGGACAGTGATGAAGGTTCCTCTAGAAGTCCTTCTTACTTCTTTCTAGAAGGTAAAATGCCAGTGATTGTTCTTCATTTATAGAAATCCATTGAGGTGATGTCAGGGAAATAATTTCTCCAACAATTACCATAAAGTACTGCTGGATTTTTCTCCATTTTCCTTCCTAATCATAAGAAGAGGAATAGCAAATAAGATGTGTTGGTTTAAACTATTTTTATTATAAATAGAGGTCTTCTTAAGAAGCAACTATTAAAAATATATTTAAAATGTACGTGTCACATCATAAGGAAGAAACTATTTGAAGCCACAGAGAATGACAAATAGAAATAAAGTTTTGCATAGGCCAGATTTCAAACTTGGATGCCTGTAAACAGCTAAAACCTATATTTAGGCTCTTAAATAAATGGTCTGGTGGTTAGAGGTGTTCAGCTGTCATAGTTTCCACTGATTTCGTTAATACCCTTAAACTTCTTTTTCAAAGCGTGTGTGGGGAGACCTAAGTCTTAAGGAAACCAATGAGTGTGTTTGCATTTTTTGTGCAGATCAGTACTCCCACTCAATGAGTGGGCTTGCTTCATGAAAGAGATCTGAAATCATTGGTCTGCTACTGAGTCTTTGCCTCCTTCTCACTTGGTGTGAGTCTGGAAATAAGTAGAAGGAAAAGATGGCTTTGATGCTACAAATCTTTTCCCAAACCACTTTATCATACATGGGAGTTCTTTTTATTTGTCCTCAGCATCGTGTGGGTGCAACCCACAAAGGGCAGTAAAGCCTTATTTAATATTGTTGTCTGTGATGAACATTTCCCTCTGCTGTAAGGGCCAGAGAGACTATGACAGAAGAGAACAACACGATCTTCCATGTTTTCAGGACATTTATATTCTGTGGGGACTCTGCAAGGAACCCAATATTTTTTTCAGAAGGGAGATGTGTAAAGGGGCCAGCATGGGCCTGATACTCCACCTATGCTCAAATTCCTGATAGTTATAAAGCATTACTGTGTATTCTCATATCCAGAAAACTCATTCATTACTTACTGCTTATTAGATATTGCAAGCTCAAGAGTTTTCCTACATATCTCTTGATTATCTGCAATGATATACCCTGCATTTATTACACCAATTGCAGAGAAGTCTGATAGTAATTTGGAAATTATCCTGCTCATTATGAGACCTTGAAATAAAACACTACCTACCAGCACATCTTTCACACTCATCCTGCTTTTAAAAGTATTTTCTTATAAATTTTTTGCTACATCCCATGTTGTTTTGTCTCAAATACCAAAAACATCACAGAATCACGGTGTGATTTCACAAAATCTTGTGATTTTTTTTCATCTCAATTAATGAGCTCTAGAAAGCTCACAGAAAAGCTATAGGATCTTTTTTCCCACTCAAACAGGTTTGGGTCATATGAACATACAAATGAGTAATGTCTCATTTATCTGATGAAAATGAGAAATCAAAAACTATGAAAATGTGAAATCAAAATTAGAAAATGGCTCAAATCCAGATTTCACTTGATCCAATTCAGAAAGGAATTCACAAGATGTAAATACTGAAAAAAAGATTTAGGTTTTGCTTCAAAAGTTTTCTTTTCACAATAAAATTTATCCAGAATAGTCTAAGAAAATGCTGAAAGCATTAATATAAAAGCTTTGTTTTATCTTGTTTATCATGTTTGCAGTGCTGGCGTTGGAAGAACAGGTGTTTATATTGCACTTGACCATTTAACCCAACATTTAAATGACCATGATTTTGTGGATATCTATGGACTTGTAGCTGAGCTAAGAAGTGAAAGAATGTGTATGGTACAAAATCTGGTAAGATTTATCTATTCTGTTTTCTTGTTGTTGAAAAATTAGTCATCTCTTCATGTGATCTACAAAACAAGACTAAAAAGCTCGTAACAATCAGCTGTATAATACATATTCTACCAAATCCTGCTTTTATTTGTTTCAAGCATTGTGAAAATATATTATCTGTTTCTACCTAAGTACACTTAGCCAGAAAAGTCTTGACAAGTGCTGAAAAGAGTGCTATTTATTTTTAAACCTAAATAATAATTTCTCAGCCTCTAAGAAAGTTTATTTCAAGTTTTGGATGCAGAACAATTGTTAGATTAAAAATGGATTCACTCATTCACTACCTAATTTGACATTATTTACTATTTAAGTATATTTTTTGTGTGTATGCGTATGTGGCATAGTCCACCAAACTTTAAAATATTCATTTACCTTTGAACTCATTATTGATTCCTTGATTCTTTTTCAATTGCTTCCAATAAAATAGTACATATGGATGGATTTAATCACAGATTTCAAACTGTTCAAAATCAATGGTGGGTTTTGGGTCTAAAAAAGTACATTTCTGGCAGACTTATTTTGTATGGATATAAGTCAGTGATGACCTGCTGGTGAGAAAGTCTTCCTTCTGCTGTATCTGGAATTCTTAGTATATGTAAAGGAATAATAGAAGAATTTAAAGCTGATTCCAAATGCCCAGTGGAACAGAAATCAGCTTTATTTGGATAAGGCTTCTGGCATAAGTCTCCTGCAGGCCATATCTAATCCAGGGAAGTCTGAGTAGCCCTTTGAACCTACAGCATGACTTAGCAACTTCTCAGTATGGACGAGTAGTTTCAGAGTGAACTTCCACATAACTGATGGATTTAAATTGATTTTAATGTAAGGAGACTTGCTCCATTTGGAATGAAATTCTGCTACTCCATATCACATCAGAATATGTAAAAAGTGTGTCAGAATACCCAAAGCAGTTAACCCTTCTTCAGAAGATTTTATGGGACCTTCTGGTGATATTCTGACATGATGTATCTTTTAAGGTGCAGTCTGGATACCATGTGCTCGAAATTTTTCCTTTTGAAGTCTTGATGCAGCTAAAAAATTGCCAGTACTTTCTTGTGATGATAAATTCTGGGAATACTTTTTGGTTCTCGTTTTACATTTTTGACTAGAAGTAGAATCATCTAGAAATAAAACAAAGGCTGGAAGGCAATTTAATGGGAGCACTCCCAAAATAAAATCTTAAAACAGTGAGACGTTTGATAATATCATTGTATGTTTTTAGAATATGCATAATTTTTGTGTATCTCTTTATTTGAATGCTTTGGCAGGGGCTAGGAAAAGGTGTGCCAAAATACAATACAAGATGATGGTGTCAGAGTTCAGATTTCCTAACAAATCAAGTATCCATCTGTATGCTAGCTGCAAAATTCTGAGATAGCCTGTTCTCTGTCCAGATCATTCCTAGCTCATATTTGTAAGACTACAAAAGTCAGATCAGCAACAAAACTTGCCCAAAGGGAATCAATCTTGTAAAGTTTTATGGTGGATTCAAAAGTCAAGCTATTCTGAGAGTTCTGTTGTAAAACACTGTTGAGTTGCCTATTAATCAGATTTTATGTGATCAGCACAGAAGATATAAAAAAGAGGAGTAATTCCCTCCCAGAACTCAGTATAGTAATCCCTCAGTCAAACTATCTCTACGATCTATGAGTAAAATAAATAAAGGCTGATTGCTCTTGGACCTGTATTTTCCTTGTTTATAGCTTCAAAACAATGTTCCCTTTTCCCTAACAGAATCATGATCTGTTACTGTAACCAATGGATGAGAATAGTTAAGATTGCCATTGATTCTAACTGGGAAAATAACCAGTTACACATAAATTGCCCAGGTAGCCTGCTTCACTCTCCCCTGGCAAACCCAGAAATGTTTTCATTGCTACATCATCAGAAGTAGCTGGATGAGTGCAAGAGATTACAGAGCTTTCAGAGCCTGCATTCTGAACTGGAATAACCAATCTAAACTCCACTGAAATTAAGGACCTTCATTTTAGAAATTCATGTTTGTTCAGCAGACATATCAAAGTTTATCTTCTTGCCAAGTACAAGGGCTAGTTTGAAGTCGTGTCATACTATTATTTCAGTAAGAAAGTTATAGAAAAGTGTAGTGGTACTGCAGGCTTCAGGGGTCTTGTGAAAAGCTGCTTTAATTAGCCACAGTTCTGGAGCTGTGGTGGTAAAACTTATCCATGTAAGCAAATTTCTCTCATATATCTGAGACACTTGAATTGTAAATTGATGACAGTTCTGAAACAAAAAAGCAATTACTGGATAAAAAAATTGCAAAAATATTTTTACCTGTGCAAAAGTCAAGGGTAAGAGTATGATTTTTGGTTCAGATATTCCAAATCCATCTCGACAAGGTCCTGGGCAACATGTTCTAGCTGACCCAGCTTGAGCAATGGGTAGTTGCATCAAGTGGTCTCATGAGGTCTCTTCCAATCTGAATGTAGCTGGATTATTTTCTGTAACTACATATTCAATATTTCTCCTATGTGAATATACGCTTGATTTATTTGTTATATTTTTATCTGTTTTCATTCCTTTATTTCATTCTTACATTGCCTTATTTTGTTTTCCTCTTGAGACTTGATGTCCTTGAAAGTGTCAAATTAACTTTAGTTGCCCACTCTTTCTGCTATCATATGTTAAAAAATGAGGCTACAGGCTGAGAAGTAACACTCAAAATACTGGGTTAATTTGCTCGTAGCACTGGTGCAAGCTCCTAGAACATACAGGTTTAGATTTACTTGAACTTCTGCATTTGACTGCACCCTGCTGGTCTTCTCTATGGTAGAAAGAGGAAAATTTTCTTATCTAGCTATAACATTCATATGGTTCTGTTTTTTCAGTCTGCATCTCGTGGCAAAATGTCTTTTCGTAGAACAAACATTCACAGAAAATTGTGGAGTAGCCTATTAGTCTCAGTAATGGTTAGTCTAATTTCATATATCTTACTGTTCATAAGGATTAATATGTTTTGACAAATTTAAAGCATTATGTTTCATAATAATTTAAATCAGATCAGGCATATATGATATGGTCACCAAAGTACTGAGATTGTTGAGTTAAACTGCAGTTACTTTGAAATTTTCTAGGTGCTATAGAAAAAGGAAAAGAGTTTTTTGGTATTACAAGTACATTTTTCTTCTAATCAAGCATCTTTAAATTCACATCTTATAGGCACAATATATATTTTTACATCAATGTGTATTGGATCTATTGACAACCAAGGGAAGTAATCAGACCTTCTGTTTTGTAAATTATTCAGCACTGCAAAAGATGGACTCCCTGGATGCCATGGAAGGTAAGGAGATACAGACTGTGTCAAAATTATTTTTTCACAGCAGGTGCAATGACTTGTCCAGACTAAGAAGGAGAAAAAAAGTCCTTTGACATGCATTTTTTGCTTCAAAATTTTTTGCTTCAAAATTTTTTGCTTCTAGCCTTTTGCTGCACTTTATTCCCCCTCGCAGTAATGGTCATTGCTCAAGCTTTCTCTACATTTGTCCATGCCAGACTTTTTAAATTCAGTGAAAAACATTTATCTGCCATTAGTTACTGTTTATTTACAAGGTAGATTAATTTAATGTATCTGTTTCTTCTGCAGGTGATGTGGAACTTGAATGGGAAGAAACAACCATGTAAATACTAGGAGTAAATATTACAGAAAAGGAGATTTTGAAAATCAAAATCATATTTTTCTAAGCACAGGGGCCAAAGCAAATTCCCCTATTTTGTTGATTGAAGGAAACACAGATGATTGAGACATCTTTTCTTCTATCAATGTGCCTTCATAAATGAGTTGAAGTATTTTATTCAGAACACCGAGCAATAATGGTTTGGAGTACTTTTGCACAGTCTGCACTTCTGGTGTTATATAAATAGTGCATTCAGAATGTATTTAAAGTGTATTTTAATACATTCCTTTCTTCCAAACTATCTTTGTAAAAGAAAAATGAGCCAAATAGGATGTAAAAAATCATATTTCCATTTAATCTATTTTGGTGTGAATTTGCTGTGTTCTGTGTGTTCTTGTTTTAAGTAAAAGCTAAGGTTTCTTTACTCATTCTTGATAGATTGGCTTCAACGTTTTCAGTTCTTGCAGATTAATTCCAAGACCATCACAACGATCTTTACCTAAGTGTATGTTCTTGTGTTTTGAATATTTTTTTAACAAGTGGTAGTACATCAGCTCATGATCCTGAACAGCTGAAGAGTCACCTTCTGACATGGGGAGGATTATTCAGCTTTTACACAGCACACAGTAGCTCTTCAGGGACACTTGGGGCTATTTAAACTATTTTATAATCAGCAGGTTGGGTTTTTTTAAATACATAATGATGATTGCATATGTTCAGTGCAGAAAAAAAGTGGTTTACATTCCTCCTACTTTCTCAAGCAGATAAAACAAAGTAAAACTATAAATCTATTATCTGTCACAATGAATATTAGATTTGCTTATGTAATAGAATGTTTAGAATTCGTTTACCTTTCTTGAATATAAAACTCTTCAACACTTTGAAAGGTTGCTCAAAATTTAATATGAATGTATTTTTTAACACAATTGTCAAGTGAAAAAGTAGTTGCACCTTCCTCAGGTTTGACAAATCACTGCAGACACTGAAAATTATGGGAGCTAATGTCTGGAGGTTTGATAAAAGAAAATGTCTTCCACTCCTGATGATGATGATATTGATGACGATTACGATGATGATTATTATTATTGGAAATAACTCTGAAACAGGAATGAGAAAAGCAGGAAGTTCGTATCTGAGAAGAAAAGCAAAAATTAGTAGAGTAGGAAGACTAGAGAGATAATGAAACTGTGTGCCCTGGATTTACATGGAAGTGACAGCATTCAATTAATATTATTTGGTGGAAGGGTTGCTAAGTTTTTCTCAGGTAAAGAAATATATCATCATTCTGAATAACAATGAAGCTGTGACCTTAATCTGAGATGTGAAACATAATAGCAAAGAGAATTTGGAACTGCCATCTTATATTGTGTTTAGACAGAAGAAATCCAAGCTGTCATGTTGAGGTATCAAGCTCAGGAAAGTCAGACAAAACTCTTTAGAACCTTGAAATATGTGTGTAAGGGGCTGTTCTTGTGTGTGCACACTCTGAACAGAATAGCCAATGAACAAAAATTTCCATTTCTTCACTGTAGCTTCCAGACAGAAAATGCTATGCTGAAGGTAATGTGGTGCATTTTCAGAACTAAATGATGGTGTTTTTAGAAACTGGCAAGGACGGTACAGTGAAGACCCTTTGTAATTTCATAGAAAGTGCCAAATACCTAAAATGAGAATCAAAAGACAACATATAAGGAAGTAGAAGTGGTCTACAGAGATATTTGGGCAATCTGTCTTTTAGGAAGGTCAATGGTATTGTAAACATCACCTGTCAGGCTAAAAAGAAAACAATGCCTTTTAAAGCTTGGTAGGGGGAAAGAGAGGTGATGTCCACAGCTGTTCAAGTCTCTGGCAAAGCATTCGGTACAGCTCTAGTTTCATTTGGTTCCTATGAAACATGTGTTCTTCATTTATTATACATGCACTTTAAAGTATTCTGACAAATTGCTTATAGGGACTTACAGATGTTTTTCGTGATTTGTGGTTGTACTCGGTAGCAGTACAGGGAGCACTGTGATAAATGGACATTATAGAGTCATGATCTTATATAGTCTTATATCCACAAAGGTGGAATATCTGGAGAAAAAGCCAAGCCTTATGCAACTTAGAGATGAGCTCCAGAAGTTCTAAATGTGCTTAAGTGTTCTCTGGCTTTTATAAAATAATTAATGGTGAAGATTCTGTACACCCCTCCTTTAGGGGACTTGCTTATGGTTGCACTGCAGGTTACACTGCAGTCACTAACCTGCTTGCCTGACAACTTAGTAAGAGACTAGAAAATGTGACTCCCTTTTCTCTCTGAAAAGTAATTCAAGTACTTTACTGTAGAATTTGACATAAGCAATCTGATATATGCCACCTTGACACATTTTGTATTGTCTCCAGGGCCAGAGACAATATCCTGCATAAACTGGCCACAACTCTTACAAAATACATGGTCAGGGAAAGGAGTATCTCCAAGCAATTCTCTCCAAGTACTGGCTTTTAGTACAAACACAGCAATAGTTTGAACATTCCTGTGTGTCTGCCAGTGCTTTAGAAGGGTAGGGGAGCATCCATGTATCAAGAAATTCCTCCAGACCTCAGTTCAGTGATGAAGGAAGAATTTCCACATAGTCTCTTGTCTCCCATCCCTCTTTCCCTTATGAAATTGTAGTGCTACCAACTGCACTGCAGAGCTGGAGTCAAGCAAAATTTGTCTGATTGCTATTCTAAGAATATTTTTATATATGTGAAGTGGCCCATCCATTCATTTTTAATGTCATCACTCAATTTTCTCCAAATTCTTGGCACTACTAATATAGCAAGAGTGTACTCTGCCAAAATTAGAAATGGAATGAATAAAAATTGGAGAAAAATTCAGAAATTCTACAGGATTATTAAAATTAGGTCACACTGTCCTAAATTATCTGGGAAATTTCTAGAGACTGATATATCTCCATACAGAGAAGAAATAGTATTTATATATATATATATATATATATATATATATATATATATTTATAGCCAGTCCTGCTAGACATCCTTACAAGAGACTACTGTCAGTGTGTTTAAAATACTGATTTGTTCTGTTCACAAAGGAAACAGAAAGACAGCAGAACATTAAGTTTGTGTCGAATTTAAAGCACTTCCTAGATTGTTAAAAGAGTTGATAAAAGTAATGGTGAGTTCAATTGTGATTTTACTTCATATATGGAGCTATTAAATAATTTAATTTCTTTACATTATGTGACATTTTAATAATGTGAATTAATCTGTGTAGTACCATCTATATATTAGTGCAATACAGAGTATGATCATAAGCAGTTGCTAAGAAAAAGCAGCAAAGAACAATAAGTCGATCATATTTCATACTAAGGTAGCACAATGGAGATTTTTTGGTTGCATACAGAAATTGAAAAGCTAGCTGTGGATATGAATTTGCTGAGATTCAGGATACAAAGCCCTATGAAGCCTGTGAACAGAGAAGACTTTTTCTGAAAATGTTTTGACAGCAGGTTAAAATAAAATTTGAGAAGTACACCTGTTTCAGCGGGTTACATATGTGTTAAGCATAAGAGAAGATCATTGTCTGTCCATGGAAATACACAGTAAAAATAGATCTAAAATAATTTTTCTTTTAAGACATATAAAAAGGATTTAACCAACTCCTGGTTTAGAGGATATTCACATGGTAATAATGAATTCAGGGTTGTTTCATAACTAAGTTATGTGCCCATTCAGTGCTGCAAAATCTGCAATGCATTGAATACAGTAGACTGTAGCTAGAAACCATTGACACATAGCACTGAACATGTCTTTGTTGGTTTTGATTTTAAGGAAATGAGTTAGAGAAAATGTACTGAAAGGTGATGCTCTGTTTCAACCATTTCTCTGTGACTGTTGTGTCACCACTCTGTGTATGGTGTCGAAAAAAACTAAGTCCTCCCAACATTGCTCTCCATGTTTTCTTCTCTTTTCTAATGTTGTGCTTCTTATCTATATGTGACTGTATTAGAAGGAATTGCAAACAGTAATATGGGTCATTTGAATTCCAATACTGCAGGTATGATCTGCAGGTAGTGGCCTTACATATGTGTAGAGGTCTTAAGGCAAACCTTCTCTCCATCTCTTTCCTATGAGTTGATTTCAAGGTGACATCATGGAATATCAGCCACATTTTTGCTCTGACTACTGTTCAATACATTTTCTGCCCTGTCCTCTCTGTAGCTATGATTACCAGGCAAGTGCAAAGCTATTTCTGTGGTTCCAGAGCTGAGCTATGCTACCAGTGGCATGTCTTTGCAGCTTCAGCTCTGTAAGGGTAAGCTGACTTCCTATCCAGAAGTTCCCCTTACTGCTATAGTAAATTCTGATATAAATTTTAGTATTGGTCATTGTTCAGTGTGAGCTGAATAAAGCAGGATGGATTCAGTGTTTGATATTTTACATGGAGATTCTCCTTTTCCAATAACTTTTCCCAAACAATGCTGAACTAATTACTTATTTTAATTGTTTCTTCTCACAGCTTCTTTATCATGTAGGCCCTTTTTCAGATGCTATGTAAACAAAACTGAAAATCAATGGCTTTTCACCACTGAGTAACAGTGAATGACACTTTTCATAGGTCCCACATCATCAGGCAGTTTGCAGTGAAGCTGCAAGTCTGTATTTCAGTTGAAAGACAACATTTAGAAGGTTTCAGATATATTTGGATCATCTTACTCTGCTTGTTGATTTGTGTTACCAGGGTGATCTTTTTGTAGGATGACAGCTGCACCCAGCTATCCACTGTAATCATGAATAAACCATTCCAGTACTCTTTACAGTCAATACTGTGAGAGCTGGGGGAAGTTCTACAAGGATGTTCCCAAAATATTTTGGAGGAGATGGAGTTCTGAATGATATAAAAAGAATACTTGGATACTGGAAACCTAATATGCAACTAAAGCTGCACCATTCACAGTTGCATTCCATGGAGCCTGCTGTGCAGGGGGTGTGTCCTGGAACACAGAAAACATATTTGAGACAATATAACAACCTCTGAGCTGAGTAATGTGCAGTGCAGGGAACTCTTGCCATAAGCTTTACCATAAAATGTCCCTGGTTTACTTGGAAAACACAAATGCGGGTAACACCTAGTATGACAGCTGGTAACATACTTTGTGATTCAACTTAGTGCTAGGAACCAAAGGACTCTATTTAGTCAATTCTTTCAGTAATTGTAAATGCAGAAACAAATATTTTAACACCACAAGTGTAGACCACGGACAGACACTATGGAGACAAGGAAGACTTTCTTCCACTCATGGAGACACAAGCATAAAACGAATTAAACATGTATGTCCCTCTCTTCCCCTCAGTCTGCTATCTGCATGTGCTCAACAGCTGGGAATAATATTCATTCACAAAATAACATTCGTTCATTTTTAATTTGATTCCTGTATCGGTAATCCCTTTCTCAGAATCCAGCATAAAGCAGTAACAGAACTGTGCCTTTTCCTGTGCCTTCTGTTTGGATTCAAAATAGCTCCATCTAACTATTTTTCTTGCAGAATTCTACTAATTCTCAGTCAGTATTACAGAGGCAATACACAGAGTGTGAATCTGGGCTTGCATATTGTGCACAGAATTCTTTACTGAGCTGCACTGACACTATACAGCACTCGAGGCCTGGGCAAGGAATTCGCCTGAGGAGAGTGGCTGCCTAGCATGTAATCCCACTCCCTTTGAGAACAAGATAGTTATCTGACAATGCACTGTCCCATTCAAGGAGTCCAGAAAATGTTCTCAAAGCTGTCTGACATTTATATGTAGGAGTTTAATCTGAACCTTTCTCTGCTAAGGATAAACAAAAAAATTCAGGTCATTGTCGTCATTGTCAGCAACCCATCTTGGCTGCTTAGGACACCAAGAAGCAAACATCTTGTTTAACTGGTATTAATAGCGTTTTTAACTTATAAAGACTTACTGTGGTTTGCACTTAAAGTACACTTAAATTTTGACACTTTTCTGTGCTTTACATCTTTTTTTTTCTCTTTCAATGTGGGGATTTGGAGATACAACTTTTAAACAGTTACAGGTTGTCTCAGGAAAATAGCGAGATGTCCTGATAAAACAGCCAGCAGGAGGATTCTTTGATAAAAAAATGTTCTATAATAATGGCCAGATTATTACAATTCCTAAAAATACACCTACAGCCTATAAAGTGGCCAATATTTTAAGAACACATATCTACCAAATATCCTGTACACCAAGGGTGTGACTGAATGCTCATGAAGGCAGATACATTAATCGCTTCTTGATTTTACCATTCTTTTTGCCCTTCCAGTTTCTATTATCCTATCCTGGCACTCCTAAGCAGGTTTTGGGGACATATCATGTTGCTGGTTAATGACGATTAATGCATCAGCTATATTAATTCTGTCAAAATTTAATGAGACAAACATTTCCCTCCTGCATACTGGTGTACCATCTCTGAAAGAAGGGATCCCTGGCATCACTACTAGTGCCAGCTGGCAGTCAGAGGAAGATGGTCCTCTGCTAATGTGGGAGAAAATCTATTCTTAGTTCTAAGTTTTCATGGGCTTTGCATCTGTCTGAAACAGATCACTTAATTTCTGTATAAAAAATCCTTGTCAACCTTTTTTTCCTAACACTTCTGTGTCCTATGTATTTGTATTTGAAAGCTCTGGGGGAAGTAATTTTCTCCCAAAAGGTCTTTGTGCACATTCTATCACATCTGAAAATACCATCGAAGTAATAAATTCCTTCTCCATCCCAAACCAAACAAATGGCCAGAAGATTGTCAAAAGTCACTATGGATGGCATCACTGCAACACAGTGCTCATGCTTCCTTAGCTTTCTTCATCCCTTCAGGTCTCTTGTCTTTACAAGGAAGAACCTGTTGTAGGCAGTGGCTCTCAAGATGAAAGGCATTCACTAAGAGAGATTTTGCATAGAGCTAACTTCATCTTTCTGGAAAGATTCCAAATCAGCACTTCAGGAGTAAAGCAAGTAGTTGTCAACCAAGGCATCTTCTTTCTTTTTCATTCTTTGGGAAAAAATCTCCCAGCTCTGTGTCTGAAATACTAGAAAAATGACAAAATTACAAGAATTAACTGAAGATCACTTTTTCTAGCTTGTGATCATTGTTATAATATGTCACATCCACACATCCTTTGTTATGTTATGCATGCACAAGCAGCTACTCAACCTCTTGAAACTAGAAGCACACGTAAATCAGTCATGTTAGGTGTGACTAGCTTGTTTTGTGATTATGAAGTCTTGAATCTACAGAAGTAATTGATTCTGGTTTTAAAAATAAACTGTGGGCTGTCATTTTATCTGGTTCTCCAAAACCAGGAAGAATGTTCAAAGTATCTTCAAGTAGACTTTGTGAAACAAAATTTCTCCAACAGCTGAAAGAGAAAGAAAGTTTCCATTGAGGTAAAACTAACAAAAAGTGTCAAAATGGACAGCTGGTGTCAATTCCAGAAGTATTTAAAACTTGGACATTTTTAGCTTGAAAAAAACATGTTAATTGAGACGATATCCACATGAAAAGAACCTTGTACTTAGCAAAACTACATTGAATGATGTGCTTGAAATATGTGTATTAAAATGCTTAAGAGAAAAGAATACTGTATTAATTAAATACAGAAATACTATATTCCATTTATATCCAGCATCATATGATGAGTTTTGCTTTTTCTTGAGAGAGAAATTCTAAATAAAAGTCAGAGTTCGGCGTTTTGATGAACTTGGCTAAAAAGTTCATCTTTCAAATACATAAATCTGTGAGCAAGATTTTATGGTGTCATTTCTAAGAGAATACAAATAAAATTAAATGAGGTTTTCCAATACAATTTCTATTTTAAAACAAGTCTTTGTAATCTATATAGGATATTGGTAATCACATTTAGGAAATCAATTAGGATATACTGCAGAAGAACTATGTACAGTTCTTTCTGAAGAAGGACAGCAAGAATAATTTTAGACTCTGTGTTTCAGCAGAGGCTAGCCTTGTGCTGCACACAGGTGATACACAATTCAAATAAAGTTCCATGCCAAAAACATGGCACATGACTGGCAGTGAGGGTCTGCTGGTATTGCTGGGTAATTCAAACCCTGCCTTTGGAAGGAAGTGAGTCAGGGGAAGCTGTTGAGGCCAACAGCATCAGAATAGCCCAGGCACGCAGCCCAGTCATGTTCCACAATGAAGCAGTGAGCTCACAGGACAACCAAAGCAATCTCCTTCATTCCAGCCTTTCCAAATGAGTGCTCCTCTCCTGCTTCTTTGAGTACCAGAAACACTGGTGGCTCTTGGGCACAGGAAGTTTTCAGTATACAGACCAGGTAGATTACAATCTCCTTCATATTCCATAGATTTCTCTCTCTCTCTCTCTCTCTCTTTTTTTTTTTTTTTTTTTTTTTTGTCAGAAGGTCAGAAAGAAAGGTATTAAGAAAGGAGCAATGACATAAAATAGGAGTTGGGTTGTTTTAGAGAATTTCAAGGACATTTAAATATTAGAGTGTTTAACTAGGGCAGAATCCTTAGCTGACAAGTAAATGCTCAAACTCAAAGCACATAGAAAACTAGCAACTTAAGAAAGGCATTCTCAGAAATTATGAATGAGACTTAGGAAAAAAAAGGACTGATGATATAGATAAAAATTGTCAGCTAATTTAACAGGAATTCTGATTTCCCCTTCTAAAAAAACATCAGAAGTAAACCATTAGGCTTTTATTTTAAGCACTCAAACAATGCACTGATATACTTTCATCCTCTTCTTGATGCAGAACAAGGAACTGTTTATCCTTGTTTATCACATCTCAGGGAAACATCACACCAGGGAATCACACATGCATTATCTGTCTTATCCCAGTAGTGCCATTTTCAAAAATGTTCAGATATTCCTTCAGAAAGAGATGTACCCTGAGGGGGGCAGGCTCTTACCTGAAATGTGGAAGGCAGCTTTTCAAAACCTGAAGTACAGTAATAAAAAAAAAATTACAGGAGCCTGGCTGGATCATCTCCCTCCTTGCAAGAGCATTGATATCTTGACTGCTTTTCTTCTTCTACCTTTAATGCTCCTCAGTAGAATTCTTCATAACAAGGAACAATCATAACATATTTCATTGCAAAATAGGGCAAAAAAAGGAATGTCATTGTCCCATAGTCTGCATATTTTACTTGAAGGCAACATCACTTCTAGCAAATCATCTGGGTTTTTCTTTCTGTCAGGACCCTGACATAAATTTGCCTTGCTATAACTAATTGCATCTATTTTTTTCCATCCATATAAACACCAGCATCAGTTTATTCAGTTCCTCTGTGCAGCAGTCTTTACTGTTCACTTGATCACTGCCAGCACTTTCCCTTGACTTTTCTATTCCCTTTATCACCACATTCATTCAACATTTACACAATGTTTCCAAGCACCTCATCATTCATTTTAGAATTTTGTTTTCCTATTCTGTGCTTTCTGTAGTTGTACCAGCTGTATCAGTTTTAAGATGCAGTGCAGTCCCTGAAAATGGACATGGAATTGCAGCTAAGTCTTCCCAGCCTGGAACAGGAGGGAAGGACTACCTCATGTGCCTCTGACCTGTTTGTATGTCCTATTGGGATGTGTGGGGTTCTTTTCTGGACAGCACAATATATGTTCATCTCACAACACACTGAAACTGTCAGTTTCCTTCTTCTGTAGAATTACCACCTAACTAGGTACTCAGTTTGTATTTCTGCAGTGATCTGCTCCCCCGAAGTGCTCATTTGTGCCTTTGTCCTCATTGAATTTGGGTCATCAACAATTTGAAATCTACACAAGTTCTCCAAAAGGTGATAATTCAAGATGTCTCTGTGATATCTGCAAACTTGATGAGCATATTTTCAATTCAGATATCCGCAAACTTAATGAGCATATTTTCAATTCAACCAGACAAGTTATTAATTAAGACCAAAGTTCCTAGAGCAGAACTCTGGAAAGTCCCACATTTAAGAGTTCTGCTTCGATGAGTTTGAAAGGAGTTGAATATGCATATGAGTTTCAGTCTATAGTCTTCATTTTCATAGTGTTCATATGAAGATGGCATGTGAAAATGTAGAAAAAACTTCATTTAAATCAAGTAAGTGTTTTCTGCTTATTCTCCTTATATTTTGCTATATTTCTGCTTATTCCATAGCACCTATCATGGCAGGACAAAAAAATCAATTTGGCACAGCTTAGTCTTGAAGATTTTTTAACAGGAACAAAACAATTTCATGTTGGCATTATTCACCCCTTTGTATTCTTACAGGTGTACACAAATATTGCATAATTTTCCAGTATTTTCACAGAAACTTAGGTTGAAGTTCTCATCTACAAGTCCTGTTCCTTGTGTTTCTGCTTTACATTTGCCCATCTCTACTCCTCTGCAAGCTCACTCATTCACCAGTTGCTCCCAAAGACGTCAGAAAATGGCAAAGGTAATTTCAGGCAATTCTCTAATTACACTGAGGCAAAATCAATTTTAACATGTAAGTTAATCTAATAATTTTACCTCTAGGTTTTTCTGTCCTGTCGTGACTCTTTCTACTTTTGTTATTAATGCTAATAATTTTTTTAACCACCAAATTGCATTTCATTTTTTAATTGCATTTAGAATTGACAGAGATGTTAAGCACAGCATCATCTGTTAATGACTTTCTCTCTGTTTAGATCCATTTTGTCCTCTTGATATTGCAAACTTTAATAGAAGTTTCTTCTTAATTTTTATGAGTTTTGATATTGATTTCTTGATTTATCCCTTGCCTTTCTGATTCTGTTCTAATATGTCTATGCTATCCTTTCTTTCCCAAACTTTCTTTCCTGTGTTGTTTACGACTGCTCTTCCTCAGCTTTAGAACAGAGTATTAGAGTAATTTAGGCTGGAAAGGACCTGTGGAGGTCATCTAACCCAGGTCCAACTTCAAAGTTTGATCAGGTTACTAAGGGCCTTGGTATGTCAAGATGGCCATTTATCTTGTGGCTTCACTAAAAGGCAGTTACACTCTCATCAAGAATGACAAGTCCTGAACTGCCACATAAAATTCCCTTGGCTAAGTTGTGTTTGAGGTTCAATCTAGAAAGTGTGTTCTGACTCCATCTATTCTAGGTCCTGTCAATATGTCAGCACATGAAAAATAATGCCCCTAGCTGCAACAACGAGTGATTTCTGCATACATCCAGATCATGTTTAGATACCTCTGGAAATTTACTGATGAAAAATGCAGCACATATACCTTCCCAGACATCTCAAAGGTCTTGCAACAGCAAGGCCTGAAAGTACATGTGAATTTAGGCACTCAAATTGGGGCACAGGCACATAAATCCCATGTAGAATCAGGAATCAGGCCCTTGATGGCATTAGTGCTAATTGGCATGTGCTAACCTATGCACTCCCTCATGTCTCTTGGCAGCTAACCATGAGACCCTTCTCATGGTTAGTCCAAGAAGGATTACCTATCTAGATTTCCCTTCACTGGCTTGTCCTTTGGGACTTGATCCTGCAAGCCCTATCAGATATAAGTAATTGCAAAAAATACTTTGGGAGGTGAGACACTTTTGGGATGTTCAAAAAGGGATTAGATGAATTGATGGGTAACATGTCTGTAAACAGATACTAACAGAAGAAGTAGGCAAGGATGTGCTCTGTAACACAGAAAGTTGGAAGAGTCACATTTATTCCTTAAATATTTCTGTAGGCTCACTGTGTCCAAGAGCAAGTATGTGGATGATGGACACAGACTATACATGACTGGTGTGATGTCTGTGTTATATTTTGTTAAAGGAAGCCATTTGGTTCAGGTCAATAGTTGCTGTCATGTATTAATTCTTATGGCAAAAAGGAATGTAAGGATGGCAGAGATTAATCCAATCTGTTCTTCCTAGTACTGCATTTCCTCAGGTACAGAAGAGTTAAGATCATGAAGATCTGACCTAGGACTGCCAACGTACTGAACCCGTGGTAGTAAACTGGTCAAGAAGTGATATGCAATGAGAACTTGACAAGCCTTGTTCAGAAATATCTGTTATGCATTTCTTGTGTTCACCACAGTTCAGCACGACTGTTTGTTGGAATCAGCAGTGTCCACTGACAGCTCAAGTGAAAAAACTGTTGGTCTAACTTGGACCCTTCAAATGAAATAAAATTTTGTTATCAGTTACTATAAAGTTGCAAATAAACAACAAAGAATTCACATTTCTGCCTCAGGTATTTTTGATGAAAATAATGTCAAAGTACTTAAAAAGCTATCACAATCAGAAAGCTAATTGCTTCCAAGAACCTGGTACAGTTGATAAGACCATTCTAGATCATGGCTTACTTAGGATTTTTTGGGGCATTGAAAAGGTCACATCAAGAAGTTTGACAAACTTTAGTCTCATTTACAACTCTCTATATATGTCAGTTTGAGTCACAAGCATGACTATTGTTCTGTGCATGCATGCAGTTCTTGAACATGCTTTAACTAAGGTGACTCTGACTTTTTTCAGAAATAAAAACAGCTATAATTTCTTTTTTATTAGATAGCTCATGTTGGTCAGGAAAAAGAGAATTATTTGATTGCATCAGGGAGTTTATCTACTGATTGAAAAACTCTTGTCTGACTTTCAGTTCAGGGACATTGTGAGCACATATTTATCTTCTGCCAGAGAATACCGTATGTCCCATAAAGTGACATTGTTTTTTCTAGTCTAGTATTTTCTCCTCTTACTCCACATACATTACTTCACAAACAGCTTAGAAGTTCCAAAAAATGCTAATCAAGTTCACTGTTAACTAAATCAGGACATAAATACACTACTGAACAGCTGGAATTCTGGAAAATATTTTATGTGAAGTGTCACAAAATTCCTGGGACCATGGAAATGTCAAATTTGAGATGCTTGACTGAGAAAGCTCCACAGTGAGAGGTGATAATCCAAACCTCTGCAGATTCTTTATTGTTTATAAACTGTTGTTGCTGCCTGTATAAAATCAACTTCAGCAAACACAACTGGAAAAACAGCTAAATATCAGCACCCATGAGGCATTGATGCTGTTTGAGTGTGCTCACACACTACTTTTCAGCCAGTACAATGAATAATAGTTTGTAAAGATGATGCCAATTGTGTGATCATTTAATAACTCCTTATTCCATGAAATACTCAGACCTAGAATCAGCTGGATCAAGACTATATATATATATATATTTATATATATGTATGTATGTATGTATGTATGTACGTATCTATATAAAGTCTTTCTGTAAATTGACATGACTTTTCGATCCAAATGGAGTGATCTTAGGGATCCAGAACCTTCAGGGGGCTCTCTTCTTCAAAAGAAATTTCAATTAGTTAACTGTTTATTAATTCATTGGCAGTCTTTCTTGGTAATTCTTCATTAATGACATTGAAACCTTGGATGCTGATTTCTAGTTCTCTTGTACTAAAAAAAAAAGTGATTTCCTTGGAATAAACTATAGAAAAAGTGTCTCTAAGGCTCCTCATAACATCAGCTTCTTTGCTACAATGTTCTTAAGGGTTGTATATTGTGCAGGATGGATTTCACAGCTCAAAAGAGACAAAAGATAGAAACTCATCTCATTAATACAGTGGGCTTTTTGGAAGTCCAAAGCATTCAGCAGCTCCCATTGAACAGAGCATGATTAGGCCACTGCTTATGGACTTATCAAAATAGAATTAATTTATTATTGGTCATTTGGAGTTTATTTGGAAACTGCTAGTGTACAATAATTTAAGTACATTCTATTTCTTAGTTATTATAGTAGTCAATAATATTTCAAATAATAACTATAAAACTTACACTTCCGGGAAAACACTTCTATTAGGCTGCTCTAACACATGAATGTTGTTAACAAATAATGACTCTACAGGTTGACAGATTCAGTTATAAACTAGCTGGTTTACACTTCACAATTTTTTTTTCTGACTATTTTCTCTGAGTCTAAGCCTAGACATAAGTTGTCAGTTACCAGTTTCAAAACACAGATCTAAGATAACTTTTTCAGGGATTGTTTATCTAATCAGAATAGATTATGTTTCTTGTTCTAAAGTTTTTCTCAGTGTTTAATTTTCAAATAATTTCCCCAAAAAATACAGTCAATTCACTTTCTCTAAAAAATCCACATGGTTACATCAATTCAGTTGAAGCCTTATTTTGGATGATTTTTTGCAGGCCAAGAGGGCATGTGACAATCTTTTAATCTATGCAGTTTCTCTGAAATCTTGTCCAGAGTCCGGTGAAAAATTAAATTCAAGCGGTTTTTGGCATGTATTTTTGAAAATTGACTGCAATGAGAAGGGTAAGACCCATTTGGTCATATACAGTCTCTGAATACCATCTCACTTTATATGTGTCAGATGAACTGCACGGGGAAGGAAGAGTATCAGCTCAGCCAAGGTTCTTTCCATACCCTGAGAAATGTCATGGTCTCTTTTAGGAGGGACCATTAGACTGCTTTGAATTTTGGAACATCACCAGGGTGTTTTAACATGGTACAGAAGTAGTCATCAGAGCCATTTATTTTTTTCAAAAATCTCAAAAAATAAATTTGCAGATTTTTTCTTTGTGCCACATACCCATGGCACATTCAAGAAAATATGTTGAAACATCTAGATTCCGGTGTACTCTAAATAACGTGGTTTTGAGCCTTCAGGAATACCAAAGCAAAGGAAATCTTAGTAAATAAATGTGCAGAAGTTATTAAGTGAAAGTATGAGACACAAACAGAATACAGAGGCAAAGAAGTACAGTACAGACCTCTCTATTTCTTGGAGTGGCAGACCACAGGTAACCAACCTTGTATACAACCATGTATCTTAAATGTCACACAGATGAATAACTGAGTGACCTTCACAGCCTAAAACAGTTTTGCAGCTGTGCAACAAGTTTCCGTAACAACAGGATACAATATTCAAGGTCATTACTGCTATTTAATACAGTGCAAATTTCTTTCCAGATAACTTCATCCCAATAGCTTATATTTTCCAAAAACATAAGCTATTTTCTTTTTGAAAGTGAATCATTTGGCATAATCATTTCATGGTTTTGTGATTTGCTGGTTTAAACAATCCTTATGTTATTGCTAAGGAGAGAGATTTTTCTGCATTCATTACCCTCAGTGCATCTCTGCAGCTTTCACTTCCAAGCCACTGTCATATCAGTTTTCCATGAAGGTCCATGGCTCTGCAAAAATTCCCTTGTGAGAGGCCCAGAACAGTAAGCTGTCATTATTCCACAGTTTGAGCACTAAACTCTTTGTACATAGACAGCAAGGATGTGATCAGCCTGTGCTGGATGCAGAAACTTGCTCTTCACATACCCTTTTCTTCCTTTCACTTGCAGAATTATGGTTTGACTATTGCCCTTTGGGCTGAGATTAGGTTTAGATGTCACAGTCATCATGTTTGGAAACAACATGGCGTGAAAATGCATTTTACGCTTCCAACAGCCTGTAGTGTAAACAGACTAATCAGCTTATACTGTAAAAATAGCCTTTCATGCAACCACAAAAAATGTGATAACAAGTGGTTGCACAACATGTGATGTTTCTTTTACTTATGCCATATTTCATGTTCCCTGTGTTTTACCAAATCACAAGTAGAAGACATCTGTCTTTTCTACTCCCTTTCTTCCTGCAAGAAATCCCTGCCTGTGGATAGAACCATGGAAAATGCTTGTCCCAGCCAGCAACAGTGCAATGGGCCTCCAGCTTCTGATAGGCACTCCCTCCTCCCCAGGAAAACGTCTTGTAGTAAAATAAATGTGTTTGTGCAGTGGTGACTATTTGTCAATGTAGACCCTGACACAGGCATTAAAGCATCTGCCATTTAGAACTGTGTCTCATAACTGGCCAACATGAGAGCTGCAATGAAACCCTATCTTACCATATTGAACTGAAGAGGTCTGTTTAGTTAGCAAGGTTGCACCTCTCAGATACTAACAGGACTGTAACTGATATGAACACTAAAGTCCATATCCAATCAAAGGCAAACAGCAATAATTTGGAACAGCTATACAGTCAAGACCTCTGTGAATAAGAATTTTTAAATCTTCCCCTACAAAGACTGTAAATTTATACAAAGTTGTCCTTCTCTGCCTTTCTGTCTCCCCAGCTCCAGAGCCCAGAGCACTTGTTCACTACCCTATTTGCAAAACTTGCATTTGAGGGATGATTGCTACTATGTGCTTTTAAATTCTATAAAGTGTCACATACTTATACGCAAGCACTGGCATGTACAGTAAACACACTTCCTCTAGTCAGTTCCTAAATCTTCAGTGAGAATGCATGTGACATTGTGGATATGCCAATAATATCAAATCCTTGGACAAGAATTTGAATAGGGTCAAGTGAACAAAAAATTCTAGGTAAACAAAAGTCAGATAAGTCTAACATCATATATAAATTAAAATCAAGAATTAAAGCTGGTCAATAATTCCTACAGACCCCTGTGAAATTCATTTTAGGGCAAAAAGAAACAATGAAATTCAGTTAAGAAGAGCTACCACATACCACAAGCCATAAAGCTCCATATGCTTTGTTCCAGTAGCAGGAATTATTGCCACTATTATTACTTCCACAAACATCAAAAAGGTTCTTTTTGCTTAAATTTCCCAAAGGTCATTGTCAGCATAAAAAATTGCTAGTCCCTCGTAGAGCCTCCACTGCCCAGACTTTGAAGAAAACCCATGGAAAATCTCTAATCTCTATTTACCAAACATTTCTGTAATATTTTGTAGATTCAGAAATAGATACATACTTCTTAACAGATTACCAGTTTTTGGTGTGCCAACTCTCCCCTTACACATCTGTCAGCCATTTCAAACATCCTACAAAGTAGATGCTTAAAATATCCTTCTGAAGGGAAAGGAGGGATGAAGTTTCTAATCCTCTATTTGCAATCCTTGGCATGATATTCTATTTCAGCAGAAAATCACACTTCTCTAGTTGTTCCCTAAGAACTATGACTACAAGTGTCAGCGGATCGTATAGGTGAGCCAGGTACAGATCTGCCAAACTTCGCAGTGCTGAAGACCCAGCATCCCCTTAATATTTCAGGGTGCCTTCCAGCTTGGTTTCTCATGAACAGAACCCAGATGACACAGCCTTGAGAGCACCCTGTAAGGAGAATGAGAAGTGCAGTAAGGCAGGGCTAGTCAGAGGTTTCCTTGACAAAGGCATTCCTGACAAAGTGAAATGAGAATGTAAACACATCCTGGGTGAATATCAGAGTGTCCCTACCAACACATCATGAGGAATGACAGCCAATTAACCCTGTAACAGCTTAGACTGGGGAACAAAACAAACCAGCTCAAACTATGTTACTACAGGCTACAAGTGACAAAAAAACATGGGCAGTAACACATATTTCTTGACATGCCACCTACCCTTTCTTGAACAACCTACCAGACTCGGGTCAGAAGGCCTGTGTGAACTGGAACTGACAGAGAACACAAGAGCAAGAGCCTGGAGGTTTTCAGTAGCAAAGAGGTTTTCAGTACTCTAAGTGGTTGCCTGGAAATAGTAAGGAGGAGAGAATTTTTTTTTCTGTTGAGAAATGCTACAATTTTAAAAGGTGTTATTTTCCCTGTGGGGAAAAGAAAAAGGATGTTGGAAATAGAAATCTGCAGAAGATAGAGGTCAAATGTTAGAGGGATTTCATAAACATATTTAGAAGAATATAAAGTGTTTGAAAAGGCAAAGGCAGAAGAACAACATCTTGTATTAACAATAAAATACTAGAAGTTTCTGCTAAGAAAGGTGCTGTTGAACATGAGTGTAAAAGGAAGAAGAGGAGAGTGAGAGTGTGAATAGAAAGATTTCCATTTCTAAAGTGCAGAAAAATTCTGAGAGGCCCAGTACACCCACAGCTAGACCTATACTGGTAACCTGCACTTCATAAATCTTCAAGAAGCAATTTAAGAATCATTACCCTCATAGCCAAAGTATCTACCCACCTCTCAAATCAGGTATTGTATGAGTAGTATAGGGCTATAACGAGGCCTGAAAATTTCACCTTCATCCGGGCACCCTTTCACAGTAACACATAGGAATGGATATGATGGATCCTCACTGATTACCAAGGCCGCTGCAAAGAAGTGTCAAAGACATCAAAGACTTAAAATGCATCGTGCCTGTGTCTGGAAGAATCTTGAGAACAGTCAAGAAGAAAAAGGAGAGATTCGAAATTGTATAAAGTGTTAAGCAAGTCCTAGCTGACAAAATACTTCCTAATAGTTATGGACTAAATTTCTGCTTAAACCATAAGGTGTCAAGAGTGACCCAAGCAGTTCCAGGCTTACTATTCAATCACAGTTATCCAGAAAAATTGTATGTGGCAAAGTGAATTTGGAGGGATCTAACTCCTGGAGGCCAGCTGTGACTTAAAGTGCAGTGCATCTTTCTTGTATTGGTCATCCTGACTACTCACTGAATTTAAAACTCACTGACTTTCTGAAATACTTCTTTGGTAAGGATAATAGGCCTTGTAGATCAAACACAACACATCAGAGTTTTACTTGTATAAATATGCTGAAAGTATATTTTCAGTAGAGCAACCACGCATGGAAGTACAAACAATTGACTAAAGAACTGGCTTCAGAGTAAGTTTTTCTGTGAGTTTCTACCAAGCCAACTGAAATTACAAGCAGACTTCAGTAGTGATCCTCCTTTCAATTCCATGTCCAGTTCTTCTTATACACATGCTTTTATTTCCTCTTCTGCCTTTGTGTTTATATCTAACATGATCAGGAATAGAAAGCATGAAGATGAAAAAGGCTAGTACCAACTTTTGAATCCTCCACTCGATTCAGTTTTGTAATGGAGAACATCTCTGAGGATATTTTATTCATATGTGCTAGGGCTGTTTGCTAGCTATGTTACATAAACCAAGGAGTTGGAGTGGGAGATGCAGTAAAATTCAAGTTTCTTATAGGATGGGGAAACTCATCATTTTCATTCAAATTAAGCTTTACCTACAGCTGTTAGGAGTTTTGCTCCTAACAGTTAGTCCTACAAAGGACTAATTATGCTGTGCCCACATCACTGTGAGGAACTGAATCTGTTTACTCTGTCACTAAGTGCTGGAAAGAAAGAACATATTTTGTTTCCTGTTAAAAAAATTCTGTTGAAAGCAGCAGGAGCATCTGGCTCCTAAACTTACAGTTTCCCAACTTGCTGAGTCCACTAAAAGCTCTTGAAAGGACAACAACAATTTGGTAATTATCTCTCTCCCTTAAACTAGATTTTCACTTGTGCACCTTACCAATAGACTGATCTCGTCTGTCTTGTTCCAAACATTCCCAGTGTAGTATTGAAGAAACAAATAAAAGAAAAAAATGAGCATAGTAAATGTGGAAAAAAATATTAAACAATCAGAGAACTTTTGGGTTGTGGAGTTTGGGGGTTTTTTTCTTTTTCTTGGAAGGGTTGTTTGTTTTTGTTTGGTTGGTTTTTGTTGTTGCTGCTTTGGTTTTTTTTATTACTACCATTACAAATGCTATGGGACAAACACCCCTGTAATACCTGAAAGCATGTAAAGGGGCAGCTTTTCCATGCATAGTCAGCAAAATAAATCAGAGACACAAGGGATGGGTAAAGGTCAACATTATAGCCCTCTCTAAAGGTGGAAAATTAAATCGCAGGAAAAGTAAGTGACTGGTCAAAGGTCAAACAGAAAGCAAGTTGCAAAACATCAAAACTGAGAAACTGTTTCTTATGTTCAGTGCCTTAACTGCCAGACTGCCCTTTCTTTAATCTGAAGGGGGAAAAACCCTCAGTGGTGGAATAGTATCAAAATTAGTTTCGCTGAGAACAGTCTGAATTTCTCTGTCTCATCCAAAACTGGATATTGTTCTGCCTCATTAAAGCAGAAATGAGATCCACTCGAACAACACTGATGTGGTGAAAACAAATCCACAACAACTCTTAGTGCTTAAGACTTTTGTACTCCAAAAAATTGGTTTGCAATTTTGGAGAAACAGTCGAGTCAATGATTAATTTCATTGCAGCTTCAGAGAAATGAACAATACCACCACGCTTGTCTTCAGAAAGCTGAAGTTTGGAGCTACATTTGAGAGCTATGAGACCATTGCAGGTGCTTCATCTTCATGTATTCTTGTTTCTATACAAAGCTTACACACGTGTATATACACACACAGGAATGTACTTATCCACAGAAATATACATACATATGCATGTGTGTGGGTCCACATAGATATGGACACATATGCATATACACATACATATATTTACATAAGACAGGACATGGTATTTAAAGAACACAAGGCAGTTCAGGAAAAAAGGCAAAGAGGCCATTTTCCCAATCCTCTTTCTTTATGTGAGACGGGTCCACACATGTTGTGACACTGCAGTATAAGCTGACAGAGAGTGATCACAAGCTCCGTTTCTGTCTCTGTGTCTAGGAAGCTCTCTATACCCTGCCAGGCCCAAGGGATTAAACTTCAGTTACACCATATGCCTGAGCTTTGCTTGCCCTAAACAGCGTCAAGGACAAGGGCTGTCCAGAGAGCCCCATCACACTGTAACCCAGTCACCTGGAATCACTCCTGTCACCTCATGGGCAACGTGGGAAAGTTCACGCTGAAAGGCTAAGCCGAGGCATACTATCTGTGGGTGCCTCATCATCGCAGCGCAGCTCTGCCTTGGCAACCTTCCCCGTGTGTGTGGAGGAACTGCGAGCTTGGCTCCCAACCTTGGGCTGGCCCGGGTCACAGGAATGGCATGCTGCAAGGGGAAGGCGGCGGGGGCTGGAAATAGCAGGGGCTTCTACCGAAAATATTAACCCGTCTATTTGAAAAGCCATGGCTGCCTTTGAAATCTCTTCTTATACATCTATACTTAGCCCCGGGCAGGGAGCGTATGCCGGGGGTGTGAGGAGTGGGCTGAGGGAGGGCTCCCTGCGCAGCCCCGCGCCTTTGTCCTCCAGCCGTGCCCCCGAGCGCTCGGCAGCGGGGCCGGGGCCGCCCGCCGCGGCGGGACGCTGCTCCCGAGCCCCCGCTTCGAGTCCCTTTGCTGCGCCCCGAACCCACGGCATTTCGGGGGAGAGTGCCAAGTTGGGTTGGGGTTTTTTTCCGCCTTTTTTTAAAAAAAATTTTTTTTTCTAATTTTTCTCCCACCTCTCCTGTCCCCCCTCCCCTTCTAAATGGGAGATGTTCTCAGGACAGCGCCCGGGAGACTGGCTGGAATCAGTTTTGGAGGGTGATACACCACGACAGCTAAAAGTTGGATAGGGTTTCAGCAGCTCCTATATAAAGCAGGGGGGGACTTATGTCACTGCACTAATTAAATTCCATCTGGGTTGTTCCTCGGGGTGTTTTTGAGATTGCCACCCAACTCAGGCAGGCAGAGAGGCCCAGGGACAGCATGATGGACCTTTTTGAAACTGGCTCCTATTTCTTCTACTTGGACGGGGAGAATGGAGCCCTGCAGCAGCTGGAGATGGCTGAGGGATCCCCGCTATACCCAGGCAGCGATGGCACCTTGTCTCCATGTCAGGACCAAATGCAGCCAGAGGCCGGCAGCGACAGCAGCGGAGAGGAGCATGTGCTGGCACCCCCGGGACTACAACCCCCTCACTTCCCCGGCCAGTGTTTGATCTGGGCTTGTAAAACTTGCAAGAGAAAGTCGGCCCCCACGGACAGACGGAAAGCAGCCACTCTGCGGGAGAGGAGAAGGCTGAAGAAGATCAACGAAGCCTTCGAGGCTCTGAAAAGACGGACTGTGGCGAACCCCAACCAGAGGCTGCCCAAGGTGGAGATACTGAGGAGCGCCATCAGCTACATCGAGAGGCTGCAGGACCTCTTGCACAGGCTAGATCAGCAGGAGAAAATGCAGGAGATCGGGGGGGACCCCTTCAGCTTCAGCCCCAAGCAGGGAAATGTAAGCACTGCCGCTTGGCCCCTCTGCCGCCACGGCAGCGCCGCCGCACCCGTCCCCTCCCTCCTCCTCCTCTTCGGCCGGGCCGCTGCGGGGGCCGGGAGGGCTGGCGGGCGCGGAGGGCGCTCCTCGGAGACCCTGCCAGTCCTCGGGCCTTCAGAGGCCCGCCGGCGATCCGCGGCCGTCCCACTAACACCCGTCCTCTCCCCGTGTTTCCCCGCTCCCGCCTGTGTGCCGCAGATCCCCAGTTCGGATTTCCTGAGCACCTGCAGCTCCGACTGGCAAAGCGTTTCAGACCATTCCCGAGTCCTAGGAGTCAGCCCCAAGGAAGGTAACTCGCCCTGCCGGCCCTGCTCGCCCGCCGCCCCCTTCCCTCGCCCCGACGGCCGCGCTCCCAGCGCTGCGGCTCGCACGCTCCCTCCTTTGCCCGGCCTCTCCGGCAGCCGGGAGCCCCCGGCACAGGCCCAGCCAGGAGGAGCGGTCTGCTCCTTAATGCCTTTTCTCTCGTTGAGCAGGAGTCTCCGTTGTCGAGTCGTCAGCCTCCAGCAGCCTTCGGTGCCTCTCTTCCATAGTGGACAGTATTTCTTCCGACGATCCCAAACTTCCCAGCGCGGAGGAAGCGGTGGAGAAATAAAAACCCGATTTTGTGGTAGTGTATTTAACGGAGATGGAACCTCCACCCTCTCTCCTCTAAATTAAGTAACTAAGCAAATTCACACAGTGGAAAGCCCAAACAGGGGCCTTTCTAATATTGAATCAAGGTATATACCTACCCCAAAGAAAATGGCTCCCACTGACTCGAGCCAGACAGACTTCCCCCTTGCCTTCTTTTTTTTTTTTTTTCCCGAGTTTTGTTTTCTTTAAAATGTGTTGCATAAGCCACCTTTTTTTTTAAAAAAAATTTATTTACCCTCGTACCGGTGATCGCTTTGTCTGAGACTCACCGGGAAGTTCATTCCTGTCTGAGTGAAGCTCTTGGTTGCATTGCGTGAGTCGTATTTAAAGAGTTCCCGCCTCATTTCTTTCCTGTAAATAATTTCAGTACTGTCTTTTCTTTTGTAAACATAAATATATATTTAAATGGTGGAATGTGATATTGTATATAAGAACTGATGGATTTCTTGGATTGTAAAATAAAGCTCTTTGTGTTACAGTGTTTTCCTCCCGTCCTCTTAATTTCACAAAATAACCCGATCCCGGAGTTAAAACCCGCCACTGACTCCAGCGAGATGAAGGCCAGAAGACTCAGACCAATGTAGCAGAAGTAAACCCGTGTGACTGGAGGCAGGACACGGGACAGATTTTTCCTTCCATTACTCCTTTAATAAGGGCCGTCTCTCCCCGTTCAGGGCCGGGGAAGCCGGGCGGGCACAGGTGGGTGTAAGCCAGGACTCGCCGCCTCTCCGGCCGCCCGCAGCGCTCCGCGGCCCGGTTCCTCCCCGCGCTTGCGGCACGTCCCCCTGGAAAGCGATATTGCTCCCCTAAAATGTCCAGCAGTGCCGCTCGAGTACCTTGCCAGGCAAAGATGCTTCCCCAGCCTTGCCCTGCACGTGGAAGGTGAGGTTAGAAACGGGGCATGAAAGAAGATACCCCTGCCCGTTGTCCTCCCCCCGACCTCCTGCCCCGGTCCTTGAGCTGGGAGAGGCTCAGCGCGTCTCACCTTCTCTCGGCGCCGAGGACTTGAACGCAGGGCTGGTCTACGGCAAAAATGACTGGCCTGCTGCACTAATGGTGCAGCAACTGGCTGTGACAGAAGCCCGCTCCCTCTGGGGCTGGAGGGAGCTATAGTTTCTTCCCGGGAAAGGTAACTCCCCTTGACTTCCTTGAGCCTGAGGGAGAAGGGAATGAGGTCCTTCAGGGAGGAAAGAGTTAAGCGACCGAAAGGGTTTGGGCGTGGGGGGGGGAACAGCATATGAAGCCTTTCACTCAGTGATGTAAAAAAACACAGGCTCTCTGAGGATGGCGGAACGGAGCTGCTCACAGTCAGAGCGTTACGGTTTATAATAGATTGTACCCCCGGGAAGGGGCGACCACCAGGGAACAGCGCATTCTGCCCCTGGCACACACGCAGGGCTCGGCGGACAGCCTGCGCAAGTAAACTGAGGACACTTCAATTCTACCCGCGTGCGGTCTCATCATCAACTTTAGCCCTTGATTTTTTTCTAGTTTTTGTTTCTGGTTTTTGAAAGGTCACAGTCGCGTTTCGAGACGGTGTCCCCCTTCATGGCCATCTAGGGCACGAGTACCCCCGTCTGAAGTGGAAGCTCCGGGCAGAGCTTGCCCCGAGAGCTAGCTCTTCCCTTGGCCATGCCTTCCTGCCACCCTTCTGTGCCGCCGCGGCCAGCCGGGTTTTTAAACCACTCGTGTGCCACCCCTAATTGCTCTCTAATGAGATTCTCCCTTGCAAGGAGTAATTGTGAAGGGACAGTGTGGTGGGCATAGTGATGCAACAGTTTCCCCGTTTTTTTCTCCTTTCAAATTAAACCCGGCTGCCTCGGGGAACCCTCGGGCTCTTCAGAACGCGGCGTGTCGGGGAATGCCACCTCTGGGACCTGGTACAAGAGAAGAGACGGTGCAGCTCGCTTCTATAGCGCGGGCACTTGCCCAGCAAGAAAGTATTTCAGAATGATTCGGGCTAGCAGCTCGTCGCCTTCCTTCCTAATTTGTTTCAAACCCAGCAGCGTCGGCGGGAAGGGCTACACACAGTTCACACGGCGATCCGAGCCCCTCGGGACCCGCTGCCCGCATCAGGGCAGGAGCCGTGCTGAGCCACCCCTCAAAGCCGCAGCGTCGCGCCCACACCGCGGCAGCCGGCCATCAGATTCACCCGCAGCCGGGCATTCACCTCAACAAGCCCGTCTGCCCGGCAGGACCCCCACGGCAGCGTCTCCTCCAGCAGCAGGGTAACTTGAGCGATTGTTTGGAGTAGGTTTGCCTAAAGGAGAGTTCTTTCATTAAATAAAGAAAATACCTCCCGAAGAGACTCTCCGTGACCCCCGCGGCTGCAGCTGATATGCCGGGCTTCCCAGTGAAGGTCGTCAGTGTGTTTGCAATTAAAATGTTTGTGCTAGATATTAATAACGATAATCTTTACTTAAGTCCCCAGCCAAAGCAAACAGGGCCCCGGAATCACAAAATCAAAGGGCAATAAAGGGGTAAAGACAAGAGGTTTGTGATTTAATGAAGTCTTTTTCCGGAGGGGCCACGCACAAAGTCATCGAAGTTTTTACGCAAATGCAAGTGCCCCTAGCTCTCCCTCCTCCCCTCTGCGGGCTGAAAATCCCATGCTCAACACAGCCTCCCTCGCCTCTACCTGCTCCATTCCCCTGGGAACCAACCACCTGCTCGCTCCCTCCGCAGCGGAGGGTGCGGGGCTCCGCCGGCCCGCGGTGTGGGGTGTCCGGCCGGCGTGGCAGAGCTCCGCCGCCCTCCCGAGGTGCCTGCGGGGTCGGGAACGATGGCGAGGGAAGGGAGAAATGGGGTGCCCGCCTGCACTGCTGCCGGGTTGATACCACTTTCCTCTGAAGTGACGCGACCGAGCGTTCTAAACCCTTGGGTTTAGTTTGAGATTTTGGGGGGTTTCGGTGTGGTTTTTTTTCCCTTTGGTTTTGTTGGGGTTTTTTGGTTGGTTGTTTTTGGCTTTTATATTGTGCATCTTTATTTTCCTCGGTGAAATCGCCCGCAATCCAGGGAGGGAAGCGGACAGCCAGCAGCAGGCTTGGCTCATTCTCTGAGCTCGCAGTCAAGGCGGTCAAGAGGCGACGGAGCAACTACTTCCACGGGAAAATTCTTGCGTGGACCGCTGCTGCTTTGGGGACCCGTACGATTTTTCCACAGTTTCCATCTTTTTGTGGAGAATGAGCTAGAGATGAGTGTAGGGGGCAGGGAGGGAGGAGGTTGAATAATTGAACCATGTGCTGGCTGGGACGCCCCTCCGATAGCAGGAACTAGCAACTTTTCCCAGTCTCAAGGCTGCTAAAAACCCCCTCGTGTCCCTTTGATCTCTCCTGGGAGTCCTGGGGAGCCAGCAGAGGCCAATGCCTTCTTCAGCTGTGCTCTATACAATTCCCTCTGGCAGGTACTAATGTGTTTACTTAGGTGCGCGTAGTTCCCGGCGCTGGGGGGAACCAAACGTTTCTCACACGGCTGGAAGCGCCTGGCCCCACCAGCCCGACTGGGAAACAATTTTGTTGTCGGGGCATCACGGGGGAGCGCTCGCTGCCGCTGCCGGCACCCACGGGCGGCGGAGCGGAGCCCAGCGGAGCCGAGCGGCCCGGCACATGAGGTTACACGCTCCCGCCGCCCTGCGCGGGGCCCGGCTGTGCGCTCCAGCTGCCCGGGCACAGCGCAAAGACGCTCCGGAAGGCCGGGGCTGGGGGTGCGCTCGGGGGGCACCGCAAACACTTTTCACCCCCTCAGTCCGGTGACTTATGGTTTCGGTAGGATTTTCTTCTTGTAAATAGAAAGGCGTGGGACTTGGAAAAAGATGGCACGCTCTGCAAACGGTGCCCACATGGGATGGAATCCCTCCAGGAATAGGTGCGGCACGGCGATTCCTGAGGAGTGGGGAGGGCTGGGGTGAGGAACATAATTTAAAGGGATCCTGACACGTTCACCACTTTCTCTCCACCAGTCCACAGGAGCAGACAGTGTCTGATGCTAAGGCTGTTCCCACTTTCCAGACTTGAGCCTCCCGAAATGCAGCGCTATCCTCCCCCTTCCCCCCACCCCGCCCTTCACCAGCAGCCTCATTAGCCAGCCTTGTAGTTCGTGTTTTCTCCCCCCTTCCTTAAGTTCCACTCGCCTACTGCATTTTTGAAAATTTGTTTTGAGATCACTTTACCAGAGGAGCCGGGGGCTCCTTAAGGGATACTAATTACTGGTTTTTTTTTTTTTTTCCTTCCTGAGTGACAGGTCCTTCCATGGTTCCTTCCATTTCCCCCAAAATATTCAAGGGAAAAGGAAAGAATTGTTTCCAGCTCTTCAAAGACTTTTTGGGGAAAGCCCGTTTCTTAACAGCCCCAGCTCCTCTGAGCTAAGAGTCAAATCTGCGAGCCAAAGCTCTGCATGCCAGGAGAGCGGGACTGAGGGGCTTGGCGTTGTGCACCGGGAGATCTACAGTGCATGCTTGGAGAGAAACCAAGCATGTACCAGCCCAGAAAGGTGATCGGAACTGCAACCGGCACTTTAAAGATCAAGTTTATTTGTGCACGAAGTATAAATATGTAAACAGCTCTATTTTAGCCAGCGCAAACGTGGTAAATGAAATTCTGTGTGTGTCTGTGTGTGTCTCTGTGTGTGCACGCCACAGCCCAGTGAAGAGTTCAAGTTACTGCCGAGCAGAACCCTTCTTGACTGATGCTGTCTGAGGAAAACAATAGGGAACAGTCCTATTTCAGATGTGGCCCAACAAACAGCAACCTGCACCTAAGAGCGGCAAAACCCTGAAATTCTGAGCTTTCCCAATCTGTAACTTTACTCCTTTATTAACTCCCTGCTTTTCATACGGTATTTATTTCAAAGGGGGTTCCCCGTGTTTATGGCCCCAAATAAACCAAAGCAGTGCAGATGTAGCCTTCTCCAGTTTTTGGATAATTTTGCATCCTTTCGTAGGAAGAAGGGTGTGTGCATGGTTGCTTTTTAGGAAAAAATTCATCCCAAGAGTGGAAATCCGCCTTTGGGGGCTGGAGGGTGGCGGTAGTGGGGAAACAGGGATGGGCTCGCCCCAGCCCTAGCACAGGCCGAGCTGCTTGGCTTTCTCCGCCTTATCCATGCGGCCCGGAGGGCTTCCCGGCCGTCTGCACTGCCATAGGGCATCTCTCTCAGGAGAAGCTTCCCTACCCGCCTTGCCCACTTTATTGGCGGCTCCTGGAGACAAGCGGCCCGCCGTGCCACCACATCACCTCTTCCTGAAGGGAGGCTAACTGAAGGCGCGTTTTTCCTAGCGCGCAAACCGGCTCCGTAGCGTTTGAACCACTGCTGGGTCATTTGCTCTCCGTTTGAGTTAGCCGAGATCGCATAATTTTATTCCCAGGTAGGGAAGGTTTCCTTTGCCTTCTCATAATATTTTCCTCAGCTACAAAAGCCACCTGGATGAAACCAAAGGATTCCTGCGCGTTAGCAAATGCCTGTTAAATGGCTTCATTACCACTCTAATGACCCTTGCACCGCTCCGCTCGGCTACTGCTGCGGCTGGGGCTCTGCAAGGCTTTTGTCCCCTTGTGTAAAGTTACTTAGGGATTGTGGGGTTAGAAATTTTACACTTCCAGGAGGGGTTTGTTGCACTGGCAGCTGGGACGCATCTGTAACGGTACAAGTTTGCCTGAAAGCAGAAAATTAGCAAGCCCAAGGCACTGCTTGGCTGTTGTGTCCCTAGCAGCTCCAGGTCACAGGAGTAGGAGAAAGAATGGGAAGGGGATTTGTCTCGGAGCAAACATACACTTTTCTTTTGTGAGCACCTTTCTTTGTGATCCGATCCGACAGCACTAAAATCTGGTAGATCTCCTCCTTGTCTCTCCTGGCCACAAGTAGCTGTGCATTGTTGTCCCCCAGTTTGTAAATTTGAGAGGTTGATGGCACAACTGTAATTTACTGGAAAAAGCGCTCCTCGAGACAAATAAACACATCATAGATCTAAGGAGAAGGTTATAATTTTTCAGGTTAGACCTGGATCACGAGATGTGGGAAATAAAGATATGCAAAGAGACAGTGTAGGTGACCCTCCCGAGGAAACGTGTGATGGGAAACGAGAGATGGGAACATAGGGACTAGGAATGGGTCTGTAGGAGCCGCTGACGAGTGGTTTGTGCGCGTCCACTGCCCCTCTTTCTCTTTCCATACCAAACTGCAAATTCACAGACTTGGTTGGAAATTCAGAGATGTCGCAACCAGTTTTTGGGAGGTCGTTCATTAGAAAAGTGCCCATCTCGGCGCTCCAAAGGAGCGGTGCGCAGCAAATTGTCTCCTGGGGACTGGAGGGGGCTTGCCCAGACAGCTCTCGGCAGGGGCTGTGGTGGGATATGCTAATAAAGAATGGCCGCTGCGGACCAGCCTCCCTTTCCATGTATATATAAGGGCCCCCCGCATCAGGAGGAGACACTTGGTCTCGGGTCGCTAATTACGGAGGAAATTGCCCCAGCGCGCTGTGCAGCGCCTCGCCAAAGCCGGTGGCCGCCGTCCCGCACCGACGCCTCCGCAGCAGGGATGGAGGTGATGGACAGCTGCAAGTTCTCCCCGTCCCAGCTCTTCTATGACAGCTCCTGCCTCTCCTCCCCGGAGGGCGAGTTCCCCGAGGATTTTGAGCCCAGGGATCTGCCTCCTTTCAGCGCCCACGAGGCCCCCGAGCCCACCTGCTCCGAGGAAGAGGAGCATGTCCGAGCTCCCACTGGCCACCACCAAGCTGGTCACTGCCTCATGTGGGCTTGCAAAGCTTGCAAAAGAAAATCCACCACAATGGACCGGCGGAAGGCAGCCACCATGAGGGAGAGGAGGAGGCTGAAGAAAGTGAACCAGGCTTTTGAGACCCTGAAGAGATGCACCACTGCCAACCCAAATCAAAGACTCCCCAAAGTAGAGATCTTGAGAAACGCCATCAGGTACATCGAGAGCCTCCAGGAGCTTTTGAGGGAACAGGTAGAAAACTACTATCACCTGCCGGGACAGAGTTGCTCCGAACCGACCAGCCCCACTTCCAGCTGCTCCGATGGGATGGTAAGACAGAGGCAGGAGCCATAGGGGTGTGGGGACCCCAGGACGGCCCGCGGGCAGGTCCTCCTCGGCCTAACGCCGTGGGACCAGTCCCGTAGGTGTGGGACGGGTCGAACGCATCCGGACATCAGGAAAAGGTGGGCGGTTTGCCTTAGAACAGGCCCCTTCCCAGATTTTCCGCTGAGCACAGCACACACGTGGGCTTTCCGGGGATGCACGGAGGGCGGCAGCGCTGCCCGAGGGCACCGTGCAGGCGCCCCAGCCCCCGGGGCCCGCCGTCCCCTCCGCTGCCCTCCTAGCGCGGCCCTGGAGGGGTGAGGCCGGGGGCTGGGCGAGATGGGCAAGGCGCTGCCCAGCGCCAGCAGCCCGGCTGGGGGGCGGCTGCTTCGCTCCCTCCCTGCCGGCCTTTATGGCCCCTTCCCTTCTCGGGGAGCGTCTCGCCGGCCCCTGGGCTGGCAGGGCCGGCACTCGCCCCTCGCTGTCTTGCAGGCCGACTGTGGCAGCCCCGTTTGGTCGGCGAGAGGCAGCAGCTTCGACGCCGTCTACTGCGCCGACATGGCCCACGGTAAGCCCGACTCGACCCAAGGCGGCCTGGGGGGCAGAGGCGGGCCCGGGGACCCCCCGCTCCCCTCGGCATTGGGGAGGGCAGCTCGGCACCCCGCGGTAACGCGCTGCCGTGTCCCCGTCCCTCCCCTGGGCGCAGGGTACGCCGCCGATCAGAGCAGCGCCCTGTCCAGCCTGGACTGCCTCTCCAGCATCGTGGACCGTCTCTCCCCGGCGGAGGAACCAGGGCTGTCCCTCTGCGACGCCGACTCCCTCTCGCCCGGTGCCAGCATCGACTCGGGGCCGGAGACGCCTGGGACGCCGCTGCCCCGACGGACCTACCAGGCGCTATGAAGGGCCGGAGGGCCGGCACGCCGCGCTTGCCGCCGGGGCCGCCTCCCGCTCCCGGCCGTCTCCTGCAAACGCTTCTCGGGCGGGAGGGGCGGCCCCGGAGCCCCTTGGCTCGCCGCTTCCCTCTGGGGCTGCAGGCAAAGCGCCCCGCCGGCCTCCGGCCCGGAATCGCCCGCACCCCGGCAGGACAGACCCCGGGGCTCGGGACACACGCGCTGCCCTGGAATCCCCGCTGCAAATAAAACGTGCTGTGAGATAGTCTGTCTGGCCGGCTGGTTCTTTAAATGCATTCCCTGGCATGGGGGAGGGCAGCGAGGCTCGGCTGCGGGGCACCCGCCAGCATCCCTGTAGAGCCCCCACCCAGTATCCCTGTAGAGCCCCCACCCAGCCTCGGTCGCCCCTGGGCTCCTGCCAGCGGGGCATCCCCCCTTCCCCCATCACGGCAGTCCCGAGCCGGGACATGGAGTCCCTTGCCGGCCTGGGGCCTGGGAGCTTGTTTCTCATTCCACCAGTGCATATTACTCTGAGACCAATCCTGGAGCAACAAATACGTGGAATTTTCAATTCTCACACTGTATGTCCTGTTATAGGCGAAGTTTCCTTTATTTTCTGAAAACTAAAAGTAATATCTCACAGCCATATTTTTCTATCCTCTCCTTCCCACCTTCCCTTCCCGTCCACCCCTGCAAAGCTCATGTTTCTTTCACTGAGTATGAAGATGGACCGTGTATTCCAGACTTTGATCCTAAAATTGCATGGTGACTCTGTTCTTAAAACAACCATATGATCTAGCTCTGATGCTGTGTTGGGGAATTTTACTTGTTGCTCTGGCAGAGACAAATTTAATAAAGTTAGTAAGAATAAACCACATGTATCTCTTTCACAAGCCACGAGGTATGTTTCACAATATTTGGAAAGCAATATAGATTTATTTGCTCCTAATGACTTTGGTCTTACCTACCAGGATGCAAATTCATTATTCTACATGGCTCTGGAAACATTTTCATGTGTTTTCAGATTTAACAAGTTTTTCCTTCCAGGCATTCAGTTAGGTCTATCTACCATGAAAAGTTTCCAACTTTTTGCACTCCTCTTGCAAAACTTTCAAAACTTTCTTAGCCAACCCTCCCCACCACCCCCCCCCCCCAAAAAAAAATAGAAAAAAAAAGAGATGGAGAGATGGGGCTCTTCAGTTCATCCAGAAATGGTTCATATGATAAATACTCTGAGTGGGAAGGGATATATACACCTCACTGTTGTGGGATAAGGATATATTTGCCATTTGTGTTTGTGCTGCTATCACTCAGCAGCCAAGGGGCCTGGCAGTGGTATTTCACCTCTGATAAATCTTTCGCTTGAACCCAGCCCAGCTGAGTCATGTCTACTGGTTCAAAAGTTATCACCTGACTGGCCTTTGGCAGCATCTCTGAATCAAAGATAAAAGAAGACTTTGCTTAGGGATGGCTCTATCCCTGTAGCACACTGAGGGTCTCTGTTCCCTCACAAGGGGCCACAGAGTAAGTGAGGTGGCAATTACCTTCCTGAGCCTGCAGCAGGGCAGTGGCAGGTATGTGTCTGACACAGGGCGAGGCCAGCTCACCCTTCGTGCACAGCTTCCCTCAAAATTACTTTCTGCCCTTGCCCGTAGCCTTGAGGGAAGTGGTTTTTTTCTTGCAGAATATTTCAGGAGGAGCCTTGACCAGAATGGACTTTCTGTGTATGCTGATATGTCTGAACAAATCGTGGGGTAGAAATGGTTTTCAGCCCTTGAGTTGCCGTCATGCAGAGGTACAAACAAGGCTCAAACAAGGTATTCTCACACTCCAGTCATTGCAGATGCTTCAGGAGTATGCGAGTGCCTTAACACAGCCTTAGTCTTGGTTCTGGGGGATCACTTCCCAAGTCTTCTGTTCACAGGAATCCTTATGCAAGACTGTGAACGTCACTGGTTTTATTTCCTGGATTAACACACACTGCTTCAGTGTTGCAGTGTTCACTCCCCTCAATCAAAATACCATCCCAAGGATACTTCTGATGCCCAGGATTTAAGAGAATGCAGATGATTTTAAATGGTATTTTAAAGTGAGTTAAGCTAGAGAACTTTCAGCATTTCATTCTGCACTGTGCTGACCTTGGCAAGTGATCTCGGACGAAGTATGCACAGTAACACTAGCAAATCACATGTTGGTAATGTACACCTCTCTTTGGCTGGCAGACATTTTAAGAGTCGCAAAAAGGTCAGTACTTCTGAGAAGTAGCTTTTCAGAGTGTGAGGAGAAGCATTCTGTCTGTGGGATGTTTGTCCATAGCCTCCGAAGTCCTACTATGGTAGTTTACAACCTGTAGGTTTTGCTATACACATCTGGGAAACCAAATCTCCCATGAGCCTAAAAGTGCAATAATCCTTGTAAGGAGTAGAAGTGAGCACCATGAAACTGCTTTTAGTCTGTGGATTGGGAAGAACAAAAAGACTGTTGTGAGATACATCGTTCTGCTCAGATTTTACATATTTAAAAATGATATTAATAAGTGGAACTGAAAAGAAAGGTTTGTATTCTATATGAAACATGTTCATTTAAGGAAGGCTGCTGCCAGAAATAAATAAGAAGGGAATGATCTGGAAAATCTGAGCTCCACCTATCCCAACTCCTACTACGTGTCTGATTGCTTAAGGCTCTGGGGCGGTGTGTAGGTGGCCTCACAGGCAGGTGGGCAGGTGCAGCGATGCCTCATGGTGTCAGAATAATGAATATAACACAGAGGCTGTGTTACAGCAAGTTTTCTGACTATCACTCCCTGCAAGGAAGGGCATAATTCTGTACATTTTTTTAGAATACAATTAATGCATTTTACCTCTGACAACCATGCTTGTTTGACTTAAATTATGACTGAGGGAGGCAGCTGAGCTTTGTTTTTGTGTGTGTGCAGTCTCTTGTATCTTTTGTTAATAAACCAAAAAGAGATATTGATCTTAGTGAAATATATATTTTAAGTTCAGATCAAAAGGGACATTTGTACATTAGAACTTAGAAAACTAAAAAGATTTTAAATATAACATCAAGACAAAAATTCTGCTTTCTTTATGTTCAAATTTCTTGAGTTGCTTGTGTGGAAAACCGTTCATTTTGCCTGTAGGAAAAGATCAAGCTCTTTCTTTTCCTGTGGTAAGCCTTGAAAGTGATACATTTTTAGTAATTAGTTCTCAGAGAATGAAGGGATCTTTATTCATAGTGCTTGTCAAAATATGCCTAGGAACACCTCAAATTCATAGCTACATTTCAGTGGAAATTCAGCATCTCTTCTTCCCAGTTCACCTGTCAGGAGCAGTCACCTCACCCCACCCTAAACTTTCCCCCTCACTCTCTTCTTCCCTCCTTTTCTCCTCCTTCTCCACCTTCTCCTCTGCAGAACCCTTGATTCGCTCATCACTTCTTGCTCTTCTCAGCTGGACCTTGGCATGCTGGAGGACTCACAGCTGGCCAGCTGACTTCTGACCTTTGGCAGGTTCTGCACGGGGTATCAGCCTTACAGCTGCCACAACTGCCTTCCTGGCAACTAAAGGCCTAACAAGCTTGGCCAGCTGGAGACTGGGCTGGAATCCTGCTGGCTGATTTGACCCTGCCTGAGGGATTGAGGGCTTCACCCCCAAATGTGGAGGGAGTGAGCAGTGCATCTGTCTATGTGCTGCTGCCCCAGGGCATTAGAGCCAGGGTTTTCCTACAGCCAATTGGATTAGTGGGATGACTGAAAAAAGAGACAGCAGAGCTGGTTTTTTGGTTTTTTGGTTTTTTTTTTTTTTTTTTTTTTTTTTTTTTTTTTTTTTTTTTTTTTTTTTTGAGTTTTCTGTTGGGTATTTGGCTTCATTAGTGGCCATTACCATCATTGCATCTCATGGTGTTCACTCCACAGAGTCCAAGAGATATACCAGACCAGGGCTGGACTGAAGGAGATATTCCCTTCCCAAACACAGTGGCATATATTTCCCCTTTATCCAGCAGGTATCCCACTTTCCTGTCTCCAGAAGGTTATGCATCTTGGACACTCGTAGATATCATGCAAAATCCTGTACTACTACCTTGTCAAAAGTCTCTTGCTTTCCACTCCCCTGACCAGCTGAAAGGCAGCACTGATCCATGGAGTCTGTTTTCTTCTTGAGCATTAGTAACATTTATGAACTGCCTGGCAATCTGCTGAAAAATGTTGCTGGCTATGATGCCAAAGGCATGGCTCATCTGTGCTTGAAAAAGGTGATACCATGATATATAAGGGTCAGCAAGCACAGAGAGAGATCACAAAGGTGTTTCAGTATCTGCATGAAATCACGTGAATTTGAGTCTGACACTGTCTGAGAGGCTTTCAGACCTGGAATAGCAGCAGAGGAAAAAATGTGCATTTTTTTCTCATTATTTCTCATCGTTTCTCTCTGATCTTCTGTCGATATATGCTTTTGAGCTATACTATTTTCTATTTTAAAAATCCATATAACATGACTTGAAAAAGTAGTTTTAAAAGCATTAAAACCCTTTCCAGTTGGCTGGAGTCAGTCAGTCATCTGGAGATGGCTGTCTTTGCTCTGGTTCTCACTGTCATGGTTCTGTCTCCTTTGGATAGTATCAAGCTGATATTGGGAGCAGACACCACACTCCCTTCTCCTCAGGGTTTGTGCCTACCAAGAGCTGTCTTTCTGATCCTAGGACTCCTACATTTCATTAACATTGTGTTTTGAGCAGCAGTTTTCTCAGGTTGTATATAGTACTGTGAACTCCCAAGAGGGAATAGTTTGGCTGTAAAATTTTTTCAAATGGATGAGCACCATCTTCTTGGATGCCTGCAGCAGTGAAGACATAAGCAGCATCTAAATAGTAAGATTTGAGCTCATAATCCCTGCATGATTAAATGGGGATTTTTCTGGGCCTCATCCTGAATTTAAGCATTCACCCTCCTCTTCCTTGCACACTCTGTGGGACTGTTTACCTTGTCACAGCATAGGGAGTGACTTCCAGAGGAGTTTGCTCCTGTTGTGCAACTGGCCAAGGAGGACATATCCCATGAAGGTGCTTCATGCAGTGGGAAAGCAGACAATCCTCATCTGAAGCTGTTTGATTGCTGGAAATATGGGTGAACTAACACCCAGTCTGGGAGAAAGTGGGTGTCTCATATTGGGAATTCGCTCAGAAAAACACACCTGGTGACAGAAAAAAAGGGGTTCCTGCTGAAGCCAGGAAGGTAAGCAGAGAAAACCGGGAGGGCAGTGGACACACTGCTGTATATGCAGCTACTCAATATGGAGTAAAGGGATGGTGACTCTGGGCAACTGGGAAAAAGTTTAATAACTCTAAAATCCCTTATGCTGAGCATGAAGTAGAGGAGAAACGAAGTAAACAAGGGATGAAGCAGCTGTATCCTACCAGTGCCTGAAACACATATTTCTCACAGGGTTTCACAAATTTCTCACATGTTTATTTCCTGGGTGAAATACAAAAATGATTGAACTTTGAAACTTGAAACTTGTTATTTCTAAACTTCCTGAAAAAAAGGACAGTGAAACTCTTTTTAGAAAAGTGCTCATGAAATTTGACTTCTCAAGCAGAAGTGGTCTGCTCTGAGGGGTGTCTTGGCCATGTCTGCTTCCCACAACCCTCATCCTCATTGCTCTTTTCTGTGGAACATAAGGACAATGAGAAAAAAAGAAGTATGTATTTTGGTATGTAGTCTTGTTTTAATATGTTCTTTCAACAATACCACGATTACTTACATTCCTTTTTATAAAGTGAATAGTCCTAATTTTTTACTGCTTTTTATTGCCCATTTTTCCCCATCTATATAGAGTTTTATTGTTGATAAGCAATGTGCTTGTTTACATAAGTAAGTTTGAGTCCCATTTGGGTTGAATATGTAAAAAACCAGCTCTTTATCTTAATGTTAACTCTCCTTTAATCAGAAATAGTGTATTACAAAGTACAGCTAGACAGCTAGGTTTGTTCTTGCTGCAACTCCACTGAAGCCCCTGGAGTTTCACCAGGAATAGATTTGGGCCAGAAGGCCTAGAATATAGTTACAATGTATTCATTTTCTCATGCTTCAAAAATGGACTGTTTATGCACCAAGCTGTAAAGTGATATTCATGATGACTGAAGCCTGAACAACATTAAAATATCCAGATCCTCTGCTCCAAATCCTCTGGTATCTGACACAGTTCCTTTGCTTTCAAAAGGAGGGGTTTACTGCTGCTGAGAGTAAGCAAGGGCAGGGGCACAGCTTTGGTGCTCAAGCTGAAATAAGGACTAGCCCAGCTGGTATAGAAGCTTAACTGTAGTGAGCCTGTGTCTCAGAAGCTGCCCCAGCCCCAGCGTCTGCCCAATGCCCTCTGCACCAGCCCAGCCTTCCTGCTCTTGTGGCAGAAGGTTTCCGTTGATCCTTTCAGCTCAGAAACCCTTGTGAGAGTTGCTGCCCCATTCCCAGAGCCCCCTTTTCAGAGGAATTTTTCTTTAAATGAAAAGTACTGTGGAAAATTGCTTTTTATTGTGATTATAATGGATACAATGGTTCACATAACTTGCAGTGTGCTTGAGAGCCAGAGCCCACACTCTGTTCACCCACTGGCATATCAAGTACAATCATGTTTTCTGTTTAACTTGGCCATGATATCTAGAAGTAGGAGCTTGAAATTGTCCTCACAGTAACTGCAGTGTTGTTTTGATGGTTTTGAATGCCAATCACCTTGTACTGAATAGGTAAGATAAGGTAGGTACCTCCGTACCTAGCATAGTAGTTATTGATAGGTAGTAAGTGCAAGGAACTCTTGAAGAACTCTTCCTCTGGAGACTAATAATTTTTTAAAAAACTTTGCCCCTTTGTTTAGTTAGAAAGAAAGTCAGAGAGAAAATGTTGCTGAACACGTGATAAAACCCTCCACTTTTTAAAATTTCAGACCCATTTAAAAGAAATCAGTATATAGAAAATATTAGAGTAAGATGCAACAAAGAATATTTTCACATCCTTTTGAACCAGTAGAAAATGCTGTGCAGAAGCATACTTTATATATGCAGGTTTTAGCAAGTTCAAAGCCTAAAAAAGGTGTCCATTTGGGGGAAGGGAGAAAACCAATATATCAGTATTACCAGATTCTTTATTTAAAATTACATAGGAGTATTTTTGGGGGGATTGGTCTTGTGATGCTTGACTGAGTCTTGAGCCCCCATATAATTTTTATTATATGTAATCATGTTATGCTAGATGCATGTGTCTGTAGTGTCTCAGGCAAAGCCTTTGCCCAGAGCTTTATCATCATACTGCTACAGGTGATTTTTCAGAAAGCTCAGGGCCTTTAGAGATGTTAGAGGCTCTTGGCAAACAGCAGTTCAGCAAGGGGCAGATTCTGCATCTTTTAGCTATCTGTATTGCTCTGTTTGATTCTAATATTGAAGGTCACTTGGTTAAAAGCTGTGAGCAACACCTACAATTGTTCTTCCTCTAATTACAGGAAGAAATGTGCCTGGAAAATATTTTGTGGTTTATGAATGCTTTTATGTTCATGTTTCTTGTTTCCTTTCGAAAAGAAGAAAAGCAGTGTATAATCCAGCTGAAAATGTGGGTTATCTGAGAACTGCCTGTGCTGTAAGAATTAGAGCATTGCCCCAAGATTAAACAGTCCTCAAAACTTTCTGATGACATGCATGCTCAGGCAGGTTTTGACAGGTCAGAGCTGACGTCGGTGGTGTTTGGCATGGCAGACATGCAGACCTGGGCTCTAACTTAGAGCTGGAAGTTGGGAGAAGTGCTTCTGGATTAATTTTGATGCTGTAATTCTGCCACTGCAATTAAATGAAATGAAGCACTTGGTAAGAGAAGGGAAAAAGCCCTGAATCCATACTGAAAGCATATGCTGTGCATGTGAGCCAAATGTGACTTAAATAGTCATAGCCTGAAAATTGGAATTTATAAGCATAACACCAATCCAGCAGAAAGTATAACACACAAATACTTATAAAGTTAAAAAAAAATTCAGCAGCACCCGGAGATAAGAACACTATAATATATATTCTTTTGGTCTTAATAGAAGTGCCTACCTTCAAGTGACACCCTGCACTTCTGTGAGCTTTTACTCCCTCTGGCTTCTACAGAGAAGGCTGCTGCAGCTGAGGCCCTTATGTGTGCAGGAATTCAAAGCTGAAGAATCCTTTCTCCAGTGGGATTATTCTTTTTATAAACCTCTGTGTGTGTGCTCGCAAAGCAATTTATTTTGCCACTAATGTGGGATAAAGCATCATTATGCTACTCAGCTGTCACTGGGGAGTATTTTAAAGTGGTAAATCTACTTTGGGCCCAGTAGTTGCTCTAATCATTCCAGTCTGAATAAAAAAATAGGAAGTACAGGACAAGGGCTGAACTCTGCTTCTGCACCCCCACCCACCCCCATCCCCCTCTCCAAAAAATTCTGAAACTTAAAGGACAGATTTTCTACAAAATGTAGGATTTTTTTAAAATGCCATTTCTCTAAAATGTTGAGGTACAGAATTTTAAAAATATGACTAGAAAAATCAACTGTATTATTTAAAATAATAATTGAAACATTCAGGACTTAGGCACTTTACAAAATCCTATGGCAGACGAAGGCTCAAATTCTCCAAGGGGATTAGGTGTTTAAATATAGCTGAGAATCAGAGACTCCAGGTCTGCAAGCTGGGTTAGGGATCCCCAGTGCCAAGGGCCTTGTCCTTGTAAAGCTGTTCACAACACTGGAAATACGGGAAATTCTCAACATTTCAGGAGAGGCACCTGGGCCCCAGTGTAATCTCTGGGAATATATGGTGTAGAGCAGGGCTCTGCCTCAATAGCAAGAATTTGATGAAGAACATGTCTGATTTAAGTGTCTTAATCTGGATTGGAATATAGTGTCTTTCCCCAGTCAAGATCAATCTGTCCATCTTTCTTTCTATCTGTCTGCCTTTTCACCCTGTGCCCAAGCCCTGTGTTTCATGGTCTAAGCAGGGATAAATACTCCATTTACAAAGTAAAAGGTGATGTGCAATTTTTCCTGTTTTATTACCTGGGCTGTCACACACTCACTCATGATGTGGGAAGATGAGTTTATACCCTTTTCTGCTTATGTCAAAGGGACTGTTTTGATTAGGAGAGAAGAGAGTGTTTCAGGGCATGGTGTCTCCAGTGCATATTTGAGTTGCATTTCTACATGGACTAAACTAGATGGTCCTTCCTTCAGCTTGCAAGATGACTTTGGCTTTTCAGACATTTAATTTGCTCCTAAATCATATTACTGCTTCCTTTTTCACCAGGTTTTGGGGTGGATAAGGTGTGTGGCGTATGATCTTCTCTTTCTGAAGGGCTCTGTCATCTTTTTGGTCATGTGTCAGGAAGTTACTACATGGCTAAACTGTTGGTGTTTTCCATCCTGCAAGGACAGCACATTCAGTCCTGTGACAACACCTCTTCTGTGCCTTGTAATCACTGGGCTGCTGCAGAAGGTGGATCTTTGTGGGCTGTGAACTGGAGACCCTGTGACAAGAAATTCTATCAACTCTGCTGTGGTCTGGGTGGAGTATGAGCAGTAGTAATAGTGAGGTTCTAATGCACCACAACTGTCTGCTGAGTGACTTGGATATTTCTTTGGGTACTCTAGACCTTTTTGCCATCTAGGGGAAGTCTCCTTGCCAAACCTGATCCTCTTAGGACAAGCTGGGGCTCTAGGACAATTACAACAAGGTTTCTGATAAACATCAAGTATACATACTGGAACAGTAATGTATAATAACTTATTCTCTGCCTTCGTTAAATATTGGAGGAAGTTTCTTTCCAGTGGTCACTGTGCACTTTGAATAGTTACATCCAAGAAGGATGAACAGGTTTGCTTATTACTTGTAGCAACTGAGAGCATTGAATGAAAAAAAAAAAAAAAAAGAGAAATCTGTGCTACCTGCAGGTATTTGTAACCTCTGTTGTTGAATTGAATTATGACTCTGGGGAAGAAGGTTAGTGATTCGAGGACGAAACGGCAGGACGAAATCACCTCAGGCACACATCTGGAGCATGTTGTTGTGTTGTCTCTTGTATTTCTGAGAAAGTTCAGCTTCAAAGTGCAGTGTTGCACTATCTTAAGGACTGGTGAGTGTCCAGGGATCTTGCAGCAGATCATAGACTGTGGGCCTCTTTTTTCCAATGTTCAAGTCGTTCCTGGCTTGAATACCCTCAAAATAAATGTGTGTGTGGATAGTGACTCATGAATAATGCTGAAGGATACAGCAATGTCCAGGCAGAAAATTTTTGTTCTTTTGCTGCACCACAGGTGGTATAATTTGGCATGATTCCTTACATGCTTGTATCGTTCTGTGACTAGTATTTGTCACTTGGTTGCCTTTTTTTTTTTTTTTAACCTCTATTCCCTAAAATCCTGTGACTTAGAGTGACTTAAAGTGATGGCAGTCACCCACATCAGATTCCTGTGATTTTGCACATTAAAGGATGCTGAAGCAGCAAGGTCCATCTCACAGTATAGGATGCATCTTACTGCTTACCTTGCTTGAACCTGCTTATCTCTCCCCTGAAAGGAAAAACTGAGCAAAAAGTGTACTCTGCCTGAATAAACCCATCTGCTATTACTAGCGTATGACAAAGAGCCAGGTTGCTGTTTATACCTCTCAGAAGTTGTTGTGGAGTGGCATCAAAATGCACAAAACCATTTTCCATCTGAGGCTCTGGGGAAATGTGGATACTGTCCTTATACATTTAAACTGAGCCCTTTTTCTGCTGCTTCCCAAGCTTCTCAGTGATAAATAATGCTGATCCTGCCCCTCTACTCAGCCCTAGTGAGGCCACATCTGGAGTGTTGTGTCCAGTTCTGGGCTCCTTAGCACAAGAGGGTCGTGGAGCTCCTGGAATGGGTCAAGCAGAGGGCGACAAAGATGATTAAGGGACTGGAGCACTTCTCTTATGATGGTGGGCTGAGGGAGCTGGGCTTGTTCAGTTGAAGTTGTTGATTCCGCATCATCTGTGTGCTGCAGACATGCACAGACATTCTTCTTTGTCTCAGTTACTGCCTACCACTCCATACCATCCGAGTTTGCTTGGCTTCTGTGTGCTGATCTCTGGCAGTCACTGTCCTGTGGTAAAACTTTTTGTGCTCGTCAGCTAAAATGCTGCAACCTGCAGCATCTAAAATTTAGGCTTCCTATCTAATATATTCTTATAAGTTCCCTCTGCAGTGAATGAGGGAAAAGAAACACTTCTCATTATTAATATGAGATAAAAGAGATAAAACTACCCAATATATTTTCTTCAGTGACAAGTTGGGAATAGGATGCACCTACAGACAAACCAAGAAACCACAGTACTTTCAACGGGGAAGGTGAGACAGTGGTTTTATGCTGCTACACTGGCTGAAGGAGAAACACGTTAAAGCTGAGGTGGGAATTAGGACTGACAAGGGAGAGGGATGGAGGAGGATGATTAGAAAATTCTTCTGTCTTCACTGAAAAAAAAAAGTTATTATATTGTGTCAGTAATCATTACACAGATGAGGTGCATCACCTCTTGGAGATAATTGTTCCCTCCATTAGCTGCAGAGAGATAGTAGCTGCAATTAATTGTACCTTCACTGACACTGGTCTCTGAAAATAAGGTCAGGTGTTTTGTCTGACTTCTGAGTCACTTCAGCTGCTTCAACAGTGAGCTTTACAGTCAAAGAAACATGCCAAATCTTCATCTGATTTGACACTTGGAACTATTCTTTTTTTCCCTCCCATTTTTTCCAGCTTTGAAGATTGTCATTCTTTGACACTTGGCTTACAGAGCAAATTTGCTTTAGGATTGCATTCATCTCTTCTGTAAGCCAGATCACCTGCGTAACTGAGCTGAATAATTAATAAAGGCAAGATGACTGCTTCTAAAACATGTTTTGGAGGTGTACTAATTGTAATGCAGACAGCTGCTGAGGGTTCATTAGTTCAGCAAAGACTCTGGTTAGAAACTCTCTTATCACATGAAAATCACTTGCACATCATTGGAGTCAATGACATTTCTCACATCCTTGCTCCATGCAGATTTAAGTAATCATCCAAGAATTAGCCAGGGATAGGGGGAAGAAACCAGCCTTAGCCACACCAGCATCAGTGGAAGACTTGTTTACAGATGTCAGAAGATTATTACTGGAAGTAATTGGCATGTATTTTGACAAAATCTATTTTTTGCCTTACCTTGCCTTAAAGTCTAAATTTGGCAAACAGTTAGGTAGTCACACCAGAGAATTCCAGGATGAGCATAGGTTTCGTGTTACCCTTCCTTGCCTAGGATTGTAACCCTTATCAGAGGCAAGGGGCTTCTAGCAGAGCTGGAGAATTTGGGCTGCTGTTAAGCATTATCATCAGAACAGGAAAACTGAACAGGACATCTCGTCGTTAACAAACAGTGAAGGCTGTCAGAGCCCGGGCTTTACCTCTGGAGCTTGCTGCATGTAGGACTATTTTATAATTTTGACTTCTTTCTTCTGTACTTTCTTCTAAACACTGGTGCCAGTTTCCTGAGGGCCCCTGTATTTGTCAAGCTGGTGCTTCTTGGGGGTATTTCCTTTTCCCAGGCCCTTCAGAGAGGAACCTGCCTGAGAATATAAGATGTGCTATACAAAATGTAGCTCCTAGTTTGTTTTCAGTTTTCACTGCTGAAAAAAAGGGAGAACTTTTAGATGTCTGCACATTTCAGTTAAATACCAAAGCCTTGAATAAAGTTGGTGGAGGAAGAGGAAAAAATTATAGGAGTGTCTAGAAGGGGAAAAATAAAAATGTCTCTAGGGCTAATCCATAGATACATCTGGATCTAATGATCCAGGATTCTGTTTGGGTGTCCCTCTGAGGAGGGTAGCACCAGGCAGTGGTACAGACTGTTATCATCCTTGAGAAAATCACAGCTACAATGGAAACCCAGTTTGATGGCTATCTTTGGCAAGTCCCCCACTAAAAGCAGAGCAGCTGCTGCAGTGGAAGATTCACAACTTGCATCAGTTTGTTACTGCACCTGGTTTACATGGTTCCCTTCAGCAAGGCATGGAGACTTGCTTCATCTATCATTTACTTCAATGTAGATGATACACTTGCCTAGCATTCAGGACATTTTTTCATCAGCACACGTATAATCTTCAGCAGCAGCAACAGCAAGTGAAGTGTGGTCAGACCCTGTGTGCAGTCTAATAACCTTAAGCAATATTTACATTAACCCTAGAATTATTACTTAGGTAATAGTATTGCCTTTATTGCCATAATCCTACTGCTACTTGCCATTCTTAGCACAGACAGTATTCACTCTTGTGGTGTTACTCTACATGTAAATCGAGTTCAGCTCTGAACTGTCCACTCACAGTAAAATGTGTGGGGATATGCTGAACGAATGCTGCGTCCATCTCTGCGTGCCGCCCTTTAACGCTAGGAGGAAAGAAGCCCCGAGCCGCGGCAGCGGAATGAGCCGCTCTCGGTGCCATGAGCATCTTTCTACACTAGGCGTCTCCCTTGGCATATTTATTCAGCTGCGAGCTCCACCTGACATGCCTACAGGCGGAGGTAGGGACACACAGATAGATTCGTACAACGGGGCTGTAAAACCTGCTACAGTGCCATACACATAGTGGAGACAAATATTGCTCAAAAAACCCAGTCAGCACTTATACTTTAGTCTGAGTTAATTGATGCTTAAACCCCTTTCACATGACCAAGTTTATGTTTAAGGGTACTAAGACTCAAAGGTGATTAATTTCTTTCTGTCAACCCTACAGACAAGATAAGGACAACGTGCACAAAACTGAACCTTGAAAGGTGGTGCTGGTGTTAAGCTCTGCGCTTGAAGCAGGGTGTTAGAAAAGAAATTAATAGTTGGTTACATGTTTGATCCCTGGAAGTTTAAGAAAAGCTCTTGCTTTCTCATTGCTTGCTGTTGGAAACTTACTTTGAAATAGCATTTCAAAACAAATGAAGCATGGGTTCCTGGAAGTCTTTTTATAATACACTTTCAGACTGGATGGCTGAAGGCACTGAGTCAGTGTTAGGATGCTGCCAGGAGCTGGTTCCACATTTTCACCTGTGAAATTCCAAACAGGCATGGAATTCACCATGTGAATTCCGAACATGCTAGATATGATGGATTTTCTTCTCCTGTAAACCTGACTTGTTCAGTGTGTGCACAGTGACTCTGACCTACTGCATGTGTGTGAGTTCACAGTGTAATGCCTCAAGCAGGTCTAGATGTCCTTTAGTTGCAGATGAGCTATTTTTTAAGCCGAGGAGGGTGTGTGGTTGTTCCACAGTCACCGTCATGGCATAGAGTGCTTTGTCAGCAGGGAACTAAATGAAAGTGAAAATTGTCACGTGATGAAAAAGGAATGACTCTGGAAAGAGGTGAATTCTTGGCATATCTCTATTTTTTTCAAGGCTTATCTACCATTTTTCTGCCCTCTCAATGTATTTTTCCCCCATGTATCCTTGAGGGCTAATGCAAGGCACAATTTTTGTGTAAGGCAAGTAAGACAGCTGACTATGGTGGCCATGAGAGGGCAGCTAATGGATATGGAGTGCAAGTGAAGAGCAGAGCACTCCAGAAGGTAAACATGGCAAAGCCTAAATGCCATACTTGGCTGAAAATACTGTAGGTAATCAAAAAGTGTCATGGCTCAGCCAACAGAAAGCTCACGTGGAAAGAAGGGTAGGGGAATACTGCAGTTGGAATAGCTTTGTGGTGACCTTTGGGCTCTTGTCAAAGGGAATTTGTGAAGCTAGAAGGTGGAGTAATAGGAGAGAGATCAGTGAAGAAGTACCCCTGAGTTAATCTCATCTGAGTTGGGGTCACTCTTGCTCACCAAACTGTTCATGGCTACCTTAATATACCCAGAATTCTTCCCATGCTGTTTTAGTTAAGCATTTTGTCTTGTTCTTTCCAAAAACTGCTATAAGAGACATGGTTTATCCTTCCAACATAAAAAAGTAACTTGTTCAGACAAAAATAATATTCTATTATTCTATTAATAATATTCTATTATTCTAATATTCTATTTCTGGAGAAGTTTTCATGGATATGGGAAAAATTTTAAGTATCTTCCCTCTTCTGTAATGCTGCAGTGGCTACTCTGTACTTCAGAGGTTGTACTTTGTCTTTTATGTTTTTTCAATTTCAACAGAAATGTTATGGAAGCGTCTCCGGAGATCCAGTTTTTAACTGGGCTGGTTCACAAGCTAATCTCACGCTTCCAACTTAAGTGCAACTTATGTTGGTCTGTTTTGTGATGTTAAAATTAAAAGGGCAAGATTTACAACTTCAGACTTAATATAGTTTTCCTTGAAATGAACATGAATTAGTGTGTCAGTGTGTCTAACACACTTTGAGAAAACACTCTTAGAGTTCTCTCAACTTGAGAGTTGCTGGTGGGGAGAAACTGTAATAGGATTAATGAAGCAAGTCTCTGTAGGACTGAGATATGTTTGGGTATCACTCAGCACAATCTGGCTTCCCATGTCTCAGAGAGAAGAAGGAAGAGAAGAGGTACTCCTCCACCCTTATCAGCTCTTTATGATTTTGACAACAGGAACTGCAACTGCTGAATCATATGCTTCTCTTGTGGTCGATGAGTTGACAAGAATATGTGAAAATAACTAAGAAAGTAAATTGAAAGCTCATCAGAGATTAAACTCCTATGTGAGTTTTTTCCTCTTGGAGCTTGGCTGTTCCTTTTAGAAATCTGCTTTTGTAATCTTTTTGCTCAATCCTAAATAGCTGCAGGTTTTAGATTTCAGAACTGGGCAAGTTTTGCTACGGCTTTTGTTATCCCGGATCCCTATGGTGGAAGTTTAATGGCTGTCATTTTTGTGCATCTGTTTGTAACCAGAAATCCAAAGCAATAGTTCATCTTTTTGGTTGTATATATTGTAAAATCCACACACACTAGCCCAGTGTTGGGGATGGCAGTACAGACTTCTGCTATTAGCATTCACAGGCTGAAGTTTGTTGAAATCTGCTCCTCTATGCACCACAACCAAAGCACTTTGCTAAAAATACCTGTGCTGAGCACTTAAATTTCTTAGAATGGTTCAAAACAGATATCTGTAGTGATAGGAACCTCCTTACAAACCAGAATATGTGCAAGGCCTCTTGGTCGTCTGAGCTCTGAATGTAGATGTTTAAGATTAGAGAATTCAAACACTGGGGACTTTTTATTTCTTATTTTGACACTTGTATGAGAGTAGCAGCAACACCCCCTCAAAAGCCACTATTTATTCCAAGCTAGTAGTTTAAGTTGTTTACTAGTGGCTCTGCTTATGATCTTTTTAACAGAATGCCTTACTCTGTTTTAAGATGTATGTCAGAGACAGGTGTAATGAACCACATTTAATGGATACCTCTAACTTCTGGATTTGGAAACAGTCAGTGTAAGCTAGATCGCTTGATTTTGGACAGCTAAAGGTAGAGACAATGAATTTATCAAACACGTATCTAAATCTTTCTGCTCCTTCAGACTGCATGCACTTTATGACAAGCAGGGTTAACATGGGTCTGCTTGCAAGACTTGTCTGAGCACATTCCTGGTTTATCCTGACCTTCTCATGGCTAAGGACAATTAGCTGTATGTCTCATCAGATGTGTATTGCAGCAGGCAGCACGTTCTTGCAAACTGGCCCAGAATACTCTCAGGTTTAGAAATCTGTTTTTGTTTTATTGAATGCTGGATATGGAAACGGTCTCACTAATACTTACAGAGGGACAGTACTGCTTCTAGCTAATAATCCACTGCTTACACATGGAATGGTACCTCCAGACACTTTTCTGCATAATTCTGAAATTCAAGCTGGTGAGCTTTTCGCTTCATCAAAGACTATGGAATTCTTCAATACGTTATAAAGTGCCAGTCAGATCAAATATCTCAAACAGAAAAACTATGGCTAGCACAGCAGAGCTATCAACTTCACTAAGTAAATGCCACCAACCCTGAATCTCTATTATTATTAAATCCTGTGTCTGGATCTTTGGTGTAAGTGAACATGATGCAAGAGTGTGCAAACACTCCTTTGGTTACTGTAATAAAGAGACAAAAAAGGCATCTTGGATCTCCTACCTCAGTTTGCTGCCAGTGCAGAGAAACATGAGGGAGCCCCAAAGGTAAATATATGGCAATAAAACTCACTAAGTTGAGTGAAAGAATATCAATTTAGTGTAGTGTAACAGCAAAGGCCAGGAGACCAATCAGTTAAAATACAATGCACAAATACCTGCAGACCTGCATGTGGAAAGGGTTGTTTTCCCTGCACTTCTTCTGGATACTAATTCAGCTGTGCACATGTGGAATTACCATGTTGAATCAGGATTAAAAACATTTAAATCACAAATGAAAATACCGGATAGAAGCAAAATACCGTCTAGGCACAGTGGTTATTCTGGGATTAAGTAGCTGTATGTTTCATTGATCAGTAAGGGGCATGAAAAGCAACAGAAAGCTCAAAGTAATTGACAGTTCTTACTGTTAAATGTTGGCAAAGACTAAAATGTTAATTTTAATGTGTATAAATAATTTATTGAATAATATATGAAAATGAATTTTATATGCTTCTCTATATGAATGACAGTCTATTATTGAAATTTATTAATCAGCACATTCTACTCAAATTTTTTGAGGAAAAGAAGGGAAGGAGGTGGAGAGGCCGTTTGGAAAAATGCAGTACAGTGGGCTGACTAAATCTGAATACTTGGTCTCTGAAAATGCAGCTATCAGTGTAATTCAAATCATACTGATGAGATACAGAACAGTTATACGCAGCCATAATAACAACTTATATACTGTCAATATTAATAGCAATACCTGTTTGAGAACAGTTTTAAAATAGGTACATACAATTTTATTAAGTATAAAAAGACACCGTGCAGAGCACAATACAATATATTTCATCTTCAGTGCTGGGAGTTCTCAAACTCCACTGTCTTAATTGATATTGTCACCAATGACTGCTGAATATATTACCTCTCTGTATAAAATTACGCTTCTCTGGATGAATTCATGCTGTTTGGTTTTAAAAATACAGTAATTTCCTTTCAATGGCTACTTACACTGATCAAACACTGTCAAGACTGTTGCCTAGCCTGCATTTGGTTTCTAACATATGCTATGATACTGCAAATTTCCCGTTTTGCTTTGTCTCTGTTTGCGAATAGATCCTCCAATATATTAACTGTTTCTGACTTTGTTCCAAGTTCACAACCAGAGCACTGTATCTGACCATTTCTACATTCCATTCCTCACATTACTGAACTTCCACTAACATTAGCAGGAGTTTTCTACATGCAATGACTGTATGGTTTTCCCCTAATCTCCTTTTCTCCCCCATGTCTTTTCTAATGAAGCATAGAAGGCATGTAAAAATGATAATTTTTTTTAGGATCTAGGGGTCCATTTTCTTATTTTCTTGAAAGCAGATGACATTTACAGCCTTCCAGCTTTGACTATCTTCTTTGGAAAAGCAGACATGTAAACTTAAGAACTTACAGATTTTGCTTTCACATTCCAATTTGGTTTAATAATAACAATAAAAAAGTCAAACTCTAATTTCAAATTGATTTAAATGATAATGTGTGAGTCTCAAAAGAAACAATTTACACTTCCTCCTCTCTAAAATATATTAACATTAGACTGGAAAATAAATTAAACAATACATAAATGCAGAGATTATGCTATCACAGTAATATCTGCCAAACAAAGCTCGGTCTTTTGCTAACATTAGCTTACTACATTTGCAATACATGCTAAGCAAAGACCCTACTTCTCTAACAGGTACATTCAGACAATATATATTTTATGGAATAAATATATAATATATCCAGTTATAGATTTCTGAATAGTAACTGTAATAGATATACAAGCAATACCTACGTTTAAAAATACAGTTCTAGGCTTCCCTAACTTTACTACTAATAAAATTAAAGTTGACCTAAAACTTTCTCACTCTGTTGATGCATAATAAAATATATGGAAACACCAAGAGTAAAAAGCCAATTGCTTCTACAAATGGAATACTTTATAAATATAGTAAATTGCTATTTCCAGAGGGAAATCTGAAAATTATAAACAGGAAGTTAGGTTAAAACAGCTCTACAATATATAGTACAAAGTGGTTATGAAGCATGATGTACGAGTTTGATGTCTGTGACGAAATTTTGAACTGATGTTTTTCATTTTTGGAGATAACTGTAGATAAAGATCCTGTTCTCAAAAGCAGCCAATCTTAACCTCCTTAAACAAAACTTTCAGTGACTAGAGAAAGCCAACTAGAAATTTGTAAGAGTAAGGAGTGCAAGATGAGATCAAACAGAATTATTTGGAAGCCCTGGACTTTGCTGTTTCATAGGGGTTACCAATCATGCTGTTCTCATTAGGAACAGAGTCACTGAAGTAGAAGGTATCTGTGACTGCTGTGTGCTGAAAAGCCTTATCATGATGGTACCCTCCCTATGGCTCACTTTAGGCTGGTACTGTACATTCTCCAGATGAATTCTGTTTCATGTTCCTGTAGTTGTTTGCTTTTGCTGGAATACTAGAGTACAGCTCTGGTTGCTTGATTACTGAACTCTTGATTGAAGCTTCTTCTTTCTTGAGAACAACCTAGAATTAAAGAAACACATTCCTCAGAGCAAGCACAAAGAATTCAGGAATTAAGCTGCTAGCTGTCTCTGTCTGCCTTTCTCCTCTTTCATTTTAAAATGAGCAAAAATTCCTTACTTGCTAATGAAATTATTTAGGTAACTGAAAAAATTAAAAACTTCATGTGTATGTCTGTCTCCTGCAATGGCCTTGTTTTAAACAGAAACCCCAAACGTACTTCATGAAATACTACTGTTTATACTTGTCTGAGTTGAGGCCCTGAGGTGGGCTTCAAAACCTTCTCAGGGCCCTTGTTTGCATCAACAAATCTGGAACTCTGGTGATCACAGGACAGGGTGTTTACAAGATGAGTGTTTTCCCCCAAATTCCAACAGAGGTCAGTGTCAACAGTAATAAGGATGAAACTGTAATAAGTATAATAGATAAATTCGTGTGGATTTAAGCTACTAATAAAAAGCTACCCGAAAATGTCTCCAAGATTCCAAAGTTCCCAAACACATTTACAACTGTAACAACAAGGCAGAGCAAGAAGATGGCCCGGCCATTAAGGGTGGACCCTCACTTCACAGCTCTTCAACATCAGATACCGATCTTGGTGGAGATCCTGGACGATCAAGATCACCCCTCCCAAGATGAACTTCAGAAAAAACCATCAAAGAACCTCTTCATGCAGACAGGACTCTTTTAGAAACAAAGCATATTTGGACTTTCAACAGGCTTAGCCTTAGGGTAAAAAAACTGTATAAAACCCACGGGCTGAAACATAGCAGTGTGGCAGAATTCGGAGGGTACTTTTGTACCGCCTCTCTGTCCACCCAGCATTCGATCGATGTTGTTTCTTTTTATTGTGGCTTTATTTCGGTGTTGAAATTGTGTTAAATAAATTTTGTTATTTTATTTTGAATTGGCCTCTGACCATTTATAACAGATTTGGTGCCGTGACTCGGATTCGAACCGAGGTTGCTGTGGAGGAATCCCTTTGCACGGGGGGCGCCCTGCCGGTTTTTCGGTGGCCCGGCAAAGCAGGAAAATCCTTCGCACCTATTGTATTACGAACCCAAAAATTAGATAAAAGTGCCACAATAAAAAGGGAAAGGTCCTAGATCCAAGGAATAGCAGAGAACCCGGGAAAAGACAGGGAAAGGTCTTTTCGGAGCCGCGGCAACAATTTTTCACTCATAAAATATTCTCCGTGCACGAAGATCTCCAAGCAGGAAAATTGCTGTAAGTACTGCCTGGTTGAGTGGGTGTGATTGAGTGAGTGAATGAGACGTAGCCTGGCCACGACATGAGAGTGGACCTGAAAAGCCGCATTTCCAAATTTCCCGCGAGGGGTTTAGTCGGCTGACGGGGAAGCGAATCGGGAAAGCTCGTTCACTCATCAAAGCCCAGATTCAGGGGAGTCTGGGAGAATCGATCACAGGAAGCAAAAAGAGGAAGGATACATTCCTTTTGGGTTCAAGAAATTAGTAAACTCTTTTTGCTACGGGCTGGTAAGCCCAGGACGCAAACCGAAGATTCTTTCCTCGGACGAACAGACCCCCGGTTCAGCTCACCGGACGAGTAAGTAAGCCGAACGATTCGGGACCCGGTTTGCAATTTGTAACAGTCAGGGAGAGGATCCCTGCTCTTAGCCAGACCTAAGGCTAAGAAAGAATTTAGTATTGCGATCCATTACCAAAAGGTAAAGTTTGTTGTTTTTTTTAAAAAATGGGGCAAGGAAAGAGTAAACATCAGAAAGAATCAGAGAAAAAGCATGCTCTCAGAAAAGGAAAAGGTACCTTCGAAATCCCACCAGAAAGTCCACTGAGATAGATCTTAGAGCACTAGAGAGAGTGTCCCATTTTGAAAAGTAAGTCCAAGAAAAACTAATTTATTATTGTACCGAAGTTAGGGAGAGTGAAGAGCCCGCTGCCAGCCGCTGCCAGCCACTGCTGCGTGCCGAGAGCCAAACCGCGGGGTGCGGGGCCGCCGTCCAGGGCACGCTAGCAGAGAGGGGGGCCGCCCTCTGCGCCCGTGCTGCGCCTCCCCCACCCGTGCGCCCCGTCTAGCGCCGCATCCATCCATCCCACTGCTTCCCGCGGCCAGCACCGCCACCCCCATAGCATCCTTGTGTCCAGCAGAGGATTGTCCTCCTGCTTGCCTTCTCTGTCTCTCTCTGACCCCTTTTCCCAATCCTGCTTCTAGCCCCCCCTTCCCCCAGGGAGCCATCCTCTTCCCATTTTCAGTTCCCCCGAGGTGAGAACAGAAACTGAAGAGAAGGGGGGGGAGAGATCTGAGAAAATCTTTCCCTTAGAATTCTCCCTTCCAGGTCCCCAGCTTTCCCCATCCCCCAAGAAACCCCCACCCCACTCTCAGCTATACTCATATGCAAATGCAGTCAACCACACCGCGCAGAGTAGATGTTAAGTGCTTTAAGCCAGTCACATTGACAAAGCTAACCCCAAAACTTCTATGTGAGCTTAGTGCCAAGAGCCGAGAGCCTAAAAACCACTAAGTTGGCTGCAGAAATGCACTCAAAGTGCCCCTAAATACCCATTAGTTTACAAAGCAAAGAATCTAAATAGCTTAGCTGTGAGAAGACCTCGGAGTCCTTAAAGCACTAGCCCATGTTTAGTTTCATAAACAGCTTCATTTTAAGTACCTATTATGCGTTTCATTATTCATTTTAAAATCTGCAATATTGACCCACTTACCCCATTTGTTATAATTGTTTGTTTTGTTAAGTCACAATTACATATGTCAGTTGTTTGAATCAATTCCTGTTGCATTTTGCTTCTTGTCAACCCTATTTGTTGTTTTCTTAATAATATAATTTCATTTTCTTGTCCATCCTAACTATCAAGTCAATTTAGTCTATAATTAAAAGCTCAAAAGAAAAAGCAAAAAGTGTAAAAAAGTTTCTATCTAGCCTTCTCAGTGAAGCAGTTTCACTTCCTTTGTGCTCTGATTTCCACAGCACTTTTAGCAGTAATATTCTGCTGCTCAGTCTAAGAAAAGCAGCCAAGTAGCATATCCATGCTGTTCCCAAAGTTTTCAGCAGCCTAAGCTCTCTGTGTAGTCCTGCCCTGTGTCATGTAGACATCTCCCTCAGCAAGATCTCTGGAGAGCTTCCTCTTTAAAAGTTCTTGAGCGTGTTTCATAAACACCAAAAATGAAATCTGTCTTTTTTACATTTCTGAATGTTAAATCAGATGAGCAGCTTTCATTATTTACAAGAGTTGCCTTTAGCTGAGCCATGTAAGCTGTAATTCTCTTTTGTTGACATGAGTATAAAAGCACTAACAATGCCCTAGTAGTTAGAAGGGTTCAGATATGCCTTAGCCTTAAATTGCTCTGAGAGATGTTTCAAATTTTTAAGCAGTTTTTAAGTAATCATTTTCAGCAGTAGATTGATGCTTCCTATTTTTTCACTAATTACTAATATTGTTCTTACTTTGTGTTATGCAAGAATTGATGCTAAAGATCCCCCCTTTAAAATACATGATTTGTCTAATTGTGCTAAGCTTTAACTAGTTGCCTATCACCCATTCAAAAGAATCCCAGTAGATTTCACTGATTTACCTAAGATACAGCAATTAAGACTGCAGAAAAAGAGTAGACCCATGCTTCGAGAATAAAGAAAGTAGAGCCACAATACACTACTCAAAAATAGAGTGTCCTCATCTCCTAGAGATCTGAAAGTCAGATTACAGTGCCACCGATGAACAAAGAAGATCAGATAAGTTGAAAAAAACAAAACAAAACAAAACAAAACAAAAAAAACAACAAAAAAACCCCAGATTGTGAATGTTTTCCCTTTGTTCACTTCAAGTGTGTATATTGTAAATTGATTTGAGTTGCTCACTGCAAAAGAGGGCGTAAGCCAAAAAGATTATGTACCAACTGTTTAGAAAAAGAACAAAAAGAGACTAGCCATTTCTTAGTAATTGCCACTAACTTGAGTCTATTAGAGTTAGATTCTCCAAAATAGTATTATATATATAAAAAAGAGACAAAAAGGCAATTAGACGCTAAAGTTGAAGTGCTCAAAGTCGAGTGCAGAAAGACAATCAAAGTACCTTGCTAGTCCGATACAATCAAGTTGTCCCAGTAGAGTGCCTTTAAAAGAAGGTTTGCAGCTCAGACTGACAAGACTCCAGAAACATATGCCTGCTGCCGAGAAGATAGATTACCCCGCCGCGGGCTGCTACCCCGTGGGCGAAGGGAAAGGCAGAGGCATGTTGTAGTAGAAAGTCCTCGTAGTCTTGTGCCGAGAGACGGGGGACCCCCCCCCAAGAGCCCACAGAGGCTGACCCTCAAGAAGAGATGTGAACTATAGTTAAACATGGCACCAGAGAGAACCTGAAGTATCAAGAGCATTATGATTGTCCCAAAGATAAGAGAAAAGGGTATTATTTCTTTTATGACACTCAATACTAAATTTTGTGAATCAGACAAAGGAGTAGAATGCCACGACTCAAAAGCAATTACTAAGGAAGGGCAATCCAACACACACGAATTTATTTGGGTAAATAAAAAGGTGGGGGACTGTAATAAGTATAATAGATAAATTCGTGTGGATTTAAGCTACTAATAAAAAGCTACCCGAAAATGTCTCCAAGATTCCAAAGTTCCCAAACACATTTACAACTGTAACAACAAGGCAGAGCAAGAAGATGGCCCGGCCATTAAAGGTGGACCCTCACTTCACAGCTCTTCAACATCCGATACCGATCTTGGTGGAGATCCTGGACGATCAAGATCACCCCTCCCAAGATGAACTTCAGAAAAAACCATCAAAGAACCTCTTCATGCAGACAGGACTCTTTTAGAAACAAAGCATATTTGGACTTTCAACAGGCTTAGCCTTAGGGTAAAAAAACTGTATAAAACCCACGGGCTGAAACATAGCAGTGTGGCAGAATTCGGAGGGTACTTTTGTACCACCTCTCTGTCCACCCAGCATTCGATCGATGTTGTTTCTTTTTATTGTGGCTTTATTTCGGTGTTGAAATTGTGTTAAATAAATTTTGTTATTTTATTTTGAATTGGCCTCTGACCATTTATAACAAAACTATCACTAGGAGCTTCAAATTTTGACCATTTGGGGACTTTCTGAGTCACTTGTTGACTCTTTAGTACACAGACACTGTTTTGGGAACAAACAGCTATGAGATGAGGGTTTGGATGTAAATCATTGGAACATGCTTCCTACTTGATTTTATTTAGGCAAACAAATAACACATACATAGCACAAACTCTCACTGATTTCAGAAAAACTGCATATACGGAGTACCTCTGAACCTCACATGCCACAGGGAGATTTGCAAGCCTCTTGGAAGCTACTGTGATATGGAATGTCAGTCAAGAATGAATGAAATATTTCCTCCCAAACTATATCCATAAGCCAGCACTTACAGGCACCCTGCCGAGTAACCAGAATGAAGTTTGGGTTCCCTGTTGCAAGGAAGAAGCTTGGAAGACTTTTCTTCACCTACCACCAGCAAATCTTGATGTTTTATTGCAGAGTGGCAACAGACTAGTTGAAAATGCTTTAAACTATTTAGATTGGGTGGCATGCTCTTATTTGTCATAAATGTTCTGGTTGTTAATATAAAAAAGTATTCTCAGGACTTCTTTCACTTGCAGATAAGCTGGAAGTGCACAGTGGCTTTTCATCTCAGGGTTATTAGTTGGAAACTGGCTCCAGAATTTTCTAGTGCCTTTAACCTCTTTTCAAAATGCATTTTTACCAGGAAAAATCATATGGAAATGTACCAAAGAATGAGCTCTGCTCATCTGCAGTAAGTGCTGGTTGGGCCCCCAAGGGTACCTCTAGGTCCCTGACTGTCCCCCTTGGGGCTCCCTCCATCCTGTCCACAGCCCAGGACCTCAGCCGCTGGGGCCATCCTCTCCTGCCCCAGCAGGGCCAGTCTCCAGCTCCCCATAGCCCTGACCTGCCCAGCCATGGGGTCCTACTAAACTGGGCCCACCTGTGGCCTCATGTCCCAGCCTGTCTCTATCCCCAGGCAGGTGGCCGGGCCTGGGGCTGTCCTGCTCCTCTCTGGGACTGAGATGGGCTCTGGCACCAGATGCTGCCCTGACACACCCCTGGAAGTGGCTGGCCCAGGATGGGTGCTGCCGGTGGGCTTAGGGAAGAACAATGAATCCTCTCACCTACGACATATGGTTTTGCTGTGTAGTTTGCTGCTGTTGCTGCTGCTGAATGAGCAATTGCTGCTGTTGCCGGCGCCGGGCTGTTCTCAGTTTTTCGAAGCGAGCCTCCATCTCCTCCAGCACCTTGGGAGTGTAGCGCACCACCAGCTTCACACTGTCCTTGGCCGCCTTCAGCAGCTCCACCGCCTTCTCGTGGTGCTCTCCTTCCACACTCTGGGAGCAGGGAGAACAGATCGAATAGTGAAAACAGTGCTTCGATCTCAAGCTGTCTTTTTTATATGGAAAGCTTGTCAGTTTTACATAGTTTCCACACCTTACATTTTTTAAGGGACCACCACTAAAAAGAAAGTGTTGGGTAAGACTTATGCACTGCTGGGCATGTATTAATTTTCAAGCCTAGATTTCTATGCTAATGTTGCTTGGAAAAGTAAATTTCCAAAACAGGGAGGTGACTTGGCTGTTAAATAGAGTACTCAACTTCTACCATTAAGTGGACTAACTGGAATCATATGCTTTTTAGGCATGTGAATTGTTACACACCTTAAGAAAAAGGGAAAAATTTTCCAATGGTGCATGGTTGTCCACATGTTTTAAGATGTATTCAAAAAAAATAAAGTTATCTCTTCTTTTTTCTGAAAAAAACCCAACAGCCTGAACATCTGCGACCTTCACATGGATTTTAGATTATCTAAAAATAAGTATTTTTCTTCCCACTTAAAATAAATCAAAGTTTTACTACCTGCTGTGTTTTAAAATTCTTATGTATACCACGCTTTTGGAAATATAAGTGTTATCCTAAGAGAAAGTGTACAAAATTTGGCATTGTTTTGTATTTCCTTTTTTTGCTTGTTAATCATGATCAGTATGCCATGGCATGGGCATTCTCAGAGGAAATGAGAAGATATTCAGTGGTGTCATTTTGGTTTTGTTGCGCAACAGCATGAACTTAGAACAGGCTTTGAATAAACATTGTAACCTCTCAAGCTACATGAAGTAGAAACATCTGTTTATTTTCAAAGTGCTAGATGGCTCTTATTGACACCAATAAGGAATTGTGATTGTTTTGTAAGGGAATAACAAGATCATGTGTTTTAATACTTCATTCAACAACCTAGAAAACTGCACTTAATTCATGATTGTTTGTTTTCTCTCCTGTTTGTCCCCAGCCTTGTTCTTCCAGTTTAGATGGTATTTTCTAATTAGAAATGAAGGGTTTGACTTTGCTGCTATCCAGGTCAATGGAAAACTCCCATTGATCTGAATAGTAATGATACAGAATTAAGCCAAATGCTCTGAGCTATAAGCAAAGAGGGGAAAAAAACAAAGGCAAACATAGCACAGCTGAATACAAATCCTGCTCTCTGAACACACCTTTCTCAGATCTTGACAACCACAGTTTTCAGCTGTTATTAATATGATTGTTATACCTGCTCTTAATGTCTTTATTGCTGCTTGCACTCCAATTTTCAAGGTATTACAAAAGCTTTACCTGCTTAAAAACAGCTGCACAAGTGAAATAGCAGAGGCCCTTGGAGTGGGGAAGAGGAAAGGGCAAAGGGAGTTGTTTCGCTGTTGGAATTCTGCCTCTGCCAACCTCTAAGGCTGTGCTGGCAAAGGACTCCTGCTGGTATTGGTCATTCCTATACAAGGTACTTTGATGACTGGATTATGCTGGTGGGGGACATTGCAAGGATCTGACACACTCATATTGCTTTAGAACTGCCCATCAAATGGGTAAAATTGTTTTGGAAAGTATATATTTACTTAACATATAATTCTTTCTTACATATATACACTTAATCCTTTTTTCCATTATTGCATTGGCGGATTGTGTCAAAGAGGAGGATGCAAAACACTATAGAGACAAGAACAGCTGAAAGAACTGCAGATATTGTGTAGGCAAATACCAACCATTACTCTATTCTGTTTCACAGACTTGTCATAAATCTGAAAGAAAAAAATTCACTTTCCTGAAGACAAAAAAGAAAATCTGTTAACCCACAGTTTGAGAGACAGAAGAATATTTCTGTTAGGTATCTCTAAACAAATACTTGGTTGACAAATTAGTCATTTAAATCTATTTTGCATCCTTTCTGTATCTGACTCACACAAGGTATCTGACAAATGCAGAATCTTTCCCAGATATCAACAGGCACCAGCAAGTGTTTTTGTTGAGCCATCTGCAGGGCTTATAGCTTTCAATTTTCTTTATTTTTAGGGGATGTGGGACAAAAGTATGTAACAAAATCCCCAGCATAATGAGAAAACACTTTTTTTTTAACATGCAGTGAAACAGCTCAAGGAACACTCTTCCCAGTCATGCTGGGATAACAAATCTGGATTCTGAACACACAGTTCTAATTTTACATTGCTAATTATGAAGTTGGATAACCATCAGTGATTAAGCACAAACAAGTTACAGATATTTCATGTCCCACCACAGAGGCGTCTGTCTGTACATTATTTGTTTTTCTCCAGCTAAATTAAGAGAATCACAGAGTGAATTAGTCCCAGTGAACAATGCTAAATTTAGATTTTTTGCGTCCTGTCTCAAGCTGTCTGCAAACAAATAATCACTTCTATAATTTTTGCCTTTTTACAGATTACATTGTGTGGGATTATTCAGCACAAGACTGGTTTATGAACAGTTGCTCATTACTTTGAGGGTAGTGAGGCCCTGGAACAGGTTGCCCGAGAATTTGTAGATGTCCTATCCCTGGAAGTTCAAAGTCAGGTTGGATGGGGTTCTGAGTAACTGGCTCTAGTGGAAGGTGTTCCTACCCATGGTACGGGGTTGGAACAAGATCATCTCTAAGGCCCCTTTCAACCCAAACGGTGCTATGATTCTGTGATTATTTCAAGTACGCAACTTCAATTCAAACTTTGAATTCTGTTGTTTAGACTAAATACAAAAATATTTCTCTTGCATCTCTAAATCAACTTTCTCATGTGTCCATATGCAATTGGTAATTTTGTACTGTGTTTTTTGCTGCTTTACCTAAATATATATTCTAAAGCACAAGCATCAATTTTTTGACTGGGGAATCATAAGGTGACAAGAGGGTCAAATCCAATGTATCTTGACATCTGAATGTTCACCACTTTCCTCTCTGGTCTTTGCCTAAACACTGTTGACAGTAAAAGGGTTTTTCAAGAACCAGCCATCATTTAGTAAATTGAAACTATTTTTGTCTGCCTTTTTAATCATTTGTTGAAAGAACAACAAAATTCTATGATCAACTTCAAATCAGTGAAGTTCAGGTAACCAGCTTCCTTAAATATTCCATTCATTTCTTTTCCTTTGAGACTAAATAATCTTTTCAGTGGGTCTTTCTCTTCTTATTGCTATCTGCTACAAGCAAGTTTTCAGAACTAGTATTTCTCTTTTGAGACCATGACAGTTGATAGAAGAAGTGGTAAGAAATCTGTCTGAAGTGTTACACAAATATTCTGTTACAAGAGAAAGGGAATAGCTAGTGTTGAGAGAAACAGATGAAAACACAGAAATATTTTTATTGTTTATGGGCTTGCAACAAAGAAGAAGTTTAAGTTTTAAAGTATTAGATTTCTGACTGGACTCAGAAACTGCTACTCTGTGCCTTTGACGCATTTAAATACAAGGTCAGATGGAGGTTTGCATGGAAAAGGACCTCATGTTCATAAAGGGAAGGGTAAGGTTATATGAATGATTATCCTTATCTTTTCAGTACTTTACATTCCTTTGTGAAAGAGAACACAAAGCAAAATGAAAGGTAGAATTTGACCCTTATCATGGAGTCAGAGCCTTATGTGTCCTCTATTCCAACAGCCCTTTTTTTTTATCTCCATATTGACATTCACAGTTAAATTACTACAAAATAGTCCACTTTGATTTACATGAAAAATGACCATGTAAAAAAAGTACCTTTTTACCAAGCATACATGCTTCCTGTATGGGAACATTTGTACAGCTGATTTCTCCAACAAAGATATCACAGTTGGATGAATATCACTAAAAGAAATCTAGAATGTACCCTCCACTGCAAATCAGTTCCAAACGTGCTTATCAAATTTCTTTCAATTTTATGTGTTCAAAGGCTTTGAAGGTCACAAGACTACACAAGTGCCACTGTGTTATCACTGTACTTGGAAAGGGCTGCGTGCCTCAAAGGCTACAAAATTAAAGAATGACAGTCTGTTATTAATCTTTTACTGCAAGAGGAATTTACAGAATTATCAATTAAGGACATAGGCTCCTCGTAAATTAGGCAGGTGGTGTGGATTTGAAACGAAACTCTTCAAGCATTCTCCATTACAACAGAAATTGTAATGGCACAAAATTGTTGGTGGAGCTCTGCCTCACTGCACCACAAACGCACACTGAAGGGTCTCTCACAGAACTAATTCTTTTTATTTCGTGTGGCTGCATTTTAAATCATGATGTTAGAACAGCTGTGAAAAATGAAAATCCAGATGAAAATGAAAGCTCTATCAAATTTTCACATACCACTCCATTAACTGAAAGCAGCTGGTCCCCACGTTTGAGCCCACCATGCCTTTCTGCCACGCCTCCAGGAATGATGCGAGAAATATAAATAGGTGAATTTTGTTCCTTTCCTCCCATGACATTAAAGCCCAGGCCTTCGTCAGTCTTTGGCAGCTCCACCACTCGTGGGTGTGAATGGCCTTCACTTGCAGCAAATGCAGCAACTGTTGCCTGGAAGAAAAAAATGATAGATTTGGCTATTTAGGGGAAACAGTGATAGACACTTCGTTGATCATTCGCAGGAAGAACTCCTTCCAGTGAAAACATTTCAGTATCTTACTTTGACATTTTCTAATTATCTGGAAGTATTTTAAAAGCATCAAGTTCTATGCCAATGTTTTTGAAATAAAGGAATAAACAGAGAAACAAAGAGTTTAGGTGACTTGTCAAAGATAATACAGAAAGTTACCAGCAGAGCCAGAAGCAGGCAGAAAAAGCCTTACTTTGTGGTGGTGCACCCTTATGATCATTAGTGTATTTCCTCTTTGCCTTTTCACAGGGAGAAAATTTATTCCTGTGGGATAAGATAATGGGATCTCTAATGTGTTCCTAGTTGAAATAAAGTGGATGAACTGAATTGTTAACTCTCTGCTTTGCTTTCAAAGTTATGGAATTATTTATTTTATATGCTCAAATTATATTCTTAAATTAAAAGTTTAATTTATAATCTTTTTGAAATCTTGCAAACCAAGTAACTTCTGGAACAGGAATAGGAGGTTCTATTATATAATTCTGTCAAAACCTTTATTGAAAAATTACATCTTAAGACAACAACAGATACATAAATCAATTAGAAAAGTCTAGATTGTTTAACTTATTCCAGGGGAGGAAAAAAAAAAAAAAAAAAAGTAGCATACTGTAAAGCTTGCATCCAGGAAAATATTACATTTATACTTGATTTTTCACTACAAGCATTTTCTTACTTATCAGTCTTAATATATCATTAAATAAACATTAAGAAAATATTTTATAGTTTTTAAAATGTGTTTGTAGTTCAAAATGCTTGAACAATTTTGCATTACACTAATATTTTTGAGCATCCTATAATGCTTATGCTTAATAGAAGCTAGTGGATGGTGTGACATAATGGATCATTCTCAGTTACAGGTTTTTGCACATGCAGAACTTGTCATCATGCATACATATTATGTCAGACATGAATGCACTAGGAGGATGAAATGCAGACAGCCCAGAAATAACCAGGGAATATTGCGATATTGAAACATTGCTCTGTAACCTGCTGTTCTATATGAGTAAGAAATGAGAATGGGAAACACTAATTGGACTTCTCCCCATTTACTAAATAACATAGCAACAATTTCTATGTTTATCTGCAATGTAAACAGATCAGGATTTCATATACACACTTCTCTATATAGAACCAAAGATCTTACAAATTTACATCAACCATTAGCTTTCAATTACAAGGTTAAAATCAGAAAAATGGCCTACAGAAAAGAAAGTCCTATTTAATATGCAAAATACATTGCAATTTAGACTATGTTGGGTTATTTACTGCTATTATAGAGCTTGCTTCCCTAAAATATTCTTAAATCATTTTGTAACACACTCCCAACCTTCCTCTTCTGATACAGCTTTAAATGAAAATCTCTGAACATAAATATTTAATGTTAAGAGATCTTAGTTCCACTAGGACTTCAGGGAGTTTATGTTCACAGGAATGAGACCATAAGGAAGTCTCCCTAAAAAGATTTATGGGTTTGCAAGGTGTTTTGCATAAAATCTGCTATACCACACAAAAGACAGTGTTTTGTGCAAAATGATAATTGGAAAAGGAAGTCATGGTGGATCCCCTTGTTTGGAAGCATCTATTTTTGTGCACATTATGAAAATAGAAAGCATATTTCATACTGGCACACATAATGGGTTCTTTCATGGTTGTGTGAATTCCCTTATCATTTCAGTAGCAGCAGTAACATAGCTGTCATTGTCTTAGGATATAAGAAAGGCAGGTCCACATGGACAAAGAGACAATGTATTTTATTAAAACAGGCAATGTATCAGAAAAAACCCCAAGCTCACATTTAGCTGTGGAGTCAATAAAATGTTGATCAGACTGTTTCTGCCACTGTTCATCTCTACCACTTGCTCAGTACCTATAGTTCCCATTAGTTAAAATGGGATTTTTGATTGTTTAGTTTCTACCTCCCAAATAAACTGTGTCCTCTCTGGATGAGATGTATGGGAAAACAGTCCATTAAAATATTGTTTATTGCAGGCAGACTGCTGAAAAATCAGTAGATTTGCTTTTGCAAAGCAACTTTTCAAAAAGCATCATATTCCATAAAATCATTCTCTTTTCTTAAGCTACAGAAGCAGCATAAAGGTTGAAATTTTCCATTATGATTGTTACCTGGGAAGTAGTACTGGTTCTAGACTCTGGGCTGCCACTGATGTCTAAATTTTCTTACAGTGTACACACGAATACCTGAAACACACACGCGCACAGTCAATTACTAGATCACTTTGGTAACATGAATTTCAACAGCTGCACGTATCCTACCTTTGCAGTGGCCCTGGCTCGGAATTCGGGGCAGCCATTAACAGTTATGGTTTCATGCATGTATTGATACACCTAAAATGTTCATGAAAATAAAATGAAATTAATTATAGGAACAAAACAAGGAGTTTATATTAACCCAGACAGGAGAGTCCCTTTCCCTAACAGAACTAACTTTTGTTAATGCTGTATTCATGTAATCACATAGCCAAGTGTCTGCTAAACTTGAGCATGCTTAGGTTAGCAGAGCATCAATCTGCATTTCTCACAATACTTTCCAAAATTAACTTTACATCTTCCAACACAACTCACTTCCATTCTCTAGCAAGTAGTTTCCTAAAACCAGAACAGTTAAGTTCTATGTTATCAAAAATTCGTGTTTCCAGGCAACTGACTTGAATGCAAACGATCTGAACTGACCTGAGTTGTGTCTCAGCCTCCAACAATGGCTTCTTTGGTCTCTGAACTTTCTTATGAACTAAAAGACTTAGCAAAGTGATGTTAAAAAATACGTAAGCTGCTCAGCATACAGAAGAAGAAGAATGCTGCTCAGCTGAAGAATGGAAGTGAAAATAGTTGTGGAGAAAGGTCACAGTACTACCTTCCATCAAATATAACTAGGAAGAGTGAAAAGGGGCTGACAGTCTGGTAGGTCAGGTCAGACATGGTCAATGAGTAAGATTATCCTTTAAAAAGAAATTGTATATACACATAATTTACATAAAATCAACACTGCCAATATATATAACTTTCTGTCATTTTTGTCTGGGATACACTTTTGGCCCACTTTCCTTGGTCCTTAGCTCTCCCTTTTAAACCTCTCCAGTAAAAAGAAAGAAAAAGACAAACGTACATTGCCTTTGTTCTCTAGATTTGTCACTCTCTCAGAGGAAAAATAACAATCAAAGCCTTGATACTAGCCAGTTATTTTGAAAGCAAACTTAAAAAATAAAAATATTTATATATAACATACAGAAAGTTTTTTGGAAGACAAAGGTGAATGCAAACAAACCAAACCTTTTCTTTAACTTTCTTCTAAGAGCACTAAACTTTAAAAAAAAAGTTCCTACATGTCACTGATTTACTGTGGGCATTTTCGTGACCTAACTCATCAGAAATTTTGTCATTTCACGTGCTTTATGTCTCAGGTTGCACTCCTCATCAGAGAGAACTTTTGCTGTTAAAGTATTTTAGTTTTTACAGCAATCTCCTTAGGAGATTGTTCCTTGAGGAGTGCAGATTCAAATATACTTTCAAAAATGTAGTTACCTTTTACTCATTTGCTGATGCTTAACAGAAGTGCCAAAACTTTCCTGTTTGGTAATGTAAATGTTACTTTGGCGGAGAAGTACTTAACTGACCTACAAACAATGGCTTGTCCCATTGAGAGACAGAAGTTCCCCATCTCCCTGTCCTGATGACTTTTTATGCAGTACCATAATGATGCATCTCTCCCCACTGAGACTGTTAATATGAAACTTAACACACTGACAAGCATATGTTGCAAACATCTAAACAGAATTAAGATTTGTGGCTCATTTCTGGCTTCAGTGGACAGACATCCTGTTAACCAAGTGCTCTTAAGCAGCAAAATGTTTGGGGATGACTGATCCCTAAACCCTTTTTCTTGGGGTGTCATACATAAGGAAAAGGCAAAAAAGGAAAGGAGATAACAAATGCAATATATTTCAGAGATATAAACCATGACAAACACTTCCATAATACAGCAAAAGATTGTTTGTCTTGATTATTGTCAGCACATATGTCATTCTAGAACTGAATTCAAAAAAACCTAGGCCAATGAAGAAAACTTGAGACAAGGGGAGCATGCTTAAAATCTTCCTGCTTTCTCCGTTCAAAATGAAATTTTGCTTCCATTGGGAACATGGACACTCACCAGAGCAGAAACCAGGATTTTGCCTTTATTTGTAAACATTTGGGAAAAGAAAGCTCTTTTATAGTCCCTAAAGGATTTCCGGTTTCTTATATTTTAGATGGATGATACCATTATAAAAATGCATTGAGCCTACACACTCAGCATTATACTGCACAGATCAGTTCAGTGTTTATTGTATAATGTTGTAGGACGTATTATTACATAAGAAGTATTACTACATTATATAAGAATACAGTGTAATTGCAGTAATGAATCATTACTTACTTGTTTCTTCAAAACCCATAGTATACTGAACCACTAATAGTGCTGTATTTTCTTCAGGTTCCCCTTTACCTTAAAACACAACAGCAGATCCTACATATTGTTTTTGCTTGCACAACTTTAAATGCTGTGGCTTGCCAAAATATCTAAAGGCATATATTTGAATATTGGACTATTATGACATTAAATGACTTTGAAAACAGGTCACAGTATTTCATATAGGGGAACAGTTACAAAAAAGTTCTTTAAAATATTCATGACTAAGTGCGATTATCACAAAGGTGAGCTGATAATGATACATTTGTGTCATTGTTTGTTAGGTTTGAAGTCATATAACTTCCTGTTGACTGCATCCTACCAGTATCTAGCTGGTAGACTTTTTAATATCCAGTATCCTGGTAACTAACTTGTATACTGGTGAAAAAAGAGGCTCACAAGTGTGTGATTCAATTAGTAGGATAAAAAATAATCCAGCAGCTCAAAAACTTCTGGAAAGATATGATCAATAGTGTTATATAATCCTAATGTCATATAAATGCTAACGGATTTAAAATGTTCTGCAAAGAGTTATTAGTGATCGTGGTATCTAGAGCACAGTTCTTACAAAAAAAAGAGTCCTGCATGTCAGATCTCACTGTCTATAAGCAACAGATGCAACCAGTCTTGAATATCTGCTTGAGGCATTTGTAAATCTAATTATCCTATTTGACTGTTAATGTAATTTGAGTTTAAGAATGATAAAATATATACACCCAGGTAACCTTTTATTACTAAGTCAGTTTGACAACCAAACACAGATTAATCATACCTGTTCCACCAAGCCCCTTAAACTCTTTGCAGTGTTTATATCTAATCAGGGCTCATTTCTGCAATGCACTGAAGTGCACAAACAAACGTTGTTTGTTTTCCTGTAGCCACACTAAGCCCTTTATCTATGCTGTTCTCAGCACCACCTTAGCCATGATTTTAGCACAACAAATCCATTCTGCTCCCTCTTCTATTTACACAGAACACATAAATTGAAAATCTCTTTGTTCTCAAACTGAGTAGGGTAGAATTTACATCCTCCCGGTATAGAATATAGCTTCTTGTTCAATCCACTGTACGTGACAAGTAATTGAAATGGATTTAAAAAATCTTTTCTTTCAATTCCTACTATTATCTGTACATGTGATTGTATTTTTAACATATAGCAATTCTTCTGAATCTAATGATGTCATCCGTAAGACACCTGTATAAGATCTACTGTAGGTTTCTTTACTTAAACAAAATATAAGTCAGTATAGAAAAAGACAAAGGCACATATTTTAATTTAGAGCATTTGAAATTCTCCCCTCTAAGATATTTACTGAAGAAATATTTTAAAACAGTGACCTTTGTTGACTCTGATACATGAATCATTTTGAAAGACATCATTGATGGAGCTGAAGAAAGAAAATTAACATACCATAGAATCACAGACTGGTTGAGGATGGAAGTGACTCGAGGTCATCTCATCCAACTGCTTTGCTCAAGCAGGGCCACCTAGAGCCAGTTGCCCAATACAGTAACTAGATGGTTACTATACGTTACTAACTTGAAAAAGAACATATCTATTTTTGTATGTACAGCTACGTATTTTTTGAGTATCTGTAAGACTACATGGGTGTTTAGTAATATTATTTACTGATGGACTCTGTACACAGTCTGATGGTCTAGTGCCTAGGGAAAAGAGCTTCCACAATTCATTAGTAATAGAGATTAAATTACAGGTGAAATGTCAATGTTTCAAGACACAAACCTACAGCTGGAAGGTAAATGGTAATGTTTCAGATCATTTCTCCCCCCAGCGATTCCTACCAAAACTGTGAGTGTCTGTGTGCTGAATGTTCATTGGGTAAAAGGCATGCTGCAGAGAGGGGTTTGTTCACACACATCTCATCTGTGCTGTGCAGCAAGATGTACTCGGCTTTGTTTTCTCTTTCCTGTGGAGCACAGACTACAACACTCCCACCACGCAATACTCCTGAAAGCACTAACACAGACCTCAGACTTTTTTCAGCTTCTGCAGGTAGTCTCCTCAGACATATCCTAAAGTTATTCTCCCACACTACTCAAAGATTACAAAAAGAGTGAGGGAGGTAAATTACAGCTAGAAAATTTGAACTTGGAAGTGAATCCTCCTTGTACTGTGTCAGCTCTCACAGGCACAGAGAAATGCACATTTTATTACCTCTCCCAGCAGGAGCTGTAGTGAGTCAGATGCAGCAGGTATTATTGTTATGATGATGGGCCTCATCCCCACACATTCTGCTGGGAGGCAAAGCAGCTGGTTTAAGATTACTGGAGCGCAGAAAGGGGAACAGCCTTACAGGTGCTTTAGGAGCTAGCTTCTTACCAAAAATTACTCCATACGGACTCATAACAAAGCAGCAAGTTATTTAGGGCTTGGCTATTTAAGTCAATGCAAAGCTGTAGGAAGTCCAGGAAAAAGAGTGCACTTAGCAGCCTGTTTTGTAGAAGTGTCTAGAAGCAGTATTCTGTTTACAACCTGAATGATGCAGCATCTTTTCTGATGAAAAATTCTCTATTTCTCTAAGAAAGAATTCAGTTACAAAATTTTATTCCATTAACCTCTGTAATAGGTATTTAATGATTCATCCCCTGATGAAATACGTAATTCTAAGTACAACTGTACCTACAATAATGATACTCAACTTTAGGACAAGCTGATTTGAACCCCAGAAGGGCAGAGGTATGAGGCAGAAGTAATTTTACAGCAATGAAGAGGTGCTCAGAAATCCCCATAAACATAATCCAAGACAAAGTACATTGCAATTCAGACCTGTGACGTAGCAAGAGATAGAATTTTCTGAAATTTCTAAGTGGGGAAGTAACCAAAATGTTAGGAGTTTCTTAGCATGAAATGATACATGTAAGTAGTAATAATCAGCTGTGTTTCCGCAGTGCCTGCAGTATGATAATAATAAAAGGACATAAAATGCTTCCCTCACGAAATCACAACCTAAGTAAGTGACTTAGGTAAATCATAGGTAAGCAGTTAAAAGGGCGAAATGAAGAAAAAACCTGCAAAAAGATTCATAAATGATGTTTTAAATAGATATTGGCATCATCTGGGTTTAGCTCCTTTGCCCATTTTTTGTTGCTTCAAGCGTAGAAAAAAATTTTCTATGTATTTTTGGAAGAAGACTTTCAAGGAAGGGAAGACAAGAGCCTGACTGACAGTAGAGAGGGGTGAGTTAGCATGAGAATAACCAGAGCAAGGAGGACATAATTGGTTTCACTGTGCTTCTGTAGTCATGTCAACGGAACCGTGTACATGTGTGCATCCTTGCAGAACTGATGCTAAGCTATAAAAGAGAGATTGTTATTTACTTACACCTCAGTACTATGCATCTGCTGTCAACGAGCTGAATCCCTGTCTTCCTAATTGCCTTCATATGTTGGAAAGGATGATAAATATTTTTCCCTTCTAAGACGTCAAGCAAAAAGAAGTATCTTAATCAGTCTTTTACCATGGTGAGAAGAGCAGAAGACGCCTCATTCGGCATAGCTGCTAGCCCCTCATCTCCCCTCCTCTCCAAATCTGGAGCTGACTCCCAGGACTTCAGTCTCCTTCTCCTCTGAGACTCACATTTCATTTCACTTGGTGTGCATGAACCGTCCTTGGAGCAGGCCAGAACAATGCCCAGTTTTGTGACTGGGAGAAGTTACAGAGCAAAGGTGCACTGCAGACCTCTCCACTGTGGTGCCTGTGAATCCCTTGTTTCTGAGAGCAAATTCCACCTGCAGCACAAATTGTGTCTCTCCCACTCTACTTTTTGTAATTTTTGACTCTTTCACATTCTGTTTGGCCTTTTTCCTTGCCCATAACCTCTTTCCTACATTTTCCATTCTTAGTCCAACGTATTTATGTCTGAGGAAAGGAATGCATTGGTTTGTATGCCTAGACAGAGTCCTCTTGAGCTGTGCTTCAGCACTCAATTCAGATCATGCTTGACCACATCAGTAAACAAGGACATCTTAAATGCTACAACGATTAGGAAGGATTCTGGTAACCTCTGGTATAACATAAACCACGGAATCTTACCTGGTAATATTTTACACCAAGCACCATTTTTGCTTGAACTACAGACTTTTCAGAACTCTTTATGAACTCTGCCCTTTATGATAGGTTTTCTGAAATTTCAAACAGTATTTGCTTTTCTACAAAATTATTTACAAACGGATCTAAATATCCATCTAAAATGACACTTGAACAGACGATGACATAAAAAAAAAGAAAACATGTCAAACACAACCAAAAGTGTGCACATTAGCAGCATGGAGGTATGCAGCTGACCCAACCATATTTCCTTTTTCATAATTCCTCTTTCCTAATTCCTCTTTCATAGTGACTTTTTACACCTGAAATTTTACTCAAGCTGAAAACCAAAGCAGTGGAGCACTTCCATTCAGCCATAAACCTGTGGTAGCTCAATGAAAGTGGAAAATAGCTAGCAACGGTGTGTTAATTTTTGTATCTCTTGAATATCAGATGGAAATTCTGGTTTTGTGCCTGTGTTCTGCTTTTTAAAAATCATCTCATGTGATAAGCATGCTTGGGAAAGGACATCTACATCTTTAAGACCATGTTTTCTCCAGAACTGTATATATACAGAGCTACAGCCTCTTGCTAAGATACTTTCTTAAACACTGTCATACACCATAGTCCAGGAGACAGTAGTTACATAGGGTAGTTGAAAGCAGGCTGATTTTCTTTTCTATCAATCTAGTTGACTCAAAAAATATTAAGGTTGTGTTAATAGCTACTTTTATCTTTGGAAGTTAATCTAAAAAATTGGGGAAGACACTATTCTGAATGACTGAAAAGCAAGAGAATTTGAGAACTGTCTAAATAGCAGTGCTTGTGAGGGACAGACCCACACAAAATGACTGCTTGCAGAAGAATGCCATGGATGTGATGTATACACATCACAACTTCAAATATACAATAAAGTTAGATTCTTCTTAAACATTGTGTAACAAGATTGTTTTAGCAAATGAATCACAAAACCCCATTTTGTTACAGGACTATGACAGGTGTTGGAGTAATCCCAACAGAAGCAGAATTAGGCAATCTTACATCCAAGTTCACAGTGTATATACTGTACATAATCTCCAGTCCACCCCTGAGTGCAAGCTGATGAAAGTTCTTCTTTCCACAATGTCAACAGGACAAGTCAATAGATACCTGTGAATACAGGGAGGTTGAAATGGCTGAGAAGTACCTTTGAGAGAAAGGCAAATGATACATTATTGTTCTTACTGGAAGCACTGACATGTCTGGATTACGTAAGTTGTTGCCTGCAGCTACTGAATTTTGACAACTGAATTTGAAAAAGCTGCTTTGTGACAACTAGTCTCTATTAATGAGCTATTTATATCAGGCAGAATGTGGTCATTCAAGGTTGCTGGCATTCTGAATATTTTTACATGATAAGCTCTCATTAGCCTTTGAGCAGTTACATGTTTGCATTGGGAAAACCACTGGTGTCTATTTTCAAAACCAAACTTTGCTTCATTCTCGCAATTGTTGCAGCAATCCCCTTCCATGAAGTAACACTGCATGGATGTTGCTACATGATGCCATAGGGATGCTAACCCATTAAAAACCACAAACCTGTAAATGAAATTTAGTCTTGTTTGAAGGAGGAGGAGAGATGAGACAGTTTTAATTTCAGACCATGTGGAAGAAGTATTATGAATGTTAGCTTTAGCATTTTCATTGAGGATATTTTATTTAAATGTTTCCTTCTTTAGCGCATGGAGGTTATGGAGGAAACTAGGTCAGTTCTACCAAAGTGAAAAAACTGATCTGAATACTTATGCATTATTAAGCTGTCCTTAGGCAGTAGGAAAAAACCAGCAAAGAGCACAGGCCTGAAACATTGTTAAAATAAATTAAGCATAATCACTGCAAAGGTATAATATTTTAATTTAGGGTGAAATACGTTATGAAGGCTCAAGTTAAAGTGGAATTTCTCTTTCTTTTGTGTGTGGAAAATGGTGGTGTGCACCCTGCTCTGACAGTATCTGTGGTGATGTCAGAAAGCTGAGCCAAGTTTTGGTCCCTAAGCTCTTGCCATATGATGCTGTGTCTGTCCAAGAAACAACCCAACAGGGGTTACAGGCTGGGGCCAGAATCTCTTTCCTCCCTTATGTGTGAGCAGAAGTATGTAGCAGATGCACCCGAAAATGCATGTTGTCACATCCTCTGCACATATTGGGCAAGTCAATTGAAACATGCCTGGTGTTGCTGTTAGGACACACAAGTCCTCTGTGTGTCCCCTCTTCCTTCCAATGTCAATTCTGTCTAGAGTCATTGCTGACACTCTGAAATCAATAGGAAGATGCTTAACACCCTTTAAAGAATAAGGAAAAACAGACTTTTATTTGCAAGTAAAAAGTACTTATATGAGAAACAAGTAAAATATAATTGGATCATTTTGTTTATTTCCTATCTCTTACATAATGTTCTATGTTCTGCTCTAATGTTCAATGGGAACTGTGATCTGGCATCTTTAAAACAGTGCTACAGGTGTTGCAGAAACTGCATCCTTTGCAATCACTAAACTGTAGCAAAATACAGTCCTAAAACTCTCTTTTGCTGCTTCTACTGAAATATACCAGGATAAAAAGAAATACCAACATACATCATTAGTTGATTCTCGTAAGACCACTTGGAACTCGCAGCTTATGATCTGAAACTGTTAGACCTCACTGCCGGTTACTTTTGAGTTCAAAAATACACTAAGCATTAATAAACACTAATTTTCTCCACTTTATCAGTAAGTCTTTATACACTCTTGAGGCTGACATACGCAAAAGCCGTATTCCAAACTTTAACAGATTTGTCAAAACCTTGCCAAAATGAGCACCTGGATGAAACATGACATCATCATGCAAGCTCATCTCAAATGTTCCTATCAAGCTGAGATGGCAGGGAAAAGGAGGGAAACTACTGATGCTTCTTGTTTTAAATGCCAACAGAAATACAGCTAAAATAGACTTTTAAGAGTTTTACAATTTCTTTTCTTTTCTGAGGGCACAATTTAAAAAATGGAGATTGAGCAGCATTTCTCAAGAGTCTCATCATTGATATCAGTTAAGCGGCAGCAGAGGGATACTGAGGCTCCATCAAGGCAAAAAAAATGGTGCAATGGCTTCCAGCAACCTGTTACTTATTAATATTACTCGGTAGTTAACCTTGCTGCTGATTTCTCTCAAGAGGAAGAAGCTGGCTTGAAACTGCAGCAGACGTTATTCTGTTTATTCTGAAGAGTTTTATGTAATCAAATAGGATACTGCAACAATAAACTAGAAGGATAATGTGAGCAAATAAAAAAGATGCTGAGATTCACCACACACGTTCCACTGGAGTCACCCTCGTAACACACGCAACTGCAGTTGTGCCAAAATGAGAGCATCACCTGAGCACCACTCAGACAGTTTTAGTAAATATGATGCAGCCACCCAGATAAACTGTAAAATGAACAAGATAATGTGATTGTTTTGATTCTGTACATCACAGGACTCTTGAAACACTAAAGTATTCATTTATCTGTTGTGAAAGGCACAGTTACACAAGCAGAGTGTAAGTATGATTAGATATATAGCCAACATCCAACTCTAAAAATTGATCTTTAATCAAAACCAGTGGGAGAAAGCACCCATTAAAGACCAATGATACAGTCTGGTCCCAGATTCTAGGGTACTTTATCTGTGAAATCTATGTACTTAGCTCTAGGCTGCTAACAAAAAAAGTGACCCCAGCAGCTGTTTTAAATCTCCTGCAATGAAGTCATAAAAGTGGTAGGGACTTAGTAATTACACAGAGACTAAATAATGCCTTCTCTCAGATAATGCTTGGGCAACTTGGTAAATTCATGTAATTGCCATTAATGAAGGCCATCTGCTGAGTTACAAGGTAATAACTGCCAAAAGTTCTTATTCATGCCATCCAGGGCTTGCGAGCAACAGAGTAATGCTTCCATCAGTTATGGTAAAGTGGCAAATGAAACGTCATTGTTTTTTAAAATTGGAGTAATTTCGATTACTTTCACCCTAAAGATAGCATATATTTCAACACACTTTCTTTTTAAAAAAGAAAGAAGTTCTGTGTTTACTGCTTGCTAACTTAAGCTTTTCTGCTGAACTTCTTCAATGCCTAATCCACCTTGGTGGCAAGACAGAGCACACAGCTCATCTTTAAAAATCTGATTTTTTAAAAAATATAATTAACATACATTACAAATCCTTCTCTCAACTCATCATTATGAGTACAGTACCTGCAACCAGTAGGCAGAAGGCAAAATTCTGTAAAACATGAATATATTACTGCTGTGCCATCCATCATATTTGAGTTAAGCTAAGTAATGTCCTTCCCTATCAGTGACCAAAGTACCCATTTAGTGTAAACTTATATCATTATTTTATGTGGCTTTCCATTGCTAAGAGAGTGGAAATGAAAAAGGGATGGAAAGGCACAGTAGAAGATTCTTGCAAATGCTACACAGCCCCAGAATTCAGATAAACTGAACTGGTTTGGCTGACATTATAATCCACTCCAATATATATATAAAAAAAAAAAAGGATAAAATAACAAAATTTTACAATTAGCATCCAGAAGTACACATTTTATTGAAAAGTTACAAAAAAAATCAATACATAAACATGCAAAAATCTGAATGAAATTGGTCAATTTCCACAATTCTGTATTTGCTACTGCATGAGTCCTACAACTAAACTAACAGTGCAGTGATTCTGAACAAGCTATCAGGAACACTAGAACAAGCTACAACAAGGTATCAGATTAGCCTAAGGAGAACTCTGCTTCCCAGCCAGTCTAATGAGGTATCATGCCAATACAACCACACTGCTTTTTGTGACCTGAGGTACAAATCTGAGCTGATAAATCTCCATCACTTTGCTCCTATGTGTTGTCCTATTGCCCTTTTGTTTACTAATTGCCTTATTAGTAAGTCTGACATATCACTTCTGCTCAATCTGACCAACAGTTCGGTTTGCATGGGTAAATGTGACAGCAGGGGATCTTTAGATGTCAGGCTGCCTACTGAGCTTTAATCACAGTTCTGTGCTGTGAATTATAGCAGTAAGTCCTCTCAATATATTTTTTTTTCCAAGCCTGCATCTTAAAATTTAAAAACTTCAAAAGCTGTGTTTGCTCTGTGGAGATGACAGACTGACCAGACTGTCCAGAAATGTATTTCTGCTCTTGTAACAAATATGTACTTTCCAGAAAAAAAAAAAAAAAAAAAAAGGCATTAACACAGGGCAGAATTTGGACTCTGGGGCTTACCTTAGTGCCAGCTGAGAGAATTTGGCCTGGTGCACCTCAATTTTTATAAGGACTCATGAGGCATAAAACAATGAAATTCTGCTTTTAGAGATTAGGTCTGGGATGTGGAGGAATAGCATTGTATTGCAAACTGAACAAACAAATTTTAAGATTCTTGAAACACAATGAAAACAGGTATTTGAATGACTCCTACATTAAAATCTTAAATTAATAATTGAATAAAAGAATTAATAAGGATTTTTGCCTGAGTCCAGCAAATACCCAGATTGTTATGTTCAGTACAGCCCTATAAAAATGGAGTACACCACCACACTGGGACATCTGAAGTGAATGAACATCTAAGGGTTCCAGCTATCCTTCTGCTGTCACACATGGTATCACAGTATTGTGATATGCACAGGATCACCAGATTCAGTTTTCACCACCCAGCAGCCTTCTTCTGGTCCCTTAATATTTGCTAAGACATATATCATGGTTAATAATGGAAAGTGTGGTTGGGCAGCTTGAGGAAATAAAAACACATTGCACAGCAACAGCACTGGGATTCTGGGTGTTCAGATTGCTAAGGCATGGAAATGAAAATTATTAATTAAAGGAAATCATTCCAATATACTGACTAGGCTTATTAAACTATCCTCCCTAATATGTAATGAAACTGATTTTAATACTATACAACAGAAGCAAATATATCTCTAAAGTAACTAGGGAGTATCAGGACCTCATAAAAAATATGAGTCAGTGTTCTGCCATTGCCATTTTTATGCCTGTAAGTCAATGGAGGTCTTTAAATGTCCAGGATGCTCTGTTTATATTTTATAGCAAGCTTTAAAAAGTTTTAAACTACCGAGGTGGGAACTGAACTATTTTCAAAGACAACATGCTTTCCCAATGACTAATTTCATACAAGATGGACAAGATTAGAGTACATTGTGTTGATTGCTCCTTCTTTGTTAGTGACTGAATCCTACAGAATTGCTTTTCTGTGATGACGTGATATTTTGGTGGGAGTCAAAGTAATATAAAATAATAGTTACTTTTGTATGTCTAGTTGCCACACCACATTTTTATCTGATTAATTTTGGCATTGATTCATAGGTACTTCCTAGTCAGATCTTATTTCAAATAATATCCACACAGAAAAACTTTAGATTTAAACTTGAAATGGAAAATTGAGTAGTAAAGACAAGCTGGGAGAAAAACTAAATAGACCTGAATATTACATATTTAACACACAGAAATGGAATCAGGGAATCAACCTGAAAGAAAACTTTGCTCACCAGGAAGTGCAAGTGTTTATCAAACTGTATTGTTATTCTCCTGGTGCTTGACCATAATTATCAATGTTAGCAGTAAATGAAATTCACATAAACTGTTAAGGCATGTCACATTTTCTTGTTGATGATCCACTGTGTTTTGCTCAGCTTTTTATTCTATTATCTGTGCCCACAGCTCTTTAGGATTTCTTGCCAGAACAGAAACTCATCTTATCTTACAGTTCTTACAACTTCCTTTTGCTGACCTACAACAATTATAGTAACTTTATCAATTAGGTTGCCTAGTTTTATGTTGCATATGAATATAACTTCTCAGTAGCTCAATTATGCATTCACTTTCACAGCCCTTCATTTATTCCAGTAACCCCCTGGAAATCAAATGACTATAACCTAGCAACAGCTTTAAATAAACAGCAAAAACATTTAGAAGGGTAAAAGACTTAATGGTATAATGGACAAGATTTGTCAAGTTTTATCAGATGACAAAGCTATAGAAGGCTAATTAATCTTCATGTAGCTCGGGAGCTTATAAAATAAGTAATTTTAAACCACAATTATTTCTTTTTTTCCAAACTGACTTTTAGTGTGATCAGACTTTGGTTAACTTGTTTTCTGGTCTAGGGGTATTCAGGTGAAAAGGAAATATCGAGGCCATTATACACTTCAATTATTTCCATTATTTTCAGAGCTAATCCATATTCCTGCCTAGTGCCAGACAGAATATTTCAGTTTGTGGCACTTATATTTAGCTAAGTGAGAACCATTAATCACCATTTCCTAACATAGCATTCTTGAAAAATGCTAAAGTACTTCTATTTAAATTTCACTCACTCAGTCACTTTAAAAAACTTATTTCTATGGAATATTAGTGTAGGGATTTGAAATTTGATTTACTAAATAGATTCCCATAAATACAATTAATTACAGCCATTAGGTAGATTGCTACACATTAGATTGGAATGTATGTGATCTAATAAAATATACTATTAAAGGCTAATGGGTCACAAAAGTAACCTCCTGCTTCTGTAGTTAAAGAATTCCTACTTGTAGAAGGGACAAGTCACATTTAGTTATTGCGTTTCATCTTTGATCCTTTCACCTACACTCAGCCCAATGCTGAGTTTCTCTGGGACTTATTTTAACAACCAAACTCACTGGACATTTAAGTTTCCATAATTCCGTAGACTGGAAAATGAAAACTTTTTAATTTTAATTCTCCATTATGGTGTTTATAGGACTACAGAAATCAGCCTTAATCTTTTTTACTAGATTTTCTGATGAAAGAAAATAAGGCTCAGATCTTGCACTATAGAATGAACACAGCACACTGCAGATCTGAATATCTGCACATATATAAAAAGCTGTCTCTTTCAGAATTTGCATACTAACACAAAGCTTACCTCCTCATCCCATTTTGATTACTCCTACCTACAGATCACACTCAGTCTGCTTCATTCCCACTTTTCTCATTATTTCCAACTGACTGCCATGCATTTTCTTGTAATGTCAACAACTTTTCTCCTCTAGTCTGTGTAGGTGCTAATAAAGAAAATTAAAATCTAGTCACCACACTCTTACACCTTGCATTAAGATAAACAATTGGAGAGAGCATTTGTAGAGAAATTTCTGTCTAGCCTTAGCTATCTCAAACTCAAACACACTCAGAAAAATCTGTGCCGTTCAATAAACTCCAGTGTACATGAAGGACATACAAGAAGGGCATCCTTGACTAATGACACAACACAGGTCAGATACTCTCCCAGCCCCTGTTGCAGTGCCTGGAGATGGCTAACAATGTAATGTGACCAAAATATTCCACACTTCTATAATTTTTTTTTTTAATATAGAAGCAATTATTTTTTAAGTTTTCCAACAGCTCTTCAACAGGTAGAAAAGAAATAGTTATAGTCTAAATATTTGCCAAGGACTTAATGTAACTGAAAGGAGAACTCACACGTTGAACAACCTTAAGCACTCGCAATGTACATATGTCAATTCTCCCACTCTTCCTAAATGAAAAGATTTATTATTGGGCCTTTTATGTTTGAAGATTATTTTCTAAAAAAAGATTTACATGCATAGTAGTGAATGGTACAAATTTTTTGGGTGTAGAAATTTTGTTCTCTGCTAGCAATATATTAGAAAGATAGGTTATGTATATACCTAATAAGAAATACATATTTTTGTTTATGAAGTTGGTAGAACTGTTTATTCATCATCACTCAATTCTTGTGTAACAACTGGTTCCAGTCACGTGCAGCTTGTCTTTACACAATACTCTGTAAAGTCTTTTTGTGCCACTGAGATGATTTTGTCAAGATCTACTTTCAGTTCATTGAACTGAGAATGCATTTTTCTAAGCCAACTTCCTAGTTCTTAAATTTTGTGTTTACTTCTGCTAAAACTGTTTTCCAGAGACTAATATAAATTTGTTAAGATTTCACTGATGATGCAAAGATTCAAAGCTGCCTTTAACAAATGGAGTACCAGGCTCTGCTGTCTGAAGAAAACCCCAAACAATCCCACAATTTTTTATGCTCTGTGGTTACTTAAAGAAACATTTAGTTTGATTAAATGAAAGGACTAGTCAGAATATCAGCTTTTAAGGGCACACAGTGCCATTATTTATTGTTAGGGAACACTGTTTATTATTTATTCTCAGGGAACACTATACCCTTTAAAAAGTCTTGAAAATTGCAATTCAATTAGGTGCAAGCCTCTCTCTGATTCTCACATTGAAGAATATATTCCATAAAACAAAGAGTATGTTCCATTTTGCTTATTAAACTAATGTCTGTTCATCTCTTTTTTCCTTTCAGCCACTCAGCAGTCCACTCAATCAATCTGCTGCTGTTGCCTAGTTATCAGGAGCTCAATTTTGCTACCATTGAGGGAACATTAGATTCCCCACTGATTTTAGCAATGGAGGATTGGTTCCAGGCAGGAGACAGATAAACAGAAGTTCTTACAGGTTTTCTACTAAAAAGATGTTGCCTTCATTAGGGCATTTAGAGCTGCTTCTGTTCAGCAGGCCAAGAGTCTCCCTGGTTTAGCAGGTAAAATATCTGACACAATGTCAAGTTGTATTAAACCATGTTTTCTTTCTAATAAACTCCTCAGCGAAGTGTTTGTCATTTAACTACTGTTTGTGTCCACGTAGAAGTGTGGTGCATCTTCTCTAGCTTGACTCAAAGAAAAAAATTACTATTTATCTACTGTTGGGCAGAACTTAGGAAGGCCCTGACCACAGCTGGTAGTGGAATGATCACAGTTCTTAGCAGTACAACAAGGATTTCTGACATGAGGAGCAAAGCCCACTGGGACCCAACCACGGACTTCAAGGTAAGATTCCCGTCAGCTCAGTTAACTTCAGCCTTGCCCCTTTTGGTTGTCACTGCATTCTGATTTTATCAGCACCTCTCTATCACACACCTGAGCTCAAAGGAGAGGCATTCAAGCTTGCACTGACCCAAACTGGCATGACCCCATATCCCAGCACAGTGCTGTACAGGTTACCTCAAACAATGCGAGCAGCATACTAAAGTGCTAATTAATCACCCTTTCTCCTCAGCAAGGCTAATTGCCTCCACCTCGATGTCTTGCTGACCCAACTGTTCTGTGTCTGCTTTTCAGTAAGTTCAACGTTTTGCACAGTAGCAGGTAGCTACAGACACGTCTCACATCCATCATCCTTTATAAACATAGCACTGAAAGGCAAATAGGCTTTTCTTTACAGGTAAGAAATGTTAGTAGTCTGAGAAATAACTATAAATCTCAAATTCATACCTCTCTGATAGCTGTACAAAACTCACTCTGCAGCACCTTCTTTAGAGACTGTAGCTTGTGTACTGGTACTTCTCCAGATTCCTGCAGTTTCTCCAGTAACTCAATTGCTCTTGCAACATCTGAGTGGGGGAATACAAAAGGGATAGGGATCAGTATAAACAGTGACAAATAAAGGACTAAAAAGGGCATGCTGCCTGTCCTTTTAAATTTAATATCAGTTTTACCAACACATACTGTATTAGTCTTTTGTCATACCAGACTTTGCTAGGCAACAAAATTGCTGTTGAGAGACCCAAATCCCAAAGTACGGACAAATCATGCATTTACACATACAACAGACAGAGAGAGGTTCAGTCTTAGCAGGAAACATTCTTTGGAACAAAGGTACAAGTTCAAAGTGGCTAAATCTGTATTAGAACTAAAATATTTCTTACTTTCTGCACAAGAGAAAATTGCACTGGAAAAACATAGGGCTTACTTTCAGAAAATCTGAAAAAATGAAGCTGTCTTTATGTAAGTACCCTCAGGATGACAATGCCCCCCCAAAAATTTGATCTTTTCTTCTTATAAATCTAAATATCAACTAAAAGGCTTTCTAGAGGCAGGTAAAGTCCGTTTTGGAAGAATGGGAAGTCTGCTAGAGAAGAGTAACTGTAAGGTTCATTTCTAGGTCTCCAAAGACCTGATCTACTACACAAAACCCTTACAACCCATAGAAATACATGGAGAAATCCACTAAACAGTATTTTTGGTGGACTGACTTCTTCTTAAGCACCTGTGTATTGTCAAAGGAAAGATCAAAGTGTCTCTGAAGTGTAGTCCAGAGGGCTTAAGCCATACTGAATGGTGAGTGGGATTCTAGTCTGGCTGAACAGTACCAGTACCTTCACTCAAATATTTTCTCTTTAACACTAACTGGTTCTTAATTTACACAGCTATTACTAAAATACATCAAAAAAGGCCCAAACCAACCCATAAGATGTCCACAGTACTTTATGGCTGGGGATACAGAGGCACAAGAAACAGTGGCTGGTCTTACGCAGAGTAGCCTAGTCAAACAAGAGACACACTGTCTTACATTAGAAGTGAACTGAGCAAAACATATCCTGATCAGTCTTCAGGATGACAGAACTTAAATGGAGGGGATTTTCTCCTCTGCCACTTAATGGCTGCCTTCCAGCTTTTCCTTTTGTTTCCTGGTAGAGTTGAACTGGGCAATGCTGCCATCTTGACTGTGTGGCCATTTTCACATTTTCTTGTGTCTTTTGCTTAGCCACCAGAGCCACTCTGTTACACCACTCTACTAAACGTTGGTCTGTATTCCACTGAAGAAATTAATGGATAGTATTAAATGATAAAACAGTATTTGAGACATTTTAAGTCTGTGTTTTAAATGCAACCCCCCCCCCCCTCCTTCAACCACACAACTCCAGAATTACTACAATGTCTAGAAGCAACCTTATATAATTCTCCTTTTGGATGACAAAGATCATATTGTTTGCGACTGGCAGATTATGCTAATTGAAACAGTTCTTACAATCCTTGGCTTGTAACTGAGCTATACTAACCAGATGTCTGATGCAACAAAGACATGAGAAATCGCCTGGAAATAGGAAAAGACATGACAGCAGATGAGCTGCAATAGGAAAAAAATCATAATAATAAATTTGTGTTTATAAGAAAAACATTATTATTCACTGCATCAATGTTAGGAAAAAGAGAAGATGGCATCTCAGAAAATTTACAATTTAGTTAAAAGAGGCAGGCAACTAGTCAGCATGGTAGTTTCTACCTTAATAGATTAACAAATACCTAAACAATTCTCAATTCTTTTAGAGGCATCTGCCAAAAACCAGTTCAAATCATGAGAGGAAGCACAGCAGAAAGCACAGTGTTTCTTTCAGGAGGATGGTTCCACTTAGTGGGCTGTAGCTTGCATGGCAGAGCAGTCTTGAGCCCATAAACCTTCAGATGAAACTAACCTGACCCTGCATTCAACAATTACCTGAGCTTTTGCTCCAAGCAGCACTTCAGCTACTACTGGGCACCCAGTCCATGTTACCAGATCACAGCTGTATCAAGCAAGATCCCTCTAAAACACTTACTGAAGTGATGATCAGAAAGCTAAAAGGAGATCTGGGATAATAAGGCCATGGAAATCAAGAAAAAGATTCTAGAGAGAGGAATGTGACTGGTAAGAGCTAATACATCAAAGAAGAAGGTTTTAAGATTCAAGGAGCAGTAAATACACTTTTAGCAAGAACCATTTCAATAGAGCGCAAAAGAATGACAAAACATTAAGTATCGTGGAATCGCAATCATTAAGGTTGGAAATGTAATATGAAAATGAAACACAATTTTTGATGTTCTCAGTAATAATAATGTTGTTACAATGATTTTTTAACAAAGCTATTGAATGTTTTGCCTTGGAATTTTTCTTCATCTACACAAGACTTGTAGCTAGTTAAGTACTGAATCCACACTCCCCAGTTACTACTACTAGTTGGTGCAAACTGGTAGATCAGACAGCACAAAGCAATTGTATGACTTATTCTGAGGAAGCTTCAACAGCCTACCATAATAGATCAGATAAAGTCTCTGTAATTCATGTTATACAGAATAGCTACTGACAATCTTAATCAGACTGGGGTCTTATCCAGTCCAGTTCAGGTAAGTTTTGAACTTAGCTTCTCACCAGCTAAGTGGAAGATAATGCCACAGGTGGCAGATTGGTTGTTATTTTGCAGTTGTTTTGAAGTGTCACCACCACACCTGAAAGTTCTAGGAAAAATTTCTACAGTCCTGAAATAAACTCCATTAAATGAGAAATTTGTATCAATTGGAAGGAAACATAAAAAGCTTTAGGTACATTAATCAATCTAAAAGAGTTAAGTACAGGTCTAAACACTTCCCTAGGGCATACATCAGATTCTAGATGATAATTAAACACTCTTAAATTGATGAGTGTTACAATAGAAATGATAAATTCATCTTCTGGTTGAAAAGTCTAGCATGAGTGTTTACTATGTAGCCTCATAGGCAAAACTGGACACTAAGTTGTCATTTGCCAACACAAGCAAACTTTCTGACTCAGAAGTGATTTGAGGAAAACAAAAGCAGATTATTCCCAAAGCATTCTAATTTTTTGCACCTCTAAAATACATGAATGCCGATGCCCAAGTTCTTGCTTTATTATTCCTTTATTATTATTATATAATAATATTATTATTAAATTTATTATTTAATATATACCTATCCATTAAAAATAAGCAGTCTTCTTTCTCTTGTCACCACTAGGCCCATGGCTTGCTCAATTTGGCAATGACTTGTGGGATACTGCTCACAGAAGACAGAAGAGTATATAAATTACAGAAAGAAAATGATGCATACGTTCAGGGCCAAAGCTCTTGGTTATCAGCTGATGCTTTGTCAGGAGAAAAATATAACTTTGCACAAAACAGATGACTTTGAGCAGGCTAAAAATGTAAAAATGTGAGTGTATAAAATATGATCTCATGACATGGGCTGTGTTTCCTTCCATTAATAACTTTGAAGGGGAAACTTTAGGACAGCTTAAAAAGTGAAATTTAGCAGTGCACAAGAGCTTAAGTAATGCACAGGCTTCCTCCTGATGGTTCTCTCAAGGTGAGCTCCAGCTAAAACTGGAGTAAGTGCTTGCTCAAAGAAGTGATGTGACTGGCAATGAGTAACACTTTAAAGTTACATTAAATAAAGCATACAGCAGGGAATCTGCCCCTGTTGAAGTCAATTAGAGAGCACTGTCATATGTTTGACAAATACTGCTAGGACAATTTTCTTGTCTCCAATCCACCTCTGACTATAAATCTAACTAGTTTTGCTTGCAAATGCTATCACCAAGGATTTCTTCTTAAATAACATTTTCTTACACACTTGTCAAAAGGGCAAATGGATGAAAAGAGTGTGTTTGTATTTACATAGATATATGTTTAAAAAATTACTGGAATTATGTTAAAATTAGTTCTGTTTAAATGAAATATCCTTACTTTTTATCTCTGTGTTATTTCCTTTGCCCTCTCTTGAAGCAAAGATACTTATTTTTGAAAAGGATTGTTTTGCCTAGTCTCAAACATTTTCCAAAATATGAACTCCATTATACTAACATGAAACTTGTGCTGATGTAGTTATCATCATTTCCCCCATTCACAGCCCACAAATTGGTAGGAATTGATGATGTAGGTAGAAATTATTCCTTTGTATTCTACAATACATACATCTTAAAAGGAATATGCACTCACTTCCCCCCTTATTAAATCCAACTCTCAGCATAATTTAATTTTTTTTTCTGAGACATATGTACAATTCCTCTCTCCCATTTTGTTTAACATTTATTCCTCTTTCTTCTTCTCATCATCATGCTTGCCTGCAGCCTTTCAGGAAATAATACTCTTTCAGTGTGGTGGGTCACGTTATCAGTGGAACACGGAGAAGGCAGGGGGCTTGTGGGTAGGTGGAATGTATTTTATCAAGTGCACTCATCAGAAGAAAAGCATGACTCTTAGAAAAAAAAATCTTTATTTCAAGAGTTCTTTCTCTATTTTCATTTGAATGATGTTCCACTTGCATTGCTGGCAGGACACAAGCAGATTACTATACAAACCCTTGGAGAAACCACTGTACTGCAATACAAGTGGAACACTGCACACATCATGTATACATATGATATATATACAGCTGAGTGCAGTTGAAAAAAAATGGTCATCTGGCTTAGTTATCTCTTTGCTCTGTTATATATGGTTTTCACTTGTTGGCTTCTGTTTAAATGAGCACTGTAGACTGATCTATTTGCTAGACATTTAAAAAGCAAATGCTTTTTCTAACACAGCTTTTACAACTTGAAAACAAATTATGAATCCACAGAATAAATCCTGGTCTGAACTTGGTGCTCTTTCACATTATCACTAAAATTGAGTAGACCAGGCTTCAGCATTCTCTGAAAGTTGTTGAGGCTGAGGTTTTACTCTGGTAGATTTTGTGCAGGGTTTATATTTGTTTTTGTTAGTTTAGTCAGGTTGAAAATTATTGGGAAAAACGTAGCAGATTATTTTAGCATGCTAAATGTGTCCCATCTGATACCTGAGTGACTTGAAAAAAGAAGATGTGTGCATGTTTTATACTGTAAAATGATCTACCAAGGTGTCTATCTAACCTTCCTTTTTTGTGCTAGTCTATGAGAGAATTGGTCTGCAATCTTTAAAATGAATGTATTATCCTCTGACTAAAGAGAATATTAGGCAGTTAAATAGTAGCTGCAATGCTATGTAATATCAGTTTGGGTCAAAACAGTAATCACACAGAAACACTGTGTTTCTTTATTCTGGTTAGTACTCTAGAATTAAGTTCTTGGGTTGTTCCCAAAGACAAAATTATGGTGACTTCTTGTGTTATAAAGGTGTTAGAGCACAGGTTTCTTATCTTCTTGAGGTTTTCCTATGCCTCGTTCCTGTTAATTCTGGAGACTGCTACTGCATTAGCATGCTTGTTACAAGGAAAAGTAAATGTGCTGCATAAACACTAGCCTTTGATATATCTATGAGGTAAAACATCACTACAAATTGACAGCAAGGATACTCGGTAAGACTCTAAAATATTCACTAGCTTCATCATGGCATTACAGAAAAATAATCCTGGAAATTTCCAAGTTCTGTTCTGTTGTGCCTGAAGACCTTTAATCAGGCTGAAGGTGAAGAATTTGCATGCAATAAAAGGTCCTTATAATAGCCAGTAGTTTTTCATTCCTCTAATACTTGCATTCAGGTTTAGTTATTCCTTTAAGCTCATGAGAATACATTCCAGAATTTTTAATGTTATTCTGTCAACTTTTTATCATAATTCCACAGGCCTACACAGGATGCTTTATTATATTTAGTAATCTCCCAACACTATCAAATGACAGCAGGTAATCAATGGTTGGGAAATCAAAATTCAGTGGTGATTAGCAAAGTTCATTCATAATTCATAGCCAACAGCCCTAGTACATTGTATCAAAATATTTATGTGACTTCATGGTTAAAGCACCAGCTTTGGAAAAATTTCAGTGTCTTTCTCTGGAAAATGTTCTGTATTACTACAGTTCTGCTGTCAGCCACCGGTTTATACAACATGGCAAGTCCTACTCTTACAATACTAGACTATCCAATATGTTTCCATTCATCTCTTTGGTGACTCACTATCAGCACAGCACTCTCCTAAATTCAGAGGTTCTTCCATTAACTTAATATATTTATTTAGTCTAATCTGGAGAGTTCAAAAATGTTGAGACAAAGAGCAACCTTTTTTCTCATTTAAATTGATATGTTTGTCTTGCCCCAAATTTCATGCTAATCAGCAAGCGTAAAGATGTACTTCACTATGGTAAATCACACTCTATGTACAGGGAGCAATGAGCTAAACTGTTAGAAAACAGCAATATTATTTAACACTGCATAGTATGCATCTGTAAGGTATATTTAAATTAGTAAGATTAAGCAAGAGTAATACTACCAGTGCTTTCACAATATGGTTTAGATGATATGGGTAGCAGTTGCAGGTTTAATGCAATCACTTTACAGTCCTGTGGTTAAACATTACTATGAATACATAAATAAAAATAACAACAACCGTACAGAGCTCTCATGACTCATCTTGTGGTGAGGGTTTCAGCTGCCACACTTTTGATGTAGACGTGGACGGCTCAGCGACTCACCCTCAACTGTTGTTACAGTCAACGAGGAAGAACAGACACTTTGAGGCTACAATTCATCTGACCTACTTTACATGAAATGAATCATACTCTGGAGTGCCTTGTCCCTTTGCTGACTATAAAGGAAGACTAGATGATTACCTCAGATGTAAATGCCTCCATCCTATATATCAGACATCTACATCAGTATGATGAAACCCACTCTTACTGTCCAGATACATAGAGAAAGACTCATGCAAATTTATTTCCATGCCATCCAGGAGACATCATACCTCAGAAGTTACATTTGACAAGAGAAGAGTCATTACAAGGCAGGCCAATGTGGTTTTGATTTAAAGCTTTTTAAAATACCTTAACTAATTATTTTATGGATTTCATTTTTCCTCTCAATATTTGAGAAAAAAATCAGGAAATCATGAGCTATAATTGAGTATATGTCTGTCTGTCTGTCTGTCTCATTTTGCCTGATGTGAGATGACTGCCCTCAACAGCATTAATGGTATATTCCCATGAGTTTCTACTTACATTCAGGGGCAGGCTCATTTTCTCTGGCTACTCATCAGACCTTGTTTTAGTCTATATGTAGTCTATATTTAGTCTGTATCTGAGCTGTGCTCAGATTCTGTTTGGCTCTAGCTTCTCAGGCACACTGGAGGCATCCAAGTTCTTTGCTTCAGTCCATTTCTCAGACACAGAGCTTGTGACACAACTGTTGCACAGTGTTATATACCATGAGTTTTCCCAGCAGCTTTGGCAGCAACACCTGAACAAGACAGGCTGGTCTGAGCTGTTTTGAAAATAACTTAGAGAAAGGACACAGTTTATTTGCAGGGAAAGCAGTGCCATCTGTGATCACAGACAGCAAACTGTCTTGAGAACCCTCAATACAGCATCCTCAACACCACAAAAGCTGTTCAGTGCTCTCTTCAGATACTTCAGTCACTTTGGCTGGTTTGGGCAAAAACTGAAATGCTGGCATTCAGGCAAACTGCTCCTGAATACTCTGCTTAGCTCATTCAAATACAACATTCAAAAGGTTCCCTAAATGAAAAAAATTGCTTTCTGTATTCTCTGAACCCTACAATGTCTACAATGTCTTAAGTAATCTTGCCCCACCTCTTACTCTACTAAGTTTTGACTAGTGATTTCTGTTCTTGTCCTCAAGTAGGGATTTTTGTAGCCTTAACCTAGCATAAAGGCCAACTGTGAGAACTGCTTTACTTTGGTCAATCTTCTTAGCATATTCATTACTGTACACGGATAGAACTAGTCCCAGTTTTTTCCTTGAAACCTTCATATGATTAATGTAATTCACAGGAGCATCTTTTTCAGCAATTTCAGATTTGATTTGCTTGTGCATGTGTGAGATTGAACTGTAGAGTACCTAGAACTATTAAGAGTTCAACAGTTACTTAGAGAAAGTATCATGGTACTGTCACATTTCCAAGGCTGATTTTTAAAGAAATAATAATGAATCATAGAACAGTAATGCAAAAATTAATGGATAATTCAGGATCATTTCAATAAGAAAAGTTTCACTGGCTTAACTCAAGGCCTGAAGAGCAATAATGCAATTAGAATTTTCAAAGATGAACATTTAAAATTAACCTTAAAGCCTATTAATTTTTAAACACTGATATAATTTTTCTTCTTCCAAATGATTAGTTTCATTGCAATTTCTAAAGCAATCAGGATGAGGAGGTGCACAAAAACAAGTTTGAAAATTTTTACCAGAAGATTTTGCCATCTATGAGAAAGATGAAATTACAGCCACAACAACCCTTTACGTTTGTCAGCACCCACCCTAAATTAGCTGTAGAGGGAAAGGAAGGTAAAATTCTATTTTTTAAAAGGTAACATTTTTTCCCTTTGTATGTAGTTTTGACTTTAAAATATTTCATCATACCTGCTCTTTGTGATCATAACTATGGTTTATAGTTAGCCACTCACTGATGAATAGAACAGATGAGACATGATTTTGATCCTTTCTTTTTGATTAGGTACAGTTGGCTATGAATATGTTACAAAAAGACAAAAGTTTTTTTCAAAGTTTATTTTGTATTCAAATAAGTACATATCATTTATATAAGGACTATACAAGCTTTTATTATTTAACGCTTGTTTCTTGAAAGAAGTAAGGTAGTCTGTAGTTTCATGACTTATATAAATTCTCAATCTTTCTGAAAGCATTTATTTTAAAAATAGAGATCACAGGTGTTTAAAGCAGTTATTTACCTACACAGTTATTTACCTACATATGTGAAATGATGTTCTGTCTGACTTCTTGAAACTGTGAAAAAAACAAAAAAAATCATTTGAAGGAAAGCTATAACTTGCTGAGAAATTCAGTATGGTGAATATACTCAGCCTTAATTCATTAAATCCCTACAAGCTGAACTATGTGAAAGCAAGGAAACTGCCTTCTGCCTTCTGTAGAGATAAACATCAGGTAAAGTGATGCCTTGAGAACTTCACCAGCCTCTCTGTCTCTTGATCACATCACTTGATCTTGTTGGATCAGCTCTGTGTCAGCAGACACTGCTCACAATGCTGGCATGAAGCTCCTTTAAACACTAAACAAAAGCGCTCTGGACTCTTGGCTGGAATGGCAAATCAGAACTTTAGAGGTTCTCATCCCAGATTAAAAGTAAAATAAAGGGTTGATACATTAACATAACCCGAGGGCTCAGACATAATATTTACTTCTGTGTTTTAAACCTCAAGTATACAGAGGAAAAAAATTCAAGTCAGTGAAAAAAATTGAAAATTTGAGTAAGCTAGAAGCAGAAAACAGAAATTACCACAAGGAATAAGCTAGCCTGAACAAAGAAAAACAGAAGGAAAAACAACACACTTTTCTCTTAGCTAAAATCTATTCTCTTGCTCCCTTGCCTTAGCAAAATCAAGTATTTATACACACTATGTGAGCATCACGAAACAAAACTGTTGGCCATATGGGCAACCTCATGCCTTTCCCACACTGCTACTTCAGCGTGTGTTTTTAGTCTGCATCACAGAGATTTTTGTTGGCAGGGAAGAAGACAGGAAGAGGGGAAGAAAAAGGACCCAACAGGTGTCTCACAAAGGGAGGTAGGGTTAACTTAGGGATGCTAATTCTCTTTCACAACAGGCACTGTGTTTGAGCCAAAGCAGTAACTCTCACTTTTTCCTGCTCGTATGTCATTACTAGAGTCTCCCGCTGCTTCCCCTCAGTTCTTATCTCTCCAGCTAATCTTAGCCTTAAATCTCTTCATGTGATTACCAGAAAGATGAAAAAGATGGCTGTGGGCTACTGGCAAGTGTACATAGTGACAACACACGTTGTCACTTGAAGTCTTCTAGAATCAGAATTTTATCTTCTATTTTTCTACATGGTATGAGAGTCTAATGAGACAATGGTGAAAATACCTAATTTGTGCAAAACAATGGTTGCAACACAATAATTACATACACGTGTTTAACACTTTATTTGTAGGTTTAGGTAATGAGAAGAGAGTTAATACTCTGTCTTAAATTTTAGTAGATTTAATGATACTGCTTTTTGCAGATTGAATCTCTGGTACTTGGTTACATCCTAGTCATTTCTCAGGAAAGGAAAAAAAACCCTGTTCTTTCAAAGTGTGTAGGTGAAAACCGACAACAGCAAGAAGAAAGTGATATAAATAAAATACTTTGTTAATAAATCCCTGCAAAACGGGGCAGTACAGATTCACTGCTGGCAGATTTCAACAACTGATCACTGTTAGCTTTCAACTTTGAAACAAGTATGATCTTCAAAGAAAGCTGTGACTGTTGAATTGCTGCAGCGAGTTACGAACGAAACCCGTGTGAAACAGAGAGCTCACTGTCACCTTTGCAGTTCTGTTGCTTGGTGTCGTACATGTTGAATGATCCCAAGAACTGAAACAGGAGTACTAGGACTCCTCTCAGGTTGCCGCTTGATTTTCAAAGGTATCTACCTAAGATGTGAGAGGCACACACTTTCACACAGTTGTAACAGTAGGATGCAAAAGGTGATGTACAGGAACTCCATTGCTATTACTATCATGTTACAAGACTGTCAGGCTAGAGAGGAGATCAGACATACAACCACCAATTTTTCCAATGACTGCTTCATAGATTTGAAAGCCACCACGCCCTCTCAAGTTTCTCTGGTCTGTCACTGAGTAACAAAGAACAGCTATATTATATTTTTGCTACAGTGCTGATTCAGTAAGTACTGTTTCACAAAAACACAGCTGCCAAGTCTATTGAAAAGTGAGGAGATGATGATATATCCATTTCTGAGGGCTAGGACTGCTGCTGATGGCCACAGTTATCCACCTAATCTGTTTCAAGTACATTCTTCTCCAATGCTTAACTGAGGAATTGATTCCTTAAGGTCTAGGAGATTTACTTTTTCAGAAGACATACTTGAAATAGAAAATTAAAGAGTTAGTGGATGTGAAGGATTAGTGATTAAACATGGGCTTTTATTAAAAAAAAAACAAAAAAAACCAGTAAAATGTAACTTTAGTTCAGGAGAAATAAATTAAGAGCCTATTTTCAGCAAAACTCTTTGTTCTACAATTATCCTTGTTTGAACAGAAACAAAATCAATGCTTTGATGCTCTGTGTGTTCATGGATACTTCATTGTTCCATCTTTTAAAAAATAAAGAACAATCATCCTCTGATCTCTTCTTGAGATATGGCATTCTAATCAAGATTCTTTTATCTCTTTTTTCTAATCAAGATTTTTTAATCTCTTTTTTCTTATAATTATTAGTAAAGTAGCAGTATTATGAGAAGCTGTGTGCATTTCCTGGTAGCTTAGGTAAGTTGCATTTGAGAAATTTGAGGTTTATTTAACCACTCCCTTTTGGGCCCTGGTAAAACAAGTACTTAAATATATACACATACATCTCCCCCTTTATTTAATAGATCCAAGATCCAAGACTGTGGTTTATACACTCAGGATAATATTGTTATTATATGCAAATGTGTGTATATGTAAAAATTGTCATCTGAATAGAGAATTAACAGTAGAATGTTTCTCATTCAGAAGCTGATTTTTCAACAAACGTCTCAAAATAAAATTAGGCTGACTGAGATTAACTTTCAAAATGCCTGGATTTATACATACATGCACAGTTCATAGCACATTAGAAAATATTACTTTTAAAAATGTCAAAAATGCATCATGTAAAACAAGTGTTTTGCGAGTCTGCCTTCCACCACATGAAAGGCAGACTCACTAATTTAGAGTTATGTGCTTCAAAACACTATCTGACTTAGCTTGGTCTCCTCTTAAGTCCTTCCTTCTCATTATTTGTGCTTCTGATGAGTAACTGGAATTAATTGTTTTACTTAATTCATATTTCAAATTCTATTGCATTACCTTCAAGAAGAGTATTTTGTATTCAAATAATACAGGTCAGACAAAAACTTACAAGTACAAAAACTTGTACTTATATGTTAAGGAGAAACGGGCATGTACACGTCCGGAAACAGTGAACTCAAAGGACAAAAAATCCTCTGCAAGAAGCTGATGACTTCGCTTGTTACATTTTCCAAAAAACTTTCTTTCTGGTAACATCATCAGAGAAGTCCAACTCAAGCAATAGGGTAGAATTAAGAAAATTGTTTATTTACAATTACATCAAAAGATTAATATGTTTTTCTGAAGTTATAAAAATGTCTCTCAGACATCAGTGTGAAACTGAAATATGTGTGATCTAGCTTTGGGATGTTATTTAGAAAATAAATTATTCATTTTCAACATTATCTCTAAATAGAGAGTATACATTTACAACATAGAAAATAGTATCCCTCGTGCCTTCTAATCACTAATACTCTTGCAACCTGTTGCAAACAGTGAATCCTGCAACTGCGCAGGCTCTTATCATAGCAGGTGCTCTTTAGAGGGGTCAAAAGCAGGATATACGAGAGTTCAATGTACCATTTTCCTCTATGGAGGATAAATCCAGATAGACTAAAATGATTCATTCACTGCTACCATGTCTAAAGAACATTCTCATCCAGGGAGAGCAGGAAGAATTCAAGGTCCCTGCACTGCCATTGGTTTTGAAGCTGCCTCGCAAACCTGTCTTGACAGCACATCCATCTTCTGCAGATTCTGTCTTCTAATTAGTTACATGTTTCTGTAGGAAAAATAACTGAGAATTTAGGGTTTTCCCCCTCTACACTTCACAAAGGTGACTTAATGTTAAAAGCTGCCACGAACTTTGTAGATGTTTCCATCTATCCACATACAGGTGCAGCTCCCAATTTCCATGTCACCATGGAAATTGGGAGCTGCAATCCTCTGGGCTGAAGGACATGGCCCTACCTACAATGGGAAGCTCAAACTAAAAGATGTTCTCTTATAGGTGCCCAGCTGCCTCAGGCATATCCTACCTTGCACAGAGCTCCCATGTGCCCCAGCACCTCTCCAGGTGAGGACTCTACAGAGACATTTAAGCTGGACATGTGTATTAAATTTTAAACCCATGTATTTTAACACCACTCATGAACATCAGAGGTGACATGTATTTGCTTCCACAATATGACAGAGGGTATTTGCTTCCACTCTAGCTCTAGACTTCCAGATGGCACAGCTGAACTACACATCTAACTAACCAATGCTTCAACTGCACAGATCCTCATAAAGAGTCCCAGTCAACATCCACAAACCACTGTCTCAATCCACTTACCTTAATCCATCCTTTCAGAAAAACACATTTTAAAAAAATCAAATAAATGGTAACATATTGATGTAAAAAACCCCAAAGATTTTAGCCTGAAACTAGAATTGTCACTTTTTTTTTTTGTCCCTACAAACAGTAGACTTTTTTTTTCTTGGAAGAATGAATTTGGTTATTTTTATGTCCTCAGCTGGCACATCAAGGGGAGAAATGTTAGACTTGAAGTGTGTGGCACTTGCAGAAGGATTGTTCAATTTTAGCATGCTAGGCTGAAGAGCAGGAGAAGACATCCCCATGACAGACAGGCAGCCAGGCAGGGAACCGCACATCACTTAGCACTGCTCCACAGGACTTCACCATGTGCAAAAGAGATCTGGCTTTATGCTGCTTCCCTGTCAAGGACTGTATTTCACACTTGATGAATCTGATTTTCTCTTCCTGATGAGTATGTTTTATCTTTTTTCCCAAGGTAATATACATTATAATAATAAATGCACAGTCTAATGCAATTTATGTTGGATACAATTTCTGGTTTATACATACATATGGGCACAGATGCGGGAAAAATCCCCAGTTATGTAGGCTATGAGAATGTAGTGAGAAGAAAAATGACAAGAAGAGATGAAGAGAAAGGAAGGAGGAGTACTCTAGTAAGTATCCGTGTATATTAATGGTCAGGTGCCATCTACTACCACGTCTGAAGTTTGTCTAACAGCTGATGGCAATTTCAAGCCTATTGATATTCTTATTTATTGTCACTGAACATGGTGCTTTATAATGGATTTCCAGGAAGTTTTGGGACACCCATTCCACTAGAAAAATATTTGCCTGAATTCGTAAAAAACAATAGAACTCAGTTATGCATTACAGCCAAACAGCAAGAAAACTTTGCATTTCCAGGGATATATTTGAAATAAAGAGAAATTTGTTTGTCAATAGCCAATAGCTATGACCTTGTTATGAACCTTCACAGGGATTAAAGTATCAGCACTGTATATTCAGTCTATTCAAATTTCTTTTCCCCTCAGTCACATTAAAAAGTGAAACCATCAGTGACATGAACAGTAACTATATAGGGAAAAGTAGGACATGGATTATTAACAAAAGGCAGATGAAAGTCCCCCTTCATATGAAAAGATATTCCCTTGTTCTTGATCAGGAGGTGGTCTTTGTATAAGCTAATTGTGCATCTTCAAAAACAAAAACACGCCCTCTTAAAGCTGTCATTTTCATGTTCCTATTGAGAGGAACTAAGACTGAGATTTTGCAGCAGTTTGAGAAAAATACATGGTCAGTTTTCTTTTGGAGCAAATTTTCATCTTGTAAGGAAGAATACAAGCAAAATTTGAATTAAGGTTTATGAAAAACATGTCAGACATTTAGTCAAATAAAAAAGTTCAAATAGAGAGGAACATCTATAATGCATAGCTAGAAAGATACATCCTTCAATTTGCAGGCCGCCATATGACCACTCCTTAAATGTGTGCTAAGGGAAGCACAGAAATCTATTCCCTTCTAATGCATTTCCAGAAGGGTAATGATACTTGTAGAAAATACTTTCATCAGACTGTGCTAAAACAGCCTAAGTAATCCCACCCACAACAAGATTGTTTTAATTTCTCATTGCTTAGAACGTGTACCTGCAGTACACAGGAACTCACAGGAGGTCTTCACATAACCATGAGGAGGCTAAACTGGCTGGGGGAGATAACACTACACTTTCAGAAAAGCAGAACATTGCTGCTGGATCTGTATGCAGCATTTGAGACAATGTCAGGCTGGTGAGGTGCCGAGAGTCACCGGAGAGCAGAAGAACCAAGGGATTAGGGGAAGAAATTGGGTTGCTGAACAGTGAAAATGGATAAAGATTAAGGGCAATGCACAGAGCAACGTAGTTAACTGCACCAGGGCTTTGAGAAGAGCAAGGCAACAGAAGGCAGCATGTGAGGGAGACCTGGGGCTCTGGAAAATGAAGGGAAAGGCAGCTACTGCAGCTACTGTTGGTCATGGGGTAGGGTGAAGCAATGGCTCTGTGGAAGACAAAGGACATTGAGAGGAGAGGCAGAGGCAGTAGCAGTAAGATGTGATGAGAGGTATGCCAATACAAATAAGCACTGTTGGAAAATGCCAACTAACTGCATCCAGAGCTGTCTGCAACCAGTGTCAACAAAGTTTTTATTGAAGATGTACCTGTGGAAGATGTGAAAAGTAACTGTATAGGTGTTTTTAAACATTTCTCTTCTGGACTGAAGTGACCATTTAGGGTTTTTTAATGGAGGTAAATTAAGCTGGGAATGTACTTAAAAATTCATAACGTTGAGCATAAAAAGAAAAAAATCCCAAGTTTGCTTTTTTTTGCTTGTCTTTTTATTGAAGACATTTACTGTAATCTTTTCTCAACCTGAAACAAGGTATAGCTCCCTATACCTTGAAGGTTTAAGCTTTGAATCTGCCTAGAAAATTCCACCAGTTAGCTCTGACGGACACTGGAGATTACTGATGGGGTGCTATTGATTCAGGGTGTAAGACATTTGCAGTAAAGGCAGGAACAGAGCACTTTCTCAGAGAGAATACTCACTTGGCTTTTGGAAGACACCCAGCAGGCACTTTCCTCTCCCAAAGCTCCAAATGCTGGGGCCACCCTCCCCTAAGTGGTACCACTCCTTGCTACAGTGCCTTAGGTTTCCTTCCTGAAACAGCTGCTGATTTCTCCCCCTCCTCCCAGCCGAACACCACGCAAAGGTCAGGCAAAAAGCCTTAGAGATTAAATTGTAAGTGATTAAAATTTCCATTATTTTGTGAACTTATTCTACATATTAAACAGCCCTAATGGAACCTGCACACATTTGTGCAGGTAAAAAGGCATGATGATAGGAATTAAGGAAATTAATTCCTGTGCTTTGGACTGAAGTAATCTTCCAGAATATAATTGGCTTTCAATCATTCACACACCCCATGCCCTTCACCTTTAAATGGTAATTCATTTTACCATACAGGTTTCAAATGCCATTTACTTCAGGCTTTAAGAAAGCTCCCATCTATGTACTAGAATACAGTCAATATATTTTCTCCAGGAGGAGACCATGTCAGAGTGTAATTCAGATTTCTAATGTATATATCCTTATGATGTTTTACCATGTCAGTGACCCATAACAAGGAGGAATGCAGAACATATTCTGGACAGAGATCAAGCAGCAATTCCCCCAGACACACACCTCTCCTGAAACGCTCCCTATTTTCTTGCTGTGCTGAGCTCCCTGTGGGACATGCTGAAATGGATATGAGGGCATAAGACTTTTCAGGGCTATGCCTACATCACAGTAGAGAAGTGCAAGGCATAGTGACAGTAAACATGGCTCATCTGCTTTAACCAAAGCAACAGGAATCTAGAAAATCTCACTATGTAGAACTTTCTCTCTCCTGAGACTGTGAAAGAAAGACTACAGAGGAAATATCTGGAAGCACTGGCTTGGTCTAGTTGCTTCTGGAGTTGCTTCAGACGATCCTCTACAGCTGAGGCAGCAGCATGTTACAAGTGATGAAGTGTATCCCTTTAGACGAAATGGCCTTCTGCAGGCCAAGTGTGCTATTTAAATTTATTTCCTCTTGCCTGTGTGTAGCTCTGTATTTTTGGGCTTTGGGAATTCTGCTGCTAACCTGCTGATTCCCATGAGAAACTGATCTACAAGTTCTCATTGTCAAAACACATTCTTATTGTTATTGTAAATATCTATGTGGACTCTTCTCAGGATCTTTCTCATAACACTGTCTTTCACCTAGTGTTTACCAAAGGGGAGGAGAGGCAGTCCTTCTTTGACCAATCACTGCCCTTGCAGCGCATTGTGTTATAAAAGGCCAAAGATGAAATGTAGTAAAGCCTTCTGATGATCATCAAACTGTGTGTGTGTCCTTAATCACCGTTTCCCTGCTGTGACACCTGTGGTTTTGTTTTGCACATCCCATCCTATCATTCTGTGATGTTTTATCTCACTCACACTAATACCAGCCATGGTGTCAACCAGGGAGACTGTAACACTGGCATGTCTGCCAAATGGTTAGGCACATTCTGGACACAGAAACAGATGCTTATATTTAAATTAGGACTAATTTGCATTTTTGTGTATTGTGGCATTTTTAAAGCATAGTTTTAGAAAAAGGGATGTATAATTCTGAAATAGTAATATTTCCTTTGAAAAATCAGGTTTGCTAATGGATTGCCATCTGTTCAACCCTTTGCCAGAAAGTAGATTTGTCCTGCTTACTGAAAACAGTATTAGGGTGAAACTGTAGATTACACAGTGGATTTCTGAGCAGTTTAATTTAAAGTGCAGGCTAACACTTTGCTATTTCAGTAAAAATAACTTTAGCTTTTCCCTTTCTACTAATGCTGCAATCTAGGCCCAGCAAACTGTATCTGGTGTACTTTGTGGGTTGTTTTGCTCTCAGTTGGGTTCTAGAAAAGGTGGCTACCTCTCCTTTATACTTTTGAAACCGTGTTTGTGTTTCCTTTGCATAGGATTCATAGGAAAAAAGTATCTCCATCTTACTTCAGCAACCTATCTTAATCCTCTGGAAAAAAACCCCAAACATTTAAAACACCAAGGCACTGGCCTCAATTATGCTTTCAAGAGTACAAGATTTATAGGAACTGGGAGCCTCTTGGAGCCTCTGGATTCAAGTGAAGAAGAAGGACACCTCGGCAATCCAGAATGCCGTACTGGAAGCCTATGGACCTCTACTCGATGGAGCGGCAGGAGCAAAGTTGCTCTCCCTTGAAACCCACAGAAATCTAATGAGGTTTCTGGTGAACGGTGTTATGGGAACAACTGCACTGCAAGGGAGAGAGGTTCAATTTTTACAACCTGGAGGCAAAAGTTGAATTGTAAACTTCCAAGATTTCAGCACCCTCTTATGCTACCTATATAAGGTTACTGACACAGCCTCAAGGCTACCCAAACACCAACGCTCTCCCTACTCGGACCGAGCAGCTGTCTACGGGAATATGCAGAACCGTTCTTCTGCATGCGAACGGACAAGTTGCAGTCACGGATCCCTTCCCCGCACATCCCCGCTCAAGTCCCCAAAAAGCCGCATTTTCCCGGCAAACGACGCTCTCGTCGAGAGGTCCGGGCTCCCGACTCGCTGCCGGAACGGCGCTGCCCCGTCACCGAGCATCCTCCGCCGAGCCACCTGCGGGGGTGGCGACGCGGGGCCTCGGCGCCGATCCACGGCGGGGGGCGCCCACGGGGGAGCCCCGCAGGGCAGGGAAGGCGGAGCGGCACCGAGGAGCGCCTCCGGACTGGGGCGCTGACCGGAGCGCTGACAGGAGAGCCGCCCGTGGAACCGCGTCCCGCGCCTGCGGCACCGCCGCGCTGCCGGCGGCGGGCTACCTGCCCCATCCCAACCCCTGCCCGCACAAAGTTTTATCTCCTCCGTTTCAGACCTTCTCCCGCCGCCCACCTGAACCCCGCGGGAGGCGCGTCCCCGCTGCCCGCCGCCCCCGGGCACTGCGGGGCCGGAGCGCTGCCGCGGCAGCGCCCGCCGCGCTGGAGCTGCGGGGGAGATCCGGCGCTTGCCGCGGCGGCCCCGGGGCAGGGCGGCCGGGGAGGCGCGGCCGGGGAGCGGCGGCAGTCGCGCTTACCTCTGTCCAGCGTCAGCGGCTGGACCGCTGTCAGTGTCGCCATGTCTGCGGCGGGGCTGGAGCCCGAGTGACGCGCGGCTCCGGCACCAGCGTGGAGTGCGGGGAAGGGCGGGGAGGAGGCTGGCAGGGAGAGGGGGCGGAGGACGAGGGTGGCTCCGTGGGAGGAGGAGGCGAGAGGGGCGGAGAAGGTGCCCAAGGGTGGGCGGCTCATCGCACACGGGCCGCCGCGATGCTGCGGGCGCAGAGCGGCCCGGCGCGGCCCGGCTCGGGCTGCCGGCATCGCTGCGCTGCCGGAGCTGGGCCTGACGAGCGGCCCCCCCGCCTCACCGCGCTCGCTCCGGGACAGAGACCGGGAACCGCGGGGATCGCGGCAGCCCGGGCCGTGCGCAGGGGGCGGTTCGCTGCCCGTCCCGCCGCACCGGGGATGCCGCAGCTGCCGGCGGAGGAAGAGAGAGGGGCGAGGGCGGGAGCTCCGCAGCGCCGCGGGGCGGGGAGGACCGGCGGGGCTGGATCCAGCGGCCCGGCCTCGCCGGGGGCGGTGGGCCGGGCCGGGCCTGGGCGGCGGCGGCACGGAGAGCGATGTTCCTGGGTGAGGCCCTGCTCCGAAGGCTGCCTGCGGGGAAGGAAAATCCGCGGGGAAGGAAAATCTGCGCGCGTAGCTGGGAAAGGCGGTTCCTGGCATTGTGCAGGGCGTTGGATTGATTAAGGGACATAACATGTAGCCACCCTTGTAGATGGACCGAGGCGTCGCCCTCGTCAGTGCAGCCATCACCTCTTTTCAAAGTGCTATGTGCGGCCGGCCATCCTTAAGAAAGCCAGCACACACACCAGCTCTCCACGGCGAGGGGTTGGTCGCACAGACGTGGCGGCCACCTTTTGTAGGTCAGCTGCAGCTTGTGTGAACATGGAGGCCTCTCCTAAAGACCATCCACGAAAGTGGAATTTCACTGGAGTCCTTCGAGGTTTGTCGGCAGCCTTCTGGTTTTTCTGCCTTTGTCGTCCACAAGAAGAGAAAGGAACGTGGTTCCTCTTCATTTCTGCCATCTAAGAAAGGTGTGACGATGTGGCAGAGTTCCAGAGTTTCTCCTGCCTTCGCTTTGGTAGACGATGGTGTAGAGAAATAAATGATTGAGTGAAGAATGGTGTCCTTTTAAACTATTTCCCTGTGTAGCACCTGTGCACCTTAGGCGCGTTTGGAATGCTGGGATAAAGGGCAAGGTCGCATTCTTCTCCTCACCCACTATTTTTTTCACATACCACGGAATACTTGAAAGTACAGCAGTTCAAGGTTGCATATGAATAAAAGCTTTTAGCTGCAAGAGTATTTAAGCACTAGTCTAGAGAATTAGGGAAGCTGTAGAAAAATTACCATTAAAATTTTTCAAAGCAGATTAAAAATACATTTTGCTGTTCTAAAATTAGAGGAGTTTAAATAATGTATATATGAACCACCCGCTTCTGAGAAACTGAATTCAAGCCAAATTTATCCAATTAACAATAAACTAGTGTATTTGGTTATCTTGGCAAGAAATGTTTCAATTAGCTAAAATATCAAAAGCTGAGAAATAGTTCCTGGCAAACAGTTTTTAAAATCAAAATTAACATCAGGATTGTTATGCAAATTTTATGTACTTGCATAGCAGCTGGGTTGACATAAAGTGTAATAGATCCTCTTAAGTAGTTACATCACTGTATATTAGATTCATAGTCCCAAATGGAGAAGAAATAAACATTTGGAGCTATAATAACCTAATGTGACAATATTCAAATAGTTATGACATTTAAAAAACTTTATTAAAGATACAAAAGTGTGTTCAAATAAAATTAAGAGCAAGATGCCAAGTAAATTAGCCTACCAAGTTGCTTTCCATATAGGACTTCGTAACCATCAGACTTGCTTTCTTAGAGTGCCATCTTGCAAACAGACATTTTGAAGTAAAATGCTGTCATAACAATAACTTCTCTACCAATAAATATGTAGCATTAATGCCAAGAGCAAGGTGCCTGTGGAAAGCAATAAGTTCCTTCTGGAGGGTTATCTTTTTATCTACTGCTGGTCAGATTTTGTGTGCTTCAGGGACTAACTGGCACTTGGATAAGAGACTTGACTAGAAGTGTTACTGCACTCAGGGAAGATGAAAAGCAGCATTTGCTGAAATTAAACATTTTCTAGTCAGCATTAGAAATATAGTTAGTATATATTAGTTCCCAAGTATATGTATAGTTAGTTATATGCATGTTATGTTATATGTTATATGTTATATGTTATATGTTATATGTTATATGTTAGTACATGTTATGTTAGTATAGATTATGTTAGTTAGTTCCCAAGAATGTTAAAGACCTAGATGAGAAATACTTTAAGCAGCTGAACCTTTACAGAAAATTGCAGAAGTTGTACAGCTGAAATAGCAACCGGAGAAAGGAGGTGGAATGAGGCATTAGCTCTTGCTTGCTAACTCCCAGGAGCAATGGAGGACATTAATAGTGAAAGTTAGCCATCAAAAAAAGGAGTACCAGCCAGCCTGCTGTCTTAGAAGGTATATCTTTTTGGAAAAAAATTGGTCTGACTCTCAGTCTTCTTGTTGTTTCCTTGCACCATATTGGAGCTTTTAGTTCAATATCGCATGCTGATTACTGAACTAATGAAATTTGACTGAATTAACAGATTTTATATCTGCTACGTGGACTATAACACTTATCCAACAGATAGTCAGTGGTCAGGTGCCAGGCTGTTGCTAATAAGGTGCCTGTAGATTTTTTGTGGCTAAATTTTTAAACAAAATTTGGCTTTTTTTTCAAATACCTAATATGTGGTCATAAAAGCTTCTATGATTATGTTTTTAGATAATACAGATTTTATTATATAAAATAAAAAAATTGCCTGAAAGTGGGTAAACCATGAAAGATGGTGTCCAGAGAGGCTGAGAAAGGACCTGGGCAACTAAGAGATTAGACTGTATATTTTTCCGATTGTCCTAGGTTAAAATGTAAGATGTGGCCGAAGTATGTATGCTATCACCATCTTCATGAGCGGTTGAAACCAGGTGGGGCAGTGTTTTCCTTATCTTCTGTTAATGGGCCCATCAATGCCTTGCTGCATGACTCATAGATAACTCCCTCCGGGAGTTATCTCTGTTTAATGGGCCATCAAGGACCCACTGCATGACTCATAGAATGAGATCAGCCCATTGTGAGATGCTCCGCCCAGGGGGAGGAGCCAAGCATTCCCACCTGGATATAATCTGGGACAGCACAGGTAATTTATAGTCTTATGACATAAGGTGATCCCATGACTGGAAGTTTAACAAACGCAACCGTGAATAAGCTCTGTTGTTCTAGCTATTAGGGTAATATAGGGATCAATTACTTGTGATGGCTTGAAATCTTAACAAAAATCAGAGGTGTTTATAAACAGCTTGCTTTGATCTAATTTCTAAAGAAAATACAATGGTGGCAGTATTCAGGAGGTTAGATGAGATAATTAGTAGGATCTGTTACTCTCATGACTTTTATGTTGTCTTCCCTCAGGAACTGGTGCTATGTGGGCCAAAGAATTATTTCTATGCAGCACAGTGCAATGCAATATGGAAAAACCCAGCACCACTCTGAATGCACTCAGTGGCTGCTGGAGTAGCACATCTAAGCTTTGCATAGGATAATTCATAGAATCATGCAACGATTTTGTGCTGTAAAGAACCTTAAAAATTACCTAATTCCACCCCCTGCCATCGTGAGGGTCATCTTCTAGTAAAACAGGTTGCTTAAAGCCCCATCCACCCTAGTCTTGAACACTTCCAGGGATGGAGCATCCACATTTCTGGGCAACTTATTCCTGTGTCTGACTATCCTCATACTGAAGAAATTTTTTCCAATATCTAATCTAAACCTTCCCTCTTTCAATTTGTGCCTTGCACTTCAGCACATCTAAAAGCAAAGATTGTGGGAGTGTTGTAATATATTGTGAATACTCAGAAGACTGAGGATTTTTGTCATCATTCAGATTTGCTTTTTGAGTAGCATCTTGCTTCTAAAAGGGAAAGAAACCTTCCATTAGAAAAAATTCCATAGGTTATATACTATGCAGTTTCCATGACATAATATGATGGTTTAACAGCAGCTTGTTTATTGGGCAAAGAACTGTATTGGTTATTTATAAGAAATGTGATTTAGTGCTTTCTGAGAGCTATATGTGTTTCTCAAAAGTACAGTTCATTTTGTCCCAGGAGAGCCATGTCATCTCAAATAACAAACACTTCAGGTGAGCTGGATGCACAGCTACCATGGATGTACAGCTGTGTTTAGTTCAATGTTTTCCCACTGTACTACCCTGTACCACACTGCACTTCCCTACAGGACTCATTTTACATTCCAATACCGTGTAATGTATTATTTTTTGTAGATTGTGCAATTACTGTTTTTTTTTCCCAAACACTGAAATCAGCTTGGCCTTTTGTCCCCCCAGTTTTGCTAAAGATTTAATTGAAGTTGAACAATAGGAAGAACAGGGTCAAGCTTTGCCAAAATTCGCCTCGGGCTACATTGAAATTCAGGTGGAGGGTCTACTCTTTCCGGGGAGTTTCCACCTATAATCTGTAGAATCCTGTAAGTGGATGTAGCCTCTTAAAAAAATAAATACTGCAAAAGCTAAGAGAAGCAAACCTGTTGCTAGTAGGCCTACTTTTGCTGTTGGGGAAAGTGGGTTGTGCCTTGGTGGGCATGGTCCCCCTTTTCTTTTGGGCAGGGAAGCAGTTTAAAAGCAGTTATAAATCAGACCTTCAATCTATTATCACCTTTGGACACACATGAATCCCTGAATCCTGAATCCCCTTTTTACTATGACTTCACTTATTTTGTATATTTTAAGGATGAGATTATGACTTTGTCAGTACTGAGGACATTTGAAAAGAGGGCAAATTATTCTTGGTGCGACCACAGATATCTTCAGTTAATTAGTTAGTTTAATGCCAGTAAAAGCTTCACCTGCAAGCACTGTACCTGTAGTGAAAACATGCCCATAATGAATGAATTCACAGAGGCTTTTTAGTTATTTGAACAACTGAACAAAAGTATTGATTTGCACTCCTCAGGGACTAGCACAATGAATTATCCACCTAAGCTCTTTGTCCAGTCTATTAATATACATTTTGGACAGAATTTTTGAATCAATGTGATTTCTTAACAAGAAGCTTTTGAATGGGAAAATTCCCAACCCAACAAATAAATAGACTCGTCCAAAGAAATATGTTTACTGATTGTGCTTCACTGAGTTTCTCACTGTTACCCTCAAAACCTCCCTATATATGGAATGACAAAGAAAGAATATGTGGTTGTGAAATACTTACCTTTAAAAAATGTAAAACTGCAGAATATGTAATTTTAAAAAGTTTTAGAATTATCAGTGATGAACTAATAGTGATAGTTACCAGAAGATGCATAATCGACAATGGAGGTGTAAGGAAAAAAAGGTAGTGCAAGGACAAACCACACTTGCAAAAAATTGCCACAGCTAATTAATTTGGGAGCATGAACAGTGCAACAGATAACATTATGTATCATAGACATTATCTATCGTATATCATATCTGTCTTGTAGTTCCTGAAACTTAGTCCTGTGTTAATTTTCATGGGAGATCAGTGACATTATGATATGCATATAAAAATGGGTGGGACCTTGATTGCGAGGAGATACTGTAGTTAACACTGATTTTAGTATACTCTATTACCTTTTTGAAGTAATAAAAATTAAAATATGATTAAGAAGCCCTTTTGGGATCTAGAGTGCATTTTCACATTTTAATTGGGAAGTGTAGAAAAGCAAGCTGCTTCTAAATATGATGTGTCTACAGCCATATGAGTCAGAGAAGTTTAGGTTGGATATCAGGAAAAAAAATTTTCACCCAGAGGGTGGTTGGGCACTGGAACAGGCTCCCCAGGGCAGTGGTCACAGCACCAAACCTCATAAAGTTCAAGAAGTTTTTGGACAACACTTTGGGGTACATGTGTGCCTCTTGGTGTGTCCTGTGCAGGGCCAGAGTTGGACTTGATGGTCCTGAAAGGTCTCTTCCACCTCGGCATATTCTATGATTCTATGATTTTACTTCAATTCTTTGATATTCTGCCCCAGAATATCAGGGCAACTGATTATTCTTGTTGAGAATGTAACATTTTCTTCAGAAGGAAAGAGAAACAAGGGGGAATACGGTTAAGTTGCCTTGGTCTGAGAAGCAGTTTGATGGATATCTCCGCACCTCCAATCAGCATCACTTCAGAGCTGATCTGTGTGACATGGTGTTCTCCTCGCTCACTGCAATGCAGTCATGCTCACTTACCAAGTTACTCTATTTTCTTCATCTGCATCCCAGAAGCAAAACCAGCTTCTGGACCTGTGTAGGTTTTAGATGCATACAGATGATGATATGACTGTGTGTAGTCCCAGTAAACTTGTTTGCCTAGAGGCAGTTTGAAGTCTTAGTTCCTGAGCTGGAGAGTCTGCAAGACTAGTCTGGCAAACATCTGGGTGTACCCTGTCTTTGCTGTCATTGCAGTTAATTAGTGCGAGAACATGTGCCTGAGTCAGTCCAGAATCTAATTAAATGGCATATACAATATCTTCTTCCTGGAAGGCCTTCAGGAAAGTATGTACGCATTTAAGGTTCTTGACGAATTTTTTTGAGAACTTACTTTTAATATTCAGAAGAACACTTCCTCTTGGCAGTATACTTGGAGAGGGATTTTTCACAAGGGCACGTCGTGACAGGACAAGGGAGAATGGCTTCAGCCCGAAGGAAGGCAAGTTTAGAGCAGATATAAGGAAGAACTTCTTTACTCTGAAGATGGTGAGCCACTGGCAATGGTTGCCCAGAAAAGCTGTGGCTGCTCCATCCCTGGGAGTGTTCAAGGCCAAGTGGGGCTTTAAGCAACCTGATCTAGTGGGAGGTGTCCCTGCCCATGCCAGGGGGGTGGGTGGGGTGGACCCAGGTGAGATACAGGTCCCTTCCAACCCATACCATTCCATAATTTATGATTCTATATTAACTAATGATATTATCCAACACTTGCTGTTGTTCATCTGCTCATAACCCTCAGATGACACAATTATGCTAAATTTGCTCTTCGTTCACAAAGCCATCAACTTTGCTTTCAAGTTGACCCATGTCCTTTTCCAGGCCAGAGACCAAATTCTCAGTTTTTTTCACTGTAATGACTGCAGCACTGTCAAACGTTTATATCTAACTTTTTAAAGAAAAACTATTTGAAGAAATTGACAATACTGTTGGGATTAACACCAGGTCATAGGGGTCTTCTACCCTGGTTTCTTCACAGCTGCTGATGAACAAGGCTCATCTTCACAGCACTCTTGTCACATCAGCAGCTGTTATCAAACAATGAGCCTCCAGTTTTTCTGCAGGTCTCTTTTAGTGCCTGCCCTGATGGTCTAGATTCTTGACTACTGCATCTAGGCAGTGCTGCAGTGAGCCTGTAAGTGCTTCATACTGAAGCTCTTTGATGGTCCCATTTCTCTGCACTGGCACAAGAAACCACCTTTTGTTGCATGGCTTTGCCTAGCTGAGCAAATTCCCTTCAAGGACATACAGTTAATCGTGCTTGACAAGCAGTCCTTGGAGGCAGTGGCTCTAAGCATAGTGACTGCTGGGTAGTTGCCAGCTTGCTCCTCGTAATTGATGTGAGGGTGTGGACACAGCGACCAGGTTTTTACCTTGTGATCTGTTCCCTGCAGAGGCACAGCAATGTAGGAGTATCCTCAACCAAAGCCTTCTGCTTTACCAGAGAGTGAGGTGGTAGGGTGAAGGGGAGAAATCATCAGAGAAAAAGCATGTCCTGGCTTGATTCTGCTCAGCTTAGTTTTTTTGAGTCCAGCTTTCTCCTTTGATTTCAGTAATACTATTTTTCTTTTGTACAATGCCCACCTGTACCCTGGCCAGTATACGCACTTCATGTACCAAATTGCCCTAGATGCATTGAGGATTTGCACTAAGGGGTTGATTGCATATTATATTATGCTAAAGTAACAGTCTACTTTTGCAGTTCCAGCCATGAAGGTAATAAAATTAGGTAAAAAATCAGTGAAGATACAGCACTGATTTTTTTGGTAGGGGAATGGATCATCACAATTCTCAAAAGGATTAATCTGAGGAAAGACAGAAGTATTGCTGATCTTTATCATCACATTTCTTTACAGGGAAAATTTGATACACTGAGAACAAGCCTTTCAAATCCTGCTCTTGTCCAGCACCTTGCCTGCAGTTACACCTGCATTTTACTCACCCTCACCAGTGTAATACATTTAGTTTTCCTATCCAAGATCCTCTCCACTTGATATACCCACAGAATTTTCTGGTAACTGCCAGTGAATACTGGAGGCGCACTGTTGAAATCATGTCTGGATAAGGTCCCATATACAGTGACATGCAGCTACAAGAATCCTGGACCAGCCTAATACCATTATTAATAGTATTAATGCTAAGGTGTAACACTACAGTTCCTCCTATTGTCTTGATAGCTGCTCTTTTTATCACTTGATGATATCTTATGTACAAGGAGAGACAGAAGGACTTGATAAGTCTGAGTGATCAGACTAAGTTTGGATCCAGCAACTTTACCTCTTGTCTCCAGATCCAGTTTGGCCATGCCAGCTAGGGATGTCCCCTGATTTTCCCCACTGCTCTGAATTACTAACCAGAATGGAGCATGAGACCTGTACAATGTTGTCATTATAAAGACTGAACTAAATTAGGTTTGCTGAAGTCAAGAGGACTCCATAAGGTTGAACATTTCTGTGTCACATTCTCCAGTGTTGTGTGTGAAAACTGCATGGACAGTCAGGTTTTGACTGGAATATACACCACTAAGACAATGTCAATGGATTTCAGATGGGGAGAACTAGGTATTGGAACACCCAGCAGCTCAAAAACTCAACAAGGACAATAGCAAGAGAAGGGCACTGGTACCAGCAGACTGTGGGATAGGAATTTGCTCAACTTGTCATTTTTTCTTTTGCTCTCTCCCTGATAAAAATCTCAATTTTGCAGTTAACTAATTTTTTTTCCTTCTGAAGTGAAACTAAGCAGACTATTTTGAACTTGAGTTCTCTGGCAGCAAGGGAAATTCTTTATCTCATAGATAGGCCAGTGAAGGTTTTGAAATACGTTTACTTTTTTCCCCTCCAGAGATACCTGTGAAACCACTACACCATGCAAAAGAAAATCTGGGTCTGTTTTCCTAGGCTGTGAAGGATTTCAAAACTGTCTTTATGTAAAACTACTGAATTTGCCTGTACTCTGGCATATTTCCAAGAGAACAGGACTATGATGAATGATTATTATTATTTAAGAAGTGCAGGGGATTTCAGGATCTTGATTCACATTGTTCTTATGGTGCAGGATTAAAAATACAAGGTGTGGAGCTGAAGAGATCTTCTCCTCTATATCCAGACCTTGCAACACCATCCCCCATCAAATATGTGTGCTTTACATTTTCATTCTGTGTAGATGTTGGAGAAGATTTTCCACAAACACACTGCTCATCTTCCAGGCTAACACTGTAGAAGCAGAGCTGGCTTTAAGCTCAGTCAGGCAACAAAATAAAGAAAAGAGAACATACGTGTATGGCTGCCTGAACTCCATGATCATGCTGAAGGTGAGTGTTCCTGCTTGCAGGGAACACTGCCATGCAGTGAGAGACAGCAGTCCTGGCAAGGCTCTGACACCTTCTATCTATGCTGTATGGCAAAATGCTGTGTGCTGGGAGGGTAGATCCTTCAGTATTTGCTTTGCTGGAAAGCTGACTGAAATTTTTTTGGGTACAGGGTTTGGGTTTCTGATCCCTATCTTGCACTTGATTGATCTGAGACCTCATTGAACTTGTCCAGGCCTCACTAGGAAGATGAGTGCCATTTCTTCCATTTACCTGTGAGGGACCAAGTCAGGTGAAGACCAGGCAATTTTTCAGGAGAAGACAACGTGTTCTTGTTTCCTGATGGAGTAATTTCATGTGTCTGTGTTGATTTGACATATGAAGCAAGTTAAGTCAAGGGAGAATTATAAAGCTAGTCAAGATCCCAGGATCCAGATGGCTCAGCCAACGAAGTCCCAAATAAACACTATCCAGATTTATGGTTGGACTCAATATTCTTAAAGGTCTTTTTCAACCTGAATGATTCTTGACCCTCTATGACGGTCTCTCTAGAGACCGATGTGAAAGTTTGATTCCCTCCCTCTAGTTTCTTTCATGGTCATGCTATTATTCCTTGCTTCCTGCACTTCAGTTAAAATACCATGTTTGATACCCCTAGAGGACCCAACACTACTGGTCTTAATGCCTGGTATTGTTGGTATTTCTGATAAAAGCTAAAGGCTGTTAACCTATAAATCTACTACCACATATTCAGTCGAGTATTTAAGTGAATTTTGTGCTGTGAGACTGGCCTGCTAAGGGACTTTCTTAATATTAATGGCAGAAAATGCTTTTTAACTGTGTTTATATGAAATTCAATCCCTGAGAAATTAAGTCTAAAACTACTTTCAGTAATACATGCCAGGATTGAATCTTTGTGTACAACAAATGAATTGCAGTGAGCCATGAAGGATATTTTAGGATCCAGTGCTGCCAGATACTGAGCTGTGCTAATTCTCTGGAAAGCTGAGTAGGGGAGTGCCTCTGTGGAGAATTTCTGGCCTTTTGAACTTGCATTATTCAAAGCTACTTCTCCTGTTCCCACATAAAAATACAAATTGCATGGAGTGCAGCAGAAGAAAATACAACGGCCATTATTTTCCAGGCTTGCTAAACAAAACAGCATTGTGGACGAGTGAAGAGGAACACTAAGCCTTTATGCTGGGCATAGCGAGAACTATTCGAGACATAATTTACCAATTGTATTAATTAGTTTTCAGGGTTAATGTTATTATTCGTGGATTAGATTCATCCACAAGGACAGAAGAACTGAAGAAATCCAAGAGACTAGGCAAAGCAAAGCAGAGTTTTGCCCATCAGTGAATTGATAAATATTTCAATACAGAAACGGTCAATACTCTAGGGCAAAGCAAAACTGCAAGTGTTGAGAAATAAAGCTTCCATCACCAGCTGTTAGGCATTTCAAAGGCATTACTTCATTTTCCACTAACCACAAAACAAATTGTGGCTGGCACAGGAAGGCATTCTAGCTTTGCATCACTGAGAATTCAAAAAAGAGAAAAATGATTGTTTTCTTCAGACTGAAATGAATGTTGTGGAGTGTGTTTAAGACAAGCTTCAATTATCAAAAAAACTGGAATTTAAATAATTTTACCAGTGCAATATCAGGAAATTTCTGGCATTAAATGATATTCATTAGGGGTTTGGTTTCATTCATCTCAAAGAACATAAACAAAGATGGGCACATTCCAGATTTTAGATGTAGTGATTTAAAAGAGAAAGTGTTCTCACCCCCATTTTTATGAAGACAACTTTCCTAATATAGTCTAGTAATTTCAGGGAGTGGGATTATAAGTCAGCTGGAAAACTGGCCTTGTTGCTTAGATTTGGGCAGAATATAATTATTGTAAAGCTTTAGACAACAGATGGCCAGAGATTTCAGAACTGATAAATACCAGATTTCTGCTTTGGACTGGTTGGTGTTAGGCCTAGAGGTCACATTCAGGCTGCTTTGAGTTCTCCTGCAAAGTCTGAATGTAGTAGGACTCTTCAGCCTCTCAGGTCTTCCTGTAAGGATCCATCCTTGTCATTCAGAAGTCCAATGGGATACCATGGCTATCTGAGTACCGGAAAGCACTTCTGCACAGGGCTCCAGCACATCACCAGAAAAGGAACAAGACAGGTGTACCAAGATGAATTTTGTGTCCTTTGGGCCTTTGTTTCTATTGGTTATGTTGACTGTCATCATCACTCTGTCAATGATAGCTCATGCTTGATTCCAACCTTCTGATTACTCTTTTTTTTCTCCTGAAAAATATTTAAGGATCAAGAAGCACTGAATGAATCCAAAAGGGTTTTTTAAAATTCTGGGTGCAGACAGAGTTAAAATATGGCAGGAGAGATCAATAGTGGAGGAAATGGAAGCAGATTCTTTGGAACTACTTCCTTTCCTTTTAGTCCTCTCCAGACACAGTGGAGCTTCAGCTTAGCCAACTGCTGTAATATTTCAGGCTGTCAGACTTTGGGATATATCAAAAACCATGAATTATACTGATGTCTTCACCTAGCTTATGGGAAACAAGGAATGTCTATGTGAACTGCTATGTGTTTCATCCTGTCAGCACTCTGACAAGGTTCTGCAAATGTGGGATTGCTTGGGGAAAAGTTGAGCAAAAACTTAAGAATCTTTGGAAGCAAAGGGATCACTCAGGGTTTATTCTGAAGGCGTGTGAGTAATTTCTGATAAATTTCTGTAAATTTCAGTAAATTTCTCATGCCTCCCAGAGAAAAAAAAGAGAAGTATTTTGTTGCTCTGATTTTTCTAGCCTTCTGATTGCTCTCATATTGGAGTCAGAGTTCTCACTTTCTCACACTTCTTTCCATAAACAATCCTTTGTTTTTACAACTACTATCATTGTTTACATACTTTGTAGTAAGAGGAGAATCTTGATTGATAGTCTGTTTGACCAACGCGGTTGAGAGGTGGGCAAACCACCCTCTAATCCACAGTCATTTTTCTAAAACTATTAATGATGAAGTTTCAAAATAAACTGCCCTTCTTCGGGCTTCTCCTAGTCCTTGCTGAAAAGCTCCAGTCTCCGTGTCATCATTTCGTGTCCTATCGTGACAGTACCTTAAGACCTGTTACAGCAAAAATTGCAAGGAAATGCTTGTGGGTCTTTCTCTAATTATCTTGGGAGTGCCTGTTAGCAATACATGTATTCACAATCTTGGGCAACAGCAGACTGACATGCACCTTTAAAACATATTTGGTGTTTGTAGCCTTTGAGCACTGGATGATGTCTTCTAACATGCAGCTTGTGATAGCAGCTACCTGAATTGGTGTGTTTTCTCTCATGCTATGCTTTTTTCCAAAGGCAAGAGAGATTAATCAAAATCAGAAATTTAAGTCACTGCTCCCTTTAACCACTTACAGGATTAGAAAAGACAGCAACAAAGACATCAATTATTAAACCATAATTTACCTTATTGTGTCCAGAATAGCTAACTTCAAAGAAAATGCCATTTATTTTTCAGTAGCACACAACATGATTTATACATTGCATTTGAAATATGTGAACCTCAGTGATAAGTTAACATAAATATTCAGCATTTGAGTCAGGAATCCCAGTAAAGGAACAAACTCTTTGTCCGTATATATCACTGCCTGTAATCATTTCTCCTTGCTAGGTGAGTGACTGTTGTCACTTCTTGGTGATTGGAAGAGCAGTCTGTGAGGCTGACTGTCAGCAAAATGACATGAATTATATTATCACCTTTCTTACAGACTGCTTCGTCATTTGTATCTTAGCTTTGAATGTTGTTATTAGGCCTGATGTTCTTCTGTTCTCCAGATCTTGAAGAAAAGGCTATTTTTTACTTTGACACACTATATAATGTCTTCTCCCTTAATATAGGGAGATTATAAAAAATTCTTTGAAATATATTTATGTAAGTAATAAAAGTTATTTCTTGAAAAAGTTATTACTTTTCTTCTTTTTTACATGTGATTGTGCATTGCTGCAATTTTTCTTTCTTCCAGTCATTCACCCCTTTGCAACCTCAAACTGTCTGAATCTGATCCCAATTTATTGCATCTGATTTACTGAATAGGTGCTCAAAGTCTCACCAAATTATTACACTCCTAATCTTTTTGTGGAAAAAAAAGGGAGGATCTGATAGGTGAAGTCAAGAAGAACTTATCTGTTCATATAATTGAAGTCTTAAGAGTTTTATCAGCAAGGTATCAGCATCCCAGAGGTCTTTTCATAGGATGACCATGATACTGATGTTAATAGCTTTTTTCTCACTTCAGGGCTCATTTTCATATGTTGGCTACACCTTGCTTTTTCTTCATTAATCTTCAATGTGCCATCACATCTGGGTTTGCAATATATGTTCTCGTATACATATGCTGGATATACCTGAGTTTTGTGAAGCTTAATGCAGGTTTTTTACAGCTTCCAAGGTTACATTCATTCAATAATCAGTAGCTGACTGCTGGAGAGTTTTTATAGCCCTGGGGCTACCAGCATCATCCTCTGGCCAAACTTTCAATGTCCCTGCTGTCACTTCATGCTTGTACTCCTACACTCTACATTATTTTAATATAAAAAGTAGTTCATCTGCTACAGAAACTATTTGTTGCTATAATCTATTAGTTACAGAAATAAATGAAAAACATATGAGAATATTTTATCTCATGTTTAACTTATTAAGACTAATACTGTATTTCATTTTTACTGCTTGCTAGCTTTTCCTTAGCTTTCAATATGACTTACTTTTAGGATCAAAGTTACTGCTTTTCCTTTTTTAGTTAGTTCTGGAAGTTTGGTAGTTTACCTTTTCTGCATTCATTTCTCTTAGGTCCTTCTAAGTCCTGACTGGCTATTCAGTTCTTGTTATGAAGGAGCAAAACATCATCTCCTCATTGGTCCTATTTCCATTGTTTCCTCATAACAAGTAGCTGTATTAATTATTCTGGTGGTTTTAATATTTTGTATCCCCAATGAATGCTTCATTGAACTATTCCATTACCAAAGTATTTAATTTTTAGAAGTAAGGGAAGTAGTAATATAAAACCTCTGTATGCTGCCTCTATTTAACATTCAGATCCTGCCTGATCATGTCCTGTCAGAATTTAATGTAATAGTAAAAGTAAGTGGCTTTTAAAAAGTTATTTTATTAATATAATCAAAGCAAAGTAACAAACATCTGAATAAAAACATTCTGATAACAGGGAATTTTCCAGTGAGAGGATGAGTGCTATGTATACGTGCAAGGCTCTGAATAAATTGCTAGTAAGATTGTCGTCTCTTGAATACATCCAAATTTTGTGTTCCATCAGGCATTTATAAAACTAATGTAATAAAGAACATCAGTTCACCACTCAGAGGCTGAACCAGTATGTATTTTAAAAGAAAATATTAACAGCTGTATCTGAAATATATAAAAATCCAGTTTTACTCATTGTTATGTTTACTAACACATTGCCAATAAAATTTTATCTTATTGACTTAAATGTGATAAGAATCAGTAATGTATTTTTGAGGGTTCCAAAGATACCTCTCAGCTTAGATGATTGCAGATGGCAGGAAGATCTTGAAGTCCTGACTCATCATTTGAGGATGGTTACATTCAAGTACATATGACCATTTTCCTGAGCATTTATTTAATGACAAGGGTCCTCAAAGAAAAAAGTCCCCAATGTCGTTTTTCTTTCAGATCACTTTCTTCCTGAGAACTGCATAAAGCTCACAGGTTTGGTAGTTGTCTGTGGGAAGAGTTAAGCTTTCCTTTTGCACAAGATCTAGATTATTTTACTCATTTTTTTACATGTTAATCTTGCTACCCTTTAAAAATTGTGTCCAAGAACTACTAAGAGTAATACAAGTGGAAAAGAAAAGGTATTCAAACTCAAGTTAGTACACGATTTTACAGATCAGCAGAAAAAAAATCTTGCACGTCTCTTGAAGACCATTCCTTGAAGTTCAAGAAGCATGGTTAAATTGAAACAGGTGCTGCAGAATTGATGTATCTGCAGATGATTTAAGTAGTTACTGGCATGAATCTTCTCTGAAATTAGGAAATCCGAGAGATACATGTCAGTAAAAATGTCTTTAGAAAAGGAGAGAGGCGACAAGGGAAATTATATGCATGGTTGGCATGACCACTGGGTAAGAAAATAAAATTACTTCTCCAGATAGGAAGAGATTTACAAGGACCATGGCTGTCTGTCAGATGAGAACCTAATAGCGTAAATGAAAGTTCAAACAATGAGAAGTACAGCGTTGAATTATTTAACTAAAACTATGGTAACACAGAGCCAGCTGAGACTCTGCATGAAACAATACTAAAGGTAACATAACTGGGGCCTTCTGAATGTCTCTTTCCTGTAGGAAACACATTTGCATGGAATAGCTGAACATACCATACAGTCTGTTTTATTAAATTAATTGCTGTTACTATATTTAGTACAGTAACTGAAAAAGAAATTTGGAAATGCTGATCCTGAGATGTGGAAGTCGCAAAAGACCTTCAGAAAAATGATGGTCTGTGTTTGGTATGGGCATGTTTCTCCTCTACTCAGCAATGGTGAGGACACAGATTGGAGTGTTGTGTCCAGTTCTGGGCTTCCCAGTAGGAAAAACATACAGATATACTGGAGAGAGTCCAGTGAAGGGTCACTGTGATTTAAAGGACTGGAGCATCTCTCCTATAAGGGAAAGGCTGAGGCTGTCCAGCCTGAAGAAAAGGGAGTTCAAGGGAAACTGTTCACAATGGAAGGATGTAAAGAGGTGAAACCAGAGGTTTTTTCATTGATTTCTGGTGACAAGATCAGAGGCAAACTGAAACACAGGAGGTTCCCTCTGAACATCAGGAAACAGTCCTTTACTGTGAGGATGACTGAGCACTGGCACAGGCTGCCCAGAGGGGTTGTGTAGTCTCCATCCTTGGAGATATTCAAAAGCCATCTGGAGATGGTCCTGGGAAACCAGCTCTAGGTGGCCCTGATTAAGCAGGGTGCTGGATCAGGTGCCTCCCACACGTCCCTTCCAACTTCAACCAGCCTGTGATTCTACCAGTTAAGCATAGGTATAGGTGCATATCTGTTTTGCATATATTCCTCTGTAGACTGTGTTATTAGAACTGCTAATGCCAAATTGACTAGTTTTGCACTGCTGAGGACACAAAGGGCACTCTAGGGAAGACATCACAAGTGGTAGTCATTAATTATGGAAAGGATGAAGTGTAATTTAATGCATACACTAGGAGTGTTTTGAAGGACATTTACATATGATTACATGAGAGAGCAAGTAAGAGGAGAGATGTGTGATATTTTTAACTTGCTAAACAAGGCAAATAAAAAAATTATGTTAGACAATAATAAAATCATTGCGTTAGAAGACATCTGTTTGAAAAAAATTATTCTTCATACAGCCAACTGTCTCACTGATTTGTCATCTAACCTTTAAATAACTAGAAAATGATATTTTCAGCAATAGATGTCTGAAGTCCATAAGGCCCTCGGAAACCATGGTAATTTTCCTAAACTGTGAAAGAGACACACCTACCTATCTGTCTTTTTAACATACATTTGCATGTCTAATTTGTCTTGCATTGTGCTGAGATTTCACTCTGCTGGAGTGGCAAAGGGTCAAAACCAACTGCATTTTGGAAGGAAGATTTTAAAGTTGGTCTGGCAATGCAATTAAATTCTCTCAGCTTCTGAGAAATAGGTTCAGCCTGATCCCAAAAGCTCCATTTCAATCTTTTGATTAGCAGAGCTTGAGAACACCTCTTGGCTGGCAAACTAAGCTGCCATGGAGCAAACTTGCATTCTGCATTAAAAAGGCTCTTTGCATGTATCACTAGCAAGCTTTGGAATAAATCCTTCCTTCAGTTTTTTTGCAACATTTTTTTATCTTAATAAAGATTTAGCATAGCAAGACATTTTCTACACAGAATCAGTTGTTTGATGGGGATCGTTTCTTATGGGACACAGCTATTTTGGTATATCTGGTCAGCACTAGAAAGGTTAGTTTTCAATATCTGGGTTTTTTACATTTGTGGTACAGGACAACTTCAAATCTGCTGACCTGATTAGTGCCGGGAGACCTGAATACTGCACAGCAGACTTGTGCCATGGGCAACACTATTTATGGCACATAGTGTTTAGAAACCTAACAACATCAAACACAGTAAAATAATGTAATGAACACAATTAAAGGTGAATGCTGTATAATTGCAAGATTGGCACATGTAATTAAATACAGGTAGATTCCTGCCTGCTTCCTTATTTTCTATGCAACTTTTAAATCATATGGAAAAATATGTTTCTCTGCTTAAAAACACTTGTCTTTATTGCAAATCCAAAGACAGCTGCAAGTTCTGGGTAACAGGGAATGAAACAGTTCTATAGATAAACAGCATGATTAATATTTATTTAATGGAGGGAGAGTAAAGTAGTAAATGCAAAAAAAAGCTGCTCTTGAAAGTAAAGCACTAGTTTTGTGTAGGGAGTTATGAATTTAATTAATTTCCTGTCACGATTTTTGTAGTAGTCATTTTTACTCATCAGTGGGTGGCTCTTAAGATGAATAGCTGAAACAATTTAACTGAGAACCTTAGAGCAGTGGAAATTTCAATTGTACACTGTAGAAGAATTTGATAGTGAGCGAGAGTTCAATAAAAGGGCTGTTTTGACACACAGTGCCTTTGAATTCAGGATAGTCAAGTTTTCTCACATAGTGGGTGACTTGTTCTAAAGCAAAAACTAGAGAAAAATCACAGGGAGGTGGTAGTCCAGTACAGTTTAGCTGCTTTTGATGCTCTAATTCTTTATGCAAATTGTCTTTGCTGACCTGTGTGGACAGGAAGATGGTTTCACGGTCTATCATGAGCGGTGATGTGAGCCATCATGTTATGCATTCATGTTGGTAATAATAATACCAATGTGCTAATAATAAGACCCTAGATCACCCCAGTCATACTGGACATACTTGTGTGCTGGCAAACTAAATAAAAGGGAGCAGGAAAGCAGCCCTGTCTTCTAGTCCTCCAGGAGACACAGAGGAGTTTGCCACAACTTGCTCAGAGTTTCTTCTGGTCTTTATTTCCCATATTGCTTGTATTCAGCCTTTCTTTTTATGGGTTCCTACTTCACAATCCCAATATTTTAAAAATATAGCTGATGATTTAAAAATCTTCATTATGGAAAAAAAATCCAGACTAAATAATTTTGTTTACTTTTTATTTTTTCTTCAAATTCAACAGCCATAATGTATTTCTTGTCTCTTCCCTTTTTCAGAGTATCCCTTATGCTTTTTCTTTATATTTTCTCAAGCCTATTTATTGTTCACTGCTTTCAAGATCCAAGACAATTCATATTGGCATTGAACAACTTGTAATGTATGTGATCACTCATATAGTACTGGCTACATCATCTGAAACTGCTGTAGACATGTTGCACCCAAGACTTTAGGTTATGAGACTCAAAACAGAGCTCAGTTAAATGGAAAAGCACAAAAACAAAAAGCAAAAGGGATTAGAGATTACTAAGAGATGACTAACAATGGGTTTGATTTGTGACAATGCAAACTGGGGAAATCTGTGAAAGAAAATTCTTCTTTTTGAAGTTCAATCTAAGATCTAAAACCAGAGAAGAAATCCTTTATCTGAGAAATCTGTTTTCACTAAAGGAATGCAGCAATTTTGTGCTTACTGGACATGTCTGCAACAGAATTTATGAAACAGTTTGGAAGACTGATAGGCTGACATGCAGATAACTTTGCACTGAGACAGAATTTTTAAATGAGCTCCATATTTGCAGTCATAGAAATAAAGTGAAAGCCACTAAATCTGGTTGTCAGAAGTCAAAAATAAGATGGAGGGTATTTTCTGACAGTAATTTGGGTCCTTCTGAACTCACAGCACTACTAGTAGAAACTGAATTAAAGTGGTAATTGCTGTCCTTGAAAATGATCCAAAACAGTCAGATATTTGAAGCACAAGAGGAAGATATATTGTCACTATCTGAGGCAAACTCTGGCATATGACACCCTTTTATGCCCTTTAATCTGTATGATTAAAGATTCTTATAATTTGAAATAAAGTCATGAAAGTTATTGGAACAGTGGAACCAGAGATTTCATGCAAGATTTTAAATTTCCTCCATTTATATATTTTTATAGCCTCATATGGAGTTTATGACCTGTGGTGTTCTTAGGAACTGCCAGACCTAGAAGTAAGGAAATACTGTCTCCGAACAAAGCAACTTTTATTACTTCAGGAATCTGTGTAACTATCGTTCTTTTGGAGCTTTTCACTCTGAAACAAGCTTCAGAAGTCCTTGATATTAAATAACTTGATGGGTCCAGGTCATTAAAAGGACTTCTGGTTGGGATAGAAGCACTCAGCCATTTGGGAGCTGAAAAAATGTGCCTGTATCATTGTATATTTGTCTACAAAAATGGATGAATAAACATTTCTTGCAAGGTAGTGGGTTATCTAACATAGCAGCAGTGCAGCTTCTCCCTTTGATACATTATTAAGGAGTACTATGTTTTGTTCCTCATGGTTGTACTTCCTACCTAGGCTGATGTCATAACGGTACCTTAGGCTGAAAATCTTCCCTGAACAACTGAAGAAAGGGAGTTTTGCTGCCCTGAATGGGCACTGTTTAAAATGTTTCTCTTCCGCATGCAGGCTGAGGAGCAGGCACAACTGATCTTAATGAGAGTCTTTCTATAATTATACTCTACAAGCTGAAAAGAAATGAGCATGGGAAATTTTAGGAACTAGTAGGCACATTGCTGATGGCCTTCTTGAGTTTCTCATCTCTGTATCACCTACAGAGTTCCATTTTCCTTTCTTGTTTCAACGGGAGAAGAGAAGTGTCTTGATTGAGTTATAAAACCTTGCAGCTCTACATCTGTGTGGCAGAGCTTGAGGGCTTTAAAAGATAATGTTAGTTTGAGGTGCTTGAGGGAAATATCATTTTTTAAATTTTCTTCTAACTTCTAAATAAATGAATGTCATTTAGTCAGTTCCCTTTCAACACTCCTTATATCATTACTACATCATATAATCTTCTGTGAAAAGACTGCGATTCTTTTTGATTTGTATTGTCATGTTGAGATTCTTTCTTTCAGCCAGGGAATGAAAATTCAGTACTTTCTTTTTTATTTTTTTTTCAGAAATTTGCTTTCCTGATAATCTTCTCGCCTGATGCCAGAGATCACCTAAGGGTTATCTTAGTACTGCAAATATATTCTGTTGTTTGAGTATTGGTAAAATAAACTAACGGAATATAGAAGCAGCAGAATGAAGTAACTCAACTTACTGTGTTTTTGAGTGAAAGATATTATTCTGGCCTTGAATTTTATTATTAAAAGTACCTCATATGTATGAGTTGCCACTTTCGCATAAATCCCACAGAACAGTGATAACAATGAATGCATTAGACTTGCATTTCAGCCTCCACACCACATTAGCTACCAAAATTCTTTTTTGAGTTTGTGCTACTGCTTCTGTCTAAACATTCCCTTCATTTACTCTGTACTTGATACCTTCATGCTGAAACAAACTAAACCTGTTCATGGAAAGCCTTCACAATGAAACATGAATAGATTTTGAACGAGAAAATCTGTTACAGTTCCATTTTCTCTTTTTCCAGCTCAGATGATCTACAAGCAATACTTGACAGTGCTATTACAGATTTCTAGGTCCAAAACAGCCTATCTTGCTTTTCCTACTTTTCTGCCTTATAGTTTTGGTTTTTTTACTAACTTGTATTCCTGAATGGGCAACAATGGTACTGAGGATGCAAAATGTTTTCTGTTTTAAAGCCTGATTTCATGTAATGATTTCGTGACTCATTAGCTCTTGAGTTGTAATTTTCTATTTCTGGTTTATAAACAAAGTAGAATCTTGTCAGTCTGGGCTGAAGCAGCTCAATTATTTTTGACTGAAGACCATGTATAATAAAATACTGTCCTCAATTATAAAAATGCTTCTAGTTTTCAACAGATGCTGCTGGGAGGAGACTAATGTCTTATCACAGTGTGAGTATGATAACTGTATAAGACCGTTTAAAGTACAGACATAAGCTTTCTTTTGGGGTTCTTTAATAAAACTGGACATACCCACCTAAGGAGTATTACAGCTGAGAGGTATGTGAAGCAAGGTGAACAGTGAAATACCTGGTTCCCCAGCTAACTACAATTTCATCATGCTGCTCTACAGAGCTGGATGAAAGGGTTCCTTGCATTGTTAATATTGCGTGTAACAGAAAGAACTTTCAGATCACAAGCAGTAGGCAGCCCTTTTATTGCTAAATTTTTCATTAGTCATGGAGCTAATGATGATGTGTAGGTGTGTGGATGGGCAGAACTGAAATGAAGTATCAAAAAACTGGCTATGAAAGAGCGTGTGAAGTATCACAGGACTTTTTCTGTCCTGGGAAAACTTATTCTCATGAAGGGGAGAAAATAAAACGGATCCTTATGAGGATATATGTTTTCTTTAATTTTCACACCTGTTATGCATCTTAATGATCTGAGAGTGTATGTGGACGCATCTAAGTAACTGACTTACACTACCCAGTCTATCCTACAGTTCTAACAACTTTCTTTCTTTTCTGTCTCTTTGAATTATACAATCCACATCTTTTTAGTAGTTCTTTATATGGCACTCTGCATTAATTTCTAATATCTTTTGATGCTGTTAATATTGCAGGTGAAGGTGTATGATTTAACTCAATGCCATTTCATTCCTAGGGTTTTTTTATTATTTTCTAGATGTTTTTATGCATGTGCATAAAATACATGCTGGCCTTGTTTCCTGATTCTACTAGTACTAAAGATATGCTGCAAGACCCTTACCACTAGATTTAAGCAACTAAACAAACAAACAAACAAACAAACACCTATTCTGTTCCTTATTTCACATTGCAATGGATTATAGAAACGCACATACTACTTTTCCATTTTATGTTTGTTTTTGACATCTTTTTTCAGCAGCAGAAGTTCAATAGCTAATACACACATTTACACCTAGTAAGAACAAACTTTAAACCTGTTTCTGGACTGTTTATTCTCTCAGCAGAACTACAGAATTTGCTGTAAAAATCCACATTTCCCCTGTTTGACATAAAGATTAGCTTTGTATTTCTCAAAATTACAGAGATGTCATTTCTTATGAATTTATTTATTGCAGTACCTAACAATCTCTGAGTGCTAAACAGAGAACCTGTATTCTGAACGTGAAAAACAAGAATAACATTTGCAATTCTGTTACCAGACTGATTGCTTTTATGTGCACTGTATCCACTCTTAGACTCCTGAAAAGACAGAAAGTTAATGAAGCTTGAGATGTTAAGAAAGCAAATGAATTCTTTCTTAGTCCAGCTGAATACTTATTTTGATTTTTTTTTTGTCACTACAAAGCAAAAAGAAAAAATGAACACATTTTTGAATCTTTTACCCTTTTGCAATAAAAACACTGGGCAAAAGTGATGAATAAAAAAGTAGGATTTCTGATTTTTCTCTACAGACAGGGAAGACCACCCTATATATGTGTCTGTTGATATAAAGCACTGTAGGTAAAGCACTGTCTCTCTTTCCTAGATGATGCTTACTTACCTAGGTTTATGAGTAAGGGTATTATGAATAGAAGGCTATGACAGGTTTTGAATAGTTGGCTTGGGTGCTCTCATGGAGCATTATTTTGATAAAACTAGGGAAAACGTCTGAAATCACCAGTACAAAGCTCATTGTCTTTCATTATATTTGGAGTCTTGCAGAAGACGTTATATTTGAGGAGTTAGATCTTAGCCAGGCCATATTTGCTGTGTGGGGTCCTGTGCTTAAGCATGAGCAGCTGCTATAAGGAAATCTGCTGGAGTGGCTCATATGGGTTGGTTCTGCATGCTGGGGATGTTACAGCAGAGATAACAGTCCAGCCTGTCAGGAGAAGATGCATGGCTTTACTTGTTATGCAAAATCAAGGCATTACAGCATAGAAGGGAGAAGGAACATATCCACAGATGGCATCTGCAGAGTGTGCTAGGGACAATCCATCTGTGGTCTGTTTGATGCTGTATGAATCTGCTTCCCAGTACCTGATGGGATGCAATATTTACTTGCTATCTATATTACTCTTTGTATTCTATCTTATAAACCAGCTATGTTAGTATGACATTTTTGCTGGGCCCTTTTCACTGAGACCCACCAAAAAACCCTTCACTCCCTCTCTGCCTTCCCCACCTGTGGTGCAGAACATTCACATTTGTAAAGTATGAATCCTCTAAAATAAAATTGTACTTTAAAATGAGGAATGGAAAATAATTGACCAAGTACAGTACAAAAGAATCAGATTATGAATTACTAATTATGAATGATTCAGAGAAGTAAAAAAAGAGTGATGATAAAAATTTGATGCTGTTTGATACAAGGAAGTAATCTTTTCATAGAAAGGCTATCAAATGTTTTGTGAAAAAAATGCAACCAAACCAAAACAGAATAAACTCCAACTCCCTTCTCTGCCTGCCAAAACCCACCATCACCACCACCTATATTTCAGCACAACGGAATTCTTAGGAAACAAGACTAACAAAAATCAAGAGGGTCAATTTTTGCTGATGAGTGTTTAAAAATCATGAATGACTCAGAAGAAATGAACCACTGCAGCTCTATTCCAGAGAAATTTTTAGAAGATATTGTTTGAACCTGAAAAATATTTCTGCTATGCTGTTCTCATAAAATGAGTCAAAAGCATAAATAACTAAAAAATGAGAAACTCAAATAGGGCATCTTATTATTTTTTTTCTGATGACCTTAAATAAAACTTTTCAGAAAATCATTTCTGCAAGAAAGAACATGGACAGAGTGCAGCATAGGAGTTAATAATTGGGACAAATAAGTCACCAGCAAAATTAATATACAAAAATTAGGAAAAAAAGAGACTTATTTATATGACTGAATAGAAATGAAGTATTATGATGCCACTTTGCATTGCTTTTCCTTTTTAAAATTGAGAAAATATTCTCATATAATTTCAATATTTCTTTTCTTCTAAGTCTTTCTGGATAATGGAGTATGCTTTAGAAATAAGCCAAGGCAATTTTTAAAATTTTGATTTGGTTTCCTCTTTAATGGTGCATTATATAAAAAATATCCACTGCATTACATTAAAATGGCTATATTTTTTAGAAAGCGATTATACTGTTAACTTTAGAGAAAAATAACTACATTTCTAGGGTTTGAGTTTTGATAATTTTGTGTATAAGTGGCAGCAATATCAAAACAGCAAACTACTCCATTGTTAGAAACACTTCAGAAATTCCAAATGAGAAAAGTTGTGTCTCAAAGTTTTTATTCTTTTTAAATTCAAAGAAAATAAAACATAATTAATGATGTGTAGTTTGTTGACACTTCTTATTTCAAAGTTAGGGTTTATGGTATATAAATGAAAATCTTAAATAATGCCTGGTCTTAGCAATAACTTCATTTTTTAATAAGGAGAATGCTGATTATACTTGTACAGATTTGGTATATATAATGCTAGTATAAAGTATATGAAAGTTTGAAATTGGAATGGAATGGTGCATTGTTTATATAGTTAAAATGTTGTAAACTAATTTTCATAGAAGCCTGTATATGACAATTTTTAAAAAAATTATCTACATCCACACAACACTTAAAAGGAGCTACTCCAGATCCCTCCCTGTATCCAATTACCCTGCATAGCAAGGATTTGAAGGACTTGTGCCAGCAAGGATGTTACAGTGTTTCTATTCGCCTCTGTCCACTGAGCACGCATCCTATTCTTGGGCTGAGGCAAATCTAACATCTTTATTTTGAAAATAAACTCTATGGATCATTACTGGTGCAGGATGATCCTGTAAGTCTTTTCTAGGCAAGACTCTCCTTGACACCAATGAGCAAGACCAAAATCACAGGTGACTCACCTGTGTGTCCTACATGCATCTACAAGTAGATCAAGTGCAGCTCCTATAATTGGCAGTGGCACTGTGGTAACTGGGAAACTGCTGAATACTTTGAACTCCCAGGTGAGCATCCAACAGCTGATATTGGTTGCTGTAAGACCCCACTGCTCAATTCTGTCCCAGCCCTTGGTAGAGTGATGAGCTCTGTGGTACTCACGTGCAGCTCAGCTCTCCTCACATGAAATTTAAAGATTAATTGACCATAGTTTCTTTGGTTTGTGGTTCAGAAAAGGTCAAACATTCACTAGAAGTGTTCATATTAAAATTATCATGGGAATCGGTAATTTTTAACTGAGACAATGCAGTGTATTGCTCTGAAATTATGCAGGATGCTCAAAGGGAAAAGAAAGAGGAGATCTAATTTGGTAAGAAACGCACAGTAACATCTCACTTCCACACTGGCAGAATTCAGTGAAGCAGTATCCTTTGTACTGATAGTGCTCTGGCCATAAAAGTAATCCAGGGGGAATGGATTAATTGTTTCAACCATTAATAATGAGAGGTAGAAAGTGGAGCTCCCATGGTTAGCACAGTGTACTCTTAGAATCGTTGGGGAAGTGAATTAGTGATTTAAAAAGTACTCAGCCTCTAACTTAGGTTCAAGAGAAAAAAGATTATGACCTGTGGCTCCTCATGTTATGGAAAAAGATTTTTGCAGCTATGGGCTCCACAGAAGTTCTGGGTTTATTACTAGGATTCACCTTATATCTACTTATCATGTCCAAAGTAGAAAAAGATATTACTTTTTGTAGATGGGTTTTGCATTTCTTCTACTTGGATTAAATGAAATCTTGCAGATACTAGATAAAAGCAAGGTTGATTACAAAAATACTCTCCTGGTCATATCACTTCATCAGGGTTTTTTTTTAGGAATAATAAATGTTTGAAAGATGGTCTACAAAAATGTCATGTGGAAAAAAAACCAGGAGCAGATGATTTAATGTTAGTGAAATTATTGCTATGATTGCCTATAAAACTATCTTAATATAACATTCAATTTTGCAGTTAAGCATTTTCCTCACAAATAGAAATCAAATTGCATCAGCTTAGATACTAAAATCACAGATTGCAACAAAAAATTGTTTCTACGAAAGAGCGTTTTGAAGTCTTCTTTCTATTTCAAAATGTGTTTAAGTAAAAAGATATTTCTGATTGTGGTAACTTTCATTGTGGTTGGACAGATTTTTGTGATACATGCTGAAGAATGGCTGAATTTCTGTGTTCTTTGCACATAGGAAGGACAGTCAGATGTGCTGCTTCTGTCTCTTTTTCATTTCTGCACAGGATTCATTGAGTTTCTATTTTGTATCAGTCCAACTCAACATATTCAATTATCTGTTCTTTTAATTATTGACTTCTTTAGCTTTAGCTGCCTGATTTTTCAAAAAGAAGATCAGTTTCTCACTGCTTTAACACTTTCTTTTGTTCTTCCATCAGAACTAGGAGGCAGCAACATAACATACCTGGTCATTACATCATTATCAACACTAGGGCAGCTATCAAATGATCTGATACTGAAAAGAGCACTAGTTGATATAAAAACAGGTTAGCATTAGTAAGCAAGAGGAATGTAGGTAATAAATTAAAATTATAGGAAGAAACTGCCTTTTGTTATAAAAATTCTTTTAAAGAACTGCACTAAAATATGACTTTTATTTACTAGTGTTATGACTTATGTTAAAAAAATACAAAAAAATCCAGGAGAAAATGCACACTTTAAAATTAACAGCTGTATTTTATTTTGTTTGTCAACCAGAAAGATATTTCTTAAGCAATCAGAAAACAATTCGGTACCATATGCCCTCATGCATTGTGCATTTGAGCAGTGACTGAGCACCAGCTGGCTGTGATTCATGGCCTTGGGCAGCACTTCCATTGTGTTAGAGAGAGAAGGTAGGCTGGAACCACAAAACCAGACTTTACAGACTTTATCATTTTATGCAGAGCTATTCTCTGAAACTCAAAACTTCTGTAACATGTCCACAAAGAAATTAAGCATGGCGTGTTCTGTGGCAATTTCTGGAATTTCACATGACAGACTAGATGTTGGGCAGACAGTTGGAATTCCCTACAGATCATGATAAAGCAGAATAAATGCTCCAAGATGCACTCAATACATTGAAGATGCTACCAAAGTAATGTTTGGGATCAGAATAAAAGGAATCCCAAATGATTCTTTTTCCTTAAAAAAAAGAAAGCGGGTTTTAGCCATTAAGGGTCTCAGCACCAACTTTTTCATTCGGCATATCATTTCTATTGTGCCCCATGATTTAATAATTTAAATATACTCTCTATTGCCTAAGACAGGTTTTCCTAGAAACTATTGCAATAATGCATTTCTCTTTGGAATATCTATATTTATAGCCCTGCACACATCTTATGGGTATTTTCCCTTATAATTAAACCACTTACAATTGTAGGTTATGTTTATAATTTATTATGTGACTTATAAATAACCATTCCTCATCTGTTAAAACTCCCTGATTCCCAGATGAGAAATAGGAAAGAATTTCAGAGTGAAGCTTTGAAGTGAAGGAGAAGGCTGTGTTCTTGTGACACCCACCATACTCTGATTGTTTTTTCCTTGCTGTTAATACAGCTGTTTCTGAGGAAAGCAATTTGCCATCTAGCTTGTGACTGAATCTTCTTACTCAGATTTTTTTTGTTGAATGCATTAAGTGTATGTAGAAGCCAAAACCAGTTAAAATGACAACTGAGAAGTCGTTTGTCATTACAGTTATCTCCAAGTCAGGCTGCATTGTTGCAAGAAGTGTGGAAAGAGGAAAATTGTATATCAGAAAGCACAAAGATAGAAAGTAAAGCAGCCAGGGGTGTCTTTACTTCTAGAAAATTTTTTTCAAATAGTCTTGATGTCAATGGCCCTTGGTGACTTATGGAAGTGGCAAAGAAACTCAGGATGTTAAAACTTGCACATACAGGGCACATTGATCCCCATGCTGCTGCACAGAAGCAATTGTTAATAACTCAGATTTTACCAATTGATCTGAAAACAGTTCCAGGGGAGATAACTGTCAAGACTGTATTTTATAGAGGAAGAGGCTAAAGCACAGAGTTAAAATTTCTTGCTAGAAGGTGAACAGTAAACCTTGGTCTCTTGAGTCCTACCAATTGCCTGTTTATGATATTTCCATGTCTCTTCTAGAGTTCTACAGAGGCTTAGCACAGTGTAGGAATCCATTATAAAGTCATTAGATATAAGCCTGGTAATGAAAAGCCCTTTTCAGGTGTTCATCTCACACAGTTCTTTTCATAGCTACTTTCAATGATGCTAAGGGACCCTGGGGATCAAATTCTTTTTTGCCTATGGAGGGGAAGTATCAGAAAGTCAAAAGTAAGGCAGATGCACAGCATTCCTCTGTTGATAGTTATTGGCTTGAGAGCAATGTCATAAGACTATTTCAACTTGTGGATTCTCTGGCCCTGGACTAATTTTGTGTTGCCATATAAAGCAATCCTGCAGTGGCACTACGTGGAAGTAGCACCCCACACTGTCAGCTTTCCTCCTAGAAAACAGGCATTCTCTTCTGAAAGCATCTCTTCACATAGTCCTTTTTCAGAGGACTGTGAATGGATCACTGTACAAATGCTTATATACATTTATATGTATATACATATACTTATATACATAAACTACACAAAACTCTAAGTCTCCAGCACTTGGAGTAGAGGATAAAACCCTCAATGTTGCGCTTTTCTGTGGCTATGCTTTGGCATGTCTGGGCTATCTTTTACCCATGGACCAACATGAGCTGTTCCAGATCTACTTAAAATGGAAGGTGAAGGATTATACAAGACATGTGTCATTACTTACACTAATTACCTTTATAGTCATTAATGTAAGTTATTTTTGTTGGAACAGTATAATGAGGATGTGGAGTAAAGCCCTTTCTCTGCAGCCTCTAGATGTATAAATACAGAAATTTTAAAGGTGAAAACTAGCACACTGTGTCTTGTATCAGACTCAAGTAATAGCCCAAAGTCCCATTTTTATTTCCAGGCATTTCATGGCATTGTTTTTTGAGATGCACAATGCCAGCCTATCTGTGCAAGGGAGGAAAAAGTATTTGGTAACCCAGGGCAAGGGATAGGGTAGCCTCAATATCAACGTATTTTACCACAGGATTAGGCAATTAAAGAGTCTTTGGAAACAAGAAGAGTCAGGTGATGACATCAACAGACGGTGGATGAGAATACTGTAAATATTATTTCATTCTCTTCATTTTTGTTTGTTTTCAAAATTTTGAGTAAAAAGGAAATAGGAGAAATGAAGGGAATTTAAGAATGGGCGAAGGTACAGCATGCACTGTGAAGCTTTTTGTTTAGCAGTCAGTGGAGACAAAATTCATATTTCAAAGACAGCAGGATGAGAGACCTGATTAATAGAGCAAGAAGTGAAAAAAATATTCTTTTGAGCCTTCAATAATACAGGATAAAAAGATTTTCTGTGGTAACACATTTAATATACTTTAGAAGCCAATTGCAGGATACCTGGTGTGGCACTACTGAGAGCAGAGAAGACTTCAGGAATCCTAAAGATCAGAGATAGAAAATATGTCAAAAAATTTCAAAATCCTTGCAGGTGAGTGAGAGAAGGAATTATGTAGGAAATATAAGACACATGTGTAAATAAGTAGATTTCAGTTTTGTGGCAAATTCGTCATTTTGATCTCACAATTTTTTAGCAAGGAAAAGTTATTGAGCTCTGTGACAACATAATTAGATAAAATGTTGTGAAGATTAATTATAAAGTTAGCACTGGTAGGAACAATAATGTATTTTACCAAAAAGACACAACTAAATGAAATCTGTGTTTTCCTGAATAAAAGCAATTGAAGCAAATTATAGGATTATGCATCCAAGTCAAACATGAATATGGCAAGATTCAATTCCATTGTGGCAGTTGTCCATTGTCACCATGACAAAACAGCTGAATTTTCTCACAGACAGAATGGGAAAGAGAAGAGCCTGCTAATACATGGAGTTGTTACATATAAAAGATTCAGGTTATAGTGTGCTTTCTTGAAATGCTTAGCAACAGTGTTGGTTCATTAAGAAAGATATCAGGTGAGGAGATACTCTACAATTAGGAATAAATGTATCCTATTAAAAAATGAGGCACATCATGGGAGGACTGTCATTACAGGTTTGGATAATGTGTTTTAGCTAGAGGCTTACATTAGTATGCAGGCACTTGTTTTATATTTTTCCTGTTTTTACAGTGCTATCCCTCTTGAAGCTCATTACATCTTTTTCTGCACTAAGGGCACTCAGGCATGAATAATCTAAGGAGTAAACAGAATACTATTATAAATACACAAGTGTCCATTACAAGAAGTAGTAAATTTAAAGATGATTAAAAAGCAACAGCAAAGCACAAACATTCTCTTAAGCACATACAGCTAAACATAAGTAGTATCTGTTTTTCTTGTGAAGGATTCATTACAACATGAGTCTTAGAAATGAGTGAAATAAATTACTCAGCCTGATTAATGAGCTACCATGAATCATCTCTAGATCACAAGTTCAAAAACAAAAAAAGAGGATTTGTTATTGCTTTGTGCCTTACTTAATTATGAGACTCAAAATGCATGAGACCATGCAAAACAGGTATAAAAATGCTGCACTCTGTATAAATGAGGACAAATTCTAACAGGTGTTGTTCACCTTTTTACAAGGTTTTTGAGAGTTCAAGTTCAACAGAATACCTAAACATACATCCCTCTATTTAAAAGTCCTCAAGCTTATCTAACTGAAGTGCTATAGGGCACCTCACCTAAGGGTTTTAAAAAAAATTAAAATATTTAGAATTGTCTGAATCAATTTTTAGGCAGATGAGGCACTTAACTTTAAGCCTGCACTCTGAGGTTTGTCTCTTTTAAGGCTGGCGGAACACTGCAGGTGGTGTAATTCGCAAAGTGAGCCAAGTATCTCTAGGACTGTGTCTCACACACGTGAATGTGTTTTTTGTAGGCAAATCAGTAGGTGAGGAATGGCTTTTCCCTTTCTCTCTTTTGTGAATTTTCCATTAAGCAAAATCAAAAACTTCATCTTTCAAGCTCAGAAGAGTTCTTTCCCAAAGAATATCAAGGCACACAAAAATACCAGGAGTCCAGTGTGGACAAGCAAGGCCAAACTCAAAAAAAAAAAAAGGAAGCATAGAGAAGGTAGAAGGAAGGACAGGTAACATGGTGGGAATACAGAAACATTTTCCAAGCATCCAAGAGATGAAGTTTGGAAAACTAAAGCCCAAATGTAATTGAATCTGGCTAGGGATGTCAAAAACAACAAGAAGGGCTTCAAGTCAGAAAAGGAAGAGTAGGGAATTTATGGATCCATTGCTCAAAGAGACAGGGAACCTGGTTACACAGGGTATAGAAAGGCAAAGGTACTAAATGTCCTATTTGTCTCAGTCTTTACTAGCAAGACTGTCCATCAGCAATCCCAGGTTTCAGACCTGGGAAGGAAAAAGTCTGGTGCAAGGAAGGTGTACCCTTAGTGGAAGAGGATCAGGTCAGAGGATCCTTAAGGAAACTGGACATACATAAATCCATGGGACTTCATGGGATGCATCCACAAGTGCTCAGGGAGATTGCTAATGTCATCACGAGGCCACTCTTGATAATCTTTGATCAGTCATGGCAATTGGGAGAAATGCCCAAGGACTGCCAGAGAGGAAATGCCGCCTGCATCTTCAAAAAGTGTAAGGAAGAGTACTCAGGAAACTACAGGCTGGTCAGTTTCACCACCACGCAGAAAAACAATGGAGCCATGTTCTTTTCAGTGGTGCTCAGGGGCAATGGGCACAAACTGTAACACAGGTGGTTTCAAACATCACAAAACGTTTCTTTACTGTGAAGGTGACTGAGCACTAGCACATAACTGGAGATACTCAAAAAGTAATCTGGACTCCAGGTGGCCCAGCTTGTACAGGAGGTTTGGACTAGTTCACCTACAGAGGTCCCTTCCAAACTTAGTAATTTTCCAATTCTGTGAAACAATCCTGAGAGTTAAGCCTAGAGTGCAAACCCAGCTCCTATCTCCAAGTCATTGTCCTACTTCTGGACAACAAAATGAGGCTTCTTCTTCCTCCTGACTCCCCTTTGTACTGCACAGGTTAGCAATGGCAGCTAGGAGAGAGGAAGTGTGGGCTGGAGCTGCTTGAGGCTGACAAAGGACAGCTTCTTTCTAAAGTTTGTGACAAAGGATGAAAATTTGAGTTAGGGTAGCTTGATGTTATACTAGAGTTTGGTTGGGTTTTTTTTTGAAGTTACACTGCCTGATTCTTTTGATATAAAAGTACAGAAAAAACCCAAAATTAGATTGAAAATATTTGTGAAAATGTCATAATGAATGAATTCTTCCTTTGGTAAGATGCAAACAAGTTAGTAAGAAAATTAGTACTTGTGATTTTGTCACTTGTTTTTACTCTCTATATTACTCTCTATATTACAACACTTTCTTTTCCTCATTAAAATATGCATTTGCAAAATGTTTATAGTTCATGGGGTAATCTTAAAAAAATTCTAAAAGCCTTAAAAGTGTATGCAGAAAATATTCAGCATATGAAGATGAAAATCATCATTGAAATTACAATGGAATTATCATTAGCCTTTTTACTGAGGACTAAGACTGAGGATAATGATTGTTTTTCAGCTGTTTAATCTAGACAGTCCTGCTGCTTGAACTGGCACTTCAGGTATTGAGAGAGAAATCAGAGAGATTGGTCTTAATCCTAATGCATCCTGATCAGACAGCTGGAAATAAATCTACTGGTAGATATTGAGACATTTTGCTCTTATGTTTGGAGGTCCTAAGATAATAAGACTGTTACTGCCAAAAATTATCAGAAAAAGTTTTTGGAGAAGTATTGGTTTCTCTAATCCATTTATTTTAAATTAATTTAGTTATTTAAATTTATCCATATCTTTTACTGTGGTTTGTGTTTAGTCAGGCTGATGCATTTCTCAAATATAAAGAAATGTATATGATTGGAATGTTTTCCTATACATGGGGATTCTTGGATGTGAAGATTTTTAAGATTGGTAATACCCCATAACAAATGAGGTAGTGATGGAACAGAAAATCTTATGATAGTTGTCCTAAAAAGTTAACCTATTTAAGCCATGCTGTTAGCTTTGGAAGGAGACTTGAGCTGGTAATTCATCATTTTTCCTAGTTTTCAGAATTCTTGATTACCCAAAATAGAAACTAATGGCTGCTCAAGTAAGACTTGGAAAATATCCACTATAGTTTCATATTCTTTATAGCAAAGTCTTTTTTACAATTTACAAAGTAGTTCAGGTTGGTCAGAGATTGTGTAGCTCACAGGTCCAGATTTTTATATAATTATTAATATAGTTATTGTACGTATAATTATTAATAACAAACCTTGTGATATTTGGCTATGGTGCACTAAGTAAGCAGAAACAGAAAATTTTTCTGTTTTATTCATGGTATTTTATCTATTGCTTGGTCTGTTAGTGCCAGAATGAGAGGGTCTTAGCTTTTAGTTTATTACCTAACTAAAAGGAAAAAAGACAAAAGACCAAGCCATAAATGGTGTAAAGAGTGAGCAAATATTGTTACAGGATCCTGTGAGTTTATTTCTTTCATTAAATATGTTATCTCTCAAAAAAATGGGTCAGCTTTTTGGGAATTGAATTTTACACAATATTCCATCAGGCTTTTCCAATTGTTACAAGGAAGGATGGTTTTTTTTTTTTTTTTTTGTATGAAATACCATAGTGTTCCACAGAGAGAGAGGCATCCTTCAGGGTGGCTTTTTACAAGAGACTTTTTTAAAATATCAAAGCATTAACTGCATATAAAAATCATTTCCAGCTGTTAATGAGGGTATGTAAAGTTTTTATGAGATGAAATCCAAATCTATTTGAAAAGTAAAGACTCAGCTTTTATTTGAGAATTTGCTTATATTCACCACAAGATGTAGAGCCTGGACATTGATTTTGCTATCATAATATTTCCAGAAGCCAAGAAATCAGACTTTGGAGTTTAATTTCTAGAGACCATTATACATAGGCACAACAATTTAAATGGGCTCTTTGGGGCTTGACACCCAATAAAAAAATGTTTGGGTGTAGCCCATAAGACTTGGTTCTAAAATTATAACAAGTTCCCAGGCTCATATTGGATGATTAATCTGTCCTCTGTAATGAATATCTAAACATTTCATACAAATATTCATGAATTCAGTCTTGAATTCAGGTTGTGGTAACAACTACATGGCTCTCTCACTAGAGAGATATATCTTCAAAATAAATGGGAAATTTAGCCTCTGCTATTACATTGCACAATAAAATATAATTTGTTAGGTAATTTCAAATAAACACACTGGATAACTGAGAAAGAACCAGATGAATGTCCTATAGGTTTAGGTATCCAGTGAGCAGAAATATTGAGTATAAACCCCCTAAAGCTATTATGGAAAAATAAATCCTGAAGATCCAATTTTGTACACTACCTAAAACACATACACAGAAGTTATTCACTGCTTTTGCATAACAAGTGAGCAAATATTTGAACATGCAATGTGCATGTTGAAATTCCTTCCTTTGACCCTTAAAATCAGAACCACATATCTACTCTGAGTAAACTTCAGGGTGCTTGGAGAAGGAAAATAGGACAGCAATGATAAGGCAAATGACCAGGTTTCAATTTGATATATCTGCCTCACTGAAATCCACTTCCATGACACTGCTTTAACAGAGAAATTGGTTTTCCTGTCTTTTTCCAGTTCCATAGAGCTACCAGAGGTTATCATGATGGCAGAAGGTTCTTCACTGCCTTTGACAATGAATTTCTCCTTGATGAATTGTGAAAAGTTGGGTTAGTCTCCATGAATCTGCTGTACTCGTTTTACACAAGCAAAAATAACTGTTGATACTCTAAATTAATAAAAAATAGTATCTTGGGGGTGAGCATGAAGCTTCTGCTCTGTTATAATCAATGACTTTTGGTCTAAATTTAGTAAGTCTAAAATTTTACCTTGCAATCTAAAATTACCATAGGAATTTCATTCTGGAATTGGATTTCCAAGGGTGCAAACGTGAACATCTGGCAGCCCATTTCAGCACCATAAAAGAATGAAGCCATGAGAAAATGTGGACTTGAATGTTTAACTAAACATATTTGGGCACACAGTTCTGCTGCTGGCTTACCACTGAAGGGTTTTTCTGCTTTATACAAAATTCTTGGGCCTGAATTCATGCCTATTTTTCTTATTTAGATTCTTCAGGAATCCTGTGACATGCTAATTTGCAAGATGAGCTATAGAAAAAGCTATTTTCAGAGATTATTACTGATGTTATTTGGGGCAAACTGAGTGACAGCTACTATTTCTTCCCTAAGCTGCTGTGAAATTTCATTCGTTCTTGACCAGTTGGCACCACTCAAAAGTGGGATCATCCAAAAAATTCACAGAATTATTTGTCGTATGGCTCTGGATGATCCTGCATGCTTAAAAATATAGCACACAGTAATAAAAGTTGCAATGAAATATGATATTAAAATTGCACTTAGTCAATTTAGGTGTCAATTTCTTGTTTGTTTGCGAGACAATTCTGTGGATGAACTAAACCAGCACGTCACCATGGTGTTTGTACATTCACTTTTCTTGTCATACAGTGAATAGTCATGTAGTGGAATTAGGATCATGAAATATGTCATAAGAAAAAAAATCCTGCAACTGTTGAGAATGGGATTGCAAGAATGAAACTTCAGGACATGACCAAAAATGGAGCAGATTAAGTTTATGTTCATTATACAAAAAGAGGCCTTTCAGTACATGCTGATATGATAATTGACTATAGGCCAGGCTCCTAGCCAATTCTGCTGCCCTGGCAATGGGACTGACAGCTTCTTGCAAAGGGATGTGACAAAAATGAGATATGTGCCAGCTTCACTCTGTGCTCCTGAGAGTGTCCGATGAGTCTTTATACCAGCCAATAATGCAAGTTCTGCACTCTCTGTGCACCCAGAGCTCTCATGTGAAATGCACAGCTTTGAGTGTGAAAGCAACTCTGTACTACATTTTAGGTATTGTTTTGAAAATCTTAAGCATATGTGTTTTTGTTATTTTTTAATTTTCATCTTTACCTGCATGCAAGATATATCTCCCCTCACCCTCCTCATCCCTCCAAGACAGAAAACAGAATTGGTGTACCTTTGGTCTAGTCAAGCCTGGATATTCTGGGAAAAATCAGCTTTCCTGTATTATCTTAGTCATTGAAGGTTGAAAATAGGACTTATAGTCATTGTAATTTTTAATCATAGAGTTCGCCCAGTACTGCCTAACTTCTTCATACTACTTGGGCTGTATTTATGTATGTATCTCTATTTCAGAAAGTGTTGCTGATAAGAAATATTTATACAACCGGTAATTTAAAAATGATTTTTATGACAATACTGACATTAACAATAACACTTAGATTGAGGGTTAATGGAATTTTTCATAGTTCTGTGAAAAAGACAACTTTCTGGGTAAAAAAAAAAAATTGTGAAATCCATGGTTAGTTTTGTTATCAAGTTCAAAAGATACATCAATAAGAATGTCAGTGCCTGAAGTCCTTTAGTCCCCTTCAGAGAATATATATTTAATTTTTAAAGTTTTCTAATAATAGTCCTTTTGCCTGTGACGGTTCTGGTGTAGTCATCTGGAAAACAGTGGTAGAAGCATGTGAAAGAAATGGGAATAGCATTGGATTAACCATCAGATTTTACTCTTGTAGAGACAAATAATCAATAATTGGCACTTTCATGAAGCTGGGCAGCTCAGGGACATGGACTACCTAAAAATCAAATTCTCCTCATAAAAATTGCATCAGGTTTGCAGTTTAAATCCCCAACAGCAGAAATGCAAAGTAGAAGCTAATATTCTACAAGGAATTTACCATGGACTCTTTCCTCTAGCATGTCTAAATACTGAAGAACTTACCATAAATTTTGCTTTTGCATGAAATATTTTGCTTTTGTATTTTGCTTGATTCATTAGGTGACATAATGTAGAGTTAGGTTTTTTTAGCTGGTTTGTTTGGTTTTGGTTTTAGTTTGTTTTTAAATTAAGAAATCTTTAAATTATCTGTCTGGTTTTGTTTCTCACATTTTCAAAGCGCAAAATACTTCCAGAAAAAGAACTTAGATCTGGAAAAAAAAAAAAGAATGAAACGCAGGCTATTCTGAACTGTAGGACCTCCTCAGGGAGTAACCAAATGATAGCATCAGTAATAATTGAAACTAGAAGCACATTTCCACCCCAGATGATCTCTAACTAATTTTCACATGGATTGAGTCAGACTTTGATTTCAGCACTTTCCAGAGTCTGTAAAGAGTGGCTTTTGCCTGCTTTCTAAGTCCTCATCATTTATCTCCCAGCACACCAAACACTCATTAGCAGAGACAGAAATAAACAGAAGGGCATGAATTCCCAGCACCTCAGTGGGCAGAGGGGTGATTGGACATTTTTTTTCAAGCAATAATTTGATTATTTAGAATTTTGTAAAAAAGTTTTAATAGATTTCAAAAATGCTGTGATGTGTTTAATATTCTAAGACTGGATATTAAACTGGAATAATAACAATATCTACTTATGTGCCTTAGAAAGTGGTGGTTACTGATACTATTTCCATAAAACCAGAAAAATTTATTTTGGCTTGAACTTAACTGTGCACACTACTGCATATTTTAGAAAGCTGTGTCTGCCTTTACTTTTTGGATATAAGTGATGTAGAGGACTCTGAAACTTATTCATACAAGACTAGGAGTGTTTTGAGACAGATACAGTCTAGAAGTTGGACAAAAGGTGGTACAGAACCATAGCAAAGTAATTTAACATACATACTAATTCTTTAACTACAGTTTAACTTTGTGCTTATAAAAGGTCTCTAACTGAAATTTGAATTACCAAAGTATTGTGTACTTGGACAGTTAAAGCATTGTGTATACAGCAGATGATATTTTTAATATTTTTCTGCTAATTGTTTTCAATATACATGTATCTTCAAACATGCATAGCTTACACTAGACAATGCAGCTGTGGGGAAAAAATATTTTTGAACAAAATAAAGGCTTCATATAAGATTTTTTTTGCAATTGCAGAAGTACCAGGCCATGTTTCATAGTTCTTTATTTGCTAGATGTATGCCTAGAGATATACATATGTCCTTCAACAAAGTCTACAGCTGCAAGGGTAATTGCTACACACATCACTTGACATTACTTCAGAACTCTTTGTAGAGTGTGAATTTCAGGAACATCACGTTTCACACACACACAAAAAAAAAATCCCTAGAGGGAAAATTCATCAGTTTAGAAATCTGCTATAATGGTATTTGTAAGTGAAGCTTAAATTAATAGCATGCAGTTGGGAGAATTAGCAATCCCTTCTTTACCTTCTTAGCTCTCTGTATGAGGTGTGGTGAGTTTAATTAATGAAGTATGTTCCACAGATACTCATTAGAAACATTCCTTCTGGTGATATATCATCAGTAGGATGCTAGATAAAATAAGAATTTAATGCCCTTCTTGTTCCTGCTAAGTTCACTTGTACCCCCTACATCTCTAGCATAGCATTTCTAGTAAGACATATATTCAAAATACCAGTGTTTACTGTTCCAGTGCAAATTCCTTTGCTTCATACTTATATCTTCACGATGAACAAGCTGTGGACAAACTGGAAAAATATTTAGCATTGCTCTTCAACACCACAAATATTAGGTGTGAAAAACGAGGTTCACCTGTTTGGAAAAATTTAGAAGTTTAATAAAAAAATTAAGAAAATAGACAATTAGGAGAGATAAAAGCAAAATACATTTTCTTGGCCGAGGGTGCCTGGCACAGAACCAGCCAGAACACGTTTTAACAAAAGTTTTCTCTTTAAAAACATCTGCTTGGTGCATATTTAAATTTCACATGCATGATCCAAACATTCTTTTGGAGTAAGAATCTCTTTGTTTAGTCCCAACTTCCCCCCCCCCCCACCCCCACTCCATCTAGCAGACCTGTCTTCGGGTGTCTCTATTCCATCTGATAACACAGGTCCATAAATTCTTCTCTTGGGGTTCTGGACATTTTCACTCGGACAAGATACTGATAACAGAAGTTTAATTGCTTCTCTAGTGTTCTCACACTAAAATACTCATCACATTTCTAAATTCTGTTAATAAAGAAAATACAGTACAATCTTCTTACATTCTACATACAGTATTCATTTTAATATTTGCGAAAAGCCAACTATATACTATGCATTTATAACATAGGCATCACCAGACACAGGTGTTTAAAGCTCAGGTTATTTTGTTCAGTGGTAGTAAGTACAACTAGTCTGTTACGTATACTTAAATACTTTAGCTTGCCTGGCCTCCAGAGTTTTCTCCCCTTTAGGGAAAAGGGAGGTGTTGTTCCAGCTTAGAAACAGATTGCTATAGCACCCAGAAGCCAGATGCACACAATTGCTATAGGGCTTTTCCGAACTAGATGGGCATTGATTGCAGTGTTGGTGATCCAAAGAAGATAGCTTGTAAGGCAAATAGTATGAAGGGTTACTCCTTGGGAGTGGATAATGTACCGCTAGGAATTTGAATTGGGGAAGTGGGATTCACCAGTTGGGCTGAGGCAACTGATAGCTCTTGTTAAGTCCACCAGTTGCACAACTCTGCTAGACAGTCACTGCACTGGACTCAGTCACACAGTGGGATTGTAAACATTAGTCTAGGGCTGTGTGTGATGATTTCTCAGTAGGCATAAAAAAAACTTAATCGTGATTCTGTAATAATTTTAAATCAGAATTGTTCTTTTAAGTCAAAATTAGCCTACCCATTATAACGGTAGAAAACATAAAATATAATTCTGGGGATATTTTTTAAATGCTTAGATCAACTATGAGTGACCTGACTGGGAAGTTGTGTTCTTCAGGCATATTTGTACCATGCATGCAGTACCGAGCATCCAGCAGCGATATCTGATTTCAGGGCTGCAACAGTGTCAACATTGCTTACAGTATCTGCAAGCTTCTCTTTATTTTTATTTATTTTAAAACTTTGACTACCAAGCTCTGCTGACAGCAAAAGTCCTGTCAAAGTGATGAAAGTGTGAGCAAAATAATAAAATTACTACATTACTACATACTTTTTAAAAAAAAATTTCTTGCTTTGTCGGCATGCTGTAACAGTAGAGAACTTTTCATAAAATGTCCACTTAGTCCTTCAGATGTTTGAGTTCTTTTTGGTTTTAACTTCTTTTCAAGAAATAAGTCTCTGATTCTTGAGCATTTTTGGAAATCCCATTATGCTACTAGTACTTACTTTATGCTATTGTGACACACGGAGGAGATTTAGGTGAGGTATTTCACACAGCACTGGACCAGGGGGAACTCTGTGAGATAATTATATAGGCCTCAGAAACAGAAGCAGCAACCAGTCTTTTTTGCTGAAAGACCATTAGGGATTTTGAAGATGACCTAAAACTTCTGATGAACTTGAACTCCAACCCTCATGCATTTTGAGCCAGGATAATACACTGATTTCATGTATTAAACCTAGTGTAGTCTGTTTCCTCTCATCCCTTAATCCTTTACCTGTAATGTGACAAATTGTCATGCTCCTATTGCACTAATTCAACAACAATCAGGAATCAGATTCCTAAATTAATAATGAATATAAAACACATTAGAGAGTTCCTCTTTGTTATATGACATTTTTATAAAGTGATTACAGGAAGAATATCCTGAGAAACCTGTAATGGATATGCCTATTAAAGCACTAAAATAATTTTATAAGTGATAAAATAACATTTGAAGCTGGTGTATGTCTTAGTTGACTTGCACATTATAAGACTCTGACTCATGGCCACTGAAACTCACGAAGGATTTCTAAATATATGCCATAATGATCAAAACAGAAGATCCACTACAGATCATAAGAGACCTTCTGGAAAGCAGAAGGAACTTTTCTGGTTTTTTCTCTTTTTTTTCTATTTTTTTTTTTTTTTTCCCCGTGACACAAACAGTATGCCTCATTTTATCATGGGGAAGTTTCTCAAAGCAAGAATGTCTTTCAAAATAAATACTTGAGGAGTACTCTGGCTACGTGTCACGCAGACCTGTAAGTCACAAATACTTCGAGGTGCCGGTCTCTCCGCCGCCTTCGGTCGCTGCCAAGCGCTGACGGGTCTGGACTCCGTCATGGCCATGGCCCCGGCCCCGGCCCCGGCCCCGGCCCCGGCCCCGGCCCCGGCCCGCTGAGCGCAGCTGCGGCACCAGCTGAAGGGACGCTCCCTGCCCTGCTCCAGTCACTTCCCGGGAGCTCCGAGGGGCGGTAGCACGCGGGGGCAGGGCCGGGGCGCGGGCGGGGCAGTTCGGCCCGGCCCGGCACGGGGGTAGTCCCGCCGTGCCCCGCCAGCCCCGGGAGCCGCTGCCGTTCCGTCCTGTACCGTCCGAGGGCGTTTTGGAGCCTTGGAGAGGCCAGTGCGGCCCCTCTCCCTTGAAGGCCGGGGAACATGGGTTTCCTGGGCAAGCTGGCGGCGCTGCCAAAACTTAGTGGTGCGGCGGCGGGCCGGGGCGGCGGTGCCTGGCGGCGGCCGGGCCGGCCCTGTGCGGGCGTCTCGCTCCCGGCCCGGCCCGCCGCTGCCCCCCGCCCGCCGCCCGGCGGCCGCGCCGCCTCCTCCCGGGCGCTGGGCAAGTACGAGGAAGTTTTTCGGTCGTGCCTGGCGGAGCCCGAGAAGGTCTGGGGAAAAGTCGCCGAGCAGATCCAGTGGTACAAGCCCTGGGTCCGGACCCTGGAGAGGGGCAGCCTGGGGAGCGCCTCCTGGTGAGTGCCGCAGTGCCCCCGGTGCGGTGCGGAGGTCGGGGTGCGGCCGGGCGGCTCAGCTCGGCTCCCGCGGGGAGGGAGGGCTGCCTGCCCAGGAGGCTGCGGGTGTGCTGGGTTGGGGGTCATGTGCTCACCACAGAGCTACCCCAGCATCTTTCTGGGATGCTCGCTGTGCCGTCGCTGTTGGAGGAGACGGCTACGGAGCTTGAAGGAGCTAAATGATTACACTTTAAAGTTAATGATTAAAAGCAGCATGGATGAGCACGTTGGGGTGGGGGCGTGTTATCGTGCACTCTGGCAGGTGAGACATGTGCGTGTGTGAATGAGTCCATGTGTGGCTGTATGATGTGGATGAGTGCGTCTGATGCTCCCCAGCCAACCCCTTTTGGGTCTGAATTGGCAACGGGCTGCCGTGAACATGGGAAACCCGGCTTCAGATGCCAGAGGAGGCAGGCATACGAAAACACAAGTGTATAAAAACTCTAGCTTTCGGGATTGTTTAACCTCAGATACTGTCTAAGTAGGTCATAAATTACAGGTTGTGGTTAAATTAATATTTGGCAAAGGCCTTGACATTGTAATATATATCTTCATCAGTGAATGGCAAACTACTCTAAGACAATATATGGTATCTTTCATATAAATTGCTGGATAGGTTTTTCAATACTTTCTCAAAGGGAGTGTCCTGTTAAAATTCCACTTTTGCCTCTTTTTCAGCAAGTTTACATCATGCTCTTTGATCTTTTCTCAAGAAGAAGCTGATGCAGAATATAAAAGGCAATGTAGGATAAGGGTCATCTGTGTTTGGTACATCAATGTTCTTTGCCCCTTTTGTATTTTTCTGGTTTATTTTTGATTAAAAATGCTAGTAATTCTAAAATTACAACTAAAAATATTAATAATTCTCAAATCTGTGCAAATTAAAAGATACAGAACCAATGGAGTGGAGCTGGGTTTCTCATTGGTGTCTGATATCATTGCTTGATGCCTCTAGTATGAAAATTTATATGTCTTAAGCTAAATTATAAGTAACACCCAGCCATGATGGGCTGTGTAACAGTGGATAGATAGGGTCCTTGAGACTTTGATCTCAAGGTTGTGGCACTATTCAGAGTAGGGTCCTTGAGACTTTGGTCTCGAGGTCGTTGCACTATTCAGAAAGTCCAGGTAGTATTGCCTGCATAGTTAGAGTCTAGACAAGAGTGTAGAGAACGAGTCCTGTGAGGAGCAGCTAAGGGAGCTGGAGTTCTTCAGCCTGGAGAAAAGGAAGCTCAGGGGAGACCTTATTGCTCTCTATAACTACATAAAAGGAGGTTGTAGCCAGGTGGGGGTCAGCCTCTTCTCCCAAGTAACAAGTGATAGGACCTTAAGAGGGAATGGCCTCAAGTTGCACCAGGGGAGGTTTAGATATTAGAAATATTGGATATTAGGAATATTGCATATTAGGAAAAACTTCCTTACTGGAAAGGTTGATAAGCATTAGAACAGGTTGCCCTGGGAAGTGAAGGAATTGCCAAACCTGGAGGTATTTAAAACAAGTGTAGATGTGGCACTTACAGACAAGGTGTTGTGGTGGACTTGGCAGTGCTGTGTCTAATGGTTGGACTTGATGATCTTAAGGTCTTTTGCAACCAAATTGGTTCTGTGATCCTGTGATAAAAGACCAGTAAAGCTCATTGACTGTGGCATTCCAAACAATATAATGAAATCAGTACAATGGTTACTTTTGAAGAACTAAGTAATGAGAATATTACACATGCAAATAAACATAGTTTTGCTATCAAATTCTGCCAAATAAATGTAGTTTGATTTGCTGAGAGGATAAGCTTGCTTGTTTAAAGTAACAGGGTTAGGCATTTTTGAAGCATTACTTCTCAGGTGGGAATTATATCGCCTTATGAGAGGGAAAAATGGACGTTTCATGATCTGAAGTCAGACTTGTCTTCCAAGCTCTTTTCTAGCCTCACTTTTTAACTTGCATCTTTCCACCTCTGTGGATGCAGAAACTGAAATCATCTTGTTAATGTGGGCAAATACCTAAAGGGATGTTGTTCACAAGACAAAACCAGACTCTCTTCAGTGATGTCTAGTGACAGGACCAGAAGCAGTGGGCACAAACTAAAGCACAAGATATTCCCTTTAAGCATCAGGAAACACTTTTTTAATGTGAGGATGACTGAGCACTGGCAGAGAGCTGGTTGTGGGATCTCCGTCCTTGGAGATATTAAAGTGCCATCTGGACATGGTCCTGGACTACTAACTCCAGGTTGACCTTCTAGAAGCCTAGAAGATAGGGGGGATAATGTGTATGTCTCAAACACCCATAGCCAGATAGCTGTGGAGTCAGCCAAGGACGGTTGGTAATAATAACACAGAGAAAGAACAGGCTGTGGCTGGAGAAGAGGGCCATACAGAGGTAGGGTAGCACTTCTCTGGGATAAATGTTCTTTTTCTAGCCCCTGGAGATAAGCACCACATGGTACAGAGCAGGAAGAAGGTTGAGAAGTGGGCATGAACTGTAGGGGGATCAGGACAACTGAAGACTGCCAAAGCCCTCTGACCCATTTTCAGAAAGGTCTATATTGCATAGAAAGCAAGAAACTTATATATAAAATGTTACCCCCACAAAGCTCAGGTGCCTGTGTGCCTCAGGTCTCTGAACAGACCATCAACTGGATCAACACTGGAGCCAGGACTGGTGATCTCTTTTTCTTTCTTTCTTGTATTCTTTCTTTCTCCCCCTCTTTATTTCATCTCTCTCTTTTACCTTGCCCACACCTTTATCCAAAACCACTGCCATGTGCTTATACTAGGGTATCAGGGACTAACTTATACAGATTTCCATACAAAGTGTGCAAAATTTACTTATAAAACTTTAAGTTTTTGCAGACCCACTGACTTTTGTCATTCTTTTTGACCATGAGCATTTATGAATCTTAGATTCTGCCTTCCCCTTAAGAGTGGGATGCCACAGACCTGCCTGAGCAGGTGCCCTCCAGAGATCCCTTCCATCTTCAAGCCAGTCTGTGATTCTGTGGCATTATACAGAGATGCAAGTCTGAAGACTCAACATCAGGCTGTAATTGTTCACATGCCTGTTGCTTTGTGGATAATAAAACTTGAGGCAATTCAAAATTGTGTAAGCAAATGTCTTAATGTGCAACATGCAGTTTCTTTTATATTTTTAAGTTCATTTTAACTGATAATAGGCTGTATATGATAGAGTGTTGTACTTTAATGCCTCTGAAGTCCCAGATGGTTAGCAGCAGTCAGTGTGCTCAGCAGGGTGACAGATGGACAAGTTCTGTGAATATAATAGAGAACATAGAAGAGGGTTTTTCAGGGGACAGGCTGAAGAGAAAACAGACAATGGAACTCAACTGAGCAAGAGGCCAGGTTTCCAAGCAAAAACATAGCTAGCTGGCTTAACAGGGTAAAGATGGACTTCTGGACAGAGGTTCTCCTTAAACCTTGGAAGCTGTTTATGGAGATCTGAAAAATAGTATGAGGAAGTTCAAATATGTGCTAATTGAGTTAGGATTTGTTTCCTCTTGGAGATATTTTATTAGATGAATTGGAAACAGCAATCTTTTTTCAAAAAGAAACAGCTGCTTTTCATATATTTTCCAGTGCAATCTACTTCAATTGAAGAAGTTGAAGGAGGCCAATTACTGTATTTAAAATGTAGGCATAAGGCAGTTCTTCCTCTCTAAATACGGTAAGAGCATGAAAGAAACTTGCAACGTGCCCCAGTGTGTTTTCTTCACTCTGTGCTGTTGGAAATACCAATATTGTCAGTGGAATGCAAAATGATTTCCAGAAAATAAGTGATCAGTGTCACCATCCACTGACTTTTTTTTTTGAAGCAGTAATCCCAGGTACTGTTCTAAACCGCATCAGTGGCTGGTACAGCACAATACATCTGTTTTTGCCTGCATGAAAAATAATAAGAGCTACGAAGAATGGTTGGTCAAGAATAGGATGAAGGAATTGAAATGGTTTGATATAAAAGCCAAAAGGGAGACCTAGGTTTTAAACCGCATAGAATTTGGCAAAGAAGTAGAAGGAAAAACTTCCTTGAGTTGGCTTTGAACAGGTCAAAACTGTCTTCAGTTGCAACATGGGAAACACAGTCTTTAGATGTTTGAGAGAAAAATCTTTTTAATGCTGAAGTTAGTGAAACACTTGAACAGATTATTTTGGAATCTTGTGGAATGCCAGTGAAAAGGGTTAAAACAAGTATTTATCTAGGAATGTGGAAACAGTTTTCTCTAACATGTGCAGGCAGAGGGCAGTTTTGCAACATATATTTTTCCTCTGATGCTAAGACATAAGTGCAATATATAATCCCCTTTGAATTTTGGAAATGTTCCCCAGACTGCTATTCAAATGTTGCTTACACTTTTAAAACTGTGACAGGGTCAATTTACATAATACTATCTCAAATTACCTAATATTGTCTAACGTTTTCTTCAGCTTCTACTCTGATTTCATGTAAAAAATTACATCTCTACTTTTCTGATCCTATGAAAACCTCTTTCCTTCTCAACAGGGTAACAAAGCTCTCATCACACCTTCCAGATTGTTTTTGATTAAACCTACAGTTTTATCTCTTTCACACACTCGTAGACTTTTGTACAGAATGGTTTGTGACTTTCATGGTCCCCCACTTTCTCCTTATTGATAGCATTGTAAAGGAGTTGCAGTAAGATAACTGCATCCTAAACATCTAATTTCATAATTGCCGTTTTTGGATAATAAAGACTGTCCCATAGCATCTGTGTGTATGGATATAAGAGTAATATATAAAATATCCTGATTTGGAGCAGTCCTTTATTAAACAGGAGAAGAAGGAAATACTTCTTTTTAAACTAGTAGTGAGTTACTGTAGGCCATTGTTTATTTCTAGTTGTATTATAATAATATGTTACCACTGTACAGTTGTCCCCACAGAACCTTTAGGAAACACTCAACTGTGTATTTTTTTATATATTGCTATTTTTGCTGCACAGAGATACATGTAGATAGAAAAAGGGCATCATTTAGTGTGACCTTTAACTTTTAGGTACTGCGTCATCTTCCAGTGAATAGAATTGTCTTTGTATCTGGTACCTTCTGTATTTTTGTACTTTAAGGATTATGCTGCACATGAATTTTCTTTTTCTGTGTAAAATTACTATAAAAGTGAAACCTAGGTTTGTTAAATGTTTTTTTCTTTAATTGGAAGATAAGGATTTTCTGTAAATGTCTAGCTATTGAAGTGGCTATGACTCATATCTCTCTACAGAAAATTTTGAGTCACTGATGTAAAACAATATTGTCAAATGCATTATAATCATATGATCTTTTAATTGGGATCTCTTTCATTTAGCTACAGATGCTTGTATGTTTAGCTGTTATTGCCAAGAGATGATTAAGACTATTTTGAGTCCTGAACCTGTTCTCCTTGAAAAGGATATGTGTGTGTGCCAGTACAAAGTAGGATAATAGCATGTTTTCATAATGTCAAGTTATTTTATGTGAATTTATGCTTTTTCTGTGATACCATACATATAAAAATCAGAGTGATTAATGCAAAGTAAGTTAAACCAAAACCAGGGTTAGCAGAGTCTTAGTTGTCAGTTAAGATACAGCACTTTAACTTCTCTATTTTCACTAATAGTCATATTTAGCTTGTTGAGTCAATAATGAGATTACAGAATAAAAAAGAACTTCCTAAAGTGAGTATAATGTTTCTAGAGCTATGTTTTAATGCTCTCATTTCTTAAAAGAAAACCACAAAATGCCAAAAAAAAAAAACTGTCTTAGTTTGCAAGGCCAGCTATTACATATTTCAAACTTCTTTTTTAGGTTTGTAGGTGGAGAGCTGAATATCTGTTACAACGCTGTAGATCGTCATGTTGAGAATGGATGGGGAGACCAAATTGCCATTATTTATGACAGTCCTGTAACAAATACCAAAGAGAAAATAACATATAAGGAGCTTTTGGAACAGGTATGTTTCAGAATATTAATGCCCCTTGTTAATGAGAAGGGGCAATAAATATTGCACAGTAGGTGGATACCAGAGAGGTGGAAATGATCTGCATCACTAGTTTACTCCTTTTGCTGTGCTCAGTATTTATAAGCTTTCCTACCTTTGCCAAATTATACTGCATCCACTAGGTTTTGAAATTCCTCTATTTCCTCTTTTTCTTCTACAGTTTATAGGTTTTTTCCTTGGTTGTTTAAATTTTTAGCTTGTTTGTATTTGATTTCATTTTCTTTTCCCCCAACAAATCTTAATTAAAAGATTAAGCATAGTATTAGTTAAGTCTCTTGACAGTTGCTGTGATAGCAAAAGTACAGTTCCATAGAAACGAAATGTGTACCTTGGCTGTTGCTGCACATAATTGAGTGTAAGCCTAAATGAAATTTAACTGGGGGAACTTGGAAAGGAAGCTATGTGACCTGCCTCTATTTTAGGCTGTCATGACAATGCTGGTGGCCCTTCTGTCTGGAAGGTCTGTGGATTTCTACTTCCCTGTTGGTTGAGGTAGCTTACTCCTGATGAGATTTTAAATATCCAGTTCTGCATCAGCCCCTTCAGATTTACTCTGTGCCTCACCATGGGTTGTTGCCACCATGGGTGTTTGCAGCCTGCCCCATTGAAGGTTCTTGGCTCTCGGGGCTGTCTGCTGCAGGTTTGCCCTCATGCTAGTACTCGTTTAGCTGCCTTTTTTCTTCCAGTTACATATAGCAGTTGAACTTAACACTGAATACAAAGAAATGTTGGAGTTAGACTCATATTCTTCCTTAATGTGTTTCAGTGTGCAAGATGGATTACTTTGAATGAAGCGCACTCACTGTATTTAAGATATGGGAGTAGTGTCTGGAGTAATGTGAACCTGTGGTTTAAAATGTGAAGTGAGGTTCAGAATACAGAGTAATTCAGTTTTTGAGGGGTTTATTCCAGTGTTGCAAGAAAAGAGAAGTTATACAGCTACAAAGAAATGATAAACCTGTTTTGCATTCTACCTTTTAAGGAAAATATAGAAAACATGTACTCCTTACCAGCTTTCTATTTATTTACCAAGTCTAAAAAACAACATGCCGTATGATATGCTGGAGCTGGAACAACTAGCTTCAGTGTTTTAAGAAGTCAGAAGACTTTGAAAGGCTGCAGCTCCTTACCTAATTTTACTTACATTAATATATAATAAGTATAATTACAATTTTATATATACAATTTTTGTATCATTTGCCTTTAATAATTATGACATATATACAATATATATGCACATATATATATATGAAATCGATCTATATATATGTTGCATATAATACTTCATTTATTTTAATGCAGAAATACAACATTTTAATGTAAATTATCTTAAGTGAACTTGCTTGGTAGAAATTTCCTCTGAAAAGAACTTGAGAAGTAGCCTTCTTTAGCTTTATATTAAGTCTCGTAAATTTTTGTCTCTGTAAGTGTATTAATTGTCTTAAGACATGGCGAATTTGTGCAAAGTGAGACAATTTTTCTAGTTGATGTACACATCCTTTCATCTACATTTCTTGTTACAGAGCATTGCCAAATCAAGTGGAAGAGCTGGTTTAAGTTTTCTGGGGTATATAGCAGTACTCACTCAGAAGTTCATTATAATCTTGCTGGAGGCTGAGTCCTATTCTCTAAAGTTTGCTCTTAATCAAAAGCAAATAAATGTGAAAGGCAATATTTGATATTAATAGCTTGTCTGTTGAAGCTTTCTGGTCCCCTCTTGAACAAGAAGTTTAATTTGATTTATCTGCTAGCTACTGGACTCCTGAAAACAAAAGTAACAAAGAGATCTGCTGAAAATGGGAATGACATAGGCTGTTGTATTTTTTTCATGGATCTTGTAGATCTAGGAGAGTTCAGCTTGCATTGAAGGATTTTATGCTTGTGTGTTGCAGTCACTGTTCAACCCAGGAAGGTTTGGAATTCCTCTTTTGTGCATTTTGAATGGGATTTCTGGTTTTGTATCTTTTAAGATGAATTTTTTTGGAACAAAACTGCTTTTGGTAACTGCTAGGAGTTTACTTCAGAACTGAATGACTTAGAAACCTTAGCTGCTAATACAGCTGTAGTATTTGGTCTCTGGGTAAAAGTAAGACCATGCTCACTGGGTCCATGCATTTGATAGAAGTGTAATTTATGCCCTGGTCTTCCAAGCTGCAAGCGTACTTGAGTTTCTTATTGTATCACTTGGTCTTGAGTGATTTTATTGCTGAAATATGTTAAAATGAGTGAGCAGTCTTAAACTTGAAGAAAAGTGGAGAAATGGCATGTTAATTTTTGAGTGATAAAGTGCACTACACTGTATTGATGTTAATCATAAATGACAACATATTGTAACAAAGTGGAAGATTTCATGGCTTTTAACGGTTTAATGAAATGTCAGTACTTACTTTTCCATCCTCCTCTATTTTTTAGAAAGAGTGATTGCTTTGATGTTTCAGGGCTACCACATCAATCTGAGGGACTATGTAAACCTGCTTTACAAGGTTCCCCTGTCTTCCATATAGTTGCAGATAGAGACAGTGTTTTATTGTGTAGTCCAAAAGTTCCCTGTCGGTCAGAAGGATGGAGGAAGGGGCACAAGGAAAATCATAGATATCCGTGTGTTTTATTGGATTGTTGTCTTCACTGACATTACAGTCTGTAGGGTGGGGAAATTAGGTGCAGACAAATAATTACTGGGTTTACACAGGTGACATGTAGTTCCTGTCTGCTGCACACATGTTCTGCTTTAAATACAATGTAACTATGATAGATTTCACTAAAAATTATGTAAGTACATGCAGATCTCTTTGCTGTCTCCCTTCTGCACCCAGGAACCAGTTATGTACCTTGTTTACAGGCACTAGGAGTCTTCTATTACAAAATTGCTAATTATGATCATTAAATAATGTCTTTTTCCTTTAGCGGGCAAACATTGCCTTTTTCATAATTATTAATGAAATAATGATAATGAATAATAATAATAATAATAATACTTGTCCAGTATGTTTAACTATTTATTAACTATTTATGTGCCCACTATCCACATTTACAGTGACTATAAAAGTACTCATTGTTATTTTCATTACCTCTGACCTTTTTGTCAACACTCTGCTTGAGAGTCACAAGTAGGGAAGATAGCAATTAGCTTTCTTGTTTCTTTGAGACAAGGTGATGTTAGCTCTGTGTTTGCAGAGTTTAATGTTTTCACACTAGGAAGTATACGAAAGTAATTTACCTTTGGAAGTAGAGTTGTTATCTTTATTTACTATTACTTTCACTAATTACACCTAGAAATGACTTTAAATGCTGGTGGTATGGCAGTAAATGCTAGCTTTGTACATGTCCAGTTTTTGTTTTTTGTTGAGTTTTGATAGTGTATATCAGTTTTATATGATCTTGCTGGGTATTAATACGTCTAGTATTAAAAATATTTTCTCTTGAAAATCAAGAATATTTAAGATAAGGGTGATAAAGTGATTTGTTCCATACAAATCATATAGATACCTTAGTTTGTGTGAGTTTTCAGCTTGGTGTGGTGATGACTTTGCCTTACAAACCTGTTCTTTCTTGTAGTTGAAAATAACAGCACAGCTTTATGCAATGCTTACAGAAAATGGGACTTATGCAATATCTTCTGTTGCAAGAGTGCCTGCTTGGGGCTTCTGTGTTTCCATTTTCTTAAATCCTCAGGGAGAATGTAGAAATGTGGTGTTTGATTGTGGATGAGCTGTGAATTTAATGCGAAGACAGAGCAGATACTCCTGGAGCTTCTGTATGTTACTGCCTTAGGTTACTGAAAGTTTGAATGCGTATTTCCACTGAAGAGAGAAACAGTGAGGTGAGAAGTTGATATATAAAACAATATGAGAGCAGAGGTGCAGGAAATAATGTCATTAGGCAGAGAGGTAAAACAGTAGAAAAGAGCAGTTAAAACCAGTAGTGGGCCTTTGATTTGCACAGTGATCCATGATGCTTCTTCACTTGGCTAAATACATCACCATAGCTGATTTAGTATTGGTTATTTTTGCATGTCCTTACTGCATACAAAGCAGTTGATGTCCTTTCCAATATAGTTATGAGGATTCTAGGATTGAATGTAGTTACTCTTTAAAAAGAGAAAACTCAGAATTTTAAATAATATAAATAAAAGTGTTTCTTTCAGAAGATGCCACATTGCCATGCCACAACAAGCAGGTTAGGACAATTTCACAGTGCTAGTCACAGGTGCCCATGCTCACTATAATCCAGCTTACTATGTGGTAAACACTAATGAAATATTCAGTACTACTTTTGTGACCAAATATTGTGTACTGTCAAAGTAATAAATATTTTCTCATGGTGTTACAGAGGCATTGCTGCTGATCAGTCTATTGCATTTCTTGAGTTCTAGTCCCTTGCTGCTGTACATAGTCTCTCTTAGGTATCTGCATAGAAAAAATGAAAATCTGACAATGAGAGCAAAAACTAATTTTAAATCTAGATATTTATCTGAATTTGTGTTTACCTTTGGTCCAGGGTATAAGGTCTCTTGTCTCAGATTCTGAGAAGTTTATGACACTGCAGTAAAGAACATACTACTACATACTGATTTGTGTTTCAAAGTTAGCTAGTTAGGACAGAACTTTTATTATGAAATGACCTGTTTACATTCATTCTTAAGAGCTAAAATTGAGAAATATAAACTGTTACCTGAATAAAAGAATGACTGATAAACTAATTTAGAAATTTGCTAGACATTGCTAATGATTTTTTTTTTTTGCTGTACTGACTACAATAATTAGTCTCCTTCCATTTTTATTTTACAAAAGAAAAATATATTAGTGGGTTTTTTGAAAAAAGGAAATTGTCTTATATTTATTGAACCTTGATTACATTACATCAATTTTCTTTATCATACTGGTTTGTCTCTTTGATGCTGTGCATCTGTTGATTGTATGGAACTTGGTTTTTTATGGGGCAACAACAGATCTGGAGAAACTCTAAATATGAATGTTTTGTCAGTACAGGTCTCCAAGTTAGCTGATGTCATGATCAAACATGGTGTGAAGAAAGGAGATCGTGTGGTCATCTACATGCCCATGATTCCACAGACAGTGTACTGTATGCTGGCTTGTGCAAGAATAGGAGCCATCCATAGCCTGATTTTTGGTGGATTTGCATCTAAAGAACTTTCAGTTCGCATTGATCATGCAAAGGTAATAACTTGTTTGGAGCAACAAACACCACTGCATTAGTTACTCCTATCAGTCAATGTCAAAAACCTGTTGTTTGGATTTTTTTCCCCAGACAGGATAACATTTCTGTGTGGCACACAATCTCAATTTGTTTGTAATACCTTTTGTTGCAACATGAACAAAGTACTATGTCTGTGCTGAGGCTGATACTTGTATAGCAGACACCAAGTGGGCAATTTTGACCCCTTCTACAAAAGCAGGGGTTTAACACACTGTTGGCTGTATAGAGTGTGCTTTCTTCTCATGTTTGTCAATCTTTTTCTACAAAGCATCTCCTTAATATTGGCTTTTGGTTCAGCATTTTCATCAAGTGTATGAGGAAAATTCTGCCAATCCTAAGTGATTTCATTGGCTTATCTGATGTTTAGACATATAAGGTAGTCTATTTTGTCAGCAGTGTTGTGATTTAGGAATGGTAGTCCCCAATTCATTGTTCTCACTGAAACACTTCCATATGTTGTTGCTTGCTCACTCCCCCTTCTCCCTCCTCCTCCCTGTGGTGGGGATGGAGAGGAGAATTGGAGGCCTAGAAGGTAAAGATCAGATTGAGGTAAGAAGAGTGTGCTAGAAACAGCGATGAAATAAATGAACAGTAACAGCAACAACATTCATAGAGTGTACAAGAGAGGTGAGCGATCCATACCATGCAGAACCTGCACTACCCCACCACACCGTCCAGAAAGGACCCATCTCGCTTCCCACCTTGTGTATGGCTTGAGGTGGTATAGAATCACCTCTGGGTCCTGGCCATGCCCCTCCTGGCTATTACAAAAAATAACCCTGTCCTGGCTGGAACTAGAACAAGCTATAGTTCTGCTTCATTTAATATCTACACAACTTCTTCTGTGGAAGCTGTTGCCCTAAATAAGTGACTGTGCAAATTACATGATAAATAGAGGTGGATGCTTTAAAGGCTTCTGTGTTTGGCATAAGTTGAGCTTGTTTATAAAGCATTATGATGTCTATGTTACTGAAACGAAAATAGTACTTGAGTATTCTTAGTACCTTATATAGGCATATTAGTAGCTTGCGTATGCATTAGTTTCAAAACAGCTAACAATGGAATGGCCTATTCTTGTCTTCTACTAGTGAACAAGGTAAAGTCTTTGTCACCTTGATCAGTCACCTGAAGCATTCAGGCTCTCTGTGGTAGCTGTCTTACCAGTGAATCATGTTGCTTAGACGTATAAACCAAAACAGGATTTTGTGTAGGGTTCAGGTGTCCAGGATTTGTGGAATTTTCACTTAGATTTCTGTGTGCAGAAGTGCTTTTCAGATGATTTAAGTTTCAGTTTTATAAATATCTGTAAGTGTAGAGAGTTGAATGCATTTCCCCTCCTCTTCTTGATGCTTTAACAAAGATGTTAAAATGGCCAAAATGATTTGTTGGAATGATGAAAAAAGGCTAACAACAGCTCTCTAGTTTTCCCTGTCTTTCTTCCCACTTCCCAATTTTTTAACAAGCTATAATTATGTAAAAATAATGTAGAAGAAAAAAATATAAGCTTTAAAAATGAAGGTTGCTACAATACAAATAAGTCTAGCATGTTTACTTTTAGAATATTTTGCAATTATTAACTAATTAATCCCAGTGATTTTTCCCCAGGGGAAAAAGGAGAGAGAGCACAATAATCATAATCCTTGCTTCATGCATTAAAATGAAAAGAGAGGAAGTTTTCTACCCAAGGTCACATTGCAACTCCTTTGAAGGGTTAACTATGTATTAGCTGCAAACCATAGACTAAGTCCTAATTTACATTGCCTTTTGGTTTCTTTAAAAGGCAGTGTTATGGATGATTTTTGGTCCATCTGATGTATAATGAAAATGTGAGTAAGGAGAGGCACATCCTCCATCTAAATTTCAAAACATGCTCCAATTTTCAGTGTAGTAAAGCTTTCATGATAAGTGAATTGCACACTCCTGAGGCTATCTGTGAATACCTGTGATAGATAGTAAAAATGCTGAATAAATAAAGCAGTTGCACAATAACCTGACCTTTTTATTAGGCTTCTATGTGAATTGGTTTAGATGCAGTACAGCACCTGATGTTGGTAAAATTAATTAGAAAGTGTTACAGATATGCAGTGGAAAGCTGGCTGTAAGATGTTCTTGTGGAGGAAAGATCGAACTTCATACTCTGTTGGAAAGTCTGACTGAAAGAAATACAAGCACTTTCTAGTGAGTATGAAGAAGTACACTTGGCCAGCTTACCTTAATTTATCTTGAGTTTTAAATAGGTCTGGGAATGCTGCAAAGTCCTGCAGCTGGTAATTTCTGCTTGTGTCAGGTGTTGGCAGTTATAGGCGTTCTGCAGTGAATTGTGATGAACTGGTACAGAACATGAGAACAGGATTTTTTGTCATCTTTCCTTTCATTGAGTCTGGGAATATATAATGTGTAATATCAAAACAATAGGTAGGTTCATACAAGCATGGAACAGTTGGAAGGGACCTTTAAAGGTCATTTAGTCTGACTTCCCTGCAATGAACATGGCATCTTCTGTTAGATCAGGTTGCTCAGAGCCCTGTCAAATGTGACTTTGAATGTTCCCAGGGGTGGAGCATGTATCACCTCTCTCCTGAGAAAGCTGTGCCAGTATTTCATCACCCTCATTGCAAAAAAGTTCTTCCTTATATCTAGTTTAAATATACCCTCTTATAGTTTAATACTGTTACCCCTTTGTCCTATTGCAGCAAGCATTGCTCATGTCCAGCTTTTCATCCACCAGTATCCCCAGATCCTTCTTGGCAGAGCTACTCTCAATCCCTTCATTCCCCAGAGTGCATTGATTTTTGGGGGGCTTGGCCTGGCACAGGTGCAGGACTTTGGACTTGGCCCTGTTCAAGCTCATTAATTTGTCAGGGGCCTCCTCCTTGAGCTTGTCCCTGTCCCTCTGGATGGCAACCCCTCCTTCAGGAGTGTCAGCTGCGTCACTTGAGGAGTATTAGAGAGTATAGAATTTGTAGGAGGAGTCTTTACAACAGAATAAAAATGTTGGTCTTGTACCAACATCTTGTACTATTGGACCTTGCTTTATCTCATTTCTACTTCATAATGTTTTTTTCTATAGCTCACTATCTCTGTCATTTCTTCTCCAGCAGACCCTTGAACTCTCCCTGGTTTTTCTTCAACCTTGTTATATTTTTATCTAATTTTAACATACAGGACTACACAGAGCCAGAGAAGAGGTGGGAAATGGATGTATGAAAGCAATATGGGAGCAGAGGTGCAGGGGAAATAATGTCATTAGGCAGAGAGAAGAAAAGAACAGTTAAAACCAGTGGTGGGCCTTTGATTTGCCCAGAGTGATCCATGATGCATCTTCACTTTGGTAGTACATCACCTTAGCTAAGTTAGTATTGGTTATTTTTAGATGTCCTTACTATATACAAAGCAGTTGATGAGCACAGGAGGCATCATTTACAAACTACTATAAAGCAAGTGATAACAAGAGTCTTTCATCTTAACACTTGAATAGAGCTGTGTATCTTGTATTTATTACAATCGAACTTGAGGGTGAATTTTCAGCTTAACTGCATTGTATTGTATCATCTTCTATTAAGTCAATGCATTCCAAAAAGGAAAATTAGTGCTGAAATTTAAAACTCATCCAAAATCTTTATTTTGAATACACACCAATTAGGGATCTTTCCTGAATGACAGATTTGGACAGGAAACATTTTATTATTGCACAAGAAAACAGTTTAATCTGTGCTTTCTCTCTGCTGAATTTAATATAGCCTAACTGTGACATTGTGGTTTATGCCTACTTAATGAGATCTATGCTAATGCATGCAATTAGTAAACTAGCTTAATCAAACTGAGCACCATATGATAAATAAGCTTCTAAAACTTCAAAACAATGGAGATTGAAGACTCATTCTTTTCTAAGTAAAGTATGTTCTAACACCTAGTTTCTTTGGTGTTACCTTTCCTCCCCTGAAAACAAGAAATAAAAATACTGATCTTCGGACCTAAGTCAAAATATCGTGTATGCAGACTTCTTCACTTAGGAAATCTTACATAAAAGCTGTGGTTAATTTTTTGAAAAAGATATGAAATCCACATTTGGAAATAGATATTAGTCTAAAAACCCCCAGAACTTTACAAATCTGATTTTTAGTGATTTTGTACCCTCAATCTTTCAAACATATCTTAAAAACTCCAGCCTTACTTGCCTCGTGTGCCTTATGACTTTAGCTTATTGTCTTCCTATATTTCTAGTTTCCTGCCGTCTCGTTTGCCTTCTTTTCCCTCTTTCTTCTTTTTTCTGTCCTGTGACTTTTATTGCAGGCTGTGAAAAAGCCAACAAAGTTCTTCAGCTTGTACTGAAAGTTGAAATTGGAAGCATTGGGTAGAAGGCAAAACAGTACAGCTAACTGTTGGCATCACTGCACCACTTTTCCTTAGCGGAGGAGCTAAGATGGACAGGGGGTTTCTCTCTGTGTTCATGATATTTGTGAAACTAATAAGAAGTTAATATTGTTGATTTCTTACTCAAATGTGTTTGAAAATAGTAAAGTGTCAGAAGGTATTAATGTTCTTCCAAACAAAACGCAGACGCATGGACAGCAAGATTACACAAGCTTGATTTACTCTAGAAAACTGTTCTAAACCCTTGTGCCTAATTATGTAAAGATAAATTGTATACATTGAATTTAATGGAAAATATCATTAGGTTACATATTTAAAATACATTGCAAGTGTACATATTAACTATCTTATTTTTTCAGCCCAAACTTATTGTAACAGCAAGTTTTGGAGTAGAACCGAAAAGGAAAGTGGAATACATATCTCTCCTAGAAGCAGCACTGGCAAGGGTACAGAGCAAACCTGATAAAGTTCTCATTTACCAGCGACCTAATTTGGTGGGTGTACAGTTGTAGTGCCTTTATGTTAACTTTCACGTTTGTGTAGTGCATGTGCCTTTACTTTTTTGCAAGAAATATTTTACTGTATCTATTGTAGTTTATTTTTTAATTTTAAGAGTGAGCATTATAGTCATAAGATTTAAATACTAAATAGAACTAATGCAGTAGAGAGATTACAGAAAATTGAATAATACTGTATAAAAAATTTGACCAGTACATGTTTTTGAATGAATTCCCTTTATTCCATGTGGTTTTCTTTTGACAATTTTCTTATTTTTCAATGGGCAGGGCCATGTTCCTCTTACCAAAGGTCGTGATCTTGACTGGGAAGAAGAGCTTGCACAAGCACAGTGTTCAAAATGTGTCTCTGTTCCCTCAGACCATCCACTTTATATTCTGTATACATCTGGAACAACAGGTTTGCCCAAGGTAAAGGACTATCAGTACTCTAAGTGCCTGTGACCAACTATTTGCAGTTCCCCTTGAATAAATATTTAATTGAAAAGGTTGAAAATGTTTGTCAGAGCAGATTGCTATAAATGATAAGCATTGCTACAAGTGGTTTAATCTCATTTATTCACATTTCACTATTTTAAAGGCAGTGTCTAGGAAAAAAAACCCCACATTTTTAAATTTAAATAATAGTAATATAAAGATAAGATGCATTTTCTTCAAATGGTTGTACAAAATAAACTTTTGAGGAAAGCAGAATGTCTTTTATTCAGTACTATAGTCTGTGTTTTATCTTTCTTAGATAAGCGTAGTATAGTCACCTAATGACAAGGCCAGTTAATATATCACTTGCGTGATAGCATTTATTGCTGACTAATCTTGTTCATTATTTACATATTAGCTAATTTTCATGTAGACATGGTGAATGACATTACAGATTAAATGAAATGAAGCATGTTCTAAATGCTTGCGTTACTGCACAATTGTGGGTACATAATACTCTGAAAATAGAAGCTTAGATTAAGTAAAAATTAACAAAGGGTACTCTTTGAAAACGTTTGTTTTTGAATGTAAATTAGTTTTAACAATGTGTTCTTAAAGGATTGTATTTTAAAAGTGAACTCTCTGAATGTTTTCTTGATACTTGAAATGCTCTTTTACAACGTGGAAACAATATAATTTTCTGGAGATAGTCAGAAAATCGCGATTGATTCAGACAGTATCACACCCTGGAGAGAACAGTTCTACTGCTAAAAATATATTTAGTGGTGTTGCCTATAAAGTTCAGAATCTCTTAGGATGTAAGGGAAAACAAACATCAGTTTTGCTGAGAAAAATGCGATCTGCTTTTACCTTCAATGTGGGGCCTTGAAAGTAACATAGATATCCTAAACCATACAGTTACATTGTCAAAAACCCAAGGTAAGATCCTTTGTTACAACGGATATTGTCTTTGATTGAGTATCAGTAGAGTATCTCAGAGGTAATAGTTCTCAGAGGTTTACTTCACTGTGTTGTCTCTGCAGAGAAAAATACAGATACTTTGAATCAATCACCCTTACAAGAGAGAGATTTTCAACTAGCAGTAAGCTGCAACAAGTAACTATCAGTGAATCAAATATAATTTTTATTTATTTAAGTAACTAAATTTAAATGGTCATGCAGGTAAAATTACTTAGGTATGATCTTCCTAAAAAACTTTTCTTGATCTCAGAGCAGAAGCTAAGTTAGAAGATGAGTTGAACAAAGGCAATCTGCTGTCTGAAATTGGTGAAGTGTTTGTAAACCATTCTCTGCCTTAGCAATCTCCGTTTTAATGAGTTAATGTATCTCTGCAGTCCCTCATTTCTTGGCTGAGGCCTGAAAGTGCCTATTACATTCTATCAAGAGAATGTACCATGCCCAGCACAAACAGCTGCATTGTAATGTCTGTGCAGTGCATATTTGTTTGGTCCAGTGGATTTCATCTGAATTTTAGTTCAGGACACCAGGATGTAGTTTGCTTAATCCTTTCTTCTAGGAATAATGTGCTAGAAGGTGATGAAATATATATTGACCATACTGATATTGCAAAATATGTCCAAAAGCTTTCCAATATCATTAACAATGATATTCCAGAGCTGGGTTTTGGTTTACCAAGGTGCATGATGCTGTTGATAATCTCTCATTCTAATTTTCAAATTCCTCTTTTAGCTGAAGACTGCAGTGGTATTAATTTAGCATTCATATGTGTTCTTCAGGCTAGACAGTAAACTTTCAGGACTATACATTGGTTTAAGCCAATTTTCAGATATCTTTTAAAAGAGTCAGGGCAAGAAAGGGACATTCCAGGGAGTAATTCATCCCAGTTTTTTCAGGGATCAACTACTTTGCAGGTGCGAAGATGATATAGGTAGATTGGACAATGAGTTTAAAATATGCCTAGCATTTAGATGGTACAGTTAAAGTGAGGTAAATAACATCTTATTTTTTGTCAGCATATATTGACTGAATATTTGTATATCCAACTTTTATGAGAGAATTTTAGCTTTGTTAGTTATCGTCTGAATGTTTGTTTTATTGTATGTTTGGTTTTTGTTTTGCAAACTTACTTCTTTAGTGGAAGTGTTAGTATGTTCTTGTTGGAATAGATCTGTTTCTTAAGTGAGAAGTACTTCCGTTATTGGAGTTGGACAACTTTAATTCCATTGCTGCTAAAACCTTAACATTTAATTGAAGACAGCAATATGATTATATCCTTCAAATATTAATCTTAAACACTTAAATAATCAAATTTTCTCATTTAGGGTGTTGTGAGACCAACTGGTGGCTATGCAGTTATGCTAAACTGGACCATGTCAGCTGTATATGGCCTCAAACCTGGTGAGGTAATTCTATTTAAATGTCATCTACACGTTTTTGAAAGCCTCTAATAACACCTAACTATAATTTTGTTTAAATTTCATTTTAGGTATGGTGGGCAGCTTCTGATTTAGGCTGGGTTGTTGGTCATTCCTACATTTGCTATGGACCTCTCCTTCATGGTAATACTACAGTTTTGTATGAGGTATGATCCAGTCTAAAAAATCCCCCTTGGAAATGGCAGCATCTCCTCCAACTGATGGTCCAGATGATCCTGTTTATTCCTGTCTATTCTTCATGCCACAGATACTTAAATTGTGTTTGTATCTTCAGTGTTTATACTCTCCACCTATTACAGTAACTTTTAAGGAAATCTTACTTTACTGTCTTTCAAGCTTGTCTACATTTGTGTGAAGGGTGATGGTTAACAGTGTAAGGAGCTCTGAAACAACAGAACTAGAGATGGCAGATTGTGGAATGTGCCTGTGTTATTGATTACACTACCTTTATTTTGGAATTAGAAGAGGGTGTTGTGTTTTGCATGTCTTGTGATGAAAAATACTTAATGGGATCTTAGTTGCATGCAATTAAGAGCTCTATGGTTGGAACCAGAACTTATAAGGAGACTTGTCTCTTCTTTCCTCACTACCAGTCAAGGAGACTGAACCCAAGACTCAGAAGACATTTGGGGCTTAGTCCTTTCCTTCAGGAGGGTAAAACCTAGTGGCATGGAGAGGAGACTAGTCCAATTAGAGTGGCCTGTGGCATCCTTACTTTGCTGCTCAAAAAAGCAATCATGCTGCCTTACGTTATCTTTTCAGAATTTACTGTTGATTTTTCTGAATAAGAAAGATCAAAAACTTCATCCAGTAGAAGAAATGCACATTTGTAGACTCAAATATTGTATTAGCTTGAGTATTAAATGACTATAGTCTAATTAATGTTTAAGTGCCTGGTAGATGTTAATTAGATTATTCATTCTAAGGGGATTAACTCAGCACCACCACAATAGTTAGGCAGAAGAGGAAAGCAGCGTAAGAAAATTGGCTAGTGCTTGCAGTAATAAGAAGACTTTGATAGTTTTATAGTGGCTATTTTTGAAAATTGATGATGCGCTAGGCCACATTAAAATTGTTGCATGAATTGTCAGAAAAGAATCATTGCAATGAAGAGGTTTTCATTCTAGCAGGTGTAGAGTAAGCCAAGAAGGAATAGGAAGTGACGTAAGGAGTCCTTCAGTATTTTCTGTTGCATAGTCATCTTACAGTGAAGTTTTATCTCTATGCGAATGCATGGGGATCAACATGGATATTGTCATTGTAAAGGTACCTATCTATGAGTTTAAACTGTTGTAAAACAAAAGGGGTAAAAATCCTACTTTTTTAGCAGTGAACATAAGGAAAAGTTAGAGTTAATACCAGGTTGACCTACATATCTGCTTTGTGGTTTTTTGCTCTTGGTGAGATCATTATTAAACAGAAATAGTACATTGCCCATTTTTCTTCTCCAAGATGCCACTAATCAAGGCTTCAGACTGTGTTCATGACATAAGCATCATCTTTTTGAGGGTTAATAAAAGGAAGGAAAGGAAGGTGTCTGTACACACAGGAATAAAAGTAATATTTACAAAGAGAACAGTGCATAATTTTTCCTCTGTTTAGAAGACTGTATTAATAGTAAATATTCAGAAATTTTTAGTCAAATCTCCTAAATGGTTGCCTAATTATATATTTTGGGTTAGGGAGTATCACTGTGCTGTTTGGCCATGAGGGAGGAACATCACATTCCTTTTGCTTGTGGACAACCACTATTGAATGTAAACTGTGCTGACTTCATACACTCACTACTTCAAGTGTTTTGTTTATTTTTAAATTACTTATGTGACAACTTATCATTTTAAAAATTACTATGGAAACTGGGCTTTTAGTTTTCACTTGCTGTTACACCATTGTCAGGAATGCAAAAATGATGATGAATTCTTTTGAATACAAAAGCAAGTGTATTTTTTTGTTTTGGTTTGTTAATTTTAAATAATCTGTCCTGTGTTGTTTTTCTCCAAAACATGACAAACTTCAGCAACAAATAAGGTACCTGAAGTCTCAAAGCTCACTCTGTGTTGCTCTTGCTAATAGGGTTTCAAGCTGTAAGCAACAGGGCAGTATAAAGAGAGAGTCTAGTTACTACTTGTGGTCCTGTGATGTCAGGAAAAAGGCAGCATTGTAGTACCAGTGTTTGGGACTTTGAACTGGAGCTACGTTTAAGGAAGAGGATATACACACTTGTCAAGAACCAAGCATTAAGGACTTCATTTGAGTGGTGTAGGTCAGAGAAGGAGCTACTGTCTCACACAGAGCTGTAGCAAGACATCTGTGTGCCTGGAGTCTCTCATTAGGCTCTCTGGAGTCCTGTAGTTGCAGCAGATTTGCAGGATATATAAGAGCAACAAGTCTGAAATTACTCTTCTTTGGCACAGTTCTTGGAGTCATCCAGCTTTTCTTGCTGTTTTTGTAAGCCAGTATCATAAGCTTACAAAGCAAACACTGTCTCTGAAGTCTGGCAGGGATTGCTTTGCCATCACCCATACTGACTGTGGAGCAAATTCAGTAGGATATGTCAAATCTTTAGTGGAGCTTTGGCAGCAGGGTCACCGTTGGAAGGATGAATGCCACTGTGAGCATATTCTTTTGAATCCTGATACATCAGGATTTTGTGTGTGCTTTGGCATCAGCAGGTTTTTGTGGCAATGAGTTCCATGCACAACATTTTCTATACAGAGAAAATTTCCTCATAATTTTGGATTAAGTGGTAATTGAAGAACCCATTGTTGTTAGGGGTCAAACAGAAAGGGAATTGATGTAGGCTTACTCCTGCATTGTTGGACATTTTATTATAGCTCTTCTTCAGTGTCTCTTTCCTCAAGTAATCTATCCTGGTGGCTTCTCATTTTCTCCATACAAGAACTTTCCTATCACCTTGATAATTCTTGGTGTCTGAGAATCTTTTTTGATAATCATGTATGAAATCATAAATTATCAGCACATTTTGCCTCAGGATGTCTGCTCAGCTGTTGGACATCTCATAAATTACATGCTAAATCTAAGCTTCCAGAAGTGTGTTCCTGTCTGTCTGTCTCAGATTTTTTGGTAGGTCTTTTCTGTGGGAATCTTCCTAGCTGGTACAAGAGGTGTCTGTTCTTACTTTTCTCTTTTCAATTAGGTGAGACAGATCACTCGCTTTCTAGCTGCCCTATTCCTGTTTACTGTGCTCTCATTTCCTGTTTTAAAAATCAATTCTCATCTCCAGTATTGATATGAACACTGAATAGCAACAGGTCTTGAACTGATCCCTGCAGAAATCCAGTGGAAGTACCTCCTTTGCTCAGTCCCCAGTTGACTCAGCTGTCTGTTAACATATTCTGAATTCAATTTCCCTGTTGTTTACTGTTTATATTGCTAACTTTTGGGAATAAAAATTGCATGTGGTAATACGGCTTCATGGAATATGGTAGTACTTCTTAAAATTTTTGTATAATAAATGACTACTCTCTCTGGCAATTTTATTGTAGGTTTTGGGTTCTAAAATTAATTTGCACTGTCTCAGATATGGTTTGCTTATATGCTAGAATCTGATTATTAGGGAGATTAATTAAGGTGCAAACAAGACCATATGCACAAGTCAATAGTATGGATTATATTTATCAGTAAATATGAGGTAGAGAGAGAGATAGAAATATAAAAAAGAGGAGGGGGGAAAGAAGGAGGGACAGATTAGGGGGAAAGGTAGTCACCCCCTCTGTGGATCCAGTGGCATCCTGTTGATTCTCTTCATCTGGTCTTCTCTGTGGTGGGGGTCCCATGAAACATAGAATTCAATGGGTATTAATATACATTCAGGTGTACATGGGAATGCCCAAGCATCTCCCCTATGAGGGATTTTTACACTGTCTTATGCAGCAGAATCTGAATCTGTTGCAAAACTTAGATTCACTTGCAGTCCTCTGGTAGAAGACCTGAGGAATGAGTCTGAGGACCTTTGGGGCTCTTTGATGGTTTATGACCCGTTCTAAGACATGAGAGCTGCCTCTCACATGATTGTCCCATGGTGGTGGACAAGAGGTTTCACTATCACACTCCAAAACACTCAGCTCCTTCCTCTTGGAGGCATTCTTTTTTCCCAGCCCTGCTTACTTTTCCTTAGAGCTGATGTAACTGGACAGTAGTTCCACCTTTATCTTATCTCAAGTTCCCTGTCAGGTAGCTTAACTCAGTCTAATTTCCCATCAGGAGGCATGTTTGGAGCGATGGACTTTGGTCACAGATGAGCTTCTTTGCACATTTTGCTACAGTGGGCAAAGTCCTTCAGTGATCTTAAAAATGTTTGAGCCATTAACCATTTCAGTCTGACAAATTACGTCCATTTTTGTTTATCCATTTGCTAAACTCTGAACAGCTTCCAAGACACTTGGGAAGTTTTTCTGCTGAATCAATAAGATTATTTTACACCTGTGCCAGATTTTTTTTTCCTAAATGAGTATCTTACTCTCTGACTTATATTCCCTATTAACTGTCAGGTGAATTTTTTCCTCTTTCTACTGTTTGTGTTTTATTTGGTTTTCTCCTATATCTGAGACTGGTAACTCCAAACCTAAACTTGTTTAGCTTACCTGTGGCATAAATATCCACCTGTCTGAGTCTTGCATTTTTACCCAAGCACTCGTGAAGGTTTAACAGTTTGCGTGGAAGATACTGTCAGGCTTGCTGGAAGTTTGAGGCACAGGCTTGTCCGTGACATAGCTCAGGCAAAGATCAGGTGTGAAGTGGGATCTGGGAGGGAGTGGGTGTGCTCAGGGCCAGACATAGCCATTTTATGGGCTCTGGGTATTTACATTTGGTTGAAAGTAACAGCCTACTTCATTACTGGCAGACTAACCAATTTCAGTTTGCTCCACAGCTAGGTGTTTTGGTGTCCAAGATGATTGATAATAGTTCAAGTAAATAATTACTTAATGAAAAGCTTGTGGCAATTTGGCATTTTTTAGAATCTGAGCCCATTTGTTTTAGCATTAGTGATGTGGACTCGAACCAGGTGCCTACAGATGTGCAGGTATAGTGAACATTACAGGGAGAGAGGTCAACTTGAACAAACAGGTTCATGAACAAATACTGATTAACACATGAAAGTTGTGATGAAAAAGTCTGCTAGGGTGATGGTTCAAGACAGTCTGGTGAAAAATTTTTCTTTGGGTACTGTGTATTATCTGACAGGAAAAAGGACGTAACTCACTTTTTCAGCAAGCATCCTTTTGCATTTCTTTTTGGTAATAAGGGATAGGCTAATTGCAAAAAGAGGGGTTTGGGTATTGATTATACTACTCTCTGCTAATTGGACTGGGAACTGTTCTTTTTCATTTATTTTCTCTCCATTTGTTTCTCACTGCCTGCTTAATCCTTTTAAAAATGGCTTTTCAATTGTGCATTCTATTTTGTCTTTTTTTTTAAATCTTTTATGGTGTTCCTCTTTTTGAGAATGCGTCTCACTAGGAGCAGTACCTCATCATAGGGCTGCAAAACCACTAGTACATATCCAACCTTGGCTGTCCTGTGTTCTTTGAATCTGATTAATGGTTCACCAGTGTTCTTGCTAGTGTTCAGGCCCAGCTGGATGCAGTAGGAGAAGTCCGTGTCTCTCATCTTGCGTGCTCTGTCTAAGTTCATCTTCTAAGTGTGGCCTTTCCAGTGAAAAGGTTATGATGGTACCTGTGGAGCTAAGACTCATTCTACATTAACATCACCTTTTAATTCCAGAATATGTATGAAGCAGTTCATGCACTGTGGTAATAACACATACAGTAAGATTGTGACTGTATGATTCTGTGCTAACTGCTTTTCATGTTTTCAACACCACAGAAAAGTATTCTTGATTATTTTTTTTATTAGGATTACTTACCATAGAACAATTTGTCATAAAGGATTACTTCTGTTTACAGTTCTCTTGACTGTGCCCCTTAGCTCAAGAAAAACCCAACTCCAAACCAGACCACAGTCTGGTAGCACACTAAATCAGAATAGAGGCCCTTAAGGATCTCTCCAGGCTTCATGTGGGGTATCAAGAAGGTTCCAAAAAGCTAATTGTAAGCAGCTAAGTGGGAATTTTTCCAGATTTGAGAAAAATTTCTAGGTGAGAAAAATTTCTAGGTAAGAAAAAGCTGTCTGTGCATGGGAATATATAGCTGCAGTGCCACTGTGTCCAGAGACTCCTTGTTCAGAGGGAGTGTGGGTGTTTTCTGAACTGCATCTCAGGGTAGATATAGATTTGACTCTCTCTGCTGCCAGTGCAATAATATATCTTTGCATCTGTCTTTTTATTTGCATGTCCATTTGTCCTAATTTTCTAGGTAGTAACTAGTATGTGCTGTGTTCACGTAAGGGATGGCTCCCAAAGCTCGTGAATTTCTTTCTGCAAGTGAATACACTCACAGTATTATTATTTTTAACAAAGCCTTCTTTGAAGTCTTACTTGAAATTACTTCTGTTGCTGTGTTACCACTACTGTTACGTGTTCAAGCCTTGAACTGTCAAGGAATTATGAGGTATTTTTATCCTGTGACATTTTAAATTATTCTCTCCATAGGGGAAGCCTGTGGGAACGCCAGATGCTGGTGCCTATTTCCGTGTGCTAGCAGAGCATGAAGTAGCTGCCTTCTTTACTTCACCAACTGCAATTAGAGCAATCCGTCAGCAGGACCCTGAGGCAGCCTTGGGAAAACAGTACTCACTGAGAAGGTGAAGTAAGGATACACTGGAAGCAGTTTTTTCCAGAAACGGGCTGCATGAACAAAGAATAAGAGTAATTGGGGTTTTGCCCACCTCTGTAGAGTGCCATTTTACTCTGTTCTTGAAAATTCAGATGTACGCATATTTGCTTGTAAATTTCTAGTGATAGTTTTGAGGAGATGAAAGCTGTTAAAAAGTCAATGACTCTAATGTTAAGAGCTTTTACTGAGTTAGGATTCCTCTCCCATTTTTTACTTTACTCCCCCGTGCTTATACTCTGTAATACAGTCTTAGATTTTGTCATCCCATACTGTTTTTCTGCATGACCTCTCATTTTGTTAAGTGCACAGGATCTTTAGTGTTTGTTTAATCAGAATTTAGTCAATGGTTTGGTTAGCCCCCCACAAACTTTGTTATTGTGTATGATTATGTGTCCAAAGAGCTATTTGCTGTCTTGTACTGATTTCAAGGTGTTTATCACTATACTATCAGCATGCTTCCAAGTCTTGACTGAGTTCATCCTATAAATCCCTTGTGAGGCGAGAGAGTGGTATTATCTGTATTTTGCAGATTGGAAGCTGAGGCACAGAGAGATTAAGGTCAAAGTCTTCTGTTAGTTTTGAATATCTAGTCTGAGTCACTGAAATACCTCTGTTTCAAAGATTGTAGTATTATATGGTTAAAATGTGGTATTAGCATTATATTTGTGAAATGCTTCTCAAAGTAACTTGGATCTGTGAGTGTTTAATGCTTCTTCAGACCAAGCTTCTGTATCTTATGGTAAACATTCTAAAAATGAAAAATATATGGGTTTGGACTACATTTAATCTTGAAGTTGAATGATTTGCTTGTGCCGCTACACAACATCAAACAGGAACTGTGTCAGAATATACAGGCAGTATTCAGTCACAAGAACATCTGTTGTCACCCTTGTTCAAAGAGGAGGGGAAGATGCAAAGCCATGTAGCTTCATTAGACCTCCACATTAATTGCTCAGGAAAGTTTATTCTTAGTAAGCTGGATTTATTCCTGAGGTATTACAAGCTTATCATTACTTTCTTCCATCTGTTTTGACTGCTATCATCAATCCTTACTCCTCCTTGAAATAAGAAACAAGCTCATTTGAGACACTAATGCGCTATTGTCCTATGACTTTTATGGACAAGTATGTGATTCAGATGCTAGAAAATTTAATTGCTGTTCCTGGCATTTCTTAGGCAATTACTTTTTCTTTAGAGTATTCATTTAATGGGAAATCTGCTAACCTGCTTTGTAAGTTTTCACATTCTCTGGCCAAATGAGAGTTCTAGATTAGAGTCTCTTTGCAGTATCAGTTGCCACAGATGTAAAGAGGTATTTCATCATTCCTATTCAGTCATATCAAATGAGCTTCTTCACTTGTCTGCAGCTTTAGTTGTCTCATAATTCACTCAGATTTGGACCATGTCATTCACTGGCATGTGATGTCGCTTTACTAAACCCTCTAATGCAACATTTAGTGTCTAGTAGGTACAGTTGTTAAGAAAGTCTATTAGGTGATTAAAATTTTCATTCTAGGAAAATATTTGGGTTTGGCTGTTACTTGGATAGACTTTTCTATTCAAGGTCAAGTGAATTCTGTCTGATTCAGTTTGAAAGCAGTCTTGCTTTTAGTTCATTTACTTATCTATGATGCTTTTTTCTTTGTTACATGGTGAAGAATCTTTGAAATGTCTTTCTGCTACATGCACTAAAACAGATCCTTACTTTAGAGACTGCATCCAGGAGTACAGTCCTGAAAGAGGTTTCCACCGTGGCACATTTTTTTCCTGAAATGTTCTATTAAATAAGTGGTAAAGGTCAATGTCACTTAAAAAAAATCATGTTAAAAAAGACAGTTACTGATAAAGAGAAGAGGTGGTAGGCAATGCCAGCTTCCATACATAAGGGAGTATTTGATTTACATGAGAAAATTGAATTATAAACAAACTTGTGTTCTTTTGAAATGACATATGGTAAATAAATTGCTGATAAGAACTGATTTTTGTGGCATCACTGGCCTCTGCACAAAATTATATATGAGGTTTCCAAAGTTTCTAGTGTGTATGCTTTAAATTCCTTGTGTTTATTGCCAAATCTTGGAATTTCTTTGCTTTTGACACAAAATGTTGCCTATTTCTTAAACGCAGCTCATGCTTAACAGTAAAACAGATGTTTAGTTTTTAATACTGTAGTCAAATACCCTGTTCAACCATATATTTATAGAGATCTAAAGACATAGCTTTTGATAACATCCATTGCTGCTGAGAATTGCTGCCTGTTGTGTTCAAAAAACAAGTAACATCCAAATTCCATGAGCTTTGTCTACCTAAACATATTCTGTTCAGCTCTTTGAATCTGTTCTCCTCTTCAGAAGGTAGCTCCAAGCAATTAACTCTTCCCATATTTGGAATCACACTTCATCCTATAATTGACATAGTTCTTGTGAGCTGGATTGTTCTAATTTCCAAACTATTGACAAGTGATGGTTTTGCATGAAATGGGGCAACAACTCAGCAGTTTAGATTAATGTACAAGTAATAATCTGCCATTTGTGTCCCATAGTCTGCTTGCTTGACTTTTGGTCAGTTGAGAATGCTCTGCAGTTTTATATCAAGAGCATCTAGAGATTCTAGGTTGTTCATCTGAAACTGGATAATAATGGACTTTGGAAAGAAATATGAGACTGCATAAAAACTGTGCAGAAATAATGAATATAAATTAGATAAGAAACTTCCCTTATCTGTGTCGTAATGCAGGAACAAGAGGATGTGAAATTAAAGTAGCAAGTTCAAAACTATTAGAAGGAAATATTTTCTCATAGAATTGACATTTCACACATGCTGCTAAAAGGAGATGTTATTAAGACCCAGAACATATTACAAAGGAAGCACCTAATGCAGTTCTGCCTGCTGGCCTCTACTCTGTGCTGCTGGTGATCATACATAGCCCTTCCTGGTGGAGTCCTGAACTGTGCTCATGAAGAGCCTTTGTGGAGCTGATCTGCAGTTGTGTTCTGTGTCTCTCATGATTCTGTCACCAAAACCTTCAATGCTTGGATTCTCATATTAAAAGTAAAATCTGTTCAGGGAGGGAAATGAACAAACACATCAATGGAGAAAAATAAAAAGATGTGAAAATATTTTTTTTAATTTTACATGTTTAAATAAATAAACAGATATATATGTGTGTGTGTGTATGTATGTATGTGCATTAAAAATTAGTAAGAATTATTTATTTCCAGTTAATGTTAAGAGGTGCAAATGAGGCTTCATTGCTGTATTTTTAGGAAAAAAGTCTTATTTAATATCATGCAGATAGTTTTTCTTTGCCAGAAACCACCCCCTCCCTTTCAAACTGGTGTATGCATTCCAGAATTTAAAACCAAAATTCTTCCACAATCTTTTAATTTGGAAAAGTGAAGCTCAGATTATTACCCATATAAACATTTAAGCTATTGGGAAAGAGTTTGGAGATGTGGTTTCTTCTGTGCTTGGAGTGACACCAAAATGTGTGTGTTGTGTTGAACAATATTGCTTTAGGACCATTAGGAACATTGATCTGTCCCCTATGTGTCAGGTGATATTTGAAGTCCATTCTGCTGGACTCCTGTATAGGGCCTGAAAGCATGATTGTGCTGAATTTCATGTTAGGAATGCAGGTTTTCAGAACAGCTGAGGACATTTATTTAACAGAGAGGCTTTAAGAACTTTCTTCTCAATTAACTACATTGTTGGGATACATAACTGCAATAACAGGTGGACTGACATGCTTTGAAGCTCCCTTTTAACTCAGCTTTTAAAAAATTTTTTCAGTGGGACATTTCATAGCCATTTTCATCCCTTGTTTTGCTACACTGTCTGAGAAGAGAAAATAATTCCATAGTTCATATGCTTAGACTTGTGGCACTTTGCTCTGATACTCTTTTTGGTAGTTTTGTGCTGTAAGTTTGCTAAAGAGCTAATTTTTCTGCTTCTCACAACATCAAGTTGATCTTGAACCTGCAGATTATTAAATCTGATTATTAAGGTTGGCAATTCAAAAGAGAGGAATTTGCTTTTGGCTCAGGGAATAACAAGATATCTTAACTTTCCCCTAAATCTTATATGTTCTTGGTGTTTGCCTAGTTTGCTTTCTGGATTTCATTTCCATGGAAAGATGAAACTCGTAGCCTTTCTAAATGACATCCCTCTGAAGTGAAATATGTGTCATGCCTACCATATCTAAGAGTTCTCTTCTTTTGTGGCCACAAGTCTGCTGGTTTTACAAAATCAGTGCAGTTTGTGTCCACTTTTGAAGGACGCAAGTGAAGTCCTGTGTTCAGCAGTTGTCTTTGTGCAAAATGCACTTAAAGTGAAACAAAATGTCAATGACATGCAACTGGCAGTGAGAGATTGTACTGCAATGCTAACAAAGATATCTACCTAGTTACTTACTGTGTACTGTGCATTTAAATATTTTTTACTTCAACTGACAGTTGCTTGCCTCTGGTCTCCCAAGGTCTTCGCATTCAGCAAATAAAGCTTCTTTTACATGATGAGGTATTAAGTAGCTTAAATTAATACTGCAAATATTCTAGTTGTTATTTAGTAGGAAAGAGAATACAAAAAGTAAAAATCCTCCTTTGTCTTTTCCCTTGACCTGGGACAGTGGCCAGAGAAATTTATTGTATTCATTATCTTGCTTTCCTTTCCACATCCAGATCAAGATACAGATTTTATTTTTATTTAAAGGTTCAGAACGATGTTTGTAGCTGGTGAGCACTGTGATGTGGATACACTAGAATGGTCAAAAAGAGTCTTCAAGGTACCTGTCTTGGACCACTGGTGGCAAACTGGTGAGTAATTTAAAATACTCTTTTTAAAATACAGTGAGGAGAGTATTTTCAGACTTGTTTCCTGAGTCTGAAGGTAAAATTTTCTCTTGCCATGAACATTTAAATAAATGTAAAAAAAAAAAATCAAGCAGGAAGCATTTTTTTTTTGGAAGTGGTCTGAAAAGTGTCTTCAGGGTATTTTTAGAACAAGACATTTGTAAAAGCTATATTAAAAAAAGTATTTTCTGGAATCTGTGTTTGAAAAAAGAAGCTTATATCATTATTTTTCCAGGTGTGTTTTTATGTTGTTTGCATGTGTGACTGTTGTGTGACAGAATGCTATTTAAGGCTTAAACCTAAGTTTTTTCCATATATAATTTGTGTAATTAAAAACAAACCACCTGCTGCATAGAGTAAACTCCTTGGTCTTAAATACTGTTCTGTATGGATGTAATCCAACTTCTAGTGATTATTTTAGAGTGTTTCCCATTTGTTTCACTGCAATGAAGGAATCAGAGTACCAATCAATGTGTAACCTTGCAAAAATCCTAGTTGAATCCTGGATTAAGACTTGATCAAATGTATCTCCTTATAACCGTGGATTCATGTACCTTTAAATTTCACTATTAGAAGATAAAATTTGGATTTTGCTTCTTATACACATTATTCTGATTAAACAATGGAAATATGTGACAAAAGCTCCCTCCTTCCTTCCCTTCTTTGCTCCTTCCAAGAAATACTGCTTGTGCTTTCTGTGGATCATTGATTTGTGATGTGTGGTCTCTTTCTCTGTAAAGAGAAACCTTTTGAGGTTCTCCCGTGATAGATCAAATAGAAGCTATAGAAGCTTAGAGCAGAAGTGAGAAACTGTTTAGTTTATCTATATATTATGCAATTAAATTAGTTGAGCGGGCTTAAAATGCATTGTTTTTATTGAAAAGACCCAAACCACAATCTTAGATAAATACTGAAAAAGTCCTGGAAGATAGTAGTGTAATTTTTTTATTTCATCTGGATTTAATCTGATTAATACAAGGCAAAAGACATCTATTTTGTTCAGTTTTCTATGATCCTAATGTCTGTAGGCAAGCCTGAATGATGCAGAATGAAAAATTAACAGAAAAAGACTAAAAGATCAAATAATATCTTTGATGAATTGCTGAACTGTCAATAATCGATGTTGCTGTACATAATTTTGCACGTGTTTTCTCTGTCTGTGCAGATATACAGCTATGTATTGCATATAAAATTGCCATAGCTTTTGCATGTATTTTAGTACAAAAGTTACAGTGTTCTTTCAGATGTGTCTCAAGTATATAAATATCAATGAAACATCTTAAGCATATGGATATAATGGAACTTGCACTGTGTAGAGGTAAGACTGTGTTTTAGACATTTTTCAAAGGAGACGAAGACTCAGCTCAGAGTACAGTGTGTTTCTTCATTTGTATATTCATGGCATGCTCTTAAAATGAATTCTACCATGACTTAATGAACTAAGGCCATTTCAAATACGTTGTTTGAGATCATTTAATAATTTGATTAGAGTGAAGACCCAAGTGATTTGTGTGGAAATGTGAGCTGTTGAATGAAAATGAGGCCTTCAGTCTGAAGGAAAAAATTTACTAATTTACAGTTTCTATCAAAGAACTGAATTTCAAGGGACAAGGAAGTAAAAATCACAGAGTCATTAGGTTGATGAGGACCTCCTGAGCTCATTTGGTTCAGTCCCCCTTCTAAAGCAGGGTCAGAGAGAGTGTTGCCCAAGATCCTGTCCAGTTTTGAGTATCTCCATGGATAGGGATACTCTGGCTAGCCTGTGCCAGTGTTTGGCTGCCCTCACAGTAAACGTATATTTTTTGGGCTCAGATGGAATATCCTGGTTTTAGTTTGTGCCTGTTGCCTCTCGTTCTGCCAGTGGGCACCACTGAGAAGTCTGGCTAACACTTCTTCAATGTGTGTAAATACTGGATGCCTCCCAAGAAAGCCTACAGGGGTGCCTTCTGTGAGAAGCTGCCAGAAGCTTCCTTCATGTCTGGCAGAGCCAATCCCTGACAGCTCCAAAGATGGATGTGAAGCGGGTCACGGCTGGGCCAATTAGAAATGGTGGTAACATGGTAATATGTGATAACGTACTCAAAAATGAAAAAAAAAAAAGGTGTTGCATAACTGTAATTGTGGCCAGAGAAGAGTGGTGTGAGAACATGCAAGAGAAACAACTCTTCAGACACCAAGGTCAGTGGAGAAGGAGGGGAAGGAGGTTCTCCAGGTGCTGGAGCTGAGATTCCTCTGCCAGACCATGGTGGCAGACCGTGGTGAAGCAGCTGCTCCCTGCAGCCCATGAAAGTCCATGGGGAGGCAGAGATCCACCTGTAGCCCATGAAGGAAACCCATGTCATAGCAAGTGGATGCCTGAGAGGAAGTTTTGACCCTGTGGGAGGCCCATGCTGGATCAGGGTCCTGGCAGGGTCCTGTAGATCCATGCAGAGATGAGCCAGTGCTGGAGCAGGTTTCCTAGTAGGACTTGCTACTTGGACCCTTTCCAGCAGCTCCTTGTCTTTCTTGAACTCTGGAGAATTGAACACAACACTCCAGATGTGGCCTCACTAGGGCTGAGTAGAGGGGCAAGATCACCTGTTCTTCCCTATGCAGCCCAGGGTGCCACTGGCCCTCCTGGCCATAAGGGCACTGTGGGCTCATGGTCACCTTGCCATCCACCAAGACTCCTGGGTCCTGGAGCACACCAGTCATGGCCACAGGTGAAAACAGTCTTCCCTTCTGCTCTTCACTCACCACTTCTTTAGCAGAATACAAAATGTATCCTGTTAACTGTGAAAAAAACAAGCAGTTATCTCACATTCATCCTTGTCTGTCACTTGTCAAAATGTTGAAGTGGATTTCTGTGCTGGAAAAGCCATTTAAACCAAGCAGTGTTCGATTTCAGTACGTGAGGTTAAAGGTGTATGTACTGAATGTGAAATATTTTATAGAGTAGATGTGAAGTAATGTCTGCTTCATTAGAAATATGCAAAGTTAGTGACTGATGACAAAATAAGGATCCACAGATTCAGAAATAACAATTTTCTGAACTATCTCCAAAATAAAAAAGTCACATACTAAAAACACAATAAAAAACCCTAATCACTTCTGTCAGGAGGAAGTTGAGACTATTAGCTGTGCTATGTAGAAGTAGTAAGTTTTTAAAATGCATCTTTTTATAACAAGATGAATTATGTCGGTTTTTTGCCATTTAATTGCAGCTGTAGTTATAAATTGCTGTTTTGTTATACTCAATTTGAAAGTTTCTGACTTACTTCTACGTATGAAAATGCTTTTGACCTTTGCTAGTCTGACAAATTGGTACTTATTCCCTAAGCTGATATTTATCTGCATTCTTCCAAAACAAGAGCATTGCAAAACTCTGAGAAATTCTTAATTTTGCCTGAAAACTGAAGATCTTAGTTAGGCAGTTCTGTTGGCTCTTTCAGCTGAGACTAAAGCAGAAGATGGAGGAGGAGAAGATCTGAGTAAATAATGTTTCTTGCATAATAGGGTAATTTCTATTCCTTTGTTAATGACTGAAGAAGGTAAGGAAAAGTTGAGTTTGGTAGAGATGAGAACTGAGTCATGAGATGGAAATGAGTAGGAGTTAAGGGAAACAAAAGGCTGACAAAAGTATTCTAAAATAGGAGTGTTAACCACTTTTTCAGGTTTAGTAAGATGTCTTCAAAGCTCTTGGCCCCTTTGCCATATATATAATTAGAAATAAATTAGTATGGACAAAGAAACATGGGTGTCTTTCATTTGTTCTTGAAAGATTTATGGAGTGTATTTGAAATCACTGTGAATTGAAACAGCATTTTGAAACAGAAGAAAGCTTCCATTAAGGGACTTAAAGCAGCTACACCTGGAAAAGCTGATTGCTTAAAACTGCTTTGTGTCAGTACGTCTTCATCAGTAAGACTCATTTTAAATGTTAATGTTTGTGTTATGAGTATGGTAAGCACATCTTACAAACTGTGAAATATAAGTCACAGGATCAATGAGTGCCAAGGAGGATTTCAATCAGTAAGGACTGGGAAAAACTTGCTGTTTCTTTGGAGATAGGGCAGTGGATAAAAGAATGTTATTCTCAGATTCTCTGATCCTATGCTCAGCTGTACCTGGAGAGAGGAGAGTTTTGTTTGGATTTGTGCAGGTGTTAAGTATTCGCTTATTTATACAAACTGACACTTATCACTTCAATAGCAATTTTAATCTTCGAAGTTGTTGTGCAAACACAAGCAATTAATACTTTTGACACCCCTGTGAAGTAAGTACAGTTATTCCAGTCTTGCAGTCATTAAATAGAGAAAGACAAGTATCCTGCCCCAAGCTATCCAGTAAGCCTTAAATTCAGTGCCAGAAAATAGATTTTTTTTCTGCAAGATAATTTTTCTGGTCTTACACATATGTTTTGTGATTTTTTTTTTCTGAATGGGAACTGGAATGCACATTTTAGACTTTGTTTTCTCTCTCTGTGTAGTTATGTTTTAAGGCACTGATACAGTTGCTCTGCTTTAGTATTCCATGTAATTAAATTACAGGGAGCTGTGCCAAATTTATCTGAAGTAGCCTTATTCTGAGGGAGGGGCCTCAACAGACAAAGAAATGTGAGTTTGGCTTACTTCGATTTTGGAGCTAGCTTTGAGTTCTAGGAAAAAAAAAGGAAACAGCCAGGAGGTTGTGATGAGCTGTGGGAGCAGAAGGCTCTGAAAGTTTGTGTTGAACATCTTCAGCTGCTTTCATGTTAGCTACAAAATGAAACTCTGCCACATCACTTTTGACATTTTGAGAAAACAGTCAGATTTCCATTTCTTCATAGTAAGTGTAGGATATAAAGATACATTTTTTCTTTTGATATTTTTAAATAAAAACGTTTTGAGACTCTGTCTTTGAGGATGTATAGGAAAATTCAGATGAAACAGAACTGAAGCTGAAAATTCAGTGATAAAATATGACTTGCATAAAATATCAGTCAAGAGGCATGTTTCCATAGAACTTTTTAGTTGTGTACTATGGATATGAAAGTTACAGAGTGTGCAAGTGTAGTAGTTATTTACTGCAAGTTATTTACTATTTCCCGACTATCAGCTCACTAGCAGGCAAAACTATGAAACAATTGTGTATATTTTCTGTTTTCATGGAAATAGGCTGCCTTATCCAGTAAGGAGTAGGTGTCTGTGGCAGGCATTAGGATAAAAATCAAATGATGCTTGATATTATGGCTGCTGACAAAGAAGGTTGTAGTGTGTGCACATTGTGTTAGATATTCTGAGACAGTGCGATAAAATTTTCTGGTAGGAATTCTCCAAGTTCTGTAATATAATTAATAGTGTAATCTGTCACTTTTAAAATTATTCTTTTTCTTTATCTGTGTGTTACCTCCAAACGATGCAAATGCTATGTTGGTAATATCTTTATTAGGACATACAGTTATTAGGTAATTAAACATAGTGATTTAATAATGGTAATACAGATCTTTTATGAGGACTATATAAACAATACAAATGTATCATTGAATTCAGTGTAAGAAATATGAATCACAGGTAAATGTACTCAGATGAATATATTTCAGTGGACTACTTCTGAGACAATCATGTATGGGAAAGAGTTTATTAATGTGATCTCCAAGCAGCATGACATGGTCCCCAGACTTCAGTTTCCATTGTGTTGCCTTGGCAACATTGTGCAGAATCTCCTTCATACAAATATCTGGAAAGATGGATTTTGCAAGTGAATTGTTAGCTAATCTTTTCAGGTTTGCACTAAAGAACTGTTCTTTAGGTGAATTATGTTTTCAGGCTAGACCTCCATCTCCCTTTTGTCAGCTGGATTCCACATTTTTTTCTTCAGTCACCCTCCACTTCGCCCCATTCAAAACTGCAGATCAGTCCAGTGATTTCATTAAATGTCTGAAATTCTCAGACCCAAAGGCAGTGGGAAAGGTAAACTAAGGAAAGGATGGCTGTTTAATTTGCAACAAAGAGTCAATTCTTGACTTTTTTTTTTTTGGAGTGACAGAAATTCAGTTCTGGAGTTACAGGGACCAGGAATCTGAAGTTGAAATGGAAGAGATGAAACAAATTTCTTCCAAAGTCCAGGCAACTGGTTTAGGTTATCACGTGCCTCAGTGGACACAGTTCATGCTTTTTAAAGACGTGTGCATCCTGTCAAGACATGGATCATATTTTTTTAGTTAAAGCTGATAACCTGCAGACAGTTCTACAGAAGTGGGAATTACTTGGCAGAAACTTCTACTGCCCTGCAGCCCTGATTTACTGAGTCCTCTGAGCACTATTTACTGGATAACTGAATTTATAACAAGCATTCATGACATTTTTCATGTCTCCCGCTGGAGACTTGCATTCTTTCCTTTAAGGGTATGAAAAATATAGATTGTTTCAGCCACTGTTTGCTGTTTAGTAATCACATGTGGACTGTGTGTCAGTAGCTTGTCATTCCTTCAATGTTATGTTAGGACATCCAATTCACAAAGGTTTTCGGTTGCCCTTATTGAAGGGTTTTTAGTGGCCATGAGCATTGCCAAGGCAGAGACTGACCTTTCAGTTCTGCGTGGTTTTCTCATTCTTGGACATCAAAGAAAGTATGTCTGCATTATATACATAATCTCTAGGGTCATTTTGGTTTGAATGAATCATTACAGCTTCATAGATTTTTTGTGCCATTCAGTGATGGTAGCTGTCTTTCACATTTCACAAAATGTCTTTTCTTCAAAAACATTTTTCATTTGATGGTTGTTTTAGATGTGCATTTCACACGGCTTTCAGTTGTCCAATGCATTTTGGGAAATGTACCCTGATGTTGGGCCAGGACTGTTGTGGCTTAAAAAACCAAAAAAAAAGAGATATATTTCTATTTTTATGAATGGAATTTATTGCTCTTTGAACATGATTAAGTCAGAAAATGTACTACATCCTTATAATAGTAATAATAATAATTAAAAACCATGCATTTCTGTATGTCACATTTCTGTGAAGGTTCTCTTTTGCTCATGGCTATACTCTTGTTTCTTCCCCCACTGGTCAGCTCCTCCTCTGTGTTGATACAGATTCATTATTAGCTGTTCCACTGCTAGACAGCCTCATTTGTGCTGACATTTTCTAATTTAGATTTGATAAAAAGTGTGTATTAAGCTTTTCTGTTCCCATTTGACATCAGTTTCTCAGTGCTTATTAATCTTAATCTTTTCTGATTGTCTTTCTACATGCATTCAGGGAAATACATTAATATGGATGAAGTATAAATGTTTTCCTCCTTAAAATTTCATTGATATGGTTTAGATGATTGAAAAGAAAAGAACTGTAAAGCAGTCTTAAGTTATGAAGTTGAGCCGTGGGCAATATTTAGTTTGCACTGAGTATTTAGTTTGCATTTAGGCAAATGAAGAAGATGAGGGGACACGTTTAGGGAATGGATATGTTAGAATAGAATAGTGCAGTCGCATCTACCTGAAGGAGACAAGTTGTGACAGCACCTCCAGTTTGTATGTGTGAAGATACTATGTTATAGGTTGATCTCTTTCTTGTCACATGGCAACTGCTTTTTTTATGTTGCTCAGAGTGAGGGTAGAAAGAGAGTGCATCTAAGATAATAGATCCAGATAAAGGTACTTGAATTGCACAGTAGTAATTTTATCTGTCTTTTCCATCCTGTCAGTATTACTATGCTTGCAAAGTATTAAGATTCCTCAAAACAATTAAACAGCAAACAATTAGCACTGAGATGTGTAATTGCTTTTTAAATTCTCTATTTATCTCTTAGTATTTCATCATGTATCTGTTATGATGTCACAGTAGGATGAAAATAATTTGAAATTTATGTCTGAAAATATAATTCGATGCATTGCCTGACTGACTTAATGCGTCTTTAAACATGTCATCTGACATCTTCCAAATACAGCCAAAAAGCTTTCTGTTCTCTAATCTTGGCTGTCATTTTGGTGTAGGCAACTTATAAGATGTGCATTATAATAGCATATATAATATTTGGAGGCAAAGGACCTTGCTGTACTTACAAAATGAATATATAAACTTCTTGTGCTTTAGTATTGGCTTACTAGTTAGTGATAACCAATTATTTTCTGCTTTGCTATTAATATTTGTCATGGCCCACAAACCCTTAACTAAACTAGTTGGACCTTCATTGCAGTTATATTTTGTACATTTATGTTGGAGATTTCATTTAAATGTGCTTTGAAATCTTCAGAGACCTTGTGTATATATATATAATACCAACCCCCACAGTTTTTAGATAATTGTGAAAGTGAGCCTTGGATGAATTTTAATGGATTTGAGGGTTGATTTTGTTTTCAAATAAGTAAATTGAATACAGGAATAGAACTGTTATATTAGAAGTATTTGGCCTTCACAACTGTAATATGTATTTATGGTAATAGATGCATTATGACTACAAGTGCTTTAAAGCATTTAGAAAATACTAAAAGAATTGCTGGTTTCTCTTCTGACCTTCAATTTTAAGAATAAGCATGGAAATGCAGGCACTTTCAGAAAATGCATTACTTTATAAACAAAATGGATTTCTGTTTTGAGAAATGTACTGCAGTTTTTCAAATCCTTTAGCTTATTTTGTCACCTTTTTTTCCTCATACGTCCATGAATCTTAGTCACATTTTAAAAAATTGTTGCTTAATTTTCTATTTATATCTCTTTTCCATGTTTTTTTGAGTGAAGTTTCTGCTTTACAGTTTCTGAGTGGAGAAATTAAGCAGTTAAGAAGAGCTTTTTTAAGGTTCTGTGTACAATTTAACCAAGTGAGAAAGGTTGAATTTAATTTTACTTGGGTGTGAGGAATAAGTGAAAAAATACTGTTTTTCTGTGGGGCTTACAGTTAACTTCTAGAGGTTTTATTCTGTTTTATAGAGTGCTAGTGGGATGAAAAAACATATTTTCAAGCCACCTCAAGATAGCAAATTCTTCTGATCTTCTGCCAAATGAATATAATCTAAATTGTGAGCAGCTTGATGCACAAGATCATGCTTTAGATGTGAAAGTGTCTCTAAATAACATTTCAGCAAGAAAATCTTAACTGAAATTCTTTCTAGTCATTTACTGCATTCTTTATTGTAGCTTTATGTAAGTTTGTAAGGAGTTGAAAAACTCCTTGTAAGGCAAGTGTGGAAATCTTGATTACAAATCACCAAGCTTGCATAGCTCACCTAAAAGGTGATACTTCCTGAGGTTTTTGCTAAGGTAGACCCCTGCTACTCACTTATCATATTTTGTTATTCTATATGCACCTGATATTTATTGTATTGATGCTACATGTGCTTAATTCACAAGAGGAATAATTAGGAATGCAGTCAAATGAAGGAAAAATAAATTATAATTACAGTCAGTGCTTAAGGATTTTTCTGCTGCATGTCACAGTCCTCAGAAGCAAGGAGTGAAATGAAATACCAAGTAACACATGAAAGAGTTTTTGAAGTTTTGCTACTAGCCACCAAAACGTTTTATCGTTTAGGATGACAGACTGTCTTTAATCTAATCTAACTGTGTTTTATGTGTGAACTGGATTTAATTTCATACTTCTTTCTGACACTTAATAAAACTGAATCAAGGTATCCTTCTTCAGATTCAGTCCTTGCTGTCTTCTTGTGGATCTTCTAACTTTTTGTTGTATTTTACTGTAGTACCATGATAAATATATTACTAAATGAGAGTTTCAGTAAATATAAGCTCTTTCATTAAATTTTTCTTCATTTGATGATAAGCTTAAATAAAATGAAGAGGAAATGAGTAAAATGGATGGGGACATTTAGAATATAATTATCATAGCTCTGAAAGTAATTTTCACTAGCTTTTACTTCTAGAATATGGTAAAAATCATGGCATAGCAATATATACTAACAATGGGGGTGCAGCACTGCTCTGGATTTTTGTAGCAGCATCACACTGTATTGGGATTATCCAAACTGTTCTTATCTGTGCCCTTTAGTGCTCTGGGATAATAGTAGCCAGGTGTCATCTCCTTGATGGATAATTAGCATCAGATTGTTTGTATCAGCATCAGCCATGTGAGCTTGGTCTTTAAACACATTAATGATATAACTTGTCATGCACCATCCTGGCATAGATCTCTTCCAGGGAAGCAGTGAAGAAAGTGGCTTGGCAAATTTGGACAATGGATACTTCTGAGGGCCTTGCTGAAGGTATGACTGAGCTGTACTGTACAGAGGCTAAAGCAATTATCTGAAATTTTCTTCCAACATCTGTAAGCATAAGACTGAACTGGTGCTTGGGCTACCGACCTGCAGCATGACTGTCTAGACACAATTTGTCAGGGTTAACAGTGCCAAATCCGGGTTGTGAGTGAGGCTACTTACTGCTCCTGCAGTTAGAGACTTAGAATCTTGCTTGACTTTTAGCGATAAAGGATTGACTGGGAAATTGACTTCTGTGCTCTGCACAGTTGTATGCTGAAAGAGGAAGGAAATGAATACTTGATGATCTGCCCCTGAATCTTCAGGACATTGCCACTGCGTACTATTTCTGTGATGTGTTAGATTTGGTTTTATTTTAAGAAAGCAGATTTTGATTCCTGTAATTCATCTGGTACTGTCGTTTTCTGGTCCAGAATGCCCAGTAGTTGTTGCCATACTAGAAAGCATCTTGCTGTAACTTCATTGAATTCTTCTTTCACCCTTTCTGGCATAATTAAAATGATCACTGTGTGGAGGAAGCATATGGAAGGAGTCTCTTCAGAGGTACATTCTTGTGATGTGAATGGATTTGTAATGAGTTGCTGCCTAAGCTTTCCTGTTTCAGAGACTGTCCTTTACATTTTATTAGTGCAGTCTTCTGCTATAGTAATTCCTTTAATTCCGCACAGCAAAAGTGACAGCCTTGCTAGAAGAATGGCTCAAAACAGCACAGCCACAGTGAGAATTTTTTGTATTATATTTATTGCATTCATTAATAGGGTAATGTATGACCATTGCTCCATTTTCTTTTCTTCTTCTGCTACCTAACAACTTCCTACCTCTTTTGTATGCTTCCCTCCATTGCATCCTGTGAAATTCAAAGCAGCTTTACATTACCTGCTTAGCATAGCCCAGCCTCAGATATTAATGTTGAAATGCAGTGTGTTTTGCCTAAGTATTTCCTACGAAAAAAGCCAATATTTCAGCAGCATGGCAGTCTATTATGTTGAGGAATAGGAGACACGGTCTAGAAATGATAATGTATCAGGAATGTAAGTGGCACAGAGTAAGTGGTAGATTTTCATCTTGAAAGCCCTGAGTTATTTCAAAACTGTTTATTTTGATTGCTCTTGACTGTTGACTGTGAATGAGCAAGAGAGTTTTGAGCGCAAAAGCTACTAGCTGTTGCTTTGCATAATTTGGCAGAGCACAGCTTCTGCAAGTCAGGCAGATGGGTAAGTGGAAGCTTTCTGATTAATAAAGTCAGGCATACATTTACAGACTCCCCTAGTTACTAGTAGGAGAGTGCACTTTTTGCTTCTGGATCAGCAGAACCTTCTCTGGCGTAAGAATTGTTTTCCAAGGTGCAGATGCAAAAAAAGTATCAGACATGTATCAGACTACTCATTAGCTGTCCAATTTATGCTGGATATTTCAATAACATTGAAATAGCTTTATAATAATATCACTCACTTCCTGGTAGAGAGGGACAAAACAAAGAAGGTCACATCCGTGATTATTGAGGACTATTTCTTTACATTAGCCCTTATCTGAAAAGGAGGGACTTGAGACACTTGAACAGCCTTGATTTTAAGGCCGTCTCTCAGTAACTCTGTCTTCTCTGTCTCAATGAAATGGTTTTCATTATTCTCAGAGGTACACCATATTGTTTTCATTATACTCAGAGCAGATGCTGAATACATTTACCAGACTAGATGTGAAACATTGTTCTTCCAGTATAAAACATTGCTTTTCTAAATAGCTGTTTCATTGTTACATCATAAGGTGTTATGCAGAAAGGAAATAGGTTTTATGATTTGGTTGTCCCTGAAAAGCCTTCCACAGCTGGAGGGCAAGCTAACTAGATAGCTTAGTGAGTGGACATTTAATGTGCAAATGTTTGCAAAAGAGACTGCAAGACAGATCTGCTGTTCTGTTACTTGCATTAAAAATATGAAAATTCCTAAAATCTTCAGCATTGGAAATCTTTCTAGGTGCTGTGCATTAATTTCAGAGTATCTTCAGCTATAAACAAATGAGCGTCAGGCAAGGGATGTCTGTTCATATATGCAGAAACCTGATTTAAGGGATAGGTGGAATACAATGTACACTTCACAAGTGTTATCCTTCTTCAGATTGTTGCTGTTTCAACTTTTCAGACCTGAATCTTGTAATGTGCACATAGATCCTGACTTGAATTGTAAAGAAACTAACCTTAATTGAAACCAAAGTTTCATAATTAACTTTATTCATTTGTAATCTATAATAAAGGACCACACAGTATTTGTATAATGCATAATTGTTGAGGAAAATATCTCTTTCATACGTAAAATCCTGTGTTCTTCTGAAGAGTGATGATTTCTTTTCAGGAGGATTTTGAATTGAATTCCCCTTTCAACTCAGACTGTTTTCTTGGTGATAAAAAAAAGGAGGCTGTTTTTTCATAATAGATTTGGGAAATTGATAATATCAATCCAGCATCCTCTTTGAAAGTTATATGTTGATTTCCCAAAAAATGTACAGCACATAGCTTTGACAGTACTCCTTTGTGATTCTACATTGAAAGGGGATCTTTAACATTTACAGGAATGATTAACCTAACTCAAAGAGCAGATGCTTTTGGGATTCCCTCTCTGAATTATTATCTGATCCAAGTGCCAAAAACTCCATTTTTTTTTTTTTCATGAATATAAGAAGTCTTACTGGATTAGAGATTAGAGCACTGGATAAATATGAAAATTATATATCCAAAGATAATTGAAAAGACAATAGAAAAAAGAGCAACAAGACCTTTTCACAAAGTTCTAGAACTTGTGATTCTCCAGAAGAAATGGACTTTCATTCAGGCTTAGTCACTGTCATCCAAAAAGCAAGTGAAAAACCAGACAAGTTGGTACAGTGAAGTTTCCTTTCAAGTTTTGATGATTTCATTAGCAGTGTACTAGAGAGTCAGGCAAACCCAAACTAATTTTCAGGAATTCTTCCTTTCCCCTTAGGATCTTTGGGTTGAGACTCTTGAGATATGCTTGTCAATTCCCAGTCCACACCAATGTTACTGGTACATGAGGCTAACAGGGATGCTGTGTTCCCTGTGTCTCAGTAGTGAACCTAATTCCTGTGTTTTGGTGATAGGAGACTACTGTTCTTGCCTGATCTGTTGCAGTATGTTTTGTAGCACTCTCTTTGCAATATGTAAAGCAGCACATACACCGTGCTGCCACTTCTTCTAATACAGTCAAGAAAGAACCTGTCTGTTCTACTATCTTTTCCAATTCACCGTTCCTTCTGTTCCAAGTAAAAGAGGAAAATTCTTCCATATAAATACTGTGCAGAAAATAAAGATCTGTTGAATACATTTTGTTTTTCTACAACTTCTCAATGTGATCATGGGTGGGGTATGGTAGATAATTTTGATACTGTGTCACTGCTGTAACTGTAGCCTACGTGTTCTGTGTTAGACGAAAAGATTCCCCCACGATTGTGCAGGGAATTTATATTAAGTAGAAGATGGAATGGGAAAAGATTAGGAAACAACAAAACAAACTTTTTTTGCCTGTCTTTATTAGCATGGGAGGGTTGATAATTTTTATTCTGTGTGCCACGGTTGTATTTAGGCCCTAGTTTTAGCAGCTGTGCTGTAAATGCTAAACTTTCAGCTACTTTTTAACACCTACTGTAAAAACACTAGTAGAGTTTGTGTGGTTTTGTTCTTGTTCTTGCTTCTTTAAGCACTTGAATAGTCATATAACAACTTCTGAAGTGGCAGTTGAATGCTATGGAGGTTGAAAAAATTCATAGTAACAATTACTTCAATTTCCTGATTCAAGCATACTGAAAACAGGTTTGAACATATTGATCAGATATTGATATACATCTACAGCTGGAGACAAACCTGCTTTGTTTGCTAGGTGACATGGACTATGAATTCCAGGCCAAGTGACCTGAGACATCATCAGAATGATAAAGTTGTGCTTTTAAAGTAAAGTATCATCCTGTGTTCCTACTAATATCTAAAACCACCTACACTTTGTTTTCTGTGGCTCAGAGTTACAGCAGCATTTCAAAGTAATTTCTATAGATTGTTTCCCTAGAGGGGAAGAGTGAAGAGCAACTAGGCTTTTTTCAGTCTTAGATTCTGTTATATGACTTGATAGTATTTATTCTTCTTCTGTGATAACAACTCTGGTAGTATAAAAATGTTATGTGAAATTAAAGATTTTAAGAAACAGAGGAGGGTCAGGAGGGAAGGATTTCTAGCTGCCTAACTGTGGGGATAATAAGGAAGGTGTCAGCATTACTGGAAAGCATTGATGAAAACTTTCTGACACAAGGAATGGTGTGCTCCTCAGCCTTATACTAACAAATAGGTAATGCCTTGTTGAAGATGTGAAGGTTGAGGGCAGCCTTGGCTGTAGTGACCATTGTGGAATTCAGTAGAGGGCAAGGAGGAAACGGGGCAGCAAGACTGTGATCATGGACTTCAGGAGAGCTAACTTCAACCTTTAAAGATCTTCTTGAAAGAATCCTGTGAGAGCAGTGAAGAGGCTTCCAAGGGAATTGATTGATATACAAGGATCACTTCCTCCAGGCTCAAGAATTATGCATCCTGATAAACAAGAAATCAGGCAATGAGGGAAGAGATCTATGTGGATGAATTAAGAGCTCCTGTCATTACTCAAGTGTGACAAGGAAATACACAGGAGATAGAAGTAGGATCAGGCCACTTGGAATGAATATAGAGAGGTTGTCAGAGTAAGTAGAAATGAGACAAGAAAGTTAAAAAAGGACAAGTGCTGCAGAAGCACCTGGGGTGGGGCAACCCTGGGTGTACAGGCTGGGGAATGAGGCTGGACAGCAGTGTCATGGAAAGAGACCTGGGGGTCCTGGTCAATGGCAAGTTGAATGTGAGTCAGCAGTGCCCTGACAGCCAGGAGGGCCAACCCTGTCCTGGGGGCATCAGGCACAGCATCACCAGCTGGGCAAGGAGGGGGATTGTCCTCTCTTCTCTGCACTGGGGCGGCCTCACCTTGAGTGCTGGGGGCAGTTTTGGATGCCACAATATAAAAAAGATAAATATATTGGAAAGTGTCCCGAAAAGGGCTGCAAAGATGGTGAAGGGCCTTGAGGGGAAGCTGTGTGAGGAGCAGCTGAGGTTGCTTGGTCTGTTCAGCCTGGACGAGACTGAGGTGAGACATCACTGTGGCCTTCAACTTCCTCTCAAGGGGAAGTGGAGGGGCAGGTACCAATCTCTTCCCTCTTGTGACCAGTGACAGGATTCAAGGGAATGGCATGAAGCTGAGCCAAGGAAGGTTTAGATTGGTTATTAGGAGAGGGCTCTTCACCCAGAGGGTGGTTGGGCCTTGGAACAGGCTCCCCAGGGTAGCTCTCCCAAGCCTGGCAGAGTTTGAGAAGCGTTTGGACAATGCTCTCAGGCACGTGATGCTATTCTTGGGGTATCCTGTGCAGGGCCAGGAGCTGGACTTCGATGATATCTGGGAGTCCTTTCCAACTCAGCATATTCTATGATTCTGTGAATTTTAAATCTGCCATTGTTTGTCTAGGATTTTTTTTTTTTTTTAATTTTGATGTGCTGAGCATCAAAAAACTTAGAACTAGTAAATACTGAATGGAACTAAAACCAACCTTAACTGACGATATGTGTGTTCTCTTAATAGAATCTGGTTCTGCAATTACAGCTTCCTGCATTGGTTTGGGAAACTCTACAACACCTCCACCTGGACAGGCAGGAAAACCAGTGCCAGGATATAATGGTAAGACTGCTAAAAATGTTACTAGGAAAGGACATTGCTTATATTCTTGAGTAAGTGCCCCTTAATTGTCATATTTTGTAGCAAAAGAAAATTACAGTCTTATTAAGATATTTTCCTCCTTCCTGCTTTTTTGTGTGTTGTGGAATGTGATTGTGAATAAAAAAAAAATTCAGAGTTACATTCAAGAAAATTGATCAACTACTTCTGCCTTTTGTATGTGAAAAGGCTAGCATATACTTTGACATATTACTCACCTGTACTTCTACATGCACTTCTGCACTTCTACACAACTTGAGAGAGTTGGTAAGCAAACCATCTTTCAGTACCTGCAGAGCATTTTTATTTCCAGCCAGGAGAAATGGTAGGCTATAGACCAGTATGAAAAGGATGAGCACTCATTGTCTGGAAGGTATTTGCATGTAGGGGTGCAGCTACAGGATTAAGAATGCAAAAGTATTTTAATACCTGGGAACCCTGATTTTAACAGAGTTTTCAAGAATTACTTGAAATCTGAAAAATAATTACATTAAACATCAAATGGTCTTCAAGAAAAATTCTCCCATCATTTATGAGAAAGATCTAAGCTGTTATTTTAATACATGTAAGTGGTGGTGAGCATTAAAAAAAAACCAAATTTTTTTAGCAGCTCTTGGTTTCAGCATTAACAGTTATGGCATGAAGACAAGCAATAGCTTAAAAATAACATTAAAACAAAGTCATGAAGTTTCTCCAGAGTTCTAAGTAGGAAAGAGTGAGAGAATGTAATTCCATCACTCATGTTATCAGATGATAGGCAGGACTAGGAAGAAATACAAGTAGCAAGAATATAAAAATTTCTGATGGATATTTTGGAACATTGGGACTAGTGTAAGTAAAGAATTTCTTCAAAGAGAATGATGGAAATGTCTTTCGCATACCTTATAAAAGAGACAGAAAACGAGCACTGAGTTTCACTAAAGATTTATGGAATAATTTGACTTCTTTCAGTCTTTGACCAAATATGTCCTGTAATGCAGTTATTCCCAAACTAATGATTTTTAAAATTACTCTATATTGGCTGCTGTCTTGCTGTCATCCACTTCTGTTTGATGTTGTTTTCCTGCTGTTACTATATTGATTAGAGGAGATCCTTATGCCAGTTAGAAGATAGGTTATACATGCAACTCTTAGTGGCTGGTAAAGACATGCTGCAATATAAGAGAAAGCTGCAAGATCTACTTTTTTTTAAACACATAAAAATTCTTTTCTATTACATATTGCTAAAAAGAAACTGATTTGTTGCTGATTTTTAAGAACAAGGGGAATAAAAGTTATGATATCAAAGTGCAGTGGGACAAATTGCATTTAAAAGTGAGTCAAGATACTACATTAATTTCTAGGTTTGTTACCTTAAATTGCACATTATACTGTGCCTTTCCCTGGATCCACTTGAACCTTTGCAGATAATTTCAGCGTGTTTTCAGACTGAAGCAGGTCCCACATTTTGAAGAAACAAGTCAGTTCTTCAGTAATTCAGGAGTGAGCAGCATAGTATTTCACTTCCCCAAATTTTTCTACATTGAAATACACAACTTGCAAGGAGAAGAATAAATACTGGGATTGGTACCTTGATGAAACAGTTACAGTAAACTGATTAGATTTTACATAGTATCATAAAATAGGAGAAAAAACACTGACAGCTACACAAGTGGGTCTTTGTAAAATTGGCCTTGTGTACTTGCTTGTGTCTGTGTGCTGAGCCATTGCTTCCAGCAGGCTCTTCAGTTACTTTAAAATTACTATAATCTTCAAAGGAGTAGCTTCAGCCAAAAGTAGGAAATTACAAATGTTGGTGTTCTTTGAAGAGGTCGAATATGATACTACTCATATAAGTTTTAGCAGAGTTTTAGTCAGAAGTCTGTTATCCACTTTTCCCCATTTCCTCTGGAACTTTGTAATACAGAATGTAGGATTATTTGTAGAGATTTAGATACACCTGAACATTGCTTTCATTGGTTGGGCAGGGTTCAAAAACCATGTAATCCTTATCAGCCCCGTCTGTCAAAATCTTCCCTCCCTGTTTTTCTATGGTTTAGTTGCTTCACCTTATGTAATTTCATTATCATAGGCCAAGCTGGTATCTGTCATTCTTTTCTTATGCCCACACCTTGAGATGGAATGGATGGTTGTAGTAGCTTCATTTCCCAGATAACTGCACAAAAGAATCTATTTCAGATGATTTGCTCAGAAATCTCAGTATCAGGATAGGAAGCTTTCACTGAAGGTGGTCATCCAGGGAAAAGGCTTCATTTGGGAAGCCTGGATTCTGTCCTGTACTTTGAGCGTTACCCTGCTGTGCAGCTTTGGGTAGTTCAGGAGTTACTCTTTGTACTAGACTACAATGAACCTTGATAGTTAAAGGGTATTTTTCAGAGACTCCTGAGAGCCTTTGAAAATGAAATACACCTATTTATACTTATTTATATACCATATATACTTATTTATTCTTATTTATACTGAGAAATAATATTTCTGACATGAACTGGGTTAGACTTCAGTCATCTTGGTTGTTATTTCTTGCTCATGTTACCCACATATATTTTATTTATATTTGTCATGTGTCTTAATTGTCCTCTGCTATGTGGAAGTTTAGATTTTCCAGTATAAAAGCTTCTTTCACTTTCTAGTTCTGTGTTTTTCCCTTTTGGGACTTCGTGCTGTTTCTGATTCCCAACCACAAGTATTAGTTAAGACTTTTTGTGCCTATGACTGAATGTTAATAAAGTCATGAGCTTTTCCAGTTTGGCACTCCCATATGAATTCCTTTTGTTGCTTGGTGTATTGCCATTCTGAAGTGTGACATAAGTTGATATCCATAAGGAAAGACACTTTCCTCCACCTAAAAATACACTACTAAATTTGAGTTTCCTTCCTATATTATTTTTTACAGTCATGATTCTGGATGAAAATAAGAAACCAGTGAAGGCAAAGACTTTGGGAAATATTGTGGTAAAGTAAGAAAAATAAATATCTTACAGTTAAAAGAAACTTCCTACATAGGTTGATTGTCTTTTGACTGAAGTTTATATAAAAATCAGAATAATTGAAGTAATGAGGATTGAAAAGCATGTCTGTCTCTGATACTGATACCAAACTCTCAGAGTGTTTTATGTTCATTAGTGTTGAAAAATCACAGATGAAATTGTGTTAATGAATGAGTGTGGATTGTTGTGCTTTTTTCTTAGACTACAGCAAAGTTTACAGTTTTCCTTATTATCAAAATGTTGGCTTCCTCTTGTGATGTATGAGCAAGAGACTAAATCATTCCCTTCACTGTTTTGTCTTTCAGTTTAGTGAAATAGTACAGCAGTAAAGTTTGGCATGCTTTGGCTTACAGGTGTGATGCTGACTTTTCTTTCACTATCTCCTAATCCTAACAGATGTACCTTCTTAGAGAGAGAACATGTATTTTCTCTTCTCTGTAAAAAAGCGCAAGATGTCTCTGTGTGTGCTTTGCATGAAACAGTGTTCATTTGTACCAGTAGTTGGACAAAATAACATACAGGAAAGGACTCCAGAAAAAAAAAGAAAAAAAAAATCAAAAAATCAAAAAAAATCATGTACATCATGTAGGTAATTTTTAGTACCATTTACTAGACTCCTGAAAGATGAGTTCCATAAACTCTAATATTGTGCTGAGAAAGGTATACTTTCAAAAACATTTCCTTAGATAAAAAGGCCACTGTGTAGATCACCCTGTGAACATCAGTTGCATTTATCTTGCCTGCTGCCATCTGTTGCCAGGACCTTTCCTTACTCCTGTAACATTCTATAGGCTACGGCTCTTTACAGCCCAGCTGGCTCTGTATTCTGGATGTTTTACAGGCTTTCAGGGAAATGGCTGAAAACCTGTAACAGTTTTCCTCAAACAGTTTTTTTTCCTTCAGAGAGAGACACCTGCTTTGTGATGAATGTGGTAGCTGTAACCCCCTTTTTTATTTCAGTCACAGAAAATAACTTCAGCTCTGAGCACTTCCTAAAACTGCGAGATCAAATACAAGTCCCAAAGGAGATGTATTCATCCATTTCTTCTGTGGTGGATTTTTGGAGAGTTTTGGTAGCTGAGAATCTTCACTGCTTGCTTAGATGAATGAAAGGAAATACAAAGATTAGTATTAACCTTCAGTGAACTGAAATCTGTCAAAAGCTGGGGACAGATGTACCAATTTTGATGAATTGTTAGCGCAGTTAGCTGAGGATTGCAGTTGGCTGAGGCACACGAGCTGAGGGTGAGAGACAGGAGCTGCAGGCGCTGCAGCTGCAGACGTGCAGCGTTAACAGTGTGGGTGGGCTGGCGCAGTGCTTGTGTGGGAGGTGGAGTTGCCAAGGTGGGGAAGGCTTTTTACTCAGCTGTACGACTGATCTAATATAACTAGACCCCTGTAGAGACTAAAGTAGTGTCACATGAACTTACTGTACTGTGTGATGCAGATGTATGTTTTCAGGATGAAGTCTATACCCTCAGCATCTCAGCTGAGATACCCTCATTCTCAGCATCTTCAGCTAAGCCACCAGGGCACGGACACATAGGTTTAACTTCCCCGAGTCAGCAGACTCATATTTAGGTGTAGTTTCTTTGTGACACATATAAGATTGTGCATTCACTCCATTGTTGAGTATGTACATTCATTCCATTACCAAGCACAAATATTTAAAATTACTCCAGCCTTTTATAGACTTTCGTTCACAGTATCAGTAACCTGGCTCAGGGTGGACAAAGTGTCTTTCAAAGTTCTCACTTCTGTAGTGCCTCAAGCCATAATAGAGCTTAGGCTTGTAATCAACAGAGAGAGAAAAGGTATTTTGTAAGAAAATTGATCTTAGCTGCTTAGATACTCAGATTAGTTATTATTCTTCATTATATTATTCATGCCTACCTTTTCAACTAGGATGGAATAAATCACCTTCCAGATGTGTTCATGTCTCTCCAGTGCCTGTGGGAGTGGCACAGTTGCCTTAGGGTGGGTACTTAGTCTTACCTACCAAAAGAGGAGTGAAATGAACTCCATCTTTAGCAACTCTGCCAAACAAGTTGAAATGTAAACTAACAGGTAATGTTGGAATATGTGTGCATACATTTTTGAGTTTTACTCTACTTTAGTGCCTTAATGTCAGGAGTGATATTACCATCTTAGAAGATTCTGTTTGGGGTTAGTGTCTACATCTTCTAGCCAGAATTTATCTTCCCTAATGTTGCCCCATATTTAGATGTTTTCTCAAAGGATTACAAATGTGTTAATATATTTATTTGTTGTTTCATTTGTTTCGTTTTACCTTGCTCAGCATGACTTTTGCTGCAATCTAATAAATTGATAATGAAAATGGGGAGATTTTTTGTTTGGGGTTTTTTTTTTTCAATGTATCACTCAAGAAAGTGTAATCACACAGGGATACTATTATTTTATCATGTCTGTGTTTATTGTATTGTTTATTTTATTTTTTGATTAAAGCAAGGTTTCATGAAGTCTTCCTTCAAAGAAGCCATTTCTCTTTTTAGCAGTCTTCAACAAGTACAGACCCTTTAAAATAGTAGGGATGATCCTTGTTATTTGCAGTTTTTGTTTGTCAGTCCAGAGCATGTCCCCCTGCAGCAGGAAGAAAATGGGGGACTCAGGATAGTTCAGTCATACACTCAACAGTAAAATATGAAAACACACAGGGGTTTGCTTAACCTGTAGCATAGGTGAGTTAAGAAATATTCTTCTGTGCTTCTTGGAGAGGAGAGTGGCCATGCACTGCTTACAATGCCAGCCGTGCAGAAGTGGTAAACTGCTGCTCTTGGTTGTTTTTATCTCAGACTAATTCCTGGTAAACAGTATTTGTGGCTGCTTGAGGCCTGCAGTTTTCCTAAGTACAGTATTTAAGATATCTGTTCTTAGAGCAGAACTTCAAATATTAATTTCATCCTGCAGGAGTCAGATAATCTTGAAAGGTAGTTCTTGCATCTAATTACTCCAACTTGCTGCCCCAAATATGTTCTTTTCTTTACTTTTCTTCCAGCTGATACCAGTTCTGGTGGGTTGTTTTTTTGTTGTTGTTGTTGTTTTTGTTTTTTTTTTTTTTTCCCATATAACCATCATCTCTGCCCTTTTGACAGATTATTCTTGGATAAAAACCTCTCATACATACTAGTTTACCTGGACAATGCAATAATATTTCTGATTTCACAAGTCTTTCAGGATAAAGTAATTGAAAGCAGTGTCACAACATTTGTGATAGAAGGACAAGGGAAAATAAAAGTAACTGCAGATCATGAGGGTGGGCTTATATGAATTGTTTTTAAATTTATATGTATTTCTTTCTGAGCTAGAATTTTTGGACATGAAAAATTCAGAGAATTTATTATGAAGTGAAAATTACAGCAGCAGTGACCTCCATTTCCATTAACAAGAGCAGTCTGATTTAGTGACACAGTTCTGCTTGCATTGTTCTGGCCTGCCTGTAATTAATGCACACTTGAAAATGTGTATGTATATATGTAATTTTGATTAGCCATAAGAATTTTCTAGGTTTTCTGTTGTTATAAGGAACATTAACAAAGAGAAATCCCATGTAAATTCCAGTTTTCGTCTTGTACCTTGAAAATATCACAAACCCATTATGTTTATTTTTTTGAAGCAGTCATCAGCACTGTCTCTTTAGCTAGCATTATTCTTTATATTCACCCACAAAAGGACTACATATACCTTGTGCTCATTCTAGTGCTCTAGTGCTCTACATTCTTGTGCTCAGAGAGTAGTAACTGCCAGTTAATTTGCTGCTAGACTCTAGTAACACTTCCTCTAGTGTTTGTATAGTTAATTCTGTCCCATAATAATGGAGTTTTGCAGGATAAGTATTTACAAGTTTGGTTTAGCGATCTCCACTGCATGGAATCACATAAATATGTTCCATATTCAGCAGGAGGTGAGAAAAGGTAGTTGCATCATACAGTGATTCTGAAATGCCTTAGCTGCATTGGTTTAATTGCATTTAATAGAAATGGCTGTGTGAGAGGCTCTGTAAACTACTAATGTTGTGGAATTTTTTTTTTTTTTTGTGGATTTGGAATGAGTGAAGGAAGAGGAAGAAAAATTAAAATGTCCTGAAAGAGTTAGAATGTTTTGAATGGTGACCCGCTCCATTGTATTGAGTACAATCATACAAAACTTTATGTACAGTGCTGTAAAAACTAAAATACATTTGAAAATATTTATTCATGATAAATTTTAAATAGTCAATATTTATAAAGAAATATTAATGGTAAATTCACAGATTTTAATGATTATAGATTATAAGTTAGCCGAAGAGAAACACGACTGTACTTTCAAAGCAAATACCTTAGAGTGAATATCCTTTAGTGGAAGAGATGTTATTCAAAATAAGCAACCCATTGACAGTTTTCCTATTTGTGGTAACGTGTTCAGTATTTATACAGTATTTAGTGAGCAAATAAATGTTCAATAGAAAGATTACTCATTCAATGTTTCTTACAATGCATTAAAAAGAAAGTCAGTATCTATGTGGAAAGATGAAGCAACCTGAAGCCAGGATTGTAATCATAATGCTCAATAGAATGCTAACCAAGAGAGCTTAAAGGAAAGGAAAGGGGAAAAAAAAAGATCCAATCTTTTGCAGCACACTGTAGTACCTTTGTATTTCATTAACACCTGAAGTAAGATCTTGTAAGACTTGATGAGTCAAAATTTGGGCATTCCAACTGGGATACACCCATGGGAAGTGTCACAGCTCTCTTTTGTGCTCTCCCACTGCCCAGGAGAAAAGGAGGCAATTTCAATATATGTTCTTGTAAGCAAGGGCTATACAGCTAGGTGAAGTGAAAAATTACTAGATCTGTAAGATGAAGGGCCCTAGAAAGCAGTGACTTTCAAAGGAGCTTTCTATGTTACAGTGGATAAACCTCTGGATATACAGGATCTTTGAATGAAAGGTAGCTGCTGGTGTAACTAATCAGGCAATATGATTCCTTGTTATTCAGTACGGAAACTGGGGAGGAGCCAACATGACTGTCGGTGGATGTGATGTTAGTACATCCATTGATGTATTATGCTTGGTTCTTATGTCTGTATTTCAAAAGACTATTGAGAAAGTGACTGGATTTTAGGGAAAATATGAATGAGAGTGACCTGAGTGCAAGAATATGTGTGATTTAAAAACATGTGATATATAATTCACCCCAGATCAGTAAAATAGTAACTTTTTCAAGGCCAGGAAATACTCAGAGGACAAAATAATCTCTGAGACATGGCTGTTTAATCTAGCATAAAGAAATTGGAAGCTGGAGCTAGATGCATTCAGGTGAGAAATAAAACACTGTTTTAGCAGTGAAAGTATTAAGACATTGGAGTAAATTCTTGGGAGTATGGTGGTTTACTTCGATATTTTTAGGTGTAACTTGGATATCTATTTTAACCAAAAGTTGTGGGGTTGAGGCAGGATTTAGTAGATGGCATCTTTCAGCCTGTGTTATATGGAAGGTCAGTTTAAATAAAGAGCCTGTGCAAAAGATTTATCTTTGTAACAGCCTTCTACATGTTTATCAGCTTTGTCTTTTCCCTTTACAGATAAAACAATAAGTAGGTCTTCCAATGTGAGAGCAATTTGTCCAAAGATGGTTTTTCTAGCAGATCTCTGGCTGACTACATGTAAATACCATTTGAACTTTCCTTACTTTGAAATTTTTCCAAGCACTTTCACTGGCTTTTGATCGCTTTTTCTCTTTTCCCACTAAAGCAAAATCCACACTGAGATCAACTACTTTTGTGACTCCTTTTAGCTAACTAAAGTAATATTTCATGCAGACTGATGAACATTCAAGATCCTCTACTCTTCCCCACCCTTTTTCCTGTGTTGTTCCTAGAGTCTGAAAAAGCTTCCAGATGCTTTTCAAAGTTGCAATCAAAAATTTTTATAAGAGTGATGTTTATGCACAGCACTATATAAATGCTGAGTAATAATTATAGCTGCCAGTCAAGATTATTTTGTTCCATTCAGAAGCCCAAACTCATTTAACAGTGCTTTGACTGGCTGTAATGAATAGCCTCTGAGTGTCATTGCCTACCAGAAAATAAAAGGATGTCTTTTCTGAATTCCAGCAAGGTAACATCTCAAATAATTTTAAATTTCATTTCAGAAACCTGCTTTTCTGTACAAATTCTCTTTTGAGTTCTCTGTCTATAATTGCTTAGTTCCGTTAACAAGGAATCTTACACCATTTTGATGAATGGCATTCTGGAAGGATGTGCCATGTGGGAGTCAGATTTCTTGGGCTAAGCTAAAGGTGGACAGTTCTGTGAAAGGCCTACCATTATTGTAGGAAAAATAAATGAACTGAAAAACAAATGAACTGTGAAACAATGCTTAAAAAAAAAAATAATGATTGTCATTTAAAATTCTGTACCAGAAAACAATTACTGTTAAAGTACTTCAGAGTTTATTTGTGGTGCTGTCAAGCTCATTCTTCTTAGTCTCTCCAATTTATAATGAAATTACCTGCTTATCTTTGTAAAATGTAACCAGAAGGAATCTTTGTTAAATGAACCCATAAGATTTAAATCATTAATTTACAGAGTTTGCCTGGTTTCCCTGATGCTGTTTTAAATTGTATTCAATCTTTAAATGAGAAAAAGACCTGGATTTGATTCTTGTACTTCAACAATTTTAATCTTACTTTGACTAGAGTAAATGGAGAACAGCATAATTTGTACTGCTGTTACTGTGCTGGTAACAGATAGCTACAGAAATACAGTAAATATGACCCAAAGAGAAACCAAGCGAAGCAACTTCTTTGTATATTGTGAAAATTATAATGTAGGAGCCTACCTACTCCTGTCTTGGCCTTCTGTGATCCTGTCCTTGTGAAAGGAAAGCAGGACTATCTGAGAGACAGTCACATTTACTTATGCAAACCTGGCATTTTTGGTCAATATATCTCTTAGTAAAAATATCGCCAAAAGATCTTGAGTATTAACTCAGTTTTTAGAGGAGGAGGCAACAGTTTTTAAATGCTGAGTTATTGTGGGTGTGTGTTACATTTTCTAGGGAAAAAAGACCAAAATCAAACATCTCAAAATATTCCTTTTTTTTAATGGAGGAATTGATAAAAACAAGAGATGTCTGTTTCCAGGTTGCTGTTACTCTTCGACAGTCTCATTTTCTCTCTTCTGGCTCCTTGCATGTAATTATGATCCAGTTTTGCTCCCTTTGGAACTTATGGCAGCATTCCCACTGACAGCAGTGGTTTGAAAGTATATTTGGCTCTGGACATTTTAATTCTGATGTCCTGACAAAATTTCAATAGACATAATGATGTTCTGGCAAGCTGAATTCTACCTTTATTAATTTGCATTTGCAAAGAACTTAGAAATTCTATTCAGTCATGATACCAAGAACTCTGCTGTCATCAAACAATTGTATGTGCCCATTGCTCTGGAATTACTGTGCCTGAAAGACTGACACATGGAAGAGGGAATTCACTTTTTGCTTAGTGGATGAATGGGGTTCTAACTGCAAGTAATCTTTCACAGAAAACCATGGAAGCACATTCTCAGATGTTGTCTATATTGTGCTATGATATGTATTGTAGAGATACCTGTGATAACCACTAATTTAGCAGTCTGGTTTCCACAGACTCACAAAATATACTCAGTGGATGTGTTTATCAATACAATTTTCCTAAAAATACCCAACAAACAAGCAAAAAACCTCCCACCAAACTAGAACATGAGACACCCCTGGTCTCCCCATCTGAAAAAAAATCCAAACAAGGACAAGAAAACCAAATAGTGAAAGTGAGAGTTGTATTTTTGGTGTTTAGATTTTTAAACAATGACAGAAAGGAAAATGCTTTTCTAATTTCAGCAACAAAACTGTTTTTTCTATTCAGTGACTAACTGCAAAATACTGAATAGAGCTTTGGGGAAATTAAGGACTTTATCAATATGAATTGTTCTTTCTCTCCCATCACAAAGATGTTTCAGACTGCTAAATAAATTTAAAGTGCAGAATTTGCAATGACTGAGGCAGTTATGAATTGCTGTACCATTAGCAAGCAAGCAACAACCATAGTAACTGCCATTCTCTGGTGGCTTTTCTTGAATCTAAATGAATTTTTTTTTTCTTTTAAATGTGTGCATGCGCAAACACCAGGATCAATGTATGGTTTTTCTAATCTTTTTTTCCAAAGCGAACACACCATGGATCATGTTTTTATATCACAGAGATGCTTACTAAGGTTGAAAGGCTTAAAATAGGGCAGTGAATTTCTTCCAGATGGGCAGAAGCTAACCTGCCCTCCTGAACTGAACCCTGGGTAACTACCTGGGAAATGTCTTGGCATTTCTGGCCGTACCTTCACTGTACTTTTAAGGAATGTGGTGTATGGGATGTGTTGAGCCAGAATCTTCAGAGAAAAAGCAGTAGTATTTATAGTACTATATTCTATAATGCTAGCTGACCTGAATTAAGCTGAAAAAACTAGGATTGTAGAAAATCAGGCTTTCAAATCATTACTGGATTATATGACTTTTTAAATGTAGTTTGTACTGTTTTTACCACAGCTAGGATTTTTTAAAGGTGTGTTTATCTCTGTCTTTCTCTCTCTCTCTTTATATATATATATAAAAACTATAACTATTCTTTTTATAAATGGGATGTTAGAAATGTACATGTCACAGAACTGGTGGCACCTGTTCTTGTGACTGACCATCACAGGAGACTTGTAATGATACCAGAATTGCTATGCTACAAAGAACTGTTTCACTGCTAGAGATGTTGCCTTCTGGTGTCACAGGGATACTATAGGTAGAAAATAAAATACCTCTGGCTAAATGTTTGCTAGTTAGCAATGCAAGCATATGCTAGTAAAATCTGTATTGTGCATTTATGATTTTATCTTAAATAAATATGTTTGCATGCTCATTCTCTCTCTGTTATTAGGGGTAAATTTTGTAAAACTTGTGTTGATATGCCTGAATATGTATCTCTCAGGCAATTAAAGAAATCTGTGTTTGACCCTGTCAGAGTTTTGAAGAAGAAACAGGTAATTTTTTGGCTGAGGCTTTTGCAGCTTCTCTTCTGACAGATATATGTGTGAAGTGTCCCATATTTTCTTATGCCCATATCATTGACTGAAGAAGGGGTATGTAGCATGTATTCATAACTCATTAAGTACAATTATTTTAGAAAGTTCTGTTAGTGACTTGTATCAATATACTTTCACAGAACTTACCCAGTATTTCCAATAGTTTTATGCACAGTTTAAACAGAAAAACATTTTTATTCAGATTGTCAGGATTGAAGTCCTTTGAGTTTTATCTTTTTACAGAAACTGAAGATCTGTGTGTCTGATAATTCACCTGTCTATGCGTGTGTGAGTGTGTAGGGGTGTTAGAGAAAGGGAGATCTGTAATAATGCAGTTGCCTGTATCATAATATGTATGCACAAATTTTGGACAGATACTTAATCCTTAGAAATATTAAAAGCTAAATGCTGTTAACATATTTATAGTACAGTATATAATGTTTACTAGACCAAATGTTTTTTTACTTAGATGCTTGTATTATATAAAAGGTAAGGTCTGGATACTGTGCAGAGCTATATACATATGATGTCAATAATATATAGTCTTTTTTATCGGTTACCAGCGTATTATTAAGCTGAACTGTCTCCTGATTGTGTAGACAATGATTATTTACCTGAAAACGGAGTATGAATGGAGAGCATGAGTAGTATTTGTTATATCTGTTTTTCTTACTACTTCCTCTCCTCTTTTCAATTTAAGGTTGCCTTTGCCTCCTGGAGCATTCTCAGGTCTTTGGGAAAATCAAGAAACATTTCAGAAGTTATATTTCCAAAAATTTCCAGTAAGGATTATGAAATCAATTATTTAAACTTCTGGTAATGCTTCAGAACTGGATGATAATAGATTTAACCTGGGAAAGAGTTTATCATAAGTTGTCATAATATCATTGGAGGTCTTTGATATATGTATATATAATTAAAACCATTTCAAGATAAATCCTTTTTCACCTATAATTTCAGCTCTTGGGTATGCTGCTGTTCTTTTTGACATCTGAAACAGAAGGAGTAAACCATAAGCTTCTAAGCCAAAAAGTCATTTAATGTCATTTAATCTAAGATTCAAACCTGCAACCTTAGACTAGTACAGCTTCAAATACACTCCTCCTGTTGGGATGCAGCCATGCTAACTTGGTACAACTCCAAAATACACATTTGTCCGTTGTGCATCTGAATACCCTGGAGGCTCTTTGCTGCATTAGTTATATTTCCTTGTCAGGTGAACTATCTAATGATTGGCTTAATTCTCTCCTTGTAGAAACAGTTGGATTTGCCCTATACAAATGTTCAAAATGGAAGATTTGGCTCAATGAAAGTAAATGAGTGAATTCATCATGCAGATTATTTTTAGTGTGCAATTGCATCTTGATGACAGTGTATGTTTGGATACAGCAAACAGGAGTATCTTTAGGAGCAATTTGACAGCTTTAATTATATTGCAGCAATTCCATTCTCCTTGTCTAGATCCAGGCAACATCCTTCTCCAAGCTGTCAGGGATCGAAGTAAGCAAAGTTGGAAAAAAGTCAGAGTTTATCTACTTTCTTCTGTTCTGTATCAATAAAGACAACAAAACCCTTCTGGAAAGGGAGCTGCACAGGATAATATGATATAAAAATGATGACAAATATTACAGAATCAAAATTTTCAAGCACCAAAAGCATATATAATTTGAAACAGGTCTAATTTTTTTTTTAAATTTTGGGGTTTTATGGTAAATTAATGAATATTCCTAGTACTCTTTCTGACCTTATTTTTTGTTGTGTTGTACTTAGGGATATTATGATACTATGGATGCTGGTTATATGGATGAAGATGGCTATCTGTATGTTCTGTCTCGAGCCGATGATGTGATCAATGTTGCTGGACACAGAATTTCAGCAGGTGCGATTGAAGAGGTTAGCATTTCCTGGCAACGAAATAGAAGAGTGAAAGATGAATAAAGCAAGCTTAGACTGAAAATCTCACATTTCATCACATCTCCCATTTCAAAATCTCGCACAGAAAGTTCTCTCATTTTCTTTCTGCTTGTTTTGATTGGGACTTTTAACCAAAACATTTCCTGTTTCAGGTTCTTGCTATTAAGATGCTCTCCAGAAACATAAAAAAATTAATCAGTAATAAGCAGTTTGTACCATGGAATTGGTAAGGCATAATTTGATATTTGAAGGTGGAGTTAAGGGGCAGCATGGTAGGGTGGGAAGCATACCTTTTAGCTCCAATAACGTATTTATTTGGGAATACATTAGGATAGTGTAGTGTCAGTGTGACAGGTAGTTTCACTAGCTACTGTAGTTACATAGAAGTAGAAACTTCTTTACTTTTTTCCTAGAATACAATGCTCAGTGTTGGCTGATTTTTTTTTTCAGAGATTTACAATCAGTGCTTTTTCTTGATTGGAAGGCTTCACAGTTTTTTGACAGCTGTTTTGTCTCTTACTGTATGAGCAGCGCTAAATGAACAATGAAAATTTCTGTAAAAACCCCTGCTGTTAAATTGAAAGTCATTAATATAATTACCCATGCAACTCAAAAAAGTTGAAAATAGTGAAGTTCATAATAGCGTCTGAATTTCATATCATTGTTCACTCATCTTTCTGGAGTCACTGTGATTGATTGCCAGTTACAAATTTCCCTGATGACATATCAAATGCTTATTCAGGGAGTATAGGAAAAGGTGTGCTGGGCATGTACAAAAGAAAAATATGCTTTTAAGAACTCTGAATTTAACTGTTCACTGAATCAGAAACTAATCTGTGAGTCATTTTCTGGTGTATAATGTCTGTTAGTCTAGTGACTATTTTATGTTGTAGGCTAGAAAACTTAGAAGAGAATAGAAGAAATTCTGATTACAGAATCACAGAAGTGAGCAAGTTCACATAAACATTAATCCATCAAGAATTGGTCAGCCAGGGAGCTGAAACAACTGCTGCCCTGACTTGGATCTATGGAGATATAAAGGTGCTTTCAGTCTGCCTAAACCTCTTTGCCTTAGAAGTAGTTTTTTGAGTTCATTTACTAAAGCATAGCAGGAATCTCATCCCTGCCCCTTACTGCTCTGCTATTCATGGGCTGAGCAGGGCATTTTCTTTGCTTCAGCCTGAGTCTGAAGCTGCTGTAACAAATGATGAATTGAATCATCTCCTCTGCTGTATTGCCTTTGGATCCATCATACTGAGCTTAGCCTCTGTTTTTCTCCCTGCTAGTTCGGTCTTTCCCCTAGAAACATAATATTTCATCACTGTGACATTCTAGAAGCTTTTCTATTAACTTTTTAAACAAAGCTAGAAACCAAGAGTGATGCATGCACAGTTAATGCATGCGTGGCAAATTGCTAGTTAAATGGGAATGTGTTAGGAAGACCACAATTAGCTCCTCAGTAAGATCAGTAAATACAGAATTAGAGGTCCATTGAATCACTGTGTAATTGACAGTCACCTTGCTGAGCAAGTATGTTATCTACATTTACATTATACCTGCATTACAAGTTTAACAAGTTTTTCCTTAGTGCTTTGACTATGTGTCTTAGGTATGTTATGTTCCACACAATTAGTTCCTTTGTCTAATGTATCTGTTAAGACTATTAGAGCTCCATGTTTACTGCAGTGCAGTAGATGTTACAGTTTACTTGGCCAATCAGTGGATGGTGGCCATTATGGGAACCTCATCTTTTGTGTTGATCGATCCCTCTCTTTGGTCTGTAAGACTGTGGTGTCCCTTCTTGCCCCTTCCTGAAAAAAAAACCAAAAAACCCACCAACTTAATCAAATCTTGACTATGTGAGGCAACAGACTTGAAACTGAGAACTGAGGAATTTATAATGAGAAATCCCTTTCCCCTGATCATAATGTTTCTGTCTGCTGCCGCATTTGCCATCCATCCTTGTGCCCCGTGATCATACTAGGAAAATCATTTGACTTCCTCAAGTTTTTTATTACTTTTAAATATTTTTAAATGTCTAGTGCTGTTTCTGTTCTTCTTTTCAGTTACTTTACAAAGTTTGATAATTTTAAAATTAGTATTTACTAAATACTGATTTCAGTCATTTGAAGTTAGTATTTGAAAAATTAAAGGCATATTGATAGAACTTTGAATAGACTGAAGAAAAATACTACAATAACTACACTATTCCAGCTAACCATAAGACTTACAAATAAGTAACAGACTGGAATGACAAAAACAAGATACAACAAAACAATCTGGCAACATTTAAATCTCCACCTTAGTAGTCCTGTTGATGCCTGGTAGGTAATTATGATATTTGATGGTAATAGCCAGTTTACTGTAGATCTTTCTTCTGTGTTCCTGTGGAAAACAGTATTTACTGTGGTTGTAGACTTAATAGTCTACTTTTCCATTATTCATTGTCTTTTTCTTTCTGGTTTTTGGTTTGTTTGGGCTTTTTTTGTTGTTGTTTGTTTGGTTTGGTTTTGGTTTCCTTCCTTCCTTCCTTCCTTCCTTCCTTCCTTCCTTCCTTCCTTCCTTCCTTCCTTCCTTCCTTCCTTCCTTCCTTCCTTCCTTCCTTCCTTCCTTCCTTCCTTCCTTCCTTCCTTCCTTCCTTCCTTCCTTCCTTCCTTCCTTCCTTCCTTCCTTCCCTCCTTCCCTCCTTCCCTCCTTCCCTCCTTCCCTCCTTCCCTCCTTCCTTCCCTCCTTCCCTCCTTCCCTCCCTCCTTCCTTCCTTCCTTCGCCACAGTCAAGAAGTTAGAGCAGGAAAAAAGGGATATTTATAGCAGGAAATGGAATGCATTACTGAGGCTTTGGTCTGTAAGTGACCAATGTGCATTAAGTGTATGTATGTGATGCACTGAAACCCTGTAGGGATTTGGACTTGAATAAGATTAATTCCTATATGATTTCAGTGTGGATACAATGACTTTTGGACAAAGTAGGCTGCACCCGAATTTAAATGCATTTGTGTATATTCAGCTTTTTGAAGCAGGCTCTTCTGCCCTTCTAATTCTAGGATAAGCCCAGTGCATTCTTCTGTATTTAGCTTGTGCACATCCTAGCTAATTCCCATGAAAAATAATCCAGTTTCAAAAGCTGTGCATCAATGGTCATGCTTCTGTACTTCTGTACTTTGATAGAGCATCCATCTACTGTTAGGTCAGTGTTCTCCATTTGCCTTTTTTCTGGCATGGGACATTTCTAGGATCATAGTTTGTGAAATGAGTATAGCTTCTGACAAACTGTGCTAGAAACCAATTGAGCTGATTTATTTTGCCAAAAACTAATTGGTATATGTTGTACTGACTATGACACGTGGAGTCAGTTTCTCCTTCCTCTTTTGACTATAAAGGCTAAGGATGCTGAAATCTGTTTTGAAGATGGGTTATCATAGACCCTTTGAATTGTTCCTTCCTCCATCAGTTTCATAAACAGGTCATGCAAAAGCCTCCCTTTTATTAATTGGAACAACAGTGATTCAGTTTTCCATTCTTTCAGGGTTTTTTTACTATCTTCTCTGTACTTTTCCTGTCTTTCTCATTCTCCCATCATTTTTTGAGTAGTCAATGCAAATGTGGTATCCCTACTTAATAAAAACAATCAAAAAGTGCCTTTATTCCTAAAACTTAGTCATCCCACTACTTTTGATTTTGGCAACACAGTTTGTGAAGTTCAGTTATTAGCAAGCACATAGCCCTTGTATGCACAGATAAATTAACAAGCACAATCCTATTATGTGGCTTCTGTGTAGGGTCAGGTTAGGTCCTCCTTGTGGTCCAGTCCAGAGGACTGAAAAGTGCTGAAAGCACTGTTGACAAGAAAATGCCCCAAGGCACATTGAAAAGAGCCAGTTGCTTTGGAAGAGGATTCACAGCTGCTGGCATCTTAAGGCCACTTTGTCCCAGACTTGGTGACATACATCTTGGTATGTACTGAGACATCTTGGTGACTGTTTTTCTGGAAGTGAGTACCTCAGCTGGCTAATTGGAAACTTGTATTTTTTACCTAAAAAAGAGTTAGATATATGTTATCAATGTGATGTGTAAACATGTAGTAGGAAGGAGGGAGGCTCTGGTTTAATTCCCTTTTTTATCTCAGGAAGCTGAGACCTAATGTTTCCAAGAAAATGAGGTGAGCTAGGCTGACTGCAAGCTGAGGCTGGGCATGTATTTGGTCTTGGTTGAAACTATGCTTTTACAGCAACAAAGAATGAAAAAAATAAGAGTCAGAGAAAATGAAGCAATAGGAATTTATAAGTCTGTAGTAGGAGTGCTTCTGTGGTTTTGGTCCTTATTCCCTGCATTTAAGTCTCATTTTACTCATAATGTTAGACAAACGATATTTGTTCCAACAGAGACCTCACTAACAAAACGAAAGACATGATAACTCTCACAAAGCTGTAAGGAAATTACCTGTGGTTTGTTCAATACTTCTGTTTTGTGCTGCTAAAGGTCTTATTTCTTCTGTTTGTTTGAAAAGCGTATATGAGTATGTATGAGAACACATACATGTGTATATCTTCAACACGTAATTGGAATCCTGAGGTATACTGACCTTTTGCTGTCGAAATGTAAGAAAAAGTCTGTTTTTTGTTCATACCATTTTTTTCACTGAAATGTTATCTGTTAGTTCAGTTCAGTTTTCTTTTCCATCCCTCAGTGTATTCTCTTCCATCCTGCTGTGGCAGACTGTGCTGTTGTGGGCCAGGAGGATCCTTTAAAAGGACATGTTCCATTTGCACTGTGTGTACTGAGACAAGGTGAGAACTCACTGATAACTGATGCCACTAACACTTGCAAAAGTCTCAGAAAAGGTAAAGGATTTTACCTTCTTCACTAGGTATAAAGACACAAGAGAGTAAGATTTTGGAAGAGATTGTTGAGCGAGTTCGGACCAACATTGGTCCAGTAACAGCGTTCCAGAAGGGAATGTTTGTGACACAGCTACCAAAAACACGCTCTGGCAAGATTCCACGTTCTGCCCTTTCTGCACTCATCAGTGGAAAGCCATACAAGGTAAGTTAGAGATGTTTGCCTCAATGAATTTGGGACACATGTACATCCAAAGGCACAACATGGTGGTTTTGATTCTCTTGACTGTTCTGTCCAGGACTTGAGGTAGTACTTTCTGTTTTATTTCTATTGAAGATTATGCCAAAGATTTTCATGTTTCAGAGCTTTCCAGATACCTTTTTTCTTGATTGCTTTTGAAGTATAAATTTATAAGAATCTCTGAATTAAATTCTTATCTACTGTCACATGCTACTGTATTCTTCCTTTTCAGATAACACCAACCATTGAAGATGCTAGTGTGTTTAAACACATTGAAGAATTGCTAAAGAAAAATTGAATGGGATAATACATAAAAACAAGCATTTCAGTTATTCAAGTATACAAAGAAGCTTTTTTTTGTTAAGAATACCACATTTTAAAAACAAGTAATGATTTGGGACTAAATGTTTTTACTGCAGAAACATTACTGTGTTCTTCACCATATTGCCAAAGCCACTGACACAAAGTCTCTGCATGCTGTCAATATATGCTAGTTATTAAGATGGCTAAGAATTGCTAATAGAATTCATACATTTCTGTAATCTTAAAGGGAAGGAGTCATTGGATTATCCATCTTATATGATGTTGTGTAACCTTACATTTCAATCTATTATTTTATTATGTGACCAGTAACTGCTGTTTGGTTAAAGTAGCTTACAAAAGGTAAAGCATGAACAGAGGACAGCAAAAAAGGAATTGGATTGTAGAAATTGTTGCAGACATAAATTGTTCTTACTTGTAAATTATAGGATCTTGTCCTTGAGATTTTTCTAAAATTAAAAATTTTAAGATTAGATCTCTTAATTCCATAGTCTTTATTTTCCTAAGTCTTTCTGCTATAAATTAGATTTTTATAATTATTTTTACTCAATAACTTTCTGAAGAGTCTTTTTTGTAAAATTATGATTTCTGGCTTTCAAATCTGTGAAAATATTGATTTGTCCACAGTAATATTCAGAAAACCCCATGTAAAGGCAGGCATTTACCCTTTGCATTTTCTGGTAATTTTTTTTTTGTGGTTTTTATCCCTTATGATAAGGACAACCAGAATGTGCTTTTGCTGCCATGATTAAACGTTCTAGGCTGAGATACATATAGCAAAGAAATTTAGCAAATATGGATACTAAGCAGCCCACTCTGGACTTCATAGGCCATTTCAGACTTGTTACAGGGTTCTCAACAAGCCAGGGGATGGAGGACACACTTTTTACATACATTACTTCTCAAACTGCCAGTATTTAATTGAACAATACATGAAAAAGACATTTTAAAAACAGATGTTCCCAGAGAAGTATAAAAGCAGAGAAATTGCTCAAACTCAGCAGTGCTTATCAGAGAAAGAAACAGTAAGTTACTGACAAATTCAGGTGATGTTGTATAAGAGAGGTTCTCAAAAGGGTCCAGAAATACTGTTATGTAGTGGTGGATAGAGGTAAGTATGATATCTCTGTAAAGTGATGAAATAAACCAACAGATTGCTGTAGGAGCTAAAAGGTGATAGGTTCCACTTAGCATGAGCCATATCCTGGTGTGCCTGTGACACTTTGTGGAGTTGGTGAGCTCTGCCAGTTACATAAGAACTAAATCAAATGTCCATGTGTTTTTCCACTAAGGACTGCAGACAGCTGGGCCAGTCATGTTGAACCAGGTCATACTGTCATGCTAAAACAGCCCAGTCTGAGCCTGCACTGTCCTTGTTTCTTACTGAATCATTGCATAAGGTATCCCCCTCCCTCAGCTATTCGCTTCAGTTGAAAATCACAGCCTGAACAGGGAATAAAACATGCAAAGACGGAGTAAAGGCTAATGATGCTTTATGGTAGATATGCTATATATACGGGTTGGAGATTTAAAAGTGGGAATAATTTTTGTCTTCAGACATGTCCTTAAAACTTACTTGAAGTACTTCTTATAGAAGTGGCAGTTAGTTTAAGAAATTATTTCAAGTACAAAGGCTTTAACAGGGGCCCATGCCAAATAATGGACTGCCTTGCAGAAACCGTTTCCTTTCCACAATGCTACTACCTAGCAATCTGTGCTGAACAGTTACAGAGTAAGAGGGACTTCTTGGGAGTTGTCAGTGACATGGGTTTTTCTAAATCAGTGAAACACTGCAAGGGTCTTACCACAGAGAAACTGTGGCACACTCACAAGGTGTGTGGCCGTTACTTCTACAGTTGAAGGAGAGACATTGTTGTGTATGTTTGCTATCCTTAAGTTGGCTGCAGCCATCATGTAATTACAAGAGCAGGGGAGGGGAACTAATTAGTGAGAGCAAAAACACTCTGTAGGAGAGTCTGAAATGCATGTAGGCGAAGAGAATTAATTTCCTAGATCTTGCATAATTTTCCCAATGATAGTTCATGCTCCTACATCAGTTTCTCCACTTGTAGGAAAAGTAAACTGCTTTCTAGTTTGGGTCTCTTCTTTTAAGGAGATGAAAAACACAACCTCTAACAGCATTAGTAATAGCTATTTAGGCATGCACTTACCTTTCTGAAGGGCTACGGTCTTACATTTATATTAGCAAGAAACAATTATCTTTCCCCTGAACTGTTTATGGAGAGGTTCAGTTGGCAACATTCTTAAGTTGTTTCCATGACAAAATATTTGTAACAACTTCTGTTTTCTGAGGAAGCCTGAGTTGTTTTTTTGTTGTTGTTTTTTTTTTTTTTTTTTTTTTTTTTTGTTGTTGTTGTTTTTTTTTTTTTTTAATGTTCTCTTTTTAACAAAAAAATCTTGTGGGGATATTTTTCTTTCTCTCTATTTTGGTAGGAGTCCTTTCATATAAAGATGTGTATTTGAAAAGAGGAGAAAGCGTTCAGGTGTACTCACTATACTGTCATGCTGGTAATGCAGAGAATTCCAGAATTTCAGAATGCCAAATGTCTCATGCATCAACATTCAGAAAACCCTGAAAAAGAAAGGCACCTGATTGCAGCAGTACAGTGTGGGGAAATTATTGTTTCATGGCCATTACTTTTGCTTTCCAGAGGAGCCTTTTGCTGAGGAACTGCAATTGCAGAATGCATTGTCTTAGCCGAACTCAAAAAAGGGAGGAATAGTACCCTTGTACATGGCTCTGCTGCTGCCCAGAAACCTGGGTATACCATCAAGAAAAACAAGCCCATTTAACAAGTGGTAGAACAGCAGTAATTTTCTTGATTTTGTTATTAGGGAGAAGCAGCAAATGGGTAGATTTGTATGGTCAGTGAGCTACCGAATTTTCGGAAGCTTTGGAATTTTGGAAGAGGCAGATTTAGTTATTTAGTTATTTTAGTTATTTAGTTATTCTCAGTGTACTGAGAGGGTTGGAGCCAAGTAGGCAACATCTACCATAACCACAGTTTCTAGCTGTAGAGGGTAGAGCTTCAGCTTGTGTGAGGGAGACTGGGATTAATTAGGAGACTTGATATGTTATCCTTAAAACTGAAGTCACAATAATACTGTTTTAAATTCTTCTCGTCTGTTTTCTTCCACTGTGAAATAGATAATTTGTGCCTGCTGTACTCCTGGGGCAGATAACTTCTGTACTGGTCATAATATCTGGCTCATTCTTTTCCCCAACACACTTAATTCCCCTTTGCCCCATAAGTTTTAGTGTGGAGTGCAAAAGGAATTCTGTAAAACAAGAGCTGATGTTTATGAGGGAACATGATACTGCTGCCACTGACAGTGTTTGCATTGCTTTAATTTGTGACATTCTGCACTAAAATATTCCAAAAGGTGACTGAGGGAGGAGAAAGTTAGTCAAGTCCAAGGAACTGTGAGTACAAGACCCCTGACTTTCTACAGTTGTGTGCTATATACCCTGCCAGCATTTTGCACCCATCAGCAAGATCTGTGCTCCCCCTCGTGGCAGATTGTCGCCAGTAACTCCATCGTAACTCATCCCTGTTAGAAGAAGCTGTGAGAAGCACCTGGTTTCCAAACTTAATGCTACTACGTACCAAACTTAATAGATTTATGAACACAAGTAGCACTGAATTCTTTTTTTTATTGACATCGGGGGAGAAAAATCTTTCACCATCTGATTGACCGGTTTGCCAAATAAAAATAGACAAAACAAATGTTTATGTACGTGCAAACATTGCAGATCAAACTGCTAAAAGAAATAATTAAAAGACAGGTCTTGAGCTAAGATCAAGCAGCATAAAAATAGCAAATAGGTAAATGACTATTAAGTAGGTCTTACTTTGAAACTTCCCATTTAAACAAAGAATAAACAACAATAACACCACCAAATAAAGCCACAGCAGGTAATAGTTGCTCTTCTAAACTTTTATACACTATATATTAATCACTCTGTCTTTCAGTTATTTCCTCTGATAAAACTGACTTCTGTGAAGTCTCAGCAAGGCCATCTTGGCTAAAAGCATAACGTTAGACAGGAGCCTGTCTAATGCCCTGTTAGAATGAAGAAATGGTGGGGGTTGGCTTCTCTTATCTTTCTTTTTCGTTGCTGAATATATCTGGAAACAGATTCTATGCAAATATTAGATTTACTTTTCCAATGCTGGCTGGTGTTTGAAGATCCTGGAACGAAAAGGTGGCTCTTGGTAAAGCAAGATTCCTCTTGGTCCGCAGGTAACATAGAAGAAAGTTTTTGGTTTTTTTGTACAAATCATGTTTTATTAAATTGCTTTTTATTTTTTATAAACAGTTGTTCTGGGTTTGTTTGTTTTTAAGAGATGAGCCATCATGGTGCTTCTCTGTAGGTATCTAACATTTCCATTTTGTCTTTAGAGGTCCTTTTTGGCTTCGGTTCCAGGTTATGTCATTCTATTATACATCATCAGAGGCAGGTGTTCAGCTTTAAATATTGACAGATTTTTCTCAGTAGGAACACGTTGAAGCTTCTAATTCTGCTAAACATATTCATTTGACTGTTACAATCCAAAAACTGTAAAAATGGTGGAATGGAAAGATACAAACAGTATTATTGACACTGTATTGTCAAATGTTTTCACTGAGACCCCATGTACCATAGATTTTATTTTTAAAAAATCATATTTATATCCATTTACATAAGACTTACACATTTTAAAAGAAATACATACACAGTAAATACGTAAATGTCTAGTATTTTACAATAAAACAGATGTAACAATGTAAAGATGAGTGGCTTCATTTGATAAAAGCTTTGGATGTGCACTACTGTCAAATTTTTGATGACAGAGATGCTGAGAGAAAAGGGGGAAATTGTTTTGTTTTTCTGGGTTTGGGTTTTTTTTTTTTAGTAGTTTAGGTATTTTTTATTCTTCTTTTAAACGAACCAATACATGAAAGGAACATCATATCTGTTTGTATGATAAACCTTGTGTTGTCTTCCCTATTAAGCTGTTCTTGCAGAGAGTTTTAATGCTCTTTTCCTAAGTAGTGGTAGTGCACTTCAGGTAAAGTAAAAGAAAGAGATGACATCTAAGAGGAAAAAAATAAACATCAATTAGCAAGATTCTATGATTCGAATTCAGTCTAAATTGCAATGACGACAGAAAATACAGCACTAAGTAAGTAGTTTAGTAACTAAGTTACTAAAACATGGGTTTCGAGTATTCATGGGAGGCATGCATTTATTTTAGATCTGCAACATAAACTTACTAATAATTCATTTTTATCTTTTACTAATTGTCTTCAGTCAATACAGACTGCTGCTTATGTTCATTTTACAGTTGTTTTCCTACTGTTTTGGTTCAGCACTGGGGCTAGTTTCCTGCCTGTGGAGACCTTGACCTGTTTGGCACAAGGCTAAGCACACATTTTCAGTGTACAGACCTTGCTGATATACTTTGTGGTTCTTCCTAGTTCACTGCAGCTTGATAGCATTTACCTTTTTCACCCTGATGTTTTCTTTGCTATGGACCAGCTGCTTCCAGATTATCATTCACATATTTTTGGAACTCTGCTTCTCTGTTTGTCTTTACAAATCCTCTTTGGAACCCTTCCTTGGTGAAGTACATAACTGATTTTGCCAAATCTCCTTTAGTATTTCATTAGAATAAAAGTTAAAGTAGTATGTTTAATTGCTCCAGCCTGTGGCAAGAAATCTGTCCTGAATGACCCTTCTGACTTGGCAATGACAAATGTTTTAGAAGTGGAAAGTGTTGGGAAAGCTTGGATAATGTGAGTGCCAAATCCACTAGCTGTTTAAAGGCATCGCAGCTGCTTAGCTGGGCCATGACATCTAGCCACCACAGCAGAAAGCTTGATGGGTCCCATGTGCTCTGCAGTAAATTTCTTTGCAACATTAAATGGCCAGCACCAGCAGCCTTAATTGTCCTTAAATTTCTGATACTGAGTGCCCTAAAACAGCCCTGTGCAGAGTATGCTTATATAAATGTTTGAGAATGTCTGCTCATGGTTTCTGGCAGCTCATTGTGGTTTCAACAAATGGTCAGAAAAACCCACCTGAAATGCAATTTGAAAGCATATGAATGGGACACAGCTGCTGTGAAGAAACACTATAAAGACACTGGAAGGTTGTACCAAACGGATGTTGTTGGCATTAACTGTTTAGAAATACAAGCCTTTGACAATGTCTGTAAGAGAACGTCTCTTACTCTCAGAAGCAGAATGCAAGAATCTGCAGTCTGCTGTGATCACAGGCCATCTGCATTTGTTCCACATGCAATCTGTTTGCCACTTTCTTTTAGGCCTGCTCTTTTTACTATATAAAAATCTCTTGCTATTGTGTGGCAGCTTGTCCACCTATCCCTCCCCTCTGCTGCTTAGTTCCTGGTTCTGTGCATGCAGATACTTCACCAGAGTATCACAGCTGCTGATGTAATCTAAGCAAGGTGTTAAAAAAGCCTGAGTCTCAGTCTAAGCTGGATCTTAGATTTATAAATTGAAAAATTTCAGGAGGCATGCTGTAATGAAAAATCTTCCCTTTTGTCCAAGTATCAATCAGCTCCTTCCATGAAGAACCTATTACTCAGGAATTGTGATGACAAAATTCTGAGAACTCCTCTGTTGCCCTTCAATCTGATATCCCCTTCTATGGGCAGCTTCTGTTTATGCATTCATTCCTGAGTTGCAGGCAATTTGTTTGAATTTGCAAGTTTGATATAATAGTGAAGGAAATATTTTCCCTGCATGGGTTTGGGGTTTTTTTTTGGGGGGCGGGGGGGGCGGTGTTGTTTTGATTTTCAATATAATATACTGGAATTCAAAATAACTTCAACTTGCTTTTTGGTTTCTAGCCTGCATGGCATTTTGAAATTGCCCTTACAGAAGGTGCATATACTAAAGTTCACACCATCTTGTTCCTTCTCCTAAAGGAGTATATGGTGAGAAGATAGTAATATATTACTGTCAGTTAACCTCATATATTAGTCTTTACAATGTAGATGCAAATTTGATACCCTTATAGACCACTCAAGCATATAAGATCAGGATGTAATTGGCAGAATAGTGGACAAGCAGCAAGTACTGATGTGATATATACCACTGATACTTGAAAGACTACTAATACTCCAATAGAAATTGAAGTTAATTTGTATAGCTTGTATAACTTTATATACACATCTTTTTGCTCAAAATACATGCCTTCCATACATATATAGTTCCAGAAAAGTCTGCTACTTTACTTTTGTTTGTGCTTTGCTACCTTTTAGATAGTTTTTCATAGAGTGGGAATAAATGGTTTGGATAATCTTACCAGTATAAGCATATCAGTTTTCCATTTCTGCCTTTGTTGTGCTCTTCAAGCCTCACTTAAAGGCTGGCTCATTACTGCTGGCCTAAGAGATAACTTGGTGTTTGAACTGCTTGGTCATGCTTTATTGCTTCCAAAATTGCAATTCTGAAGCACATAGGAGAAAAGGTTCATATCTCTGCCTTCAGTTTCTGTCACCACTGAACCCTGTGAGAGTCCTGTCACTGACTTTACTGATACAATACCATGCTCGAATCTATACATGCATACACGTAAAAAGATTTCTACAGTTTATATACTTCATCATCATCTTTGTAGAATCAGCTGCTAAACTTTGCTTTTTCAGAAAAATCAAACCAAAACCAAACCAACAAATAACCACAGCCCCCCCATGCTTATTTTATCAGGGGTGGCTCAAAAAGTTCCCATTTAAAAAAAGAGTAAGATTTCATACTCTTGCAATCTTTTGTAGATCTGTGAAGTAAGGCTAGTATCATTAGGAGGATCCTGAGCAATCTGCTTTTCCCAACTTTTGCTATTCCTAAGCATTTTTTGAACCTACAGAGTTAGTAAAATCTCAATGGCCCCAAGTCTGTCCCAGTCTTGGGAATCAAATAAAAAAGCCAACAACTTGCTTGCAGATCCTTGCATGTCTTGCCTACAATATGCAACAGCTATTGAAGCATGTTTGATGCCTGATTAGGTTTTGGTAATGTTCAAATATTTTTTTCCAGCTGCCTTGCAATTCCCCAAGTAACTAAATGGAAACTGATTAACTGAGAAAATACTAGCATAAAATGGTGCCATATTGATGTAAGTACGCATCATGTGTGTATTTTTTCCAAAATCTGGGATGAAATAGAAAACTGCATTTTCGCAGGCCTCTGGAACAGTGGCTCTGTAATATTCACAGCCACACTCAAAAGATACATGGTGAAAAATTTAACATGAATTCCAATACCAAATTTGATTCAAAGTTGCATCTGGCTCAGATTATCCTTTCTTTGTCAATTCTGAATGATTTGAGAAGTGCAGGAATCTCTGTAATAGATAGATTTTCAAGATTTTCTGTGTGGGTTAGTCTTGTTCTAACTTTATGCAGCTACCTGATGTTCCAAATTGAGCTGTAGCTTTAACTAGAAAAAAAAAAAAAAAAAAAAACAAACCACAAGTAAATCTCTTCTGCTTTAATAGCATTCCTCCACATTCCAGCTCCTATTAGAACTCTCAAGTTCTCATAAAGTAAGTTCATTCCCTTTGCCTTCTCCCCAAAATATGGTTGGTAGCATCCTCTGGACTGAGCTTAACACTGTTGTCATGACCAAATGACCACCCTAGTGAGTCCTTAGTTATGTCCTCTGCTCCATGCTGGTTTGTGCTTGGATAATGTGGGGTGTAGTTCACAGATATAAATAGCTTTCATGATGGCCTCTACAGAATACTCACAACAATTCAGTGCTGGCTTCTTTGCTAGGCCTTGTCAGCATGAGTATGTGCGAACTGTTGAGCTGTCTAACCTCTGCAGTCGTGATGAAGCAACTGCAAATTGGGAAGGAAAAAAAAAAGGAAACAAACCAGAACCTCTTTAGAATCATCAGTAAAATATACCAGTCTGTCTACCACTGGAAGAGTGGCTGTTAAATTGCTCTGTGGCTTTCTCTAACATTATCTGGGCATGGTCTAGTTCAAAACTCAGCACTTCTTCATGGCTGATGTACTGTTGGAATCTGTCTAAAGTGAACACAGTTTAAAACTCAATTTTGTCTTTATTTTGTTGTAAGTCCTAATGCTCTTACCTATAATGCTGTTTAAATACTATTGCATTCTTACTGCTGGGAGATAGGAAGCCAAATCCTGGATGAAGATACATGTCTTCAAAATTACTTCCCTTTAAGTCTACTGAGTTCAGTATACCCCTCTCAAGAATTAACTGTCTGGAAGATCTCAAGACCTTGTGCCTTAGTTCCACACGTGTAAAATCTTCTACATCATACTATGACTAGAAGATGAAATCCATTAATGTTTGTAAGGTTCTTACATACTACAGTAGTGTGGGCTTGGAAATGCCATGAAGCTAGGAGTCAGTGGAGTTCAGTGATGTAATCGGTAAATTATTGCATCTGTAACTGCAACTATAAAGTACTGTTGTTAAAGGTGAGAAATTTTAATACAATTTAGATGGCTTTAATGGAATTTAGGTAGCAACACTGTCATACCAAGTTCATTATCAAGTTACAGGATGTGATCTCTACAAGTCAGTGTATAAATTACTTTGAGGTAAGTCAAAGACTTATTTGTAGACCTAAATCCTGTCATGATGAAATAAATGGCAGTATTTTAAATGGAGCAATCTGTGTACTAATATTTCTCAGAACTTCAGGCAGGTATACTTTGCTTTATCTTCCATATGCCAGAAGGAATAAATGTGATAGGATTTCTTTCCTCTGCCTGCTCTCTTACAATGATTTTTCAATTTTATTTACTTTTTAATTATGATCTGCTTGTTAATTTTCCACTCATTTCTGAGTTTGTGCATCTTTTGGAAATCAAAATATTTCAAGAGAAAATTAAGACTGGTATATAGTAACTCAATTAGTGACTGAATTTCAGCATTTGCTAATTACTCATCTGCTGGTGACTGTTAGCAACTTCAGTTATTTGATGGTCAAGGTTAGGCTATTTAGTTTGAAAGTAAGATAGGAAAATAAAGGTGATAGCCCTTTCTAATTGCATTCTCTAGAACACACTCCACCTGCTAGAGAGGCTAATAGGATGAAAAATTTGCTTAGATATTATATTCAATCTCAGTTGAAAGTCAGTAAATTAATTCCTGTCTTTCTGATTGTTTGCTTTACAGATGTAGGATAGTGAGCTGACCATTTTTTTTGTATTTTAAATAAACACTGTCCATCTGAAGCAAGCCTGAAAAAATGGATACTATGCCAAATCAGTACTTTTCCATTCCCTACTTCAACTCTCCCAGACTCGGTTCATCCTAGTTAAATGAATACAATTGTTGTGGTATGAGACAGACATGCATTAAAAGTCAGCTTGGCATGCTAGGACGAGCCTCGTGCTTTCCAAGAAGTGCAGAGATGAGCTCATACCATCACTCGCCATCTTCCGCGACTGCCCTGATGTGGTGGTGAGCCGGAAGCCGGCCGGCAGCGTTTCCGACGCGCCCGGCATCATGCTGATCCCGTGAACCTCGCGTGGAGGGAATTGCCGTCGCCACGAGGGGCCGCGCCTGAAGTTCTTGTCATCGCTCTGTCAACACAGAGTTGTATTTGATGAAGCAAAATGAAACTTTGAGTAACTATCCTGCTGTGTGCTATCTCTACCACTGCCAAATGCATTCCATAACAACTATCCTGCTCTGTTACACTGCATCCAGTCACTGTAACGTGTTTGAGACATGCTTGTAAAAGTAAACGCTTTAGAAGTATTAAATGCTGGGGTGGAAAACTCTTCTTAAATCTTTGGCTTGATATAGTCAAGGGGTTCAGTATCAGCTAAAATAGAACTTTCTTACACAGTGAGAGAAAGTGGGTTTTATTGCATTAGGAGGCTTACATAAAGTACTAAAAAAGGATTAAACACTCATGTGCATGCACAGAATTCATAGGCATCTGATATTTTCAGCAAGTCCTTAAAAGTTTTATTTCTCCTCATGTGCAGAAGTCCAAGACTTAAAAATTTTTGCACTGGACTCTTACGTTAAGATAAATAATGTCCGTAGTTGGATTTGAGATTCCTCTTCCCAGACAATTGCCTCAAATCACACTCTGTTAATATTGATTAACTTTGAAGAACTTTGAAGAAGAAAAGAAATAAAGAACAAACTGAAAATCTACTTTTTTTTCTTTATTTTTAAAAAAGGTATAAGTGTTCTAAAGAATAGACTGCACAGGCATCCCACCCACACACATCCATCACCACCACCTGCTCTGGCCAGCAAAACTTCCACTCCATTCCGCATGTTTTCTCTCTGGAAAATGTTCATCTTAAGGTAAGAGTGCAGTGTCTAATTTAACATTCGAGATGACACAAATATGTAGCCAAATTGAGGTTACTTTAAAAATCTTGATGGGTAGTCCTAATTTTTTTTTAAGCTGTAACTTATTTTTTTTAACAATGTCAAAATTAACATATCTTCATGCATTCAATTTAATTTTAATGTTTTACTGTGATATTTTATAAATACTGAAAATAAAATTAATTACTTCCTCAAGTCGTCTTTCAGTTCCTAGTGCTAAAAGGTTGTTGTATTCTCTCTCAAGGATCTGCCGTGCCTAGAGATACCAAAGTAAACAATTAAAATGGTTGAAGACAAATAAAAGGTAATAATGGGTACAGATTAACCAGAAGTAGCATAAGCAAACTTGCCTGTGTGTTTTGTGTTGGAATCTGTAATAATAAAGCTAAACTGCTGTAGTCAAAGTTTTCATCCAGTGCTATAAGAGAACCATGTACACCACTTTCTAGAATATTATTTGCATATTCTCGGAGGCCAATGGCTTGTATCCAGCGTATGACTCGATCATTGCTCCATACCAGCACATCTGTAAGGACATAACACCAGGTCAAGCTCCCGATACCTGATAACTTCCAAACTTTACAGGTGCATGTGTGTAGATGTGCATGCACTGTGGATGTCTTACTGCTTTATTTCATACATGAGGAATGCCAGCACTACTCACATAGTTTTAGCGCCTTATTCAAAAACTCTATGTGATTATCTTCAAGTAATGTTTCCAAGGGAGAAATCTGCTTCCAGAGGAGATCTCCAGAATGCAATTCCTCACCCTTCCTATAGATACCTTTTCAATTTGTAGGCAAGATTTTACAGTGTAAAGGCACAGGAGAAATACCCATTCCTCAAGGCTTCACTTGGGAGTTTTGTATTAAATATTTTGAGAGTTGTCAGCACCTATCATATACTGGCATGCCATAAAGTAAAAGATTAGTTCACAATTTTAGAGAAAAACTATTTTCAGTACAGAAAGCTGGTAGATTTGTTAAGGTCTATACCAATTCTAAAGCTGAGGCAACAAAATGAGCTAGGAAACCAATTTTGAGGATTTGGCTATTCTGAAAAAGTATCCTGCCCTGCCTGTAAGATTAAAAAAAAAAGTTGCTTATACTGATCTTTATAGTTGTAAGTGGGAGACATAGGACTGAATTTTCTTTACTAAGTGATGAGGCTTCTTCCTGAACTTTTACAAGTCAGGCTGCTGTGGCTGTTCTGGGAGCAGGATTTCTCCATCGCCTGGCTGAGAGCATCTCGCTTTTTGGGGTCAGGATCAGCTGAAACACGGTGGCAGGCAGAGACCAAATCGCACCTGGATTAATGAATTCCCACCATGAATAACTGGCCAAGGCATTACAAGGTGAAGGAGGCTATGAATTATTATCCTTGTCCTAGCAGGAACCAGCACTGAAGCCACACCAGAATTTGAGACCAATACCCAATTCTCCTATGTCAGTCTCCGGCTAGACGCACTTGGGCTGACTGGCACTGATGCCTGCACATCCAAAGCAAAGGCTTTGCATTGGTGCATGCCATCATCTGCCTTGAGCAAATGCACACTGCCACTGTAGCCCTTCTACTTTTTTTTTTTTCCTAGCTCTTTTTATCAGCATTATGCTTGAGAAGTGCTAACTGCTGTAGTCACTAGAGCTGGAAAAGCTCAAAGGAATCAAAGGATTCATTCCTGATAGTTGGAAAAACCCCAGCCACCCTAATTGTTATATATAAAAAGAGCCATGCAGTGACCTGCAACTACTCTAGAGAGCTTTGCACAGAAAAAAATCTTCCGAATCAGCTGTGGAATCTTCTAATAAGGCCAGTGTTGTATTCTTATGTACCAATCAACTGCCTCAGTGGTCACCCTCCAAGCAGCATTTTCTATGATACATTCTGACGTAAGAAATCAAAGGCAAAGGTTTTCAAAAGCTGGAGCATAGTGTTAGGGTCCTGAGCGCTCCCATTTTTTAGTGTTCCCTCCAGCACATCCCACTGAGCTGCACACTGTTTGGCCTTCTGCTTCTGAGCCTGAAAGACATTCAGATAAGATCCATATCCAAAATTCAATTTAGCAAAATGTATGTGTCAAACCACCATTCAGAATTGCAGATCCAATTTAGCAAAGTACTTAACTGTGCCTAATTTAAGGAGATAGGATTTTTTCTGAAGAAAGATGGACTTATGTTAGTTTTGCTTAAAGCACATGCTTAAATGCTTTGCTAAAATGGCATGACAATGGGTTAACAGTGTCAAGCTTCAAAAGAAGAAACATTCCCAGTATTTATTCCCAGGAACTATCACCTTTTATTTCATGCTGACTCATTTCTCTTCGCTTTTCCAGTTCTTTTCTATCATAATTCAACCTCTTTAAACACATGATTCCATATTGCAAGCTTGTTCTGTTATTTAAAGAGAAACATTTACAGAGTTAATAAAGATATTTTGAAGATGGGAACATATGTAGGATGTATTTCCTGCACTTCACATGATGTGTTTCATAGTGCCCATGTAGGAGATCTTGAGAACAGAGGGGAGAGCAAAACCAGTAAAAAAAACTCCACAGACTTCAGGAATGAAATGGAAAAAAAACCAAAATGAGTATGTTTGAATAACTGTTTTAGCATAAGAAACCCAAAGCCTTAAAAGTAGTATTCAGAAAAGGTCAGCCCTTGTGAGCCGTGAAATGTTTTGTCAAATCAGGCTTTAAAAAAGTGACAAATCAGACAGTATATTAAAAAGAAATCCACTTCTTGTCACATAAACCTCATTCTCCCTAAAGTTTAAATGCCTTTATTTCCATATTTCCAATTTAGCTTCCTAGCTATATCCCTAGGTAACCCAACAACTGTCAAATTGCTTGTAGTGTTAACAGCTTTTATGTGCTACACACAATAGCTTTTCATTATTATGAGATCTCAGGGTTTTGAAGCTTAGTCTAACACTTTCTGGTACTTCACACTTAAATTATTACTGTTTCTGTATTGTCAAGAGTCTATTGATATATTAATGATTCCCTGCTCATTATGAAATTTATCTGTACCAGTATTTTGGTTTTGAGAGACATAATTGCAATGTGCTTGCTATTACTAAAGGACTCCCTCTCAATTCAGATTTCTAACAGTCAGACCTCTCTTTTCTGTATGTTTTTCCACACCAAAACAACAGAAAGTGTTTTTATTCTATGCAGCACTGAGCACTAGAGCAGACACACAAGCATTTTTATAGATGTAGTCTTTATGCCAACCTACCGATGAAAACTATCCACCATTTTTAGGTGCACACGCAGATCTTTCTTTGTCAGGTGGTCTAACATCCTGGCATCTACCAGGCATTCCATAAAATAACTTCGGTACTGAGGTAAACCCAGACTGGGGAGCCATTCATTACCTATCCATTCATGGTTCATATCACCATAAGCCAGGGTCTACAGAGAGAAGAAAATGGAGAGGGGGAATAAATTCTTGAGTTTTTTCAGGACTGCACCACAGACTGAAAACAAAATATGTCTAAAAGAAAAAAAAATATTTTAAAAAAATCCAATGTCTAAAAAAAAATTAGTCTTGTTTTGCTTTATTTTAACATTGGAAAAAGGAGCCACTGTGAGAAATCTATGGGTACCACTTTTGCCTGTTGTATCTTGTTAAAATTTTAAGGATTTTTTTCATTTTTGAGTTTTAAATGCAAGCAAGCTTGTTACACAATCAAAATATGTGTGTTTCATAATCTTACTTGCTTTCAATTGACCTTCTAGAATATTTATGCCAGGCAAACCCTGAACAGTAAACTGGTGATACAAACATGACTCCAGGGAATCCACTGAGGCTTGTTACTGTTTGTGGGGAGAAGGATTTCATAAATAGGATCTAGTGACATTTCATGGCTACACACCTGAAGTCCGTTGGAAACTAAAAGTTAATTTCAGTTGTTTAGCACTCAAGCTTACATTTAAATGAGCATTTTCAGCTGTGAAGAGTTTAAATCTAAATCCATCATATGTAGAGCTCAAGAAGTTAATTGAGAAAGGAGCAAACCAGGTTCCTCCTAGAAACTAGTACTCAGGCTTCATTGTTCAGCTAAAATTTCACAAGGGTGAGGAGTGGACTATATGAAGAAGCCTTGCACCTTGAGCTATTTTTGTATGAGTTGCCCTATTAAGATGCAAAATAGATTTTACATCTCACTGTGTATTACAAAAGAGAACGGAGAACTAATAAATTGCAAGATTTGCACTTCCTCAACAGGATCATGCTCAGGATCATTTTCAAGCGTAGCATTTCTTTGGTTTTGTTTTTAATGTCATAAACAAATGAATAACACAGTTAAAGCCAGATGGATATATTATCTATGAGGGAAAATATACTCCCCTTATGTCTCATTCTTGTGAGATTTTGAAGAGAAAAGGAATGTCAATCAGTAAAGATAGCAAGATGGTGTAAGTGCGCATATATTAGAGAGAAAAAAATTAAAAATGTAGCTAATTGACAGTTCTTAATAAATTATACAATACAATTTGTAGACTGATACTTGAATGTGACTTATATAATTGTTCTAAAAAAACCCCATTTGGTGTAATTTTAGAAAAGTTGGCTCTCATATTCATGGCATATTTAATTGTCCTATTCTGAAAAATGAGGGAAGTACTTACTCTCTAAAACTCTTAACATAGTTTTAGATAGGAAATAGAATATGTCTCTGGAATGTATTAATTTCTTTTGTGAAAAATATCCACAATGTATGTACCTCTTTCTGCTTTACCAAACAAAACTGTCCGGAGAATATATTCTTTGCGAAGAACTCTAAAATAAGTAAATCATAATTCAATCATTGAGATACTGTCACAATATTATATTCCACTATCATATTGATGCATCCAATTACATTATTATTAACATTCAATTTAAAAAAGTAATGTGAAAGATCATACCTGAGCCCAACTGCCTTCTTCAGACTCTTTCTGTATTATCAGCGGGAAGCAATTAGTAAAGCAGGTAAAAAGACAATAAAAATTAGTTATAAAAAGATGTGATTTTCATATGCATGTTAATGAAAATATACACATAAAGTGCACAAATAAAATAACTGGCCAGTGGTAATGTCTGGTGCTAAACTACCTGAAAAATTATAAGACCAAAACCATAAACTAGATAGAAAATCGTTATATCTTGGTGAAATTTTACAGCATTATTTAAACAGTCTTCACAGTTTCATATTTACCTAAAAATTTGGGCATTAGTGATGTAATTTTTTGTTTCTAGTTTGATTTTGAAACATGCACAATAAAAAGCTGTCTTCTTGAGAATGTATTGTAAAGGAGTTTTTTACATGACATTTTTTATGGAAAAATTATTTTGTTTATGGTTGGCCAGTTAAACAGGATTAACTCCACTTCTTGTCAGTTCAGTGCTGTTATATCTGCATTCATCTTTACCAACAATAATAAAACGGGAAATGAGCTCAGTAAAAAAAAAAAAAAAATTATAAGAATTGGCTTCCTTACTGCTGATGAGAAAACTTTAAACACTATAAGAAGCATAAACTTTGAAGAAATAATTTCTTATTGCATCAAAAGTTAGCTCCAGTACCTCTCTCACCATTTATGGATTGGGCTGACTATAAAGTTTGCCAAACTGAAGATCATTTTTTTCAGAGATCTCACTGGAACATTGCATCATGTTTAATAAGCACCTTTATGGAGTTGTTATGATATAATGCCAACAAAACCTAAAACAACATATATTCCAAATTGAAAATAAAAAAGTCTTACTTTAGTGTTAAGGGAGAAGTTTGACAAAAATCAATAAATAAATGACACTCTCCATGAACCTGAAATCAAAGATCATGAATACCAAAGCATGGGGAAGAAAGACTCAGCATTCTCAGGCCTTTCCTCATTTCTTTCTAGGTCAGCAAATATAAAACACCGTTTAGAAAAGAGGGAACAGATTACAGGGGAAATGTTGCACCTGTAACCGTGACAATTTCATTTCATTAAATGAGATTTCACAGAGGCACTGAAACTACCATATACTCCGGAAGTCCAAGACTGGTTTTAGCGTCAAACAATTTTTGTGATGGCAATACCATTTATAAATTTTTTTGCTGAAAAGATTATGTAACTGTTCTTTAAATTCAATTTCATTACTCCCTGCAACTTTCTAACAGCATGCTTTGGGAAGCATCCTACAGAAGATATGGCATCTGTGCTAAAGCAGGAACAGGCCTATTCTCTTTTGAACACTGAAACCATTTTAAGTGGAAGTGGAATGACTAACCGTTTTAGCTGGAGCAGCAAGATTTTCCATTTCTTCATGGGTCACCCAAACGTTGCCTGAGGGCTACAGACAAGGCCCGCAGGAAGGCAGGTGGGATCCACATTAGGTAAGCAGTGGTAAAGAAGAAAGGCAGCACCACTGTAAGTTAACAGCGCATCACCATCAGCACAACCACGTTCTTGCCTCTACCGAGCTGCAACTAGAGACAACTTCAGACAACTTTGTTTGTATCTTTCATTAGTGGCTTCTGAACAGATGGGATGGAGTACTGCAACTAGAACTGATGGAAGAAATCCGGCAGAGCACTGCCACAAAGCAAAGAATAATAATTAAAGCTGCATTTTATAAAGGACCGGCAAATGCAACCTTTAGCTCACAGCTCTGTGCAGAGGTAAGCTTCAGCTCCCAGAGATTTTCCAGCCTAAATATTCTGCACAAATTACATGCTCATATTGTAATCTAAATAATGAATACTTCTACCATGTTTCTGTAAATCAAAAATGTCAGGATAATTCACTTCTAAAACTGTTCATCCTCATCGTATTGTTTTTCATCAAATGATTACTAGGACAATGAGGAGAGTCAGGAAGGGAGCATGGATGGATGCTATGTTTTCTGGAGCCATGAGATAAATTAACCCCTTTCCTGAGAAAGAGGGGAAAGCAGAAAGACTGGGGACTCGGAAATGCATGTTCCAGGACAGGGCAGCTTTGTGTGCAGACAGTTATTCAGACAGAATTAAAAAAAACAAGAATGAAAATAATATTCTCTCACTTCATGAGTGTAAATGCTTTTATGCTTTGAAATATCCTCTTATGCTTTTAAGATCAAAATTAATTTTGTGTCGTAATGTGACTAAATAATATTTAGTCTTTACTGCTTTACTTTGGTAAAATCCATTACAATTCATAATATTACCATGCTAATGACAAACAAAACTGTTTTCAGGGAAGTATCAGACAGTGAACTACAATATCTAAAGAATGTGAGCAACATGAAGATAAAAGGGCAATCAATAGCAGTATTAGTGCTGTTGCCCAGTTGCTTATGTAGCTCAGTGGATCCAGTACCTTGTACAGTACAGTACAAAGGTATCTGAATTCTAATTTCCACCACAAGATTCTTCATAAATTTAATGAAGACAACATATTATGAAATATAAATATTATCAAAATTATCATCATCATTATTATTACTGCATTGCTAGTAGAAATCTAAGCCACACTACTTGTGTAGAAGTCTTTGTCTTTTACTTCTATGCCTTGTTTGCCATCTGATCAAGTGTCTGTTTTGCTAGTCTCCCTACTTTTATTGCCATTACCATCACCCTATCTCAGCATTAAAAACTTCTCTTTGGTATCTTGTTTCTCTTTGTCCTCATCAGTTTGGCCTATTTTTCCCACTTTTTATATATAGCACATTCATTCTTACTCTCCCCTGATCTATTTCCTTGCCCCATTCCTTTCAGACATGTATCTCTGTGTATCTTTACTTGCTTCCCTCCTTTCTGCCACCACTTTCTCTTCCTTTCTCACTGAATGCACAGGCTCCACTTCTGCTTTCCAGATGCTCCCCTCACACCTCCAATCACTGCTTCTCTTTAAAAGCATGAAGAGCCTAAAGCCAGCTGACTTATATTAGATAACATTTGAAAGGGTGCAAAAAGGGGGAATGGGAAAAAGACTCAAAAGAGCCTTGTTCCTACATAACCTCTCCCAATACCTGCCTTCCCCCCACCCCAAAAAAAGAAGTAAAGAAAGAGAACAAACAAACAAAAAAGAGAAATGCAATCTGATTAGGCTGGTACAGGTGATTTGAAGGAAGAGAAAGGCAAAAAATTAGGCAAAATTACAAATAGGATGCTCCATACTGATTTGGATAACATCAAGGACAATCAAAACAATAACTTAAAAAAATAAGAATATCTGATCAAAGAAAAACATCAGCAATCAACAATCAAGCAAGTGATGAACAGGTAGTTCTGAGTCTTTATAAGACAGTTCTCACTGATTGTGAAGTGTGTGTTATAGAGCCACTCTGGTACTACAAAAGTTTTTCTGCAGACTCCTGTAGGGTGAAGTGGGAAAGAAAAAGTTAGCAGAACAGGACTCACTGTTCTGGATGTTGGAGGTGCTGATGGACTTGTCAGTGATACCATCTCCTGGATTGCTAATCGCAGTTTTAGGCGATGAAGAGGATTGCTGATTCCAATTTCTCTTTGAATCTCAGTATCGGACAAAGCAGACATGATAGCTCCACTCTTCACGTTGGCACGGCAGGCAGCGACATACCAGGCTGGCATCCCTAGCCAGAGCTGTCAAGAGAAAGGACATTTCATCAAAAGCACTGCTTCATTTCTCAAATGAAATTACAGTCATAGAATATCCTGAGCTGGAAGGGACCCATTGGCAAATCAAGTCCAACTCTTGGCTCTGCACTGAACAGCCTCAAGGATCACATCACGTGCCAAGAGCATTGTCCAAAAGCATCTTAAACTCTGCCAGACTTTGTGTCATGACCACTAATAATCATTAATGACCAATATTAAATAATTAATTTCCAGGACACCTATCAGTCTGAATAAGCACGGTAACAAACACAAATGAGCATGAACATCATAGTCTTTAATAAAATTGTTTCAGAACCTTTGAAATTTCTGTGATTTCATGTGAATTCTTTTTGCTTTTACTGTAATCAGAACTTAAAAGCAAGTCATGCTTTGAATTATTTTTAGAGCTGCCTCCATACCCTTGTCTACTCCTTTCCCAGGTTTTTAATGACCAAACAGTCGCCCAAGTCAGTGTTACTGCCTATTTGATAATCTTATGTACAGAAAATCATCTAGGAAGAATAAATTTTTTCACTTTTGTACTAAAATGGCTTTCTCTTTTTTAGCATGGTGTGCTCAAGCGGTACAGTCTTACATTTCTCAGCTTTTATTTTCTGAGTAGAAATTGACCAAGCCCAGTTCAAATAATCAACCTATCAGGGACAGACTTTACAGTAAATTTGGAAACAATCTGGTATAGTGTCACATCCCAGCTAGGAATACTGGTTAGAAGGTGCAGCAAAATGTGAGCACAGCTCCATCACCCAGGGATTTAGAATAGAAGGTATGTACTTATATGCTTTTCCTCTCCTTGCATTAAACTTACTAGCCCAGGCCAGCAACAGCCCCTTCTTTCACCACTTATTCTTTCCTTGTAAGAGGACTTACTGAGTGTGAATGATTCTTGTTTTTCTCAGCTTTCTCATTTTATGCTGCCTCATTAATATGAGTCTCAGTGTCTACACCTCTTTTTTCCCAAAGGAGGTAATTTCATATCAGGGATACATATATGTAAGCTTTTTAATCACGGCATGAGGTACATTATGCTTAGCAAACCTGTGAGAAGAACTTAAGAAGTGAATGCCATAATCACTGTGATTTTAGGGATAATGTAATGGAAAACAATGACCTTGCTAGGTACATCTCAAATAAGCCATCAGAATTAGCTGATTCCATTGGTTGTCTTTTTTTCCCCTCTTAATAAAGGCTTACTAATAGAGGACACAAGGTCAAGGAAATGAGGAAATTCACCAAAAATCTGGAAAGCAATGACAAATTTAAAGGATTTTCATTTCATTTGACACAGCACGGGGAAGAAGTGTGTGGTCACTTTTATGTCACAGGGAAAACAGACTTGACTGTCAGTATAAAGGCTCAGTCAGGCTTGGAGTCCTGAAGTATCACAGAGGTTGAGAAGTGACTGCATTGTGTTTGTATAATCCTTCCCACTGATGGGATTAGACACTACCCTCCATCCAGTGCTAGTCTGAACCTTAAAATCATTATCTGATCCCAAAAATCTGTCACAAAATACAGTTTCATGAAAGAAAAACAAAACAAAACAAAAATTATGTAGATAGCACTTAAATTGCCATGAGAAAACCTTGCATAGTTTTAAAATGTATTTCATCACCTCATATATTTTGACATTAATTTTTTTCCCACATGCACTTGAAAAGCAGAAAAGCATAAACACTGGGAGATATTCACCCTGCAGAAATAGATCAAACTGTTTTCTGCTCATTAACAAAATAAGTAAATTCTTCAACAAAATAGCTGTCTAGCAGAAAATGATGTTAGATGAACAATCTCTGAAAAGAGAACACAGAAATCATTCTAGACAGAGAACTCAGATATCTAAGATCTATATACTTTTCCAGAATTAATTAAGAAAACACAAAATTCTTAAAATATTTCTCAGCTATGTCTGTGCTACATACAAACAACAAGAATAAATGCTACAGCTGAAAAGCCCTGTAAAGTTTGAAAATGTCACAATATACCTCTTAAATTTGGGTCTTTTTCCCCTTTAATATTTACTTTATTCTTTAGATGAAGTGGCAAATATATTTCTTTAGGAGAGTACGAAATGCACACAGGGTCCATCTGCTGACTGAATGCACGGATGCTCACTGAGTAAACATACTACCCCTAGCGCGATCCCTTTTTATCATCAGTATTCAATCTGCACTGACAATTGCAACATAAGCTTCCTTTTGAGCTCTCCTGTGCTACTCTCATCATATTCCCCAAGAACTTCATAGATTCTGATTCCACTTTACAGCCTCTCTCTTAGACACTGGGAGGCACATCTTCTTTTTCAGAAAAGGATCAAGGGAAAAAATAGGGCTTAACTTGTCAAAAACTGCTTGAAACTGCAGATCACCTTGAAAGACGAGGGTATGGGTATTCAGAAATTGTAGATCTGTGAATGTTGATGTCTCCAGCAAATCAGCCTTTACTGTAGTACTAAGTATTTCTGTCTGATACAAATCTGGTTACAGAACTCTTAAAGTCATATGAAAAAGTAAAGTAGTGGCCAAATTAAGGATTGTTCCATAGTAACAGAGATTTTTTGGAAAAAAGGATATAATCCTATTTTCCAAGGTCATATATAAATGCTTGTACTGACTTTCTGCAGTTTCATTTTGTCTTTTTCATTAGGTACTTTCAGCAATTCCAATGTGAAGCAGAAATTTTGTGGATATTAGCTGCTTTCATTTCTCATCTTTCATTTATTCAGTAGCATATTTCTGTAAAAGGTTTGGAGAGGGATCTCTTTTTTTCTGTTGAAGGGAAAAACTTTACAAGGTCTAACTGATGATGAATGGATGATAGATACAGCAGGCAGGAGAAAAGTTGTCAATAGGCAGAGATGCTTGGTATAGTAAGGAATAGACACTTGTTCTGTGAGCCAACAAAGAGTTTGTATCTGCACTGAAGTGTTACAGCCTTGCCATGTAAAAGTGATTGTAGATTTGTATAAGAACATTCTTACTTTCTGCCTTCTTCTCCTCTCAGCATATGTGTAAGGTTTTTTTTTGAGTAGTTCCTTCACCTAAAACATTCATTGATTACTTTGCCAAAATTGATGGCAGCTCTGCTGAATGTTTTTTCTTCTTCATTTCCAAAATCCATTCGTTTTGGTCCTCCAAATAAAGGACAGCTCTCTGAACACTGGATTTCAGATATGAAGGCACTGCCTGTCAAATCAGAGAGATTTCAACCTGAATCTATCACACTGCAAGTGAAAATGGTTAGAGGAACACTTTTTTTCCCATTATGTTTTTAAAATGCAGAAAGCTACAGATTCTTTACATTTATTTAAAATTAGCACATCATTCTACATAAAATGTTCGTGGAGTTCCTAGACATTTAAAGACTGACTAATTCAAAGATTTAAAAACTGTGGGATTCAAGCACATTTCTGGTCCTTATCCCACTGTGTAATTCTGTTTTTACTTTTTTCAGCTCTAGTCTCTAATTTAGACCATCTAGTGTCAAAACTTACATAGTGCTGACAGCACAGCACACGGGGGGAGAGGAAGAGGCTGTAACAGTCTCTTTTGAGATTTGTAAGGACAAGCACACAGAAGCAGTTTACAAATGCAGCTCACATTTCCAAGTTATGGCCAACACTTACCTCCAGCCAGGCAACCACCGTTGGTCCATCCCACTGCGCAAAAGGCAGACCTTTTCTCCGAGCCTCTTCCAGAAGTTCATGTCTAAAAGCGGATCAAGAAATGGTAAATATGTGGAGTTATGTGCTTGGACAAAAAGATGCAACTCTGCCTTTTTGTGAAGGGTAATAACAGTGAAGCACAATGACAGGCATATAAAAAGCACAGAACACACCAGTTAGCAATACAGATGTTTGTCCTGTTGAATGTACTCTCAATCTATTCCCAATTCTTCATCTTCCCTGACATCCTTTTAAAAATCTAACAGACAAAAGGTGAGGTTTCTCTCTCTTCTTTAGCCAAAGCAATAACAAAATTGGTATATCCTATAATCAAGCAGTATCAAAACAGACATTGGTGAAGAGAAAACTGAGGGACTCCTCCTGAGACTAAATTAGCTCTGGTCTGGTAATGACTCAGTAAGGCCCAGAACTGGTAACTTCTAGACATGAACTAAGCATGGATGTAATGCAGCTGGATCTGAGCGGTGTTTGTATTTGAAACATTAAGCCAGCTGTGCCAGCTATACACAATGCTGGGGTCTGTAGAGTTCAGCTATTCTGTACCTTAAATATGCCATCTGTGTCTATTTAAGAGTTGATTGCATCTTTAGAAGATCCATGTTTGGATCTTTTAAATTACGGAATATATATAAAAGAATTTGACGTGGTTTACTGATGTATATATTTTTATAGTTACAGAATTGATGTGATTTCTCAGTTTTATACATACACATAGATGTATCTCTATTGAATTGATCAAATGCCAATCCAGCTCCTGTATCTGCAGTTTTTCTGGACTAAAACTGGTGTTTATGTAACACATCATTCTCAAAGCTTAATTGATACTTTTAATATGGTTGTATTCAATATTTGGCATAGTTATGTATAAATCAGTCAGCTAGACTACCAGGAAAATGCTCTATATTAAAAACATTCAGCTATTTCACCAGACATTTCCACTATAGTGACGGCATAGAAAAAGCAGTCCCTCAAAAGTCTTTTTTTTTCTGATATTTAACAACATGTTTTCAGCTGCCTCCTACTGAGCAAAACACAAAAGAATGCTCTTTGCAACAAGCTGTACTGAAAAACAAATTAGACAAAGACTATTCTAATGTATTAAAATTTGCTTACATTCCCCAAAAACCAAGAAAATCTTGGAATTATGGCTTCAATTTTGTTCTGTCCTCTTTTATTAATACAGCCTTTGTAGTTCAGTTATCCCTTGACAATTCTTCACTGCCTTAGCAGCCTTTCCAACATACGTACTACAAAATCACAGCAGATAAGAGCAATGGAGTGATCTTCCTTGTAAGGAGTAGTCTTTTGGGCATTTTTGCATTGCCAAGGGGCCACGCTGTGAGAATTTGCCTTGAGCAGAAAGTGGAACTCAAATGAGAGATTTTGCATTCAGTTTTAAGTCCCTGGCTCTGGATATTAACAGAAAGGAAGCTGCTTTACTTTTTGAGTTTATGCTGTAGCAATACATAACATTACAAATACTTGGCAGTGGTACTAAAGTTGATCTAGTTTCTCCTCCGACACAACCTTTGCAGCAACCTTTCCTTTGTCACTCAGATATCCCAAGGCCTTTAGAGCTATCATTGATTTCTGTGAAAACATAACCCTCAGTAAAAGGAGAAGCTGCTCTCTGGATACACGAACACCACCTTACCCTCAGCAGCCAGTGAATGGGGATGCAGGAATGCCTTATTCCCTGGGACACAAGCAGTGAGTGCCTATGAAAGGGTATTCACCTGCCTGCTTAGGAGAGCAGCTTTAAGGCATTGCCAGACTTGGCCACATCCCAGCTACCTGTGGGTTGCAGCCTTCCCTCAGGGTTGGTTCTGCAGGTAGTACAGCAGTGCTGTAACTCCCTCAGATGCTACAGCAGGGTTGCAAAACTCCTGCTGCTACCAGGTCTGAGAGTTGGCATGGCCATCCTTAGCGGGAGACAAGCTTTCAGGAATGCCCCTGCCTCACCTGGCCACTTAGTGTCCCATGGCAGAGCATGGACTGCACAAAACCCTGTACAATGTGCTCCTTCCCTACAACCAGCCCAAGCCCAGCGAGCAGCCCCTTCTCCCCTTCTGGGAACCCCATGGAGACACCATCCCAAGAGGAACCTGATCCCAGAGTTTCCTTTATCTGGGCTATTCTCTTCAATTATCCCAGCTGAAAGAGCAGGGCTGCCTAACATGCTAAATAGAAAAGGAGATAATGGCTTTGAGGTTCACTGGCCTTCCTTGTCTGTTGTTGGTCTCCTGCTTCAAGCAGGACATCAGCAGCACCTGCACTACAAGGAGGTGGGGAGGAAGTCTTGGCCTCTTGGATTTGCTGTTAAACCTCTGTGTGACTTCAGGAACTAAGATGCCTGAAGAAGAGGCGTTGGCACTTAAATGTCTCACTTCCATGAAAAACTGAGTTCCTTTATACTGGAATTACAAAGTACATATTTCTAGGAAGTCTTCTGTGACTTTGCAACGTTTGTACCAGCCAGAGGTTTCGTGTGGAGGCTTAGAACTTTTCCAGCGATTCTCAAGCCAATACATTCTCCCAGAGTGGGAAAGCACTTCTGTTACTTCAGAGGCAGTCTGGCTCACAGAGCTAAAGGAAAATAGAGATATGGCTGTTGATTTAAGCTAAAGAAAATGGGGCCAGGCCAGAAATGAGATGCCATAAATATGTGTATATATATATGCACTATAGCCAAAGCCTTCAGTTTGATAAACGTAATCCAAATGGTCTTTGTATGCAGAAGGAAATTGGTCTGAGTTGAAAATATTTTTAGCATAAAGTTAAAAATCCTGTACTTGGCTATGCACATGAAATATAGGCATCATAACGGTTTTGCCTTACTCACTGAATGCAGAAAAATAGTACAAGGACTTTTATAATATTTTGTTCCCTTAAGAAGAATGTAATGCTTCAAAACTTACAGTTCCTTCCTCAGATGATTCTTATAAACAGCACTGCAATATTAAAATTTATTGAAATTATAATTGACTTTTGGAATATTAGCCTATGACTACTTAATACAAACTAGGACATCTGTAAAACCTGAACCTTCAATTTATAAGCCATAAACTAAACCGGAATTTCTATCTTTTGACTAAGAGATAGATAGATTCTTTAGTTGGCAGTCAATGGAAACTCTAATGAATGGTGTGTTTTGGTGGGGTTTTTTTTTTTTTTTGGTAGCATGAACTAGCACTATAGAAAAAAACTCCACTCTTTCATTAAGTTAAAAGTATCACATAGGAAAAAATTTGCACTCTTTTGACCAATTGTGCAAATCACCTGAAAAATGAATCCAGTGACCTGCTTGTTTTGCAATAGAGAACAATATCTTAGAATGGATGGTTTATTGTCTACAGTTGTCCTTATGGGATAGTCACTGGCTTCCTGAAAACAGAAGAACCCCAAAGCGAAATATTGGTACCTGCAGTTCAATTTTCCTCGCAAAAACATACAGTTGATCACAGGAGAAAGAACAGATAAATACCCTAGAGCTTATCACTCCCCTTCATTACAAATACAAGGTTTAGAGGATCATGAAAAGCAGGATACAGCCAGTCTAATTTAGAAGTTTCTTGGCAGGGGAACTGGGGATTTTCCCCTCCTCAGACTTTGTCAGAAGAGTACTACATTCTACAATGTGTCCATGTTGCATTGGCAAGGAGGAAGGGAATTAAAATGCAATTATTTCCATGCTTGCTTAGGTTTTTGGCAGCATATGAAAACAAGCTGATATGGAAAAATTTACATTAATTAGGCATTACTAGAAATGCCATTATTTTGCAGATAGGGCTTTAAAACCCTTACTACCACTGGAATGATTTCCAAATTAAAGCTATATTTTTAAAGATAACATTATTACTGCTAAAGAACAAAATCCTCTTCCTGTAGATATTATGGGAGTAACTGGAATATGCTATTTAAAATGTATCATTACTCTGAGCCTGGTTTTGTAAAGTCTAGAAATTTCATGAACATAAACTGTTTAACATCCATCCCAAATTTGAGAAACACCTTTATTTGTGTGTTTTAGGGTGTGCCTCATAAAGCAGGCTGTTTTCACATTTTTATCAAAGGCAGTAAAGAAAAATCACAATGTCAAGCTGTGTTGTGGAGCTGTGTGTTGGAGGAGCAGCCTCCCTAGCATGGACTTCTAATGTTTAATCCTCCCCAAAGTGACTTGTTAAAGACACTGTTAATACTGGGCCATTTGCCTCAGCACCATTTACCCACGAACCAGGTACAACTAACTGCCCAGATCAACCTAAAAACCTGAGAAGACAATTGTCTCATAACACGGGCACTTATGAATGCGTCAATAATCCCTTGGACAGGAGAAGTACATGAAAGCAATAGGAGGGCAGAGTGAAATTATGTTACTATCTTGCAAAACTACTTCATATGTATTCTCTCCCATACCAGGGAAATTCTAGCTCTGTATCAGCAGCTGTCATCAATTCATTGCATAAAGCCCGATGAACTTTATTAAAAACATTAATAATCTTTAAATAGAATTTGTGTGGGAAGTTAATGCTATCTTGACTTAAAGTGTTTCATTCAGTGGCATTCAATTTTCTTAATGAAGACAAGGCTTCATGAAGCAAACAAGCAGTGACAGCTTAGGATTTCTAACACACATAATGCAAACACTCTGTGCAATACACGATGTCCAGACATTGTCTTGATGAAACATAAACAGTATTTCAACACAGATCTTCACACTTCTGCAAGTAATAGGATTTACTCTGATATCTAATAGGGTTCACATGAAAAGACCTCAGGGATATTATACCGCACAAAATACAAAATGTCTCTTAATTAAAACATAATCAATCATAAATGTGAGATAAATTGAAAAGGAAGCACAGTGAAGTCAAGAGCCAGATCATGTTTGTAAAACACAAGCAGAATTGATTTAAAAATTTGGCTAATGGCTAATTTAGACTGTGAAATGGCCTTTAGTCACAGACATTTTCTCAAACAGAAAACAGATTGAAGTTTTTACCTAGCAGGACCTCTGATTATTAACTGACATTATTATGATTATTATTATCACCAATATTCAAATGTTTCCTTTAAAACAAAGTACTGTACATGTTCGGTTTCTAAAAGAGAACCAGACAGAAAAGATAAACCAAATATGCTGCGTTTATCTGAATAATCCTATGATTTCAAGGTACGATTAAACACATCTGCTGCTCGAAATCCAACATACATTCAAAGTCTGAAAAAAACAGGAGACAGGATTTTACCCTTCCTATTGTCATTTGCTAAATATTTAAGACACACCAAAATCCTGTAACTCAGGACATTGCATGAAAAAATAAGAGTTGAATTTGCATAAGTTAATAATATCTAATAAAATAAAAAGCTACATTTTATATATATGTATTTTCTGCAAGATTATGAATGGATTTAAAGTAGGAAGCGGAGTGGGAGGTTGGAGAGAGACTCAAGACTTCATATTGCCAGACAATGCAGATTTAATTTAATCTGAAAGGATCCAACTGACTTTAAGACTGCACTAATTAAAAACAATGCCAGATCCTGTTTGAACTTTGACACATAAGTGATCTGGATTTTAAATGATTTGAAATCTTCATTCTCCTTTTTGATACCAAATATCAGGTCAGACTGGAAACAATGGACAAAATTCCATTTCCAATATTTTACAAAATGTTTTGTATAGAACTTTAAGGAGTTTTCAGGAAAAAAAAATTACTGAAATACAGAAATCAAGATGCCACTAATAAACAGTATGTTTTTAAATCTATAAAATAAGGAAGTATAAATTTCACAGTATCCCAGATAACAAAGAATATCAGTGCTGTGGATATTCCATGTCAGGTGTACATTTCAGCTGCATGTAAACTGAAGGGCATTCTTTTTTTCTGAAGATATTTATTCAGCTAAGTGAAGTACATTCAGGAATGGTTAAGACAGACCCTGAAAAATAGAGCTCAGAGGGCTAGTATTAAAACCCAAATTAAACAGCTGTGAAATAAGCAGATTTGCATAATACATAGTCTCGCAATCTTGTGTGTATTGTACTACATTAGAGACCCTCTAATTGTAGTACAATAGACCCTCTAATGTGTGCCCAGGCTGATCAAATGTTATCAAATCTATTTTTATAAAGCAATTTCATAATCACAAATTCTAAATTGATGTGGTAACCCTTGTTCTCTATTTTTTGTACACTTTCACCTCCTAAAATTTCCTCCTTAAGTCTGCAAGTTCTTACTCAAGAAGAAATAGCATTTCTACAATAGATCAAAGAAGAGATGAAGATTTTAAACTTGATATCAGGTTAACAATTACAAAAACTAAAACAAACAAAAAATGAACAGGTGAAAAAGAAAAAAGTAAAATTATATGCACAAATAAAATATTTTTGCATATACGTTTGCTTTAAACAGCATAAGGGTTCAAGTAGAAAAAAAATTTGTGTACTCTGTGAGTCTTCTGTGATTTAATTAAACAGAATTTATGCCTTAACAGCATTTGTTAAACTCATAATTTTTCCACTGACTTTAACTGTCTTTATGATTCTGGACTTTAGACCTCCCAAAATGTGTTTATTTCTACAAAAATGACAGAAGTTATCTCCAAGTGGTTAACTCATTCTGTGTGCACTTCAGGAGCAAGTCCTGACCTAAATTTGTGTATGCTTTCAAGGTTTACTGTTATTCTGAATACTTTGAAAGCTTTCGTTTTTTCAGGGATTCAGTTTCAGTTTTCTGCATGGATTTGTTACATAAGATTCTCTGAAAAACAGAAAATGTAGGAATAAAACATAGAAAATAAACATGGTGCTGAAGATTAATATGTTCAGCAGCCATGGCATTTTAACTTACCCAGATATGCTTTTCATGAGATGAAGAGAGATGAATGGAAAAAAAAGCACATAAATGTTAATGAACATATAGTAGTCCATAAAAAAATAAATAGTATGATAAATAAAATAATATCACCATTATAACTACAGAAATCTTTGTAACTGGCATTTCAATGCTTTAGAAAACTTAAGTGCTCTTGTGAGGAACAGATTAAACTGTCAAAATGAGATTTTCATTAAACTCATGTTGGCTATTTATTAGGTACCACTCAGCACAGCACATCTTCCATCTACAATACATATTCATGCTAAAGATCTGTAAACACAGCAAATGTGGAGTAGGTTTTCAAATCAAAGCCTTTTGCTTAGATTTGAATAATTTCATAAGGGGTTTTGTATAACCCAAAAATCTTGATTATATTTAACCAAATTACCACAGAAACATAGCAAAATTAGAGTGGACTACATACCAAGGTTTACTTTTCTATGCACACTTCAATAATATTTTAGCAAAATATCTCATAGTAATCATAAATGACCTAGAATTGGTTGTAAAACTTGGTTTGGTTTTTGTTTGTTTGTTTTTAAAATGCAGATTTCATGTACATAGGTGACTAACATTTTCAACAGCTATTTATTCCTTGAAGTATTTTAATTTCAGCAGTAATAATTACACTAGATCAGTAGCTGGTATGAATGATTTGCCCTCTAGGTAACCTATTATTACCAATATAATAGGTACAGTATATGGAGGACAAAGTAGGATGTCATTGCTGATAATAAACTTTCTACATCATCCATTAGTTGCCATCATAAAAAAGAAAATTATAGACCTGAATGAAACCCAGACACCTCAAAGTATTACATTTCTATTAACAAGTTATTTAAAGAGATCTAGAATCGCTTGGTAAATATACTTGTAATAAGAGAGAGATGAAAAACCTTTGCTGTGATTAACTAAGAAGCTGCAGACATTTCAGTCAGTTCAGAAGGGATTTGTTTTTGAGGACCTAAATTTTGTTTCCATGTGTGCAAGATCAGCAGAACAGCTGGGAGAGAGGAGAGAAAGTGCAACAGAGAAAAGTAGATGGAAGCAAATGACAAATCTATACACAGAAAATTTAAGACAGGAGGATTAAGGAAGGGAAGGACAACAAAGAATGTAACATAAGTAAATACTACAGAACTGTTAAAAAATACCAAATCTGATGGAAGTAGCACTAGAATTCATAGTATGAATTAATGATTCATAATCATTTTCCACTGAGCTAATTGTAAAGACTGACGTGATCACCTTTGCTGAAAAAGCTTTTAATTTTGAGCCTTCTGGAGTATATTGAACCAGAACTGCTATTTGTCACATTTTCCACTGAGTACTCCTTTGAGTATGTGTTGACAGAAAGAGGGGGATTGATTGGAATGCAAGTAATTTTCCTATAGTTTTAATGAGCTGGCAGTTTGCAGTCACTCGGGGACAATTTATGGCACCTGAAGGCCATGATAGGAGTAGAAGATCAAGGGACATTCCATCACTTCCTGAGCATCTTGTTGGAGAATAACAAAATACAGCAGGAAAAAATGAACCTTTAATTCCAGGTTTTACCTTTTTGGGTTTGTTTGTTTTTTCGTTTTTTTTTCCGTAAGACAACAAATTTATAACCATTTTATTACATTTTCCTTAGACATATACTAATACAAAAGTTAGATTTTTTTTTACTGTGTTGTGTTTTACCCATTCTTCCTCTAAATCCTTATTCTACAGTTAATCTGATAGGATACTTACATCTGCTGGAGAGAGTTGTTTAGAAAGCCAGATGCATGCATCAGGGTATAAGCTTGTATTTATACAGAAATTCCAAATTGCAATGGATAGACTTATTTATGTAGATAAGATAGGGACTAGAACCTTGGAGGTTTATGTTTGATTAAAAAGTTGCAATTTTCTGATACAAATATTCTTATCTTTTATGAGGGATAGAATTTTAAAAACTTGGCAAAGGATAAAAATATATTTTTTTAAAACAGTAATATTATAAAAAAAATTAAAACAATTTAGATATGGAATAAAATTTTCTATCATCTTTTCCAATATCAGTATAATCTAAGTAAGGTTTAACAACCCTCTGCAAAATAAATACCCATTTATCTTTACATTTGCAATGCTAAAAAGTCTCCAAGTATCAACGTAAGAGCAAGACACATTTTTAATATTGCAAAAGCTTTGGCTGACTAATGATTTGAAAGTGTTCCAGTTAAAATATTTGCTAAAGGAACTAAGTTTAAAAATAAAGTTCATCTTCAAGTGTCTCAAAGACTAGTCACTGATACAGCCAAGAGAAAACCACACTGCACACAGCAGACAATCCTAAACTGCATATCAGGACACTGAACACCTCTCCTTCCTTCACCAGAATGAGAAAACAGAAACACATTTTACTAGAAAGGGAGGGAAAACTAAAGATCAGTCTAAAAGCTACTAACAACATTGGGGAGTTTTTCACAGATGAGGTAGGAAGGAACGAAATCAAATGCAAAACTTGAATTTTCCTGAAGATTCAGAAAATAAAAGATTGGGGTGAAAAAGACACTGTATTCTTAAGAGCTACATCAAAAAATAAGTAGCATGTGTTTAAGATACAATGGTGTTTAATAAGCATTAAGCATATAGGAACACCAGGTGGATGGCACAGAAAAACACCCTAATTAATCCAATTGGATTCATTTTTCTAAAATGTGTGCAATTTAAAAAATCATTAGAAAAAGCTATCTGCATACTGCAGAGGACAGGAATTATTTGTAGTCACAACACTACATCAAATTCTAATTCCACTTGCACACATGAAACCTAATTAATTAACCTAATTAAAGGGGCATCATGTGAATTCAAAAGCAATTACATGGTAACTGCAGTGTTTCAAACAAAATAGTCTACAATATTCCACAAAATAGATAGATATTTTTTCAAGTTGCTTGTTGACAGAGATCTAAAACTTGGATTTGCCCATTAAAAAAATGAAAGTCTGTTTATCAAATGAACTTATCAACATTTATCATTCTTTTTTTTCCTCTAAGTAGAAAGAGAGTCAATACAACATGCTCTTCTGTTCACATGATGTTCCTGCTGCTTAACATGCACATCACAGTAGTCAGCTGAGACTTAACAGCATTGCAATTCTCTCTGGAAAGTTCATTATAAGGCTATAAATACTAAGAAATTCTTTTTACACCATGATTTTACATACAAGAATTGCTTAGGTCTTAATTTTACAAGTGTTTATTCATGTATGTAAGCACATGTATGTGTCCTGGCACATCAAGGCTCTTCTGCAATGCATTTGAAGCCAGGAAGCTGTATCTGGCAAACAAAAACATGTACCTGTAAGTAAATCCCTCCAAAAAAACGTTCTTGGGAAATAATGGTTTACTTTAATTCTCTTTGGAAAATATAAACCTCACAATCTAAGCTTGTGTTGGAAATACAGAATTAATAGATTCTTCTCTAGAGTTAAATCAAACAAAACTGAAGAAAAAAGTGAGGCTGAAGCACTGCTCTTCACTCATATTAATAAACCGGGGGACTTAGCAGCTTCTGGACTCATGTCCTGCCATCATGATCCAGAACGGCTGGCTCACATCTGAATTCTTTTTCAGGGATTTTTCTATAATTTGTACAAAATATTATAATATAGTTTGTCTTTGGGATTGCTGCAGAAGTGATGGCACAAGCCCATCTCCCAATGTACTAGCAGCATGCATAAGGTCAAATCCTCCTCTGAGTGGCAATCTAGGACTACAGAGCACTTAAATGTCTCTCAAACCTTGCCTTACAGTTGTGTCTTACAGGGGATACAATCAGCACATCCTGTGAAATGTCAGTGGCTAGGACCAATTATTACACACTTTCATGAAACGTATGACACATATACATCTTGTTTTTCTTCACAGAGATGCTTACTTGCTGTTACTTTGCATATTGTTGCAGATCAAGTCAAACATTACATTTGAGAGGCACTCCTGGCCCTTGGAGCCATACTACACCGTACAAAACAAGATTCTCTAGAGCTGCATTTGCCACCAGTGAAGCTTTTAGCTCAGGGCAGTTTGACATCATTCCTGAGGAAAACTGGATAAGGAGAAAATTACTGATGTTCACTCAGATAGCAAAATGGGAAGCAAACATAACTCTATTTGTTGATAACATTTCAAGTTTGGCTGAGTTTATTGTTAAAGAATATCTTCATAAAGGGCTCAATGTATGGCATTTTAGTGAAAAAGACAGTACAACACATATACAGCTTCTCTTAAGTGCCTTAATTTTTCACCTGAGATGAAGTCAGTGGAGATATGCATTTTTAAGGGGAATACAGCTTATTTTAGCTACTCATTTTTTGATGTATGAATTGTCTTGTGCGACACACACTGATCGACTTCTGATGTTCCAGAGGACACTATGACTCTACCTGAACCTTTCAGGAACCTTTTCAAGTCGCAATAGAAACTGGACTGACCTGAACTTCCTGTGCTGGGTCCTGGCTTGGGTTATCATGACAACCCTGAGTGAATGCAAGGCCAAGTCATTGTGCACGGTTTGCACAACACCCACAAGGAATGAGGTCATGAACATATGAGATAGTGTATATACAGTCACAGAGAATGGTAGCTAGAGTCAACTACAAAATTCAGAATTGGAAATCAGGTAACTGTTTTCCAGAGGGAGACTGGTTAATCATTAGGAAAAAAATACTAAGAGAAAAGCTCTGTTCCTTATTTTTTGATGGGTGCCTTCTGGAGATTTTATCTTGAATAAACGTAATGGTTTAGAGGAGTGCAAACCATTTAAATCATTGAGGGGTTCAAATGAATGTAACTGCAACAAGATGGTATCTGTGCCATTAATAATTCTAGTCTTAAACCCTGAGTTTTCTTGAACAAGTTACTCTTTAGGGAAACAGGCTCTGAAAGTTCTGGCAAAAGGCAGAAGATTCTATATACAAAATGTCACCACATTTTATATAGAACAAGAGAAGTGAAATACAAAATTTAGTTTAAATAATAAAAATCAGGCACATATACACCCCAACATCACCTAATTTCACACAACAATGAATAACATCCTAAACAATTCAAATACCCCTTTTGTTTCCTAGAACTGCATGCTCAATTTACAAATAGTAAGACCTAAAAAGTTTCAGTATTAACCAGAACTGTCATTTATTTAATGTCTGAGAGTAAACATCTATGGATGAGTCAGACAACTTAAAGTCATGTTTTCTGCTTTTAAGATATGTTGGGTATAATTTAAAAATTCTACAAAGCTTTCTTAATTTCTTTTTGATGCGTTAGGAGCAAGATTCGTTCCTAATAGATCTACTGTAATAACCAAATTTTGGATGAATAGAGACTCTTGCTGGAGGTTTATAAATGTGTAGCATATCATTGAGACAAACTGTTAATTACATTTTAATGATGTCTAAGCAGCCAGTTGAAACTGAAGGAAATTTTACATCTAAATAGCATCTTCTAAACAAGAAGCAGAGAAACCTTGAAATTTAGGTTAATGACACTATAATCACCGGAGAGAGAATTGGTCTCCAGAATTACCATACTCATTAAACTTCTCAGAGTAAAGTGTATTATTCAGTACCTGATTCCACCCAAACAAACTGGGCTAAAGAACTATAACCCACTGCAGTGTGTTCTTAACTCCATGGGGGCCAGAGTCAATGCAATGCTTGCTTGAGGGAGCAGGTGCCCAGGACACCTGATGGACCATTAGAACCTGCTGCTGCAGCACCTGGCAATTTGAAATGTCATGCATCTTCATCCCTGGGGAAAGGGCATCCTTCTGGAATTACTGATGAAATTAAATACAATCAAAAATGTAAAATGAGAAATCTGGCATTTTAAGTATTTCTCAGTTAAGAGATACCATAGATATAATTTTAGCAGGAATCTGTTGTTTTATAATGACTTCTATCCAAACTAAATCAAAGTTAATAGTAGTCTAGTGAAGATCATGGCTACTATCACAGTACCCATAGGCTGATCACAGTGATGAATCTGACCTCTGTTCCACAGCAAGAGGAGAGTCCTTGCTTTCTTGCACAAGAACCACAACTCAACTCGGATATTTGCTGAGCTGTCGGGCTGAAAGCCATTTCACCTAACTTGCATGTGTCAAAAGAAACACAATTTCAGTATGTGGTATTAGACCTGTTTTATAGAAAAGAGAATTGGCACCACTTCCTGAGGTTTTTTGTATTGTTGGGTTTTTTTGTTGCAGGGGTTTTTGTTTGTTTGTTTGTTTTTGAGGTTGTTTTTAGTTTTGTCTGCTTTGGCTTTGGTTTTCGTTTCTCTAAAGGGAGTGACAAAGCCAGCATGAGTAAAGCTCTCTCAGACCTGAAATGTAATACAAAGTAGTACTTCCTAGCTTTAGCCTACCCTTTACCTATCCTATCGGTGGTTTGGTTCTCTTGGGCTTTCATGTCCTAATCCAAGTCAGTTAGAAATGTTTACAAGGTGAATTGCTCTGTTCTGTGTTCCAGTGACTGTGCACACTATCTCTGCAGGGTTTGTAGAGCACTTTTGTTTAATAGTGAAAGAGGAGTCAACCACTTGGACTTAAATCATACTGCTATAGATCTTACTGCTACATCACAAGCTAGGAAATGACTCTCAGACTCCTCTTATTATGTCTTATAAAGACGTCCCACACATCCCCACCACCATTAATGTTACATAGCTCAGTATCCTCATTTGCACTACACAGTTCAGTAATCTTGCACCTACTGTGTGTACAGCAAAGCTACTTCCAGAGGGAATTAGGCATTGTTAAGTATCGGTACAAAGGAATGTGACTCACTGCAACAAACTTTTCATTTAAATTATTTTCTGGACTGTCTCAATTTAATATTTTCTAAGGTAAGACAGATACTGAAATGACAGATATTCAAGAATCATCTGGACACAATCCTGTGCCATGTGCTCTGGGATGAACCTGCTTGAGCAGAGAGGTTGGACCAGATGACCCCATGTTCCAACCTGACTCATTCTGTGATGCTGTGACTGCACTTCTTACAAGTGATAATTCTCTTATAATCTATTGACAGCTATACACTCTATTGGCACCCTAAAAACTACCATAATTCAGTAGAATCTCCTGTATATCTCCAACACAATAGATTACATTTTTTCCTATATTATGGTTCCTCAACATAAAATAACATATACATACATATATATGAAAACTAGTAATGTATGTTAATCTTCCTGCAGGAGGATTCTAAAGTGAGAAACTATGAAGACAGGTAACCCTAAAAGTAACGGGAAAAATTAAATTTCTTCGTGAGGCAGTTGTAGAACATATACTTTGGATAAATAATATACTGTTCAGACTAATAGAATTGTCATAGTCACAAAGGAAAGATTTCTTTCCTTCCAGCAGAGGACATTTTGATTATATCTAATCCATAAAGAACCAAGGACAGACAGACACAGGAGAAAAAAGGGAAAGACTTGAAAAGCAGAAAGCATGGGATTATGTAAGATTGGACAGAAATTTAATAACAGATTATCTGCACACCCGTTATTTACAGACCCAAAAGTTGGTAGGCAATCTATAGATGAAGTAGTCATGTCATGTTTGCACTTGTGTGTGCCAAGCCTTATGTTATTTTACCCAGTTTAAAGAACTAACACATAAGAAAGCGAACAAAATGAACACAATCCTCCCTTCAAAATTATTTCAATACTGTGATACATTCAGCCCTCAGAACTGAAATCCCAACACTGGGATTTTGAAGAAAAAAAAAAAGGCTGTGGAAAATTAAATTATATTCGTTAGGAATAGTAATGATGGCCACAAAGATGCTTTCTAGATTTAGTAAAAAAAAATGCATGGTAACATAATCTACATCCATATATTTCTAAAATTACTGATTCATGATAAAAATGTATAGATAAGAAATACAGGAACAAGATTCATCAACTGTAACATCCCTGTGAATGCTATTGTGAGTTTCTTAATTGAATTTAAAAAGTTTCTTCTCTTTCAGCTAGCACAGTGAGTACTTCTCTATCTTTAATTGCTAAATTGAGGCTGATTTAAACAGAATGCTGGCATTTGTACATGACATGGATTTGTATATTTAAAGTTATATTTCATCAAGCGCTTGACAGGAAAGTAGTGATTAAAAATATTCAACTTAAAAATTTGAAGAGAAGCTCAAATATTATCTCTAGATTCTCTGGATTAGAATTGCAAATTCTCTTGAAACTCAGCAAAGAAATCTTAGAAGAAAATTTTAAAAATTAGGCCTTCAGAAACCAAATAATAGCATTAAAGTTAATGGCTATGGATGAAAAGTAAACGTATTTGTTTACAGAATGAATTTGCAAAGTCATTATTAAGTACCATCTTTTTCTCTGACACCCTCTAATTACACTGGAAGTGCAATGCTGCCAAGAGGTTTCTTTTGTGTTTGCAGCCTTATTTTATTAGTTCTTAATAGCTCCTGGCAGCTGCTATGAGTCAGTGTACTATTTTTACAAGGAGGTGCATGAAAGACAGCATTAAATTATAATGTAATTGATGCAAACAAAAAGCTAGGTTGCTTTTTGCCTGTATTTGCTGACAGGCAAAAAGAAAGTGAAGCTGCTAGGGTTTATAGGGAACCTTTGACATCTAGAAACAGAAATTACACTCTGTTCACTAGATAATACAAAAAAGCTTTTTCACCCTTTTGAGAAAGAAAATCTACACAGGGAATCATTAAATACGTGTCTATTTTTTAAGAATTGCACAGAAGGCAAAAGGCACAGGATTAATGACAACATGAAATGGAAAAAATGTCTCTCATAAACCTATGTTCTTTCACAAATGAAATAATATTGTACAACTGACAGACTCTGAATATTTTCCCCTATATTTTATATGCAGCTTTAAAAACTTTTACACTGGAAAGAAACATCACTGCTAAAATGCCATAGTAGATGGTCTTGCTTTTCATTCTACATTTGAGTAAAACAATAAAAATCCTGAAAGTTGGATCAAGTTTTAGCCAAAAAGTCACATAAAAGCAGTACTCACTTTTTCTTTAGTCTTCTGTCCTTTTCTGCTTGTGTTCCAAGTTTGCCTAATCCCAGAGATTCCTGAGCTGCTGCCTCTGTTTCCATGTAACCTCCTGGAAAATAAAACAAACAAAATCCCCACCAGATTTTCCAATTTCTCTCTTCCTGTTGTTCCCCTCCTCAACCCTTAAATTCCCATCCCACCCACATTCATCATCTATATTTGCTTCCTTAAGCTGTGACATCTGGTGTTTGTGGAGAACATCTATCACCTGCAGAAGTAAATTCTGACAAGAATTTACTACATGGGAAAGAGCAGTAGAGAAAAAAAATGTTTTCTCCTCTTTGTGTTTAGCAGAAATGTATGACAAGAGCACCCTTATCTCCTTTGCCTATTTTTCTTTGCCCCCTAAGGCTCAGTCTCATGGTGCTAAGTAAGCAATGCTCTCACCATTTTTTAATCTTAGCTGAGAAATGCACAAATGAAATTGCATTCTCTAGAACTGTCTCTCTACTGTTGCCATAATACAGCATCACCTAATGCAGTAGTGCTAAAGTCTTTATTTTGCTTTCATAGAGAGTCTTAGATGCCCTTATCTCTGCAAACTCCCAGAGATGACAGAATCTGTCAGAGAAGTAAAAAGCCTCCTACATCTCCCTGGAGATGTCTCGTAGGCACCTAAATCCTGTCAAAGTCAAGGGAATTTGAATAACTTACACAGAGTGACAAAGGAACCTTGCAGTAAGCAAGGACATGTGGACCAAAGTAAAATAATTTTATAAACTAAGGGCATGACTGGTTTGATCCACATGGCCCCTGACACAACTTTCCTAGTGCAGAAGTGGAAAAAGGTCTGAATTTTTTGTTGCTGCCCTGATTCAAGTAGAGGAGACCTGCTCAAGGAACTCAGTACAGGCTCCTGGCTCTGGCTTCACACTGTCCTCTCACTTCCACTTGGATGTGTACAGACAGAGGCATTGCAGTACTCCTTTGGAGGCTGCCTTCCCCCTGTGCTCCAGTTTGGAAGGTGTGCAACTGGCACAAGAAAGAAGATAACAGTATGCTAAAATGTTGATGATTAACTCTGTTTGAAAATGGCAATTTCTTATTTCACAGCTAATGGATAGTGAACATTTGTATAGTGGACACTGGCATAATAAAAAAGCACAAAATAAATTAGAGTATTTCTGTCCTGATACGTTGATTTTAATAATAAAATAATTCATAAATGTTATGTAGTGAAATAGTGCCACAGCCTTTTACAAGTTAGATTTACATGTACTTTAATCAAATGAGAACAAAACCTACGACTGCATCATGTCTATGACATGAACTTGGAAAAGCTTGGATTTAAGCTGTTCTTTTAAAAGAGGTGCTGTTCTAACTCTAACACAACATTAACTGTCTGTCTGGACAGATTTTTACTTTATTAAAAGAAAACACTACTTCTGCAAGTCTCACAATGAGAATGATGCAAATACATCTCACATATGCAGAAAACATGAACGTATGCTTTTTTACTTCACCTGCCTGTCCAGGTCTCATTAAGTGCTTCTTGCTGACTCTGGATTATATTTTCCATTCAGCAATCAACATACCACACCTTTCTTGAGAGAGAGCCCTCAGTATGTTGGGTAGAGACGGGATGAGTGCAGTGCAATGAGGGTTTATTACAGATTGGAGAGTAGTTTGGGTATAATGCAGTTCTCCATTGTCCAAATGCATCTAGCCTTCGAATAACTGAGGGTACCTTGTACTGGATGTAGTCACAATAAATGTTTCCTAACAAGCTGACCTTTTCCTTTGCCATGCAGATCAGCTTGCTTGGGCAACTCTAAAAATGCCTGGGATTTATTGTTTGTTTTAGGGTCTAGAATATTTAAAATGTAACATGAGATGAATACTTGAGTGTCCAGTGTGGTGTTTGTCAAGTGAGAGAAGACTGGAAAAGAAGGAAAGATGAAAAGAAGGAAAGGAGGAAAGAAAGTGCACTTGTGCTCCCTGTAGCATTCCTTTTTCCTTCTCCAAAAACTTAGAGAAAATTTGAAGAATCTAGAAATCTTGCATCTCAATTTTAAGAAAGATCTAAGGCATGCATTTGGCTTGGAACAATAATGCTAAGGGTTTAGCAGAGAAGGTAAAATTATCAACTAATAAAATAACAAAATTCTGTTAAGTTTAGGATTTAAAAGGAATAATTTCAGAGTTTTGCAAGGGACACAGAGCAAGGAAATATTTTTGGTAATAGCATTGCTCTGTTGAACTTTGTAGCCTTGTAGGCTGGTGGTTTCAATATTGTGTTTTAAATAAGAATATATAAATATGTGCTTTTGAAGAAAAGGTATTTTCCACATTAAAAATGTAAGAATCATATGTCTATATTAAATTAGAGTGTTTAATTTAAGCAAGCAAATAAAATACATTCTTTTATTGATTTTGCAATATAAATTTAGATTACGAAAACCATACAAATATTTTGCAGTGCCGTATAGTCCAATAGGATTTTCTGTATAAATTTCTGTGATGTAGTATCTTACCACAAATAGAACACTTAATTACACAGCTGCACAGATAGCACATCAGTTGTGAAATTGAGTCAAGTACTACCAGGACTCCTCTTTTTTAAAATTCATTGTCTCTTGCAACTCAGTATATTCTATGATTCCACGATACTGCCATTGAATGGAAACAGCCATTCAAAAAAATTACTTTCTTTTGAGATGGTAAAAATTAAGATGGGAAAAACTACCTGTAATTCAGCTGCTCAATATCTTTTTAATTTCTGAAAAATATTTTGCTCCTACCCTTTGATTAGGTAATGGTTTTACTGTTCATTTTATACATACTAGTAAACCTAATTTGCTTAATTAAAATTTGCATTGTACTGAAATCTTTGCTTTTGAATTAAAGGACTGAAGTCCCAAAAAATTATATAATTGCAAATCACTAAAATCTTTTAGCAATTTCATGACCTAGTACGGGGAATTAAAAATGGACTTTATCAAGTTCTACGTATGTATTAATAATCATGGTGGGTATTAGGAATTTAATCTATTGCCAACATTCATTGTTCCTGAGATAGTCTTTGAAGCTGTTACTTCATTTTTGTTCCACATCCCAAAGAACTGCAGGGAAGACCAACATATTTATTGCAACTTTTTCCTCTATGTTCCTGACTTACTGATAAATTGTAGATTATTATACAGAAACCATCAGTATCAATAAAAAAAGGTTATATGGAATGTAAATGTGAATTAATAAAGTCTTTATTAATGATGCAGTCTAAAGTTATAAAACTATTCATCAATGCAGATGGTGTCATACAGATGTATTTGAAAGATTTGTTTACAGATTCTCATTTAAAAGATTGAATAAATCAGCTTTATTCTTTCCATAGTAAGAAAAGACAGGGAATTCAGATTATTAATTGAAATTAATTTGTTGGTTTTTTTTCAAGAATACATGGTTTTCACATGGCAGAGAGGAGAAAGGCTGGAGTATAAATGAAGGATACTCAATTTTACTCTGATACTTTGACCTTAGTACTACATTTCTTTTAATTCTGTACTACTTTAGCAATAGGTTTGTTAGTTGTGATAAAGACACATTGCAATACAAATGTAGGGTTTTAATTTCAGGCTTATGCTTGCTGCTTAAGTGTTTACAATTACTGCAAGGCCTTAAAATTCTTTTAGAAGTGTTACATGGTCACCATGGCAGTAAAATTTAGTGCCTCACGAATTTGTATTATGTGACATCTGAATGACTAGGAAAGAGACAGTATTTCAATTTATTGACACATTTATTCCAATTTGATACTTATGGTGGCATGTGTTCATATAGACATATTCTATAGAAATAGGCAGAGGAAAATTTTTGCCATGAATGAAATGGAAGGAAACAGTCTTGGCAAGGGAAAAGGGCAGAAGAAGTAGGAAGAAAGCTAAGCACTGATGTGAGCAGCATAACTAAAAGAGAGTTATCCTGAGGCTCTTCAGCTATAGGCACTAGAGGGCATCTATAGACACACTGAAATCTGAAAAGCAGCTACTCCTAGTTGCAAGGACCTTCTGCATCACAATGGTACACCACTTATAGCCATTTATTGCTTATTAACTTCTCACCTCCTCTTTAAGTGGTTATTCAAGAATACAGTGTTACCATTTCTACCCTCGTTCAACGGACTATTGAAGCACAAGGTTCAGTGAAGAATTTCAGGTTCAGTAATTTGTGTCTGAACTCTCCTTTCATTTACATTACAATCACAGCAAACTCTCAACAAATATAATTGCTGATAATAATGAAATTTAATGGGAAAGTTGTGTCAGACTGCCAGACAAAACAGAAAAATGAACAAATTGGAAACTGAAAAAAAAGAAAAATTAAAAATGGAAAAAAGGCAGTGAAATGATTATCTTAGCTTGTTACACTAGTTCCTTACTGAGCTGTCCAAGTCGAGCCTTCTCTTTTTTACCAAACAATCGTCCTATTGAAGACTTGATTCCTTTCTTCTTGGGAGCTTTGTGCAGGGAGTCCTGACTGCTGCTGACACTGCCAAGACCAATGCTTTCTGGCTCCAGTGAAGCAGGCAAACTACTGTAAAATGATAATAAAGGAATAGAGTAGATAACATGTCAACATTTTTATCTTCTTCTGAGCAGCTCTGCAAATAAATTAATTGGTTATAATGTAGCAATGATCTCCCAACATGTGAAACAATCACATCTTTAAATTATTTGGCAACATACAGAGCAACAGAAGACCACAGCTTCTCTGTCAGGCAAGGCTGAAAATAAATAGTTTTACTTTGCTAAGAACTACTTATGAAAAATACAGTAGTCAGCATTCTGATTTTGTTGCTAGGATTTGTAGCATTGCTGCTTCCAGTAATCATCAATACTGTACCTCAAAACAGAAATACCCAGCATGTACTTTAGCATTGATAAACACTTTCAGGGTCATGCAACAGACAATGAGTAAGGTTTTTCTCTCATGACATGAGAAATAGAAAAGAAATCAGGTAATTTTGGAATAATTAAACCATATCATTTGAAAACAATAATATGTGGTATACTGTGGAGTGCCAGTCCACGTTACAAACATCTTACCTTCTGGCATCATTGTGGTACGAAGAAGGAAGGGTATGAGTCATCCTGATAGCTCTGGGTGTTGGAGGAGGAGAAGTTTCACATTTGATTGTGGCTTTATCTTCACGCCCATCTTCTTCAACTACTGCAATCTGGGGGAGAGAGACTCCAATGAGAGCATATTAGCTTTTCAAGAATGTTTCAACACATGCTGGATGAAATTGTCAAGTGGACTGAAGCATGTAAAGCTTCAAGAGCAATATTTTGAGCAACTTGTAAGGGTTCTTTTTTTAAAAAATATGTTATTGGGATAACAATTGCCTAAATATGGCAGCTTAAAGCACATATTTGAAAGAAATGAGATTATGCTTGTATAAGAAGTTAATTCCCTGAACAAGTTGACACATTGAAGGCCTAAACATGAAGGTAATTTCAGGTGTAAGTGGGTCTCTTTCATTAAACAGGATTATTCAGGTTAACTAAGTTTCTCAGGGATGTCAGAGAGAAGGGGAATACAGGCATAAACATGGCCACTTTCTCCACAGCATGCTACCAGAATAGTCAGTATGCTTGACAATAGGCATGGACAAAAAGGAATTTTGTCACAGCATATAATGATTTATCTTAAATACCATCTTCTGTCATAGAATCTCATCATCAGTGCCAGTTCTGTAAACAACTTTATATTGCTCCAGAAGATTTCAAGGAATCTGCCTGTAGTTCCTCCAGCAAGAAAGTGGCCAAAATACATTTGAAGGTAATTCTTTTGTGTCCGTACTTCTTTAAAAATAAGTTTTCCTTTAAGTTTGTGCTGCTGGGGCTGCTACTCCAAGATATCACTGGTGGGCCTTGATTCTATGGCTTAGCTGTGACCCCTGGAAGCCTTTCCAGGTAGGATTAAAATTATTAATGTTCAGGCATTGAATGAAAAGGAGAGGAGGGGATGCAGTTACTGGCAATGGACCCCAGCAAAGATTTAGCTACCTAAGGAGCAGAGGAATATGATAAATATGGTCTCCAAACTTTAAAAAACCCTGTATCGTACCTTTCTCCGATGCTTCCTTAGGTCGCTTGGCTTAGATTGGTAACAAAAGAGACAACAAAAAAATAATGATTAATAAATATTATTGAAGCATAAAAAATGCCACATATTTGTTGTTCTCACATTCATGAAGTGGGAAGAAAAGATCAATTTAATACTTTCCATATTACATACTAATTATTCACTTGATGCAATAACATATGATAACCCCTGAAAAATTTCCAGGAAAGTAGGTTAAGGGTTTTTTTTTCCTAAAGAAACACTCTCCTTCAATTTCATAAACTTAGCAAAGAATTGGACATTTCAAGCCTGTAGTAGCACTTTCTATCTTTGTGTTTTCATATAAGTGCTTATTCCCAACAGAGATTTTTTTTTTATCAAATATTACAAATATATTGGTATCCCACCAAGTAAAACCACAAAATATCATAACCAAATACCATGCCTGAAGAAACGACTGTTATTTTCAGGAAATGAATACATATTCACCTATCTTCTGCAGTATTGCAGTAGAAGACTTCTAGAATGGGTCTTGTTCAACCCCTTTGGCATTTTTATTTTTGGTAGATGTCCCATGCATTTAAGGAAAGCTGAAGGTACTCTGCAGAATTTATTTAAGGAAAGTTGAAGGTACTCTGCAGAATTTATTTACTCCATGGATCCAAGCTGTGGAAACTCATGCAGTCCTGCTTCTCCAGCTGACAAATACAGGGTCATTTGGCAATTTGAGCTCTAGAAATCAGGCTTCTAAAAACCTCTTCCTAACTCAAAGATTCACTTAGAGGATGTTTGATAGACTTGTATCTGTTCCCAGCCAGCAAGGAAGTCATATTCAACACTGAACTCCTGCTGAAACAGTGCAGGGCAGAAATGTCCTGAAATGGTTGATGAAGGTGAGCAAAGCTGTGGGCTGTGCTGCTAAGCACACTATGGGGGGATGCTTCTACTGTTTATGGTAAGGCAAGATTTCAACAGCAAGTCAGACAGGCAAACCCATCTGAGTTTTAGCAGAGTTAGAACTGGATGCCAGTGAGACCATGGCAACCTGAATTGCAAAGGCTATGCTGTCATTTTGTGTTTGAATCTGATGAACCTACTGACCCAAAGCTACAGTTTTCAAATCCAGGCTACCAGGCAGTGCAGGCGTCTGCTGTCAGGGCAGTTCAACCATTGCCATTCACCTGCAGCCAGACCGCTTACTTTGAACGGCTGGGAAAGGGAACCAGACTGTGTGCACTTGGGAAGCTGCTGCTGCTGCTTTGGTGAAGTAGGTGGCAGTACAGCAGCCTGCACAATGTCCTGTGCAACCAACATTTTTGTTTCTGCTGTTCAGCAGTGGGAACTGGGGGCAGCAGAAAATAAGTTATGACTGCCTGCTCGGACCTCCTCCCTGCTGATCTCAGATCCCAAGGCAGCAGCAAACACCATGCTAAACTGGGAGGAGCAGAGGTGGGGATGAATAGTTGTCAGTTCCCAGGAAAAGGGAATACTTGGCTAGATGATCATCAAGAAAAGCCCCTACTCCCAGCTGAGAGGAATGAACAGCCAGGCTTCATTTCCAGCTGCTCTTACCAACCTTTTCTAGTAGGAAAGGCTCCACAGGGAATCAGCACTACTGCTTCCCAGGAATGGACCACAAGGGGACATTGGTGACATTATGATTATCAGAGAAAAAGCAAATAAAAAGTAGGTTCATGCATACCTTATTCTATTCCCTGCACGAGATCAGCAGAGTGGGCTGTTTTGATTCTCTCCTAGTACTTAAAGGGATTACTTCACCCTGGCTCCAAACTGGTTTGTAGCTCACACTGAACCCTGTATCTGTGCTCAGATCAGTATCAGATTTGTACATCTTAAGTATGTTGACAAATATTATCTTCAGATATTTGACAGATGTACTATTTCTTTTTGTCTAGGATCAAAATTAAATTCCTTATAAATCCCTTTCCAAATTGAACTACACATTTTTGAATATGTCCTCAAAAATACAGCAACATTAGAAATTATTTGCACAGTAATTTCATCGTGGCTTGTTGTCTATGTGTGAGCCACCTGTAATAGTGGAATATATCAGTTAAATGAATTAGTGGAAACCAAAGAACTTATTTCATTGTGTGTGATATATGGTCATGAGGAATACATAAAAGTGCCACAAGTATAAAAGAGTATAGCAAATATAAAAGTATATCCAAATTATCACATATAAGAAGTGGTGGAAAGTCTTAACTTTCTGTTAGTAAACATTTTTTACATACAAGTAATTCCAATGATCAGTTTTGTTCCTTATTAATTGTACACCCTGTGTGCTGAAGGCCCTTGGTAATCACTATGCCCCTAGTGAATCATGAAATGCTCAAAACCACTATAACAAAGCCTGAAGACACCAAATGTCTATATTCTAGAGAATTTGCTGTCTGTATGGATGATGAAGACGTGAATGAAGAATTAGAGAGATGAGCCAGTCACACAGTGAAAAGATTAAGTACTTAATACAAGAACTATCACATCAAATACTGTCATCATAAGGTTTCTTACCAGCGTCATAACCCCCATTCTGTCCATCTCCCTGGCTGGACTGCGAGGGGTGAGTTTGGGAGTTGAGTGTCCGCTGGGAGGAGATGAGCTTGCAAGTGATGATGCTGTTACTGAGCCAGTAATGGAGGTACCTTGGTGGACTCTGGCTAGATTTAAGCCTTCCAAACTCACACTGGCCACTCTGTTCTCTATCTCTTCAGCACGCAACTCTGTCGACTCTTTCTCTTCTTGGATTAACCTTGTTAAGGAAAAGAAGAACGCTCTTGTTGTATTTGCCTTTTCATATCCCCAGAACAAAATAGAAACCATTTCATTTCAAATGAGATTTGAAAGTAAGAGCAAACAAAGATGAGTATCATATATAACTAAAAAATACCCTTTTCCAACATTATTTTCCTAATCACCAGTTATCAAATTATTTTTCTCACCTCCTCCATCCTCAAAACCTGTTTGAAGAATGTGTCCAACAGCAAGACTTGATGTATGACATTTCAGGACTATTGATTCCTTTGCAAAGGAGCTAGAATCAGGCAGAGGGTTTAACAATCCGATTTACCACAGACAACTAATTCCAAGCTTACGTTGGCTTCATCTGATTATCTTTTCCCAAATCACAAAGTTAAGAGTCAAATGAAATTGGGCCTTTAAGAAAGGAATTGCTAAAATAAGCCGTAATAATAAAACAAGAGAACACGCAAAACAAATTGTCTGTTTTACTCCTACAATTTGGTGAAAAAATGATAGCCATTCCTAAAGCCCTGTGTTTTTAAATGAATTTCATTAAAATCACTTTCTTGTTAGCAAGTAATATAAGCTTCTTAAGCATCTATCACCTCAACAGGATGCTTCCATTAGGTTCTTTAGTTTTGTTTTTTAATTGTGATTGCACCTAGACTGGAAAAATTTCTTTAAAATAAAATATTTGTTTGTAAGTTCTTTGGTCATAAACCTGTGCTAGGAGTAGTCTTTCTTGCAAAGAGGAGGAAAAATTATGAAGGATCAATGTTAGATGAGAGAATACAAGTCTGGGGAGGCTGAAACTGTGTACCAGACTTATCTGAGTGAAGTGAAGCAAGTACAGTAAATAAAACATAATATATTCAAAATAGAAACCTAAAAACTCCAATGATAAATCTTCTTCCCTAACATTCACTTCAGAATTTGTACAAAACATCTACAGTTCTTTTTGAAATAATGCGGGGAAGAAACTTAAAGGCCAATAATATTTTGAATTATAACAATGCTTTTAATTTTAGTAATCTAAATTTTGAATCATCTTGTATAATAAAACAAATCTAAGGCAAAAGACATTTTTGATCTCTTTGATATCTCAAAAAATTTGATAAACCCTTATAGTGTTTGTCAGTTAAAAAGAAACAAACCAAGAAAACATGAAATGCAGTACAGTTTATGAGTCTATCCTTGTAGAATGATTTTCCTGAACCGTATAAGCTGGTATAATCGTATATAACCTGGTCATTTAATAATAGTTGCTATGGTAATAAAAGCCTATACTTCAGTGCAAGATTAGCAGTTGAGGAAATAAACTCTCCATAGACTTCCAGTAAAAATGTCTGTATAAAAAGCGCACCCTTGCTTCCTTTTTTAGGTAAAACTGCATCTAACATATGAGCCAAGATGCTGGCTTAAGTATAACAGTGATCTGATTCAGGGTGGCACAAATAATATTCCACTATGTCACCTGCAAGTATTGTTCCTTGTAAAAACCCTTTATTGTATTTCTTGTTAAACTTACAAAAGATTAGTATTGTTTAAAAACAAATATAAAGGTTGCATCTACAGCCTCCTGAACTGGCCACAGTGATGACTTCTTTGTAATAACAGAAAATACGCATAAGGTACTTTCTTTTATGTACACTGTTTTAAAGAGATTTACCTTTCCAGCACCAAATATCTCTTTGACCCTGTACCCTGAGAGGTTTGAGAAAACAGTGTAATCTTATCTGAACAAACACATTTTGGGACAGCAAAAAATGCAGAGGTCTAGATTTATAATAAAAGGTTTTTCGCTGAACAGAAAAATTACTCAAAATCAATACATTCCAACAGAGTTCTCCCGTTAAAGTTACCTTGATCAGGGAATTATTATCTTTTGCCAAGTCAGTCTGTCTTGTTTTGATCATATTTCTAACCAGTATTTCTGTTTCTAGTATTACCAGAAAGTCCCTAACACATTTACTAACATTTCCTTCATCTCCTTCTAGGAAAACAGTTACTAATGAGAGGATTTTTTCATACACCAAGTTTTTTTAAAGTTACCCTTACTGAAAAACATGTAAGGATGCTTTAGGCTTAAAATGTGGATTCAGTCATTTATAACAATCACCTAATTAAAACATGTCATTTGATTCTCTACCACTCCATTATACTTGCACTGATATTATTAAGATATATTCTATTCATTACCTATTTCCAAGCACTATAATCCAACTTGGAGCATGAAAAATTATATTCTGTGTTTACAGAGAAGATCAAAACCATGTCTTAGAAAACATGGCTTATATTAGATTTAATATAGGGATAATTGTCAGAAGAAAGCATGAGGAGTACTGAAATAAAATATTTCTTATGGGAGGTTGTTACTGAGCAAGCGGAGTCATGCGTAACAGTGAAAAAGACCTTGAAAAGAGGGCTGTGAACAGTAATCTGAGAAATCTGTTAGCCTCCTATAACTTAATTCTCTTCAACTGGTCAACGTTTTTTCTTGGAAGGTTTTTTGAAGAAATTTCTGTGGTTAGGAAAGAAAGACTCGGTTTCTATCTTCACACAATCAATACTCTCCTCTGGAAAGCAGACACATAATCAATCCTCTAAATGAACAAGTTGTTTCCTAACCACCATGAATGGTACCTGAACTCAAGCACTAAAGGAAGCTTGAAGCTTAACTGTCAGTGCATCACAGCTGGCTCAGGGTACATACCTGATTTCTTTATTGATTGCATCTAGCTGCTCCTGAAGCATCATGGCCAGAGTCTGGGCATCTGAATGTCCGCTTGGTGACAGCAGGTCCATGGAGCTGAAGAGTGTTTCTCTATCATCATCATCGATGTCCGACATCTCGGTGTCACTTTCAAACGGATGACTGCTCAGAACACCAATCTGCTGCGTCCTATTCCACTCGTGATCGCCAAGTGATTTTACCTGAGCAGGAGTTAGGACATATGTGGCTTTTGTCAGAGAAAACTGCAAAGTCAAACTTTGAAAAAAAAATGGGAAAGGAAAGCAACGAACACTTCAATGTACTTATTCAATTGTTAAGCTCTCCATTAATGCCCACAATATTACAGCAAATAGCATGAAGTATTTTCACATAATTGTAATTTAGGTATACAATTACTATAAGGAAAACTTATACAAAAAGACACTCTGAAAAGACAAATAATCAAGTATGTTTGAGCTTTGATGTCTAAACTTCAACATTTTCTGCTGTCATTTTGTACATTTTGTACATTTGTACAACAGTTGTCTGGGCAGGTATGGAAAAAACCCTGCTCTCTGGGTTGGGTTTTCTTGTCTGGTGGGCTGCTTTTTCTGCTTTTTCTGCTGTTGTTTCCTTCCTGGAAGAAAACTCCACAAACTTTAAGCTTAACAGCCTCAAATATATTCTCTTATCAGGAAATATGAGGAGAATTTGGGGATTAACCTTTGGTTCATCTCTGCGTACTCCCATCCGGCCTCTTCTAGGTCTCCTTATCACTTTAGTTGACCGATAGTCAGACTGGCTATCAACCAGTGAGCCCACTGAGTACCTCAGCTCTGTTGACGTGTCCAGATGAGGTCTATAAACAGAATTACATAAGTGGATTGAGTGAGCAATAGGAATAACAACAACAATGCAACAACTTTCAGTCTAGCAACACAGATTTCCTTTTTCAAACAAACTTTTTTGTATCATATAATAAATGAGAAAACCACATAAAAACCCATAATTTAAATGTTAAAAATTGTAATAATTGTATGAAAAACTTTGGGAGAAACAAATAATAAAACGTCTGATTTTTTTTTTTTGATGAAAGCTATACACAGACAAACTTATCGTCCAAAACTTTAACAAGAAAAAGCACATTTCAGGATAATTAGAACTGGCAGCTGAATGTATTATCCTGTATATTCATAAATATGCCTGAGGTTACACTAAGCATGTTACATGTTCATGAGTGACCATATTGATTAAAGCTTTCCTGCTGTATGTCTGTGCTCTACCTTATGAAAATATTAGTGAACTGACCTGTGATATTTAATATTGTTTAGGAATTACTAATCTTTATTTGATGACACTTTCAGTATTTTAACCCCCAATTTTTCCTATAGCCCTGGTAAGTCTTGGGATATTGTGGTGAGGCTTATACAGGATGACTTCAGCACCTCTTTTCTTGTTTACAAACAGTGGTCCCTGAGCTCTCTGTCCTCAGTCAAACAGCTGCACCAAAAGTTCAGTACATGATGCAATAAAAGCATCCTAACCCTGGGCTGTAGAAACAAGGTGGAAGAGCAAAGGCTCCATGCACCATCTGAGAATTCAACTACAGAAGTAGAGACCTGAACAATTTCTGTTTCTGTTTCTTGACACACCAGCAATCTCCACATAAAAATATATGAAGAGTACGCTTACAGTAAAAAAGTGAAATGTAACCAAAACCCCCCATAGGGCAGTGACCGTTTTTATCTTCTGTGTACAGAATTCTCAATAGAAATTTGTTGTCATAATCAATAATATTTGGCAGTTGTGAAGCAAGTTGGCATTATAAAGGAAAGAGTCCAGGTTCCGGTCCCTAACTGCAGATATTCATCTGCTGACCAGCTTCATTACTTTCCTGAAATCGCAAACTCCAGCCACTGCAGAATTGAATACAGGCCGAGAGCAGGAAGTATTTAATGCTCAGAGCTTGCTGTGCCTGAGACAGCTGGGAGCTTCATGAGGTGAGCTTACATAAGGGAAAGTCTACTGTTTAGCGGAACCTGCCGAATTCCCAAGATATTTAGCTAGCTCATCAAGTCCAAACAGCCCTTTGACAAGGGCTAATCAGCTCCTGTTTATGGAGTGCAAGCTAATGATATTCATCTACGCAGCAAGAAAAGCTGCTGTTCACCGAGGATGGCTGCTCCAAAACCAAAGCTGCTGTTGCAGCAGCTCAATAGCCTGTGTCCCTGCAAGCACTTTCAAGAAAAATGTGTTGAGTGCCTGTAGTCACATTCCCAAGGGAACAGAAATTCAACAAGTTAAAAGCATCAGATCCTGAATTTCATTGACTTACACTTCTCTACATATAGAAAAATATTATTCCAAGAAATAATAAAAGGTTGAGGGAGAAACCATGTCCAGGTACTGAGCAAGATGTCTGAGGACATCAATGGGCAGGCAATAGCTGATGGAAAAAAACCCAACCTATTGAACAAGAGTAACTTTAGATAAATACAGCGCTCCCAATTTAGTCTTGGTCCATGAGCTTTGTCTGGCAGATGTGCTGGCGTATTTTAAATACTAACATGTTGTTTGTTACAAAAAAAGCACATTGCACACAATTATCAATAAAGCAACAATTTTATCTCAAGGCATACTTTTAAGCAAGAAGAACTTTCTGTAATGATAAATTCTTTTCAGCTGTTAGTGGTTATTTTTATGGCATTTGTCTCACTACTCTTCCCATACGGATTTTCCATCAAAAAGAGGCACAACGTTAAATGTCCGATGTTTTCAGACCTCTTTGAATAATGTCTTCACATTCAGCTGAGTTCTGTGGTCTTTTCCTACACACTAAATACAGCTGAGTTATGCCTTGCTAATAAAGAAAAAGAAAAGATTATTTATAGAATTAATAGGATCATAAATAATGCTGATCAGTTTCAGCATTAAAGAGGATTGTTTCTAATTTATTTTTAAGGCCTGGGAAAAAAATGTGTATTTGGATGTATTTTTCAAAACATTTCATAATTTTAAAAACTTTCATTAATCTCTGTAATATTTCAGAGTATAGTCACTGATATAAGGCCATGTTTATCTATGAAAAGAGTGAGAGGCAACAGTAATAATAACTGCACAGATTTTACATTTTAAAAGATATACATGACCACATTTATATGTGGTTTGAATACATCCTTGCTGTAAATGGTTGCCATTTACATTTATGTCTATTTCAACTTAAAGTGAGAAAACTTTTGTCACAAATTATTACCTTGACAAGGTGGGTTCGATTAAAGAACCAGCCCTCAGTTTCATTTGATCCAGTTCAGACCTCAGTTTCTCAATTTCTTCGGCAAGTCTTTCCTGGAAATAAGAAGAATGAGCTATACTTACTTGTGATACAAAATATATTTATATTATGAGATATTGTTCTTGTAAAATTAAACAAGTAAGCAAAGATATACTGAATGTAACACTTTAATAAAAAAAGCAAGCTCACTGAAGTCTCACTACTGCTAATGAGATGTATGCATCAAGAGGAGGTGGTATAGCACTCTGCTGTTTTACCACTGCCTGGAAGCGTTGGAAGGACAAGTTTGTCCTTGAAACTTAATTTTTTTCCAACTATAAAGCCAGGCACAGTTCATCATGTGACTCACCACTTGCCCTATAGAGACCAAGATTAACAGTTGGCCTCAATGATCTCTGAGATCATCTTTTCCACCCTACATGATTTTATGATACTATGGGATTACATACTGGCCTTCATATTTACTGACAGAGACTCACAGACAACTGCATTTTAGATGACTCGAACTGCAGCTATATGTCTTGCTCTTGTTCAGTTGATTTTACTCTAGTATGAGATGCTGCTGGCAAAAAAAATGACAATTTGCCACAAAATTGGATTTTTGGAACTAACTAAAAAAACCCTACTATTTACAGCTACCACTAGGGAAAACATCACTGTTCTCAAAGTCTACAAATAATTTTTATCTACTAATAAAGGGAAATCAAAGAACAAATTAAGAACAAACATGGGATGAAGATATATACTGAATATTTAAATATAAATATATATACTGAACATTTAAAACTGCTCTTCCTAGAGTTTTAAATGTTCAGTATTGCAAAAGGCTAGGAAGAATAAGGATCTTCTATATCTATTAATAATGTCTATAAACAATTTATCTATCAAAATATTATCTATAAATAATATCAATTTCAGTGAGTATTATTAGTGAATTATTAATATATAATTACTGAAATAGTATTGGAGTATTTTTAAAATATTTATTGATTGAACAGAATTACTGAGATGACTGATACTCTACTGGTAACACTTGCCAGTTGTTTAGAGATTATTAGCATCTGATGCTATGTCCATCTATCTGAAATTGTTTCATCAGTTTCTTCATCAAAGTGGAACAAATAATCCCTTCAAAGGGAGACACTTAGAAGCTCTGGGGTCAGAACATGCAGTGACAGGACAAGAGATAATGGCTTCAAATGAAAGAGGTTAGGTTTTAGATATCAGGAGGAAATTCTTTATGGTGAGGGTGGTGAGGCTCTGAAACAGGTTGTCCTTTTGGGTACCTTAATCTTGCTGCCTTTCTCTACAGGTTACCTAAATGTAGATGAAAATAAATTTTTTTTTTAACAGATACCACTTTTGTTATTTTTCTCAAAGGTCTTGATTTTTGATTCCATATGATACATTTATATTATTATAAAATTGAGCTATATTTTTAAAATTCCATACAATTGCTTTTACAGGGATTTAATACATTGCAAAAACACTTCTGTGAATCTAAATGCAAATATATTTGTGTATCCTACTGCACTCAAGGCAGGAATAACTTCAAAACAAAACCCTAGTATCTGGAATTGGAAGAAATATTTATAATCAATTTGACTGATTCACTAAACAGCATTAGGGGTTAATTTGCAAGGAATGAAGAAAGGTCATTTTCAGCTATATTTAGGATAATGCCACTGCACTTGTTAAGAAGAATTACTGTAAATCAAAAAATTACATTCTTCACTATGCAAGTGCAACCAGTTATGCATACATCTCTGTTAAATAAGACTTTTTGGGAATTAAAAGTGATAGAAGAAAAACTCCAGAGTCAGTGAAATCAATATGAATTTTGGGACTGACTTCCTGAGGCTACTATATCAACCATGAATTCAGCTCAGAACAACTGTCAGAGACCTTCTAAGGCTATTTATTGCATCTAGGTGATTAAAGGAATTCTCATTTATGTCAGGAAGATTTTTCATGATAGCTGGATAATTAATATTCCATATACATGTTTCCAAATAATTACGCATGTTTTGATAAAACCAGATAAAATAGCAGTATTTTACAGTACCTTATCATGTAAGGACTCTTCCAGATTTTTCCTGAAACTTTCAGATTCTTGAATCAAAACATTCTAGAAATAAAGAGAATAAAATAAGCAAGGAAGAAATGAGATATGCTAATGTATTATATATCACTATATACACGTACATGTTTACAAAGCTCATATATGTTGGACTTCAAAATTAAAATTCTTTAATGCTTCAGTTGGATTATAAACTAAATTTTACATGCTGCAAAAACACAAACATATAGACGCATGTGTCTTCTAGATCAGCAAAAACTGCATCTTGGTTCAACTGAGCAACTGCCTCATCCTTACACAATCAATTCTCCCAACTTCTTTTGGCAAGCCTGTTTCTCACTCCAAACCACATTTTGTTTCAATGATATAAATCAGAAGTACATCATCTGAGAAGTTCTGAAATACCCTTCTGAAAAACACTGAAAGATTTCCCTCAGATCATACAGAAGGTGAAGTAGAAGAGGGAAGGATTAAAGAGAGCAAATACAAAGGTCAGTGGCTTTGAATTTTGCAAGACCACATTGTCTCATGTCATGGAAAATCTGTAAATAACATTCCCTCTCCTCCTGTGGTGACAGGATTTTACTCTTCCAAGAGGAAATGACGTGAAATCATGAAGTTAAAACACTGAAATAATGGCACATCTAAAACTGGTCATTCCTCTGTTCTCATTCACTTTCTCTCACTGCCTCATGCAGCCCATCACATACTGGTCCTTTCCAATCTCTTCGTCAGGCTCTCAGCTGATAAACACGTGACTCAAAATATTCAGCCATATTCACAGCACTTCTGGGAAGACACTTGAGCCCACTCTTCATTTAAGAGTCAAATGTGTAAGTTGGACCACATTTGTGATCATATTTGGTAATACAAAATCAGCATGATGCCTCCATCCCGATAAAAGTATAACATATAGGAAACCTTTTTAAAGCTAAACTTTATACTGCTGTTTGTACTGTACCTTTTCTTCAAGTGCTGCCATTCTCTCTTTTAAGTGTAGTTGCAGACGCTCATTGGATTCTGTCAAAAGTCTGTCTACAGTATCCGATAATCTTTTGTTGTGCTCCTCATTCATTTTTTCTCTTTGCCTCGCCTTTAATATAGAATAGATGAGACAGATTGGTAAGGCCCAAAATTACCCAGTACAGACTTGTATCATTAAAAAAATAATTTAAAAAAGGTAACTGTAACCATAAAAAGAATTCCACAGGAAATGTAACTACAGTTACAGATTAATGCACATTCATTTTGTTACAGCAGAATGTTTCCAACTCTGCAATTGGATGTAAATTAGTGTATTAAGATGGTGAAATAAAGTAGAAAGATGCTGCCATCACTGCTACAAACAAAACATTTACAATTAGGTAGTTTTGGGTGGTGGAGTACATTATGTAGCACTATACTGGCAAACGAAAAGTGCACAAAAGCTATTTGCAATACACCTACTCTTTGAAGTTCCTGATTCTTCTCTTCAAGTTGAGCTTCTAAGTGTCTCATACGTTCCTCAATGTTTCCATGCCTTTCTTCTGCCTGTAAAAAAATAGACTCTTTTTGTAATTTAGGTGTCTTTGGAAGTTTTTATCTCAGTAAAGTTTAAACAAAACATAAAGCAAGCTACTACTAACTGCAAACTTAGTTTTCCAAAAATAAACTTTATTTAAACAGGCAGCTGAACAGCATTGCTTGAAATGTGTCAGCTACAAAGGCCTGTTACATCCAAGCATCAGCAAAACATTGGAGTTATTTATGAGCAATGAAATCAGCCAAATGTGACATGCAGACTGTGCATGGTTTGAACACAAACCTGCCATCGTAAAATTGTAAGCTCCTGAAGCACTGAACTGCACGATGGTTGATTATCAATTAAAAAAAAAAGTTTAAAAAATGAAAACAAATCAGATGGATTCTATTCAGCAATAGAAAGTAAAGTCCAGTAGGACTACCTTCCTACGTATGGAGATCATTTCTTGTAGTTTAGCTTCCATAACATATTGATAATCATCAGATGAGGTAGAAGAGGTTGGATCAGACTAACAAGTCAAGGAAAAGGAGAGGGACAAAATTGAAAAATCAGAACTAAAGACACTGACACTGAACAGAACACAGCACAGAATGCTTAAAAGAAAAGTGTGACTGAAAATTTAAACTTTTAACTGACAGATTTTTACATGGAATAAACTACACTGATACTTGGTGAATAAGATGCAGTTGATGTGGAGAAACTGAAAATAATGGAATGCTAAAGAAGCTATCAACCTACACATGGAAGTTCAAGGTTAGTGATGGCTGGCTGATGACACATTACTACAGAGTGGATTCAAAGCGATACTGTCTAATCTAATGTTGTTTCTTTTTTTTTCTTTTTTTTTAATTTTGGTAAACTGAACACAAGAACCAGACTCTCAGAGGCCAACATCAGAAATTCCTGTATTATTCTTCTACCATTCTCTAGGAATGATTACAATGCATAAGTACTATGTTACGTCAGTTACACCACTATGCAATGTCATGGTACATTCCCTAATTTCTAGAAAACAGAAAGAATGTCAAAAGAGACAAGGCTCAAGCTTTCATATGCCATTTTAGAACACACTACATAAGGCCCTTCATCCAAATAAACAATATAGTTTTCATCCCTTTGAAAAGATCCACCCTGGTGGATCTCTTTGGAAGATCAAGGTCATCAGATAAAAGAACCTATAAATAAAAATTCATTATTAATAATGAAAAGTTATTACTGAGTTATAGAAATGATAATCCAACCAACACTTTGTGACTATTTCTGACAGAAGTTGACCTTAATTAGGTCATTTGTGGCAAAACATGAATATTCATGTTATTGTCATATCAAACAAGTCTATGTTATTATTCAAAAACAAAAAAGCCCCTTAAAAAGGGAAATGCTATATTGGTTAAGTTGCTATGGAAACAGGAATGTGTATAAAGCATACAGAGAGTGCTACTGTTGACTGAGTTGTGAGCTCGCGCTTGTCAAACACTATTTCACTCTGTCAGATTTACCCTCTCTAAAAAAGAGATCTGAACTCTGGATGAGCAAACTTTAATATGCACAAGAAATACTAATTTTACAGCTGTATTTTTGTGAGACTATTTTTCATATGCTTATCTACTTATGATTTATCAGATAAATTAGGAGTAGGTATCAAAGTAATGCCAGATGTTCAGAATAATTTAAAATTATGCATAACTTAAACTCAGTGGTATTATCAGGACCTAAAGCTGATACAGAAAGCAATCGTGTGATCTAGTAATGTATAAACATAAACTGCAGCTTTTGATATGAAAACATCCACATAAGAAAATTCTGCTTTGTATAAATACAAGAATATTGCTTAACTTTGAAGATCACTAGTATTCTTTTCATAGTATATTCAAAAAACTCAGATTCTTGCAAAATTTAAGAGAAAGTCTGTAATTACACTTATTTACAAGTGCAGTTCCTGTTTCTGATCATGAAGCAGGCATATTGTGATGTACTTGAACTTATTTATTAGCTGAAACTATCTGTCTGTTTATTACAACTTGGACCACCAACAATACTTCTATGATCTTCTTTAACTTATCTTTCCATTTTACTTATTAGTCAGTTTCAGCACACCAGTGTTAATGCACTGCTTCCTCTCCCAAGTGGATAATTAGAAAGACAAGGTTGAAAAAGTTAAGTTCCTGTGATTGCAGAACAGACATCTTTCCACAGAGTGACCAAGTTTTATCCTGCTCTGTAGAGAAAAGAGTTTTCCCCTTCTCAAGTCCTGGCTGCAGCATTGGTTCAATGCCATCCCTTCATGCATTTTGAAGGGCCATGAGATGACTTGAAATCACCAAAGCTCTGAGAAGACTTAAGTAATTCTACTTCTTTTGAAGCCATTTTTCTAGAGGGAGATATAGAACTCACTGGGGGCACCTTCCTACAAAATTAAACTCCTTATAAGCTTCATTAGCTGATTGCGAAACTTAAAAGCAGGTTTCTTAAACTTCACTACTTCTGATACCTTGAGAGGCTACCTAGAACAGAGGCTAGACAACGTTAAAGGAATAAAGTAGGTATTTATTAAAAAGGCCTTTCAAGACTATACCTCGGGCAGTACGAGAACCTGGCCTAGGCTACACACAGGATGGACAATGGATCACACGTTTTCACACTTTTGTAAGTTTTGGTCCATTTACATATTGGGGTCAATTGTCTGTTTACAGCTTCAGGTTATATAGTCCCATCCTCCCAGTTTGCTCTCCTCAATTCGCTGTTGTTTATAGTTTTGGGACCTGAAGCTGCAATGGTGTTCTTGGTTCTCGGTCTGGAAAAGGATTGTTTTGTCTAACTAAACTGTGAGGAGAACTTACTAACACTTTATATGAAGTTCAGAGTTATATACTAATGCAGTATAATGGAAAATATGAAAGCTAAAACTTAAAGCATCTGTTCCATACACTTAGTTGCAACTTAATGCAAAGTTTGAAGATAATAAAAGTAAAACCTCTAAGTTCAAAGGGATGTCATTCACATCCTTAAAGAGACAATCTGTCTAGTTAGCTATATAATTTACATTTTTTTCAAACAAAAATGTAAACTTTTCAGTCCAAACCATGCCATAATACCGTATCTGTCTAACAGATCTTATCAATGCAGAAAATAATTGATACTAGGTCTAACAATTTTTGGGAAGGAGAGAAGGAATGAAATTATTGTCAGAATGATGTATGTTATCTGAATTCCTATATAGACAACATTCGTGAAAGAACATGATGGTTTCTTAAGATTTTTTCAGCTACATGTTATTTCATAACTTCCTGCTGCTTTAATAATTCAGCAAGGTATATGCTACCTTTACATCTCTTTGGTAGAACAGAAAAACTTTAAGTTAATTAAAATTCAATATGCCTTAGAATCAAAACAAAAGTCATTATTCTAAACACTGAAAATTTATTAGAATATTTTATGTTTCCTTTATGTACAATTTGTTCTAAAAGTGTTATTATGTATTACTCTATAAGGACCAAACTATTTTATATTCAAGATATTCAATAATTAGGCTCAAATGCTTGTCTGGCAAAGAGCAAGCACAGGTGCTAGTATCTAGTCTGTGCTCTGAAGGTGCAAAGGCATTTTAACCACTGTTTATTCTGTGCCAGCTGCAGATGAAGGCCCCTGCAGCAGGGATGGGAATCAAAAGGGCAGACAAAAACACATGTACATACTCCCATCTTCTCTGACTTGCAGAAACCCACCTGCAGACAAAGAGCTCCAGTAACCCGTGTCCCCAGCTGGAACATACTCCCAAAATGAGGGTTTCAACACCTCCCATCACCCTTTACATTGAGGAAGGCTACCAACCAGATCACAAAGAGACCCCTCCAAGCAAAAACTCCTCTGTAGCAAGTCAGCTATTAGCTAAGGGATTTGCAAATCCTTCCCCAAGGACTTCCCCAGGCCATGCATTTAGGATTGGTATACCTGTGGCAGTTTTGTTGTTCATGTATCTTAGTCAGACCCAGAGATTATAAGGAATAAGCTCTTTGAGAGACTTGGCAGCCTTCCATAAAAATACTGAATGTGTCCATCTCAGCCTTGTAGTTTGAGGCACAAGGCAGAGACTGAGACAGCACTGCTTGTCATGTTTCTGTAGCAGAATTTCAAGCACACATGAGATAGCACAGACCACTGTGAACTCTGAGATTCCTAAAGAAAAGCTGGATTTCTTCAGACTTGTTTTACTAAGAATTAATTGAGTTTAAAACTCTAAATTAGAGCTCACATGATTACTTGCTTGGCAGGCCTTACCTCACATTCTTTCTTCAATGTAAGACCTGCATGCCTGTTTGCACCTGCTCTGTACAGTAGGATAAATAAGACACCTTGTGTGGTATTCAGCATCTAGCATTTAAACTATTTAGCTAGATCATTCATTTATAAATAGATTTGGGAAATCATGCACCTTAAACTGGAATAAAAATATATGGACAAAAACTAATTATGTCTGACCCCTACAAGAAACCAGCATGAGTCTTAATGTTCACTTTGCACTCTCTATGCCATGGGATAGCCAGCACAAGGTGCTAACAGCCAGGATAACTCTGCATTGAGGGAATACCAAAGCAGCTTGTGCGATCTCTAACCCTGTTAAAACTCTGCTGGTGCTCCTGCTGCTAATGCGCCCACAAAAAAGATGTTGCTTTCACATCATCTCTTACTGAGGGCACTGTACATTTTCTGGTTCTTTGCATCGTGGTTGAAAAGAAATAAATCCAAATTCAGATGCAGAAATTACTTGTATAATATAGGTGCCAAATTTCTTTTTGTTCTGAGTTGCAGGAACAAATCTTTTCTAATGGTATTAGCAATTTCCCCAGTTTTGAGACCTTGACTTTTGAACACCTGCACTCTCTAGATTTTCTACTGGCCTCTTATGATTTAGTCTATCCTTGGAATAAAGGCCTTATTCACACAGAAAGAATGCATTATTGAACTGAGCTATGAAGTTGAGGGTGTAAATAGGTGATCATGGTGACAGAGTTGCAACAGCTCACAAAGTTATCAGCTACTTGCTCACATCTAACCTGTTACCAACGTGATAAAATGAATTGGCTCAGGTGTCCCTTTTTGCTAAACCCCAACATTTCAGTCACTAGATAGTCACACTTTCTTTCCCCTCCTTTGTTTTCCCACTACCTTCTGTACTTCCAAAGTTTAGTAAGCAACTTTGTCAATTTAGTTTTGTCAAATTTGCTTCTTTCATTTCTTCCTCCTATCAGGGAAAAATCTTCCAAGAAAAGGGAAGCAAAATAAGCAGGGTGTTTTGAGAAGACAGGAAGTGTTGTAAACGTAAAATTTTCTTTGGCTTCCCTTCCCTTCAAAGATTTTTTTTTCCTAGCCTGGAAGAGGATTTACCAACTTCCTTCTCCTGTTAACACACCATATTTTCTCTCTCTCTTGTTCTCAGAGAGGTTTCTGTATTAACTACATCCACTCCTTGCAGGGGAACTTCTTTCCCCTCTTTGCATCCTTTTCATGGCAGACATTCTCCTTTTACTTGTTTCCCAACTTCCTCCCTGCTTAAAGCAAACCACATCCCCACGCTGACACAAAACAAACATTATGTCCCACTTGCCTCCAACTCTCAAGTCATTTTTTATCACCTTTAAAATTGACTGAAGGAGTTACTATGCTAAATGTGGTTTATGATGATATGGTTTCCTCTTCTCTATCTCAGTGCTTCTCTAACGCAGCTGAAAAGCACGGCTGGTATTTGTGGTGACCTGCATACAGGAATGATGGTGTAAAATGCTGACTGCTGTCTTGTGATCAGAGAAGTGACTTGGTACCTCTGCTGCACAAGCACCCGGGGGTGAATGACTACTAGTGGGAGTGAGTGAATGGAAGTAGGTGGATGCTGGCTGGCCTTACTAGACCTCTCCTTGAACACATGCAAGGAGAAACTGTGTTTGACAGACTAACCCTCTGAAGATTCCGTATGCTCCAGTGTCTGTCCCTTCTGAGGAAAGCAAACATTTTCTGAGATAAAGAAAGGTTAATACAGGAGGGAGGTTCTCTCTCCTAGGAACTGCCTCTTTTCCAGGACAGGCAAACAGACCAATACTGTGAGAGTGAGTAGAAGGTGGCTCAATGAGTCATGGGAATCTAAATTTTGGGATACATGCTGAGAGCTGTGCTACTTGTCATGACCAGACAAGTACCCGTGTGATGGCCAGGCAGGACAGCACAGTGTATGGGGTCATGCTGTTCCAGGTTAGTCTGCCAGAGGCTGACTAACCCTCCAGTTGCTCACCCAGTGGGCAGAACACAGTGAAAACAAAGCCAAAGAAAAGTTCAAATGATTCAGGTAAATTTATGGGTACTTATCCAAGTTCACTGTATAGTCCAAATTTTTGGAAGTTCACTCCTTATGGACTAGTTTGGGCATGGAAAAGTAGCAGAAAGAGGTATCACTAGCTTATATACATAAAAAAATGGAACACAAACTAATTTTAAAAACTGACATGATAGAAGGATCACAATTTATATCCTTCATTTGCAGAATCCCAACCCAGATTTATTATGAGCAAGAATATAAAACAAATTGAATGCAGAACTGCAACATGCACCTTTTAAATCTATGGCGGGCGGTGGGGGGGTCAGGGGGGAATAATCACAGCCAAATCCAGAACACATTTGTTCTGGTTTATCTCCACATGTAAGTAACTGGTCTTATATTTTACCCATAGCAAAGCAGATAACCCACATTACTTTACTTTAAAATACGTATGAAGCACGTTAGGCTTAACTCACCTCTTCCATATGATTGTAACCCCATTAATCTCAGAGAAGCCACTTTCACTGAGATAGTACTAAAGGAAGGAGAATCAGTATTGACTTTTTTGTTTTAGTGCAGAAACAGTAGCTGATTGGTGACTCCTCTTTTACTTGGTATACACAGACACTGCAGTGATCACACAGCTCAGGCAGACAGGCTTCAGGGATTCTGCAGCCAGATAATTTGAGTCCTACAGACAGCATGTATGTTGGCATAAAGTCCAACTAAGGCAAAGTTAATTAAGCATTATTCAGCCCTTCAGGCAGGACTTGAGTTGTCAGTGAATAGCTGGCCACCTGTAAGAGTACACCAGCTAGCTAACTTAAAACTACTTAAGTAAGCTGCAGTGATTACAGCATCCTTGTCTCATTTCAGTCTCATTTACAGTCTCATTTACAGTCTCATTTATGTGATCCATGAAAAGTAATGGATTTTAAACTTCAGAGCTGTCAATGCAGCACTTTAATAAGCTCTACAGTTTGCAAAGAAATTGTATACAAGACACATAGGCCACAGGCTTATTTAGCCTATTGGCCAAATTATGACATTCTTTTTCATGTCATATATTCCAAGGCAGCACAATTTTAACTGAAATACGTCTTTAGTTTTTGATGTAATCACTGAGAAATGAACAGAACCAGCATTATAACCTATTTCTCAGTTTCCCGTTTGGCAAAAACTTTGATCAAGTACATTAAAGTGAAATGGGGTGGAGTATCAGCTCTGTTCACAGCTCTCTAACCACATCCCATGAAATAATGTAAAAAGACAAACAGAGATGTATATCGCAGCTTTATGGTCACAATAACAACAGTATCTCATGGAAGTCTGTGAGTGTTCTGCATGGTTGAAATGGGATTTCTTTTTACAATTTTTGTCATTAATATATGTTCAAGGAAAAATGCAGTTGCAAGAAAAGACATGCTTGAGACTGCCAAATACTTACTGGTGGCTAATTGCTGGAGAACTTATTCAGGAAAAATCCTCTTAAAATAGAAAACAGTATTTTTAAGCTACTGAGGGCATTAGAATGTATGATTATTTGCTAAATCAGAGACAATTGGGAAAAAAAAGTTAAAATGCCAAGGGATTGCTCTTTTGCACGTGAATTTTTATTAAAATCCAATAAAATTTATTTGGTATTTCATGTAGCTCTTTTTGCTGATTCTTCTTGTCTTCCTCCCTCCGCCACCTCCCCCAATTTTCAGTCTTTCTTTCAGATTCACACCCAATCTTACAAACCTAAAGTGACAGTACAAACCCTTGATTACTGAATAATGATCCTGCCTTAATAAAAAATAACCCACACAAATTCCCCCAAAAGCCTTCCTTTTTTTGCCCCTTCTGCTTAACTAAATTACTTAAAAATCAGACTTTATTAATGAGCTTCTCAGAATTTAAGGTTTCACTTAAAATGGGAAACACAGGAACTGCAAAAAGTCCATCAAATTTAAAAACAGCTCAGCACATAAATAGAAGCATTCCTTGGCAATAGAGAAAGGAAAGCTTAAATAAATCAGAATTATATATAATACAGTCTCTTCAATGCATTCTTCTTTGTCTGATTTTAAGAGACAAAGAGTAAACGTCATTCTATGTCTTTATGAAGCTGATAATATGTGAGCTATAGTATCAACTACATGCACACCTGAAAGCATTAGAGGCCAAATATAAAAAGCACCCTACTGAAAAATTTTCTTTATCTTATTATTTCTCTGTAAGAAAGCAGCCATATAATAAATTTATCAGAGAAAAAAAGTTTGAAATCCACCCAAAGTTTCACATTTTTCTTTGCAGAGAATCATTCAAAGCAAACCTTGAAAGCATGTACCAGAAGTTGTTTTCATTTCTGTTGCAAAAATGATCCCACCTGCCACCAAGATTTCATTTCACAGCACTTATTGCAATAAAACTAGGTGTTGTTATATACATGGTATATGAGAACATCCAGAAGTAACTGTAGGAAAGGGGCTTCCCTCACTGCCTACCCTTAAATTAGAAACTCTTACACAGTAAAATGAGTCCTTCTAGAGTACGTAATGTTCAATTGTATTGGAAATACATGACTCCTTTGTAAGTATAGCCTGGGCTAACCTACGGATAACTACTTTTCTGGTCATCAAAATGCTAAGAATTACAAACACAGCATTGAAACCATTCCTGCACATGTACTTATCAAAAACCATTTTCTTCTTTCAAATCGGCTCGATGCTACCTTTATTTTGTCCTTGAGGTGAGGAATCGGGCTGAATATCAGTGTTAAACAATGGGGCTTCTGAAGTGAGCCTATTTCTCAGTACCTTAGTCAAAGCTGCAATTCTCTGAGCCAGTTCAGCCTCCACTTCAGGTAAGGTTTCAGCTTTCCTCATCGTCTGCTGCAGCTTCTGCTCAGCCAGCTCAAGACGCTCTTGCAGCTGTCTGTTTTTGTCTTCCAACTGAAAGCCAAAGATAAACAAGTATAAAAAAATAAAAATCAATATTAAGAATTCTCCTTCCCTTTCTAAAGTGTCCATGAAATGATGGCAAAACTCACTAACAGGCAAGACACTGCTCAGTGTGGGAGAGGTTACTGGAGAGGTATTAACCCAAGCATGGAACAATGTAGGCTACCAATCTTACTACTGATTTGAGACTCAAGGATCTCATAAAAGTGAGTAAAAGGACTTGTAAAATGGCACTAATTAAGATAAAAAAGCTCTACTGATGGATGTAGTATTTATCTGAGCAAAATAATAGTACTAGTGCCAGTAAAATGATAATTTTCTAAATGGAAATACAGTCTATCTTACAGAAAAATTTATATGTGAGTTAAAGTGGGAAAGAAGTACAATTTTGAATGGATAGAATTCCCAGAATAAATCACCAAACATAATTTCCTGAATGAACAGCAATCATATCTTATCGAAAGTTAAAATTGACATTTCATTCATTAATGAAATCTCATCAATTAAATCTCATTTTACAGAGGTGAAACTGAGTAAGCGATGATAACTATTAAAGAGAAATAGGAGGGCTTTTTATAACTGCAGCATTTTCTGACCTACTGAGATGCACCACACATTTAAGATTTTTTAACAGTTGCTGCTTTGTTGATCAATCCAGGTAATACAGGACAAAATGAAAAAGGAGTGTGATTGCAGGTTCTTTTTTAATCCTTCAAAAAGCATGAAAAGCTAGACCTCTCTCATCTCAGTGCTGCAAACCAAGTTTTATTCTGACCATATATACTCTAATCCTAGTTGTTTTGATTCCTGCTTTGAGTAGGCAGAACTCTGCAGCACAGCATGACTTACACTGGCAACAATAAGAACTCAGATACAAGCATCTTACTTTTTATATCGTTGGGTGGTTTTTCCCCTGAAATTGAAGATACCTCTTGAAATAGTCTAAGGAAGCTGGCAAAAGCTGGAGAGTTTGTGTTCTGATGGTTTAATTTCCCTGAAGAAGTAGTCAAATACATATATACACACAGATACAGGGGGATGTGTGCATGTGTGAGCAAATATATCTGCATACAATTATAGAAGCAGAGATTATCACATCACACAGGCTAATTTCCCATGTAGCACTTTAAATCGTTAAAAGACATGCTAGGAAAAAAAGACGTCTGATACTGAGGCTGGGTTTGAATGATAGAGTATGAATTATATTCACTTCATGTTTGCTTTCAATTTATATCATACTCTTCAAATTACAAACCAGTGTTTTACGTTCCTTTTACATTCCAGATATGGAATCACCATGGAAACAAAGTACCATGAGGGAAAGCTGCACAGTCATGTTATAAGCTTTCTTAAAACATATTCACAGTTAATTTAGCTTTTTAAAATTTTATTTGCCCTCTACTCATCTGTAAAATCATCAGAATATATTATATGCAAATTTTGGTCTTTCCTGCAGAAAGGAATTTTTTTTGTTCAAGCTATTTTTTAGAAATTAAGAGTCCAAAATTGTTAAAAAAGAAGCGAAGATATTCCACTACTTAGGGAATAAGACAGTGTGCACTTATGCAAGACTCTATCAGTTATTTTCCAGTATTGAATGTATACACTGAAATTATTGTTCAAAGCTGTAGTAGCTGATACAAAATTTAGAGATGCTGAAGAATTTAGGTTTTTTAGATTAACTGATCTGTTGATTAAAACGGAACAGATTAACCCAGTGGAAACCTCTTATAGTAAATTGACATTAATTTTCGTTGTGTATGAAGAAAACAACTGACTAAGGCAGGTACAGCACCTGACGCAGGATGGCTTCCTTGTTTGCCAGTTCATTTTCTAGCTTATCGTTCATGTCATGTATGGAGGTGGATTCTCTCTGAGCACTGAGGTAGCGCTTCTCCAGCGTAGTTATTCTTTCTTCCATATCTTCCTTTTGTGCCATTGCCTGATGTGACAGAAAAACCTCCATCAGGAACCATGCAACTAAAATGCTACATAATTTTATAGCAGTTTAATTTCCATGCTAATAGTACACAGGACTGTAAGGTATGCTCAGCAGTAAATCTTCAGTTTTAAAGAGAATTCTTTGGGATTTCTTGTAGCTATGATACAGAATCACAGGATCAGCTAGGTTGGAAAAGACCTTTGAAATCATCAGGTCCAACCTTTGACACAACTCCAGCTTGTCAATTAAACCGTAGTACTGATTCTATACCCAGTCTTTTCTTAAAAGCCAGTGTAACAGAAAGATAACTAATATACATACTAAAATAGATTCTAGAAGCTAATCATCCACACATATTGAGAACATCTGCCTAAGAGATTATATACTGAGAAATATCACAAATTTAAGAGGAGGAAAGAGATAGAAAATTAAATTTTACTTTCATTTCTTGAGAGAAAGGAATAAATTTCTAGTACTTTTTCTTAATTTACACTTTCTCTCTCCTACGTTTAAGGGCTTTCATCAGTGCTCAACTTTTGCTGCTCATGTACATTGGCCTCTATCAGTTTGTAGCAGATATCACAGGAACAACAATCAAGAAATATGGAGTGTGGTGAATTCCTTACCTCTCTAATGTCTCTCTGATATTTACTGTTCATTTCCTCTGTTTTGATGAGCTCCTTTCTTGTAGTCTCTGCCTCTTGCTCTACCTCTCCTACCCGAGAAGACAGTGCAGCCAAACGTTCCTTCATCTGTGCCATTTCATAGTTTTGCTTTTCCAATAGCTCCTGAAGTTCAACAACTTGACTGGCTTCATCATTTGAGTCTATTGAACCATTTGATAGGCGCTGTTAATGGAGAAGTGACATTGACTGATTATCTTTTAATGTGGGCTCTAGCTAAAGAATTTCTAAAACAAAGATTATTTTAACAATTACCAAAGTAGCTAGAAAGGGAAAAAACATTTTCATGGTAGATAAGGTTGGTATAGTTATGAAAAAATAGCAGAAAATAATTTCATATGAATGGCTTCCAGAATGTAGCATCACAGAGAGATGTAAACACTTGCATCAAGAGCAGAATACAAGACATAAAAAGGTTTCATTTGGCATTATGACTATTTGAGTACAGATTACAGCAATACTTCTTCAAATTGCTTTCATTGTTCTTAACTAAACTTACACAGCATTTTAACTTAAATCAAGTTAATTTCATTTGTAAAGTATACCATGCTGCAGATAGGAAGCAACATTAATAAATCACAAACTCAGTGTACTATAAAGTGCTTTCAGTCTGGACAACATACTGGTTAAATTTACATTAGAAACAAGTTCTGCTGAAGTAATTTATATGCTGCTGAAAACCTTGGTATGAATATAGCTATAAAGAAAAAAAAAATCAAGATTCCAGAACACATGCTGCACTTGGGATATAATCTCAGCAATATGATTTATATTGCAAATAAATTATTTCAGGATAGATGTGCATTCACCAGCAGGACTTGCTGGTATTGCCTCATTACAACAGATATTCACATTAACCTTTTCCAGCATAGGCTAAGCCTATGGTTTCATACAAATTTTTTTCATACAAATATTTCATAGAAATATTTTATCTGACCTGCAACAATAAAAAATAAAACTGAAGTGCCTAACCTGTCATTAACTTTCTTGATTATGTACAATTTTATCAGTAAAATTTATATCATGAAGTACAGGAGCAAAGTACTTTGCTGTAACTGTAATTTTAAACATCATACAGAAATATTGGTCCTAAAAGGTGCTTATTTGTCCTTCAGGTGATAATGTATATAGCAATGTATATATGAAAAATTCCTAGCAGGGTCTGAGGGAAAACCAGCTTTTGTTAGCACTTTGTATTATTATCGTCAAAAGGTATTTATACAGAAATTTCCTAACACATTTTAAGAACATTATTTAATGGCTTTAATAGCATTCTTTTTTTAATCAGCCATAAAATGAACCCAGATCAAGACCACCTGCCCATATTCAGTTCATCACTGAATAAAACTACTTTAAATAACTCAGTTCCAAAGTTTTATTCTTTATATACCTAATTATATTTTAGATATTTTTTGTTAGCTGCTGAACCATTGCTGATATACTTTCAGGACACCATGGTAAGATGACCATAGCAAATTAACGACTTAGTTTGATATTTTGAAAGTGTTCAATTAGTCTGCTTGAATCAAAACACTATTAATACGTAGCAGTCACAAATAAAATAGTACTCAAATACTCAAACAGGATAAGACAGTCAAAATCATACTTAGAAAACTGAAGATAAATTTTTATCGATGACAATTATAATCTGTTTTACAATTATAATCTAATACAGGAATTTTAGCAGTTTTCACAGGTTAGCAATTTTTATCTTGCTGTAGGGAATTTGCCCTACAGCTTTATGAAGAGCAGTCTAGGAACACTTCAAGGTTACAATAAGCTAAATATCAAATCTGAAAAGCAGTAATTGGCATGTGTTCATATACCTTATGTGACATAAACCCTGGTAATTATGAAATGGCAACCCGTGGTATCTGGGAGTACATTCACTGCACGATAAGTATTCTCTTTTCACTAATGAAGCTTTTTTCTTAAGATATGGATAACAAAACCACATATAAATTAAATCTGAAAACCAAGCTTTTTTCTACTAATTTACTTAGTATCTGAAATTTCTGGAAAGACAATTGATACTGCAGTTAGAGTTTGTTTCTCATCACTACACTAATGCTGTGATTGACAATTATGTATACATTTATTTTGATCTATGCACATTAACTTCCCTCATAATTCTTTGATGAACTGTTTTCACAGAGTGCTTTAACTCTAATCATTGTTCCGCTTTGCTTTACATTTTTCCTGTATTCATATATAAAGGAAGCTGGTATTCAAAATATCCAACTTATTAAAAATGTCAACATTTTAATTTTCCTTCGTAAGATCAGGATTAAAAAAAAAACTTTCTGTAAAGACACAAATAAAATTTTAAAAACTCAGTTCAAATTCTGGTATATTTAGAATTTTGAAGCATACTTTAAAAGACTACCAAGGAATTTTAACTGATATTTTGTCACTTTTTATGCCTTGTTATCATTTTATGATATATCCATTATATGGTTACATCACATACAGCAATCACTTCAAAAGACCACAGGTAGAAATTTGTGAAGTATTAATTCAAGAAATAACTGATGTAACATTCCTCAGTTTTTAATGAAGGGCAGAACTGCAGCATCTTCTCTATTACCAGTATTATGAATAATGTCCATGTTTGATTCTTTTTCTTGTTCTTTCTCTGGCTGATTTTTTTTATCTAGTTGAATTTTTTTGTTTCCTGGTATTCAAGGAGCTTCTTGCTGTTGATGCTGCACATCCATTGCAACACATTGTAATTAATAAATCAATTAAAATGCTGTTGCTGTATATTAATTACAATCCTTCATAAATAAACTGTTAGTTGAATGTTTGAAACAATGAAATCGAATAGATTTCTGTTAATTATTACCTGAAGCACTAAAGAAATCCTTTTCAGAAAAGCATACTCAAAAAAAGGTTTCAAAACAGACATTCTTAACTATCATATCCCTATACTACCCCAGATCCCCCCAAAATCAAGGAAATAGTGTCAAACTAATTGGAACGGTGGGAAACAAAGCACTAGAAGTAATGTGAAACAATTAGGAAATTTTTAAAGAAGGAATGTTAAAAAAAGCTTTCTAACTGGTCAAAACATTCTAGCAGAGAAAATAAAAAATGTACATGGTTCCCAGATCTGTCTTAGAAGTTAATCATCCAGATGAAGTGTTCAACAAATTTTATGATGATGTCTATCAAAGGTGGTCATGAAAAAGCTACAATGGACACAAATGAACTTACACTTTGTAAGTTCAATTACTGCACATGAAAAAATCTAAGACCAATGGGTATTTTTCCTCAAAAAAATAAATGTGGCAAATAGCTCATATGCTTCAATGCTTTGAGGGTTTTTTGCTAACTGGTTTACCCAATGCAAATAGTCCATCTGTTTCTATCACATTTACTTATTTAGACTTCAGTGCTGCAGAAGGGGCATCATCATATATTTTCCCTGTCATCCTTCTTGCCTTCTCCAGACACGGCAGGTACACACAGCTGCAGTGTGTGCTCACCTGCTACACACACTGGGAGGGCCTCGGGGTCTCTGCTCCCATCCCTTTCCACAGGTTTCTCAGCCACATCAGAAATCTGGCTGGCATCAGACTGAAAGGCTCAGGAGAAGCTTAAGACATCTTTTCTTGGGGTAGGTAAGAGCAAACAAAGGTATATGAGCAATGACATCTTCAGCAATGCAGCACTTGCATTCCTCTTCTCCTGGCAAGAATGAGGGAAAGAGCAACAGCAAGAGGATGCCTGTTATGGGTTTTTGTAAGCTGGGATTTTTTGCTTTCTTTTTCTGTTGTATCACCATATCACTGCACTAGATAAATAACTGATATAAAATAACATGGTTGTTACTGAGGGTTTTAAATACACTCTTCCTTCATCAAGAAAGCCTTTACACTCACCCAAATGTAGTTAAACAAGATAGGAGGAGAAACAGAAAGGATGGAATAATCATCAAGTAAATTTGATGACAGTGATGGTACTAACTGTAACAGATGACACACTGCAGAGACAGGAATGAGGGGATAACAGGGATTAAACAAGAAATATTTGAAGGGAAAAGTAAGATTTTAATTTCTTAAAGTCTGTGGAAATGGAGGAGGAAAGTAAATGTTCCCTACCACTAAACAGTATGAAAAGGAAAATAACATCCTTGGAACATGGCTTGCTTTCTTTCTTTCAAGATCCAAAAAGCACAGCAGTAAGACAATCTGCTGCTCACATAGGAATGTCAGCAGGGAGAAGACAGCAAATTGGAGCATTACAAATAACCATAAATACCCCCTACATTGCTGCTTCTTGCTACATGAGACAATAAAAGGAAAAGCAGCTGCAGACTAGGTTAGTAGAAAAAACCAAGAACAATGGTGAAAGGAACATCATGAGAAATTGTGAAGTAAGGCTAATCTTACTTTATTTGTAGTCTCTGTTAATCTAATTCATACTGTTCTTTCAATTAAACCCTATCAAAATAACACTGGAGGCAAACTAATTGGAGTTACACCTAAGATAAAATAATAAAAAAAACCAGTAGGGACACCAGTCTACAGAATTTTGCGAAAGAAACAGTAAAATTGTCCTAGGTTATATAGCAAAGTTATTTTCCATTTTATTTTGTAGGAAGAACTTATGTTCAACTACATATGTGGTAAAATGTACATGAAAACCTATTTTTTTAAAAGCAAATCCCAGGAACAGTAAAAAAGCACCTCCAGGTGATATTTTCTCTCTAGCTGTAAAATATCTGACACAAAATATTTGGTCTAAGTACTATCCACCAGTAATTAATTATGTATTTTGTGCTAGACTTTGACCTCAGAGAGTGGTGAGAAGGAAACCAATAACATTTCATGAGATTATGTCTGAACAACCTGCAGCAGAGACAGAACTCATTAACATGACAGAACTCCTCATTTGTGCCTCTTAGTTTTGGTAGTGCAAGCACAGGTGGTTCACAGGATGTCCATACGCACACGCATTTCCATGTCAGAGAAATAAATTAAACTCTATCTAACCATAAGGTACCTTTGAATAATTGAAAGTAATCTAAAAATTCAGAAGTCTGCTATTTTAGAATTCCTAGAAGAAACGTATATTTATGGTGTAAGAACTCGGTTGTGTGGTTGGGGTTTGTGTGTGTATGTGTATTCTCCCTTTTTTTTTGTGCTTTTGTTTATTTAAACCCTAAAATTGTGTGCCTTATGTCTGCTCTTTACTAGGACACTCTCTAAATGGTGAATAACACTAATTGACACTTGTTTTTTAAAGGAGTATTGGCAAATTCATTGCACCATAAATCCCCCTTGCACCATGATCCTCACATGGAAAATTGGAAAATTTTGTCCCAAATCCCAGGGGAAAAATAAAAGATTATTTTTAGCTCTATAATGATAGAGATGCTCCTTTCAACTTAGAAAATCTGGTCATGAAGGCCACATCATCACGGAAGAGACAGAAATACAATTTACTTCACAGGTCAAATAAACTTATCTGAATTCTATAGTATAGGAATACCAAAAAGTAAGCAAAATAACTACCAAGGCTAAATTATACAGGCCATTTGCTTTTATGAAAGCAAGAGTAAAAATCAATGCTGCAAACAGTAATACTGATGCTATTTGAGATGTAAGAATAAATAAGTTACCAGAGGATGCTTTTTACTATAGAGTTCTTCCCCCCCCCATTCCATTCAAAGGAAAACATTCAGAAGAAATTGATACCAACAGAGACACATTTCTATGCCATGACCAAACCCAAAGGATGACTAAACAAGCAAGAGCAGCATGATCATCATCCATGTAACCAGCACACAAACCAGAGTGTGTAAAGCTATGACAAAACCAGTAGCATTAAACCTAAGCTGCCACAGTAATTTCTAAGTGGTTGATTGCCTGTGTTTGAAAATCATTCTACTTCTCTAGGTTGTTTCACATATTTTGGTCTGTGTTAGGCAGTAATCTGATTACTAGAGGTCTCCTCTTCAATTACTCCGAATTGTTTCCAGCCTCTCATCACCTATCAAATACAATACTCTCTCAACTGAAATTTTTCTTCCCTTCCCCACTACTAATGTAAAAATAGCTACCTTCTCTAGCACTTTTCTCTCTAAATTTTCTCACTTTCTTGCTCTTTCTACTAAGCCTAGTTTCATTACTAATTTAAAGATTTAGAACATCTGTTTCCTGATCAGCTTTCAGCTCATATTCATCTTTCTGAGCCTGTGATCATCTATCCCACTTCAGTCCTTTTGCAAAATGAGGGAAGGGAGGGCATTCACTTGATGGGCAGGCATTTTTTTTTTCTTGTTGCTGGTCCCTTCCAAAATGCCTGCCAAATGTTTCTCTTTTACACAATTAGAACACTTTCTCAGCTCTCACAGAGAGAAATCAGTTATTGCTCCTTTATTGTAAGGGCTATCTAGCTGTTTAAACCAAACTATACACACAAACTCAATCCTCATTTGCTTTGACTATCAACTTTTTGTTAGCAGCCTCCCCATTCCACCATTAGAAATTATGTCCTGGCAGCTCCTTGCAGTAAATCATCCAGCAAAGGTCAGTCAGCCTTGCTGATAGTAATGCTGTCAGCTGTCACAGTACTTGAAATGTGAAAATTCCCCACAAAATTCCCCCTTTAAAGCTGTGTTTTAACAGGCTTAATATGTAGTAGCATATAGGAGTTTCTACTACTTAAAAAGGAAAAGAAACTTGTATGAATGAAAGGGACACTAATTTATATGAAAAAAAAGCAAAGAACTGACTTCTTGACTAAGATCTAAATCTATTGATTTATCATTTAAACTACTCATAAGTAATGCAGTTCTATGCTATGGTGTGGGACACTAAGTATTCATAGTCACACAACCATACTAAACTATTAAGCAGAACAGTATTTACAAAATGTTTGCCTAGACTCTTTCTGAAAGAACACTGCATACTGTCCTTAGATTCATAAAGGCTTCTAATCCCAGCTGCAGCTTGTATCCATGTTTCCTTTCACTCAATACTCCCCACGTGTGTCAAGCCATCAACCATCATTAAGTCCTCCTTAGCACAGGATTCTTTAATTAGCTTTATCAATATTAATCCAGAAGGAGTTGATTAGAAAACCAGAAATATATCTGCACTGCTTGTAAACAAACTCATCATCTGCTTATCAAAATATATTTTGTATTTCTTCGCTAATGCAGAATGAATTTGAGGCAAGAATCACAGCTTACAATAATTTTTATACATCACATTTATACATATGTCCTTCCTTCACTCCTTTCTCTGCCATTTCACTACGCTGCCAGTTGAAAGGAAAGACATTTTTATTTATTCATACAAAACAAAGGAGTGTATGTGATACAAACTTTCTTCAGTAAAAACAAATGGAAAGTTTTCTGCAGTTTTCTATTAATCATAGAAAAACATGCATCAGAAAATCCAAAATTAATCAAGTCCAAAAATAAGAACAGATTCTGATGATTGCTCTGAGAGACATTTGCTACTTTTATTAATAGTATTTGGTTTGCACCCTGAACATTTTAGCCCAGTATGTTTGCCTTGACAAAACACCTTTTACTCCTACAGGATACAATGCCTACAAATTTTGTCAATGTTTTCACAGATTTTTGTATTCATAACCTACTGATTTTATTTTGAACATTTGATTTAATTATTGAAATATGTTAGTGTTATGAGTAAGAAGGAAAAACATGATTCTTGAATAAGCTTAATGTGACAGACTGAGGTTTATTATACAGCAAAATAGACCCAGCTTTTTAGTTCTTGCAGAAAGTAATTACATAGAGCTCTGAATTCCTCATAAAATGTAACAGCTGGTCTTCATTGCACCAGAAATATCAAGCTCTTTCACCTATCCTGGTATATGTATCTATTTCTGTTTCTGGTATTGTTCTGAAGGGAATTACCAATTTCTCAGTAAAACTGCCCTCACCATAGGTAGGACCAGTGTGCTTCCAAGGAGAATCCCTCTGATTTACACTTCACTTAAATACTTAGCTTTTGTGCCTTCAATGTAACAGAAATCCATGCTGAAGTGGATTTGTCAAGCAGGAAACTTTTTGATACATTCATGACATCTTTGAGGATAAAAATAGTCATTCCTCAGGCTAATTAAACTCTGATAAAACTCCATTAACTTCAGCAGAATTATTGCAATTATTTTTTTTATATTTGAATTAAAATACATGGAAGACAATTTAGGAATATTCTCCATTATGAGAGAGAAACAAACAAAATACTATTGCAACTGAAAGGGATAACCTGTAATGGTGGACTTTTAGGTGTACAATATGAGAAGATCTTTTTCAAAGCAACTTTAATGGTTCCTAATTTGCATATTATCGTTTCTGAAAATACTGTTTTGCTGAATAACTCAACTTTCATGGTTCTTGAGGAAGCCAAAATAAATACCAGTAGGAAACAATGAGTTTATTTGAAAACAAACTCTTTATTCCCAGTATCTTATTTTTGGCTGTTCAGTCCCACCATTGCAGCATCCCTAGTTGCTTCCCTAGGTTTCCCAATGTGCACCTTATTCACCGGGAGTTCTCTCTTTCCTGGGTTTCGCTTGTGGAGAAATCAGGCAATTGTCCTTAGAGATTAAGTGAAGGATCTGAGTGGCAGCAAGTGGTCACAGGTCTAAGTAGGGGAATATCTGATAACAGAAATGGTTGCATCTTAATTCCCACAGCAGGTGATCCTTGTCAGGTGATCTTTGAAACAAGTTTTCAAAGTCCTTTAAAGCTCTTCTATTGGTGCAAGTTGGCCTCTTTGCAAGTTTCTATATATGCTAGCTTTTAAGTTTCTCTTTCCTAAATAATAAGGAATTGATGATGGCCACCAAGGTAAAAGTAGAAAGGTAGAGAGCAGCTAGTGCAGAGGATGTGAATTAGAGTGCACTGGTCAATACAGCCTCCTCTTAACTCCTTATCCAGTATGCTTTCATTATTATAAGGAGCAAAATCTAGTAAGCAGAAACCTTTATTTCAGCTTAACCCAACCAACCTAAATTATTTTTATTAGGAACCATAGAAGTTTTCTGGACATAATATTCTAGAAATATTCAATTTAAAAATGATGATAATAATAATGTATTACGTTGGATTTCATTCCCCTCATTAGTGTTTAAATACGTAGATTTCTTAAAGGATGGATAGTCTTATTCCACTTAGTTCTGCTTGTAAGCAATGAACCCAATGGCTAAAATCAGAATGGCTTGCAAAGAAAGTAGGCAATCTGAGATTTTTAGCTAAACAGTGTAGTTGTATTTAAAAACACAACTGAGTGGGGTGAACATTGTTGATCAAAATTTCACAGTTGTGTCTCTGAGTAAGATTTTGCAGAAAGGGGAGTGTAGCAAAAAGGGGAGTGTAGCTGAACAGTATTTACTTACTGTGTGTTTTTCAACCATATAGATTACTCAAAGGAAAATACACATAAACTGCAAAATGTGTAAAATTAATGCCTGCACTGAAAGTGTACCACCGTAAATTGGATTGACTATAAAATAAATAATGATGTCAGCTATTTTTTCTAAGTACGATTTATGCCACTGTTCATCATATGGCATTACACAAAAACGCACAATTAGAGATTAGCAGTTCTCCTCACTTCAGCTGTCTACCAAATGTTATGTTATGCTATCATCTTAATTTAATAATTCTGAAGCAAGAGGGGAGGATGCTCAACTTGGTTTTTACCAGTGTTGAAATCTAAGGCTAAGAAGAAAACCTGTTTTCTAAATCAGTCTCTACGTTTTATTGTCTTTCAGCATTAAGCAGCAAATACTTGGCCTGAATTCGATATACTTATTTCCTGCCAAAGGAGTGCTAAGTAAGTAGCTTCTCTCTATGCAAGCATGGACAAGAATTTGAAAAATATCTATAGGCAGCACAGAGAAAAATTACTTTTTCTAGTTTTTAGGTCTCTGTTATTCCCTTGGGGTCTCTTCTTGCAGGAATGTTTGCATATACAGCCTTCCACATATATAACCACTACACCTTGCTCTTCTGTATGCAACATACAAAGGATCACTCAGCAGCATATAGTACTTGTAGCATTATGCAAAAAATTCCGAGAAAAGTTCATTATAAGCTGTGGATCTAACTCAATACCCTATCAAAGAGCAAGGATCTGCCCATTTGCATTTGTTTTCCATTTACACAGGCTCTTTTTTTTGCATTGGTTTCAGTAGGCAGACAATACTCTAAATGGGCATCCCACAAAATATTCACATTACTAAAATCTAAAGCCTGATTACTTATCATATGGATTGTCAGATTTAGTGACAACTAACATTTTATACCTTTTCATGAACCTTTTGCCCTGGCTCCATTCCTTCAATATGCTCTGATTCAGCAGACCCTTCCCCAGCTGCCATTTTCCTTTGAATGTGTGCATTTTGCTCACGCAAAGCTACAATCTGCAAAAGAAAAAAAAAAAGTGGTAAATATATATAAAAAACCAGAAAAAATACTGAGCAGGCAACTTTTAAAATCTATTAACAATTCAATTTTATGTTGGCCATTTGTAGTACTTGCAAAATTAGGTCATTATATACAGAGAGGTTTAAAACCCAAATGTACTAATGATATCTTAAGGCCATTAAGGATACAAAGGAACAAAGGACGTGATAGTCAACAGTCTTGTCTTCAATCCTGATTTTGTGGTAGGACACTTTTTTTAGCTTGAAAGATGAAACAGCAGTTAGCCATTGATTTTTTTAACACTGTGAGAACAAGACTTACTCTTTTATATAAGAATTCGATCAATGCCAAACTTGTGCTATAGGAAAAGAGTACCAAGAGGCTATGAATCAATCCCAAGCGATGTAAAACAAAGTGCTGGTTTTCTGTCAGCCTCCCATCTGTTAGTAACAGCTACATACGTTTTACATGGCTTTTGTTAAGAAACAACGTTACGTTATGTTGTACGTTAACACCCTCTACTATTCATTGATTGTTTAAGCACATGTACAAGTAGGGTTTATTGTATTTAAAATATTGATTATTTATTGGTAATGCTACTAAAATTCCCATGCAGCTACTGGAAAATAGGCTGCTTTCTCTCCGACTTTGTGGATTACTCTCAGGCAATACACAGCACAGAAAGATTTAGGTTCTATTTTTTTTTTTTTTTACATTGTATACTGTGATATAGCTGGAAGATCTGGCTACTACGAACAATTTATTTTGTTAAATTACACAGTTAGATATCGCTGTATTGTTCTGCTTTTACGAGCACATAGAGTAAATTATTTACCTAATGAATAACATTATGTATTAAACACAGTGGAACACTGGTAGGATATATAGATGCCATTTTTGGAAAGCTGGTGTAAGTTTAAAGGCTTCTGTCACCATATTTTATCTGCATAAGTCCTGAGTCAGAAACACCCTAAATGACTGTCCTAGAATACAAAAGCATGGGGTAGGAGGGAGAATTTTAGGCAGTATTATCTGGTAAGCATGTGCAGCAGCCAAGATTTTGTGTAATATCTATTAAATTAAATGAAATTAATTTTAGTTCTAATTGACATCAAGATAAACTTACTTTGATGTGAATCATTTAATTTTAATTTGAACCTCTTTTTAAAATGTGTTTAAGTTATATTTAAGCACTTATTGTAAAGACCATTTGAATCACTTTGACCAACATTTAAGATGTAAAAGCATTGCTTTAAACAATTCTTCCTTAATATAAATGTTGAAAATTGCTGTAATATGAGTTTCTGATCAGCAGACTGATTCATTGCCCACTAAAAATTCCAAGTTACAGCCCTTGTAGAAGTTATATACTCCCACTGATTTCAGTGCCAAGACCAAGACTTGAAGGCAACATTTCATCCAAGCAATTAAAAAAAACTACAAGAGTGGGAATTAAAACTGTCTGAGACAATCTGTGTCTTTAGCGGTTGTACAAATACACTGAAATTTAAAACATTTTGCTTAAATAAGAGAATTACATCTGTCTCAAGTAACAGAAAAAGGACTGGTATAATCTCATTAGCATAGTCTTGCTTTTTACACAATCAGTAATTTAATATTTGTGGTTTGTTTTCTGAACAGCTTCACTCAGTTCTTTTTCTTTATGGTTCAAATAGCTTTCAAATTAAAACTACTGAAATGATTGCTTCCACCAAAAAAAATTAACCATCAACTAGTGCTAAAAGATACCTTCAGGTAGATTAAGTGAGATACTTCGACACACATAAAATTCTGATTGATATAGAGCAACTACACATAACATGAAAAAAATGTAAAATCATAGGATATTTCAATTGACAGGCAACAATAGATCTGGATTTTTCATATGAATCTTTTGTTTATCCATTAAAAAGCAGACATCATTATGCCTTCATTTTGAATTATCACCTCTATCTACACAAATCCTTAACAGCCCCTTAGCTGAATAAGAATATTTTTAAACACTAGTGCAGAATGTTGTCATTTTATCACATATTCAAAAGAGTTTTATTTCTCTTAGTCTCTATGGGTCTTTAGGTAACGCCACTTTCCAAGTAAGTAAATAAAGAAAAAAAACCCCAGTTGTCCTTTTTAAATGACAGGCAAACAAAATAATGCAATGTTGTGCATCATTATTTGGAGCGATTTTCTTGATTTTTTAATGTTTGGGAACAATCACTTTGCAAAAAATCCATCACTGTTAAACATTATGGTTCCAATGATTTTATTACTGTAATGAATGCAGAGCAAATATATACAGGAACAATAAAGAGTTTGAAGTCTGGCACATTGCAGAAGTTTCAGCTCTTGGGTAGTCATCACATAACAGATCTAAACTGTGAAGAACCACCCAGCTAAATTGTTTTCATACTTGTTCTATTCTTGATTTAATGAATACATTAAGGCAGAATTAGTGCTCCTAAGGAAGCATGGAAATTCTTCAGTGTCAGATAAGTAAAGATAAATTTTTTCTTTCTAATTTGTTGAAGCAAAAGTTTTTAATTTCTATCATACACCTTTATATTACTTACTTCTTTCTGATATAACTTTCAATAATGTGCAAACTTTTTTCAAATGTGCTCATTTAATCACTGAACCATTTGTGTAACTTTTTAAACAGGTTCCAAAACATGGAAGAAGGGCTGATGATCTGGGTGAAGACACAGATGACTAAATTTTTCCTAGGTAGACTCTTAAATTTTAATGATCATTACAAGAGTAGACAGCAATAATAGCAGAGATCTAGGTAAGAAAATGATTGCTCAATGCAGATAAAATTTTGTAATATTATTTTTGAGAAATGCCTATCTGTTCTACTGATATTTTTATGTTTGTGATATCCAGATTAAAATATCTACAACAAAACATGTCCACAGACAGCTTTCCAAGTACCTACATACTATCTAATCCCTAATGTTAAATTCCTAATGTTTTCCATGCTATGTTCTGTGTTTTGGAAAGTAAAAGGTAATATTCTTGATGATGGCATCATAGCTGCTCAAAACAAATCAAAATACCCCCGCTCCCTGCCCCAAGACAGATTAATAGAAAATAAATGTGGATAAATATCATTATTCTATTTAGGATTGTTGTACCCAAAACTGGACAATCAACCTAAACACTGAAGTCCAAATTGTACCTTCTAAAATATGATCAAATACATCACATTTTTGTCATTATCAGCTTCTGCTTGTGGATCTAAAATGATTAAATTCCACTTATACAATCACAGACATTATTTTCCTATTTAGCACATGATCTGGACTAAAATAACACCTTTCAATGTGACTCTAAACAAGACTCAAATTTCAAGTCTCTCCATAGTTGAGTCTAAAGAAAGTCTAAAAATTTGGCTCTCTGCTTTCTTTGCCAAGCTCATTCAGCAGAACTGAAAAGTTCTCTTTTTTTTTTCTTTTTTTTTTTTTTTTTGGTTTTTTTTTTTTTTTTTTTTGGATTAAGAAAAATGGAACAGTCATTGTCAGTTTAAGAACAAAATTTAGAGTATTACTTTTCTAGTTGGGCCTTTCTAACTTTTGTAGCTTAAGTCCATGAAAATAGCCCCTAATCTGAAAAATATCCCTTCAGCTTGTTTTCTTTTTACAGGCATATTGATCTTCAACATTCTTCTCTGTTTTGAACATTAGTTTTATGACTCACAAGGCACATCAAAACCTTAAAGAATTTCCATCAGTTTTGATTCTATCTTCCAGATGTCAAAGGTACTCTAAAACAAATGGCTCTGTTTCAAAAGCCCTACTCTGTCATAATAATTCTGAACATAACCTTACACAACTTCTGCCTTTCTGTCTCAACTAATAAATAATTTCAACGTTCCTAAAGCACAGCTTTTTGAATTTAAAATTATGGTAAATACCTCCTTATGTACTACCTATTTTCACAGTATCTAGGAGTTAATATACCTATGGAACATACAGCATTGTAATCAACATTAGCCATACTTCAAGGGAACAAAATAAAAGAAAAAAGTCTTTTCAGACTGAAAAAATAAGTTTGAAAGGCAGGGAATGAAGTCATCAGCCCTAACAATGCACTTCGGGCTCACTTTGGGGGAAGAAAAAACCCATTTTTTATCTTTTTTAAACTTAGTGCTTTGTCTTCTCCCCCATTCAACGATGTAAACCAAAAAGAATTTTCAAGTAGGGTTTTTTAGCACAAATTTTGCTTTTAAACTAAAGACTGACAACCTCTCAGCTAGGTTTATTTTTTTTTTCTCAGAATGTCAGTGTATTTTATTGCTATTTAGGGCTGAGCTTTCTAGAAACTTTACACAATTGAGTCCTTTAAAACCTGTCCTGACATATAAAGAAAAATTCTACTTTATTAAAATAAAAAACTGTGGCAGTTACGAGTAATACATATTTTCAACATATTTACATAATGAATTCTCCCTTTTTGAGATTGCTGACCTTTTATTAATATTTCTGTTTAGCTCTCTTGTTATGGAGAAGAACTGATCACAGTGACATCATCCTCATGAGGAAGCCTTGGAGATCAGACAGTAGTAAAAAGTCAGACAGTAATGAAAACAAGCCTTGTGTGTTTGTGGGTAGGCAGCACACCGAGCTCCAGCCCTCAATTACACATCTTTTACAGTTCCAGTATTTGCCTCCTATGCTTCAAATTCTGTCAAAGAAAGCTAAAACCTCTTGCTTTTGCAGCTTCTGTCATGTTTTGATTGTTTTATTCTTATGATCTTGACGTTGGCACTCTGCAATCCCTGTATGGTGGATAGCACTTTCAGACTCTGCTTTCACATTGCTGAAGCACACATAATGAACGACAACATGCAAAAATGACTGGAAATGCTCTGAATCTGTACGAGATTGCTAATTTTAAATGGAAAACATGAAAAAACTAACCCCATGGTCCTTTACTGTTGATGGTCTGTACTTGTGATAACTGTTGTCAAGGTCCTAGCTGTCAGTGTTTTATTGACACGTCTGTGGAGGTCACTTGTGTTGGTGACAAGGGCGCTGTGGTCCAGGGGCACAGCACAGCTGTGACACTCAGCTGGCTGCAGCAGGGCAGTGACCGACCACAGGACGTCCTGCTGCCCGTCTGCACCACCACTGAGCCCTGACTCCGTCTGAACTCAAAGTGTCTGGGTCAGCAGGCATTGTTGTACTCTAGAAGTAGTAATACACTAACATTTCAGGCTGTCAATAAGGCAGTAGGGTTTATCAGTCTCCTTCGTTTCATTATGAATTCTGGATCAAATTGTTACTGTGTAAATACCTGTCTTGTGAAATTGCACGTGCTCTAGAGCATGCACCATTTGTTTTTGTAGCAGCACTTAGAAAACAGAACAGGAGCAATTTAAAGCAGGTGCTATTGTGCAGAAAAGTATCTGTCAAGATTTTTCACAGATTACCAGGTGCATTTCAGTATGTTTTCTGCAGAAACCTTTATCGAAGGAAACAAAAACGTACTACTTTTAATTTGTCACAAAATTTGTGTGAAATACAACACAGTGAAAGAACTGTCCTTTACAGTGACTAGCACAATAGAAAAATAGGAACAAATATCAATTACGTGGTTGAATTATATTGTGTATTTGACACCTGCTGACTAATTTCTCTTGCTTTTCTTTTATTTCCTTCCCAAGCTCAACAAAATAGCAGCGAAACTATAGTTCTTTCACTATTGCTCCAATGAAGACCACTATTCAAAATCTCTGGTGTTCATTTGTACGGTTTGGTTTCCAGCTTGTCAGAGCTGAGGATGGATTTGGCAGAGACATTATAATGTTCATTCTTTTCAACAATATACAAGTTCCTGAAACATGTATACATAGTGTGCATGTATATATTCAATATTTATGATAATATATACACAGATATTTGTACCTATAGGGCTTTATGTAGTTGCTTTTAGTACCTAAAGCATTTAATTGAAAAGTACCCCTGCTTAACATATATAGTTCAGTTTGAAAAATACTGCTCAGTTTGAAAAAAGTGTTTAGCTATTTGCACTGCAAATCTGTTTTCCTCTTTTTGTTACACCAATATGTGTCTCTGAGTAAAAACAGTCTTCCCCAAATGAAATTTTGTATTCTTTGTCTGCATATTGTCACCTAGAGATTTGAGATTGTTTAGATTTATTTTGACTGGACATGTCTGTTATGAAAACCACTATTCTGCATGTATATTCAATTTTATCACATTTTCCTATACAGTGTATCTCTATTAAAATCACCATCTCTGCTACTGATTGTAGAAAACATGAAAATATACAACAGATAGATAGGATATGAAAAATATCCAGAAAGGAAATGAACCTTATCCTAGAACTGCAATTAAACAATATCAAAGCCATGATCTGCATGTACAAACTGAAGAAATTCCAACTTAAACTTCATTCCCACTCTATTGAATCTCAGTAGAGTGAAAAACAGTCTGTATTTCAAGTATTAAGCCAAATGTACCCATTTAATTTTAGTCAAGATCTCCATACTTTTTGATAACATTCTTACTGGTAGTAATTTTTTTTCACAGCTTTCTCTGGTGAAGATCAAGGATATAGGCTTCACTGATACAAATTTTATCTATTTTTTAATTACAAAGGGCATTCCTAGTATGTGGAACTTCTAAAATAATGTTATTATCCTAAGATTATTGCAGAATAGAATCTGACAGCCTTTTCTAATGTAGTGGAATGAAACATATGGTTTCCTTTTTTTCCTTGTTTTTGTATGTAACCACGTATTCTACATGATTAAAGGTGTCCAAACCACACTCGCCAGGTGCCACGTCAAACAAGCAGGTTCATTTTCTACATATTGAACCAAGTCAAATCCTCTACAGTTCCTCTTATGATAATTTCACCTAAACACTAATGGTCCTCACTAGTATTAATGAAGATTAATTATTATTTACTAATGTTGACATTTCCTAATCCAACCCAAAATATTTTTCCATTTTTGAATTCCAAGTAAAATTATTTCCATATTTCTTTCTATTACAGGCATATGATGGCTTGTTGTTTGTAAGTCTTGCTAATTAATCGAAGTATGAATTTGCAGAATACTCTTAGAGCTGCATATGCACTGTAGGCTTGAGATGATACAGTAGGAAAACATAAATGATTCATTTATTGGTTCATATGATAATGGAAATATTGATTAATAAATATGAACCTAGTGAAGCTTAAAGTTGATTTTATTTATGTCATCAATTTAAGTATTTTACACAAATTTGGCATGCAAGGCCGATCCAAGATATTATGATCTTGTTATACTATTTAAAACCTGTTTTGAGAGTTAGTAGATGATCTTAACACATCATCTAATATTTAATGAATTTATAGAAAATTGAATAATCAGTCCAAAGAAGCACACTGAGCAAATGTTAAAACAATACATTATTCCAGCACATTAGAAACAAAGGGTAATGGGTATGTGTTTTGTGTTTTCATCAAGATGGATCTGCAAAAAGATTCTTAATGGTAAAGAATCATTTGTCTTGCAGTCCAATACTGCAGGTCTAATTCTTGCAATGAAACTATCTTCATCAGTTTGAACATCTCATTTGATAAATGTCAAATGACAAATGTCAAATAACCCCAAAGGTGACAAAGACAGAAAGATAAGCAGCTATGTTCTGAAACCTGAATTCATACCTCCAGTGCAGGATAAAATGCCATCCATTTCAAAGTTTATGATTCCCAAAAGAAAAGATCAAAGAGAAGTGATATACTCTTTCTGATGTCTCATGAAAGGCACTCTGTGAATACTGTGAGCAAATTAATCATTAGACATTAACATTTTTATGGATATACTTTCTACTCGTAGTAGTGACCTCTACAATGCATGTCAGCTAAGCGCACCTTTACCTATGTGCTGTGTTCTTTACTTTAGGAATTCAATATGTTTTAAGTAAAGCATTTGTTAATGACACTTTTTGAAAACAGGTGCAGTAAAAGTTGCATTTCAATGATTTTTTAAGCTCCCTAAACAGACTGCCAAACAGAAAACATTGAATCCAAACTGAAATTATCCTGGTGTCTAATCTCATGCTGACTATGAACAATCCTAAACTAATCTTATACAAGTAACCTTCCAATTTCATTAATCTCCTGGAGTTTTCAGGTGTGTGGGCAAAAAATTGTGAAATATCTGAACCGCACATCTGGCTCATGTGATCCCTGTGTTCTCTTAGCTTGTATTTCTTTGGCTGCCATGCTATTTCCTGTTTCTCTGTTTTTTCTGCTTTGGGTGAGGAATGTGTGGTAAATTAGAAATTCACAAAACCTGTGCTGGAAACTCAGAGCTTTCCTATTTTGTAATTCCCTGGAATAAAGTAGAGGAGATCTCTTTATGAGTCTCTGAGGCATCTTCTTCAGCTTTACAGAGCACTTAATATTTGATATATTTGATGATATATATTGATATATTTGTTTGCTGTTGTGCAGAAATGTCAGACATTCTCTGTGATCCCTCTTAATTGATTAATTTAAAACACTGTACAGACCCCCAAAATAACTCAAATAACTGAACCTCATGAGATCCAGCAAACTATCCATACATGCTGATTTATTGCAGAGTGGTTGTGTTATTTGATGATGAATACTGTTGATCATGTCCTACAGTTATTTCGCTGCAGGACCTCATGGAGAGCACTGTCACTTCCTTCCTGCCTGCAGCCCCAGCCTCTCTTCCATTAGGAAACCAGGCATGGAGCTGGGGTGAGGGGACATGTACCTGGTATTTAACTCCCAAGCATGGAGTTACAGCTCCATGTATGCTGTATTCAAACAGCATACCAGGATTTGTGCAGGGGCCCAGAACAACAGTAGTGTAACAGAAAGTGCACCTGAACAGAACAGCCATCAACTGATAAAAATCAAGTTATGCAATTTAGCCAAGTCTATCTATCAATACTTATGAACTCATTAACTATGGATTGCATCCTACTTTTTCTGTTGTAGAAACAAGTAATCAATCATCCCAGCTGAACTAATCTCTCTGCTTTTAAGAGCAAGAATATTTGAAGAGAATCAGATGAGCCTGAGTCCTATGAGACAATTTACAGAGCTCCTGTGGTAGTAAAAAGAGTCATTGATGCTCACCACATCTATTGCACAGTTCACTGTGCTACCTGGGTTTTACAGTCACGCTGTCCAGCCAACAGCTGTATGAGCAATGGACACCATGAGACAAATTAATACAGTTAGGTGCTATGGAGCAGGAACCATGTTTCAGTATTTTTTTCCCACAAAATGGGATACTGCTCCTTTACTTGAGCTCTGTTGGGAGCATTGTAGTTCAGTAATGACCGTAGTAAAAATGTGCAATAAAAGCACTTCAGTATCAAAGTCAAAATGGAATATATTGCTACTAAATAAATTACTATATATTTCTGCAGGAATCTAAATTGTAATTAAGATTTGGCCACAGTTTTTAATGCATAGAAAAATGCAATATCTCCACAGGTAAAAGTCTGAAGACTTAGGCCACAAGTATTAAAAAATGAGAACATAACATTTAAACAGAAGAATAGTACGAGTATTTGTAATAGAATTTGTAGTTAGATTTCTTATTTCTACATTACAGTAGTGGCACCTAATTTGTTTTCACAATAAGCAATCTATAAAACAAATGCTTTTGAAACACAGACACACACATGGATGAATATACTGGAATAGCTTTGTTCTCATTTTGATGAAGATGCTAATTTTATGGGAAGTTTATGCTTCAAGGTCTAAAGGAAACTGGGAATTTTTAATCTCCAGTCATCATTTATTCAGTAAAACGAGGCATTAAATCACCCAAGTTCCTAATTATGGGGAACCAAGGTTTCATTAAATCAAATATTTCTGTCAGACATAAAAATGAAGTAGATTTGAAGAGATTTGCAAAAAATATTTCAAACATTGGTCTCATTGCTCTTTTAATGCATATTTAAACAATTGCTTCATAGCTGCACAGCAGGTTTTGGGAGAAGAGTAAAGAATGAGGAAGTAGCAAGTCACAGTTTGACATTGCTTTTTTACCCTTTGCCATGCTCCCTTAAGCATTATTTTACTAACCTTAATTTTTTCTTTTCCTTTAATGCAAATAACAGCTTAAAACAGTTTAGGAGCAAAGTATGCATGCTTTTGTTGATACACAGGAATGTGTCATGGCAAAAACCTGAGCGGCTGCAAACAATCTCAAAGTATTTTTAAAATAAATCGAGCAGAACAAAACTCTACTCTTCAGTGATAAATCTGTGACACTGGGATTTATTCTAGTCACAAATCTTTACATAAAAAATCCCATAAAGAATTTTACAAGTAAATACAATGAAGAAGAACTAATTAGACATGACAAAGTTCTGAGAAAAAGAATCAAAAATTTCAGTGGAGATCCTTAGTAGCCAGAATTTTTCATCTCAGTGCAAGAGTCTGAATCCTTCCTTAACAGCAGTAAAACTCTGAAGCAGCTGAATACATTCATACTTGGGATCTTAGAATATTTAGAAAATACAACCAGAAATAAAAATTGTCTTTATGACACAATATTCAAAAGAATATAAAAAAATAGAAAGAAATATATACAAGCTAGCAAACATTCAATACCAAAGATTTTATTACAGCTATTAATCACACTGTCTTTGTGAAGGAATAAAAACCTTTATTCTTCAGCTACATGTTTCCTTAAGTGCTCCATGAAAACGTGAGCACAGACCATGAATCCTTTTTCACCAATTGGTGTCTTCTGGAGAACACATAGGAGGTATTCAGCATAGACAAAAAGACAATACTAAATGAGAACATGACATTGATATTTTAGGATTTGTTACAGGTGGCTACATGCTAAATGGAGGGGAAAGAGAACACAGCATTTCAGAATGCGTTTTGGAAACACCCTAAGACATTTGGGCAGCAACACATTTCTGTTCTCAAAAACCATTTCAGTGAAGAAGACCAAAGTTGGTGAACGTATTTAATATTTAATTTCTGCATTGCACACACTACACTGTGATAAACACATAAGCAGGCTTAAGTCACTAACATTTTTGTATAAAAATACTAATCATTATCTGCTGTCATGGAAGAAAATGCATGTTCTTTTAGTAGCCAAAATCTAATTTTTTTTCTCTGTGGTAGAAGTTTATGGAAGTTACTAAGGTACTGAGAAACCACTCTTGCAAATGCAGTAGTGAAGCTCACCTCAAATATGCCAATAGAAATTACTATTCTTTAGTTGCCACCTGGAAAATGTATTGAATTTTAGACCTATTCTGCTCTGTATTTTAGTGAAACACAAAATTACTGAAAAAAGGTGATGGCAAAGCAAAATCAGTCCTGCTGCCCTCGATATCCACAAAGGATTTAAGTGCTTTTTTAGCCTCTGAGAACTCAGATTAGAATTAATTGAGGACACAAAATGAAATATTTGTGGCAATTTAACTGACTGTTTCTTGTCCTTAGTTCTTTTTCACTTTGTAAAAAAATAGGCAATGAAGGCTTTAGTGCTGCTGTATTAATTTTCAACCTCTTCAATTGCCATGCTACACATACTAATTTAAATGCGTAGAGAAATAAATTAATGCTGTAAAGCATGTAGTATAAGAAATAATCACCAAAACAAATCATCATTTTGCATCATTACCACATTTAAAACTTAAGGTCAACAATAACTTTCTGCAGAGGTAACATTTAAATAGATGGCTAAGGGTAAAGGCAGATTAAAAAGCAATTATATATAGCATTTAAATGTACATTTCAAATCAAGATATTTTTAATTATGCGCAACTTTGCAGAAAAGATAAATTTTGCTACATTTACATATTCATTTAAATTAAAGTTCAGACCACAAAGAATATCTCTTCAGAGTCAGACCTCTGCAAATCTATAGCTTATAAATAAATTTAAAAAAATAACATGTAGGAGAGAGTTCAGAAAGCAGTAACTTGCAGTTGCACCATTCTGAGAAAACATGGTGAAAGGACATAGTATAGAGGAAGGGTGTTTCAGATTCTTTGCAAAAAAATGTATGCCTCAAGTCACCAGAAACAGATATAAGTCATCTGCCTGGCCTTCAGAAAAAAAAAGTCTCTGAATTCCACCCAATTTCATCCAAAATTTTGATATCCACAATTTCTGAATTCTGTATTGATGAAATTTTGCATAATTTATATATTTATATATATAAATATATATATATATTAAAATATATATATTTTTATATATATATATATTTTATATATTCAAGAAATGCACATCTGTTTTTCCCAGCAAATTATTCCATTTAAAAGAGTTTTACTCCAAAAATCACTTAGAATTGTATTTACACAGAAAGGCCAAGGCCACCAAGAAACCCCTGTTAAAAAATGTCTTTTTTTAAACTTAACTGGAAATGAAAAAGCTAGGCATAGAAATATGTTTTCATATGCAACCATGAGTAAAAAGGACATGCTACATTTACCTAAGACTTCACTTTGAAATACATATCTATATTACCCACTACAGAATATTTCATTAGCAGTAATGATACCATAGTCATGTCTCCAGCATCCCTCATGGTCAAGCCAAAACTGTCCTCAGATGTAACAATTTTACTGCATTTTTACTGTGTTCTTCATGTGTCCTGAACAGCAGAAGTTTGGCAATTAATGTGGTGTTTGGAAGTTCTTTGCTGAATAAGTGGATACATTTTCTACTGTCTCTGGTATGGAACATAAAGAATTAGAAATTTCAAACCATCCCCTCTTTTCAGTGATGTAAATAATTTATAAACACTTTAATAAATGCTATAAAATTAGCATTAGGGTACCCAAATGAATAACCTGACCCACTGTCAAGAAGAAACCCACTGCCTAAACAGGAGAATTATATGAAGCAGTGAGCTATGATCCAAAACTCCTGCAAGATCTCTGAGAGCTCCAGGAGTTAAATTTAGCCTTAAAGTAAAGTAAATTTTTGCAGAAGCAATTGTAACACTGAGGCTTTAAAATGAAGTCTGAGTGTTTTAAAATATAATCTATGTGTCAGTTGACAGAGGCAATATAATGTTATTTGGCATTTGGAAATAGCATTGGCAATTGGAACAAATGCTGAGGAAAAGCATATGGTAGTACAGTGATATATACAGTCAAATCAGTAGTTTCTGTAATTTAATATTCTGCAGTCCCAATGTTTTCTGGGCTCCTAAAGAGTATCTTTGAGGTAATAAATGTAAGAAAAGCTATATTTTTCATGCCACAGTTTCTACTAATGAGGAAAGATGGAAAAGACAGCATATTAACTGGAAACCAAAAAGGTTTTTGGAATGCCACTTATCCTATGATTCTTATCAACACAGAAAGATGTTGCAAGCGATGGATAATTGTTTAAAAGGAACAGGAGAAACTTTATGTGCAAATTAAGCACAGTCATTAAAAAAAAATAATTCCAGTATTGTATTACCTATGTGTAAAACTTGATTTTCCAAAAAAGCCTTGGGAAAAAAACTTTAAAGGTTGTTGGTTTGTAGTTGTCATTTAACACTGCACATTGCTGCAGAAATGGATTTTTCACCGTCACCATGGGTCATGGTCTATAATCTATGTACTCTTGAGCTGTGGAAGATGCTTGCACTTGGGTTCATGGGAATATAAGGCACTAATGACTAACCTTGGTGTTTTGTTTGCATGTGTGTAGTTTAGTATATTTTTAACAAAGATTCACATTTGTAATGGTAATAAGAGTATTTCTAAAGCTGTGGAACAAAAGTGGTTATCTTGTCAGTATTTTCAACATTAAAGTTAATTCCCATCAAGATCATGAATGACAAAACTTTGAAGATAAATTCACTTCTCTTGCCAATGTGATTCATTCTTCTCAAATTAGTGTGTAAAAAGGAAGCTAGTTAGCAGATTGTTGTTCAACTTTGAAAATATTCATACACTCACTGAAAACCATCACATTTCCCTTGAAAAATATTCACAGAAGAACACTATTATACCACTGAGTTTTGTTATTGGATGCCCCACTTGCAGCTTGTCTAATTGCCAACTGCAAATTAGACAATAAAACTATTGGAGAGACCATAGGTTACATGGAAGAAGATGAGAACCAGCATAATTATAAAAGCACCTACGGGATAAGCAAATGTAAATATGTTTTACAGTAATTTTAATTAAAAACAGGAGGCAAATTTCTCAAAAAAATTGTTAACAGTATCTTCTATTCATCTTGTCTACATCAGATATAATGAACAGGGCATCTCCTAGTCATGAAGTAGTAATGGCTTTGAGTGCAAGCAGAATGAAAAAAAAAAAAAAATGCAGGATGAACATGGAATTTTATTACTGCATTGATCTGGCCCCTGCACAAAAACTCACTAATGGCAATTCAGTTTGCTGGTATGAACAATGGCCCCTTCCACAGTCACTAATCAGCTGCAGCAAAATAAAAAATATAGTCAAATAACCTTTTCCCCTAGGAAAACATATTTACAGAATTTTTAATCCACTCTTTAATAAAATATAAGCTTTAATAAAATGTAAGCTCATAAGACTAAAACCCTTCTCTATTACCTTTGTGTAACTACGTGTCAACATTAGCTACACAAGCTGAGCTCCCCCAACAGGTTCAAATGTCCACTGCAATTGCTCTGGAGTTCAGAGCGTGTTACTGTTGCCTATCCAGTATTAAGTGATGTAAGCAAGACTCTGTTAGCAACTAGAGCTGAAACCAGCTTTGCCAGTTACAGATGATTTCACTCCTCTTCTTATGTATGTAATATGCCACAAAGACTGTTAAATGAGAGCTTAGTTACCACCTAATGACAGAAAACTACAGTTGTTTTGGTTTATTTTTAATGTAAGAATATTTCCAATAAGCACTCACGAATGTCTGCAGTTTCTCACTGTTGCTGAGCCACAGCCACAAGCTCTCAGGGAAAGGGAGTATTTTAACATACACATTCTGCTACTTTTTATCTGATACTTGTCACACACCTAAACATAATTTGTTAAATCAGGCAACCAATTTACTGTCATCATTTTCTGTTTGTAGTCCTGAATATAGTACACTCTTAGAATAAGTATGAGAAAATGGATATGAAAGAAAATACTAATTCTCCTGGGAGAACAGACACCAAGACAGGACTACAGAAATTACTGAAAACCATATATTCAATTCCCCTAGAAGCTTAGCCCATTTATTTTCATATAGAGGACAATAAATTTTTAAGTATTTTATTGCCTGTGTATTCACTGTGGAATTTAGCATAAAACTAGACTTAAATACTGCAGTGCTCTAATTAATGTTGTCTTACTCAGATAACTAATTGTTTGAAAATTATCTGAACTCTTGTTCAAATGCATAACTGTTTAAAAATCATCCACTTGTTCCCTTCTAGATCTCTTCAATTTCACTCTTTTTTTTTCATTATTATTTAATTGAATTTCAGCTTTAACAGTCCCTCAAAGGAAACTAGAATAAAAATATTTAGATTGCGTTAATGGTCATATTATGCTTGATTGATTCAGTGTCCTAAACATCTTCAGTGTCATGTAGACACAAAAATTGTTCAACATTTCTAATTTCTAAGGAGTTGGGGCAAGAAAAGCTATGGAAGTCCTATTTCAATTTATTTTCATTGTGCATGCTTTTATTCCTTACTGTCAAAAAAGTTTCTCTAAATTTTTAAAATCCCGAATTTTAAAAAGCAAGGCAATTCCCTAAAAACGTGGTCCTATGCCCAGTGAAGTGAATTTGGATTTAATTGGATGATGAGCAGGAGGGATTGGAGCAGTGCAATGCATTTCAGTTGGGTTGACTGACCAAAAGGATTGCTTGCTATTTAAGAAACGCTAGTGCAAATAACAGAATACACAACATAGTGTAACTACATTATTTGAACACAACTTTTCTGGATACTTCTGAAAGAGGAATATTATTTTTTAACAGATAAAGTGCAGTTACTTCAGAAAGCAAAGGGATGAATCAAAATATCATATTAATAGGTTTATAGTTTATCGTACTTATAAAAAGGAAGTATTAATATCTTAATGGAAGACCCTGCTTTTAAGAAGTAACTTTAAGTACCTTTCCCAGTTTAAATTAGTTAAAAATACTTTAGATGTCTCTACTTTACATTATCACACATTATTCTCAATTATGGGTATTCCACTTTTCAAGAATTGCATTTCAAGAATGCAAGGTAGCATTTGAGGTTGTCTGTGACTTCTTTAAGTTTCTGTTTTAACCCTGAATAAAATGACACCAGAAAATGGCCATAATCCAAAATAGTTTTAATCCAACTTTCTTATCTGGCTTATTTTAAACAGTGTTAAAAGCACGTCAGGTGGGTTCAGAACACGAGGGGAATAGTAAAGTCGCCAGCAGACTCCATTTTTTATCTTATCTAGGCTCAAAATCACCTCTCTAGGATGCAAACTAACTTTCTATATGCGTGTAGTGTACAGGTGTTCAATACAAACATGTTTTGCTATTCACCCTTTCAAACAAAAAAGAGCAGTCTGCAAACAGGAAAAAATATCTCTTGTCCAAGTTCACAATAGTTACATGGCAGCACAGTACACCATGATACACTGCAGTTAAAAGGGAAGAGACAAACCTACATTTCACAGTCATCCATAATCTTTCCTTCATCAGTGTTAACATTTCTATAATTAGTATATATACATGTATGTGTGTTTTACTTAGTTTTATAGTAAAATGGAAATTCAGGTTATTGAATTGTTTATAGTATCTGACATATTTGTTGGTTCACTCCTTTTTCAAGTCCGGTAAGAAATTTGGGAATCTGTCACTAGCTCTTGGACTTTGGCTTGCTTGCAAGGGAAGAGAAGGAGGGAATAAATTGGTACACAGAAGATTGTAATAATCTCTCAACCACCTTAAACAAGACTCACTGAGAAGATTACTCAGAATGTAATTTTTCTTTAGTTTTGTTTCATTTTGGGTTTTTTTGTTGGGGTTTTTTTTAACAGTTTTGAAGAAAGTGACAGGGAACACATGGGATAGAGTATTGGAGAAATTTAATCTCAAAAGGGGAGAAAGTGTTTTATGTTACCTCCTGGTTAGCAGCAGCTAGTTCTTCTTCCAGTGCAGAGACTCTTTCTAAAGAAACCCTCAGTCGTTCCCTTACCTAGAAGAAAAATCAAAATATGTGCAGTAACGTAATTTCTATTAGTCTTTTAAGATTATATAATCTGCCATATGCTCTACTGTATGCCCTGCCACTCCATTTGCAGGCATGTGTGTTGCACACTTTCATGAGACATATTGTGTGGTAAACATTTAAACCTAACTATAGGAAAACTTAATCCATTAAAATAGGTGTCAAACTTTAAATGCCACACGGCTGTTCCACAGTCTGCCTGTAATTTTATGGAATTAATTTTATGGAATACGCAGCAAATGAAGATACTTTAAGACCACATTAGGCATAAAAATAAAACTTTCACAAACATCTTTTACAAAGGATAAAGAAAAAGAACATTTGTAGATGTTTTAAGTTCACTCCATGGAAGATAACTAATCTGTTTATAGTAACTGAATGCAATAAGTTAATTGAAAAATAACTTGTAGCATTGCCTTCAGGCCCATATACTAGAGATCTTTTATATCATCATGCATTGGTTTCAGTTTTGCAGAAAGTCATAAACAATGTATACTCTCATAAGCAGAAAATTCCTCAGCATTTGGTTTCATAAATAACCTAATCTGTCCAGAGGATGATTATGACCTCAATTATTATTACTAGCATTTTAATTATTGCTAAATATTCATTATTAATAGTTAATACTTAATTAATACTAAATGTGTCTGAAGACACATTCATAGCTGATTTGGGTGTGCTGGCTCAGTCAGCTCGTGTAGCTCAAGCAACCAAAGCCAGCAGTGTAGCTGCAGTCTCCCAGTACAACCAAAGGCAAATCAGACCTGAAGTGACCTCCAGTGCTGTGTGTGACTCTCTCTCCTGAACGTTAAGGGACCCTGCCACTCTCCTAATCTACAGAACGTCATTAAACACCTCACAATAAATGAGTTTATAACCTGGCTAATGAGTCAACACTCATCTTCCAGCTACACCACAGCAATACTGTTCCAGCTGCTGTCCACAGATGTTTAAGGCTATTGGCAATGTTTATAGGGTAAGGTAGCTTATCCTCTATTAGACCAAGAGATGTAGCTGCAAAATAAGGCAAAACAAAATCAGTCTTTCATTTACAAAGAAACATTACATGTTTTCATTGTTTTCACATCCTTGACAAATACAGAAGATGCCTAAAGCAGTTGTATATGTCCTAACGCTTTCATATTTTCTTCAGTGATAGCTCTTAGCCTAATAAATACTACCTTTCCTTACACACTTCATTTTCATTTACTACTGAGAGAAATGAGATTTTGCAAACAAGTTCACTATATCCCATGAATGGATTAGACTTTAGCAGATGAAAATAAGTTAGCAGAACTATGACCCAGCATGTTCAATTGACTTTAAAACTGACTAAATCTAAAGTTGAAATACATATTCAGGAAATGAACACCCAAAAATAAAACTATTCACTCTTTCTAAAAAATTCAAATATAGTTTTTATGCAGTACTTTTGAGGCTTTTGTTCCTCTTTACATAGTTTATTTAAAGCAACTAGTGAGGGGTGTAGACCTGTCTTCAAGATGCCTGATTTCAACTTCTCTTACCACAATGGGAGCTGATATACAACAGCTTCTCATATTTTATACAAAAATCTCAGATTAGATTAAAAAAACCCATGGAATGTAGCTCTGTATTTTCTTAGGCTTTAGATTTTTTACTGCTAGTTATTGCATGCTGATTCCCATGGGAAGAAATTCCCATTCTCATAACAATGTCTTTGTTATTTTATAAATACTAAAGAGAGCTTCGCTCTTCTCACACAAATTTCCCAAAACAATCTCTGTCACCTGGTGTTTTGCTAAAGGAGAAGAGACGCAGTCCTTCTCCGACCAATCACTGCCCTTTCAGCGCTTCACGTTATAAAAGGGCGAAGATGCAAAAAAGTAAAGCCTTCTGATCGTCAAGATCACAGACTATGTCTGTGTGCCTTCTTCGCCGATTCATCGCTGTAACAATGGAAAAATTACAATCATGTTTCTGGCTTCAGTCCCTTTGGCCATAAGTGCTGCCTTGGGACAACACGATTGAGAGAAAATTAACAAGCAGGCAGCTGTTAAAAGTCAAAACGAAATACAATGAGTTGGTAACTTTACTTGAATTTTTTTCTGAAACTTTCATATATTCAAGCCCAAGTGTTTTATAAAAGAGAATGTATTTAAAAAATTCATTATAATATGTCTAACACTGACACTCACTTTGAATGGTGCTAGAATTTGCAAACCAACTAGGCCACATTACTGAGGATGTCATAGCTCTACAAGGAGCTGGAATCAGAAGAATTATCCTTAAACTTTACACAATGTGGAACTGTAGAACTGAATCCTAGGGGGTTTCAGACAGCCATTTTAGAGCTCGTGAACAACTCTCCCTCTAAAAACAGACAACTTGATACACAATTTTTTACATGGCACTTCAGCAAAACTAGGTAGAGAATTAATGTTTCTATCCTGACTATTGAGCTAGTACATTCAAATACATTTCTTTTCATTCTTGATCTACTGTCAATGACAACACTGAACATTACCAGTGTAAGAAAGAGCAACTGTTGGAAGTTGCTTCTTTTGTCCTGCCTTCCCTTACCTTGCCTTCCTCCCACATACACAGTTAATACACTGCCTTTTTAAATAATGGCCTTACCAAAATTGCAGTCTGATGGCTCTTATTTGTTCTCTGAATCTAACAGCTGATAAAGGAACTGAAAGCAACTCTGCCTTGGCACAGAAAATATCTTTTTTCCTTTCATCTGACCAGTGAACAACAAATTCAGATTCACATTTGCCATAGTGACATTGGAAGGGCTCCAACTAACTCTTCTTTTTCAAACATAAATAACAGCTGTTAAAGTTGAAGGAAATCTTTGATTCTATTAGTAAAAAAATAAAGAGTTACATCAGCACTCTGATCTGAAGGAGAAAGCTGCTCTGGTTTACAACCCAGAAGCTGTAACTTTATTTCTCATTTAATGTTTCTTTCTCAGTCATACACAAATGTATTGCAAAGGATTTTTAACTGGATTCCCTCTTCAAATTTATGTTTACAGCAAAAAAAATCTCAAACAGAACCATCCTCATTACTGAGATATGCAGGAAAGGTTGTTGTTCCAGATCACTATCTTGTTGAAGAAAAAGGAACTGGAACAAATGCAAACTATTTTTATCTGACAATTTTTGTTTGGGTTTTTTTCAGATGATGACTGCCAATTAGTGATTGGCATATTATACTTTTTTCTGGTTTCTTGAAGTGACAGTAAGTGAGTAACTATAATTAATAACAATTATCTTAGTGAGATCATGTGTATCACTTCAGAAGTTACTCTACTTAAATTTCATGTGATTCTTCATCGCATTTCTATTTTCTTGGACACATGGTAAGAGTTTACTAAAAAAGGTTTCACAAAGTAAGAGTAATCAGGTATCAACTGATCTAACAGAAATGCTATCATAAACATTTTTAGAGGACAAATACCTAGAGAATAGAAGGCTCTAGGTTCTAAGGCTCTATGGCACCTTCCAGTTTCTAAAGGGGCTTACAAGAGAGCTAGAGAGGGACTTTTTACAAGGGCAGGTAGTGACAGGATGAGGTGGAAGGGATTTAAACAGAAAGAGGACAGATTTAAATTAGATATTAGGAAGACATTTCTTACTGTGAAGGTGATGAGACACTGGAACAGGTTGGACTTCCCCAGAGAAACTGGGGATGCCCCATCCCTGCAAGTGTTCAAGGCCAGTTTGGACGGGGCTTAGAGTCCAAACATTTACTCACATGGTCGAGTGAATGGTGCCCCTAACACGGCAGAGGATTCAAACTAGGTGATTTTTAATTATTTCTTTCAATCAAAACCACTTTGTGATTTTATGATTGTAGTGTCACAGACACAGTGGAAAAGCATTACTCTCTCCATGTTAGAGGGTGTATCCAATATATGCCCAGATGACTGGGTATTCTTCTGGCTTTTAAATGCAACCACATTATCTTTAAATGTAACATAGTCAATGTCATGTTAGCACTGTTGTCAGTGCAAAATATCACCCATCTTTCTCTGTCTCCTAGCAACTGCTTCCCACTTTTTTGCTTGCTGTCGAATCCTTTCTTTATTCTCTTCAGATCTGCAGCCCATAAAGAGCATTTTAAAAAACACTTGCATGCTAGAATTGAATCACTTTTTTTCCCATGAACAGTCTATTGAATAAAAGCTGTCCTAGTTACCTGTTAATGAATAAAAAAGACAGTGACAATGCTGACACCAATAGGCTAATTTTGTTTGCAAGGATATTAAGTATACTTTTCTGCCATTAATTAATGTCAAGAGAACCAGTGGGTTTTTGATTCTTAGCTAAGACAATAACATCTGGTAGCTGCTTTCTACTGTGAACGTCAGCTGGACACTTTTCTTACAACACTGACCAAAAAAAGTGGGTTTGGAGAAGTTGCTTCTTTCTTCTTTCCAAATACACATTTTAAAAGTTAAACCCAAAGTTTAAAGCAAAATAGGAAAAAATCTGCAGGAAAACAACCATGTTCAGATAGACATTAGAAGTCAAGTAGAACTACAGAATGAGACAATAAACATACTATTTTTTCTTTTGTTCTTCCTGAACTGTCTGTAAGGACTATGTATTTCCTGACCTACTCAATGTCTATTCTAACCATGAAGTTAACATGAGCTTCTATTTCTTATTCAGCTCTAATGATTTCTAGGAATTTTTTTGAATTAAAACACATATTCACTTGTGTTTTATAAACAATTCCATGTATATTCATATATAATATCACAAAATATTTTGTAATGCTGTCTTACTTCAGTTCCACAACTTCTCATTTCATGGAAAAAAACCCACAAAAAAAAAGTATGAGCTACTTAGCAGCTGTAAGAGAAGTGTCTGAGACCTGTAGCATTAAGAAGGACAGGGTGAATAACTGAAGGGAGCTTTCAACTCTGTGAAAACTGCTGTGAATCTCAACTGACTTATACAATAGCAAAGGCTATAAGAAATGTTAAGTCAGAATTTCATATTGGTCCTAGCTCAAATCACTCCTAAGTTCTAGTGTTTAAAACTTCACATTTTTTTAACAATGCTCCTTGTTTGCAAGCTATAACCTAACCTTACACTTAGGTAAAACAGACACTGAATTTAACTTCTCCCATGATGAAAATTAAAAAATGCTAGCAGAACTGCCCATGTGCTTTGTTTTTTTTATTTCTTAAAATGTTAGCATAATTAGATATATAATTTTTTTTTAAATATTTGTAGCTTCTTTCAAATTAAATTTCTAAATGACAACAACAACAACAACAACAACAACAACAAATACAGTTGGTGTGGTATCAATTTCATTTACTGTGACACAATTTACCCAAGGAGACAAAATGAGATTTTTCTGAGAGACACAAAATGGTAAACATTTCTAAACTAAATTAACTGTGTCATTATCCCTATGCCCTAAAATGAAAATTCTCACAAAATACATTAAAACTGCAAAAACAGTCTGTGAAGACTTTTGTTTGGCTCTACTAAGATCTTGTACAGATGATGAGGTAAGACTAAAGGCATGCTCTTACCACTTCCTACTTACTAGAAGATACCTACTAGATTCAGCCAGACAGGACTGGGTCTCTGACATGGAAAGCCATGACAAGTTTTCATTCTCCAGGGCTGTGGCACGTGGATAAAGAGAGGAACACTGAAGGAGCTGTCAGACTGAAAAAACTGCAATGACAGCCATATTTTCTCCAAATAATGCAATCACAGCTGTGATCTTTTTTGTGGTGATCTATCTTTTGGACAAAAAGGTAAAAGCAAAGCCCAGACTTCATGTAATAGATAGGAAGTCAACAGACTTTGAAATAAGTTAAGTATCACTCCTGATTCTTTTTATACTTAAGCAGGTCTGCCTAGAAACTGATATATTTTATTTTTCACTTTACAATCTGTTAGTAGGTTTCATTGCATTTTCTTATAGTAATGAGGATGGTTTTGTAGTTCTTGTACTGTGCGTGTAGCAATCCTTTCACAATCAGTCAAGTTTTGTGGCAGAGCTTGTTACAACACATCAAGATGTTGTAGTGTAGGAAGTGAAAACATGGAAGAAGATTTGCATTTAGGAAGAATTTTAAGTTTTTCTTCATATTTTCGTAAGTTTAAAGGGCAAAACTTCTCATGAAAATATTTTGTTATTGTTTTCCAAGAATGTAGCAACTACATCAATAGTTTCAGTGTCAACATTTTTATGAAGAAAAAAATTAAAGAAGAATTTGCATTATTCATTTGCAAAGGATCATGATACATTTCCAGTGCACTTTTGACAGTTTTTATTACTCTTTATCCATTAACCTACTTCAGCTTTGTGTGGATTTTCTGATGGGGCACTGTTTATTTTGCTGTGACATCAGTGTATCATAAATCATGCTTTTTTACCTCAGTTTTACTACGAGATTCTGCCTGCAGGCCTCCCCTGAGCACAGCAGCAGAGTCTGGATGTATGAGGCATTACCCAGAACACAGGAAGAAAAAACATATGTAAGTCAAAGGCAGTAGATTGACTCCATCCATGGATGCCAAGAGACTTGATTATTTTTTCATTGTAAGGCCTTTTTTCAACTTTGAAAGTAGGAGAAGTCAGGTTTCCTGACGAGTGGAAAACTCACAAATGTTTTGTCCTTCTTCATGAAATACAGGAGTTATCCTGGGAAGATCCAGGAAAGCACAAGCTGGCCGGTGTAGGGAAGGTTATAGAGCAAATCTTCCAGGAAGCATTTCCAGGCACATAAAGGATAAGGTGATGACTGGGGAGAACCAGTATGGCCTTGTCAAAACCATGTGATATCTGGCCAACCTTACTGCCTTGCATGATGAGAGGGCTGGCTCCATGGATGAGGGGAGAACAGTGACTGTTTTTTGTCTTTACTGCATGATCTTCCATTTATCCCTAGAGAAACTGGTGAGATGTGAATTGGTGAAATAGATTCCATGGTGCATCAAAAATGGACTGGACTGCAAGAGGTTTGTGACCAGTGACACAAAGTCTGTGTGGCAGCCCATTGACACAAAATGCATAACCCTAGGAATGAGACAGGCTTCGGGAAGAGAAAGCAGATTTTCAGAAAGGACCTAGTGGTGAAAAAGCCCAGCACACAGTTTGGCCAGTGGGTTGGAGGAAATTATTATTTCCCTCCAGACTTTTGAGGCTGCATTTGGTTTTGGGCTTCCCAGTAGAAAAAAGATACTGGCAGATTTCACTGAAGGCCCACCAAGTTGGCCATGGGCTGGAGCACACAGCGTATGAGACAGGCTTGAGAGAGCTGGGTCTGGTCAAAGTGAAGAAGAAAAAGTTCATGGAAGATCTAACAACCAGCTAACCAGAACGCATGGAGGAAATAAAGGCAGACTCTTCCCGCACATGCAGGAAGGCAAGACCTTGCAGGACAACAGGGAACACTCAACAACAGGAACTCCACATAGGTATCATGGGAAAAAAGTTACAGTGAGGGTGGTGAGACACCAGAATAGGTTTTCTGCCTAGAAATATTCAGAATTTATTGGACAGGACCCTAAACAACCTGAAACAGTTGGCCCTGCTTTGAGCAGGAGGTTGGGCCAGATGTCTCTGAGGAGCTCCAACCCACATTGTTCTATTAGTCCCTGAAAAGCTTCAATGCATTTTTATAGGTGGATTGATATCTTATTTCTGAAGGGTCTGAAACCAATCTAACTTACATAATTTTTCTGTCACCATGCAGAATATATGACTCACATGCCATAAAAAAAATTTTTAGCACATTTGGGTGCATGAAATCTTTTTTACTTTCATTATTTTTAAATAAAAATCACCATAACGCTGACAATTTGTGAAAGCATTATATGATCAAGTATCTGGGCGATATATGCAACATCTTTGATCCAATCCTTCCAGAGACACTGTAAAAAAACCAAATCTTTTTTATATAGGATTTGTACTGGAAAATAATGTGTCCTGGGTTTATAACAAATTATTTTAAAATAATTTATTGAACTGTTTACTGGACTTATCTCAGAATGATTTATAGTAAAAATACGATTTATTGCATCAAAATAAAAAGGGTTCTACACACAGGTAAACAGCATGTTGGAAAAAGCAATTTTGACTAACCAATTTTAAAACTTGATTTATAATGGAAAGAATCTTCTCTTAATATGATTGCAGATTGCTGACTTTTCTATGCTCATAGTTGTCATTACCAATGGGACAGGAATCAATTAGATACATAAGACGTCTACCTGTATCATTCCAAAATTTTTTAACATGCTGATATTAACCTGTTACATTTAAAATAATGTAAGAATAGAATGTAAGTCAAATTTTTCAACAATGCAAGTCAAAATATTACATGTAGCTTCAAATTAATTTCATACAATAATTTTCAAAACGGGATGTAAGATAAACTGCTTAGTACCAAAACAATAAAACATTCACAAAAGAAAATGTGCAAGAGATACACAACTGCTGAATAATCAGAATGTATTTCAAGTTTAGTTCTTACTGTTTCTCATATTTATCCAACACAATGTCAAAAAGTATAAAAGCTGGAGGCCTCCACACCCTAGCTTTATTGATATTTAAAGTGCTGGATAAAAGATCAAAGCTCAGAGCACAAACCCCATCAATCCTCTACTGATGAGATCTTTTCAATAATACAGGGATTTTTAAGTCTTAATGACATCCAAAAGCTTATTACAGTGGCTAGAAGTCATCATATTTCCTTTTCTAGATTTTCTTTGAAGATGCTCTCATGATATCCGAGTAGAACATATAATCCAAAAGATATACCTAAGCACATAATAAGTTTTTATTTGGTCTAAGTTCCTTAAATTTATTTAACTTTGAACCTGGTAGCTAACCTGGTATGACTCATAACCCCCAGTGTCTCATCCTTTCATTACCAATGATATATATATATTGCTATATATCTACAACTACCTCCGTTCATTAAGTAAAGTCAACTTCCTGCATAGATTTCTAAAAGTTAAAGTTGAATTTGTTACTATTTGTTACTATGGTTCTGTACAATACAGCTCATCTGTGCAGTCAAAGGTTTCAGATTCCGTGCTGCACAATGTCATCCCTGCTTACCCAACCATCTCAAACAGAGAAGCAACTCAGCAGCAGCAATGAGCAAATCAGCCAAAACCAACCCCATAAGGAATGAGGTTCTTGCTCAGGAGCCCTGTTTCTCACATGCTCCCTGCATGTGTAGTTTTGAGGCACTAATTCATCTTCACCTTCACCTTCACACACATCACCTTCCAAGTATATTGTTTCTAGGCTTGAACTAGATTTCTGAATTCGTGTACACAACACTCAAGGTGATTATTCACAGTTGTACAAGGTTTCATTCAATTTGACTATAGAAAGACTATATAGTTTTTCCAGCACAGGACACATGAAGAATGCCGTGGAAAGACCCTCTTCATTAGCATGACTTGATGCATTTATAGAGGTTTTTATCTTGATTCTGCAGGCCCTTCATCACCTCTGATAATGAAGAATGTACTGCTTTAGGTTAGGCTACTTGTAAAGCAAACACTGTCCTTATGTAGCAAAGGCTAAAAAGATCTCTGAGCCAAGAGCCAAGTTCCCTTATGTAGTTAGGAACATTTCATTCTGCCCCTCTGTGTGCTTTTAAAATTTAAGATATGCCTACTTTTTTGTGGCCATAACTTAGAAGCATATTTTACACCAAATAAATTCCACAGGGTCATCTTTATTGAGTGCTAAATAGGAGAAGCATGTCTGATAGGGGTGAGATTTGTTTATTTTGAAAAGTCATTTCTATTGTCTACAGAAGGTAGCTGAAGTGACCTCGAGTTCATTGCAGCAACTGGCCATACATTCTTACCATCCAGATTTCTCTGGACACCAAAGAAATGCTGTAAGTAGAGGATTTATTCCAAGGAGTAAACAAACAATACTTATGCTCTGTTGCATCATAAAGCACAATTAGGCAAGTTATAGAGTGGATTTAGTAAGCTTTTTTTTCCATACTGTACCTTTTCATCCAAAGCCTTATGGTGCTCAAACAGAGATTTCAGAGCTTTGAGGACCTCAACTTCACTGGAAACTCCTGAGGGAGACTGTGCTTGCCGTTTCACCACTGTCATCCTCAGGGATCTTTCGTGTCTCGAGACAAGGCACTCCAAATGCTCCAGTAACAGCTATTGGATTTGAAATAGGAAGTTATTAATATCTGCATCCCTAAATGCCCCAGAAATTCTAACTACAAGGTGCATGATACCAAACAGTACCAAAGCAATTTTCTTGGCAACCTCATTGTAGGAGAGATTGCTGGAACTATTAGCAATATTTCATGCTTCTAAACCAGAGGGAATAAATGGAAAAATAGAAAATCTACTCATGATTTCACTTAAAACTCTGCTATGAAAAGCAAGGACAACAAATCATTAAGGGTCACTATTTTATTAAATTAATGACATATTTATATATCATTTGTGATAGTAATTGACAAGTATTGACAGCCAAATAGGCAAAGACAGTCTAAAAAATCATGCAAAAATATTAAGTAAGTTTACAATTAATTCAGCCTAACTGTAATATATTTTCAATTTATCTTGAAAGCAACTTAACAAAATATGTAGGAGTGAACAGCATATTTTACTAGATTTTTTAAGACTATTCATTAGAACTGCTACTGCTAATGGTGCCCTTCACTAGCACATGCTTTAAAATATTCATTGTCACTGCTGTATTAAAAAACACACCAAAAGCCAGAGAAGTCCATAAACATCTGTAAAATAGACTGTAAATAACATATTGTAAAAACATCTTATATTTAGTTTTAACTCTGAGGTTAAAGTAAAAAAAAAAAAAAAAAGGTTGATGATGTATAGAAAATTCGTCACTTGCCCATACTTTCATAGGGCTACCATTGCTTTTTTATTGCCTGAACCTGAGAGACTTGGTTGGCTGTAAGGTTAAATCAAGGTAGCTAAATTCATGAATCAGAATGCATGTTAAATGTATCGTAATTACAACAAACAATTATAGCCAAGTCATTGGACTGGAAATCTGAAAGTTACATGAACTGTTTAATATTTCTCCTTTGATATGTTCTTAATATAGATACCATTAGTAAATGTATATATTTATCTGTAATCCACAGTTATTCTCAGTTACATAATGGTTTTCATTCTTACATGAGTTACTAGACACAGAAGAGCAAAAGCAGAGGGCAATTACATTAGAGATGTAGCCTGCTGATATTAAGTCAGATTAAAAATTATTATGGTTCTGTGTCATCTTTCCTTCAAACATAATTCTTATGTCTGGATTTGCACCTGGTTCTTATGTTACAATAATTTTGTCACAAAAAGTAGTGAACGAATATGTGAAAAATGTCAATACAATGAGAGTTATAATGACTCCCTGCAGATCAAGAAAGAGGTTCTCCCTATTATTTCTGAATCCTAGTGGTGGCCTGTATTTATCAAAAGCAAATGAACAAGAAATTCACAAGCTTTCTCATCCCTGAAGGGCTAACAGCAGATATAGGTGGATTTTTCATTATTTGAGGCTGTACAAAGTAGCACACAAATTTGAAGAGACCTCTTAATGATAGAGCTATCAAGAATTCAGTACGGGGCTGTGGGAAGTTTGCAAATTAAATGAGAGCAGAATATTTTCCAAAGATTTACAGAGTATTTCTGTTCACAGCAGTACTTAAATAAACTATTAGTTGCTATCATATTTAGAACTGAATTGCTGAATTTTGATCTGAATTCTTGTATCATCATGGCTTTTCTGGCCATCTAGTTTATCTGGGAGAGAGCTGGAGGAAAGTAAGTCAATAACTGATTTCTAATTCTTCAGCCTACTCTCTGCCCTGTTTCTTGAAAGGGTCTGTGAGGGTGCAACATTTCCTTCTCTGTGCAGCCTAACTCTGCCCCACTCCGTAGCTCTGGGGTAGCCAGGATCTCACTAATCCACACCGTGCACTTAGATTTCCCCACAGTCATTCCCACCTCCTGGCTGATTCTACTGGAGACTGGCTCATCCTGATCGGTTCTTTTTATGCAGAAATTTTTCAGTGCATCATAGCTACTACTACATAGTCTGGATCAGTCTAAATCCAACCAAAAAGTTACAGATTTCTGAAGAAATTGGGAAGAAAGGGAAAACATTGATCCACATTTGAGTTTTCAGTATGGCCATTCCTTTTATAAGTCTGTAGTTGTCTAATGCTCAAACTGACAACCACTAAACTAAACATATTTTTGCTAATATTTTGTTACTCTGGACTAAACCGGTCCAGAGCAACAAAGTATTGACAACCTTTTTTTTCAGCTTAATTCTGAGCGAATTTATCATATTTGGTGTCCTACTACCCTAAATTACTTATCTCTCAGACAAATGCTGTGATGATTAAGGACGTCTGAGAGCCTGCATGCAAGACTTAGTTGGAAAGGAAAATGGGAAAATCTGGTTTAGGGGAGAAGAAAAGTGATGGTGACATGGAAATCTTGACATGGAAAAATATTCATGACAGAAGGAATTACACATAAACTGTAGCAGAGAGATAAATAAAGAACACACAAAAACCCCCTCCTAACATACATCCAGAACCTAATTTTGAACTGGTGCAGACAGACAATCCCAACAGGGAATGTGAAGTCAGCATGGACAGAAGGCAAGAAACTTGCTAAGGAAAGGCAGAACAAAGATCAGAGTGATGAAGAGACAAAACAAATTAAACAAGGTTTTCTAGTATAAGAAGAGAGCAGAGTGGTGGGAACTCAGAATTTCTAATGGGGTCATTGTGGAGGAGTTTGCTGTGTGAGATGAACAGTACAGCACTCTAGCCTTTTGCAGAGCTACAGATAACATATTTGGGTTATACTACTGCCATGTTAGAAACATGCGTAATACTAAACCAATGACAATCACCCATTTAACATATACAAAAGTCAAGTTTGTTTTTAGCTTAGAACTACCATTTCAGAGGAGAAAAAGACATATTCCAATGTCTGCATACATTTCATAGTTGTTGCATGCATTTCATAGTTGTTACATAAATCAAATGCAAAATGCTGTGTTGCCTATTTTACTGTATACAGATTGTCACAGCTGTGTCAAAAGACCCATGGAGAACTAAAACAGTGCTTGTGAACATTTTATACTTTTTCTCTCTGTTCTTATTTACTCAAGCATTTGCAGTCACTCATTCTTCTGGAAACTACCTCTGAACACTGGAATTTTCCTTACCATCAGCTCTAGGAATGCTCAAGAAGGCGTGCTACCATAGGTTTCTTGTTTGTAAAAAATACTTATTGTTGCTTTTCAACAAAAAAAATCTCTATTTCTTCACAAATTCTGCGAGCACTGCTAACAGCAAAACCAGCTGAGCAGGGAATACTATTAACCAGATCTCTTAGTGAAACATTACTCCCAGTTCTGCTGAAACAGAAAAAACCTAAGGGGTAGGTTATCTGAATTTGACTGAGAGCGTGATAGAAAATCCTTGCCCCCTGTTCTGATGAAATGCTAGATTCACAGAATAATAGGATTATTTAGACTGGAAAAAACCTCTAAGATCATCAAATCCAAACATTAACCCAGCACTACCAAGTCCTCCACTAAACAAAGTGTCAAGTGCCAAATCTACACACCTTTTAAATACCTCCAGGGATGGTAACCCTACCACTTCCCTGGGCAGCTTGTTCCAATGCTGTATCCAATCACCAAGATAATCTTCTTGGTGAAGAAACTTTTCCTAACACCCAAACTAAGCTTCCCCTGGTGCAACTTGAGGCCATTTCCTCTTGTACTATCACTTGTTACCTGGGAGAAGGAGCTTGACCCCCACCTAACCTACAGCTGTAGAGAGTCATAAGATTTCCTCCTTTTCTCCAGGCTAAACACCCCCATGTCCCTCAGCTGCTCCTTGTAAGACTTGCACTTCAGACCCTTCACCAGTTTTATTGCCCTACTTTGGACATGTAAAAATAGCTGGTGTTTTATTAAATGTTTCCCCAGTTACAATTATATAAAAAAAAGGGGTAATAGATCTTCCCTGCTTCCCTGGGAAGTGAAAATGTCAACAACACTGACAGAATTATGAAGTGTCTCAGGGCTACAATGATGGGGGAAGGGAATATAAACATAAAAGATTGACATTGAAGATGATGGTGTGTCCAACCAATGTTTAACATCAGAAGGAAATCACAATAACTTGTGGGCATGCTGAGGACTTTCCTCCACATATGTAGTTTTAATATTAATAAAAAAAGAATTAATACACCAAATAGTTGTGAGAACATCACAAGATTTCACGCTGAAATAACATTGTAACAACAATAATGGTAATTAATTTAAACTACAAAAGAATTGTTAGAAACAGCTTTAGGGATTTCAGTAAGTTGCAATTAAACTCTGGAATTAATAGTGATCATGGGCTGCTGAGCATTTTCTGCTCCCTCACACTGTCAAGCTGTTACAGTTGTCAAGTACTCAGAGGGACAGGCAGCTTGCAGAGAAAAGAAGATGAAGATCAACAGCAGCAGGTAGGACAGAATCACCCATGCATCATTGCTATGCTTTTCCTACTGGAAAGCATAAGCTTGACAATGAATTATGAAATAATCTGACAAGTGCGTTTTATGCTGAGCAAATTTTAGCATGCTCAAGATGCCATGCTGATAATTGTATCTTATGTAAATAGGATTATTTCTGGAACTCTGGACTTCTTACAAGCATAAAAAATGTACAAAAATAATAATTTAAAGACTGAAAAGTGATCTAGTGTATATTTTTTGAATGAATGTAGCATCTTTAAAGTGTTAATTAGAATTAAATGAACATGAAAGGAGAAAATTTTTAGAATACACCCAGCCTCCTTTATTTCTCAAATCTCTTACAAAGCAATTATGGAAGGGATTGATTTCTGTGAAACAGGAAAGCATGGTTAGTTTTAACTGTATAAACGACATCAGTGTAGAATATCACCTACTTCACTCTAGTACACCACACCATCATGACTACATGGACACTGATTTACAAATGGAAAATGAAAGAACTTCAAATACTCATTTTAAGGAATGATGGGTCAGTAAGCTGAAATTAGTGTGACTCAGTAGAGTTTGCTATTACAGGACCTGGATTTTAATCAATATAAAATATTTTAGCTTAACTTTCATTATTTTCAAAAAATGTGGTTTGTAGAAAAAGTTCACAGCAGGATAATAAATGGAGAAATTAAAGAATTAGCAGATGGTAATGGAGAGAAAAGGAGAGTCATAAACAATGAAATACAGGGAAAAAACATAAAAGACAAGACTTTTACTGAAATGAGACAGACTTAGCTTAAGGTATTCCTTAGATGAATAAGGTAACCAAATAAGAAGACAATTGTCTTTTGAGGTTCAGCTTAGAATTTCTCACCAGCACAGGAAAAACTGAATTTTCTTTCAGTCTATATTCAGAATGTACATTGTACAGTGAACCTCCATCCCTGGTGTGAGCAGAGAAGAGAAGTAAAATAAGCAGATATGGGGTTGAAGACTACCTTTAAAATCAGTGATTTTCTTCAACACTGTTCCACAGTGATGGAAAACACTTTTCACCTGTGGTCAGGTCATGTGACCTCCAACAGCTACACTGGTAAATTAACAGTGAAAATCTTTCTCTGAAAAAATAAAGTTACAGCCCAACTACTGCAGTGTGTTCCATGTCTGTACCTCTGTACAGAAACCAAATTGCAAGCCACCTAAAACCTTAATGAAATCCCACGTGTGTGAAACAAAGGTGTGAAAGAAAATGTAATGATCAGCTAATGACACAAAGTAATAGGAATAAAAGAGGTTTTACAAGAATAATGAATAGAAATATAATAACCGTTACACTGCACAGACTACCTAAAAACACTGTTATATAAAAACATATAGTTATTGAATAACTATATATTACAATTACTATCTGTTGTTACACTACTTTCTGATAGAAGTTCTTTTTCTTGAAAGAAGAGACATGATCCACAAGGTAGTCAATAATATTGAGGTAATGATATATACTGTTACTTATATTCTTGAATTAATATTTTGCCATTTGCAGAACTTTAGGAGACAGATATACTTATTTCCACGTGTACAGGGTTTTTAGACTGTAAGAACTCCTCACGTTTAAAAAAGAAATACAGTACTTGATTAATTTGCAGCACCAGAGAAATTGAATTAATTAAAAAGACTGATGAGAAAATAAGCTAAAATAGGTAAAACCATACTTCAAAATATGTTCTTAGAGTTTCCCAACACAGAAAAAGAGAATTTGAATCATAAAATATAGGGTTAAGTTCTGATCTATAGGTATAATGATACTGCAGTGCATAATTGAAGATGTTCCATAAACCATTCAATAAGGAACGGAGACAATAAAATATGAATAAAATTAGACATAATTCAGCCTTGTTCACTTTAACATGTGCTTCATCCTCTAAGGCATTAAGCAAAAGAGAGTTAATGACACTGTCTTTGTTACTGCTGTTTCATTTATGAACACATGTGTAATTTTTTTGTTTCTAAACTGTTAGAACTAAAATATTTCAGACCAATTTGAGTAAAAAATTTATACTTAATTCAAAAAACATGTATGTGTCTGGTCCTTTTTTGTTGTTGTAGGGAAAAGTCCACAGATTAATCCATACCAGTACTCTAACACTACCGAACCAACCCCCAAATTTCCTCATAATAATATTCTGATCTAATAAATTAATCCTACGTATTTTTGTCTACTTTTAAAGAATACAGACTGAGAAAAAATAATTTTAAACATCCAAAGTAGTGTTATTTTATAATTTCCATTAAATAACATGCTAGATCACACTGGTTTATTTTCCAGTTTCAGAAAAGATGCTATCTTTCTACATGCTATAGGTGATCATTCTATCTAGAGAATATCCAGAGAAATAAATGTAAGAGTTTCTATTAAGATATTTTTGTATCTGTTTTCAAAGTCCCATACAATGGTCTTCCAGAGAGAACCTGTCTGTCTTCCCATCAGCTACGCCACACAATCAGCGCTCCTCCATTTTCCGTTTTGCCTCGTGTATTGATAGATTCAGTTGCCAGCTATGTTCTTAACATGAAAATATTTCTACTGTAATATGTCAGAAGTTAATTATCATAGGCAGCAAAAATACACATTCAACAGAAATGCCTAATGCTGCTGCTAGAAGGATTGAGTAGAAACTTGATTAAATATTGGGGTAAGGTTTAATTTCTGGTATTTTGCCTGAGATCTGAAGTGTATGTGTCCCAAAAAAATGTAACTCCATCATGGTCTCTCTGTTACTTGGCATAGAGTGGGAAATCAGGATGTGAAATCATTTTTGTGTTTTGTTTGTTTATGTGATGAGCAAAAACTGTGTGCTTCTGTTGCCAGAAAATAAAAAAAACCCACTTAGGTGTTGGTCTAGAGTAAATAAAATACTGGCATAACTGAAAATGTAGAGGAGATCAGGAAAGCTGGTACATACTAAGGACCTGACAGAATTGCCACTTTCATTCATTTCTGCTGATATTCAGTTTGAAGAAGGACAAATCAAACAATATCTTTTTTGCTATTACCCCAAGGAGATAAAAGGTTGGATTAAAAAATTCAGAAGCTGCAATTCAAAACTGAGCATCTTCATTTAAAAGCAGTAGGAAGTGCTACTTGGGACAAAGTGGTTCTTGTGAGTAGTTCCACTATGTGTGGTTATGCATGAGTGTGTCCTGGGGGGTCAGGGTGAGCCTCATTAATGTAGCCAAGCTAGGGTGGGCTTAAATGTGAACATTAGAGGAATGGACAAAAGATGCATTAGTTGGACTAACTTTACATATGAGAAAAGACATTTAATTTTCTCACTGTGAAAGTGTATCAGTGGTCCTCCAAATATTATTATTTTATTAGAATCCTTGTTAAATTACCAGAAACATTTTGGAGCAATTTTTTTCCTTATGAAATACTACTGCTATTAACACTATAAATCTCAGTTTGTGAAAGTGCCTCTTTATAGGCAATGCTTTCCCAATGAGTGCTGCTGGAAATCTCATCACTAGCATATCATTGAAACTGTGTGTTGAAAACAACAGCTTTACAACTAAAATGCTCATTTTTGCCCATCAAAGGAGTGTCCCTATAGAAGACAGCATGACTATTACAGCCAACTCTGAGATATATTGTAGTATATGGTAGCTTAAAGCTGGGAAAGAACATAAATATGACATGATGGGGTAATAACTTTTTAACGAAAATGCTAGAGGTCAGGGCAAGGTATGTCTCTGAATTTTTTCTCTTTCCTTCCTTCTCCATTAATATTTGGAGTCTATCTTCCGCTTGTTTGCTGTAACATCTCCTGCATTCCCGAGATTTTTTCATAGCCTAAACATTTTGATCTCTAGCTTCATCATCATTTTGAAAACACACTATTAGCATTTACTAATTTTAACTGCAAGGATTTGCAAGGATTACTTACAACACTGTAACTCCCATTTGTTGATATTAGTTCTCCTGGAAAACCTTTTATTGATTTTTCTTTTATGTAGCACAAGAAACGCAAGAATGGATGATCTTTAAGCTTCTCGTTCTGCACAGAAACTGCCTTATGACAGAGATCAGTCTGACTTGGGAGATGACTTGCAGTTGAGTCATCATCCTTTTCTCTCACAGTTCTTTGGCAAGTGACTAGCTTTGACTACTAGGCTGCCTTGGAATTTTTGCAGGTCTGCACTGCTTATATCAGACCCCCACTAGGTATTGGTGCACTGCAGTTTTAGCACACTAAAACTGGTGTTCAATGACTTCGGAGTGAAATGGATAAAGCATTTTTTATTAAATACTAAAATAATATACATGTAGGAGTTACTGATAATTTAAGCAGCTATAGAAAGTCTTAAGACTTTTCTTCAGCTGACATGATTTGCTAAACCTGGAAAATGCAGTGCAATTCCTACATGTTTCTCAAAAATTATTAATTAATTAAATAAGTAATGGGCGAAAAAGTAGGTCTCACCTATACCTCCCATAGGGTTTTCCAAACCCATCACCTTTAAGAAATTTGTGTGTAATGGGATCCTCTCCTGAACGTCCTGGAAAGCATAGAGGTAGATGGGTCAACTTTGCCTCTTTGTCTTTTCATCTGCCCTCTCTTGAATTTCTGAACACTATGGCACTCTGTGGTGGGAAGAGTGGGAAGATGGGAAGAAGAAAGCAGGGAGGAAGTCCCTCTCTCAGGTCTTTTGGCACATATATTGTTAGATTCTCTTCAAAATGCAAATTAGCTGACAAAGAAGAGATGTTAACTGAGCATCCAAAGTGCTATTAGTTTATTAAGAATAGGAAAATGGGAAAAGTTGCACAGGTCACAGAAGAATGAAATATGGATATGACAAATCATCCTTGGTGCTCAACCTCTGAGATTTATTTTGTATGTTCACTACCAGCCTGATTCCCACTTGATCTGAGACTACTCTATCTCTTTTCTCACATCTTTCCACAAACACCATTAAGTCTCCTCTGCCACTCTCTTGTGTTTCTATGTCAATTTTGCCTTTGCTCAGACACTTTCATGTGCAAATCATTTTATTCTGAAAAAATTCTGTCCATAATTTGAGAATTTTTAGAAGGTGCTGTATCATGTACTCCCATTCCCAGACAGAAAAAATATCTTCTGATTGAAGCAGAACATCATAAATTTCAGGATTGAATCTTGTCCCCGCCCAGCTGTATGGCAAACAACATTAACTTCAAGGGTCACAAGGCTGCATGTAGACTAAACAACAGACTGCCTGTGGTATGTGTGGCAGTCTTCATCTCATCCTTACTCAGATGGAATCCAAGGCACAAGGCAAAGCTGGTTGTCTGTTGTAACCTTGCCTTTTGCCTTGATAAGAGGTGAGGATATGTGCAGGCTACTTAGGCTTGACAGACTGCAAGAATCCCTTGCTTTAAAAGACATTTAAACTGAATGACCTTATCATGTTACATACTCAATCTCCTGTAACTGTAATTGTTTGCAATACATCTGGCTAATACACTCATTTCCTTCAGGACTGTGGTAGATAAGTCCTGCAACTTAGAATCTCGTTTACCCATGAAAATGCTGAAATTTTGTCTTCTTACCCATACAAATGAAAATCTAGATTTACATGTATGTTTACACACACATAATATCCAGAAAAGTATACTTACTCTTGTGTTGTTTCTTTCAGCTTTTAGTTCTGAAATCTCTTCCTCTTTTTCAAGCAGCTGTTCCCTGCATGCATTTAATTCTTTTGTCAGCGCAGCAAATTCCTGTAGAACAAAATTATATATGAAGTTACTCAAGATGTAAGCACTAGGATAATCAAATACATGTGCATTCTAGAGTTTAAGGATTTAAATAATATTTAGGAATCATCAACACAAACTAAAATAGCATATGTAATCTTCAGTACCTGCCAACATCATTTCAAATCTAGACACAACTAACAAAAGGTAACTACTGATTTAATTTTAGAAACAAAACAATATTCAAAATGATGGCAACATCTCCCATACATAAGCTATCAGAACCACACCAAAAGAAGAACAGAACTGGCCAATTTCATAGCAACAGAGATACCACATTTCACGCATAAGGAAGTACAACTCAACATACCCACTTAGCAGCATTCTTGCCACTTCATAAGGCAGTGTTTGCAATATGCCACGTGAGAAAAAAGAAAAGATATCCACTAATCAAAATCTACCTAATATCAGATTAACATGAGTAATACATGAGTTGTGAAAAAATTCTCTACTTGATATTAAAGTTAACCATTAAAATGTATTCAGCCATTATAGTGAAAGGCTGTGATGACTCAGAACAATATTTTTTAGTCTGAATGAATTTCCTATGAATTAACAACACAAAATGAAAGTGAATTTTAAGCTGCTCCTGATGTTAAGTTTTATGCATGCAACTAATAGGTATTCTGAAAAACATCTTTTAGTTTTCAAGACGTCTATTAAAATGTCTTGAATTTACCATTGCTGTAACTCTTCAACAATACCCATAAATTTTTGTCTATACAAAGGGTAGTTGTAGACTTGTCAATAATTTCAATAAGGAAAAGGTTTCACACCATATGTGTTTATTTTGACAGGCATAAGATATACTAAGCTGTAGTGGTTAATTTTACCTGTTATAGCAAAAAGATGCTACATATCTCACAAACATAGTAAGGTAAAGGATGAAAAGCCTTTTAGATTTGTGATCATGTTTTGAAAAAAAAAGTCTTGAACAGCATTGCTGTTTAACAAAGATATATACGTATTTTTAAATACTAGGTTAATTTTAATTTGACCAGAAAAGTCAGTGCCTAAGACCCCACCAGCCCACAAGCAAGAAGTTAAACTGCACTCCAAGAGAAAGCAGTTCAAGAAAAGACATGTCCAGGTGGTTTATCTTTTCAGCCAGTAGGATGAAGGAGACTAAATCTACTTATTTAAGTCAAAAGCTAGTGATGATCTCAAAAAGGCTTGGTTTGCTGCTTCTCCTTGAGCTGTGGAAAGCAGGTTTTATCTGAGCTAAATAGGTTTTCACCAGAATTTGGTGGGTATTCCTAGTCCCATTCTGTTTTAGTAAAGTTTTTAGATAGTTAATGCTATATTGTATTATGTATTAAAATTAATTCAAATAAATTTCAAGTGATATTCTGAAAACATGTAACTAAGGGTTTTCTTTCATTTTTCAGCAGCTGGAACTGAAAGCACAGTAGACCTCTATGCAAATTGCATGGTAAGAAAGAGAATGTTGTTCTGATACCCTCAATGGATTTTGTTTTAGACACTGGCTGTGGATGACATGAAACATATAATGATATTTTGTGTCCTACCTTCTAATCAATATTTGCCTTTTACATCCCAGTGGTCATTTAAGGCTACACAGTGTATTTTGATGCTAAAACCCTTAGCTTAGAAAATGAGATTTATATTGTAACACTCTTTCCTTGCTTTTCAAAAGTATCATTAAAACTTCTGCCTGTACATCTTAAACTAGGATTCAGAAGCTACCAGTTCAGCATTCTGTTCAGATTTAAAAAAATTCCTGTTCTTAAGATTATAAGTAATGTTACATATTGAATGAAAAATCACAGTTAATAGAAAGCTAGTGAACTCACACCGAATCAGAATTTTGAAGCACAAAACCACACATAAACACATATTTCTCTATAGCCCTAAAGGGTGGAGCCCTAGTTACTAATTTACATACACATGGACTAGTGTCTATAATACTTTCAGAGTCTCACAGAATAAACTTCCAGTGTAATCCATGGCATATGTTGTTGCTGTTTATGTTTTCTCCTTTCTTGGTATTTCAGCTGGAACTAAAATAGACATTTTGGCATATGCTTTGGCATCTGGATTGGTAGCAGGTGGTGGTAAGGATAACAAATATCATCCGGTGACTTACAGTTCAAGTACTGAAGTACAATAAGGCAAACCAGTCTGGTAACCTGCATTTGCTGCTTTCCTTGCAAATAAAAAAAGATATGTTCATCAAATTGCACATCTTTGCTGTGCCAAGGCAAGCCTGCTTCCAGTACAATCCCTAATTCTTTGGTCAAAATAATCTCAAATAACAAAGGAATGAAGTACCTACTAGTTTGCTGAGCAGCATGGAGTTTCTTCTGAGGTTAATTTTTTCTGGTCATCACTGTAAGTTTTCCCTTGCTTTTAAGCAAACCATTACTCAAAATTCTCCTCCCAGAGAGTCCCATACCTAATGTAATATTGTTTCAACCTCCAAATATCTTCAGTTTATATTCATAACATCTATTAGCATCTACCTTAGACAGGCTACCTGAGTCCACTGTTTTAGACTTTGTTACTTGAGTGGCTAACATTGTCCTTTCAAGTCTATTAATTATGCAGTTGCTGCTGCTGCTGTCTGAAATTTCTCAGTGCTTTTGACATACCTGCAGTGCAAGCACTTAAAACAAGCAGTCACCTCTTCATACACCTGGATCTCAAGTGGCCAACTTCATCTGAAGTACTAGAGTGCTCATTCATCAAGAGCTTGGAATTCTCTGAGTTGAACAATGACAGAAAGACAGCTTTATTACTTGTGTTTACATCATAAGCCTTTTACAGGGAAAGCCTCAAAGTAAATGGAGTTTTCCCCAGAGCTTTAAAAATTATTAATTCTGTCACCGCTGTTTTCATAAATTAATATCTAGGATAAAACCTCACAACTTCTAAATAATACTTCCAAAACTATATGTAAAACTTTTTTCAAAAATAACCTATTTATCCAAGATACCCCTGTGACCAATGCTCCAGGAAACTTTTTTTTTCACAGGTTCTATGCTAAGCAAAGCATATTTTTGTTTTAACATAACACCCAGTTATGTAATAAATGACATGTGATGATAATGACCTCTGCTCATGCAATTCCCTCGTATATATATACAGGGATCAAGGGAATACTGTCATGTGGAATTACTGTTTGCAGCAGAAATCTTGCATGGTCAGTGACCACGACAGTCAGTCATACTTTGGGAGCCCTGAAGGTAATATCTGTTGCATAACTAATAGGAGCTGACAGGCACAACTGCACTCTTGAAGCTCATATAGAAGTTGTATGGCAGTAAAGCTAATTAAGAACTGAAGTGAATTAAAACTCTCTGAAAATTATTCAGTTGATTGCATTGGTTTTATACTATATCATGACATCAAGATGTTTGCAATTTTTTTCAAGATAAATAATCTGAAAGAGCACTGTTTTCCCCACCTGAATAAACATAATCTCAGAGCTTGTCTTAACTGCTGCTTGTCTTTTTCTCTTAACACTTGGCCTATGAAATTAATTAAATTTCAGAGTGGTAAACCAATTGAACAGAAATTTGTAGCCATTAAAAGGACCACTAGGAGTTATCAGTAAACAAATTCAAGGACTTCCCTGGTGAAGGAAGCAGCTGAAATACAGTGGAGCAGAGGCTGGAGGATGCCTGAGAGAGTCGGATGCCACTGGGACAGGAAGGCTGGCAGCACTGCCAGGTGTGCTGGCAGCAAGACTGGGCAGGGGAGGCATACTACAGCTCTCTTACCATTAAATTTCTGCCTCTAGGAGCAGGCTCAAGAAATCCTGCTTTCACTGTCTGCTGTTCCCAAGAAAGGCCTGCAAGGTTTATTTTTTATGACCAAATATGCATAAAACATACATAACTAGTCTCCAAGTTGACGGTATGCCACAGAAATTATGAGATATCTCTGATGCTCAACTGTTCAGAAAATGATCCAGTCAAAACTGAGCTGAAATGAAAACACAGTCTCTCATCATCCCCACAAAATATACTGAACTAAAGTAGAAATTTTGTGACAGTAATAACAAAAACTAAATTAAAAACACATAAAATTCAGTTTTGGAGACACTGAGGAGATTCATCTTAAAATTTCCTCCTCTGGATTTTCCATTATTTAACCACAGTTCATTTCAGGAATGAGTGAGTGAACTAATCACTGCATGGAAAAAGAATGTTAGGGGTTTAATTTCTATTTTACATTCAACACAAACTACGTCAATCAATTTGCTTTCCTACAAATTTAGATGTAATTCACTTAACACAGGAAATCACTATTACAGTTCCCTCAGAATTTTAACCTTTTATAGATTAAGTTTTCATCCAATCCATTTGGGGGTGGGGGGGGGGAAGAAGGTATCTTCTTTCTTTAGTTATTATTATGTCACTGGAAATGTTCTTAGAAATTCTCCATGCCTTTTAAATGACCAAGGATTTATTTTAGCAATTTTGGCAGAACACAGACTTCATCCTTGCTGACTCATTAACAGAACAAAACAAAAAAAATTCTGAATATAATTCACTATTTATCTACTTGCTACAGAGAAGTCATAATAAATGCTCCTTGATTCTAAACTAGGTTGAATGCAAGATTTTCCCCATCCTTGGTAGTGTTCAAGTCCAGGCTCGATGGGGCTTACAGAAACCTGGTCTAGTGAAAGATGTCCTGATCATTGTACGGGGAGTTGGAACTAAATGATCTTTAAGGTCCCTTCCAATTCAGGTCATTCAATGATTCCATGATTCTGTGATTTAAACAAGTGGGTTTGGTGCCAGTTGTCTAAAATGTTCATTGTTACATTACTGCTCAAAATAAGAGTTCATTTGCACACAAGTTTAAGGTTGGACACGTATCCTGGAATCCTGTATTATGACAGGACCTGGATTAAAAAAACCAGAAATCTATTTGGATTACAGGACTAAAATTTTGATCTCTTCATACATAAAAGCAAAACTTTCAAAACTGAAGAGTAGTCTCTGAATTAGCCTCTTAAAAATATCAGAGTAGTTTGCACTTCGATGTTTGTGTAGAGTGTTTTCTGTACTTGTCCACAATTGTAAGCAAAATAGATTTTTGTGCCACATTTTTTAGGCATTGGAATTTATTTTTTACCACCTCTTAAAAAAAATTGGTCATAAGAGGATGTGGGTTGGCCACCTCATGTTAAACTACTTTGGCTTTAATATGAACTGAGTGTTACTTTGTCTCAGACCATGCTTACACAGATAGGGAATAATTCTTTACAGACAGTGGCTCTACCAGCAGTTCTTACAGAGACATTAATTGTGTTTCAAACCATTTGAAACACAATTAAGTCTCTGTAAGGATTTCTGGAAGATGATCAAGGTATCAGCACTAATTTGGGTTGCTTAGTGGTCTGCAAAACATCTAAAATGTGGGAAGTAGGCTTAAGTGTCACAACCTGAGAGTTCCATTGACAAAGGAAGATGAAGAGTTGCATGGGGGAGGTAGACTGGACATTAGGAAACAAGCTAAACAGAGAAGTGGTAGAATCAACCTTGCTGGAAGCATTCAACAAACATTCGAATGTGGCACTTAGGGACATGATTTAGTGGTGGACCTGGCAGAGCTGGGTTAACAACTGGACTCAATGATTTTAGAGGTGTTTCCAGCCACTATTTGATTATTCTAAGACGACAACAAGATTTCAGTTATGTCAGAGAGAGAACTGAGTCTCCTGGTTTCAGCTAGGGTGGAGTTAATTTTTTCCCAGTAGCTGTTACAGTGGAATGAGAATGGTGTTGCTAACACACTGATGTTTTGATTTTCAGCTAAGTTGTGTTAATCCTAAGTCAAGGACCCATGTTCTTCCTTTTCTCATGCTCTCCCAGTGAGGAGGTATACCAAAGAAACCGAGGAGAAGCACAGCTGGGACAGGTGACCTGAACTGACCAAAGAGACACCACAGAATGTCATGTATGTAAACTGTATGTAAACTGTAGGTAAACTGGGGGGAGTTGCTGGAAGGCTGGGTAATCTGGGTCAGGAAGGGGAGTCTGGCATTAGTCAGCATGTGGTGAGCACATGCATTGTGCATCACTTTTTTTTTTCCCTTATTCTTACTCTTATTCTTACTCACCATTATTACTGTATTTTACTTTATTTTCACTTATTAAATAGTTCTTGTTCAACAAACAAATTTTACTTCAATTCTCCTCCCCATTCCACCAGGGTGGGGGGATAACAGAGGAGAGATTGAGTGAGTGGCTCTGTGGTGTTTCATCTCCAACTGGGCTGAAAACTGTGACATTCTGTAACACAGTGAACTTGAGACCCCATTTTTAATTTTGTATTTTTTTCTTTTCCTAAATATGTGCAGTGACTGAAGTTTTGATATGTGTAGCCATTTACCCACACAAAAACACACAGTCAATGTTTTTGGAAGAAAGAAAAAAAACATTTCAGAGGCTCAGAGCCCATGTAAATATCTATAAGAATTAATAATTCCAATACCTTCACTGAACACAAAATTTGAGAAATGCAGAACTGTTACATAGCTTTCCATCAAGAAGAATTCCTTCCTAAAATAGTCAGTTGAATCCACATCAGATTTTGAACAAAGTCTTGTAAATATTTACTTATTCAGCCATCCCCTTCTGGGGAGAAGAAATCATCTCAAGCTAGTTGTCTCTCTGTGCATGGTCTGCTACTGTGAATAAGTAATTTACTATGATAACTGTGTTCCCAGAGTAAGAGAGATATAAATGCTTTTTTGAACAAACAGAAAAACACTCAAATACACTTTCAGTACCTAAAAAAAAAAAGCCCAAAAACTTGCTTCTAGAAAAGAACCCAAAATAATAATAGAGAACTGAGTATTATGCTAGATAAAATTTATGTATCTGATTAAGATAATTCAAACTTATTGAATGGATATGGATATAAATATTTTGGTGTAGCTTTGTGACCTATGTGACCTGAATTTTATAGAAATTTCACCTAAATTCACCAGCTGTATCATGTTACTTTCATAATTTTTAGAACAAGTACCACAGTATTCAAAATATATTTCGAAATTCAGTCAGAAAGAAGCTTTAAATGCATCTGTTTACATGTCAGTTGATGTGACAGCCATTCTAGATAATGGGAAATTCAAAGACAGTAGGAAGAACAAAACACTGTCAGGATTTATGATGTAATCTGCCTAATTTTGCTATATACACACTTGCCATATAAAGATTAATTCCACCAGATTTTTGAAGTCAAAGAGAATCTCCACAACAAGATGAGTATTATGGCAATGGCTCTGCTTCTGGCAATGATTTTCTCACACAGGATTATTTCAGGAAGAAATCTGACACTACAGATAGAAGATATGGGCACAAATATGCCATGGTGGTTTTCACTTGAATCTAAGGCAATAATATTATGAATATAATTTATATGGTTTTAGCAATATAACCACATTTATCCATGTATATTTAACCCTCTAATCAGTACCACACAGCCAAACACAAATCTCTTTTTCATTATTTCCCAAATTAGTTTGGAAAATTGTCATGTAAAAGTGCAAATTTTACATGACACCAGGTAAAAAGTGCCCAGTTGGCATTCCTGGCCCCTTCACAGTTAAAATTATTTTTAATGGAAAACTGCTAAATAAAGTATGCAATCTGTTGGTATATTAATATTTTTCCACTTCCTCTATTTAAGTCATTTAGATTTGGTGCTCTGTATTATATGTTGTGTACTGATCTCTAAAGTTTATGCTTTCTGAAGAGTAATATGCACCCAGCAGGTATTGGTCTGTTAAAACACTTACAGTAACAATAAAACAGAAGAAAAAGGAAGAAAAAGCATAATAGAATTAACAAAAGATTTTTTTTCTTTTTAAATCTAGGATCTCCTGTGTCCTGTGAGACTCTTCAGATTATGATAAGAGATGTGAGTTGACAAAAGCTTAAAAAACTTTCTCGAGTCTCAAGCAGAAGATAGCAGATGACAAAAATTCAATGGTATTTATTTGTAATCCTTAGTATCAGGCTATAAAACTTGATGCTTCAAAGGACTTGACAGCCTCTACCCCTTAAAAAAAGCAGATATTTTAGTAAGTATAAAAATATAGCTTTTTAATCCTTTTTAATATTTTATTACAATGTAGCAAATCCAATTATACCAAATGAGTCATTCTCCCATATTTATGAACAACAGTTAACTTAAAGTCTTTTTTCTTTCCCCATAAAACAGGCAGATTGAAAATTTAAAGGTCTCTTGTCATGCAGATCACGTAAATTAGATTGGTTTTGTTTGGAACAGATATCACAGTGAATTACTGTAAGACACCCTGTTACTTTCAAATAACACTTATTGTGTCTTTAGTACTTTGCTGCTGACTGATGGGAACACTGAGGCACAGAAGGTCTATAAGCAAATCAAACATCTGTTGGACTAATACTGAAAAGGGATGGGATTAAACATCACTCAAACACCTGTAAACATAATAAAGCTGGATTTTTAATTCAGGTATGTGACTTAAAAAGCTCATAGTCTTATATACAGTGTAGGATGAAACTGCAGGCTGGCTTACAGTGTGTATTCAGAATATTTTACTCTACACACTCGACTGTTTTTTGTGTAAGTATTACTCATGTGCAACATTATGGCAGCACACTTTCCAGAAGTGGGATGAAAGTGTTGTTAGTTGCAACTGTAGGGACTTTTTCCTTAAATCATACTACTGTAGTATGGAAGTGAGTCAGCTATATAATAAAGGGAATTATACCATAATTTTTTCCATTTAATAATTAATGCCTTTGTTTTACAGATATTCATATTCACTTTTTCTAAAAGTACATAAATAATTTGCAAATATAGCTATGTTGTAGACTACAGTATATCATCATTTTCAAGTGACACCTTTTAGCATAAAAGATATTTATTCTGATATGCCTTGATTGATTAGATATTGTACTGCATAAAAACTAACAACAATTTACTCCTTCAAAGTTGGAAAATTTTTTATCTATCAAGAAATAAAAAGAGCAAAATATGGTCTAAAATGACAGACTATGACTAATTTTAAAAATAATTTTATGGAAAATGGGATTAATTTTATTTTGATTAATCAGTTATATATTTTTCCAGATATTTAATTATTAAAGATGTGAAATGGTCACAGATCAGTAGAATAAGCACAAAATAAATTGCTGCACTGAAATACAAGACTACAACCTCTCACTACCAGCACAGAGTCTGATTTTATGCTTAGCATCCTACTTTTTTTTTTTTCCTCCCAAATTTAAAATAAACACAAAGTTATGAAAAGAACAAGCCTGGACAATATGCAAATTACTGAAGTGCTTTACAGACTGTACCATGGCTTCAGCACATCAATGCACACATACAACCCTCATTATAAGGCAGATTGAGGTCAGTACATGGCCCTAAGAAATAACCTAAAATAAATCCTGACAGAGAGGATATATGAAGGGTGACTAAAAGAAGCAACACATACTTACCAGTGAACAGAATAGGTCTTCTATTGTAATGTTGGATAAGAAATGTGCAGCTTTTTTTGCTGCCAATTCCAGATTCCTAGTCTGGTTGTTTTTTAGCATCTATAACTCACTTTCCAAACTCTTTACCTTCCTAGCTTCAATTTGCTTCTCCCCAGAGCAACTTGTTGTTTTCTTCCAGGCAAGCTTGACAAAATACAGCATGACCTTTTCTTCTCTCTCATTTTGTGTAACTGTCCTGACACTTGTCTCCTTCTCTGCTTTCTCAGCATTCACTCTGGGTAAATTTTATCCATGATCACACATTCAGTTATTATTAATAGGTCAACAAGTCCCCTGTTCTGATTCAGAACCCGACCTTTCTTCCACAGTAAAATCATACTTTTTACAATTTTAGAATTTATACCAAATAATTAACATTAAATAATTTAATATTTTAAATTTATTTAAATTTTTTCCAGAATTTTTCTGTTTTCCAGTTTCCAATTTTTTCATTAATTTACTCAGGGTAAAACTATAGAAAAAAAGGAGGGCGAAGAAAATGCAAACATGCTTAATTCTATTATTTTGAATAATGTCCAAACTTCAGAATATTAAACATACTAGATTCTAAAAAAAAAAAAAAGCAATCTTTCATTTTTTCTATACTGTTGCAATAAAATTTTAAAACTTCAGTAGTGAAAACAAGATACTTAGTTACAGATGTTCTTCATCTGTATGAAATATAATGAATTGGTAATTACTGACATAGACCTTGTCCTGAGGAAAAATATACAATGTAGTTACAGATGCCAAGAAAACCAAATTAAGGAATGGTGTATTCTGTATTAGAAATTGCATAAGCAACAAAGATCTTATTAACCTCTGTGCCTTTATTGGAAATAAAGGAATAATAAAACATTTTAAAATTATGTCAACATTCAGACACTGGCATCTATTTTTTTTTTTTTAAGACTGCAGTGTAGTTGATATAAAACACTTTGAAGTTTTTCAATTCTCTTTCTCTCTCTGCTCTCTCTTTTTCTCCTTCCTATTTCTATCTCTCTCACTCACATTTACTGTTTAATAAGATATGGATTATTGACTTGGGAACATGATCTTGTTTGCTCTTTAATTTGAGCAGAGGTATCACTTAATAACCAGATCATAACAAAGCAGTAGTTCAACACAGAAGAAAAAAAAATGCTATAATCAAGAGCTCTGTAGGACTCCAGTGATTGTGTTCAATAAATACGACATTTCCATCAAAATACAGCCCTGTTAGCAATACATTCTTTGGCTGCCCACCAGACAGGCAGGTGGTCCAGAGGCAGATCCTGCTCAGAGCCCAGACAATTCATGCATCTTTGTCCACATCTTCTTCTTCAGTTCTTCAGGCACCAACAGTGCCTGTGCAATGCAGGGGAACAGCATGGCTTCCAGAAGAACAGTACCCCAAAACTGGGATGTAGTCCATGACTTCTAAGAAGTGGTGAGTTATCTGTTCTGATGACAAATGCATGCTCATCCGTGAGTTTTGTTGCGTGATTTGCCAGACCTACCCATGATGGTGTATGATCACCTCACATAAACATTTCACAATAAATGAACTACAAGTAAGTTTTGTTCATTTTTCATATAATTTACATGGCTCCACCTAACACTATCCATGCTTCTCGATAAAAAGGAAAAATCAGAAATTGACAAACACAGAGATTTATTTATTTTTTAAAGTCCTATTTAAAATATTTACTACAAGACTGTGTCAGGGAAAGGTTTTCTACCTAATCTTCACACACATACTTCAGAAATAGTTGGGCTTGTTTTAAGTGTGACTGTCACTTTGAAAACTAAATCATATTTGCTGATCCAGGTCAAGTGCTCTAAACAAAAATTATGCTTCAAACAACTCTAGTTGCCTTTGAGGTGCTGCAGAGCTCCTGTTTCTGTCTGAAGTTCATTATCCTATCACATTACTACCAATTCAGCATTACATCTGTCTCCTTTTACTACATTGTGTCTACTGATAACATATAAACACGCATGATAATGTTCAGGACACTGTAGTGACAACTTTGAGCTCTTCTGCTCAGGAAAGCTCTGTTTAGGATTACAGCTACCACCACAAGATATGATGGAGTCATATAAAGGGGGTAGAAAATACAAATTATCTTTCTAAAGTAGTATTTTAGTGAAATTCATACACAATCAAAAATGCACACATACAGACTATTCAACACTCTCACCAGATATGTTTAAATCTCATGAAAAGCTAGACTTAGATTATAATAGTCACATAAATCCCACAGAAAATGATACTTCACTAGTTCTCCATTCTCTAGGGAATGTATGTGCTTTTCCACTACTGAAAAAAAACCACCAGGACTTAGTTAAGTGTAGTGAAGAAAACCGCTATCATGCTTTACAGCAATCATGCTTAACTTCACAAACATTGATTTAAAGACATAATCCTCTCAGTCTGAAGCCCTAAAATCTGTGTCATCACAAAAATATAGTTATCTAGAATATATTTAGTATACAGCCAAAGTATGTGGTATATATCTATTTCAGGCAGACACCTAGCTTAATACTTGTAAATTTATGTTATTTGACAAGTGCTGTGACAAGGAGAAATTAAAGAAACCCAGGAAAAGAAACAAAGTAGTCTCTGGAGAAGGCTCCAGAAAGTCTCGACGTCTACATCCTAGCTGCCCATAGAACGCTGTCTCAGCTGTAGCCATGCACCTACAATTCATCCCAGCTTCACAGCTGTCTCTGAGTTTGTCTGTAAACTGTCTGTGGGTAATCTGGCAGGAAAAATCCCTCCCTGGGTGCTAAACCAGTTTGGAAAGGTAATGAATGCTTCAATAAACTTGGGCAGAGCACCCTGTAGTGTCTCGACCAGCTTGATGAACTGGAAATCTGACTTGGTGTGCCAAAAGGCTTGCTGCCTGCACTATATTTAGCATGTAACCATCATATTACTAAAAGTCCTAAAGATATTTATGTAGGTAGTCATTTATTTTAGCACTACTGGCATGCAAGAAAATCAATTCATGTTACAGAACTGAAGATAACACCTTGCAGCTCCTCTTTTCCTTCTCAGCTTCTTTGAATCAATTGGCTTTCAATATTCCGTAAAGCTGTGTCTTGTCTAAAATTTCCATTTCCAGTCCTTATTATTTAAAATTTTATTTGCAATGTTATGAGAAAGTAATTTTTTTCAAAGTGAAATATATATGTCTTAAGCCCTAAGAAAGCAATGTATTCTATGTAGTTAAATTCTTTAAATTTTGGAGTTATTTTTCAGCTGCATTCAGTGGCCAAAAAAAAAAGCTAAGTTAAAATGCAGTGACAGCATTTCAGTGCTTGTTACCCTCTTAGACCTTTGTGTAAAAAACCCCAACCCCTTCCTCTTCCCAAACTCCAAACCAAATCCTAAAGCATTGCAATCATATCAAAACATTTTCTCACCTCAAAAAAATTCCACCTTTTCAGGCATGAGAACTGAATGAGGAAATTTTGCAAAAATAGAGAGCATAAAAAAGCTATCCATTTTTGCTCTTTATCTAACAGACAAACAAGCCCACAACTGTAGAAGAAAAATACTTGAAAATATCCTTGCCCTCTGATAATGTTGAGCTTTGCATAAAGTTTTATTTTCTCTTTTGCCTCAGGGTGCTATTCAACTTGATTTTCATTTTTTCTACAAGTTATGTGGAGATTTAAAAATTTTGTCTGTTATTGCATAGCTTATGTAAAACTGTATGAACATATGTGCGTGCACAGTTCACTAGATCTTCAGATAACATTGTGCTTAGGAACTTACATATATCCTGATTTTTAAATAAAAATTAAAAGTTAATTAAAGTTCTTTTAAATTATTCTTTGAAGACCTCCTCTGTAGTAATTGAATAGTATTTCATGGATATCTTTATAAAACATTTGAAAATAGATCTTTGTTTTGGTTATCAGAGAACCAATGAGGTAATGGACAGAATCATTCATATAACTGATGTCTTCTTTACCCTTACTCTGTGCAGTACCATAATTTTGTTTTATTTGTTGATGAAATTTCCATATTAGGGCTTCTCTATTCCAGAAAACTTGACTAAAATCGTGAATTTTAGAAACTTCATCTTTATTATCTGAATGGAGTTAACTCGACTTGTTAAGGAAAAAGGGAGAAATGCACATACAAATTGCTTAACATGTTTTTGTTCTTCCAAGAGTATTTGCTGTAATTTGCAATATTGCCAATTCTGTGTGATAAATCAACAAACCTCTACCATGAAATAAAGCTCAGAGAAGATAGACAAGGATGATAAACCTATGAAGCTTAAAAAACAATTCTGGAAGTAGCCACAGCTATCATATAGGAATTTACCTCAACATCAAGAGGACCACTGGGTGGTATTTATTGCAGAAAAATGGCCGTGTCAGTTGAGGGTCAATTTGTTGTGTAAATGGACTTCCTAAAATAACAGAAAGCCTTATTTTCCTGAGCCGGAAAGATCAGCATGGGGGAGCTGTATATATGGCTCAACCCAACGATTGTAAATACTGAGCAAATAGCAAAAACAACTTCGAAGAGAGCAGCAGGTTTAAGCTGACTTCAACCTATGCATTCCCTTCAGCAACCAGAAATGCCCAGTGTAATGACTTTAGATGTCTCTTTCAAAAGTCAGTCAGGCTTAGAAGTCCACTAGTGAACTTCTTTTGAAGGGAAAAGAACTATCGAAATTATCAAACCTTGACACAGAATGTTGGTACCTTCACGTAGTTTTAAAATATTAATAAACCCAAATATATCATCCCATGCCTACAGAGCTTTGCAAAGTTTTGCCATCAGCAGTATAATACTTGGAAACGGTTTCTCATTGAGGTCAAATATACTAAGCATTGTCTTTGGCTGGTCCAAGTGAAAATAAAAACTTTCCCTTCAGTTCTTGTGCTATAACACTTCATGTAAAGAAAAAAATATTTTGTATTAAGTAATTTTTATAAGTCTGCACTTTCATCTTACTGTGTGAAAGCACAAAAAGATATGCTTTCTTTCCAAAGGAAGTAACAAACTAAGTATAAAAAAAGAAGTAGTAAAGGCAAAGACAACATGATAACATGACCGATAATTTGCTTCAGCTACATAATGCATAATCAATTTTCCTGGTAAATCAACTGGAATGGGAAAAGACAGACATCACAGCCACCTGGGTTAACAAACAAATAGCAATCCCTGTGGAGAGCTGAATGATAAACTTTCATACAGTAGCATCTAGAGTTTGCTGGGTGTGTATTCTGTGGTGTGTGTGCTCTCCTTCAGTGCTTTGATTCCTGCCACTTCCCTTACAGAGTTTTGGACCACCAACATGGGCCATGCTTACTTTTATGTCAAAACAACATTGTGACTATAAACACAGGAAATGCATTCCTCCTTTTTCTAAGGTCTTCTTTCCAGTAAAATGAAGCAGCTCTGAAAAGTGCATGGAAGTGCAAGCAGGAAAGCAAGCAAACAAAATAATGACAGAGATATGAACAGTAACTGAAACCAATGGGAATAAAACTAAAATATGCAAACAGTAACAGCCTGTAATTCCCAAGTTTCAGGAGGAGCTATCCATATGAGTGGCAGAATAAAAAAAAACCAACTACTCTGCAGATGCCTGTTGTATCATCTGGTTGGTATTTAAAACTCAGGATGTCCTGCAGGGGCTTCCAGTCCCTGGCTCCCTCACTGTGCTAGGAATTCCCAAGTTTTGGTCATAGCATTTCCCCTTACCTTGCCTTCCCTGTCCTGATCTTGGGCAAATGCTTCCGCTCAGGATAAATAAGTTTATTTATGCAATCAGAACACTTCATCTGCTCTGTTTACAGCTGGAGAGTGTATAGTAACATGAGCTGTGACAGGGATAGTATAAAGACGACGTCATCCTCAGTTTCCTCTCTAGAGTAAAGAATGAAAGCAGAGTTTGCTAGAGGCCAGCTCTTCATAAAGATGTATTTTTCCATAAAACTCTGTATAAACCTTTTCTGTTCCTCAGACATACTAATAAATGATTAACCACAAAAATATCACAATTTTTGTCATGTGAGAATAGATTATTTCAAGGCAAGACCACGAAGAGGAAAGAATCACATGCCTTCAGGAATACCTTTGGAGTATTTTGGACTAGCTAAAAAACACAAATATAGTTCACACATCCACAGATACTAAAAAGGAATTATGCCATAAGATAGTTCTTGAAAACTTGTCTCCTTACCCCTTTAGCCATACTTTCTTTGCAGAAGTACCTAAATCTACTGAATGACAAAACCACCCCTAGGTGTATGTCACCTGGAGAGCTAGTCCTGGAGTTGGAGTTAAATGAGATCTTTAAACTCTACCACTGTAACAGCTTGGTCTTGTCCTCAAAGGCATGTCAGAACAGACAAATTAACAGGGGTGATACACTACTTTTGGGCAGGAGGTCATGAGACCAAACTGACAATGTCACAGATTGTCACATCTTAAATCTCAATTCAGAAACACTAAGCAGATCCTAACCTCTTAATCCTAATTTTACCCTTCATCTACTATTACCAGTTTCATTTGGATTAGGGTTCTGAGTTAAAACAGGTGTAAATGTGTGAGAAAAGAAAAATGGAAGATTACCAGACTGCACAGACTCATGACAGACTTTCAAGATACAGTCCATGTAATTTATGACAAACTCTTGTTCTTTTAAACGGCAGGTAATTCACATATTGATTACCTGGATATAATAGGAAAAAAAAAAAATTGAAAAACTGCATCTCTTCAAATAAAGTCATTAATCAAAATTGATTCCTTTCCAAGATAAATACTGATGTTTACCTAATATTTTAAAATAAATTGAGTTGAAGTGGTTAGTTCTCTGTCTTCATCTACTCTAAGAGAAATATCAAAGACATTGTTTATGGAACAAATCAAAATGCATTATGAAATTGGAGGATGAAATTTTAAGGTTACAGTTTTTAATAAGGCTTTGGTAATGATATTTTCTAGACAAAAAGGTCAAAAATCCTTCTGAAACTGAATAGAAATGTAAAACTCCTTTTGCAGGACTCCAAGAAGAATTAGACCAGTGTAATCTTAAGTAATTATTTTCTAACTATTTTGCTCTATCAAAATAGCGGTTCAAAGAGACTCAGGGCCAAATTTTTATCTGATGAAAATGAGCAAAATATATTGAAGTTAATACTAAATTACTTACATAATTCACCAGAAAAATTAGACCATTTCACAGCTACTTCTCTCACTTTTGAAACCCAGTAAGATTTTTGGCAATGCGCACAAGCTATTTTTATTTCTTTGATAATTTTGCAAAGTGGAAGCAGTTCTGTTTCTATGCTTATAATCTTGTCACATTTTTGCTTCCCTCCCCCTCTCCTTAGCAGGGATCATGCCCTTCAAGGGGAGGCGCAGAATGATCTCATGACAAGAAGATATCAAGGACTTATAAGAGGAAACCAGCCTCCCAGCACATGCTCTGCATTTAAGTCTAAGCTGGCATCCATACTTTGAAGTATCTTAACTGATTCAATTCTTCAAAACTTACCTATCTATTCCTCAAGTGCAGTATTAGCTGAACCCATAAACCACAGCAAAATTTAAAAATTAGTTTTGATCCTCACCTGGGTAATGTGGTCATGGAGAGGACAGAAGAAATGAAATACAGCTATTTCTTCAAAGATATTTTTCAAATTAGTATTTAAAAATGGAGACACTAATTACTTTATGTAAAATTTCTTATGATTTCTTACTATCCAGTTTTCAGAATTATATTATACTAATTATATTAATATATTATATTAATATATTAATATTAACAGCATGATATTAATACTACTCTGAAACCAGAAACTTAGAGGCAGACTAATTTTGGGAAGTTTTTAAAACTTTAAATCTGAGAAGAATTATTTTTCCATTTGAATAAAATCTGAAATATGTCTAATTGCAAAAATAATAAAGCCAAGAATAGTTGAATATGCATAAAAATGAAGAAGTCATGGTAGTAAAATTTATGCATTATTCATCTCAGGAATTATTTATTTATTAAGAAAAGTATATATTTAAGAGAGAGAAAGTTTAGCAGATCACAGGATGCCTTGCTAGAAGTATCTTCACTAGCTTTCTTTCTGCTCACTTGTCCCAAGTCTTGTTCTTTCTGTTTCACTAATAAATATTTATCTTATTTCAAATCATCTGCCTCTTCACATTTCTCTCTTACCCTATAATTATGCCTTTTCCTACATAAAACATAAGACAGGGAGTAGCAAACTAAGAAGCCAGTTGCTGCTAACAATTTGATATTATTTGGTGTCTAAAATGTGTAATCTGAACAATAGAGCTATCTAGACCAAAAATAAATATTTTACATAATAAATACAATAATTAGATAGAAGAAAGATCAGACAAAAAAATAATGATGGATGATAAACGTTCCTGAAGTTTTTTTCTGTTTTTGTTTGTCTGGTTGGTTTTGGTTTTTATTCTTTCTTTTTTTTTTTCTTTTATTTTCTTTTCTTTTTGGGCTTGTTTTATTTACTTTGATTAAAAGGCATCTACGATTTAATCAGAAAAGAAGAGAGTTGCAAAATTCATTGTATCACTACCTAGGTAACTTTTAGTAGGCCTACTACATATGAACGAAATAACAATAGTGTAATTCAAAGGTCAGGGGAAATTCAAAATCTACAGAAGGATCATATTCCCATTTCTGGTTTTTCTGCAAACATAAACTACTTCACATTGCAGCAGCATGAGAATATAAATGTACCACTGGAAGGACAGTTTCTCTTAATTTCTTTTAATGGATTGTCATTAATGCTCAAAGAAAATAACTATGTTATATTTTAAATATACTGTCTAGAGTTCTCATGGTATAGGTTTTTTTCCCAGGCGTTTCCTTTAGGAAACTGAAATCAAGTTTAATCCTTGCCTTATAACATTATATTCCATAATTATTGTATAAACCATTTGTGCATTTTCAAGCCAGTCACTACCCTGAGGCACCAAGGAAACTCAGGACACAATCTTTGGTGCAAGCTTTTTCCTCTGGTCTGTCACTTGCAATATCAGTAAACTTTGCAATTACTTCTAACTCCAGTCTGCTGTAAGCATGAAACAAGTGCTTAAGTAATACTGACCTTTGAAATAATTCCTTTTCTTTCTTGGGGCATGTTTGTTTCTCCTTCTCGAAGACAACTATTAGCAATTTAATAAACCAGAACTATTGGCTGGGGAAACAATTACAACAAAATTTCCATCTCACCACTCAAAATGTAATATATTGCTATATATAATTACAGTAAAAGGGCTATATTAGAAGAGTGTGAGAGTGTTATTTAAGTGCTAGTACAAGGATTACTCTTGTCTAGAAGCTGAGCTCTTACCAAGTGGAGTGGTTGAACTAGCAGTTAGGGCCTTTCTATTAAAATATTTAATTAAGTGCAGGATACAGCTTGGTGCAACATTGATTATTTCATTGACTTGGTACTCCATAAGTCTAAGGAGTTCCCAAGTATATTTGGTAATACAACCTCTATAAATTCCCAAAGTGGAATGAATCATTTTCTCATCAACATGTTAGGTATGCCCCATATACAGTATCAAATCTGGGCTGAACACTGAACTAGAAGTAGAAATGCCCAGACCACATGACAAGTACCACTTATTATGCCATCATTCATAGTTTTGTCTGCTGGAACTCAAGACACCTTAGGATGGGGCACCTCTCTCCCACTTTTAGCCTCTCTCAGACATCTTTCCAATAAAACTTCACGCTTCCGTGAAAAGATCAGTTTTCATTTTGGAGAACTGTGCCATTGAAACTTCCCTCTCCACTCTTACTTCTCCTGCATCTCAGATCATGTTCCTCCCCCACAGCCACCAGTCCCTGCTCCCACAGGTGTCTCTGATCCCCCACCTGTTTCCACACTCCATGCTTAATGAATCATAATTATTCTCCCCCTTCCAGTCCATGGCTGCCCTTTTAAATTTAATTGTTTATTTAGGAATTTTTCCCCTTGGTTCCAGCAACAGCAGCAAGAAAGGTTCCTGAGCAAAAGCTGTACACAATAAACATTGCATATTTCTAAACACAGAAATAAACTGAATCCGAGCTGATTTATTTTTCACACGTCCTAGGATGGATGGCATTCTTTTATTCTTTCAAAGGAATTTGCCAACTGCTTTTTGCCAAATGAGTTATTTCCCTGCCATTAACAGCTGATAGCTCTTCTGTATCCCTCTTCTGTATCCGAGACAAATGCAAATTACAGGAGAGTAGTAAAGGGAAGTATCTAGGAGCATCATTGTTATCTAGAAAATTATTTTCTGTATATTAGATCTCTGCCATAAAAATGTTTTGTCCCATCTGTTTTCTGGTGATAGGGCTAAGATTTTTCTCAGTAACAATCCAAAGCAAAAATGTTACCAAACCAATGAAAACCTGCTCTTCTTCCCAAAGCATAGTTCTTTCCATATTAGATCTTCCTTCTGTGGCTGTAGCCTCCCTGCATAAACTGTGCCTCAGAAGTAGGGAAGGAAACAAAACGAACAGAAAAAAAGAGAAAACCAGTGTCGAGTTCTAGAAAGAAAAGTAAGATGAAAAAATGAAATTAAAAAGCTGTGGAATAATTTAGATATCATCTGAGAATTGTTTCTTACAAGTCTTTGTAAATGCTGCTACAATTCCAAATTCCTGATTTCCATTTTGCAATTTTCAATCTCTCAAGTTACGGCATTGAGCCTGTGTCAGTCCAAATGCCATGGGAAAGTGTTGGAGTGCCTGCAAAGCCATGCCAGGACACCAATGCTGTGCATGTAACAGCATTACCAGGAGTGTACTGCCACACACTTCAGGATGAGGACACCCCACTGCTGCCAAGGCACACCCTTGCCAGTGATACATCTCCCCAGCTGCAAAGCATGGCTGCTATCTCTTTCTACCCCCTGATTTAACACACTTGGCACAGCTGGCCCAGCAGCAGATCTGCCAGTTCATTGCCTGTCACGAGATTCTGAAGCAGAGGCAGAAATGCTGGGCTGCACAGTGAGATGTGCTGGCCCTGTGGCAGGGAAGTGAGAGGCAAAGGCCAAAGATTAGTGAGTGTCATGCTGAAAACACACAGCTGCACAGACACTGTCACTGAGAAGAAATCAAAATTGCTTTTCTTTTTGCAAGTTTATTTGTGAATGAAGTAACTCCTGAAGACTTTGAACTATGGAGTTTGTGAAAAGCTTGAGAAAAGAAACCTCCCTGCAATTTTTTTTTCCTTCCACGGACATAAGTAAGACATCTACGTGTCAAGAGGGTCTGAGGCTTGAAAGTGTCAGGTGATCACATAAAATGGGTTTCTAGCTTCAAGTGGTAGGTCACCGTTTGGTAAATCCCTGATTTCTATAAAGGTAGAAAATGAACTGAAGTAGCTGAGCTGAAAGGTCAGGGTGCTTTCATAACAATCTGAGAAAAGTTGGAGGCCTGTAATTATGTTTTGGTTTCTGACTTTTTCCTTCCTATCTGTAGCAGTTCTGGAGTACCTTTCCCTCTTGATCATAGAAAAGCTCCCAACATATAAAAAAATTATCTCTGTTTCTGAATAAAGGCATTTGGGTACAATTTAAGGAAAAAACATGCTCTGCTTATTCAAATGAAGAAACTTATGAAAAAAACCAGGATTAAATCTTTGATTATGCTAACTTGAAAGTACTGTTTTGTTTTCATATAGGAGGAAAATAAATATGCTAAGATTTTAAGGCATCTGTATATTACCAAAGCCTTCACCCTCTGCCCCCTTCTTATTGTAACACTCTCAAAAAACCTTTTGAAATAGTGTAAAGAACTAAGATTGCTGATGGATGAAAACCAGCAATTTTATAAGATGCTGCATAACTGCTGAATTTGACAAAATATAAAAAAAATTCTGTTTTCTTACAGAGCTCCTGTATAAAATGTCTATAGATACACTCTGTATCTTGGCTAAAGCCATAAAATAATAATAAAAAAATTGATGTTAAAAATTTAGGCACATTAAGCTTTGTCATTAGTAAAAGCATCTACCCAAAAAACCAGTCTCAATCACATATGCTGGAATTCAAAAGACCTGAATACTTAAACTCTGAAACTTCTGATCAGCTCAAAGAATTTCTGAAGGTATGTGTCTGTTTAGACAAAAAAAGAGTGGGTTTTCCATGAAAGAGGAGTGTTACAGTTGATAGTTCAAGGACAAAACGCATGGTGTTTGCACTTGATTAAAATTAAAGGGTTTTTTCAACTATATGCAGTGAAGTATGTTTTAATTTGCTATATAGCTCAATTTTGTTTTACAAAAACGCAGATTCAAGTTCTATTTCGAGTAAAGAAACACAGCATGTTTAATATCGCTCACCATTTTCTTTTGTATTTTGCTGTTTTCATTTTCACTGTGGACCCTAAAGAGCTGTAAAGAAAAGAAGTATGAGTGCTGCAATTTTGCAGAAGCTCAGGGTCAGGCAGCCACAGCAACCAGCTCTGCACACCAAGTGTCCGGTCTTTGTCTGTGCCCTGCCGCCTGTCATCGTGTAACGGCACTGAGATACGGCAGTGTGACAGTCTGTCCTAAGGGACTACCCCCATCCATCATGTTCATCCAGCCATTTTATAATGCATGTCTACTTTCAGCTTACATCTTCCCATATTCTTATCAAGCAATGGTGTTTACCAAGTATACAAGTGGTTGTTTAAAGACCAATCTCTTCAAAAACACAGATGATAGATAGGTAGACAGACAGACAGACAGAATCATTAGAATCATGATTTGGGATATCTTGCATGAAAGACAGCAAACCTAGCAGTTAATATCTTACTAAACAATACAGAGGAGAATAATCTGCAAAGCATTTTATTACTCTATATAATATCCATTTCTTCCCTCAGCTCCTGCTGCATGGATAGTTGATAATGATGAAAAATAGAAAACAGTTTATGTGGAAAAAAGGTAAATTGAAGTTTATGATTATGAAGGTGTAAACTTCACAGAGCGACAGCATACAAATCAGAATGTTTAATATGTGGGAACCTGTCCACAAAGTTGTACCTTGAAAACCAGCATAATACCTGAATTATCAATTTTGAATATATAGCAGTTTCTTCCTGAGCTTCAGCTTTATTGCAACCTTTGTGGTGTGTTTCCATTAAATAAAATGACATGCTACACACCCTTTATATCTAAACATCTGCTTACATTCTTTATTACTAAAATTAAGAAATGTTACTCAGGCTTAAGAAAGCCTTTCTTGGTATTTTAGCATATTTGTCTCAGGAACAATCTATTCTATGCTTTCTTTATGGTTCTATCTATGTTCTCTATGGTTCTAATTAATTACAACTTATTATTAATGCCATGTAATTAAATTAAAATGTTGACCCAGTTCAATATGTACTGATCGAAAATTTTATGGTTTTGAGGCTATCCTCTGTAGTTATTCCTTTTATAATAGGCAAAAATACAAAGTTGTGCAATTCCCAATAATTACAAGAAACATTTCAGAATAATGTAGCCCAATAACTTAAAATTTACCATGCATTCAAACAATTTCAGCTGCAGATTTGGCAGTCTTAATGCTTACTGTTAAAACTATGGATTCACACAGAAAAGAAATTATTTACTTAATTTTGTTCTTGTAAAGTAGAACTGACTTGCCTTCCTGTCCTCCCTGCAAGATGCTGGGTGAAAGGCTGAGTGCAGATTTTCACTTTTTGCTCTTGCTCAAGTGCATTTGGATGACATGTAGATGTTGATAGGGATTATATATTCTATCTCTGAACAGGATTATTTTATAACTAACAGAAATTTTGCTCATTATTAATTATAAATTCAAAAATCATAGTATAATAAAATGTTTTGGGTTGGAAAGGACATTAAAGATCATCTAGTTCCAATCCCCTGCCAAAGGCAGTGGTACTTTCCATTAGACCAGGTTGCTCAAAGAAAACGAAAAGATTACAAATAATTTTGAAGTAAAAGCATGGGCTTTTATAACTGAATTAGAAATCGTGCATTTTTCCATGCTCATAATTTCTGCCATGTTATTGTCTTTCTACATTACTAGCTATTGTCTGTCTATATTACTAGCTTCCATTACAAATGGTACAATTTGCAAACTGGAATACTAAAATTGCAGTAGAGAAGTTAAATTCATGTTTAAATTCCAGAAGAAATTGGAGATTAATCATACACTATGTATTGAAGAAGGGTTATTCCTTTGCACAGAAGCAAGCCTGAAAATGGAATCAAACAGTAGAAACCATAGCAAATAATTTATAATATTGATCTATTCCAGGAATGTATGCAGAAATCCACAATGATTCAGAAGGTCACATGCAGTATCTTCTAAGAATGCAGTGAAAAGAATTTCTCTGTGTTCCCTTAAGAGCACAAACTTTCCAGAAAAAAAAACTAGTTTGAAATTATTTTCCCAGATAGAGAGGACAAATTCACTTCTTACCAACATTAAATCACAGCATTTTCTCTTTTAGATATTAGTTACTTTACTGGATTGTGCTTGTTCTTTGATTATTTGCTATATCTTCAAAGAACTTAAGGGGATGGAAGTGTTTATTCAGAATTCCATCTGCCAGTTCCCCTATAAATATGATAATCTTTAGGTGAAAAATAAATTAGTAAACACTTTACATGATAAAAAATAGCTTCTATAAAATTCAGAGCCACATTCTTTTCTCCAGAGTACATCCCAATTTTCATTAATGTTTCCCCAGTAATGTATAAGAGTTCAATTTTGGCCCAGTGGTTTTTCCATTATCTAGATAGTTTTGGTCTAAAAAGACAAATGACTTATTATACTACAAGTGAATAGTTTGTTCTTTTCTTAACCAGATATATCACTAATTCTACCTTTCATAGGCAAAAATAACTCCTCCCTCCTTCTATTTTAAGTCATGGTATACATTTGCCTAAGCAAGAAAAATTAAATTACCTTCCTTCCATATTTATTATTGCACATCTTCATATCAAAATGCAATTTTGGGATAAGGTTAAGTAGAATAAATACAGCCTCTCATTGCTTTCCTCATTTTGTCTATTGCTGTTCTACTGCTTTCAACTGACAAGAGCATTGAGCTGGCTGGGAAGCAAGGTAAATGCAGAAGGAACTATGAATATATTATCATCATCTTTATTTAGCTGCACCATCAAAACTTATAGAAAGAAATTAAAGCAATTTGGGAATTCTGATAGGCTGAGACCTCACTTGTAGTACAATATTCATTGACTCGGAAATATATAATGTGAAGTAACCTCGAGATGCACAAGCTTCTGTGGGCAACAAAATATCAAATTCACATAAGGAGGCTTCACATTTCAATTATGCAAAAAACCAAGATATTTGGAACATACATTAGGGCAGGATATGGTCCTTTGAATGTTATTCTCAATGCTCGTACCAGCAGCAACCGTCATCTGCAAAAGGGGGCAACAGAGATTCTGCTGAATGGAACAAAATTTTGTACAGTACTACAGTATATTTAAATTACACCATACTAACAGATGAATGTGATCATTCAAACAAGCTTATCTAAGAGAACACTGATGTGGCTCAACTGAAATTCACATAAAGAAATTGAAAGTATTGTTACATCTCCTGGCTCATGAAGTACTGAGAAAAACCAAACAGTAGATCATTCTGGTGTTCTGCACTGTGTTCACAGAAGTGGTCTCAAGCACTGTCAAACAGCCTGGTAACTATGGAGAAATAACCACAGCTCCATGGCTGAGTTTTACCTGAGGTCTCTACATCAGACAAGAATTTTACCTGTTTGTGAGGTTTGAAGAAAGAAGGATCTTCTACCCCATATTCAAACATCTTACGGGAAAACATCAAAATAAATACACCTATTAAATTACTAGGTAAAATTTACCTATTAAATTGGTATCTTTTTCATGCTCAGACTTCCTTCTTGCATCACACAATCATGAGTATAAAAATAGTAGTAAAGAAGCTTTGTGCATTTAAAAAATCTGGAAGTCCCTTCAGATTCTGAATAATGTATTTTAGCATTGAACAAATGGTATTTTTCCTCTTTTTTATCACTTTCTAATTTATTTCTGCAGAGCCCAAAACATAACATTTTTCTTTAGACAGACCTTGACTAGTAGGCAATCTGATCAGCCAGTATTTCTTCAGATTTCAAAATTTACTTCAGAAGAAATTAACAGCAGACATTTTCAAAAGTTCTAGATATAAAAAATTCAGCAGTTCTAGACTAAACCTTTAAACAATTTCTTTCCACTGCTGAGAGCATATGTAACAATACATACAATGTTCATGCTAATTATAGTTGAGCTTAATAATTTCTCAAAGTAAATATTGACCTAAGCTTTATTTCTGCGACTATGCATTAACTCGATGGAGTAAACTTGGCATTTAAAGTAGGCAAAAAAACAGTATTTTTGGATTCAATTATTTTTAACATATGGAAAACATAGCTTATTGCAAGATGTGTTTTACAGTGAATTTACTATTATAATTTGAGGAAGTTAAGTAGAAGGTTAAGCCTGACTGTATTTTTCAGCTTACTTTTTCAGTAAACAAAAATGTAGACATTATTAACATATTTAACAGCAGCCACAGGCTTGTATCCATGTCCATCTATCTTCAAATCACATATTTGCAATGATCCTCATACTTTGATTTATAACAGTTTTTAAATACTTGAAATAACTTTCAGTCTTTAAAAGGACAATTATGTAGTCATATATAAAAAAAGCAATCTTTTATTTTAAGGGAAACTCCCTGTATGCCTACAAGTTCTTAACTTGTTTCTGTCAGATTTCCTATCTTTAGATTTACAGCCTTAAATATTTGAAAACATTCTTATAATGCTATTCTCTTTAATTAAAAGATATTTTACTTCATACAGAGCAGCTACTTTTGAAAAGATCATTTCCATGCAAAGCAACTTCATGTTAATTCATGTATCATGTTTAGATGTATTAACAACACTGTTGCTCCAGAATTTTTCAAGGAAAACACAGTATATATTATATCAGCATGGCACTGTCTTAAATAAACAATACTTCAGCACAAGTAAACACATACATTATAAATGTTACTCATTCAGCCTCGTGCATCTTTAATCATGGTTCAATGGTTCATAAATTGCATCTCAATGTATATATATATTATACATATATATATACACACAACTACTAAAAAAAGTTGAAACAAATGCATCTGTAAATAATTAATGTGTAAATAATTCAGAAATTTTTGCACATTTTAATTTCCATATGTCTGATATATGATTTTTTCTGATAATTTTTCACTTATGTTTAAAAAGGTAGATCTACTGTATACTTTTGACTGCTGCATCTGAGCTCTGTTAACCAATTTATTCATGCTGTTTATCTGTTAACAGCAATATCCTCTGAGTAACTTTATCATAATTTTTCAAATTATCTTGTAAACAATTTTCACCCTCTTTCCTCTTCTTAAACTGTGATGAAAGGCCTAGTGACAAAAGGTATAAAATGAATTCTGTTGAATTCAATTCTAGCAGCTGATGGGGTTAAAGGCCAGCATTTTGACTCCTCAGGCCTACTATGGGAAACTTAAAATAGTTGGAAATGAGTGATCCCTAATACTTCAGTGCTGTAAGGCTATTTCCTTATACCCATAGTAATTTCCTACCCAACTGGACTTTCAATATCCAAAGTGTCAAGTGTAAAAAAAGTGAAAGAAAAATATTACATTAAAAGTATAAAATTTGTGCATTTATTCTAAAATTGGGGTTTTTTGAACAATGTATGTTGAGGCAAATGCACAACATTGTCATGAAGACTTTACTGGCAATCATTTGAGGTACAAAAATCTATGAGAGTTACGCATTGTAAGTAGTGCAGCAATTCCCATTCATGCACGAGGATAAAATATTTATTCCATTCAGGAATGCATCTAATGGTATAGCATCAACTTAGTGTTTCATGCCTTAGTAACTACAATATATTAGAATTTATATTAATGAAACTTTCTATTACAGTTTGGGCGTCCTCCTTTAGAAAATGTTTAACAGACGAGAAAATTAAAGTTTATCAGAGGAGAAAATAGGGTTAACAAGGAGACAAAATTCTGAAAATGAATCTCTAGAACATGTATATATTACTGCTTGGGATGAGCACTTTGGCTATTTGTTGTAAATTATATGCAGGGGGACAGATCCCCAAGCTGTATCCTACTGATGGACTCAAATGTTTCCAGTCTCCTTTTCATCTTTCATTTGGATTTCCACATAGAAGAGCCTTTTGTGAGGCTGTGACACATCTGAAAACGTTTTCAGAAAATGCATCACCTACGAAGTGCCCTCTAGGTGCACACACAGCCATGCTACACTTCCTAGAATTCCCGAGACCACGTGAGACAATAATCACAAATAATGGCACCCATATGCAGCAAACTGGCCTGCCTTTAACAACCAGATGGAAATAGTGACAAAGGATATATGACACTATAATTTCAAGTTTCTGTGGAAGCAATAAAATTAAATTAAGTTTTATCTAATTCTCTAAATTAACCCATGAGAAGTAGGTGAAAATTCATTAATTCCAGCACTGGTATTCCTAACCTTACAACATGAAGCAACTGCATTTTTAACTAGTTAGTTACATTGGGTTTACAAGTGATCTTGCTATTCAGGTCACATGAAAAAGAACATATTTTCCTAAGCACCAACATCATTATAATCCAAACCTTCTTAGCAAGTCCCCAGTCAAAGCTCTGGTAATGCAGGAAATCCTGTAGTCAGTTATGATATGAGCAGTACTGCTCTAATTTCAAAGCTACATCCAAAATAAGGACAGGGAATACACAAGGAAGTTGGATTTTATAATCAGTGGTATCGAAAGCTGCTGAAAAATTCAACAATGCTCTCTGAACAAACTTAATTTGTTACTATATTGAATAAACCAGGGCAGAATCTTTCCCAGTTCTTTTCGATTCTATAATGTAGTTTTCTGGCAAGTGGAACCTACTTACTAAAAAATAATGATAATCCTGCTCTCAGAAATAAAAAAAAAGTCTCCCTTGTGGCAATATTTGTATATATGTATGCACACATACTATGCATAAATAAATATGTTTGATGATGATAGTCTCTAGGGAAAAAAAAATGTAAAAAGAAGCAACAAAAACCACCTATAAGCCATCAATATCAACTAAGCTCTCTGGTATTTATGTTGACCTGTACACACTTTGTCCATGGGAGCACTCCCACTGAACTACAGGGAACTTCCTATCATTTCACAGTGAAGTCTACATGCAAAAATTGGCAAGATCTATTCCTTAAATCGTAATATGTAGAAAGACAGACCTTGCAGCCTGTATAGTAGTCTTGCCACAGTATTGTTACATGACAGAACAAGGTAAGCTAATACCTCATTAAGTGAGCATTTTAAAGAGAAAATTAGATTCAAATATATTTATTTACCTGTATCAAACTAACTATAATTTTCTGATTATTCTTTGATTAATCCCTTTAAAAATATTTTAATAAAATAACCACAGTTAAAATAAAATCTTACATTTGCACTATAAAATATTTACATTATTCTTGTAGGAGATGCTTCTTACAAAGAATAAAGATTCATAATAGTGATCACATAAACAGAGTTTGAGTTCATCTATCCATTAAAAAATCTCGAGATCGTGCCTTTGTGCTGTACTAAGGCACAGAAATAATTCAGGCATGTATTCCATCATAAAAATTTACTTAATAAAAAGACTCTAAAAATGAACTGTCTGAACAGTTCTTATTCAAAAAAAGAAAAATATTGCCTTGCCTTTCCTTCCTAATTGACAGAATTTCCTCTACATGAAAATCTTTTCAGACTAGAAGTTTGTTGGGGGTTTTTTTATTACACGTGCAGAAAACAAGGGACATGCTCATTTCACAGAAGCACAGAAACACCAAGGCTAGAAGAGACCTTTAAGGTCATCCATCTAGTCTGGCCATCAACAATCCATCAACACCATAATCACCCCTTAGCCATATCCCAAATTACACATTCAGACAACTCTTTCTGACCACTTCCAGAGACAGTGACTCCACCACCTTCCTGAGACTTATTCCAATTCCCAACCACTCTTCCAGTAAAAAATAATCTTCTAATATCTAATCTGAACCCCCTTGGGAATGGCAACTTATGGCTATTTCTTCTCATCCTTTCACTTGAGACAAGACAGTAGAGTTGGATCCCCACCTGGCTATAACCTTCCTTCAGTTAGTTGTAGAGAGAGGTGAGTTACCCCCGAGCCTCCTTTTATCTAAGCTAAAAAACAACAGCTTCCTACTTGTGCTTCAGATTCTTTGCCAGCTTTGTTGTCCTTTGAAAACACTCCAGCACCTCAATGTCCTTTCTGAAATTCCACATTGTGTAAAAACATGAAACTATACGAACATTGCACAAATACAGAATAGAATACACATTTTTTTGGGTTACCCTGGACAATATTATAGTGTTTGGTATTTAAACTAGGTCTGTGGAAATCATGCTGCCTACTCTTTTGTTCTGTCTAATGAAGCACGAACTGTCTGATATTTACGTTCCACGTTCAATTCCAAGTTGTTTTATTGATGACAGGCATGGAAAAGAGGAAGGAAGAAAGGGAGGGAAGTAAGGAAGGCAGGAAGGAAGGCAGGGAGGCAGGAAGGAAGGGGTTAAGTGAGTGAAAGAGAAAAATAAAAGAAAAATAAACTAACAACCAAAGACACCTACAGTGTTTTCCTGCACTCCCTGAAATCCTACTCCTATAATCAACCAGACCTGTCCCCAGCCTACAATACTAATCTCTCTTCTCCAGGCTGTGAAGAAGGAAGAGACAGCAGTTCACACACATGTACATACACACACATACACACACATACATACACATGTACATACTCATGTACATAGTGCCCTGCAAGAAGTATGGTTCAGGAAGGTGTGTTAAGACTGATGCTAAACTGTGCACATGGTCCTTGGAGAACAGACTTGCTGAGAGATCCATGTTAAATGGAACTCAAGCACACCTGAGGAGCCTACACATGTGTCAGAAATCTCACAGATCTTGTGAGAGAAATCTCAACAGGACAAGGATCACAGGGACTATGAGAGTTTTGTTAAATACGAAAGTCAAAATTCTGGAAACACATTCAAAAGACAGTGAATCATACTTGCTCTAATTTGAAAACTTTTTGTCTTGTAGTCTCGTTCTTACTATTTGACTACAGCAGACAGAAAAGCCAAAACCATGCCTAAATAACTCTCTACAGCCTCATGCAACCTTGATTGCCTCATAAAGGCCAGGTGAAGCCTATTCAAAATCTGTTCCTGTTTCACTCCCTACATAAGGAAAAAAAACAAGACAGTGAATCATTATTTTGCAGTAATGCATATTTCTCTCTTTTTCCTGAAGGCATGTGCTGGCACATCCAGTTTCCTTCAGAGGGACAGTTTCCCCTCTGATCACCTGGAAACAGGGTGAGGAAAAGGAAATGTGCTCTTTGGGTCAGTGCAGAATGCAGCCCCTGAGAGCCATTCTGCTCTGCCTGCGCTCTGGAGGACTCTGGAACACAAATATTCTGTATGACTGTGAGCAAACAAAAAGGAGCACTTGGTACCTTATTTATAACTATAACCTGCTTCTACAAGCCCAGCAAATATGGTCAACACTGTCAAAACACAGTTTTTTTCATAGTCTGTCCCCTCAGAGAAAAATGTGTACAGATAAATAGATATCTGCAGTCTGCAAGGCATTTTGGTTGAACTGTTCTTAGTTTGATTTTTTTCTTTTCAGTGTTTATCCTTCTAGATAAGACATTACTGTAAAAAATCAGCTTGCTTTTGAAGATACAATTGGAACAGGCATAGATAGTAGTAATTCCTTGGGGATTTAATGCTACTCTGTTGGATCAGCTTCCAAGCAATCCATCTCACTGTACAGCACTTAGCAGGTCCTGAACAGGTCAGGGCTATCACACAAAATCCTGCTGACTTAGAGAAATTATTATTTAAAATAATCTATATTATAACTTGCCACTAGCTTTGCTAAGCACTGTGCAAGTATAGCTCTGAGAATATTTCTTTTTATGAACAAGCTGGGATACCATGTGCAACGTTTCCAAGCACTCCACCGCTTTTCTTCATTTACTTTTTCATGTGAGTATAGAAGCCTGACTCACAGATTTCAGGTATAGTATCTTTCTTGGCATTTAAATATCTTCTTCACAGTTTTTTGAGATACCAAAAGACACTCAAATACCAAACAAACATACAGCAGTACAGTGACACATTCAAAATTTACACACAGTTTCAGAAACTGAGAGTGATTACGATGCTGCCAAGCAGCAGAAAACACCAATTAACAAGATTTTGGTCTTTTTCTCAGCTGTTCATAATGCTTTGGGCAACAGCCAGGTGTCAGAAATCAGTTCAGCTTCACATTAATGTCATTTGAAAAACGAGCAGTGACATATGCAGGTTGCAAAACTACACCTTGGAAAGACAAACCAAAGGTGGAGGATATCCGTGGAAAGGAGTGGAAGCACTTAAATACAAAATAAATAAGAAGCTGTAAGTGAGGAAGAGCCTGACAGAAGCCTTTTTTTTCACTATCTCCTGAAAGAATCTGAAAATTAGTGTATCTATGGGATTGAAAACTATTATTTGCATTAGACCTTAGTTTCACCTTTTTGCATTGCAACGTGTCTGGATCCTTTAAATGATTTATACTTGGTGCAATAACTAAATAACAAAATAACTTTTTGGTTATAACTTTTTGGTGCCTCTGAGAAAGGACCTGGAACAAAGCATCCCCTGTGATTGTATACTCTCACAGTCCAAGCTGGGCAAAGACCGGGGGTTGTGGGTTCCTGCCTTGTCTCTGAGTTTCTGTCCCCAGGAACTTTGCAAGTGAAGAAAGCAGATTGGACTATTTGTCTTTATGTATGAAAACAGCATGTTTGTCCACAAAAACTTTTTAAAACTGTTTTAAATTGTCACTTTTGACACTGGTTTAAAACACAACACCACACTGACTGAAACCCTGAATTTAAAATGCTCCAAGAGAAAATAAGCTTTGGGAACTATTTTTTTTCTTTTGTTTATTTTCTCTGTACGCAACATTCCCTTCAGCAACTTAAAGCACAAATCAGACCACATTTCCTCACAGAGTGTGTTGGATGAAAATAGACAGAAATTGATGTTAAAATTCTGTTGAAGATAATGACAAAGGTGCTTGAAGTTGTGTATACCAGACAACTTGAGGAAAATGAGTGAGGCAGCTGAGTACATTCACAACCCCCCTTTTCTTTGCTATGCTGCTGCTAGTCCCTCATGCTGCAGCAGGGACCAAGGAGGGGTCCAGGAAAGAATGGGTTTCCTGACACCTACGATCTTGCTTCTCTGCACACGGATATTTTACCTAGCCAAGAATACGTTTTTCAAGTGTAGCAATAATTATGCCCATATAAAAGTGAGACAACAGCACAGCTTAAAACACTAAATTCAAGAGCACAGACTTCACTGATTACAATGAAGAGAATGTAATAAAAAGAGTAAAATACTATTCTGGCAACATTTATTCAAACAGACAAAGAATTAACATCAAAGCATCATTGGATAAATATTGGCTATATTTTTTTCTGTGTCACCTCACAGCAATATGAAAGACTTCAGATTCAGAAAAAGGCAATCTTTTTGAGTGCATCGAACTGCAAGTATAGACAAATGCATATATAAAACCCCACAGGATCTAATTTGCAAAACAGAAGTATTTTGTTGATTAGCTTAAAAATCCAAATTTAAACCATGAGGATCTGACAACACTACTAATAAAATTTTGTAATTTTAATTAAAAATAGAATTGTTTGACATTTTTAGGGGCCTTAAAAATACAGCCTTTCAATGTTTATTTTATTAAAATCAAAATTTTACATCTTATCATCACTAAAAAGTCAGCAAGTGTAACAACCTGTCCTATGATTATGTGTGTCCTTCAAATATTAGTTTTATTATATGTACAATGTCCATAAAACATAGTGAGAAAGGGAGAAGAAAGATATGAGCTAGTAGGGCCCAGAAGAAACCCCTTAAAACACACAGCCAGATATCCTGATGTAATGAAGATCTGAGCTTTGTTAGTAGGGCAAATTTCCTAAGAGTTGAGAAAGGGCAGATTGAAGAACCCTGATCAGTTAAAAGATCGGACCTCCACAGAAGAAATTGAGAGAGCACAGATTACTAACTACCTGCTATAGCAAATCTGTACCAAGAAAGATGAAATTGAATGATTTACACACCTTATCTAATTTAAATGTAATTCAGAGTACTTGAAGTAAAGAGCTCAAGATTCCTGACCCTTGAGGGAGAAAAGCAGGTTGCTTCTAAGGAAACTCAATATCTCAGTTGATTACCTAAAATCAGATGGTTTGAATGTAGCATTGCCCTCTCTGTTAGCCAAAAAACCCACCAGCCTTGCTTCCTAAGGAATGACAAATATAGACAAAGCATTTTGTTATTTAATTGATTTTTTTCTTGGCAGAACACAATACTTTGCTTCAAAAAGTTGTTTTCTCACCATTGTAGTATCATCACTGCTCACTGACAAGCATGGGGAAGGAAAACTTTAGCAGGTGCTAAATACAGTGGACTTTCTGGTTGGTGCTGAAGATCATAGAACCATGTAATGGCTTGGGTTGGAAGGGACTTTAAAGATCATCTAGTTTCAACACCCCTAACGGAGTGAGGACACCTTCCACAACACCATGTTGCTCAGAACTCCATCCAATCTGGCCTTCAACACCTCCAGGAAGGAGGCATCTACAAATTCTCTGTGTAATCTGTTCCAGTGCCTCACCACCCTCACAGTAAAGAATTTCTTCCTAATATCCAATCTAAACCTACTCTTTTTCAGTTTGAAGCCATTCCCCCTTGTCCTTTCCTGTACATGCTCTTATAAAAAGTCTCTCTCCATCTTTCCTGTAGGCTCCCTTCAGGTACCAGAAAGCCACAATTAGGTCACTCCAAAGCCTTCTCTTCTCCAGCCTGAAGAATCCCAGTTCTTTTAACATTTCAGCATAGGAGAGGTGCTGCACCCCTCTAATCATCTTGGTGGCCTCCTCTGAACTCACTCCAACAGGTCGAAGTCCTTCCTGTGCTGGAGACCCACCACATCTCTGACAGAGGGAGGCTTAGCTGAGTTTCCACTTGAAAACAAAAATGAGTTTCTAACTATTCATAAAGGATACATCCAGATACCAAGAAAATGTCTAGACCTTCTCCAAAGCACCAGTGACAGCAATATTTTCCTTAGAGTGTGTAAGAAGTACATTATAGGTTTTAACTATAGCAAATTTATTCCAGCTTGGAAACACGAAACCACCCCCAACCTCCCCCAATTCCTCTCAAGAATAAATCCTTTCACCAAGATTTTCTGTATTTCAGATGCAAATTAAATTAAAAAGCTAGTTTTAATGTAACCTTCAATATAACAATTCCACAGAAAGCCCAAAAGAAAATAGATCTCATAAGTATTAAGAAACTGCCAAAAGCAGTTACAATTGCAAATATGCAGATGACAGTAAATTCACCAAAAGAGATATTACAGATTGACTGTCAGCTACTAGTCTCTGGAAAACAGAAAGTAATTCAACTTCATACAACTTGAAATGATTCAATAAAGTTTTTATTTCACTATGATCTAAACTAGATTGCACCAGCTTGCACATACCAGCAGTTAACAGTGTGCCTAAATAGTCACCCTGCTTAAGCAAAGTCATGGGAATGTCCTAAAAGGAGTATCTTATAAGTAGTGAAAAATAGCTCTTGCACTTGGTTGGGGGGAGGAGGAAGGGAAACAGAGAGAACTCTCTACCAGTTTCTGTTTGCAATGGATGCACAGCTGCCAAGCCCACATCCTGGGGAAACCCATAACATGATGTTCCCAAAAGTGGAAAGCCAGAAGAGCCAAAGAGCCAGGCATATTCCTAAATTCGAATATGCAAATGAAAGTGTTTCTCTGGCAAGTTACCTCCAATTGTGAGAAAATATATCCAAGGCTGAAAGTTCTCTATAGACCTGAAGACCTGACTTTTGAAATTAATCTTACTGGTACTGACAGGAAGGGTGCAGTGCAATGAAGTGTCTCTTGTAACTAAAATCTTCCTTGAGTTAGCAGTTACTTCATTGCTTCTAAGGTGTATTTCTCTAATCATTATCATTTTTATGGATATGGAGGAGGTGCTCTGTTAGAATGCACTGGGAATTTTTCCTTTCTCCTTTCCTTTCCTTTCCTTTCCTTTCCTTTCCTTTCCTTTCCTTTCCTTTCCTTTCCTTTCCTTTCCTTTCCTTTCCTTTCCTTTCCTTTCCTTTCCTTTCCTTTCCTTTCCTTTCCTTTCCTTTCCTTTCCTTTCCTTTCCTTTCCTTTCCTTTCCTTTCCTTTCCTTTCCTTTCCTTTCCTTTCTTTCCTTTCCTTTCCTTTCCTTCCCTTCCCTTCCCTTCCCTTCCCTTCCCTTCCCTTCCCTTCCCTTCCCTTCCCTTCCCTTCCCTTCCCTTCCCTTCCCTTCCCTTCCCTTCCCTTCCCTTCCCTTCCCTTCCCTTCCCTTCCCTTCCCTTCCCTTCCCTTCCCTTCCCTTCCCTTCCCTTCCCTCCCCCTCCCCTTCCCCTTCCCCTTCCCCTTCCCCTTCCCCTTCCCCTTCCCCTTCCCCTTCCCCTTCCCCATCCCTTTCCCCTTCCCCTTCCCCTTCCCCTTCCCCTTCCCCTTCCTTCCTTCCTTGTAACTTCAAAGTATGAATAATTCCTGACTTCTTTCCATTTATTCGTTGCTTTCATTTTGGTTCATAACTGTTCATAACATTAATTAGAATGGGACACTACAATTTTTTGAGTTGAAACATTACTTAAAACTGTAGCAGTATTTGGAGGAAATAAACTCAGGAAGATTTGGTTGCCAAAACAAGGGCATTTAGTCAATACTTTTATATTTCAACTTAATTTTGCAATTGAATAAGTCATGTTTTGAATACACTATATTATTTTTCAACAGTAGGGAAAAGCAAAGCTATGAAGAATTTCACCATATGTGTATTAATTAACACACTCTCTGGACAATGGCTTGGCTTATGTACTTGTGTGCATCAAAGGAACAGAAGACATAGCTAACAATATATGAGTCAGAAGGGTAGTGGTTTTATTCATTAACACAAAATTAGTTGTGGAACACACATACATCATTATATTAATACATGTATTCCTCTGAAAGTCATAGCCATGATTGTCATGTAACCATACTTAATAGAATTGTCTTTTTTAGCTCAGAATAGCATTCTTTTTGTCAAAAGTTTTCCCTCTTTGATGCTATTTTAACAGCTTTCTTGTTTTACTCATTCATCTCTCTCAAATAAAATGATGGGTTTAATGATAAGCATCTATAAGAAAAAAGAAATCCAATATATTTTACAACCCTATGTGATACTGAGTAGTTCAAGAGTTTATAGTGAGAGAAATGCTTCGGTGCTTCCACAATTATATGGGAATTTTAGGGAATCATAGTTACGATTTCATGTCAATTTGTTTTGCAAACACACTGTGTTTTGACCATCATCTCAGTAAAACTGAAATTTTTTTTGCATTTTACATGCAGATTTGTTTAAGTGAGTGGTAGCTTCTTCAGTTCCATAGAATAATAGAACTATGCCCATAGTGTAGGTTTGCTGTTCAAGAGTTTTGATGCACTTGAAATCCTGCTAGAAACTACTGAATTGTTTTTTTTTTTAAAAAAGTGCGTGACATTCCAGTGCAAGTTTAGTTATTACTCAAGCATTAAATCTGCCTGTCTCCTGTGACCCTGAAAGATCATCTCTCTTTTACTTCAGTCTTAATTACTAAAAACATTTCCACTACAAGACTACAAGTCAAGATTAAAGGATAAAGCTCCATGCTGTGTCCTATGAACCCATAGTGGTGATCCCACAAGCCAGATAACGCTTTAGGCTGTGACAAGCTCAGAGTGAAATGGTTTTCCTTTTGTATCATGCTGTCAAACAAACAGATCAATTCACTGTCGCTGTAACAGTGACTCCAAGGTGATCAGATATTGCAATGATGGGCTGGTAAAAGACAGAATAAATGAAACCCTCTGTTTTTCACTTTCCTGAGGGATTAAAATTAATCCTTTTTTCTTTTCCAGTTTGTTTAAGACTCATCAATTTATCTTCATATTTGAACTTTCAAATAGAATTTTGCCACAACAGCAAAATACAGAAAGAGTGTAACTGGTGCCTTTACTGAAAATCTCACTCATATAAAAGCCTGGTTGGCTTATGTACTTGTGTGCATCAAAGGAACACTGGTTGGGTCTGTTACTCCAATGATTTTATGGTTGTAAATTTCAAAGACTGAATGTCAATTAATAGATGTGGGCTCCTCTGTATCATCTATTTTTAAACCCATCAGAGAGGCTTAGTGTTAAACATGTGATGGGAGAAATGTTAGTCAGAGGAAAGCAGATGGAATAGCTAATTTTTCTTTCACAGTGTTTACACGATGAATTTTTTTTTAAATCTCACAGCAGAAAAACAAGAATACCCCACTCACATATAGCAGTATTCCTCAGCAGGCTTTAGACAGGAAAATGCTAAGTTCTGATCTGGTTTTACATTAGGTAGCCTAGCAATATAATGTACCAGTAAAGGCATGAATCTACAGTCAGTGCCAGTAGTCCCCAAGCCTCAGGTGCTGCTCAGGTGTCCAGGCTGAACACACCTTGGAGCGTTCATCTGGAGCCTCCTGCTCCCTCAGTGCATGTGCAAGCTGCACACAGAACAAAAAGCACATTTTATAACTTACTCCTTTATATATATAAAAGCAGGCAAAGAATAAGAGCTAAAAAGAAGCCCAGTCCAGAATGTACCAACCAGACACAGAAACTGAACTAAATATCCCAGCCATGAGAATGGTTGTGTTGTGCCATAGAAAACTCCTGAATTTATCCTGAATTACCTTGCTCCAGAAGGGAAAACAGCAGAGCTATACCAGTGGCATATGATCCCTATGAAGAACGAACACTCACTAACCCAGGAACAATCACAGAATAACCTGATTTTAGATACAAAGCAGGAATTTCTACATTGCTCTGCGTCATGCTATGCTGAAGTGTTAACTTCTTAGGGACTGCAGTCAGCTGTATAAATTCATGGGGCTCCAATAGAGAAGATGAAATGACTCACACCTCATAATAGTTGTTTCTAAGATCTTGGATGACTCAATTGACTCCTATTACAACCTTCAAAATTAAAAAAAATCAGAAACTTGCATTTAAAAAAATATAGACAGAGACTCTTTAAAGCTTGTTTAAAAAAAGTCATTTCAATAGTAATATCAATAATTTTAAAAAAAACATGTTGTAGATTATTGTTCTGTTTGCACATAATGATGGAGATAAGAAGTAATCCCTACAGCTGCCAGAAGAGTAAAAGAATCTACTGCTCTGAGGCAGTTCTGCTGAATTTTAAGTCATATGGATCATAAATACTAAACCCTTGCATGTTGTGTAGAATAAAACCATGCCACCCTCGTGAGAAAGCCTCTCTGAAAGTGCTAAATTCAAAAGGCAGGTAAGACAATCAAATAAACTCATTCAAAATATGTGATCTGAGTACTTGATCTTCAGCAAAGAAGATGCAGACTGCACCTTCTCAAAACCATGTTTCTTATGGCTAAAGGAAAAATCCCTTCACATTTGTCTGCCATGTCAATAGAAGTTCAAAATAATGGAAAAATATGAATGAAGCTCACTTATTTTTCACTTTCACAATCCGCAGAAGTAAGCTCATCTGCTCTGGAGAAGTGAAACAAGATAACTCGCTTCAGGAATATTAGAATGAATTTATGAATTATCAGAGCTCCTGCCTCAAATATTTACTTATTTGCAATCATGTAAGAGACAAACCAATTGCAACTTTTACTTCTTGATGATTATTATTTCAGGTTACTTACAAATGAGTTCTGAAACCTGACTTCCAGCTTTAGGGCAATATAAACCACAAGATATGTCCTTAAAATCTTTCAATGGTTGGGTACAATTTTAAGTTAACTCAAGATAAAAAATGTTTAAAACCTTTTTCCAAAATTTCCAAAACAGAGCTTTGTGAACTATCCAAGGTATCTTGGTGACTAAAAGACTCACTTTTGCTCAACACATTATTGCCATTAAATGGATATAGAATAGATATATTCAGTGCTGCTGCTTTCAGGAAAGTCTGTTAACAAATACCTTCCAAATGGTTGATTTCATAGTCTTTTAGTGCTCAAGATTATTTAACTGATAAATATCTTGTTGTCAGATCAGCACTACTGCCAACTCACCTCATTATTTTTAAGAGAAAAAATACAGTTCTGTCACCCCCAAGGACTGTAGCCAATGTATGCATTCCTTAGATTTAATACACAATCCAAAAGTACCAAAGCATGAGGTGGCAATAAAAAAAAAATCAAACCGTGTTACATTTGGATCTGATAATTTTCCAAACACACAAGGATACTTTGTTGTACTTGGTGCATTCTGAAACCACACTTAGGACAAAGGGCTGGTTTAAAACAACTAAATCACTTCCTTGAAAGTGAAATACTTATACTAATGCTGCTGCTACTAAGAAAAAAAATTCAACTAGCTCTTTGTGATATTCAGGAATTTGTATGTGTGTGTACTATTTTCCATGTCAATTCCTGACATGATATGAAAAACCTTGCATGAAAAATCTACTTAGACTTTGAAAGGGGAATAAAGTGTCATATCTTCACCTGCTCATGTTTTATTATGGTTTTGAATCTTTAAATCTCGCATTGTTCTTTATATTCTGAATGACATGCTGCTGTCACTGCAGTCTAATAGGATCATGTCTTTCCTAAATTACTTTTGAGTATTGAGATTTTAGAAATGAGATTTCAGAAATAAGATTTAGCCATAAGAGACATCCACTGATGAATAACTGAATTGTGAAACATGTAAAATGCCTTAAAAACCTGGAAGTTCCAGCCATTTTTTCCAAGTACAATAAGCATTACATGTCTTACATAGTAATGCTCCCTTTTCTGTGTTTCCACCTCTGTTCTATCCTTCCTTTAATTTGATGTGCCAACACCGTGCACTCTTTGTAGTCAGTATTACATTTCTACCTTGCCTGGAACAATGGGACCTCATGCTTAATAAGACTTTTTCAGTAGTATCACCAATATTGAAGAGTGTCTATGCTATATAGAGCCCCAAACAGTCTCAATGTTTACAAGAGGTGCAATATTTCTGAAGAGAACAAATGTTGTAGGTCACAATGATGAATGTATAAAAATATTCTTTGTAAATATTATAGTTAGTTCAAGGTCTTTACCTTATAATAAAACCTTAAAAATTAAAGCCAGCAGGGATGGATTAAGAGGGATCCTGCAGATTAGGGATCTGTAAAATCATGAGGCAGAGGCAGAGCAGCAGGCGGCATTTCTGGACAGGGCTGATTACTGCTGGCCAGCCACCCATACAGAGAGCTTCACTTCTGTGTTCCTGCAGGAGTTAAACAGCTGCAAGGTTGAATATTGAGTTTGGACACATGGGAAAAGAGGAAGACTCCTTTGAATAGAAGTTTAGCTGGCAGGTAACTCTTTCTGACACTGACAATTAAAATGTGTTGAACTGCAGCTTTTGCACAGTTAATGTAAGGCTGAAAATATAGACTGGATGGTTTCATTTTACTTCACAGCACAAACCACAATGATTTTTACAAAATTAAAAATCCCAACCAAACAAACAAAACCAAACATTTTGAGAGGTGATGGTTCTAGGAGTGTTTCTCAATTTCTCAAGTACATGAATAAAAATATCCACTTCATTATATATCTCATGCCTCTACTATAACCTTCATATCCTGTACCTTCTCTGGGCTCACATAATGCTCAGAGGAACTCAATCTAAAGTTATAAACAATGCAAACTAAAGCTTGCATTCTACTTTATTTTATAAATTAAACCCAAAATATTATGTCCATAATTTCTCTGCATCAGATTTATCTACAGCAACAGAGAGCACTAACCAAAATGGTGGTGTTTTGGGGTTTTTTGGTGGTTTTTTTTTTTTTTGCTCACATAGAGAAGGGATAGTTGCTGTTTTGTCATGTAACAGCCCACCTTTTCCTCAAATACTGTAAATCATTTTGCCCAGAGATAATTCTAACACCTGAGATGTTTCCCATTTAGATTCACAGCCTTTAAGAATTAGTACTACTTCCACTTTATATTCTCTTGCAGCCTTGAAAGTCATTTACCAATGGCCTACAAGCAAAATTCCCTGCCCACTTCCCATTATGCTGTTCTTACTGCCTCTTGCCTTTCCTAAGGACTTGATGTTAACTAACCCACAATAAGTTGCCAAACCTGGCCTGCTTACACTTTTATCTTGCACACACACAGTGTCCAATATGTAACACAGCACAACCAAATACTTGGCTGGGGCCCTTGGGAACATTTAAGGTTCAAGTCAAGGATAGGCAACACACAGATGTCACGTTCTGTCACCACCTTTATGCCCCGTTCTCACAAGTTTCAGGAATGTTTGACAACTTTATGCTACCAGAAAAATGTTTGACAACTTTATGCTACCAGAAAAATGTTTGAAAACTTTATGCTACCAGATCTTTAGGCATCTCGGCCTTTTAAAAATCACACCACTCCTTATTTAGATTTATTGTTAGTGTAGTACTGGGACACACACTTCAGACTAAAGGCTTTTTGACAGCTGGGAGTGTGCTGAATGAGTCAGAAAGCACACTTAGTACTGTTCACAGCCTGTATTTGATTTAGGTTTTTACACACAGACACAGACACACACAGATACGGACACACACACACATATATATATAAAAATTGAAAGCAAAGGCTATTTCTGACATAATCTTCATCATGCTGATTTCAGTTTTTATTTGAATATATCCTAAAAGAAACTTGCATATGTAGCATGATAGTGGCCACTAATGCCTCACTGAATAAACAGTCATGCAAATCCCAGCTGTAAATATAGGTTAAGTCTTTATATTGTTAAAAGGGTATCTCCCTAAGTACATATCAGAATTCTGTGTGCATCTGCTTGACTAACATAAAAAACTGTTCATATGTTGTTACAAGAATTTTTAACAGAACAATTTTATTGTGGAATTAAGTCAGATAGACCATAATAACAGAACTATGGGATATAAGCCATTTTTAATTGAATATTGCTACTGGCAGCATACTTAACCCTCTTACGTTTAGAACAAAATGACATAGATTTAGTTTTTGCATTTAATAGCAATTTATTTCCCAGACACCCTCCTTTCATAACCTTTTAAGTCTTTCAATTCCATCAGATTTTGAAGGGATAAGCTACTAATAAATGCAGTTTTATATCTATTTAATTTAAACACAGAAATAAGTAGGAATATAGTTACAGGAATTCCCCAAGAGAATATTTCTGTGGTTTAACTTCTAATCTGTTTTTATTTTGGGATTAATGCAGATAGCATCAAAGCATCTGCATCTGCATCAATATGCAGCTTGTTTCTCAAAATGGGAAACAAGCTGCATATTCAGTTCAGGTATTCTAGCAAAACAGCATGCAGCCTGAAAAGTAGAAAGGAAATATTTTCAGTTTGGTGACTGCTTTTGAATTTTTGTATTTGAATATGAAACTTCTTCAGTTTTACTCTTTATAAATATTTCTTTAGAATACCTGATATCTAACAACATGGAACTATATCAACAGTACAAAAAATAATTGAAACCTTGTATGAAAGTCCATAAATGCTCAAAATTACTCATATCAATTAAACCATAAGAAAAATGTACATATGTGCAGCTAAAATATTTTAGAGCTTGATATATATATATATATATATATCACGCATTTCTTATGAAAACTGCATAAAGAACAAACTATCAAAAATTATTTTGACAAATAAAGGAAAAATATGGTGAGAGATTCTCAAAATGCTAATCTCTTAAATGCTGAATTGGGCTTTTTGTCTGCATTGGTTTCTGAAAAAGCAATGCACAAAGAAAAGTAACAAAAAAATATTCCTACAGGTACTACAGTAGATATTATGACTACTATTAAAAATTACTGCAAGAAAAAATTACTGGAAAAATACTTCTAATATGAAAAATATACTTTAAAGACAGAGAAATCCACTACATGCTGGTTGACATCAGAATCTGAATTCAGAGAGCTTATATTTATCTTGGTCTCTGAGAATAATTAACATTTTGGAATCAAAATTAAGTTAGTGCTAATGGGGATGATATGCTGGGTGGAATATATTGCACCTATGCTGTTGATATTAGAGCTCTACAGAGGAGAAAAAAAAAACAGAGAAAAAATAGTTGTCCCTGAAGTTCATGTGTGTGACTCACAATGTGTGCAAGAGACAGACCAGTGAAGTGTGAACATGCTGTTTATACCCAGCTTCTTTACAGAGAACAGATGCTTCAGGATTATTTTCAAGTATGTATTACTATATATATAATATAAAAATAAGATGACTGTAATGCTGTGAGAACAAGAGGCCAGATTTAGCTAAGGATTTTGGTTTTAATTGTCCTTTTCATTTCCTCAAGCTACAAATGAATAATTTGCATTTACCTTTCTGTTTAAGTAGGTGCATATTCATTTGAGCTTCCTCCATCAGAAGCATGCAGTAATACTCCCCAGTTATAAATGTGCGAGCATTCAGTGCAATTTTCGGTGTGGTTTTAATATACAAAGCTTTTGGTGTAATCTCTTGGTCTCTCCCTATCAGGTGCCTGACAACATAGCTGGAAATTATGGAGGTAACAGGGAATTATAAGGCTGAGCCTATTTCTAGAAGTCCATCATTCCCTCAACATTAGTTGGCCCATAGTATTTTCCCTTGAGGAACTGTACTGCAATTTTCTTGCTCCCATCTCCACATGGAAGACCCTTGAAACCTGTAATTTGGAGAACTTGAGGAGATAATGCGGCAAAAATAGCTAAGCGCATTTTTGCATCATTTGCAGGATTTCTTCCAGGCTTAACATTTTCTCTTGTTTCAACAAGAGCGTAAATTATTCTTTAAATCAGTAATTGGTTTTAGATGCACTCTATTCTATCAACTAGAAGATATGGGTAGTTAGAAGTACCAACAGAGGAAAACAAAAAGAAAATAACCACCATAAAATAGTGTTCAAAAGGATGTTAAGTTAGAAATTTTTATTTAATAGCAGATTACAATCAATTAGTTTGTTATCTTAATAAAAATTGTTTTTATTTCACGAGTATTCATTAGGACATACTGTTGATGCATATGGAACTCTGCTATGCATAAACTGTGAAGCTGGATGGGCTTTATTTGCTATTGCAAGTCTGAAGTTATATAATTTTCCTCATACGTATTAACTGCCCTTATGGCTTTCCAAATTTTTATCATCTGACCTGTGCCAAATACAATAATCTGAGCACTAAAGGACATTTGACTTGATATATTCAACATCAGATCAGATTTCATCTGGAGCACTTATCCATTACTTGTTGGCATTGCCACAGCACTTATCACCAGCTCTTGAAACCGAACAATTGTAATTTGTCCTAGTTTTTCCATTAGCTGTACTCCACAGTAGTATCCACCTTTAAACTTCACATTCTATCTACAGAATTTTACTACCATGGTGAGTCAACTACTGTAGTAATAGAGATATTGCAGCAGAGGAAGTCAGGCTGCTGTGCTCTGTGTAAAAGGGTCATAGCTACCACACACAGAAAGTCTGCAATATTTATGTAAAAGTTCCTTCAAAATACGTGCACAAACACATCAGGAAGGAGCAAAGCCAGAAAATTGCTCCTTCCCATTCAGACAGATGAAGGTAATCTTACAATCAGAGGACGGTTGCACATTTATTATCTCCTTTTTCTGCAATCCCAGGTCAGCCTACAACAGCAAAAACTCTCATAGATTACAGAGTGGGCAGAACACGGTTCTTCAATGCATCCAAGATGCTCTGAATTCAATTGTTTCATTTAAATGTGCAGTAAGTATATGCAGTATAGAATTTATTTGGTTTTCCAATCATTGTTGGCCAGAACTTGCCAGCTGAAGTGGACTGAAGAACTGGTCAATTTTTTGCAGTCTCAGAGGAATCCTAAGGTTACTAGGAATGTTGGAGGAACTCTTAGGTTACTAGGGTACTAAGTAGATAACAATATATGATGTAGGTATCAACACTTGGTTATTTTATTATTTTTTTTCACATCTGCTGCTTGCTTCCATATCACTGTTGCACTTTTATAGTTGCAAGTGGACTCCCAAGGCTGTTTTTCACCTGGTTCTAGTTATTGCATTTTCTCTGGCAAGAAGGAAACCAACTTTGCTCAAGAGCGAGTGCCTCATCACAGAAAGGTTCTATTAACTAGAGCAGCATCCCCAGCACATGATACTTAAACTGTTTCTTCAGAAATACATGAAAAAAGCTTCCCCAAAAAATCACAAGGCTATTTAATCTGTTCTTGACTTTCACTGCACCACAAGACCAGTTAAAAGTCCATTTCAAAATGAAGATGACTCATGCTCCAGCTCCTTTATCAAAGAAATACTCTGACTGAAACTACAATTTGCTGCTGACAGTAATGAGGACAGGCATGCCATTGGCAAAGGTCTTCCCACAAAATTTAGGACATAGCTGGATTAACGGAACCATTCCTGCCCTCTTAGTTATCACTTCTTGCTTTCTGCAAACATTCTTACACTTCAAGCACTCTTTGTGATTATTAAAACTAAAACAGGTTTTTCCTTACAAAAGAGGTTGTAAGGTACTCATCAGAGGACTTTGACAGCCTGAGTTCTAAACACATTCCTGCATTGTCTTTAGCAGAGGCAACTTTCAGCAGATGACACTCAAATTCACAGTAGCAAAGCTGATATTTATACTGAACACCAATTTCCTAAATTTAGCCTTAAGTACATGCTGTGCAGGAAATAGGATGTGTTTGGGAAGGAAATTTTGGGATGTCTCATTTAAGAAATGTGTTAAGAAAGAAATTTTACCAGTATTACAGTATTTTGTAAGTCCAAGGACAGAGCTAGTACTCAGAAGTTTTTCTTGCAGTAAAACAAATACTGCACATGAAATGGAATGGATCAGTAACTCAACGTATGCACTGTGAATTCATGCACATACCCCTTCTCTAAGCACAGTTTACTTGCTTCTTGAGGAAGCACTGGAATATGTGCAATAAATTACAATAGTAGATTTAGCAGAACGTTTTGAAGGTTACCTGATCAAGAAGATTGATGTGTAGCTTGGAGAGACAGTATTTAATTTAAAGCATGCTCACACTCTTACTTAGAATTGCAAGGGGACATTTTGGTAGACTCACACTATTTGGGGCTACTTCCACCTTCCTAGCAGAAAGCAAAAAACAGTCTTTGTACAGAAGTCACTGCCATAGGGCAATGTATTATTCAAGTAACCATGTTAATGCTGAACATACACACAATGTAAAGACATTAACAGCAGTATCTAAATATAATTGGAAGAATTAGCACTTCATGCATCCTATGAATGGCATTTACTAATAGCTATATTAAGCTGTGAGATCATCCTGTGTCCTGCTGTGGCTTTGTACACATGCATTACTGAATTCTGTATGGAACTTCTAGCCTCCTTCAATATATTATTTTTAATATCCTAACAAATCCTATTGCTCTGAATGTGAATGATTGTCTTTTACAAGAAATGCTTAACAATAGAAGTGTAAAACTGATTTCTAGAAAAACAACTATATTGCACAGAGAGCAAATGTTAATACAGTGTTAACAAAGGCAATTTCTAGGAGGAGGCAAGATGTTCAAGTAACAGTGGAGCCAAGCTGAGACTGCTCAAAGTCTGTCTCCCTACAGCTGATACAGAGTGCCCCCTCTCCCATCTGTCTCAAAACAGATATATCCATTTGGGAGGTATAATCTATAAACATAGACAACACCACCCTAACAGGAAAAGTGTCACAACAGTTAATGTTAACATAACGTTAATGTTCTCATGGGTATACTGGTCCAGTTTCCTCTCAATAGCCAAGTCCTACTTCTTTCCTACATGCTGTAAGACTGTAATATAGATAAATTTTAATTCCTGTAGACCCAAACAAGGTGGTGATAATGATGGAAAGAACAGGATGGCCAAACTATGCTTCCTAAAAATAATAATGACTACAATCTACCTTAGATGTTTTATGAAGTAGTGCATACCGTTAGTTTGTTCTCACTCTATCCACAAATAAAATAAAATAATGCTGAGGCAATTATTAATTAAAAACCCCATTTATTTGCTTTCATATGCTGTTTTATAAACAAGTTTCATACGCACTTGCTCCTACCTGTTCTTATTAGAACATACGTAATTCATAGAAAGGCTATTATTATTAATAATAGTGTATAAATGTTACAGACACCGAAACAGTGGAAATGTCAGAATTACTAGCCTAACATTAACTACAGAATAGAATCAAAAGAAAAGATCTTATGTAAATTTTTGCCTGTCCTCCCATTGTCTTGACAGTTAATCTACAGCAACGCCTACTTCATATCAGTTAATTTTACCAACACATAAAAAAAAATGCAACTTCAGAATATGAAGAGGCTTAGAGGCTTAGTGTTGGGTACTATTGGGAAGGGAGGCTTTATCGAACCATTAAGAACTAAAACTATACCAAATATAAGGAGAAAATGGATCAGAGTAATGAAAACTGAACACTACTTGCTTAGTGTGGAAGCACTGCACTGTTGCAGAGCGGGACATACAAGAGTGTCACATCATCAGGTGAATCAAGGTAGCATATAAAAAGTCAGCTTTCATTTTTTAATACAGTTGCACAGGTCAGTTTTGTCAGAGGTAAATAAACTCTTCTTTAAATTCAAAAATGCTATGACTTTGAAATACAAGGAAGCTTTCTGGAGATCAGCATGCGTTGCAACCTCACGGGGTCACAGAGCAGCAGCAGCTCAGTGCAGCTGCGCCAGTGCACTACGTGAGTACAGTGAGCACGTGCTTCTCTGAGAGAAACTCTCCTGGCATCCAGAAAATAACAAAGCTCTCACTTCTATGAAGTGATGGGCAGAGAAAGACCTCAGCTTTCTCCTGAAATAAAATTTGACCTAAAATTTAACAGTACACTTCTTTTAGAGCTGTGCCCTTATCTCAGAATATATATATATATTTTTTTTTTAAAGGAGCAGATTATTCTGTAACCATATAAATACTTCATATATTAATAGTTTAGGATAAAATTTATTCTGCAAAAGCAAATAAAATCTGACTTTGTGCTCACCAATTAAGGTTCCCTTAAAACACTGCAATGGACTCAATTATTCCAAAACAAAATTAAGATAATTTGAGATACTCATTCAAAAACAACAAAAAATTACATTAAAAAATTAGTTATTTTGACATTTAAAAAAATTTCTAGGATTAATTTAACATTTCCCAGTGTCCCTGAAGTATCACCATAACCAATATTTACTATACTTTAGGCATAAAATTAATTCATAATTATGAATAATTGATTAGATTCTATACATAGGTGACTCCTAGCAGGCTAAGTAAGTATGACAACAATATTCTATTATTTAAATACTGAAAATGAGAAAAAAGGGCCTCGAGGCTTTACATTGTACAATAACCTCATACAGATTTCAGGCTATTTAGATTTGGGAAGAGAAGTTACTGATTTTCTTTGGTCTTGGTGCATATAGAACGTCAACAGAAAAATACAGTATTTATTTGTAGGAAGCTTTTCTTAGACTTTCTCTTCCCTACAACTGTCAATTTCCAATTATATTTTTAATAAAGGAGGCAGCATTTATAATTTGGCTTGACACTAAAATGCATCTATTCAAGCAAAGTTGCAAACTAGAAAAGTCTTAGCAGCTTATATTGTACTAGAAAACACTGATAAACAGATAGGAGCAAAGAAATTAACTCCTGTATGGGAAAGGCCAACAGAATAGTTTTATGATTGTTATTAATTGCAGAACTAGCATTAGGCAAGGAGATCATTTCATTATTTTACAGAGACATGCCCCAGAGAGTCTTCTTTTATAATCTTTATTTTCTAGGGAGATTTGGCATTTGAAAAAAAAAAAAAACCAAAAACAAACCAACCAAATTCCAAACCCTTCAAAACCCACTGTTCTAAGAATTAAGAGTATAAAACATCTTAGAAACTGTCCATATCAGTGCACCATCACTGAAGAAGCTTAAGGTCAAGTAAATGTATTATTCATTCACTATTATGAGCTATGAGCTCTTTCTAAATGTAAATTACACTCTGTAATTATTTTTTACTTTTAAGGAGTATCATTCATAAAGCCAATTAAAACGATATGATTAAAATAATCAAAATTCCTCCACAACATCCCAGAAGGCAACTGCAATGACAGGATAAATTACACAAGTTTAGCAATTCAAGACTTCATATGATTAGAAAAAGGTCATCAACTCCAGAGAGTGACAGAGTCCAATTCTGTCAAAGAGAAAATCAAAGGAACTTGTTGGCTGATTTTTTGGGGGGAAGGGTGGGAATCCTAATGCTGTACTAATGCTGTAATCACAGCTTGAGGGTAGCGAATCTGTAAGTATGATCTTGTGGAACACTCTCTCTTCCTGATCTGGAAAGCTACTTTAAACACCCAGCACAAGCACTGTAAATACCTTCCCCACTAACAGACTGAAACATTATTAGCAGGAAGCATTGAGTGAATCAAACAAAAGCTCCTTCACCACCAAAAGTGGAGATGCTCAAAGTTGCCTAGTATCTACAGAAATCAAACTTACATCAACTTGGCACCTAATTTTAATCAGATTTCAGAAATAAAATTTCCCTTCTCAGCTGTAATGGCCTTGACAGACCCATGGTCAGACTTTGCCTTCAGGAACTCAGAGTTAACCTCTATTCTGACAATATTATTGTAAAACTGTTTTTCCAGTGATAAATACATTCCAGCTTATGATCTTGAAAAGTTCTCACTGTTACGCCTTTGTTTCAGTAAATTCTTTTTTGCTTCTATTTTAGCATAAGAAATTTTTTAGACATAATTAAAAGTTTCTTATTAACTTCTATTATCTCGTGTGTCCACCTGATGGGACACAAATTCGACATTTACATAGATTTACTTTTTAGGAAATATTAATTTGAAAAAAAGTTGTACAGTGAAACATCCTATGAAATAATTTTGCCTTCTAAAATGGACTGGAGAGGAATATAGGAAAACAGAGAGACCCAAGGTAGTTGCTATCATCTCAGTACACATCAACACTCTACTTTCTTCTCTATGTATCTATCTACCTTCTCCCTACCCTCCTGGCTGTTTTCAACATGTAGGTCATACACTCACACAGGTAAAGTTTTGAGAATTACTCACAAATCACGATTTTGAGTTTAGGGAATTGGCAGTTTTCACTCTCCTAATAATTACAAGGTTTATAATCTTCCAGACGCTGCATAAAAAAAGCATGAAAACACCATATAGGATTAAGCACTTATAGGAAAGGTTCTCTTAAGCCTAAAATATTGTAGGGTTACTCCTGAGAGGCTCTGCATTTCTGAGCTATATTCGCTGTGTTATCTTACTGCTTCTGCAGTAGGTGTAAGTGTAAACAGCTCTTGCTACTCCATTATGTGCAACCCTTGTTCTCCTGGAAGAATGAAAAAGTGAATTACCAAAACTCTAATGCAGTTTTTAATTTGGAATACTGCCTATTCTCTGAGGAAGCATGTGGCATTTTACAGATGCTCCTGAGTTTTAGCTTCAGCTCAACCTGTCATGTTGCCTCCAGACCAGCAGACATTTGTTGAGAGTAATACACTTGAAACTTTTTTTAGGTAACACTGGAAGGTCTACAAAGTAAAAAACCCTATGTTATTTCTCAGTATCAGAGTGATTCTTTAAGAAGTCATATTTGATCAAATGAATGTACTCTGAAAAGACATAGCTATTTAAAACACAGTAATGTGTTTGTGTATGAACAGCAATTACTTTTCAGAGTCAAACAACAGGACCTAAAAAAAAAAGTGTGTATAACATACATTATTTAAGTGCTCAAAAGATGTGGAAATGCTCTTTATAATCCCTTTTCTCCAAATTCTCCCCTTTTTTATTTTGAGCAATAGTGCCAAAAAAACCACCTGTTTCCTCTCATTTTGAGGCAGAACACAGCCTGTGTTCATTTCATATCACAGGTACATTTCCCATCAAAAGGTATTTTGTTTCTCACAGGGCTCAAAATAAAACTCCAAAAACCAACCAAAAATAGAAAAAAACCCACCCAATCACAATTACACTGCATTAGGTTCTCATTTGCTTTCTAGACCCTTTGAAAAGTTCACACCAGCCCACAGGTGCACCAGTTGGACCAGTTGGAGTCCTGGCAGAATATGCTTTTTACTTCATTTGGGATGATATCCAGCTGATAGAAGTGAAGGCTCTAACATACATCAAGACACATAAAAAAGCACAGTCATAATCATTCTCCTAATAATCTCTAATTGTGGTGTGCTGACAAAATGAAATTCATTTCAGCAAAGAGCAGAGCCTACTGCTTCATAAATTAGGCACCGTTGTCTTTTTCTTTTATTTTTTCCTACAGAAGTGCTTTATGAAGCCTGAAAACCATTCTCTCCTGTGTGAATTCTGTAACATTGAAATTGCCCCAGACATTTGCAACCATTTCCTCATTTGAGGAAAAGCACATAGACGTGTTCTGCAGAACTAAAGAAGAGCTGTAATTACTGCAACTGGTCGGTGACACCTACAGCAGGGTAATGACCAGGTGCTCTGGACAGCTGTTCCACGGGGCGGTTCTGGAGGGCGGTGCTACAGGGGATTACAGGAGAAGATGCCATTAGAGGGCAGCCTTGGGTTTCCCCTAGGTGGAAGTCTATGCGCCAACATGCGTTCCCAGTAGTTCTAGGATTTCTGATGGTATGTAGCAAAATGTATTTCAGCTTCTTAAAATACAAGAAAAAAATACAGTACATATTTTGTTTTACATTCTATGAGAAAAAAATATGCATAGTATGGTTTGAGTAAATTTGTAGTGTATGGGCAGGAGTAGATTATAAATTTTTTAAGGCTTTTAAGTAACTTTAATAATGTAAATAATGTAATAATGTAACAATAATCTTTTTCATTATTCATTATTTTCATTATTTCCATTGGTCATTTCACCTTAAAAACTGAGTAAATTATCACCGGCAGTTAAGTAAGTCCTGCAATAGCACAAAAGTAATCATAGTAACTTCCATGTGAATATATTACCAAAAAAGGTAAATTGGTATTTCATAATAACAATCGTTCTCAAATCAGTCTGAGACTGGTTTTACTATATAAACACATAACATTATCTTATTTTTTTAGGTACCTAGATAATTTAGGATTTTTTTTAATTACAGCTTAATCCAATTATCTAATGGGTAACATCTTTGTATTATTTATAATTAAGCAGAGACCTTCCATAGACATTAAGAAAACTGTTGTTTATTATAGATAACAGCTAAATTATATTCAGCACAATAAATTCCATGTAAATTATATGCAAAACTCCTAATGATTTTTGCTGTAATTTTCTTCATAATATTACATAACTCATTGATACTGTATTGCTTTCCAGTTACTCTGCTTAAGTACATTTGTCTGAAACATATGTCCAACCTTTTCAGCTGTGTGAGGGTTGTTCAGTACAGTAATCTTCATCAGTTTAGTCAATTTAGCAATCCCCACTGATCTCTTCACATAGAAGGTTTAAGGACTTGAAGCTTAGGATCCTCCTCACTGTTAGCAGCAGAAGTTCATTCAAAGCATTCTTTTACTCTAGGTGAAACTAATCCCTTGTCAGAAAGTAAACAAAGAGTTTTTGCATTTCATACAACTAAACAAACATGCACAGAACAATGACAGAATACCAAAGCAAACCCATAAATAACAGTTCCAGAGGGCTTCACTCGCATTTCAGCTGAACACATAAGGACTCCCAAAATGCCAAACTGACCTAGACCCACAAAACCAGCATGACAAAAATACAGGCCAAGGCTTAAATGACTGGGCACAGCTCTCTGGAATAAACACATGAAATAATAACCAGGTAAAAGGTGTGTTTAATCAGATCCTGGTAATAAAATCACCGTTTGTGTTGCATAAACACGTGAGCAAAGTAACCTTTATTCCCTCAGGGACCACACTGGCTGTAAGGTATCTCATTTGTTGGACCTCCTTAACCTTGTTTCCTAAGCTCATGATCCATCAGCCAATTTCTACCTTTGTTTCTTGGTATTTTTTCATGCGACTGCACAAGAGCTTGGCAGCTTTTGATACATCAAGTAGCCTGCCCTGGAAGCTACAACATGGTTGGAGCACTAAGATGCACTCTAATTTTGTAACACCAATACTAATTGCCATGGAAAAAAAAAAAAAAAAAAAAAAAAAAGGAAAACCAAGCCAAACCAAAGGATTTCTACATATCTGGTCAGGTTTTACAGTATTTTTTTGGTTTTTTAGCTTCTATGATCAAAGGAGTACTGTGAGTTGGAAGAGTGTATTTCAGAGATTTCAGAGAGCTTTCCCAGATATAAGGCTTCTGGTAGTAGCAATGACTGTAACTGCCTTTTAAATGTCTAAAAAACTCACTGTGTTACATTTGAAAATAAATCAGAAGAGATTTATTTATTTATTTATAGACATCCTGATCTGAAGTACAAACACTATCATAAACAAACAAACAAAACAGGCAGAACAAGTGGGCAATAATTCAGGGAATTGACCTTATTCACTGGATGCCTGGGATGATGCCCCTTGGACACCTGTAAGCACGCAAGCTTTCAGACACAGCTGATAGCTGTTTTACCAACAGGTAAAACAAAATTCAAAAATCAAACATTAAGGTTCTAGTATGGGTACACAAAAAGCATGAACTACATGCAGAAAGGAAAGATAGGCAAGGTCAAAGTTTCTGATACTTTCTTTCCTGAAAAGGCACTGATATGGCCCAAAAGCTGAAATATACTACTTGTGAACAGCTGAACACAGGGACTTCGGGTAAGAAAGACAACTTGATTCATCTTTTATCAGATATGGCAAGCACTTATGTACAGGCTACAGTGTTTTTTTCTGAACCAGGTTCAAGCCAAAGAGAAGATATGCAGATGGGAAAAACAGAGATGGGCAAAAATGAAAATGCTTATCTGAGTGGTTATAAACTCCCCTGTATGATATAAAATACACAAACATTTTTCTAATGTAAATATCTATAATTTATCGGTCAATATTACACTCTATTGCTCACTCTTTCACCTAGTATCATGCCAATATTTCAATTCAGTAACTTTTAAAAATATATATTCATGATGATTTCCAGTAAAAATAATTTTACCATCATGTCATGGGAAAAATAACAGACGGAACCAGATTATTTTTTTTTATTTAACAGTAACACAAAAAAGACAGAAATTCAGGTCAATAAAACAATCTACAAGTTTATTTTTATTAGATGATAGAGTTAACTAATATTTTTACAGAATTTTGATGTCTTCAAAAGTAACTGACTTTTTATATCAAAATACCAATTTACATACTGAAAAAAAATCTATGTGTTTAACTTAAAGAGAACCATATTTCACACTGGGAAGTAAAATAAAGTATGTGTCTAATGAAACTTAAAGTATATTTTATTCTTCCTTTTCAATTGGTTTTTGTTCACCAGTCCTTGTTTTGTATGAAAAGCAGCTTCATATTACTCTCGGTAACACTCTCTAAGATTCCTACAGAGCAATAAAAAGATTTCCCACAGTTGCAACTATCAGCAAAAACATATCTATGAATTAGACCATACTAAACTGTGGGTCTGTGCTGGTCTGAGCATTAGAAGGAGGGTAAATTTGTTTGCTTTTACTAGTCCTATATCTTCTCACTTCCTCAAAAGATGACAATGAAAGTTGATCCATTCCTATTTAACTCACGGTCCTTGTATTTGCCATGGATTCACAACTGAATCAATGCACAATAAATTGAGAATCAGAATTACAATGTGGAATTTTTGATTTCTCATCCTGTTATTTCTTGTTATCCATGGAAATTATGTTCCTGCTAGCCACTTAGTATTAGATATGGTTTGCATTTAATTCCCTTTGGCCTACTTTGAATTTTGAATTTAATTCTTGTGATAGAAACACAATTGGATTTATTCATGTAGTTCTACCATTCAAAAGAATCACACACCTTAATTATAACAAACAAGGTCTGATCACTATACATGCAAGCCTGACACCCCTTGATCTATTCAGCTGTTGGATTATATACATATACGTGACATGATGCTCTGAGAACTCTGTTTTATATGCTGAAAACATAGTTCATCATATTTCAAAATTTGATCAATAAAAATTTTCATACAGATTTTTTTTTTTAATGAGCTGTTGATCATAAGCTTATAGCAACCAGTAAAAGAACCTGAGGGAATGACATGAAGCTGTGTCAGGGGAGGTTTAGGTGAGATACCAGGAAAAGATTTTTCACTCAGAGGATGGTTGGGCATTGGACAATGCTCTCATATGGTGTGTCTCTGGGGGTGTCCTGTGCAGGGTCAGGAGTCAGACTTCAGTGATTCTAGTGAGTCCCTTTCAACTCAGGATATTCTACGATTCTGTGATTTTTTTAATCAGAGGATGCAGATCTCTGAAAAAAATCACCTCAATATAATCACACAAAGGAGAAAAGTCTTTGAATTTATCTTCAGATTTTTTAAAAACTAATTATAGTCTAAAACATGGCAAAGAAATTTTGGAGACCAACAGAAATTGTATCAGCAATCTGCTCCAAGGGCTTTGGAAAACAGGCACGTTATTTATATGCACAGGATTCAGTCCAGGTTTACCTATTTACAGTCAAATTTTCTCCCGTTTTGTTAATATGTTTTTCAATAACTATTAGGTATTACATACAAGGTATCACTCCATGATGCCAGATTATCCCACATCATTGTGTCTCACTGTTTGTCTATATTTTGATGCTTTTACTATCTCTCAAATGTGCCTTAGAATTGACTGTTCCCTAGATATTTGTCTCTTTTATTGCATTTCTAAAGCATAGGCCCTAAAGGCTAGTGTGTTTTTCCCCACATCTACTGATACTGAGAGCAATATGAAACATATCTTCAAGTCCATCCAGAGAATGAGAACATTTATTTGATAAGTCTTTGTGTACTTCAGTCTAAAAACCATCTACAAAAATGTCTCATCTTTCCAGAAAGTTGGAAAGTCACTTTAAAAACAAGACTGCTGCAGCTCTTTTTCTGTACTGGGTTTTGCCAATCTGTCTCATGTCCCCAGAAAAGGTTTTATGGAGAAGCTTTTTTTTTCCAGACCTTTCCCTTTGAGATTTTCTAGGAAGGAAAGGAAAATGCCTTGCCTCTTACCAACTAAGAAATCACAATTGAAATTTCATTGATAGTCCTTGATGATGTCTCCTAAGGAATTTGTCACAGCACAATGTGAGTAAATGCAGTCTCTTTAAGTGGGATTAGTTTTGCATAAAACTTGAAGACGAAAACAAGGTTTTCAGTTTTAAATGTGAAATAGAATGAGGACCACATTTTATGAAATGGTTTCAGGGCCTTAAAGAATTGATGGAGTCCTTTTGACAGTGCTAATTACACTGGATTATTTACATTATTTACAAGCAGTCCATTAATAATAGCACTGTGTTGTAACTGACCAAGTGCTGCCTCAGAGGAAACACTGCTCTCAGAGGTTCTTTCTGAAGCAGCATAGCCCTGTCATCAGTAACTCACTCTCCATATCTCTCATGCTGATGGACATCTAGTTGCAGCAATTCTGCTAACTGCACCTCTGGTACCAGTACACAGGGCAGAAAGGTCTCAGGACAGCTAATCACAAGTCATTTCTAAATGAAAACAGTGACATTTAAAGCAATAGACAAAGTCGTGTAGTCAATGGCCCTACTACCTTCCCTTCACGTCCTCAATCTAAACACATCAGAAGATTAAAGGATGGGGAAAAGGCATTTTAATCTTATTTTACCACTGAAGGATGATGGAAAAGGAAGGTCAAGTAAATTGCCTGAGTCTGTATGAGAAGTTTGTAAGTTTTTCAGGATCACAGCTCAGTGGCTCAATTTAACTGACTCAAGAAACCAGTCTGTTTAAGTAAAACATGAAGTTCATGTTTTACTTAGATTTACTTAGTTCATGTTTTACTTAACCTTAGATACATTTGACACTACCTCAAAAATACAGAACAATGTACTATCTGATGTCCCTCAATTTAGTTTGTGTGCATATTATAACTGAGACCAGCAGCCAGAATCTTTGTGTTTATTTTGTTAGAGTGGAGACACACAACTCCAGATCTCAACAGTAAGTTTAGAGTTAGTAATCACCTTAAATAATAATTAATACCTGAATCCTTGTCCCAACAAAATGGTGCCCCACTTAGAGGCCACTCTAAAGAAGCAGGAAAGGATATTTTTTTCAAACTATTGCAATAATGGCAGTTTTTGTGGGTGAACAGTGAGATGGAAGAAGAAGTAAAATGAGAAATATTCAGGTTTTGAACAGACAGCAAGACAAGCTCTTGCATGAGAAACGTGTATTTTCCAATCAGGCTGCTGAAGTGGAATAAAAAATCCAGAGTGGCTGAATACTCCAAAAAATGGCAAAAGTGCTGGGCAGATTATCCATGGTCAGCTGGATGTTTCCAAGGTAACACAGCTATTTTGTCTGGTAGGACATTCTTCAGGTCTTGAGATGAAATCACCACAGCCAGAGTTCAATGGGATGTCATGCACAGCTCTGTAAGTTGTCCAGCATACAGAGGCTCTCTACTTCCTACACCATGGAGCTTTCTTCCTGAAGGTTGCATATCAGTAACAGTGCATTCAACAGAGAAGCATGCTGCACTGCACATTTTTCTGAAACCTCTTCCCTGTTTTCTGCTGGTAACACAGACAGACCAGCCCATGCACAAGAGAGAAGCACAAAAGTATAGTAGCTTGTCTACAGCAGATACCTGCTTCTAAAAGGGGAGGAGTCTGGAGTAGGGAGGAAAAGACAGGGAAGAGCAGAAAAACTTGCATCTGATGTATATTGCTTTCTTCTGGAAAAAGTTGTATAGTTAAAATTTAGAAAAGAAATGCAACCAAAATTGCATTGTGATCTAAATTAAGAAAATGGAAAAGTGATTGAAAAGTGGGATTTTTTTTTTAAAAAAAAACAAACCTGGTTCTATTTATCTAATTAATACAAGAAAATGCTTTCTACCTAGAGCTAGGCTTCAAATATGTAATAACTTCAGTTTCTTCAAACCATTAGCTTTGTCTCATCAGTCTCATGGCCACCTCACTCTCATTTTAGCTGTAACATCAGTGCCTGGCAATAAAACGTCCTGTTAAGCATATGGTGCTGCAATATTCCAAGTCTGAGAACTTCTGACATTTCCGTGCCCTTTCACGTTGGGGTGGAAAAAAGTTCATTAGATATGTCTAAAGATAATATCCTTTCCAAAATATCTGTTCTCAGGACAGCATGTAAGGCATGTAGTGGGAAAAAGTGATAGGATGAATAAAGTTGAAGGTGATCTGTGTAGCTTTGAACTATTCCATCAACGCAAACTTTATTGATAATAATGTAGCAAATAGATTTAGATCAAGAGGATGTGGTGGATTTTTTTTTCTTCCAAAAAGATCCAAAGTGCTCTCACAGATCAAAGTGTCTATTTTTCGAATAGATTTTTTACTTTTTAGTTCTTATTCTGATAATATGCAATGAATTAGAATTTTGAGGCTTAAATTAAAATGCATTAGAGTGAGCAAAAGTGAGATAAAAATCTTTACTGATTATTCTGGGAAGTTTTGTTGCATGCACAGAATTATGTGAAAAAACATGCTTGAAGCAGTGCCAGCAAACTTCCCATGCAGATGTTGGAAAGCTTTTTACCATTTAAATAAAATTGCCTGTTCACATAGTGTAGAATATAAAAACCATCTATTGAAAAAAATTTTTATACTGTTTCATTTATCTATTAATGCTACATTTTAAAAAACTGGTTTTGTCTTTAAAGGCAGGCATATTAGGCCATGACTAAGACATATATTCTATGTGCAATTCCAACGGTATATTTAATACAAAGAAAAAAAGTTCCTTAATTCTACAGTTTAAGAAATATACTTTGAAAGCACACTAAAGTAAGGAATATATGGTATACATACACAACTTGCACAAGCTATTTGCAGACAGAGAGGGGAAAAATATTTGGCTTTTCTAGGTCATTCATCTAAAATACTTTTCATAAGTGCTGAAGGGAAGTGGACATAAGTTCCAAGAAGGAAAAAATATCAAGAGAAATATTCAGTAACCTGAAAAATATCATGGATTTGTTCTGTAGTCCTATATTGTTATTAATAGCATTAGAAAAGAAATTGAAACCTTAGACTTTGTTTTTTGGTATTCAGGAGAGATAAAAAAGTCCAGAGCCTATTGTTTAATGTTTTGGTTTGTATTTATGGCATACAAAACAGCAAAACCTTCTCATTGCTCCTGGATCATAAAGGCCCTCTAAGGAGAAGCAACCTAACAGAAGAAGTCTGTTCTTAAGACAAGTTTCAAAGAAGGGAAAAAATTTACACTTGAAATCACTGGAAGATATTTTTAATTCGTAAGAAAGGATTATAGAGGTTTGTAAATTCTTCATCTTGCTATGTATACTGTTCTTTATACAATACTATTTGTGGCAGTACATATGAGTTATATTTTTTACTTCTTTTTCTAGACATAGATTCCCTTTGGCAGAGTGAAACTGCAAATCAGAAGAGGTAGCTAAGAAAGTCAATAAATCACAGATCCATGCTGACTACTTTTTCTACCTTTTTTTCTGACAATGTCCTGCATTTGTTCTCCCTCTCCTAGAAAATGCAACCAACTATTTTGCTTAGCAGTCATTCCAGCACTTTTTAATTACCAGTGACTTCCTAACAACACTGAAAATAAAGTACAGGTCATAGCAGCCTGTTTATGGTTGTGGCATTGCTCCTCGGCAATAAAAAAGAAAGCTTACTATCCCCTTCCTATCTTTTGGATGTCTTTAAGAACCACTTAATGTCAGTTGAAATTTTTCCATCTAGAAACATGGGTGTCAGATATTTAATCTGATACTAAAAAAAAAAAAAAAAAATGCAACATAGCAAGTGCAAATAGTAAGGGCAAATAAATTCTAATACTTCCAACTATGTGTTTAGTATTGGAAGAATATTGGAAATAGAAGTTCTGCATAATTGTGGGGAATCTAAAAAATCACAGTCTTTTTAATATCATACCTTTAGTACTGCTAATTTCCAACAACTACAAACAGCAGGACAACAGAGATTTTTTTTAAGTAAATGTATCATAGAAGCTAATTAGAGAATAATGTATTTGTGGACCTATGTAGCTATAGTCAATGCTGGCCAAGGCAACTCATACAATTTATAATTTAGATACAATACTGCAATCAAATTCCAGCATTTCTAAGACTGACAAAGTTAAACCTTAAAGTCTTATAATTTTAAATCAGAAAGATAGTGACACCAAAATATAACTTTTTTTCATAGATAGTGATGCTTCATAATTTAATGTGTATTTGATTAAAATCCAACAACAGATAATTCATGGGTTACTAAATCTTGGAATATATACTGATATGATTTCATATGAAATTTTATATTTAAAATATTCAGAAACAGTTCTAAGGAATGTATCTTATGTCTTTCCACCAGTTTTCCTATAGAGCAGTATATTTTTGTGTAATGTATCATTTACACAGTGGCAAAGCTTTGGTGGCTCATAGCCTTTGAAAACACTGACAATCTGAAGAAGACATGTCAGCCTTTATCATTAATCCTTCCGTTAAGATATGGAAAAGGTTGCCTCAGCAGTTTTTTATTCTGAATACTTTCAATAGTGCTACTCTTACATCATAAATGGTAAAACTCTCATTATTCTTATTACCACAGCAGGACTTAAAATGGAAATGTCCACTGTACCCCACAAAGCCCAAGAATGTCAATTTTCAGGCTGTGAAGGAAGCTTAAATTTCTTGAAGTATTTTACCCTTCTATCTCTTAAAAATCCAAGATTGTGCACAAAATTTTAGCTTTTCTTAAAACAGGTAGAAGCAAGAAAGGAGAGGGATATAAAGAGAATTATATGCCTTCTTGTCATCACTCTGAACAAAGGCAATTAATAGCTTATATGAAACAAGCTTTAATTTTTGTTTAATTAGCAAGTTGAGATGCATGGATTTCCATCTGTTTTGCTAGGCGCTGCAATAAATACTACTTCTTGGAATTGTGGGTCTACAAACAAATTCACTCATTCTACTGCAATACCCACCTAATGCCAAAGACTCTATTTTGACCTAGAAAAAAACCACTGCACATCCTACTGTGTTATATGGGTCCCAGACAGTCTTTGTTTTAAGCAAGGGAGGTTTGGAACCAGCTGATATTTGGAAAGATAAATTCCACACAAGCCCTTTGACAATGAGTTGCATTTTCTGCCCTCTGTAAGTCATCCTTGGCTAACGGACTGTGGCGCCTTCTGCATCAAATAGTAAAGCAGGAGATCCTAAAGAATTATAGTCCAAGCAGCTCACTTCAAAAACAGGACTTTTGAAATATCTGAGATATTGAGAAAAGGTTCAAAATTAGATTTGTAGGAAGTTTTATTTTTTCTTATTAAAGTATTAGGAGGCCAGTATAAACCCTGACTGAAAATCTGGCATCAGTGTAGTTTTCTACTCTGTAACAGACACTGAACAGTTCTTCTTCTCTTTCTGGACAGTAACTCCATAACTTCTTTACTAGAAGTCCTTGGATCCTGCAGTTACACACACTTGGTTTTCTTAGAAAAAAACAGTCATTGTTTCTCAGACCTGGTGAAATATTTTCCAGACAGCTGCTTATCTACATCCATTGCATGTAGTTTGCTACAAACTGCACAAGTCCACTGCTCTAGAACCAAATCATTAAAGAGTTTAGGAACCTTGTAGATCCATACCTATATTACCTCAGGGTGCAGGTCATAGCATTTGTAAGCTGCTGTAGATCAGTACTATAACCATCACAGATGGTTTGAAATAGCGGAAAAAAGCTTCAGTTGTCTGCTCTTTCTAGTTCCACTTGAGGGAAATCTTACTTTTCAGAGACAGAGGACAAAAGGTGAGTTGCATCTCAATCTGTTCTACCTGATATATACTACTAGTTGTATTGTATTTTTAATCATATTATTAAATTGTATTCAATGGCTGCACTTGCAAAATTTACCATCTTCTTCAGTATAGAATCAAACAGCATGTCAGAAGAGAGAAAATTGGGGTGGATTTTAACTTTCAGTACTGTAGGGTGAAATCTCTAACTATTTTTACAATGAGGCTTTAGTAAGAGAGATGATGTTCATTTTCCACAATTAAACTGCTCCTTATATATTGTTTGTTCAATACAGTGTTACTTGAAATCTACAGATGTATCTCTCCTAATCACTTTAGAAAAGTGAAAAATTACATTGCAGAAACAATGTCTAATTTTCCTTCTTACAAACTTGAGCATGAATTCCTTTAACAAAGCAGAAGGCTTTGAATTTAGTATCTCTCAAGATTAGACAAGTTGTACAAACCCCGAAGTTTTCCTGTAAATTTTTTCTTTAAATTGACCCCTATAGCACTTACTTTTATCCAAAAAAGGACAATAATGCAGTTATAGGGCTGACAATTTTAATACATGAAGATTTTCAAGCATACTACACCATTATTTATTAAGTCAAGACTGATCTCTTGATATGTAAACTTTGACATAATAATTTTGTTTTGCTCTCTCAATTTTGACAGGCAGAATTACATCAAAACTATTTTGAAAATCAGGCAGACAGACGTTTTCTTCAGCAATGTAAGTAAACATATCATAGAGACAATATTCAAGTTTAAAGCAATTCTACTACAAGTATAAATGAAAAGTATTTTTAGATGCATTAATTAATGGAAGGTGGATATAAAAGCCAACATTACATCTGTTTTTCATTGGAAATGCCAGTCTTACTATGGTTATATGCGTATTTCATATAAAAATCAGTGAATGGTGCTTATTTCAGTATAAAAGAATCATTTTACCATGCCTGTGTCATACTCTCTAAAATAAAATTATGCAAGAAGGGATTATACAACCACACATCAAACCTTACTACATGAAATTTCCATGAAGAATAACTCATTCCTCCTTTAATTTTTAGTATGTAAAAATATGAGCTAAGTTTAAAACCAAACCAAGTAATTACTGTAAGTAAATCTGATTTGACCAAAAATCATCACCAAAACAAATTGAAGATAAACATCCTCAGCTGCTCATATAATCTTTGAAACAAGTACTTTAACAGTAGTTTATATATTTAAACAGTACACAGAAAAAGACTGGTGTATCTGACAGCAGGTTTAGAAGTCTGGGTAGAGCTTCACAGTACAGATATAGAATATCAAGTGAGATCAACATTGCCCTGAAAGTGAAGGTAAAATATTTATATTGGAAAGATGAGTGCTCAGAGGATCCCAAAACACTGAAAAAAAAGAAGGGAATCTGTATTTCCTTTGATCTTTTATCCAAATTTATTTTTGTAAAGAGAAAAAATAGAGCTGTACCTTCACTTAGCAAAAAACGTGTCTTAGCTGTGCTCACAATTTATAAAATTTATATAATTGAAATTATTTTTAACTCTCACTCATTATGCACAGACAGGTATGCAGAGTAAATAAAATAATAATGTCAACAAGCCTGCTAGGTTTCTCATGGCCAGATAAATTCACTGCTGAATTTTCTGAAGAATCTCAAACCTTCGTTTATGTAAAATCTTCAGAGCTGTAATTAAACCCTGCCAGGAAGTAATATAGCACTGTTATTTGGAAGAAATTAGATGGAAGAAAATAATGGGTTTTACTCTCCATTCTTACACTGGTTTTGTGCAAATGTGAGGTGAAAATCATAGCTAATATGTCTGGTTTTCCCAAATATGCAGAACATATGGAATGGAAATGTTCCTATTATTTCTTCAGTAGGTTGTACGATCCAGTCATACCATACTGTATATTCATCTGCTATCTGAATCTATATTTTTGTCATGTTCTATGAGATGATAAAAGTACTGTAACTGTATCAGAACTGTAAGTGGAATAACAGCAGACTAAATGGTGATAAAGCAGCTGGTACACAAAATGAGTGGGACTTAGACTTGAAAATATCCATATCCTTTTTTGTGTGTGAGAGAAATGTAATCCAATTTCTGATTTGGATCTCTGGTGCTGCATCTGCCATAGGGAATCTTCCAGCATATTCTTCAACCAAACTACTCTTCATTTTAGCTTCAAAAGGAATGGTAATTGTCTTCTTGTTAAAATCCTCTCTTTAATAAAAACAATTCCTTTCTCTAAGGTCTTCCTTTTAAAAGAACAGTGATCTTCAAAAGAGCTAACTTCAGCCCTTTGCCCAATTGCAGAGATCAAGGAGATTGGTTACAATTTTTTTTGGTGAAGAGGGAATTAACAGAAATTCTTTTGTAGGTGCTGACTTTTCAAAGGCAAACACATTTGGTCTTGAATTATTGGTCAACACACCTCATTCCCTTGTTCTGGCTACCTCTGGGGGTAAAAAAAACCAGATTAAATGTGATCTTCAAGGTGTTACAGGCTTAATTCCACAGTAATTCAAATTTCCTTTCATTTGCTTAATTGCAGATTTAGACTTAGATACAGTGGCATTCCTGCTTTTCTAGTGAAAGCTGTGGCCCAAAACAAAAATCATGACAGTATCTCGTTGAGCATCTGGCCCTTGGATTTTCACCTTATAGCTCTGAAATCCTTATTCATTGATGGGTGTTCAGCTAATAGATTTTTTCTTTAAACTAAAATCAAGAATTTAAAAGCAGTTTTCTGAAATCTGTCGTTCTCAGAATGAATCAGAGGAATCATGCTAACAAACCTATCAGCTCCTACCATATGCTGACTTTCCCTAGCTTATTTAAGGTCAGAGGTCTCCAAGAGGTAAAAGTCTTCAAATGAAGTTTGCTTCACTTAGATAATAAATGAGAATGATGATAATAAATGAGATAGAATTGCCTGGACAGTCTACTGTTTTCTGGAGAAAAGGAAGGTAAGCTCTTTCTCTGATCAGATTTCTATATAGCCTTACCCAGTGATATTCTAAAAGCAGTAAAAAAGCTGAGGAATAAAAAAGTTATATTTATAGAGCTCCCAACTAATCAGATAGCATGGAAAACAGATCCTGAAATACAAGCATTTCACATAAATCATATTCCTACCTCCAGGAGTAGAGGTGTGATAAAAGACCAGCTGGACACAGCTGGTCCAGACACAAGGCTGGATTCCTTCCTGGACTCTATTTCAGTGACATACCAAGCACTTCAGCTGTAGTTACATCCTGACATTAGAATTTCATTAGGTTATTATTTTACACAGATGCCACAAAATAATCAGCCCTGGGCTGATTGTACATATGCAAAGCGAGACTAGATTGCCATACCTTCAAATTTGTCTGGAAAAACACAAAATATTTTACGAATACTGTCAGTAATTAAATAATACGCAAGACCATATTTAAGCGGTCTGTGACAGCTAATGACAGCTGCATAGCTGTAAGAGTTCATGCTTTCTCAGAGATATTTTTAAACTCTGGCTGCTGAAATCCCTCAAAATTACAAAAGAATCCCTCCTACTCTTAAAAATTCTTTCAGTGCTCCAAAGATTTCTGATGCCCTGCCATTTAGAATAGATTCCAAAGTGCTATTTTTTCATAGTCAAATATATGTAATATGCACATGAGCATATACTCAAATTCATGTTTATATACTTGACATAAAAATTTACAGGGCAAAAAATAATCCAGTGAAAAAGTGACCGTATAGGTACTGTGAGAAAGATTTCTCAAGTGAATTTCTCAAATTTTGCAGGATAAAGCTTTATCAAGACATTTCAAAATAAATGTCAGGAAAATTCAATCTTCTACAATATCATCTCACAAACATGCTGAAGCACTGGCATACTTCATGTGGTTTACCATAAAATACAAAATATGTATTATTTTTTAAAAGTCAGAGCTCTTGAAGGCATAAATGGATTAATTTACCATTGACCTAGAAACTGCTCCAAAACACTTCTGTTAAGTGTCACAACATTGTTATGGCACTTCTTTAAAAAAAGCTCTAAACCAATCAAACAATTAAAATACACAAGTCTTGTGGTGAAGGCAGAAAATATTTGAGAGCAGCAATGTTTCTCTATGCTACTAAGCCTAGTGACCACACAAACTGAGCTACAGGTGCACCTGGCAAGCACCACTTCTCTAAAAAAGTATCTGACAATTGATGGAATAACAACTTTACTGATTTCACTTAACTTGATAGAAAAATTTTACCATAAACTGGATAGATAGCAAATTTACAATCAGAGTTTATTCCTGTGAAGATACATGGATGCTTATAGTAAAGGATTAGAATAAATGCCTGGAAATCAATAGTCCATCATATAGACTGGGGATATTTATTTTTAAAATTTTTTTGCAGTGTTAGGATCTTTATCAAGTTAGTAAACCAAACTATTTTACTACGTAAATGGACAGATAATTCATCCTTTCAATTTTTATTTTACAAGTGATAAATAAGAACATGAATTTTTCCATGAGCATTTTCTTCGTACTTCTGACTTGCCTTTTCTCCTTAAATGCTTAAAATACACTAAGTATAATATTGCTCTAATAAATCCCTTCACAATTACTCTAGAGACAGTCACAGACCATGCAGGGAGTCATGATGATTTAATTTAGTAATTCTGATTGACTGAAGACGTGCAAACTGCTCTTTCCCCAAAAGGTTGTTTGAAATTTTCAGTACAGCCCACTGAACACAAATGCAAACAGGATCAGTAGCTGGTGTTAGAGGCTATAATATACATCAGATTTCCCTCTTTATTAAGGAAAGCAAAGAGCTGATGCAAATTGCAGCAAAATGTAGACTATTGGGAGGAAACATATTTTCCCTTTATTCTCTGTTTTTAGCAATAACATGTAAAAGTTCTTACAGATAAACATTGCATTTAAGTAGAAGATGCCTATATGAAGAGGGAAGGGCAATTAAAGCCAGATAATGAAATTAACTCTTCCACTTGCTGAATAAAAAAGATTGCTATTTTACAAAGATTAGAGATTTAACTTGACACTAATACATTACTGATAGTTCTTTGCATCCAGAGGTTTAAGCTTCTCTCTAAAAATTGCCTTGGAGTGATAAAAAATCTTAAGTAATGGAAGGAGGGTTGTTTTATTAATCTCCTCACAAGCCAAAAGAGAGAGAGAGGATGAAACTGCCCAAATCTTAAACTTGCAGTCGAGTTGGGCTGCTCAAAAAACAGAATTTCTCCATGTTCCCAGTCTAAGGAGATGAACATATACACTACTGTCATCAGATGTGCTGATGTGATTTATTTGAGACACAAATGTTGATGTTGACAGCTTTACTTCAAGCAACAGATGTCCATATATGCCTATTTAGTAAGTTACTAATTTCATTCTTTTGCTAAGCACAGTTTAGCAGATATTTAGCTTTATGCTTCACTGTTCATCCCAGTGCTAGCCAATCTATCCAAGGTCTCTGGTCAACAGAGGCAATATTATGTTTTCAAACCTTACAAGATACAGAATCACAGAATCAATTAGGTTGGAAAAGAGCTCTGAGATCATCAAGTCCATCCTATGACTTTGTCAACCACACCAGGGCACTAAGTGTCATATCCAGTCTTTCTCTAAATGCCTCAAGGGATGGTGACTCCACTACTTCCATGGGCAGCCCATTCCAAAGCCCAGTGGCCCTTTCTGTGAGAAATTTCTTCCTAACCTTCAGGTCCAACCTGAACCTCCTCTGGCATAGCCTGTGTGCTCTTGTCCTACAGCTGATTGCCTGGGAGAGGAGACCGACCCCCGCCTGGCTACAACCTCCTTTCAGGGAGATGTAGAGAGTGACAGGGTCTCCCCTGAGCCTTTTCTCAAGGCTAAACATCTCCTCACAGGAGCTTCTTCAGCCACTCCTCACAGGACTGGTGTTCCACACCCTTCACCAGCCTTGTTGCCCCTCTTTGGTCACTCTCCAGAACCCCAATGTCCTTCCTAAACTGAGGAGGCCAGCACTGGACACAGCACTTAAAGTGTGGCCTCACCAGTGTTGAGTACCAGGGTGCAATCTCTGCCCTGGTCCTGCTGGCCACACTGCTCCTGATCCAGGCCAGGATGCCCTTGGCCTTCTTGGCCACCTGGGCACACTGCTGGCTCATGTTCAGCTGCTGTTAATCAGTACCCCCAGGTCCCTTTCTGCCTGCCTGGTGTCCAGCCACTCTGTCCCCAGCCTGTAGCACTGCATGGGGTTATTGTGGCCAAAGTACAGGACACAGCACTTAGTCTTGTTGAACCTCATATCATTGGATTCAGCCCATGGATCCAGCCTGTCTGGGTCCTTCTGCAGAGCCCTCCTACCCTCCAGCAGATCAATGCACACACCCAACTTGGTGTCATCTGAGAATTTACTAATGGTAGACTCAATCCCCTCATCCCAATCATCAATAAAAATATTAAACAAGACTGGGGGGCACCACCAGGGACCATCCACCAGCTGAATGCAGCACCTTTCATCATCACTCACTGGGCCCAGCCAGCCAGCCAGTTCTTAACTCAGTAAAGGGTGTACTTGTCCAAGGCATGTGGGCTGCCAGCTTTTCCAGGAGTATGCTATAGGAAACAGTGTCAAAGGCTTTGCTGAAATCCAGACAGACAACATCCAGAGCCTCCCCCTCATCTACCAAGTGGATCCTCCTTATCATAAAAGGAGATCTGGTTGGTCAGGCAGGACCTGACCCTCCTAAGTCTATTCTGGCTGGGTCTGATCTCCTGGATGTCCCCTTGAGCGTGATCACACTCAAGATGATACAAAGCTGTCCACTGAGTCAACCTGGAACTCATGTTCCCAACCACATGAAGAAGAGGTTCAGTTACTAACCTGAAATAATTTTCTGAGTCTACTACTAACAAAAAAGTATGGTAAAGAAAAGCAGTTTCCATAACAATGCAAAAGAAATCTTTTTTTTTTGCTTTATCAAAACCATACATTAATAGTTTTTTATTCGCTTAGAAATGTAAGATGCTAGTAATAATTTTCTCCATGTAATATTTATTTTTACAATAGAGTCCTAAGAAAACAATAAAACACACTTCAAATGTCATGAATGGAAGAGATTAATCTGAAGTCACTGTATGACATTAGAGAGTCAACATAGTCTTTATCAATATAGTGGTATTGACAAAGGTTAGCACAACATTGGGCAGCATATGTTTCTGGACATACGCTCAAAGGAGTACACTCTCCCAGAACCTGATTTGAGACTGACAAATCTTGGCTCTTGTTCTGAAGTGCTGTTTATCAGGTCCTGCCACTAGAGAAATCAAGCCTACATTAGTGTTTTGTTTTCTATCAGGCAATCTGAAGCAAAATTCCCAATTGTCTCAACTCACTTTGGTTTGCACTGTGATTTCAGTATGCCTAGGTAGCTCCTGGATAAAATGAAATTGAAAGATGACCTGTGAGGGTGAATCTGATGCTTTCCATTCCATTGTGGATGAACAGCCTGAGGACACGATGGCCTATTCCCATACAACTTCCCTGTGGATGACACAGACACATGATCCTTCTCTTTTGCTCTACAGATTGACTTTTACCCTGCCACACTATCTACTAATGGAGACACAAATGCAAGGATCCAGATCAAGTACCTTCCCTTATTCCTTGGTTAGGCTCAGGGCACCAGCAAATCCCTACAGATAACTGCACTCTCAACACATTTTTCAGAGCTACTGACATCTCCTCACTGTCCTTTGCAAGGCTTTGCTCAGTGTCAACACTGTTCAGGCTGATGGTGTAGACAAAGTAATCCCTCACACTGCACCACCACGATGCATGCAGAATACCTAATTAAAAATAAATAAAAATTAATTTTTACTTTCTTAGACCCATCAGTAGGAATAACACATACCATAGGAATAAGCACTCTTAGTCATGCAGAACTGTAAAATTCCTTCTAGTGTAAAAATAACATGGAACACTTAAGTTTCCATGAATCATTAACTGTAATCCTTCCAGTGAAAATACTGAATCCATATTCTTCTCATTAGTTTACATCTTTGAGTGAATCACAATTCACTGAATTATGCCAGCTGTCACTTTAAAGCAATCCTAGCCTCGTAGTCCTCCATAAATGTTCTGCTAAGCATAACTGCCAACTGAATATTGAACTAGACAAGAATATATGAAGTAAAATAAATTTATTTACCAAAATCACTCCTAAGAAATTTAGGATTAAAAATGCTGTGATGTATACTAAAACTATTGCATTCAAAATGAAAATACAACCTAGAAATAAAGGTAAATTTTTTTACTTGAATGCTTCTATCACAGTAATTTCCCCAAAAAAGACGTATCTATAGGCATAGCTCCTCTTAAGTTCCTCAGCAAAAACTTTATTCACATCTCAAAGTATTTAAAACCATTAAAATCACTTAAGCACTTTGTTGCTTGCCTTCAACCATAGGATAATTCAAGTATGCCAAGTATTTTGAATTTTCTGCCCTCACCTGCTTTCTTTCCTTCCTTTAAGTAAAAGAAAAAATTTTCAGGTAGATCACTCACCTTTCAACATCATCAGCTGATGCTGTTGATAGTGAATAGATTACGAGTACCAGGCAGGCAACAGATCCTCTCACCTTACATATTTCTAAACAATGTATAAAAAGACCTTGAGGACAAAGTGCTTTATATAAAATAAAATTAATACTGTTCTAGGATGGTACTGTCCCCTACTTGGTCCAATGTGTAGCAAATCAAGAAGACAGCAGCAGTATGATCTAGATCTGAGACAACTACTAGGAATATGTTTGAAATGTACAGTGATATCAGCCAATTACTTATGCTCTCCTCTCAGAAAGGGATGGGAAAGTTTCATCAGCACTGCATAGCAAGATTGGTAATATTCCTCAAGGGAAAAATCTTGCCATTTCCAACAGATTATCATCACAATTTATACAGGATGTTGAGAACATTCCTCCACAGAGAAGTAGTCTGTGCTCTCTCAGAATAGGCTATATATATAGTTCTGCTTTTCCCTATAAAGAAAGCATATTATCTGAAACTCTATACAGCTTGCATGCAGTTGGGCCAACCAATATCAAACCAACACACATTAATGTGTAATAACCCTTAGTATCCTTGCTGGTCTGGAAAGCACATTTCTTTATTTCCCATGCAAATTATGGTAAAATAATCCAACATTGAAAGCTCTTCTGAAATTGAGGCAGAAACATGGTTTCTAGCTATGATTCAGAAACTGTACCATGATCCTATTTCTGGAATAGGAGGAAAGCACTCCTATTGCTATTCCTCCTACTGCCCCCCTGCTTTTATTGGTCACATCCACTCAGCTGCAAAAGAAACAGCTCCACTGTTTCTGGAACAAAAAGAAAAGGTACTTTCTGACTTCATCTCATTACATTGCAAGATAGAAGCGGCCACACTCTATATGACAGGAATTCCACATAGGAAAGTTGCATTGACTGCACTGCTTGGTTACTGTTTAGTTTCAACAAATAAAATAATGGTATTATGTAGAAAATATACATTTTTATGAAAAGCAAAAGCAAAATCTACATAAATATTTACTGAAGACAAAGACTTTAAGCTCTATCTTTCTATTCTGTTGTATCTATATATTTAAAGATCCTGTATTCTTCACTTACTCTACTTACTATATTTTTTGAGTAAGCAACATAATTCACGAAGTCTCTACAACTGAAAAATACTATGGCCAGTTCTGTGCTCAATTACTTTCTTAATTGATTTGAGGTTTCTTTGAAAGCATGTGTGTATGTGTGTGCATACAGTTTGTTTTGACTTGTGGCTTTTGGCAAGAGACATTAGTTTTCCTGATTTCTACTACCGAATTCATGGTAAATAGTTTCATCTTAGAACCACAATTGGTTTTTTCTACGTTTTTTCTAAGTTTTTCCAAGTTTTTCTTTAAGAAACCTATGTTTCTTCCCAGAGGAGGATGCAAATGTTACCTATAGATCAAAACAGTCAATTAATATTCAGTAAAGTCATCACTCCCAGTTGACTGCATGAAGAGCAGATTCATAAAAACTATCAGACCATTTTATTGACTGGCTGGAAAAATAAACTATGGAAAATATAGGTCTATGCAGTACTACCACTTTTTAAGCAGGAGAAGGATAAATGGTGGGGCAGCCCCACAGCTGAAGCAGCTCTCAGCCCAATTCCAGCTAAAACTCAGAAGTCAGCCAGAAAACAAGTACCTTTTCAGAGATGGTCTGTGTGGCGTAGGTGTGGATTGTGGTTAAAACACTGCCTTTATGAGCTCTGATGGCCACAAATTACAGTTCTCTGGCACAACAGAATTATGCAAAAAGAAAAAAAACTCAACTCTTGTGCAAACAAAATTATTTCTCTAGATACCCAAGGCACATTAAATACTTCACAGTAACATAGTTTTAGTGCATTTTAGCTGAACATGTCAACAATGTTCTTATTTTCCTCTCAGACTGAATAATTCTGTCCCACTTTTGGAGTGCCATATTCTCACCAACTTGGTAGAATGATTAAACTTATTAATTGTCAGTATAGCTGAACTGATTAACAAATGCTCACAATTCTTCATTCTAGAATGAATTCTACCAGATTAAAATTATTGTAATTTTATTTGGCATAGTATGTTTTAATGTTTTAATAAAATTTTTAAATATTTCTCCTTCAAAATTTTAAAGCTGTGAACAGAGAAATTAATATTTTTGATTACTGTCAGAATAACATTGCATTACCAGGTCTGTACTTTAGCAGAAAAGCTCTAAGTTTATTCTCACCAACAGCCAATAAAAATACATAGCACAGAATAAAAAATTAAAATAATAGTAAGTAACACTAACCTTGAATGGGAGGCCATTTGTCATTTATTTTTGAATAAAAGAGCCTGTAAGCATATTTCTCACACTACTCCTCTGAAATCCCTAAATTCCAAATTTATATAAAACCCACTTATACAGCTATAAATATTTCCAAGGTATTTGCAATGCAAATCACTTTATTATTTTCTCCTGCCTTTGACGCTGCCCATATTTTTTGAAGACTTTTTCTGGCTACACAGTAAAGCACTGGTCCAGCATTACTATTTTCTGCCACTGTTAACATATCAGAAGTCTTTAAAAACTACTTCACTGTCAGCCTTTCTGCCACTGTTATTTATATTCACTAAAACGGGTTCCAAAGCTTCTGAAGGCCACAGCAACCTACATGATGTGCACCACAACTTCTCCCATACCAACCCAGTTACTCAGTGGAGTCCTGTCATAGCTGGCCTTTTAGTGATGTTCACCATCATTACTGGTACAAGTTACCAGCTGGCTTGAACTTGCAGCTTTCAGAAAGATCATGCCCCTAGAACTTCTACATGATGTTTCTGAAAAAAATGTACTGTGCCAGTGCCACAAATAAGAACAGAAAAATCTTTATTTAGGCAAAACTAAGGGAGAAATCTCATGCCTGGCAGAGAGTTTCTGGAAGGAGCTGCCCACATGCTCAGCCAACATGCTCAAGCTCTCCCATGGACGAGGTGACATAGGTCTGAAAGTATACACAATTTTTTTGCTCTCTTCTGCATGTTATATGTGGCATATTTTCTACATGTGTAATAAAGTCTGCATAGAGCAGGAACAGAGTTATCCAATTTTACAAGAATTTTGTTGTGCTATGAGTGGTGACATACAAGGTGACTAATAACCCGTCTCCATCACCTGGAATTTTTTTTTTTTTTTAATAGCACTGGGTTATTTCTGCAAAAAAAAAACCCTTAAAAGCTGTTTTGTTTGATACTAAATTATATTGCACTGAAATATGTGAAGCAACAAAATAGTTGAAAAGTTATGGCTTACTAAACAAGCGTAGTATGGCATACCTACTAACTGTATGCTAATAAGTACAATTACAAATTCTAACAAGATAATTTCTCTTATAGAAGTGGCTTTTTGTTTCATTTACTATTTTTATATAAGATACATAAAAAAAATAGAATAATCAAAACAGTAAAAATCAGAAGTTTGGGGTAGGTATATAGATAAATTACTAATATAGATATTAACAGGACACCTAATGAGTACATCTAGAATTTCTTATAGAATCTGGGGGAAAGGGGGTTTGCACAGAGCTCAAAGCACATTGTGTACCAAAAAGTAACATTTTTACTTGCATTCTGTTAATTCACTGTCTCTTAGTAACTTTTAGTTGCTAAGAAGTAGCAGCCAGCAGAAATCAGTATCATGGTGATAGATATGTTTTATGTATAGAAATGTTTCCCAGTTTCCCAGTAACCCAGTTTCACACCTTTGTTCAGCAATGTACTTTTACAGTACTTCATAGTATATTTACAATTTTATGTCACATGACAATTTTAGGATTTCTCTGCAGGTTTTGTAAGAAGGTAATTTTATTTCTTTATGGACCTTCTGATCATCAGATAACTTTAAAAAATTGCTTTAATATCCCCAGTTTGCAGAAAAGACCAGCCCTCACTTCACTACTTCTTAACAAAAAGGAATGCACTCCAGTTGTCGTAGGAGTGCATTTATAAAACACGAATCTCATCTGACTATAAAATGGGCTAGTATTGCTTCCAAGTCTCTAAAAGTTTGTGGTCAACATTTATGGAAACTGTTACTATATAGTGCTGATTTCAAAGCTAAAGATTCAGCCAGAACCATGACATCAGCAATCTGTACTGCAGCAATCACATGTTTTTCTTCCCTCTACTGCACATGCCTAGTGCCTAAGTTGGAACCCATTAGCAACTCCTTTTACTTTCCATTTAGGTGAGTGCTTAGCTATGGGCTCTAGATATGTGCTGAGCTTAATAACTGAAATTTGTAAGAGCTAGGAATACTGAAAGAGAAAAAAAGTCTGTTTGAATCTGAATTCTGTTGAAATAAATATCATGCATAATGTGAAGATACTTTGAACATTCAGAAGTTGTACATGTTAGTACTCACATGTGATACTGTATACAACCAATTTAAGAAAACAAACAAAAAAAATTACTGGATATGACAAAGACCAACATAAAGTTAAGTTGCTTTTAAATGACCAAAGCAGTATTAAACAAATTTCAGAAGCAAAATCTGAAATTTTGAAATTAAGTTCCTTTGCGCTATGCTTTCATAAAAAAGGGAACAACCCTCAAGGCTCCAATAAAAACAGATTAAATAAAAATATTTTTTCAGTGAATAATGTTTCCAATTTCATAACCAATAATCAAGTTAAAACTATCTCCTTTCTAATCCAAACTTTTCCACCTGTATGATCATTATATGCAAATAACCATTAAATACAGCAAAATACATGTCCAAGCAGAGAGCAAGGCAATGTTACTACTTTAATTTTGTTGTTCAAAATGTTCATGAAAGATGCTCACGGTGGAACTCTTGGGAAACTATTTTATCCACCTCAAATAGCAGAAATACTAACTTTTTATCAATCTTGAATGAAAAAATAAAATCACTTCTTTCTGTTATATAGCTGCAGAAGTCTGTCAAGGTTGGCACACATAAATTGAGATGAAACACAGAGATATTGAAATACAAAGCACTGAATTTTGTTATTGCCCTGGTTATTATAAAGTTAAACCTTGTTCATAACAGCATTGCAACTCCTTCCTTTCAGAAAATATATAACTTCTTTATAGAAGATCCTCTCATATATATTTTTTTCTATTTTAATTGCATTAATCAAGTATAGTCTAAGGATCAAATTCTAAGCTTCTTTGAATTACAGCAGGTGGTTCAGGAAATACAGTGAACTAAATCATGTTTTTAACATTTGCAGCATTTCAGAACAAATTTCCTAAACAGAACCATGGTACTAGGAATATCATAGCTTCTAGATAGTCACAGATATGGGTGTAATTAGGGACAGACACTGGAGCATCAAGAATCTTCAGGTAGTTAGTCTGTCAAACACTAACTCTGATTATCCCAAGCCCAGGAGAGATGCATCCCTGTACAGCCTGTACAACTAGTCTGATTCCTTGGCCACTAGAATCCAACTCGGTCTTATTTCCTGAGAACACCAGTGAAATGCTGATGATAAAGTTACAACCTGCACACCTGCTTTTTGCTTATTTCAGTACCATTTCCACTGCTGAAAGAATTAATATGTTGTGTTATTGAATCAATGCACAATTAACTCAACTGTTTAATCATTACATCAAGGTACAATGAGATCAGTAGCTTCATCACTCATTGCCCTCCATCAATCCGTGTTTAGGCCTTCATCTCACAATTTTTGTATTTGTTCAGTTTCAAACATGCTAGGCATTGCTTTTGCTAAGATTATTTTCATATATTTAGGTTAAGTACCAGTGTACATATTTCAAATTAAGAACCATTAACCTGTCCCAAAAGTTTAAAAAGTATTCAAACAAAAGAGATTCTCTGTCTCAAAGAGATCCACTGTAATATATAGAAACAATAAAATAGATAGGAAAGCAAAAGGTGAAAGTACTCTAAACCAGATCAAAATAAATAACAAGAATCACATTAAGTCCTTCTCAGCAATTGTAACATTTGTAAACAAAGACTGAAGTAATTCAAGAGGGAAAGAGAAGGTAATGCAAACATGGTGGTCAAAAGCTAGAAGACAAGGAACAATGAAACCAAGGCAAGAACTGGAAAGTTGCTTCACATCAATTTATATTGCACACATATAAATAAATAAATGGGTAGAAGATTTAAAAAGGACATCACAGGAAAATACAGGCTCTCTTTGGTTGTTTTAATTTAATTTAATTTTATTTTAATTTAATTTTCAGGGATTCTTTTAGCACTGACAACACCAAGCTGTTCTAGAACACAAACACATACTGTCCAGAATTAACAGCTTTACATTCCAATGTCATTTAACTCTATGTTTTTCATTAAATGATGCAACAGTAAATTTAGTTCTACTTTCCTTTTATTTATTGACCCCTTAGCTCAAAACTCTGCAGAAGAAATAATTTTGAAAAGAGAATTTTTTAATGTGGGATAATGTCTACAGTAATCACAGGGATCACTAGTAGCAATAATACATATTGTCAAAAATATATATACTTTAGGACTTACTTTCATAAAGTAGCACAAAATAAGATATTCAGTTTGGTATCACAACCAAGGATCCTAATTTTTGTGACTTTTTCAACTCAACATACTCAGAAAGAATACCTGACGTCAGGAACTGTGTTTAAGAGCATAGCTACAGGAGGCTGTACAGAATATTTAGATGTCAGTGTGTGAAAAGAGTAGTCATGCTGTAGAGGAACAGGCCTGGGGCACTCATGTCTCTGAATCACTGCCAGGATCAGCAGATCGTCACTGTTAGGAGGATGCCATTCTTTCTGCACAGCCCTCAACTACCATTTGACACCACTGTAAGAAGGGCAAGACAGTACAATTAAAAGCAATGGATTTAAAAGGAGACAAGAATGAAATGCAATTATTGGACTTAAAGACTGATATACATGGATTTTGTAATAGAAGTTTGCCATTCATTTTATAGTCAACTTTTACGATCATCTTTGCTTCAGATTGCTTGTTCTGGTTGCATACACAGGGTTTATTACATATTGAAGAATCCTTCTACAATAGGATAAGTAATGAAAAAGATAAACCTGCTAGGCAATCAGGAGCAGGAAGGATATTTAAATCCTAACTGAATCAGAGGCTGATCTGAAAAAGCTGTTGCCACTTTATGTTAGTGGAGTGTTTGATTTGCCTTGCAGGGCCAAAATGCTCCAAGGACCATCTGGGGCAGGGGTGTGTGTGAGGGCTTTTTTGTTCTTGTTTAATCTTAATGTAGGATTACATAGTTTCTCAGAGCCAAGGTACTGAAGATTACTTTTAATGAAATGCTACTGGAAGATGGTTGTAATTAGATTGGTTGCAATTAAGATACAGAGCATATAATACATTTTTACCTCTAGCTAAGCACACAAGCTTATTTACCTGGATAAGGCAAAACTTGGCTTAAATTTGAGAACCTTAATAATCCTACCAATAGATTCTTCTGTTCTATCAATTGCACATGTATTACTATTCACAGGAAACAAATTAAGCATCAGCTAGCATGAAATTACATTCAGGATTAATAATAAAAAATCCAGACAGGTACAACATACAAAGTCTTTAAAATATATTTCATATAATATGAGCTTGGAATTCCTTGTAATTTCAACAGAGTGCTTATCTGAACTAAACAGAAAGACAGTGTGGGTCCATGTAAGGAACTATAAATCTAATTAATTGCAAGATGATACTATTACTGGAAAGCACAAACAATAGCAAAATCATAATGAATGTAATTTTTTGTTAGTACAGGAGCAATTACATGCTGATTTTTTTAAGGCAGCAAACTTACTGTGATGATATTGATTTGTTACATTTTTTCTCCTACCTATACAAAACTAATGAATACATAAGCTTCTTAACATATTAGCTACTCTTACTTAAAGTTTACCTATTGTTTAAAATCCTTTCAGCTTTATTAAAATTCACTTACCTGAAAAGTATAAAACCGGGTCCCATTAGGAGGATGCACTTTAGGAGAGGCAGAGACAGTGTTCATATCCGAGAATATCATTTCTGGTCACACACAATACAATCCACAGAGAGCTACAGATGCAGAGCAGAGTGCTAAGCTCAGAGACAAATCCTTTTATACATTTAGGGAGGCAATTGGACAAAATTCTGTCTGCCCCATCCGTTCAGATGTACAGTGACAGCGCTTTGAATTCCTCACTCCTGCGTCTGTGAGCTAAACTGTAAGGTCATTGCTCCCTGACCTCCAGCTCAGCTAGTCCGTTGTAATATGCATGATGAATAAAAATTAGAAATGCCAAAGAAAAGAGAGCCAGAACCCACAGTACATGGAGCTTGTGCAGAATCTGGCAACGCTTTGGACCTGCCCATCTGTTCTCAGTGATAATCACCTCCCTCCACCACAGCCTTGCAAAGTGATTATGCTAAGCATCCCAGTTAACCAATAAAACACAGTTTCATTTCAAGCAAGCATGCACAGTGAAAAACAGAGGACCTCTTCTGACTAACCTGAAGCATGCCTCGTGTTCAGTTTATAGCTGTATTTGATAACAACGATAATTTTATCATTTCAGTTCCTGACAGCTATGTTACAACTTGCTTTAAATAACACAAAGGTGGCTTTTTTGTCATTTTGACTGTCTTGTCTAGAAAAAAAAAAGAAACTGTGTATTGCTCTCTGAAGTAGTACTTTTTACATTTCTTAATTTTTGATGCTACTACTGGGGAGAAATATTTGTGAGATTGTTTACAGAGCTATAGTCAGTTTAAATGCAATACATATTATAAGCTTCTCTTTTCTCATTTTTTTCTAATTATTTTTTTCTCATCTTCAGTCTGAATCTTGAAGAAAGGCTTACCTAACATTGCTAAGGTTGAATTTTATTCTGAGCCTTATGGTGCTTAGTAAAGCTATAGACCTACAGCTTAATGCATTAGCTATACATAAGATGTTTTAAAGTTATTTTACAAAGCTGATAATACTTGTGAACACCTGCACTGAACATTCAAAAATCATTCATCACATCTCTTCTTCAAACACAGATCATCTGAACTACATGAAGATGATAAAGTAATATTTGAAGAACTTGACATCATTCAGCAACAAAAAATAAGTATTCAATTCACAAAAATTGAAAAGTAGGGTTACAGAAAAGGGTAAAATTGTAAAGTAGTTGCATAACTAACTTTGCATGTTCTGTCAAGCACTTTGTATTTTATTCACAAGGTTTAAAAGAGACAGAAAAACCACTTAAGAAATGGTACCTTCAAAGGAACTTGTCAAAATTCTAAAAGCCTAGTGAGTTGCCAGGCTGTCTACGTTTTTTATTCTGTTTTATCTTAATGCCTTTAGCAATAGGAGATAATGCAGCTTCTTAAGTAAAATGACTATGAAAGGAGTTGGAAAAGATGCAGAGATGTCTGTCTGTTTAAATGTGTGTGTCAGAGTGGTGCATACTGAAATAATATTTTGTAAGCCAAAGAGAAAAAATTCTTCTCAGATCCTATTCACTTCTAACAATTTCTTATAATTACCATGATATGGCTACTATAGCATTTACAGAATCAATCAAAAATACTGTCTGGAAAATTTTCTTAAGAACCTACATTTCAGATTACAGTGTCTTCTCCCCTCTTCTATTTCTCTTCCAGAAGATCTGGATGCTTGTATTAGCAAAGAGGCCCCTCAACTGGTCAAATGCAAGATACCAGTTTGTTTATAATCTGAGCAGAGAATCTCTTATTATGAGTGATACTTTCTTCTTTATAATATGCCTATCAAACACGTGCTATTTCTCCACAGTGCAATGAATAAAGTTTCTTTTATGGACATTTAAAATGGCTTGCCCTGGAAAAAGAAAGAAGTTTACATCAGTTTCCTCACCAAATGCATAATTTGAAGAATTCATGTGCAAAATCCCACATACATTCCTCTGATAGACAAGTACTTTCACTACTTTACCCTACTCAGTAACTGTACCTATAGCTTGAAATTCTCTTGCTTCAACTTTCATAACTTTTAATCCTTGTTTCTACCAGGGATATAGAAAACTTCATTTTCTCCTACTAGCATGTGTTAATCTTAAGGTAGTTAATTCACAGTTAAACCCACCTGCTCTAGTACAGTTACAATAATGCTTTTCATGATCATAACTCTACTGCTGTATTTAGACTTCCTAGTTCTCTGTTTGTTCCTCTAGGACTGCACGTCTTCATTTAGCTATAGCCTTCCACTGGGAGCTCCCACTAGGATCATGGTTCACCATGATCTTGGCTGCCTGTTACTTGAAAAATGTTTTTCAAATTAGTGTTCCTGGTCTTTTATCTGTTGTTTTGGCTTTCCTGCCTAGGTGAAGAAATTTGCAGCTAAAAAACCTACCACCAATGCCACCACAAAAAAAAGGCAAAATTTCCCCCATTTTAGTTCCAATAAACATATCTCCCTATCTAATCAGTATAAATCTGGAGAGAAGGCATAGGTTGTAACTGATTTTCTAACTCTCTACTAACTTCCACCTTGTGAGAAAAGGTAATGACTATGAATTTTCTTCTATCTAACTCAATATAGGCAACATCATATTCTTGTAGGATCCTCATGGAATGAGAGAGTCATTTTGGTGTAACAATGAAAATAGATTGAAAACATTTGTTTACAGCAGGTTTTTTTCTGAAAAATATGAAACTAGCCTCCTGTCAAGAAGCAGTTAGAGCACAGGTAAATTCAGTAAAGCATGAAGATGCACAGCAGAATGAGTGCTCATAATTACAGAAAGAGTCACATTTCAGAAAAGCCAGCAGCTTCAAAGCTGGGATTCAGCAATCTCCTTAGAACAAGGAGCTGGAACCAGATCTCCCATGTCTAATTGAATGCAACAATGACTAAGGAGGGTATCAAGCAACATGGACTGAAAGACAGCAGAAAATGGAACTGAAGGAAATTGAAGAGACCCAATAGGACAGAGAAACACACCTAAAGACCATGCAGCTCAGTGGTAGAAGTACTTACAATGGATGCAATCCTCATTCAAATATTTGCTCCCATGAATCTTCCAACTAACGATTTAATTATTCCATAAACTGAGACTTGTAGTGGAGGAAAAAAAAAATCTCATCCATAAAAAGAAAAAGTTCTACATGTTTAAAAGTATGAGATATGGCAATGTTTCTGAAATGGCTTTAGTTCCAGTTACTTTTGAATGTATGGATTTATCAAGCACTGAATCTGTATCATATGAATTATGTTGAACTTTACATTTTAGATACTACTCTCCAAAATTTTCAATGTGATTATGTATTGAATTTTTTTAAGTGGGGTTTTTTATGCCTAGACTACAATTTTTGATAGTAGGTACAAAACCCAAGATGTGTATATATATATATATATATATATATATATAAATCCAGTAAGTCACACATCAAAAAAGAAGGCATATATATGTATATATCAGATGATTATGTAAAGTACTTCTTATTGAATTAGGTGATTATCCAGAAACAAGGACTTTATATCACATATTATTCTCATTTCTGTCTCTATCAGGGAAAACCATGTTAAAGACACATACCTTCCTCCAGGAGCAGTGTGAGTATGTTATTTTCAAAACATTGGAGAGTTTTCATATTAAACCACTAGACCATATCACGTCTACTTCACAGACTCAGAGAAACCCTACTAATCTTCCAATATTGACAACACTGTACTTGAATTGATGTTTCTTTATTATCTTCTGTTGTAGACATCAAAATAGAGGGAGTATCATATGATACACTACTCATATGGCTAAAAATATCCAGATTTTACTTTAAACTGAAAAATGTTAATGTTTAAAGAGCTATGTCTTCCAGCTATTAATGGAAGGAAATTGTTAAACCTTTACCACAGTTTAAAAAAAAAAGAAAAAAAGATATCCAATTGCATTTCAAATTTTAATGACTATCTTCATGAAGTCACACATGAAATCTAGTTGTTTTTATATCCAAATTTATTTACAGTTCCTTTCAGCTCATTTAATGAAGTTAGACACCAAAAATATTTCTTTTTTTGAACAAAGCAAACATCAACATCATCAAAGCAACACAAATCCAAAATCTGATGAATATACTTTAAAGAATGTATAAAATTCATGCATATGAAGTTTCAAAACCTAACCATTTGCAGCTGGTACAGCTCCCAGAAAGCAAAGTGGGAGAATTAAAGACAATGAAACATAGAACAAGCAAGTTCTTGCTCCCTTTCAGGCTTCTAGTACTAATGGAAAATCCTTATAGAATTTAAAAGTGGTAGAAATAGATCAGCTTATCATATTGATAAGTAAAGCCTGTTTTTCATCTTGTCTCTGTAATTAAGAGCAAATTATCAACATTTCCATCATTGATCTTTGTTGCTTTTGAGTATACAAATACCAACTTGTACCAAGATATGTCTCACAAGAACAAGTGAGTACCAAGGCAGTATGATGAGCCCTATACTGACTCTGAATGTAAGGATTTGTATAACCTTTGATGACAAGTACACTGCAGAATAAAGTATCTTCTGTTAGAAGTAAAAATTATATGTCAGAAATACTAAAGGATAAAATATATACCAACAGGTTCCTTATGATGGCTTCCCTTTCAAGCATGAGAAGAATGACAAAACTTTCACAAGAAGAGCAAATATGAATACAATTCATTTTTAAAGTAATCTTGCTTTGTTGCATATACTGAAATATTTTACCAAGTGTTGAATTGACTTTGAAAAAACCAGAGTCAACATCAATAAATCAACTTCAAACTCCTATAACCATTTTTCCTTTAAATGGCAAACTTGATAATTCATTTACCTAACAGTAAATCTCTCTATGCTATGAAAGGTCAATAAAATTAAAATTGCTCATTCAATATCTAAGCGAGTTTATGAATACAGTTGTTCATTCAGAATATATTTTGTATAACCTATCAAGTATGCAGTCCATAATCAACAAATATGGAAGGCAACCATAATGACACTAAGTCCAAAAGACACCGTTTGATTTTGTTTGAGCCAAATTTCTCTTTCTTTTGTATTCTGGACAAGCAATTTTTGACCACAGCTAGGACTCCTGTGCAGCACTGCCCTACAATATTCTGGTTATCACAGGTGTAAGAATTAATTCTCCCACTCTGAGGACTTAACAATTAAATAGTTCTATATCTGACTCCCCTTCCACATGGTTTAACAAAGCCAGAATGGAATATCCACAGCACCATACCATTTTTCTTGAAACAATTCAAGTTCTCAGCACTGGATCTGTGCTTCCTCTGTATAACTCAACCATCGTTAAATCAAGACTGTATGCACAGGCTTATACAGAGGTAATTGAAATGAACCTGATATAAACACTGGTTTTATCTTTTTTTGAGTTATGTGTTCAAGATAGTTACTGACTTAGTGAATCTAAAAAGGAAATTGAATGAAAACTTAATGCTTGTATATAGAGAAATAAACTGGACTTTAAGGACAATGTGAGAGTTAAAGGAAGAGAGGATGGCAGAGTTGTGAGAAACTGTAGTAGACCAAACGACAAAAAATTGAGATATTTATCTCTGAAAGTTAATTCACACCTGATTTGAAAAGATATTTACTTTTCTCCATAACTCTTGGGTTTCAACTGCCAAAAGCAGATACTAAGCTATATTTGCTATATATAATGGTCCTCTGCTATTCACTTTTGACGCCAAAACTGCATTTCTGTTTTCTGACATGACTACAGATTTCATGAAAAAGTCTAGATGGTCCTTGGAATCAATGACTTTTTTTTATGTAGAATCAAAGAAGTGACTGCCTTTATGAACATTTTTAACACTTCAGTCAAATCTAACATTAACTCTTGAAGAATCAAGACAAAAACCTCCAAAGTAATGTGATTCCTAGATAGTAGAAAATAAATAATGTAAACAGTCAGCTTGTTATTTCACTATGTGTCATATCACTTACGTGCCAGTTTTATTATTTATGCTTTAAGTTGATTATATTGCAACATTATAAACAGTGGTATCAAGGCACTTGGCAAAATATGAGTCATTTCTTATCAGCAAATGCAGAATCTAAATCATGTACATTACTGCAAAGGACCATAGGACATTAAAGATGAGTGAAATTATGAAAGAACATAAGATGATAATCATTGCCTATGTATCATCATCATTAGAGTGGCTTTTTCTTTTTAAGTGAACATCTTACATTATGTGCCTTGTCCTGAGGATAAAAATTGGATGAAAACCTATGAGGGAAAAAGAGAAGAAGATACAAGTTTGAGATAATGTGTTCAGACACTACAACTTACTGTGAATAGATACCCTCTCTAATCTTCCTATCCTCCCTTAGAAAAATACTTTTTCTTCCTAACAGTATTATTTTATTCACTTTCATTCTGATAATTTATTTTATACTGCAATTGTTCTGAAATCTTTACATAGAAAGGTATCCTTTTCTGGAAGTATAAAAAGCGACCAGAGAGTAAACTACTAATGAAAATGAGTAACAAAATTTTATCTAGAAGACAAAGGCTGTCAGGAAAGTTTGTGCCAAGGCAATTGTCTTTGTTATTTATTTCTATTTCTGCACCACCTGAAAAGTATCTTTTGTCATAATGAGTGATGCAAGTTGCTAATCTGGTCCTTTGAGTAAGAACTTACATTCGTGACTGATTAGTCCCATACTTTGCATGGGAACTGGAAATACTCTCTTGAGTAAGGATTGTGGACAGCAGCAGGCCTTTGCAAAAGGTTGTCTGTTTACTTTCTCGATTAAAATTTCATAGTTTTTCTATACTTCTGAATTTTTCTATATTTCTGAATGAAATGAACACAAACTTGAAAAGTAAGAATAACCAGAATAAACCCATAAAATTACATAATCATGCCCTCTTTCACATTGTGAAAAAATTGAAATATTACTGATGATTTAATAAAATTCCCTTAAGTAGATTTATCTTAGTAGCTTTTCTGTCCTGAATGTAATAGGAGCACCAGTCCTGAAGGGGATCACAACCCTGGGAATTGGAATGTGCTGAAGGACTGTTAATATTGACAGTCTTACTTCCAAAAGCAGTAACTAATTGAATTGTTTAATTAATGACATCTTTCAACTAATTTTCAGGGATGGTCAGTCTCTGAATAGCTGCCCTTAAGTCACATCAGCCCAGCTGATGCCATTTTTGGCAGGTAGGTCTCACTGGTGTACACTTATAGGCAAAGGACTTGGAGTGACTAAGTAAGCTGGAAAATGTCAGGCCTGTTGCTCCAACTTTATTCACAAAACATAGTGTCCTAAAGACAGTGTAAAATTCCCTTTTATAGCTAGCTACAACCAATAAAATCTTTTGTTGCCTTTTTTTTTTTTGTCTATAAGTACATGCCACAAATCAGTAAGAACATATTAGCTTGAAAAGACCTCAAGACTTTACTATGGTGCACATCTCTTCATTGTCACACATACCGCCTTGTAAGTGGTCATGGTGGAAAGCAGAAAGAGTCTCTTCTAAAAATATATCCTATCTGTTCTTGTCCTTAACCTCTTGATGCCCTTTTCCGCTCTGAAAGTGCAGTGGCAGTGTTTGTGTACTGATAAAAAAAATCATCTTTCCAGCAGAGAAAAGATATGGGAATATAAAACAAAACAGTCAATATCATCCTGAGGGCAAATGGCTGTTCCAGATCATGACTCAGCACACTTTCATTTCCCCTTACAAACTATTAAAAAAATATAGAATGTTCCAACAACTGCATAGCTATATTAAATAGAAGCAAACATTGCATATTTCTGTGCAAAAAAATTATAATATACAAATACAGCTGAAAGATACTTTCACAGTGCTAGAAATGTGAATCCCATTGAACGATTTTTTTTGGGGGGGGGTGGGTTTTTTTGTTTTGTTTCATTTTGTTTTTTATTTTTTATTTAATTTGCAATTCAGACTTGGGCAATCATAGAATATGCTATGTTAATTAATGCTGGTTTAATGTTGATTTTCAGTTACCCTATTTATCTTCCTGGAAATTCTAAAAGGAAAGTCAACAGACAACAGTATAAAACCACCATTTTTCCAATATTCAAGCTGAATGGTTTCAAAACTTGCTAAATCCCTAAACAAGGACTTTCTAAGTCTTAATCTTCACAATAGTCACCTTTTTGTTTTATTAAACATACTCTGGAAAATAAGAAGTAGGATAGGGTATTAAGTAAGATAGTATTTCTAGGACACAGGAAAATTGAAAGTATTATGTATTTCCTTTCTGCATTGTCAGAATGACTTCAATACTTATGCAAGTGACTAAGCAGCATTATTGATGATTAATCTTGCCATGCATCTAAAAAGGGCCATAAACTTATAAGCAGTAGAATGTATATGTTCTTAACATTTTTATGGCTTAATTTGTATCTCAAGGTAGAACACTGAGATGAAGAAGAATTGATAATGAACAAATGTGTGCCAATATTAAATGAAGATAGAACTGTTATTATTAAGGATCACAGTCTAAAAACCTACACTTGGACAAGAAAAATAGCTACTTGACAAAACCAAAAATGTAGTGAAACCTAAATTAAATACTGTGATACTGACAGGGCACTGCTCTCATCTAAAAAAACCTTGTCCCCTCTATAAGGGAGCAGATGGCTATTGTCTGGTGCTCTGCACTCACAGCTAATTTTGAAAATGTTGAAAGCTTAGTGGTAAGACTATAAAGTTTCTAGATCAAAAGAAGAAAATTATTCGTGGACAGAGAATCTCAGGTGGAATGAGAGTGGATGGAAAGCTGAGAATTATGTTGCTGCTATTGAACAAGGACACATTGAAATCTCCCTGCCAAGGGAAGGTAGCTTTTGCATTTCTTTCTTTCATGGAAGCAATGGCAGAAATGAACCTTGGCGTCTTCTGGTGGGCTTTATTTGCAGTGGAAGTGTCTGTGTCTCTTGTGTGTTACCACAGACTCCCTTTACAGTCAATAAAGACAGGCGCTTTCAAGGGGCACTGTTTCTGACCTATTTTAGATGCCTATTTTAGTTTGAGATGAATCACACTACAGAGGTGGGAGGCAGAAAAGACAGAAATGCCTACACTGTAGATATCTGAAGTTAGGTGCACTGAATCCTACCCTGTGAGTCTGAACTGAATGTTAAACAAGTTTATCAAAACATGACAAGAAGATATTATAATCAATGACAAAACCCCCACCACTGATTAAGTACACCTGAGGGAAAATTACTATCAGAAATATTTCTATAACTATGTGAAACAAAACCAAAACCACACAAACCCCGAAAATGGCTTTTCCTACTTTCCTGAAACAAATTATGTGAAAAGCAACACCTGCAGTGATAAATTCACGGTCACATCCAGATTAAGTCTGCTGCTATAATCACAGGGAAGATTAACATCCCAGACTAAGATACAAAAGACTATGGAGCATGGCAAAATAACCTGCAAAATTATTTATGTTTTATAAAAGGATATAGTGTGACACAAACAAGTTAAATCACATCTACAAGGTTAAATAATAAAGCAACCTCAGGCCAGGCAGTTCCTAAATCTTAGTACTATATCTGTGCTTATTTCACCTTAACTGCAGCATGAACATGGTTCTTATGAACATTAAACAGATATTATAGACATTTTTTGCAATTCAAAGCTCAGAATTTTTTTAGAACTTCACAGAATTTCACATATTATATTTCATGCCATTTCATGCAGCAGCTTTAAATTTTGATCAATGTCAAGTAGTGGTAATGTTAATAAGTATGTTCTTAAAGTGACTCAGAAAATCTTAAAAAAACAGCAGAGCACTATATGTTGAACTTAAAATGTACGCAAAATATATGTTTACTTGTGGTAAACAGAATAGTAAAACCATAATATTTGTCAGGTGTAGAAAATTTTCCTAACATTAGTGCATTAAGAATTTTCTTTTAAAGAAAAAGAATAGTACCAAAAAATAGCCAACTATAGGTTTAACCTGCATTGTCCATATAAAGGTTCAGTCCTTTCCTGAGTCTGATAGAGGACATACTCTCACCAATATCTTATGGGAAAGATGGCCATAAGAAAAGTTATATATCATCTTTCCTCTTCACCCACTGTCCTCTCTTCTCTACAGAAAATAAATAGATACATTTTTGGTGTAACTCCTCTACAGAAGTTACATTTTACATAAATACCTGAAACCAGAAATCCTGGTTTCTTTCATCTTCAACTAAACAGTTCTAATCCTGACAGCATTTCTTCACTCAAAAATTCCTTCTTAGCCCTGATCATTTTCACTATCTGTGTCTACATCTCCAGATAGTAGCTTACCATGATGGAATATATCTTGTTCCTTCTTTGCGCAGCCAGATGGAAATCAAAAGGAAACATTTTATCTTACTCCTACTCCTGTCCATTTACCAAGACTCCAAACCTTCTAGCTGGTGCAGGGAAAGCGGCACTGCAAATGCAGTTAAGTGTGGTTTACTAAGATTGAACAACATTGCACCTCAGAATAAACAGGTGGCATATAAACCAAATTACACCAGCACAAATACAATTCTAGCTCAAAATTTTCAGACACTGACCAAGAAAGATATTTTATTAAATGGCAGAATGGTTTTTAATATTTGCACATTCTGTTTAAGTGAAAAGATTAAGATGACTATGGATGTGGTTTGACAGACAAGCAAGATAGAACAGTTGGGAAAATAAATCACAGATGAGTCAACAATTAAAATAAAACTTACAATTTTATTTTTAAAAAATTTCTTATGACTCATTCACGATTATCTGCCCATAAGCTTCCATTATACATACTCTGCCTCGTAATATCTGAACAGATGAACTTGGTTTATGTGCAAATTAACCAAGCTATTTTATTGCTTCATGTGTCTTTGAACTGTTCACATATTAAAATAACCAGTGAACTCTTAATTTGCTTTACAGGAACCTTCAAATATTCTTCCTAATTTCTGAAATTTTATTTTTGCAATTAATGGATCTGAAAGGTAATTGGAGTACAAAATGTTCACTTTGCAACACTGAGTGCTATACTTAAATTTAAAATGACACATTTGATCAAATTCCATGGTTAAAAACCATCCCTTTTCATGAGGGATAAAAATTAGCTTTTTTATTACCAGCAACTTAAAACACACACAAATCTTTCCTGGAGACCCTTTCAAATAACTCCTTTTTCAGTTCAGTTGTCTATTGCTTCAGTTTAGACAAAGATCATCCTCCCAAGCAATCCCATTCCAAACATTACTGTTTCGCTGTGACTGCCCATTTCTAGACTTGCAATTAATGGAGCAAGAAACGGACCGGCATAATGTGTCAAAGCTAAAACAGAAGAGACATGACTTGGCATGGAGGCTGTGACATCATTAGAGAGAAATGGAAAGCTATATTTATAGTTGTAAACTAAATGTGCTTGGGAAAGTTCCCAATTGTTGTGGCCAACTGGCATAGTAGAGTACACAAATATGTTAGTCAACACTGAAGTGTCCAAAGAGCCTGCATGCAAACTGCTTATTGGGATGGTCCCTGCAACTGTCCTATTCCCACACCATAATTAGTAATTGCCTGGAAAAAGTATAAATTAGTGTGAATGAAAAGTGTGCCAGAGTCAGGGCCAACAGATTACTACTACAGATGATTGTTTTTGACCATCCAGGAATGTTTCCCAGTACTATTTGATTTACTTGCATATAAACATGCTAAGCCTTTCCAGAAGATTTAAAGTTATGGAACACAGTAAAAAATTTTATGCATTTCAAGCCTTGCTGTTGAAAACCATTTGGTGTTCAGGGAAATTAGAGATAGGATATGAATGATCAATACCAACCAACCATTTCTAAAACTTCAGTCAAGTTTTACATCAACTACATCAGATGCAGCATCTTAGTTGCATTTTTGGCTGGAGAAAGCAGTATTATATTTGGGAAGAGAATGCAGATTGGTACCATGGATAATAGTAACTTTTCATTTCACTCAGTTACCCCTAGCTGTTGATGTTGAAGACCACTGCCTTTTGTCCTTTCGCTGTTTGCCTGGGAGAAGAGGCCGACCCCCACCTGGCTACAACCTCCTTTCAGGGAGTTGGAGAGAGGGATAGGGTCACTCCTGAGCCAGGCTAAACCACCCCAGCTCCCTCAGCCACTTCTCATAAATCTTGTGCTCCAGACCCTTCCCCAGCTCTGTTGTCATTTTCTCAACACATCTCAACACCTCGACATCATTCTTTAGTGAGGAGCCCAAAACTGAACACAGAATTCATGGTGCAGCCTCTCCAGTGTTGGGTACAGGGGGACAATCCCTGCCCTGCTCCTGCTGACCACACTGTTGCTGATCCAGGCCAGGATGCCATTGGCCTTGTTGGACACCTGGGCCCATACTGGCTCATGTTCATCTGCTGACAACTAGCACCTCCAAGTCCTTTTCCCCTGAGCCATTTCCCAGTCACTCTGCCCCCAGTCTGCAATCCTGCCTGGGGTTGTTGTGACCCAAGGGCAGGACCCAGCACTTGGCTTTGTTGAAACTCATGCAACTGGCCTTGACCCATTGATACAGCCTGTCCATGTTTTCCTTTTATTCTATTCTAAGCATTAAAACTATGTGGTGTGGCTATGTTTTTTATCTTATGGAAGTAGAAAGATGTAGTTGCACAGCACTTCGGGGTTGGCTTGTTTTCTTGATTTGTCAGGTCAGCTCATCATGAAAATTTTCTAGATTAATGTATTACGAGACTTACTTCACATTTCCTAAAATGTACCATAATAAACTACTCTGGATTATTACACTCTTTTTGACCTGAAACCTTTTCTCCTGAAAGGGTTTTAAAATTATTAACATTCTGATATTGCTCTTTAAATAAGAAAGTACTGAATTTCTTAGAATTTGGCCTTATAAATAACTTAATATTGCTAACACCCATACAGAAAAATCTGTATTTCTCTATATTGCAATTGCATCCCAGTGATTCAGTCTCTTCTGTGCAACTTGAGATGGTGTTGTTTCTTACTTTTTATTATATATCAGTAATTCAGTCTGACATTGGCAAATTGTGCCCAAAACTACTAATTTTAGATCCAGTGTGATACTACATGACCAAAGAAATTTTGTCATTCTTACTGGGAATTCCAGACAACTGCAAACCTTAGACGGTCTCAAGTGTTAAGAATGGAGACCATGTGTCAAGACCAGCTCTTGATTATATGTTAAGATAGACAATTATGACTTGATCAAAACACACAAGTAGTCTATAGCAGAAGGAGCATGGCATGCTCCCGAGAAGCATCCACCTGCGACAGAGTGCAGGATTTTTCTCATTCTGGTCCCTCACCACATTCCAATACCTTAACAGGTGTAATCAGTGGCACAGCAGAGTTCAAAAGACAATCACCTTCAGGAAGTGTTCAAATCTGTAATTTGGAACAGGAAGTGTTCCTGTTCCAAATTACAGATCATATTCAATCTTGCAGACAGAAGTACTGCATAAAACTGTAGATGCCTCTATGTGAAAAAACCTGAGGTTTTATAAACTTGATTTGTTTTTTTCATTCTGCTTGTTTCACAAATTATTTCACCCTTCAGCAATATGCAGCCACAAGCAGCTGACTGTGGAGAAGCAATTTTTAATTAAAACCTGTTTCTCTCCCTTTTTGTTTCAGTTAATGATTGCCAGGAGGTGTTGCTAACCACAGGCCCTTTTCAATACATTCAGAGCATACTCATATCCTATCACCTTGCACAGGAAAGATGGGTGCTCAGCATCTGTGGTAAGTGGGAGGACATGGATATTTCTCTGGCAGCTGAGATGTGCTAAGTGAAAAGTCTCTACTGATAAGTCTTTATTTTTTAATTAGTTCTTCATTAAAAGAAATTACTTCCAGTAGTGAATAAAATTGCCCTAAAAATCTAGAAGTACAGAAAAGGGAATTATTCTGTCAATTATGAAAGTAAATAACCTTTGACAGAATGTTCATTATTTAAAAATTTTCAGTGTTTCCTAGATCAAGTCTTAAAGCTGTAATGTTTGTGCTCTCATGATAATTTACTTCATGATTGATTGGGGATTTATTACCTAAGCCTGGGCTAGGATCATGCGGCTAAATTCAGAGCACTAAGTGGTTTTGCTCATTCATTCCTTTTGTGATTAATTATAATGCTTATTACATCTTGCCATCAAAACTACATCAGACCTTTTTTATCAGACCATAAATGTTTCTGTTCTATGGATTTGGTAGGCTATACAATGATCATATTTCAATGTAGACAGTGATAAACATGGGGTTTATCTTGTTTACTGGCTTGTTTCTCTTTATATTGGCTTCTTCAGGAATCTGGTAAGCTAGTTTTATAGAAACTATTAAGAAAATGTTGATTTCATTGAAGTCTAGTTGGCTCAGATCCTTGGATGTTTTGTTGTGAAGATGGCAGAACACAAGGCTATTCAGACATGTTCCTATCCACAGAAAAGTCCAAAATGGTACAGCTCTGTGCAGCCCTTTTTGCTCTACTGACTGTGATGCATCAGCCCTGGAAACTTACACAGAGAAAAGATAACACTTTCATTCCTTTCCTCCAGCTGATACAGAAAATACCACTGACCTACACCCTGAAACAAACACACACACTATGAATACTGCAACTTCGAAATGCATCCCCTAATAACTCACAATAAGCAACTAGGCTATTTCAAACAAATGTTATACTATATGAGTACGTTTCAAAACTGTTACAAAGCTGCCTGGTGGAACAGTGTTTCTGCTGGCACAGAATATTTACTGCAGAGATATTGCAAAGATGATGTAAGGGAAAAAAATGGCTTAGATTGGAAGATAAGGAAGTTTCTCCCTGAAACTAGGCTACATAAATAAAGGGATGAGGTAACAACAGTGGACTGTTTACAGGACTGACATCAAAAAAAGACTTAATCTACCATCCAAATGAGGTCTTAACCCTCTTGAATTGGGTTTTCCCAGTAATTCAGCATACAAGCATCTTAATGTACATATAAGCATTCAAAAGAATTGTTTAGCTCTGTGAATACTAAGAAGTTTTATATTTTTCTATTTCAGCTAATAAAAAGCCAGAGCTAGCCTTTTTCTATGCTATCTAATCAGCAGAGGGAGGGTTGTGTGAGCAGCACCGTGAGCACAACAGCACTGTGCGAAGTGAAAAAGGTTCACAGCAAACCCCAGAATTCTTTTTGACTTCATAGTGCTGAAAGATTACATAACATGAAGATATTTACAAATATTTAAATATTACTTTGTCCACTGTCTTGAACTGAGTTCCTGCCAAATAAGACATTTTAAAAATCAGCATTCTATGATGATTATAAAGTTCTAAGAAAACAAAGTTTCATCTTCAGAAAGATGAGGATGTTTCTTCAGGAAGAAAGACAGGAAAACAAAGCCAAAATCAAGTAAATAGGAAGATACTTCAAAGAAATTCACCTCATGTGAAGGGTGTAGCATTCTCACTGAATTGTGGTTGCTTCTAAAAGAAAACCAGTTATACCTATGACTTGGAATTGTAAATACAAAGAAGAAGAATGTGGGTATCAAACTATTCATGCCAAAATAATTTGTAAATCATCCTACCAAAGGTCACATCAGAGTTTCATACTAGCTTTTAAACAGAGACTTTAGAAAAACCGCTTAGGAAAGCCACTGATATACTTACAAAGAAAAAAAAAACACCCGACCTCTAAGAAATTATTTTAAAATATTTATCAACTTACAGGTAACTTTCCTCAGAAATCACAGGTTCAATTCCACTCTAATCTCTGCCCTGTATCATGGTTCTCCACATACAGTAAACAGACATAGCATGCTGTGTATCCGAGCTTAGAAAGTGGCCCCTCAGTCACTAAGTAGGCTTTCCTTTAAGCATATGCATATCCTATTTAAGACCTAAGGGCCCACTTTCTAACCTCTGCCAAGCAGTAAGAGCACACCTACGAGCATCCAGCAATGCACAGAACCTGATGGTTTCCCAGACATACAGTGATATATGTCACAAATACAACTAGCACTCGGGCACTAAATCTTTAGAGAATAGCCAAGTTGACTCAGATGCTTTAGAGGCCCATTTTCATTTTAATAGACATGGAAGGGAAGGTTTATGTGCACAGCTCATTTTATTCCTAGCAAGAGTCACTTGTTAAATGATATGAGGAAAACGGGCATCTCCCAGTGAGACGGGACACCCGCCGCAGGCCGTGAGCCCGCCGCAGCCCCGGGGCGCGGCCAGCGCCGGGCACGGATCGCGCGGGGCGCTGCTGCCGGCGGCCAGGGCTCCCCCCTGGACCTGGCGGGTCCCTTCCCGCCGATCGCCGCCTGCCGTCCCTGCGCCCTCCGCGCCGCCGGGGCAGCGCCGGGGATGCCCTCCCTCCGGGGGGCAAAGGGGCTTGGCACAGCGGGAGACAGGCCGTAATTCTGGGGACATGGAACGTATTTCGCTGGAACAGGGACAATGCTGGGAAAATGATGTCTGCCAGGGCTGCTGCCCTGGCTGCTGTTCTGCCGCACAGGACTTGCTTCTGGGAAAACAAATCCCACCCATGAGAGATGGGTGCTTGCTGTTCAACGCAGTTGTCCGCTCCATAATTGGTGATGCAGATCAAAGAAAACCAGGAAAGAGTCTGGAATATATCGCTCTGACTTGCTGGCAGAAGCATATCAGCTTTATATATTAAAAAAAAAAAACCAAAAAAAAAAAAAAAAACAAAAAAACAAAAACCAAAAAAACACCCACACCAAAAAACCAAACCAAAACCTACCAAACAAACAAAAAACAATCTATTAAAACTATTCAATATTAAATTTTAAATTCAGACTATTGAATCATTAAAGTTTTCTTTCGGTCAGTGATCCATTACCGTTTCATTATTACTTTAACTTAGAGGCTATAAATATAAACTACATAGAAAATCAAACTTTTCTGTAAGCCATATCTTCATTTCTTCCTGTCAGAAAAGATATGACAAAGTTTAGCTAATTCACATGTATAGTCCTCCTATAACTAATGCAAACAGATATAATTTTAGAAATCCTTTGTGTAAGTGATAAACAGTTCTAATGGAAGCTGAAGGCAATTACAGACGAAATAAATCAGGAGTCCTTTGAAGTGTTATTATGGCTGTTAACAAAATTAAATAAATTTATTGCCTTATTCAAGAGAAAAAGCAGTAAGGTAAACTGTTAACTATTTTTATTGCATTCATAAAATGTTTCATCTGCTAAAACATGGGACATAATTTTGGATTACTGTTTTCCTGGTTTCTGCATTTTTTTAAAGCTCAGCAAAAAGACCGGGCATTAACTCATGAAAAGTCTCTAGAGTTCCAATATTGCAAAAATATTTGCACTTAAACAGCTTTAGGTGAAGGTTTAAGATGAACCTTCAAAATCACTGACAGATAGGAATACCAAGTACTTCTCATGAATTTTTTTCAATTTTTTTTACACTACTGAACTCATTAAAATCACAAATATATAGTCTTATTGAAATGAACTTTAAAGCATGCAAGTGGGACAAGCATTCATATCCCTTGTGAAAAATTTGTACAGAACTGTGTGTCCTTCTGTTCCACGCAAGAACTGAAGACATAGTAACGTCTGTTCTCTAGAGGTATTATTGTGTACATGACATTTGTAACAACACTGCTGTAAAGTGCAATGAGGCTGAAATTTTATCTGAATTGTCACTGTATTAGGAATATAAGAGGAGTATGCTTTAAAATTTTCTAGCCCTTTGCAGAAAAAGTCAGCACTAACGCTTTCTATTGAATTTATTAATGTGAAATTCATCAATCATAGAGTATCAAAATATGCAAATTCTGCCATTTTTTACCAGCATTCTTGATTCACAACGTACAAAATTAGGCACTGGTGATCTGGGAGAACTTGCTTTCTCCTTCTCTGCAAGTGGGTGGCAAAATAGAAAGAGAAGCAAGCACATGACAAGGAAAGGAAACTCTGGTGGGTGTCACCTCTTCTCGTGAGTCATGGGACCACACAGAGCACCAGCAGCTCAGCACAGGCAGGGATCTGTCAGATCACCCCACCAGGCCAAAAGGAACTGAAAAAAACCTGCAGAAATCAAACAGAAACCTCAAAGTCCCCAGTCAAGAATGATAAAAAAACCCTGAAGGAATAGGATCTCTGAAACTGGGAAATTTGTGGCAGGTGCAGAGTTTCTTGAGACTTTTGTGTCAGAAATAATCAGCTTATGCATAACACCTTGTACGACGTGCTGTATTCTACGCATATGCTTCGACCTCTCAAATGCCTACCTGCAAACACAGCCTGCCTGCAGGAGTGGAATCAAGGAAAATGACTTGTGGGCACAACTGTAAAGCCAATGGATCTCAGAAGTAACCATGATTTTTGAATATTGGGCAAAAATTGCTCTATATCAATGCAATCCAGGTAAACTGAAGATTATTGACTCAGGGTTTTAAGAAGCAGAAGCAGTAAGCAGCAGCACTGTGCTTGCCAGGGCTGTGACAAATCTACAGAACTTTATCAAAGATAACACACAGCACAGCAAGGAAATTGTGCTTTCTTGGCCACACAAAGACTGTTACTTTAAGTAGTTGATGGCTGCATTCTTTTGGTTCACGAGGTAACAGACAACACCTTAACATCCACCTCAGCAAACCATGATAGAAAGCTTCACCCAGCTTTCAGCAAGGAAACATTCCCCTATGAACATTTGTAAAATTAAGGGTTTTACAAAGAATGTTTAAACACAGCTTTCCTGTCAGCTTGCATGTTTTAACGACCTCTTTGGATGAGTATCAGTCCTGATATTACACAATACAGGACCAAATCCTTGAAATTACTTCGACACACATAATAAAAGGTAACAACTACTCCTGGTAGGAATACACATCCCACAGCCATTTACAGTTTTGAGTAATTTTACAAAGCCAGGATCATTAAAGGAACTAGAATTTTTTATATTTGGAAAAGGAAAGGAAGAATATTTCGGGGTTTTTTTATTATTTTCTTTTGATGTATTTGCTGTGCACATTAAAATCTGAATTTATGCTTAATATTATGCTTATTATGCTTAATAGCAATATATATAAAAAGAGAAAACACAGTAAAACAAAACTTGAAGCAGTGTTCTAAAGAAGAAATAATTAAGCATGGGAGAAAAAGCCCTCAGACAAAACAAACATAAAATGACACCACCCTCCATACAACTCCAGTAAAGCTGTGGCTCTTAGATTCCAGGAAGATGTATTACTATGTGTGATTTCAGAAGGAGGCACCCATCACACATACTAAAAGAGGAAAAGCTATTCCTAACACTAAGAAACTTTTCACACATCTTAAACATGAACAGACGTTGACTGAAGGCAATGACTTTCTCAAACTAGACAAAGTGGTATGTATACTCATTTATAGTATTCTGCCTTTTTCACAGAAATTCACTGTCACACATTACAATTTGTAGGCTTCAATATTAGCTCAAACTACTAATCAAAATTATTTGCACTGCTGCACTGTATTCTGATTTCTAGTGGCTGAGATGAAAAATACATCTTTGTTTCTGTCAAAACATGAGGTGACCCAGACCAAGAGTAAGCATCTCTCACCTATTAGAGAAGTGACAATATCTGAAGCTTCTGCAAGAATTTGTTTCAGAACATCATCTGATAGCTTTCTCAGCAACATAAGAGAGAAAACATGCTTCCCAAAACTGCAAAGCAGCAGCAGCTAAACAGGGAAAGGCAACAAACGCCAATTCCACTAGAATAGTCATTCAAAGCCACAGAATTCAGAATTTGCACAGCCTATTTCTTTGAGTTTTCACTTCCAGCACTTACTAAGTTTCAAGTTAAAGAATGGTCATTTATTTTTATGGAAAGAACAGTTAGCATTGCAAAATAAAATTTTAAAAATTAAAATTTTTTAAAAATTCTGGAAAAAAATCAGAGCTTACTCCAATAAGTGTGGTAATTTCTATCTTTACTTTCAAGTTTAAAAACAGAGCAATACCCCTGCAAATACAGTGCCACCAACAAAAAGGTAATTTCTATTGCAAATGGATAGTCAAACCATCCTTCAACATTTCTTGTGTTTTCTGTGGAAGTAGGTATGTCTAGGCATGGTTAAAGGGCATACCAGACTGTTAGATGTCCAGTCTTCTCTTCTTGGCAGCACTTGTATTTATCTGTTACATTTGATCAAAAGGTCTCCCTTACTGATCCTTCAGATGAGAGTGTAATATTCAGCATGTACTTATTTTGATCTGTCCTCACTAGAGCTAAAACTTTAGGACTTTAATATATGCTTTTAGCCTAAATACACAGACATTAGCAGAGCACAGACAAAATACATTTACCAGGATAGGAACAAAGGTACCACTGTGATCTGTCATGTTAACCTAGCCTCAGCAATAGTAAGAACAAGCTACTTTCTACAAAGAAAACTATGATTTGAAGTGTTTCAGGAAGCCATCAGAAATAGTCTGGCTCCTTCAAAAGCCTAAAAGGAACCTTTCAGGGAATTTTCTTTTTTAAGAGTGATTCACATATCAAAGCATGTGTTTCAGTCTGATTCAGTGCTTACTTTAAACACACACCATTTTACATTAAATAATAGTGACAATCCATGGCTATATAGGATGGCTGGGACATTTAACAGGAATATAAAATTTATTTTCATGGTTATGAAGTTCACTCTGGTAATACAAAGTATTTCTAAATACTTTGGTAAATTATTAAGCTATCAACTTTGAACTGCATTTACACCAAGGAAAACAGTTACTGCAAAGTGTTATATGTTGGAAAGAGACATAAAAATATAAATCTCTTCACTTACTCATTGAATCACCATTTGGAAATTATTCTGCACGTATATATATATCTACATAACTGAAATTATGCATCTGTAATATATATATTTATGTATGCATATATACATATACAGAAGATTTTAAAACTGTATCAGTGCAACATAATGTTTGTCATAGGGTGATCTCTCCTGCTGTTAAGTGAAGACAAAAGAAATCTTGTGTTTAGTTTCTAAGCAAGAGACATTTTTGCTCCTATACAAAGGAGCAAAGTAAATGCTCAAAGTCAGTGTGATGTTGCCTGACGGATGCTGGTATTCTTGCTGGGACAGTTGTGTACTTTTCATCATGGACATGCAATACCAGGCCTGATATCAACACCTACTTAATGTTGTTCAGAGCCATAGCAACTACACTGAAGTGTCTGAGGGTGCCACATACACATGAAAATGAAGTACAGAAAAGAAAGTGAATTTTTAGTACTGATTTATTCTGATTTTATGTAAACAAGTGATACCTTGAGCAAACGGATCAGTTCACATAAATTTATCGCCTCATTTCCATTTAATGAGGCAGTTCTAGCTGAAATTTTTATGACTTACATTTGACATTTATGGCTTAATGACTCTGGAAAACAAAGCATGAAATAGAACCTATACAGAAAGATACACGCAAATATTAAACATAACAGAAGGTCTACAGAAACTGCAATTCCCCTACATCATAACAACATCTAGTATAGACTGCTGTACAACAACTGCACCATAGATAGGCTTAAATCCAGACTGTAACTCTCTACTCCAGTAGCTCTACTGCAAAGGAGAGCTTTTTTTTTTTGTGTCTTCCCTTTAAAAGTCATGGCTTCAGTCTAGCAAACAATTATATTAAATTGTATAGCTGAATTTACAGTCTAAAATGGTTTCTACAGGAATCATAAACCTCAGGAATTAGCCTCAAATCTAGTTTTGTCACTTTGTCTTTCTGGAGTATGTTTATAAGTATTATGTTACTTAATCTTATAGCTTATCTACTTCAATAAGCCCTGAAATTAATTTTATGCCTCCAAATCAGTCCCCATGAATTCTTATGATATTAAAAAAGGAATATGTTACCTCATCTTTTTTCTTTTCTCCTGATTTCTTTAATTCTCAGAGACTACAACTGCTGAAATAAGCAGAGCCCAAGCTGAACTGTGTGGCTTTCAACAGGACTTTGGCTGTTCTGAACAGTGGAATACATACCTCCACAAGATGGTGCTGTCTCTTAAAAAATCCAACTTTATTGTGCCTAACTGCCAAACTGTAAAGGTTCAACTCCACTTTACCTATGCAAATATTTTCAATGATACTATGCCAAAGCCTGCATAATAAAGCATTTTGACTAGTAAACAATGAAGAAAACCACCCAAAAGGAACCAATTTGCTTGGGAATATGTGATTTAAACACTGTGGTGTCTGGCCAGTGACTCCTGCCAGTCCAGCCAAGGTCATATAAACGTTGGTTTGTGCTTTGTTTCCCAAGATGATGTTCACCATGACAAAGTTCTGGGAAGCCAAGGGAGCCAGACAGCAGTTCTGCAGCAGTGGCAGTGGCAGTGGCAGTGGGTGTCAGAGTGCTGGGTTGTGGAGCTGCTGCTGCCTGCCCCCATGAGGAGACATGGCTTCAGAGCTCTGGTGTGTTCTGGGGAGTTTCACCCAACTCCTTTCAATGGGCTACAAGGGTCATCAACAGAGCTGTGTGATGGAAACAGAACTCCTGGTTTCAGAGTGCCAGCCAGGGTGTGGGAAGCCTGGAGTTAATTTCCTATGCTCTCTTTGAACCCCTCACTGAGGAGCTGGCTCAGTCGGGCTCTAGACAGATTTAGACACACTCTTCAAGTGTGTAACAGCTGCGATTTGCTCCATGTAAAACCTTCACTAGCAGCAATAGGGTCATTCCCAGGGTTCAGGAACTCTACAGGGTAAGCAGAATTGTCAAACCCAGGTTTTTGATCTCTCTTATTTTGTTTCTTCACTTGGGAAATATAAGACGATTACATGTCAGAGTCCTGCGGGAGCGAGGTTAGCACCAATCCAATAAAGTTGTGTGTTACTCATAGGGACAGATAAATAAAAAAAACACACGTAGTAAAGTAAAATATTAACAGACGGGTAATGTTCTGCTTTTAGTGAAAAGGACAGGCTTTGGTGGGAATTGTGCAAACATCTCTGAAACCTGAACCTCTGATGCAATGAGGGATATATCACATTTATTGATCTTAGACCATTTTCATTAACTTGACAACATTTGCAGATGTTGACATTTGTTTTCCTTGAAAAAAAATTTCAACTTGTGACCTGAACTGCTCTTAGTCACACAAAAAATTCTTTTATCAACAAATAAGCTTGAACTATAATTTGAAACAGATACTGTAGCAATCGTATCTTCACAGAAGAAAGTCTTCATTTTGCTAAAGTGCTATGAAAATGCAGGCTAAACAGAAAATGATATTGCATGACATTGGAAGTAGGTACTGGGCAGAATTAAAAGGTCAAAGACATGGATAAAATACTGTCTTAGGAGTGAGAAGTAGAAGTACTCTAGATAGGTAGTGCGGAAGCTAGAGATAAGGGAGATAAGGGTTTTTGCAGGAGCAATTTCCATTTAAGAAACACTCTTGTCCTTCATCCACCTTCCCCCATGTAATCACCTTTCCTTACTGACACCCAACTTCTCCCCTTGAGCTGGCAGGAAGGGTTCAACACAGGACCATCTCCTTCTCCCAGGGCTTACAAGCAGTTGCAAGGACAGAGATCTGGCGTCAGAAGTCCTGAGACCAACGCCTTCCCTTTCCAATGCTGCCAAAAATCACCTACAATTTTCTTCAGTGCCAAGAGCAGCAGGAATGTGTACAGCCTGCTGAGAAAAAAAAAAGCAGAGTCACAAAGTCTCTCCCTGGGCACAGGCTGAAGAAACAGTCCTCTGGAATCAGATTTGTGCCATTCTCTTTGGTCCCCTCATAAAAAGTAAACTGAAAGAAATTCATTTGCATACCTGAGCTAAGTAATCAAGAGCAAAAATAAAACAGAGGAAAGCCTCTTTCTATGTCTTTTGTATTGTGATGGCTGTAGCTTGCATCAGGTCACAGAAAATACACAATCTGATCTTTATATCAGTGGACCCAGCCTAAGGAGAAACATATATTACATATTAAGTTAATTCTGCAGGAAACTGCTCCAAGATGCTCTCTCCATTGTACATACTCTTTTTTTACCTGTCCCCTCTCCCTGCAAAGAAAGTATCCAAGAGATGTCAACATCACCTGTGGACAGCCTTCTGAATGCCCACTTGAACACACAGCACAACCAGTACCTCCATGCCCTCAGGAAAGCAGTTTTGCCCCAAGCATGTACCAGCTCCCAAGAGCTGTGAACTACCTCTGATGCCACAGGGTGCTGCTATTGGCAGTTTCACTCTCCCTCCTGCGAGGGAGGGAATTGGGCTTAGGTGGCTCAGCCTTCCTGAAATTGGATGTCAGGTAAGCTTACAACATCCTTTTCTGATCAATAACGCTCAGGATGACTAATGAGTTGCAGTGACTCAAATTTCAGATAACTTAAAGTCTTCATATGTTCTAAGGGGGTTGGGTCAGTGAACAGAATGACCTAGTAATTACTTGAATTTACAGCATTGATGTGGGCCAGGAAGCCAAGGAAGTTTTCTGAGTTGCTGTAAATGTCTCAATAATTAATGCTGCAGGTGGCTGGTTTCCTTTAGCTCTCAATTCAAGTATCAAGAGAGCTCATTTGGCAGGAGAATTTCCAACACTGTAGCTATACCATGCAAAAATACTAGGGGAGAGAAATGGGGCTTCACATCCCTGCCAGCCCCATCAACTTGATGCTGTGCAAATTCTGCAGGTCTCTCTAGCTGCTTCACCCTGGGTTCCAGATTTGCCAAGTTAGAAATTATTCAACCCTTTTGTAAACTTGAGTGCTGCAAGCTCAGCAAGACGTCATAGGAATCAGGAATTCAAGTCAAGTTGAAGCCTCATACTGAAAGGGCCACCCTCACCACAAGATCTAAGCTTTATCCCCATTCACAACAGAGCTGTGTCCAAGACCATCTATAGATGTTCAGCATCTAAATGCACACTGAAATTGTAATTCCAATTAATTCTGATTCAGTAGTAGGTGTAATCAATAAAATGGGAATTCCCCAATGGATAACTTATTAAATCTTCTAAGTAAGCATTCAAAGTTACCATCTGAAGTGGAGAGGTTCAGACAATATTAAGTCTTGTGTTCATGTTACATATAGAATCATGGAACCATAAGGCTTGGAAAAGAACTCCATGATTATCAAGTCCAACCTTTGAATGAGTAACGCCATGCTCACTAAATCATATAATGAAGTGCCACATCTACTCATTTTTTGAACACCTCCAGGGATGGTGATTCTACCACTTCTCTAGACAGCCTGTTCTAATGCTTGATGACTCAGTGAAGAAGCTTTCTTAAGATACAGACTGAAACTCTTAGTGCAACTTGATGCTGTTTCCTCTTGTCCTGTCACTAGTTGCCTGGGAGAAGAGACCAGCTCACACCTACAGCCTACAGCCTCCTTTCAGGGAGTTGTGGAGAGCAACAGGGTCTTCCCTGAGCCTCTTCTTCAGACTGAACAGCCCCAGCTCCTTTAGCTGCTCCTCACTGGACCTGCACTCCAGAGGAGCTCCTTTACAACTCTGTTGTCATTCTGTGGACCCACTCCAGCACCTCAACGTCATTTTTTTAGTTGAGGGACCCAAAACTGACCACAGGTTTCATGATGCGGCCTCACTTACTCCTGCTGACCACACTATTGCTGATCCAGGCCAGGATGCCATTGGCCTTCTTGGCCACCTGGGTACATGCTGGCTCATGTTCAGCCACTGTCACCAGCATCTCCAACTACTTCATCCCTTGGGCAGCTTCCAGCCCCTCTGTCCCCAGCCTATAGCACTGCCTGGGGTTGTTGTGACCCAAGTGTAGGAGCCAGCAGTTGGCCTTACTGAACCTCATCCAGCTGGCCTCGACCCATTGATCCAGGCTGTCCAGATCCCTCTGCAGAGCATTCCTGCCCTCCAGCAGATCAACACTCCTGCCCAACCTGGTGTTATCTGCAAACTGACTGAGGGTGCTGTTGATCCCCTTGTCCAGATCATCCATAAAGACAATAAACAGGACTGGCCCCAATACTGAGCCCTGGGCAACACCACTTGTGATATGAATATAGCAGCACAGTGGAGTTGTTTTGCACTACTGAAATACAAAGATTACTCCCAGAAATAATAATTAGCTGTCACTTCCTGCCTTAATCTATGACAGTTCATACAGTCAAATTTTTCTAGTATGTTGGTAACAAGTCTTCCCATAAGGTTATGACTGCTGATTTCTGAAAAATATGTTTATTGGTAAGTAAAAACTTGAAGCAGGAATTTTATTTCATAGGCAGGTTTGGGGTAATTTTTCATTTTAAATTAAATATATTAGCAATAAGGAAGCTTTACACAAGCACACAGGACCTTTTTTGCATCTCAATAAATTCAGGCAACCACATTCTACAAAATTAAGTTAAATGCATTTCTCTTGAAATATACTATCAATAAAAATACCAATAGTGGAAATTGCTTTGTCTTGCTTAGATGTTAAGTTTTAAATGTAATTTCTTTTAGCAGGGATCACAGAATCTTCCAATACTATTATAATTTTAATTTTCTTCTATGAACATGGTTTGGCTCAGAAAAATGATCTGGCAATGTGTTAAGACAGTCTTTCTGCAACTTTGCTGCAGATATGCAGCAGAAGTTGTTTTTATGAAGCAAAGAGGGATTTATGGCAGTCTTTTAAAGGAAATAACTGAAAAGATTTTGAGAGAAATTCTTGTCTCATTTATTTAGTTTCAGCACAATGCTACTGTCTGTACCCTGATTATGCTATGCTTTAGGCACATATAAGCACAATATGTATCATCATTTAGACAGGGCAGAGAGGGAAAAATAATAAACATCAACCAGATATGCTCCCCCATGCTTATTTTCTTGCTTTTCCACATGCAGGCACAGCAAGAGGAAAAGACAAAAATCCCAGCTCCTAATATTCAGAGATTTGTCAATGGCAGTTTGCTGCGGCTCACACAGAGTGAAGCAGCAGAGAAGACAACTGCAGAGAGCAAGTCAGGAGTGTGAAGCCTCAGAGAGCAAAGCCACAGGGACAGAACAATCTCTTAAGCAGCTGGGGAGAAGAGGCAACCAATTAAACAGGGACCAAAAAGGAGCAGGAAGCTCCATGCTAGCAAAACCCATTATGTTTTCTCTTGTATTTGTGATGAACAGTGGAAACAGAACATGTGGGGGTTTTTTTAATTGCAGAAATATGGAATAGTCTGAAGCCGTACCACAAAATACAAACATTTTTCAATCAGCAAACTACACTCTTGAAATGTAACACAAGTCTATGTTTAAAAGTAATGTTCTAATTTTATATATTGTTTTCTGTAGCCTTGAAAAACAAGCAAGCAAGCATAAAAAAAGGAGGTTATTTTTCTGCTGTTGAAAGTAATGTTTCCATGAACCATTCTCCTTCATACATCTCACTTTCATTCCTCTTAGTCTGGAATTGTATATTACAAGGATAAAGTATCCAGGTAATTGGAAAGATCTAGTCCTCTAGAGCTGGCACAATGTGCATGAATTGTTGTGTGTCATGATGCACAGGAAAATTTCAACCCTTAAACATCACTTGGGATGCTGGTTTGAATATGATGCAATGAGAGGTTATAGTGCTCCTCATCATGGTAGCTGGTTAGATCAGTATGATGCAGAGCTGGATCTTTTCAAGTCTCAGACTACTAGTATCAGTTTTATCCTGTGAGCTCTTGTGAACAGCTCTTAGAGACAAAGGCCAGAGAAGACAAGGGAAATCCTACAATTACCATACAGGGAAAATGACTTTGGGGTGGCCCTTGTTCTGGAAGAGATAGTAAAAGATACAGCTTATGTCTCCACAAAGTCCTAGCTGTGTTTAGTCAACAGTTCCTAATAATTCTTTCCAAGTGTCTGAGTAATTGAGGACTTTTATTTGATGATCGGATGGAAAAGTTTATCCGAATTCGGGGTCCAAACAGCTACTATTAGTAATAAAAATTACTGCAGCAGGGTGACTAATACACGTTGAAAAATTATCCACTCACTATATCTCTACTGCTGTGAAAAGTGGGTTTTTTTCAGTATTTATTTAATGTTGTGGGGGTTCTAATTATTTTATTAAAAACTCTTGGTTGGTTGTTCTTTTTCTGGAAATGTATGAGTATTCTCATCTGACATCCCTGGTCCCTTAACTGGGCTCATTTACATCTTTACATAACATAAAGCAATTTCTGATGTCATTACTCACAATTATAATAACAAAACTGATTTTTTATAACTAATAAAATTTCTCTTATCACTGAACATTCTTTTTAGTGAATTTGTCTATTAAAAGCAAGAATGGCCTAGGAAATATTCTCCAGCAAAAAATCAGGGAGAAGTAATTTCAGCACTACTCTCAGATTTAAAAGCCACATATGGAAAGTGGACATATTATGAGAAGATTTGAGTGTGCTGTTATGAGCTGCTAGCAGCATGTAGCCGTTTCTTTTACAGGATTTTTGGATATCTGCCAGTGGTACTCACAATAGATGCCTTTAGAAAGTCATGTGTTCTCATTTTGTTCCTATTGTACTATAGGAACAAATAATTGTATTATAGGAACTATAATTGCAACAATATATAAAACTGTGACGTATATGGTAAATTCTTAACTTAAGAAATGAAACATTACAGGAGTAATATCTAAAATGAGATACTGGGAAAGCAGTATATTATGTATTTCTCAAAATGTGATGACTAGAAATGAGGGTGTTCTCACAAGGTGGTTAATGTATGACCAAAAGGGTAAAGATTAGAGGATTCCCAAAGGACCTCCATTAGAGTCAGGTACAGACTTCAAAGCATAGCTCTTTAAACTTAGCCAGAGAAGCTGGCAAAGACATCTCAGATTCCTTTTTGTATCTCAGGCAAGGTCCTCACAGCTGAAGTGCCTCAGAGCTCTGCCCTGCTTCTGTCTTCTCTATCATCTTCTCCTGTTCATCATCTCTTCTCTAGCACTGTGTTTCATTTGGTTTTATTTTTTAATGCAGAAGCACCTTTGTGCCAAAAGTTTGTGAAATCATCTTTGTGAACTCAAGCCCAGACAACTTTGAAAATGAACATGAAATTTAAATACACATTTGGTTAATTTTGGTTGAGAGAAAAAAGGGCAAAATCTCAAGATTTTTCCCCTGAGATACACATTTGCTTCACTCTTCATCTGCCACAGTAGTGTATACATGTGAGACTAGAATTATGATGCAAGAACATCTCTCTGTTTAGAAATTAAAATCCAGAGTAAGTTACCACAAAATTTGACATATTCAATCCAAGTCTCTAAAATGAAGCAGTTTCAGCCACTTCAGACACAACACAGTACCCTAAGAAGAGCTCTATGGGAAGATCTCTGTAGCTAATCTTCCCAGTCCCTTTCTAGTCTTACTTGTCATCAATGTCCTGATTAAGATATTCTGGAGCATGGGGAATCTCCCCTTCCTCCCTTATTCCAAATGATTTATCCACTAAGTCTGAGAATTAATTGGAGAATGGATGATTGGCTTAAGTTTTGCCTTTCCACATGACATGAGGAAACAAGATTCAATATAGGCAGAGAGAGCCTTGGCAAGACAGAAAGCAGTACTCTTACTTTACAGTTCCTCCTAACTGGTGCAAAATCACATCACTTGTCTATTCAGGCAGTCAGCTTATTCAACAGAACACCAGCCTGCAGAGAGCTTTCCAAATTTAGCTGAGAGATAAACAGCAAGGAAAAAATATGCTGAAAATGGGATGCACATAATAAAATAGCAATCAAAAATGCATCACATGGGGATTCACCTTATAATGTTTACCACTTCTAGCACAGAATGCAAAAGGCAACAGAAGTAGCAGGGTGGTAGCAGGAAGACCATAGACCACTCCCTCCTTCCAAGTTTTTATTTAACCTACATTTTTTAAGATGCCTTTGTCTTTGTTGCTGCTTACTGATAACCACAGCATGATTCCCCCAACACCCCACTTTATAGAGCTACTGAATATCAAGAAAAAGAGTTGTTTTACTAGGTGGGAGAGTTTTCAGAACAACTAATACTTGACCTTTACTGCAAAGAGCTCCTTTTGCCACAGATCAAATATTTTCCATTTTCAGTGCCTGCAACCTGGCCTGAAAAGATTTCATGAGACTAAACCACATTTTATCAGATCAATCACATACCCAGTGAATCCAGGAATAATAAAACCTAACAGTCATAAATGTGTCAGAAGCCTGACTGATTTTCCTGTGATATAAACAATAGTTCCTTTACTATCTACAGATATAATTATTATTAATAGTGATTAATTTCAGATGCTTCACATGGTGTTAACAAAACCTGCACCAGATATCTTCAGATTTTTAAACAAAGTTTTGACATCCTGTGAACTACTTTTAATTCAAAGGGGGTTGCTCTTGAATTCAAGTTTCTGCTACGTTAATCCTACTAAATCTCTTTAGTAATGCATTTAAATGAAGGTTGACATATATATAGTTGCATGGGTTTGACCTATACCACCCTGATTTTTATGATTATGATTTTTTACTATGATGAAAATAAATCCTCTTATAGGTTTTTTGCTTCCTCATGTAAAAAATGTCTAATTTGTCTGATCAGGAGCCTCTTCAGCATATTGTTTCCCTACATCCAGCTACTTCACATGACTAGACATAAGACCTTTGGAGTTCAACCCTGACTGACTCTCTGGTTTAATGGCTAGACATGAAAAAAGTGTCAGGAGCTTTTGTAAGAAACTCGGAAGCATCTGGTTACTGGGGAGGAATCCAAAACCCTGTACAAAGACACCAAAGGCTTCACAGAGCGCACAGGAAATTAGTTATCTTAGAATAGCAACCCTAAATACAGACCTGCTGACTGGGAAGTTGTAAGATCTGTAAAACGACTCTCTCCTTCCTAGTATTAATAACACGAGTCCAAGGCAAACAGTAAGTTACCCTTATTATAATGCTACTACTGAAAGGATTAAATCTAGGAAGCAAATAATAGGGGATTATTCATAGTCCCTAACCATAACATTTATCCAGACAGTTTTCCTGGAGCTTCCTCTACAGTTCTTCCTTGGCAGACTGACCTCCAAACTATGTAATTTAAATTAATTATATGCTTAAAGGGGATGGTCTAAAGTTGTAGGAGAGCTAAGCTTACAGAAATTTCTCGTTAAACTGGGAACTCTATTGCACACCATCATTTATTAGGTCAGCGGAAGGAGACAACAACTCTCCCTTAGTGCTTCAGAGGAGGATGCTTCATTTCCCATGGTCTATCATAACAATTCTCTGGGTGGAAAAGACCCTCACTGCTAATGTACCCTGAGACTTCAGCAGTGCACATTCATTAATTTTATTAAGAAAGACTTGGTCTCATGTTTTGAGCACAACTGTTCAAGCTTCGGTGGAGGTTGCCTGTTATTTCTAGGATACGGCAAGAGAAAGCAGACAAAAGCATGTTTTGTACAGTCCTTCTAAACTGCTCTAGGAATATTCAAACCCCTGCATGTACCTTCAAGCTTGACAAGTGGTTTTGAAGTAGCTCTAAAAAACCATTAGGGAAACTGTTTATATAACTGATTTGATTTTGATTCTCCGACAGTTTGCTGTTTCATGGAGGTATATTGTGATGCATTCCAAGGATTCAGCACTTCACAGTCCTTTTTTTCCATTATTGGAAGGCAGGTCCCTGCAGAATGTTTAGATGTATCTGAATTATATGGAACAATACACTGTAATAATGATAATACTCAAAAACTGATTCCTCCAGGCTCAAGAGCAACACATCCCTACAAAATGGATCAGAGGGAAGAACACCAGGAGACCTGGAGCTCCTGGAAAAAGTTAAACAGGAACAGGTACAGAGGGTGGAAGCAGGGGAAATTATCCTGGAAGGAATACAGAAAAATGCTCTAAACAGCCAGAGAGCTGCTTAGGAAAGCTAAAGCACTGGCAGAAGTAAATCTGGCCAAGGACATCAAGGGTAATAAAGAAAGATTCTTCAGGTACATCATAGGTAAAAGGCTTCATCCTGTTGAACAGTTCCAGAAGAGGCCACTAAGTTAACCACATAGCTGGGACACCTCTCTTATGAGGACAGGTTGAGAGAGATCTGCTGTTCAGCCTTGGGAAGAGAAGGCTCTGGGAGGTCTTATAACAGCCTTCCAGTACCTAATGGGACCTAGAAAAGAGCTGGAGTGGGACTTTTCACAAGGGTATGTAGTGACAGAACAAAGGGGAATGGCCTTAAGTTGATGGAGGATAAGTTTAGACTAGGTATTAGGAAGAAATTCTTTACTGTGAGGGTGGTGAGACACTGCAGCAGGTTGCCCAGAGCAGTTGTGGACTTCTCATTCCTGGAAGTGTTTAAGGCCAGGCTGGTTTGGGCTCTGAGTAACCTCAAGTGCAGTGGAAGGTTCCCTGCCCATGTCAAGCAGGTTGGACAAGATAGTCTTGAAGGTGCCTTCCAACCCAATATGAAGTCCCGTTGTGTGGTAGAAACACACAGAAGGTTGTGAATCAGAGCTCCGAGTTCAGAAAGACAGCCTTAAATTCCAGGCAAATACCTTTTCTGCATGAGAGCTCCTGCCATGGCTCTTGCTGATGCTAGGACTTGCAAAACAATACAAGGGTACAGAAACAAGGCAAAATGAACCTTGCTACACAAGCCCTGTGAGAACTTGGGGCACTTGGCTGGAGGAAGGTTAGTTCAGTGTTTTTCTATATGATTCCAGTGGTGCAAGCACCAGTTGCTGTGACTGTCAAGCTGCCCCTTCCCAGCTGGCTGGTCTCACCACACTTTCGCTGGATTCCAGCTCACCCTTGTTCTGCCTGAGATGTTCTTGCCCTTGTGGCTGCAGAGTAACACAGCTTCCACACGGCAGGATGCTGAGGGGCCCCACCAACAGCTGCTGGCAGACTGGTGGCTAGGTTGTTAATTTAGGGTGACACAGTTACAGATCCAAGCTGAGAAGAACTAGTACCTCAAATCTCCTATTCTAGCTTTTAGACTCCTAAACAAGAGCCCATCATCTCAGAAGATAACTACATCCTGAATAATTCTCAGAAGCACTGAGTTACAAGTGTGCACAGAAATATCTGAGTTGTTAACATTTCCTACCAGCTGCCTTCAGGCTTCCAGGCTAGCATACAGATGTACTGAATCACTTTACAGAAACTAATCCTGAGACTTTGGCTCTTGGTTTAAGCACTCTGGACTGCCCACCTGAAGATATATGCAAATATTTGTGTAGATATACATAGTTCATCTTGAGAACTGGGACAATTTAAATAAAAGAGTGCATTGGATTATATCCAGAATGGAACAGCTGACCAATCATATGGTATATATGGGGAACCTTAAGCAGAAACCTTGGTGATGTTGGCCCTTTTTCTGCTGACTCTACATCACAATGGCAACTTTAGCTAAAATCTTCAGGGCAGGGATAAGTGTGGAGAGGAAGAAATACAACAAATTTGCAGAGGCTACCAGGACTGACACTGTTCAAAAAAAGACCAGTAGTATTTCATAATGAAAACCAATATTTACTTAGTTACTTAGTTTACTTAATTTAGCATATGCCTAAAACTACTCTTGAGCTATTTACGCTTTTGTTTGATTTGTCCTTGTGGTGGGCCTGAACTTGCTTTCACCATCAATAAATCATACTAATGTGCTAATGAAAAAATCAGCTATGAAGTATCAGCAGAATTTTAAAAGTTCAGATTTACCCATGCCCTTACTAGTTCAAAAACAGAGTGGATGATTATACATATATATCTGAAATATACTCTATAAATAGGCATTGCTAAGATTTTTACACTAGAGGGCACCTTGCTTATTCTCTTACATTTCATTGAATTAGTGCACTGTAACCTGTATGGTGTTTTCTGCAGTATCTGAATTCCAGAAGCTTTTAATGTGTCAGTTGGTTTTGTTGTTTGTTTGTGTTTTTTTCCAACAAGTACATGAATATAAATATCAATTTCAGGCAATACTGATCTGAGGAAACCTTGAAGATCTTCAATTGTAAGCGAAAAAAAATTGGACAATGCCCAGTTTAAATCCTTTTAATGACTTTCAGGATACTGAAGCCATTGAAACTGAACCACAGCTTTAACTATTCTTTTGCGTCTATTGCTATGCTAGTATACACTGGCTAAAAATAAAATATGCGATAGCTTCTAAAGTATTCTGTAATGGAAAATTTAAATCATTATTTAATATAACCAAAAAAAGCTTAGCTTTTTTGCTAATTTGCAGAGTACAGTGGCCATCAGGATCAGATCATCTGACTCCTGTTCTGTTGAGAGAAAACCAATGTTGCCACACATATATATTTTATTATCTCCACACGTATATATTTTATTATGTCCTGAAAAGAAATATGTATGTTGCTGTCTATAAATGTGTTCAAACAATGAGCAAGCCATAGCAGTTCCATTACTACATTTTATATGCTCCTTTTTTATGCACCAGATATAAACAAGGGTAAGTATTTAGGTCAGAGAACTTAAAACTGTGTATATATACTCATACATTTCTTGAATGAGAATTATTTTAAGACACTCTTCTCCCCTTGCAATATTTTGTACAGTAAGTGGCCTTCTTGAGAAATCTGAGGTCTGTGCATTGACCAATGTTGCCTGTTTTTCAGCCTCAGGGGACTGAATATATGGAGTAGAAATCAACAGAGAACCTAATACAACAGAGACCACACCACATTCTCCCCTTTGACTGGTGGGTTCCATCCTTTAAAACACTAAAATTATACTGTTTTTATCAGAGTTCATAGGAGCTAAAACTAAAGATTCTTTATTGACTCATTTCCATCCTATTAGTCCACTCCCTCCTTTCCCCCACTATTGTTTAGATATCTGAGCATGAGCATATATACCTGAGGAGCTGACGATGGAATCCTACCAAAGGAAGGACTAACTTCACTAAAGATGAAGACTTTCAGGGTTATGCAGTCTTCCACTGAAAGCCATTGTTGCCTGGCATACATGCCCTACGGCAAGGTTTTGACCTACTTGAGAACAGGCATTATGCCATCCAAACAGATGGGCAAAAGCGTAGACAGTCAGGAGACCATGTTTGTACATCAAGCATGGATGATGAGGGCATGATTCTCAGCTGAGAACATTCAAATAATTGTTCATTCAGAGCTTATGCTCCTGTCACAGAAAGTAATGTGTCACCATTAATCAAGCTTGGAGTTTAGTGCCCTTTAGGAAAGGCATTGCAATGTAAGGTGGATATTATCTCCTAGACAGGATTTTGGGACTGAAAGGTCTGGAGCACAATTATTAAAAGTTTTGACTTCTAGTCCTACCTCTGCTACTAACTTCATGAATGACCTTGAGCAAAATCAGCTACACTCTTTGTAGCTGATTCCTTTGTTTTACCAACATCAACTCACATACTGTAAGAACAATGTTATGTGAGCAAATAAATGTGTGCAAACAGCTACAACAGAAATGAGTACACAACCCTATAGCCTGCTTTATCATGTGACTTCCTTCTGTTAAATTTTGGTACAACAAGTACAATTCTCCATTTGCTGACAGGACAAATTTGTCATGGCTATACTCATATTGTTGGCTTCAATATCATGTGGACTTTATTTTTTGAAGATTAAAACAGTTAATTTGTAAGCAGAAGTGGACAGAATTGCAAATGCTTCCACTCTGTCCTTTGCAATTTCACATGCTTCACTGATTTTCAACATGATCAGTATGTGAAATAAAGACAAGTGGGTATAACAAATTATTCCAGACTAATGCCAACACTAATAATAGTCACTATTTATATATTAATTTGTGCTAAAACTGTTTCAGCTGAGCAAATAGAAAAGACATATGTTATGTACATATTTTTGTGAACTAGACACATATTAAGCAGGATATAAAAAAAATTAGGTACTATGCAGAAACAACTAGATGTAAGAAAATTGCTCATGTCAACTTTTAGAAATGTCTGGGTTGTTATTAGGATATAAAGTCCAAATTTATTTTACAGGGCTTGTAGACAAGCAATTCATAAGTCAAGGCTATCTACAGAGCAAGATCTAAGCCTGAATCTCAAAAAAGTATCTAATGATACAGGACTGAGAAACTTTTCCTATGTGACTTTCATAGGGTAGTCTGTTAGCAATGTCTGAAAGTTAAATCTACTCAGTTCGTGAGTCTTAGGAACTTGAATTGGACTACTTACATTGTGTAATGTCTTGCAGAGTTATTCAGGTATTTTAGAACACTTACTTACAAGCAATCAATTTTTTTAAGAACTGCTCATATACTATAATCTTTTTTTCCTGCTACTTAGATGCTGATTGAATGGGTATTATCCAAATCTACTGCAAGTTGTTCTGAAATACATTTAAACTCTACTAGGATAAAGTCCATTCTCAAAAGCATTTATCAGAAAAACTAAAATATCTTAAATTAATTATCATAGTATACAATTACCTGTTCAAATAAACTGTCCATTAGCAGTTAGGTTTCTAGAAAATATACAGTCTTAGTTTTACTATAAGTGCTGTAAGATATTATAAAAGAAATGTCCCATATACTCTAAGACCCATTCTAAGAAATCAACTTATTTGCCAACAGATAGCATTGTAGCATTTTCAACACTTAGTCAAGCTTAACTCATTTCAGGGAAAGGAGTCATCCTTCAAATATATGGCATGTATTTATTATCCTATTCACAAAGGTTCCAGTGCAACAAAGCAGCAATGAGGCTTTATGATGATTAAAATGTCAAAAGAAAACCTAATCATACTGTGAATTTCCCCCACATAACAACCACCACAGTCATACTCTTGCATTTCACTGTTGATGACAGAGCAGGTCCAATATGGAGGCCATGTCATGATCTTTTCTGTGTAATATATAGTCAGGAGTCATTCTCAGGGTGTCATTAAAAGCCAGGTACACAGGGAAAAGCAGAGCTGCAACAACTGGAGCTCTCAGATCCCCCAGTTGTAGCACAAATAGGAATGTAGCCTTGTAAACAATGCAAGCCATTAAGGCAGCAAATTATTCCTATCCCACACCACCTTCAGCAGTGGATGACATCGTTCTCAGAGTATTGCTGTAAGCACATATCCTGTTGAATGAGTTGTTCTTTTTGTCTCTCCCTCCCTGAGGCACAAAATGCCCCTCTGCATTTCCTTCAGGTCTGTGCTTCTCGCTGTTTGGGTCTGCGTCTTACAGGCACAGCCTTGCTTTATCTTTATACCTATGTGCAATTAAGAAGTATGAAAGCAAATATAACTGAATTTTCCTGAGAGGATCAGTTATAAAAATATGATTTTGTATCCAGAAAGTAATACAGTAACAATGGGAGTCATTTCCAAGAAGAAAAGCAAGAGCCATGAGCATGTAAAGGATGTACTCAAAATTTCCTTGACTTGGGCATGTTTTATCTTTTGATTATTGTTTCTAACATTGAAACATTGCCTTAATATGTACTTAAGTATTGCAATTACTTTAATAATGACAGGCGGCTTCAAGGTGTTCCTAAACTTCATAAATAATATTAAATTGTTTTTAATAAATGATTTGCCTCTGTGAGTACTGTATAAATTTTCCTTATAAGTATGTATTTATAAACATATTCAGATTCAGGAAGATCATAGATAAGTAGGAATATTTTTCATTTCTCTTCAAAGAGAAATACATACCCAGCTCCCAATGGGAAGTGGGATAACTGGAAAAGTAGAAATTACTGAGATGGTTTTTCATGCATAACATTTAAAGTATTTACATTCCTTTCTAAATATACATTAAAATGAGTTTATTTTATTTTTAGGAGAAATTTCAATGAAATCACTAGCTTGAAGGAAGCATGTCTCTTTCATCAGGCATTGTTAACACCTTCATAGGGAGCATGGCTTTAGCTCATCATGTTTGAGAAAAAACCTCTCTCTAAGAAATGAAATAACACCGTAATAACAAAGCCATAATTATATTTTAACAATTCAGAATCATAGCTGAAGAACATTAGGCCAACCTTCCATGTTAACTGAAGAAAGCACGAAGTTCCAGCACACCCCAAAAAACTGCAAAGGGCTCCTCCCCCACCATCTTCTCTGGGGCCAATATGCTACACTGCCTTAGAGATTCTCTAAAATTGTCAATACATGGCTGTTGCGGACAAGAGCTGACGTCCCAGACTCACTGCAGGAATTATTATAGTCTATGCCCTTAGAGGATCTCCTATAATGAATATCTCACACTGGTCTCTTGCATTCACTTCCTGACTGTACTGTTCCACTGTGTTTCACTGAGAAAGCACAGTGTTCCTAATATACGGAATATTTTATTCCAGGCAGTTTAAAAGCTTAAGTATTTCCTTTCCCAGTACTGTTCATGGCTTAACTGAGATGCCATAGTGCATGTAGTTGGCCTGGAATGATTACAGAAAAGTATTATGAATTACATAAGGATTCCAAAATATGGTGAGCCAATGCAAACCTCAAGATCTGCATAACTGTTACAGTTTCCTACGTGAGACATTAAACTTTGCTGTTAATTTTGCATTTTCATACAAATTCATTCACTATCTCAATCTTCTTATTTACTGTATGTTTCAAGTAAACAATCCCATTACTTTTTGGTGCAGCTGTTTATTCTTCTTAAATATTTTCAGATAAAAGCTTTATGCAACATGGTTGTAAAAACTAGTTTCCTTTTAGTGAGACGATAACTTCTGGTGTCAAATTTTTAAATAAAATCAACTCTGACTTTTTGTTAATATACAAAACCATATCTTCACCAAAGATTCTGTAAAATGAAAAGCTCTTTCTCCTCTATTGTATCTAAATAACATGTCCTAAGAAAGACTAAGATATGAAATTGTTCTAAAAAGTTCTTTTTGGAATTAAACTGTTCCACTACATAAGAAGAAGATTCAAAGTTCAAAAGATGGGCTGCAGGCTCACTTTCTGTCTGGAGTTTATGGGACTAACACTTGGTGATCCTTAAATGTCTTCTCTGGTATCTACACTTTGATTCTTCCAAGAGGTGAAAAGGTTTCTAACATATGGTGAAGATTTTATACAATGAAGTTTTAAAAGTACAGGATAAGAGACAGAGCCTACTTACACATGTGGTATTTCTCTACTTGGACACTACTGATATGAAATAAAAATTTGCAATAAGCTCCTATGTATAGCTAATGCCTTCAAAGGGCACCTCATCTTCCATTTGATTTCTGCTGTGCTCAAAGTCCTGAAACATTGGTTGCATCACCCATCCTGGAAATTTGGAAACATTCAAGGTCAGATTTGCTGGGCTCCAAGCAACCTGATCCAGTTGAAGATATCTCTGCTCACTAGGAGTTGAACTAGGTCATCTTTAAAGGTCCCTACCAACCCAAAATGTTTTAAGATTCTATGATTATTATGAATACTATACATACCCGAATAATTTATCTGTATTTTTATGGCCAAATATGATACTGTACAGCATTCAAATCTTCAAAGAATCACAGAATAACAGGATTAGAAAGGCAGGGCTCAACAAATTCCCCTGCAAATTGACCTTAAACAGCTACAGTGATGAGGCACTTACTCTCTGGACAACCCATTCCAGTATCTTATTACCCTCACTATAAAAAAATTCTTTAATCTATTCAATCTAAATCTTACCCTCTTTCTGTCCAAAATCACTGTCCCTTGTCCTGTCACTACAGGCTGGGTAAAAAGTCTCCACCTTTCTCACAATCCCTACTTATATATTGAGATGCTGCAATAGGATCTCCCGGGAGCCTTCTTCAGGGCTCAACAGCCCTAGTTCTCTCAGTAATCTATAAGGTTATTCAGCTTTTTGGCCCTCTTCAGTTTTTATACATATGTCCCTCCCTTTGGGCTTTTTGGATACTACTGGAGAAGGGAACATAAAAATCTACGCTTCAGCTTCTCCTTTGTTCCTTCTCTCCTCAATGATTAGTACCAGAGAATTGCTGTGGGCTTTTAAGATGTATATTGCCTACATTGTCCTTTAATTTTGTAATTCATATTGTTCACCATTGACTGATAAGAGGAAATGAGAAATCATACATAAACTTGAAAAAAAGTTCAACATTTTTGTGTGCTCCTTTCACAGGGGCAGGACACTCACCTGTTATTTGCAGGTGACTTAATTCTTTCTCAGAGTCCCCTGGGAGTGACACAACCAGAGCAACTTTCCACATTTCTATTCTCTTGATATTTTATCCAGAGAATAACTTCTCCATTACATTGTCCCTCCCACTCATCCCCTTTCATTTGTCTCCATCCTATTTACCTTTCCCTTCTGCTGATACAAAAGCATTCACCTGTAAATGGACCTCCTAAAATTGTAACAAGCATTTCTGTATTGAAGCCATACCCTGTCTCCATAAAAATAACAATATTAAAAAAAACCCACGAGGGGTGAATTAATCTGCAACAGAATGTCAGATGATTGAATCAGTGGTGCAAGGATAATCAGGAAAAATGGGAGAATTTGACAAGGCAGAAATTACTATTATCCCTTTGGACATGGGTTCACATGAGGGAATAGACTGATGAGCCTAGAGCAGCTCATCAGCTTCTTGTGTTAGCATAACAGTGAAAAATCCATTGCTCCTCTTTGGCTGCAGACTGTTTTCTTTGCATACCTCCTCTAGCTGGCCAGTCGAGATACACCCTAATCCTCTTCCAGACTCCTTTTAGAGTGAACTTCATCCTGTAGTTATACTCTGTACATCTGTGAGGGAAACTCCAGCTAGTGGTAACAGCTGCACCACCAGTAGAATTTAAAATAACCTTAGTAGCTCCTTAAACTTGCAGAAGATTTAACTGGAAACTCACGAACTTCATACAGTTTCAGAGTATTTTTACTTCTATTCAAGTAAGGTTTTAAACTTGTGGGGGAACACATGGTTTGATCATTCCTGTATGTCTTATTAAGTTAGCACCTGCTTTTCATCCATCCTTACATTGCTACAAATACTGTATTAGATAATAGATATAACTGAGACAATGAACAAGTAGTTAACTGCTAGTGGGTTTTAAGACATACTATAGTTGGCATAAGATATCTCTTATTAACTCACTGCTTGCATTTCATCCCTGCTTCTTAACTATAGATACAAAAGAGGAGGGGGAAAGAACAAAATCATCTCTGACAATCTTTTTTACTGAATGCTTAAATTATACAATATTTTGAGATAAAGTCATCCTTGTTTTCACTCATGCCTGTCACATGGTCTTTGCAGCTTCCACAGAAACACTGTTTTCTCAGATTGTCTTTATGAAAAGGGCAAAAAGATTAAATGTAAGTATAGTAAGATTAACAAACATGCTAAAGTTTGTGGGCACTCCCCCTGTGCAGCCTCATGCCAGTGGGGTGACAACCTCTTGAAACTGCCATGAGTTTGGAAGTTTCAAATTCATTAGCTCTGTTCACACTTTTCAAGTTTAACCACCAGACTTGAGCTACTGGCCAAACATAAATCCTGACTTCACCACCCATGTAAATCTCTCCTTAACTGGACTTTGTAGGAGTGAATCTGAGTTACCTGAACTTTTCTTGAACCAATGGTATGAAAGCAAGACCTGAATTTTTGTGACCATCTACAAATGGCAGCTTATCTCCATCAGGTTACCAGGTAGGGAGTATCTGGTTTTCCTATAGGTATATATGAATATGGTGTGTGTGTGTGTGTATATGTATTGATATATAATATTTTTCTTTATATTTATAATTTATGTTTAATGCTTTACTTTTACTTTTCAAGTGTTTTGAATAAAATACTGTCTCTCACTTATTGGATCCTAATTTTGTTGTATTTTGGAAACAGATGGCTTTCAAGCAGAGGATCATAAATCCAATTTCAGTAGGAGCTGCTTAACAGCACTTTCATCAAAATTACTTCTGAAAACCCTATAAATAGGTGCATGGTTATCTCTAACTATGTCATAAACTATGTGATATCTCCCTCTGCCCAGAAAAAAACCCAGATTTTTTGATTTACCTGGATGATACATTTCAGAGCATCAAATAAAATCCCAGCTGTGAAGAGAACATGTAATATGTAGATATGAAGTCAAAGAAAAACCACCTCTTTTATTATTTCAGAAAGTACTAACATGGATAAAAAAATTCTACTTAAAAACTATGCTTAAAAGCCTTTCAGCATACAGAAGAGGTTTTCTGAGTTTTAACTTAGGTATAAATTGGATTGATTGTAGAATTTTATTCTTTTACAGTAGCAATTTCTTCTGTGGCTAGTCACTAACTACAGTTAAGTCTAGACTGCCACTTTTTTTTCAAATCCAGAAAAGTACATTGGATGGAAGCCCAGAACCTTGAATAAGAGATGCTGTGTTAAACCTTCTTTACAGGGACTAATCAGTGCCACTGCTTCTGGGCCAACAAAGATATTGTCCAAAAAATTAGAGATCCAATTTCTTACTAAATAATTGTCTGCAAAATTTTGTTTCCCTCCCTGAGGGTAAGTAGCATGCTATCATCACAACTTCATCATTTTCAAGATTCCACTTTGGTAGCTTTTATGCAGACACTTATTTGTTTACAACAAAATAAACTCTTTGCCCTTTGATAAATTCAGTAAAAGTTAATTCTTCAAATAAATGCCAGATAGTTCAGATGGAAGAGTAAGTGCATTTGCTTGGATATGTAAAATGTGTATTTTTGTCACAATCTCCAGAACATTGTTCTTTTAAGTAATTAAGTAGAACATCTGGAAAAATAGAATAAAAGTCTCTATTTTCAGAACTTACACTGCAGCATATTACTTGTTTCTTCATAATTTATACTACCCATTGGAAAAAAAGTGAAAGAGAAATATTGCTCCCCATTATCATCTTCTGAACTATAGGAAATCTGTAGTAAAAAACTGAGGAAGTATTGTCTGCAAGTTTAAGCAGAAAAATATTAACATCTTAAGTAATTTACTCTGTATTCACAGTAACTGTGATTTTAAAAGAAAAAGGGCATTAACACATTAGAAGGAATTTTGACAGAGCTTACAGAATTCATGCTCAGGTGCAAAGATAAGTGAATATGATTAAGGAAAATCTGAGGCACAGCAAAAGAGCTCTATCAACAGTATAAAAGAAGAAATAAAATGCAGCCTTCAGCTGCACTAGGTTTGCTGGATATGTCTCTAAAGAGGATTGCTAAGTTAGAAATATTCTTTCTGGTTTCCCTTAGAAACCAGAAACAGCCTGAAAAATCAGCTTATGAAATAGATGAAATTTATACTCTTTACATCTTTACATCAGCTCCAAGGCTATTCAATACATTATTTCATAGTATTTAGTTGCTTTCTGAATCTTAAAATAATGAGTGCATTTATTATCTAGAAAATAGGGCACAGAGCAAAGAGCAGTTTCAGAAGTGTGTCCTATTTCCTATCTAACAATGTGCTCAAGAGGACACAAGTTTTCCATCTGATTGTGATGCTGACAAGAATGACTTCTGATGCGGTAATAATTGTAACATTTCTATAAAAGAGAAAAATAAATGCAAGTAACAAAATCAGTCACCTTTGTGTCACAGTAAACATGTAAACATCACCTGCTATGCAAGGCACAATTTTTAAAAGGTTTGTCTTGTGTGTAGAATGCACATAACCTTTATACCTGATTCAATGTATTTCAAACCAGTGGTGGCTTTGTAAAATAGACTGTATTTACTTATTTCAAACCCTAGTACATATTTAGAGAGATTCACAGAGATTATGGATGGTAATGAAAACGGGTATGGTTCTGACAGAAATATTCATTTATGACAAACATAAGTCAAATACATTAATTATTATAAATTATTTCATTTGGCTAAACAAACAAATATAATCCACCAAACCCACTACCAGCTTTGGGGCAAAAGACTTTGCTCTTTGCAAGATTGTGTCTATGGTGGAACACACAGTTTCATGCACCTTTCTCCCATGAAAAGTTACACCAGTTAAAAGTAATAAGTTTCTCAATTTCCTACATATCACAGTAAAATTTATAAACCTTTCAAATTAAAAGGCCTAAATATATTAACAGTACCTTTGTGGAATAAGCTCTAAACAATGGCTACACTACCATAACACAGATTTCTTTATGAAAGCCTAATGTAGCCATTTTTGGGCTATACTCACAACCATTGGACTTCATAAAGCATCATCTTCTTTTTGCACACCTTTGATAAAGTTTGGAATAAAATGACAGTAGCAATTTCAATAAAGGCAGCACAACCAGAATTATGACTCCCTTTGGTTTTTTTTCTATTATCACAGTCACTTTATTTCTTCCTTAGGTGCTTAGGTGCAGTACTTTTATTATCCTTTGTCTTCCTCTTCTTTGATATTTGGGCTTCAGATTTTCAGCAGAAAAAAGAGGCAGTATAACAATGAGACATAAGATTTTATTCTGTGTTTTGATTGCTTTCCAACACTGTTTCAACAGTGCAACATGCTCACTGCAATATCCACAGAATTGAATATTCTGTCTTCCATCTAAATCATCACTTTAATTTTCTGCTCCAATCCCACCTCCTATTACCAGTAAAGACAAACACTGATCAAGCTCTGTGCAGCTTTCCTCCCTCCACCCCATTACACTCTTAATTATCTTAGAATTACTAGGAGGTGCATGAGACCTTATTTCATTAATTACACTTTTTAACTGCTACAAACAGCTGTTAATTTGTTTGATGTTTCGCAATATCAGACTTTCCACATTCAAGGTGGGATGAAGGGGTGAGCCAAGCTTAAAAAAAAATCATTCTTACTCCATTTTCCAACATACCATCATATTGCTCCAACCCCTTTACATCATATGCTATGGTACAATAGTGTACTAAAAACTTCTTACCCATTTCTCCTTCAAATTGAAGCATGCATGTATTTTCTCACATTAGCAAGAGACAGTGTGTTGAGAGACTTTACTTAGTACTTGCCCTGTTTAATCTCTTTAAGTACTCCCAAGTCTTGTCAAAAGTAAACAACAGAGATTTGAAAGGCAACAATTTTGGTAATTTACTACCATAGTAAAACTAGAAAATACAGACATAGAAAATAAAAAAAATAAAAATAGGTAAAACATCAATTCTGACATCATCTTAATTTTATCCTTTTAAAAAGTTATTTTCTATGACTTCGTTGTGTTTTTGACTAAAATATTTAGGAAGCAATTCCCTTGAATATGCAGTGAGAAAACTGATAAGCTGTCTCACTACTGTGCACTATGCTGACACCATGAATCACATAAAGAATTGCAGTATTTTACAGTCTGTATGTCAACATAATACTCTATCCACTTTAAAAGAAACAGAGGAGCCTAAACCATGCTGTGAAATAAATTGAATTCTCAATAACATAAACGGCACTTGGAGGGTTTGAGAGCACAACAGGATGAAGAAATGCCTTATAGGCATCTTGTTTTGTGTGTCTGCCTTGAAAGCCTGTAATGGAAAATTATCCTCCCATTAGAATGAACTTGCTGGTTCACACGCCCCTTAGTACTTTTCCCCGTGACTTGTGGCTGTACTAGTTCCTACCCCTGTTCCTTGACCTTATTTTAAACGAGCCAACAATCCATATGAATATGGCTATGGGAGGGTCAGTCAGTTTGAAGGGGGAGTTGACATTCACCACTGTGAGGAGATCTAGGGCTGGACACTGTTCATCTCACTGGCTATAAGTGTACTGTAACAGAAACATTATCTGAAATGCTGTTCCCTCCCCTAGTTGATCATACAAATAGGATTCAAGAAGGGATTAAGGACTGCTCCACCTCAAGCAATGTGTCTGTTCCAAGGTTCACCAAGCTAGACACTGGACCTCCAAACCATCCCCTGGGGAAGGTCGTGCCTCCTTACCCCCAGTACATGGCTCTTGCTTGTGCTCAGACTTCTGCAATTTGGTGTCTTAATGCAAGCACTAGAATAGTCTTTTCTCCAAAGGACAATGACATCCAGGCCAGCAGCTTACAGTTCAGTTCCTTTGCCTAGAATCACAGCACATGACCTCTCTACCAGCTGGGATTGTTCCAGCTCACATAGGGTGAGCAAGCTCAAATCTGCTCTCAGGTCTCAGCTCGTGAAGCCTTAACTCCTTTTCCTTCACATTCACATACAAAAAGCGACTGCAATGAAAATTCATGATCTTAAAGTATGTTGATTAGGAAAATTTAAAAAAGGAAGCAGCAATATGAACAGCAGTGCAACTTTTTCCAGTCCTCAACTTCAGCCTAAAGTTTGGAGGTTTTTTTTGTGAGACGTGTCAGGTTTTCTTACTGTACGCTAGATAAGACCACTACATCCTGCTATCCCACCTGAAAGCATTTGTAAGCTGAGAGGAAATATATGTATACATTTTTGTGACCATGTTTGCTTTCACCATGAAAAGTGTATTGAGTCTTACTTTCACAATTAATTTTTGAATTTAAAATTTAACTTAGTACTATAAAGCTGTTACTGGCTTTCCTTCCAATTTAATTTATGTAAATTGCACCTTGTGTTCCATTGTCTCATTTCAGAAATCCAGTTACAATCAAAAATAACTCAGCTATTCCCCTATTCTTTATGTGGATTAACAGGATAATAACAAAGATATCAATAAAAATAAAGAATGATCTTCTAAATGCACCAGATCTCATGTCACTGATACAATGCAAAATACTGCAGCCTAGACCTCAGACCTTGTAGAACCACAGGAAACCTTACCCAAATATTCAGGCATAAACTTACTTATACCTCTTCTAAACTAAGTAAAATATTTTTTTACTGGAAAACACCAGTGTGCACCAACTTCAGCTCTGCCTCTCAAATGTGTATACAGTGTGCTGATGTCACCTTTGCAACAGAGCACAGTAAAAAATGCAGTGTAGCAGGAGTTACTACTACCAAGAAATACAGTTGTCTTTCAGTGTAAATAAACGTTTATGTACTCTGTACAGGTCAAGATTCCATAGATATTCAGATGCAACCTGCATTCAAAACATTATACATGGTTCATCTATTGGAATTCCTGAAAAGAGCTGCTACAGAGAGGAATGTACTACTTGTAGGCTGTAAAACTTCTGATGAAAACAAATTGCTCCTAATTAAGGCTAATTAGCAGCTTAGGCTTCATCTTGTGCTTTCTTTCCTGCTAAAACAATCCACACTTGCCCTGTGCTGAAACAGCTTTATCTCACAATTGCGTGAGGGAGGCTTCAGGTGTACTTGTCCAGAGTAATGAGCACCAATCACAGAGTACAGGCCAGTCCAGTTTGTTTCATTAAGACCATGTGAGAAGCTTTAAAACGGACTCCCCTAAAATACCAACTATAGTTAGCTCCTCAATCCAATATCTTAACTCCAGAAGCATTAATTAGCATTATCACACATTCGCATTCTAATGAGGTATGGTAAGTACGTTTTTTCAAAATAGCAACATAACAAAATTGAAGATAGAATCACAGATAACATTTTTTCTTGTAAGTATGTTCATTAAAAAAAGGATAGAAATAGCAATTCTTTAAAAAATCTGCCAATTTCTAATCAGCATTAGCCCCAAAAAGTCTTAAATCAGATATTTTTTTTTTCTGAAACATGCTTCTTTTTTGGATCAAGTATCAAAATTTGAAATTTTAGATGAAAATTTTTCCAGATTAGTTTCAAAGTAGTCTGAATCAAACATGCTCTCACCCACAATTTCACTGTGTAGAATCAAAATGGAAATTCAACATTTAACGAGCTCTAGTGGATGATGCCTTACGGTTTATGTATCAATGTACTAGGCAGATGAAGTTCAGGAAGATCACATACCTCCTAGCTTTCAAATAAAAACAATTTTCACAATGAATACCCTGATGGATTACATCTTTTGTTTTTTTGTAACAGTACTAGACAGCATTTTTGCATGAATTAAAACATTCAGACTCACAAATGCAAAAATTCAATGCAAATGAAAGACTGGCATATGAGAATTATAATCCTTAAATATTATTTCTTATAATTTCTTACAAAAATGAACAAAGACTTACTGACAAATATTTATCAGTACCATCCAACAACTTCTGTCACTTACGTGTAGTTCTATCAATCACAAAAAAAGCAGACACTTGATGAAAATGGTCTTACATTATATTTTTATGTTATTAGTATGGACTCTGGTTTTCAGTTTTGCCATTTACACATACATTTTTATCACTAAACATGCATATTGGGACAACTAGTGTCTTATTACAATGTTTGTACTTGAAAATTGAGCTCTCAAAATTACAAGGTAAGATTTCATGTACCACAGGAATGGATAACAGAAGAGTTGTAGAGATGCTTAAATTATTTGGAGGAGAAAAAAGGAAAAAACAATTTTCTAAGCACAAGGCAAAAAAGAGCTTGTCTGAATAGCAGAGCTCCCAAAGCTATTTCAGACAAACAAGAAATGCTGCTAAAACAAAACACAAGGGAAGACCATTTGTAATACTGATTTGATATGACACATTCACAAGAAATCACAAAAGAAACTACAAAAAACCCCACAGGGTTCATAACTATTTTAATAATCCTAGAAGTTCAGCCATTATAGTATTATGCTATAGCATCTTCTTCAAAAGACAAAAGAAACATGGCTACAGATATAGCTCATGTAAATATGCATGATTTATTAAGGTTCTAAATATTAATGGTTTTTAGGGTAGCCTAAATACTACATGTTAATAAACAAACACCACTGGAAGCAGAACTTAAAATAGACGTTCATCTCAGTCTGGAAACAAAATCAAACCATTACCTGGAATGAGATCCTACCCTTTGAGCATACTGTCTTGTCAAGCCCTTGATTAAGAGAAAGCAATGCTGTTTTGGCACAGCCACACATTTCACCTAGCCTGCTAGGAAGAAAAATTGGTCTTTAGAAGGACCCTCTCCTCCTACACTACAAGAATCGTGTCCTTCCACCCCATGGTGGTAGATCTGAAAGAAAGCTGCAGTTTACTGCCCGCAGTTCCTGCCTAATCCTTCATGATGGAAACCCAGCAATCCTGCTCTGGATGTCCCTAGGCAGTTATTCATGGCATTGCAGGAACAGCTGCTGACAACAAAACGTTGAAAAGAGATGTATCTAATTCACAGTACATGGGTACCCTACAGCTGAACTGTGCCACAATGGCACTCATTCCAGGTGTTTCACACAAACACAGCAATGCTTGGCTAGTACATTGGCTGGACTGAACTTATTCACGGCAAGCTCGAAAACCCTGGCTTCAGGAGCTGTCCATACCTCCAACAGATCTGAACCATTGAAGATGATGTTTTTCTTCCAATGACAGAACTTCCCAACTATGACCCAGACAGGATGGAGAAGAAAAACAGAAGTTCCTGGTAACTGCCATTGAAGGACCCAGAATCTTTCCCTAAGGATCACCTTAGCACTTATGCATCAGAGAAACCAGACAGGTTCTCCTGCCTGCAGCTCCTGGCACAGACTAATTATCAAGAGCTGTTTGATGGAAATCTGCCTGGGAAATGATGAAGGTTTTTCCAGTAAAGGACTGTCCATTCAACCAAGAGAAGTTTCCATCAAGTGCTGAAAGTTACTTTCCTCAAAAGAAATAATAAATAAATCATCCAACACAGGGCAAACCCTGTACAGGAGCAGACTGGTGAGGTCCCAGTCACAAGGCAACTTGAAAAGATGGATGAAGAATATTACATCCTTCCAGTACTGCACAGAATATCTGTTACTAATGATCCTTCAGTTCAATGACCAATTGATTCTCTCTTCAAGACCATTTACAAAAATAAGTTTACAGATATTTAGAAATAAAACATAATCACAGTCACTATTATTTTGGTGATTCGCTTCAAGGAAGGACTATCACTAAAGTGGAATAGGCTAAGGAAACTATCACTAACCTGTGAGAAAAATTATTTCTACCCTATACCATCTTGCTTCAGATGGGTATAGAATTGTGTTTATTCCAGATTTTCCTTTTAAACAGAATATCTACAAGATTTGCATGTAATAGTCACTATGTAGCTTTTAGTAAGTGTTCATTGTTATTAACAGATATAACTGTACTGAAGAATTGTAAAGAATTTACTATCTTGCTGTCAAGCTACATTAACTGTTTTTATTACAAAGGACAGTATCAATTTAAATATTCCAATAAGAGAAGAAATCTGTATATCTCATGAGACACATAAAGAATAAACATATGTTTCTGCCAGCTTTTCTTCTGCTAATGATTCTTTTCTTCTTCCTACTATGTTTAAGTCCCAATGGAGAGTTTTATGGAGATTTACATGGAGATTATTCATGGTTGTTTGCCTCTTTAATACAAAGTCCTTTCTTTTTCAGTGAGTATGAACATCTGTGCTGGATATTTGAGTACACTATTCCTATCCAATTTTTATTACTCACATGTTTGGACAAGTAAAAGTGGAGGCAATCTATTCTGATTTCATGTAAAAAACCCAAAGAAATCTGAAAAAAATTACAAAAGGCAGATGAGTGATAATTCACATACTGTAATTATTTACTCTCTAATTAGACTTGAAGTTAAATATTTTTTCCTTGTTCTTTTGATATTTTTTATTTGTTTGCAAGTAAAACACACGAATCTGATTATTGCCTTTTTTTAAGATACCATTTCATAACTGCTCCTTAGAATGTATCTGAATTTTCTTTCCCCTGGACAATGGAACACCAACGAGGAAGTTTCCAGAATATTCACACAATCACAGAATAAGCAGAGTTGGAAGGTCCCAAAAGGATCATCAAGTCCAGCTTCTGGCCCTGCACAGCACCATTCCCAAGTCACACCATGTGCCTGACAGTATTGTACAAACACTTCTTGAGCTCTGCCAGGTTGATGCTGTGACCACTTCCCTGTGGAGCTTGTTCCAGTGCCCAGCCACCCTTTAGGTAAAGAACTTCTTCCTGATTTCTAACCTAAACCTTCCCTGACACAACTTCAGGCCATTCCCTCAGTCCTGTCAATGGTCATCACAGAGAAGAGATCAGTGTCAGCTCTTCCTCCTTCCTCACAAGGAAGTTGTAACTTCAGTGAGGTCTCCCCTCTAGGCTGAGCATACCAAGTGACCTCAGCTGCTCCTCATAAGGCTTGCTCTCTTTGAGGATTCTTGGATGAATCTCATCAGACCCGATACATTTGTGGAGACCCAGCTTATGCAGCAGATCCTACACAATTTCAGGGTCAGCTGGGAGTTTATTGTTATCACAGTCGTGCTTGTCCAGTTCAGGGCACTGAGACCCCCTTGGCCGATCATCTGCCTTGAAGAAAGAGGCAAAGAATGCATTAAACACCTCTGCCTTGTCACTGTACCTGTTTATGAGGTGACCGTCCTCATCCTGTAACAGGATGGTGTTATTTTTACACTGTCTGTTGCCATTAATATAATTGAAAAAACTCTTTTTATTGTCTCCCACAGTTCTGGCTAGTTTCACCTCCCATTGAGCTTCAACCACAAGAATTTTCTCCCTACAGTGGCAAGCAGCATTTCTGTATTCTTACCATGTCACTTCACTATTTTTTGTGTTTGGCCCCTTTTCCTTTATTCAAATTAATAGCAGCAGAACTAAGAAGTTTGGTGAATATATCAATTTTTATATTTGACAAGATTTGGACAGATTAAGGTATTAATCTATCCAAATGAGAATGGAAAGAAAACAAGTCTAGAGCATTTACTTTCCAGCCTCAGATCTTCATCACGAGCAACACCAGCCCTCATTGGGGACAGCTGGTACATGTATGGGCTCCACAAATCCAAGGCAATCTCACTGTACGGTACTGTTACTGTTTCTGAGAGGCCTCAGGGAGCTGAGAGCCAAGGTCGTTGCATGTTCCTAAGTTTGTGCTGCTCCGGTGCTCATAATGGCTTTTGGCACATCTAAGGTACAGTAGGAAATACTGGGCTCCTACAGGCAGCAGGGCTGTCCAGAGCTGATGTGCAAGAGTTTGCAACTCCATTTTTCCTGCTCCTGCTGCATTTCCCGACATTAGTATCAAAGTTGCTAAGGCAAAAGAATATTCCACTAAGCCCTCACTGTGGTCAAAAGCTTTTCACAACTCTAAAGGACAGAGTAAAGATAAGTGTGGAACTAAAAATAGCAGAAAGATAATGAAGTCTTAATTCAAATCTTTGGTCAAATGTAGAAATTCTAATTGCAAAGTTCTCCAATAGACTGTAATCTGTGTTCATTCAATCTGGCTGTTCTTGCCAGGATATCTCAGAAGGGTGACAGGTTGCTCAAAAGAGATCTTGGATCAGACCCTAAAGCAGATCATTAAACACGCAATACAATGGAACTTTGCATCAAATATGACATCTAAATCTCAGTAAATTTCACCACTACCTGAACCACCACAGCTTTGAAAAGCTGCCTGCTATTTACTCAGAATACAGAAGTGTTTACAGAAACAGAGAAATAAACATTAAAGGCTGCTGGGTGTTTTTTCTTGCTCTGCTTAATCATGTATTTCTCACAACCATAGAATAGTACCATAAACTGTTTTATGAATATAAATTCTCCTTCCTTCTGTAGAAATGAACATTGATATCTGTAACAAAAAAAGAAAAAATACAAGAAACTAACACCCCAACTTATGGATTGCACTCACATTGATCTTTCCTTCACTTTAAACTCTAATTTAGGATATATCAGATACAATCATACATTCCCATCAGGGTGGAGAACTAGGAATTTACTTCCAGGTTTGCTTTGAGCTCTCTGTAAAGAAAGAAACTATTATGTTCAAATTTCCCTTCCTGTTCTGAGTGTCCATAAGAAGGCATCATGAAACAAAGATGGACAGGAGCCTTCTTCATTTGGTTGAAAATAATTCTGCTATCAAAGCAGAAAAAACAGTCGTGTCCCAGAATCAGAAGAAACACTTCTTCCTGAAATTCTCTAAGCATTTCTTGTACACACAGCAACAGTTTTTAGTTAAGCTTTCCCACCCACACTCACTCTTGAAATTACTGGTGAGAAGTGTCTTAAACACATAGTGAAATTACCCGCCAGAAAACGGAGTTGCAATCTGATAATACCAGATGTTAAGATGCAGATTGAATGCAAGAGAAAACACACCCTTAAACTGAGATACAGCAACATAACAGAGACTACGTAACCAGTAGGGAAAAAAACCCAAAACAATGAACTTCCCCCATAATTTCTCTTGTGAATCTAACTGGGAAAGTAGTTGCTTGATTCGTAATGCATTTATCTTCCATAAGGAATGATGTTTCTTGACCTCTTTCTCTCTCAAATTGCAGTATTAGAAAGATAGCTATCCAAATTACCAAACAGAATTCTATGGGGGAGTCAGCGGGAGCTGACATTTAAGCATACCATGATACAAAATGCCCCTTATGACATTCTAAATCTTTAAGTTTCATCTCAGTTTTGAAAGGAATTCTCCATAAATTTCTGTGAGTTTAATACTTCCCCTCAAATCTACTAATTAAATTATGTTTTGTTGATGTAAAAATAAAAATTTGCACAAGGGTTGGTGCAGGAACATGTAGACTACTGTTGTGATCAATACTGTCTTCTGCTAATCAACATTGTCAAGTTAAATTCCTCTCTCTTGCTATCTTGACCCATTGCCCCACCTTAATAGCACATCTTTATTGAAGAAATCATCTCCACATTCACTGCAAAACATTTAACTACTGACATAGATGTCAGTAGTATCCCTAAATTTGACAGTAAACACGTATTTTTTTAAAACTTTCCAGGACACAATGAATTAACATTACTAAGGATGAGTTACTACGCCACTGGTTGGGTTAGCAGCAATGCTTTGCAAGTGCATTTTCAATGTTGGTTAACATCTCTCTATTTCTATTTGATCCTCAGGCCAGTTGTGAGGTGGGTCCCCAGCCATATCAGCAACTGCCACTGCAGCATGGGGACCCCCTGCATATCTGTCACGTAGTTGGTTTAGAAATCTCCTCCATTTTAAGTCCCACAGTATATATTGTGACTCTGACAGTATTAGACTGGAGATGTAATGACAGGCATAAGGTGTTAAGTCCACATTTTGGAATATTCTCTTTAACAACTGTTTAAAATATGGAGAGCCAAAACCATTCTCCTTAATAGCTTTCCTTAAGTCCTTGATGTCATCATGATTCAGTGGCTCCCACCTAGGATGGGCTCCCCCATATCTGACCAGCAGAGCCATAAGTGGCTCTTCTGCCAAGTTAAAGTCCTTGCCTTTTTATTGCCTTTAATACTTTTAAAATATTTTCTTTTTATGTTTGTTTATTAAAAATTTGTGATTTTGCTATATGTCATACTATGAGCTGGATTTCCTACTGCAAGTCTCTTTGTCAGCAAACTCCAACAGCTGTGCAAACATCAGCCATGATGGTACAGACATGATGCCAAATAGAAAGCTACCAAATAGGTGAAAACATCACATCTCCACTGAAATTGTTACTTACCAGCAAATTCTAAGTACACACATGAACAGTACCATCTCAGTTGTTTAGAGTTCAAAGGGACTGTTTAGACTTCAGAAGGCTCCAGGGGGCTCTTAACAATGTGTATATTTACTAAAGGAGAATGTGAAAAGGAGGCGGAACCAGACTGCTCTCTGCAATGCACAGTCAATGGCCAAGGGGCACAAGGTGGAAAACAAAAAATTCTGATTAAAAAAAGTGTAAAAAAAAGCTTTTTTTATTGCAATCATTATCAAACACTGGAACAATTTGTTGAGAGCAGTTAAGGAGTGTCTGACCCTAATATTCAAAACTCAACTGGCCCTGAGTAACCTAGAGTGACTGGAGTACATTGTCATCAGAGGTACCTTTATCCTCGAGCATTCCACACTTTTTAATTGCAAGTAAAAGGTTTTTACCCTAATCAGTCCTTAATTGTATGAAAAAGAAACTTAATTTCTAGGAATCAAACAGGTAATCACAAAAGTTTGAACTGGAGTTCAAAAACCTCAGCCTTCAAAAATCAGCTACCAAGTTTTACAGAAAAGCAAAAGTCATTGTTTTTATAGATGTTGTGGTTTTCTATAGCCCTTTTTGTAGTGAAACAGATGCCCGATAAAGAAATAAGGAAATTTTATACTAAAGTGAATAAAACTCACTTTCAAATGTTGTGATCTGCTCTAAGTATGAAAGAATTACTGCAGCATACCCATTTCATTTATCAGTGGGAGGAATACACCAATAAACACAAAATACTCAAACCATAGTGGAGCCAACAACTTAAAAAAATGCCATTCTATTCCCCCATAAAGTGAAACAATTTATGATGCTGAATTGCTCATCACAGGAAAGGATGAATACATGAAACCACTTCTAGGTCAGCAACTGGTGGATGAAATCAGCACAGGCTCAGAAAAATTCCAGAGTCATGTTTCAGTGTTGCATCTGTGACTATCTTAAAAATTGAAATCTTCCTGAACAGTCTCTCAGTAACAGGATGCTTGCTGCTTTTTTTTTTCCTGTTTAAGTTATATGGGCACATGTCAGACATCAGAATGGTGGAGCTATTCCAAATGCTTCCCCCTTACAAGCTGCTTACATGAACTGTGACTGACTTCAACAATCCTTTTGTATTTTAGATGGTCTTAAATGAAATTCTCAGGATTTTGCCTGCCTAGTCTTTAGTCTATTCCACATTAAAACTTTTATATCTAACACATTGAAAAGAAAAGGATCACATCAGTCTGTTCAAGTCCAAACATATGGTCAGGCAAAACTGACAATAACTACAATACATTCTTAGAACGTGATAAATATGCATTTTCCTGATTAAGTGCAAGAGGTTTATTTATCCACAAAACTGATGAACCAAGAAATTTTGAATAAAACCCAGGAAATAAATAATTCACCTCATATAGACATGCTTTTAAAAAGTAGTTTTGTGAAACATTTTCTAAGGAAGAAACTTGGTTAGATTTACACACAATATTAGTGAGCAAGGCCAGATACAGTCTGAGCCTCCCTCTTCCTCTTCTCCTGCCCAAACTTAAATTTTCTATATTTCAGCATACATCAGTAATGAACACTGTCACATAAATTCCTCATACCACAAAAATGAACTGACAGGACTAGCACTATCTACTGATACACTTCCATTTTGTGTGGCATTTGACATGGCTTGCCTTTGCTTTAGTGCCTTCCTGTTCCTAGTGGGATGAGAGGGGCCTAAGGGAATTTTTTTAAAATCATAATAAATGAAATGGAGAAGAAAGATTTACACGGCTTTTGGAGCAGTAGAGTGCTACTTAAATTCCCTGTCTCAAAGCAGTTCTCAAACTCACATTCACTTCCTATCACAGAAGAAACAACTAGCACAATTATATAGAAATTAGCAACTCTATACAACAAGAAATAATGTTTTAATGCTGTTTCCGTAAAACTACAAGTAAAGAAAAAGGATGCAAATTAGTAAAGGTAATTTCAAATAAGGAGTTGAAAACTTCTTAAGCTAATTTCAAATGAAGAGTAGATTCCTAATGAGAATTCTTAAATGGGGCACACAGAAGAACCAAAGGACATACACTCTTCCTAATTCCCAACTTACATCTTATTTCCCAACTACCATGGTTAGGGGATAAATGTTAGAACAGATCTACTGGAAAGAAATCAAACTGGAGAATAAAAAAGAGTTACTCAAAGCCAACACATTGGCATTCACCCACTGGAAAATATGAGAAAGAAGGGTAACTCCTGAGACTGAAGCATTTAAAGCTGAGTTAGATGATGCAGAAAATTTTAATTGACAGGTATGATTTAGAATTATAAAAGGATGGCATAAGGTAAGTTCAATTTCTATGAAAAAAGCAAATGAAAACAAAACCCAAAGCATCAAATTTTCATAACCAGGAAAAAGTCTTAAATGTCTCCTATAGTTTAGTTAACCTCCACTGTATATACAAAGGTTTTATCTTTGCTTTATGGTAACGTTTACCATTGCTTTATGAAATCCTGTTTTATACTATAAACAGCATCTCTTTCTAACATAAAATACGGAACAATTCAAATAGGGAGAAGGGGAAAAAAAGGAGAGAGAGTCACATCTGATAAAATTATGGATCTAGTGAGCACTGCTAGGATAAAAGGAATCAATGCAGTTTCCATTTCTCAATTAAACATACTCCTTGAAAAATCAGATATAGATCAGGAATTTTTACACAACTGTAGTGTGTGAATGCAGAGGGAGACAGTTATTTCTTGTAAAACCCACATTGGCAGCATCGAAATCAGCACAAGCCAGAGGAACAGCACATATTGCTCTCATATATATATGATCGTCCCTCACATCCTGTTTAGAAGGTAGAACACTGGATCAAACTGAATTCCTAACTGTATGCCAGGAATACAGGTGACTTGCATGTCCACTTCTGAGTCTGTCAGTGCAATTTATAGTCAGGGAGAGGTAATGGGAGAACAGTACAAAGCCAGTGTATGACATAGCTGTATTAATTACTTCATCTGCAGTGCAGTTTGCACTGTTTTGATCTCACAGTAGCCAGGAAGCTCCACTGCTCATTCTGCACTTTCACTGTTAATGTACACTCTTAAGACTGAAAGGATCCACACATTGCTTCAGAGTTAGTGTGACTAGACTGGAATGGACTACTGGGTCAGAGATGCTCTCAATGGCATTAGAAACACAGACAAAGCTTCTCACTGTCCAAATCTGTTTCTAATTCACCAGGAGGGAAATATAATAATGGAGCATGAAAAGCTTCTTGATTGAATGAAATCAAATCCGAACAGTGAAGAGTGGGAGGCATTGTACTAGACAGCCTTTTCTGATCACCACCAGGACCTCCTGCCTCCTTAAGACCAAACTTCTAAGGTCTATCTGGTTCTACTGGCACCATACTAATACTTTTCCTATGGCTAAAACACATTGTCTTCTTTCAGATCGAAGAGCTATGCTCACAATAATTTTTCTTTATTATTTGTTTGGTAGGTCTCATCTAAATAGATCTACATCATAGTTCCCAATTGCAGTTAACTTTGTTTTGACTTCCACATGCATAACCTTCTCTACTAAGTCACCAAACTGGGCATGGTTGGCATGTAAATACGGGAGGAGGGAGGTATGATATGCATGGAATACACTGGCAGTTATAAGCTGTATCCTTCTTACAGGGCTTGGTAAGTAAGGTAACAATTGTCCTTAGTCTCTGAGGCCTTCATGATCTGCTTTTCTGCATGTCAACGTACATCACTCTAAAATTTTTCCACAGAAAATTACATTTCAATGGTCATTGCACCTTCAAGACAAAAACTGTTAGTGATAGGAAGAAATACTAAACAGAGCAACAATATGAATGATAATCTGTGATACAGTTGGAATGCATTAAAGAATGTGGTAGGAAGTGAGGAAACTCATGCACCTGTGAGAAACTGCTCAGCACTGAGTACCACGAACTTGCATATTGCAGAGCAACTCCTGTGTAGCTTTTTGCTTCCAGCCAGCATAGCATAATTTGAATATGATTAAATATTTAGTATTTTTGCTACATAAGACTTCAGAATCTATGCAAATATTATGTCAAAATGTATTAATTTCAGAAGGTAACAAAAGAACCATGTTGTAATTTGTGTCATTTCAGTGTTGCAAGGAAGCTGGAATTCTTCTCTTGTGTAATAACTCCAGTAGCTTCAACAAACAAAAGTGAACTTCTGTGTCATCTGTTTAGACAAGTTCTGGCCATGATAATCTATGTTTCACTGCTGGCAGATAGATCTAGTGAATCTAAACTACAGTGAAAACCAAGCTATATTTCAGTGTGCAGGAAAAAGGGAAATAGAACACTTTATATCTCATGCCAAATAAAATGATAATCAGAACTATTTCATTATTGGAGAAATAAAATTAAGCTGCACTCCAGTGTCTAAAAACTTCTAAAAACTAGCATGCCCTAGGGAGTCAAAACTATAAGGACATCTCAACAACATACACTGCCACCCACTCCATCTTTAATAAGGTAAACTGGTGGGGCTGCACCTCAAATGAGGTGCAAACAGGCACATGGTGTGACTCTTGAGGATGGTCCTGTGCAGGGACAGGAGCTGGGCTTGATGATCCTTGGGGGACTCTTCCAATTCAGCTTATTCTATGATTCTGTGATTCTGAGAAAGGTTGGTTAGTTGTGGTCATTCTCTGGTGGTGGGTGCACGCCTGCTCTGTCTTAGAGTTTCACCACCACAAAGAACTCTCCTCCTTCCCTTTGGCTGGGGGTGCAAACCTGGCCTCAACAAACAAAAGAGACATTGTGGGGCTGGAGCATGTCCAGAGAAGGGCAAAGGAACTAGTGAAGGGTGTGGAACACAAGTTCTATGAGAAGCAGCTGAGGGAGCTGGGGTTGTTTAGCCTGGAGGAGGCTCAGGAGAGACCTTATCACTCTACAACTTCCTGAAAGGAGGCTTTAGCCAGGTGGGGGTCGGTCTCTTCTCCCAAGTAACCACCAAGAGAAAAAAAGGAAATGGCCTCAAGTTATGCCATTGGGAGGTTTAGGTTGGATATTAAAAAAAATTTCTTCACCAAAAGGGTTGTCAAGCACTTGAAGAGGCTGTCCAGGGAAGTGGTCAAGTCACCATCCCTGGAGGTATTTAAAAGTCACATAGATGTGGCACTTAGGGACATGGCTAGTGGTAGAGTTGTCAGTGCTGGCTTAGCAGTTGGACTCGATGACCTGAACAGTCTTTTCCAATCTAAATTATTCTATAACTTTATGATTCAATATTGTATCTTTATCCAGTGGGTTTAGTAATCTAAAAGATTTATATTTCGTTGTTGAGAATGCATTATCAATTTCACAAAATAAAAATTTTTAGGTCTTTTAAGTTTAGACCAAAAGTATCAGAATAACAATGGCCAATCTCATTTGCTTTTATTAAACTGAAGTTTTGATTTGATGTTGACAGCCATGGCATACACAGCACAGTCTGCTGACCATTTTTCTTTCCTGCAGCCAAAGATTCTCCTATGGAAATAAGTCTGTTGTGCTTGTGGGAATAAGTTGACGACTAAAACACTACTGTATTTGAGGAAGAACACAGTGTACACTTCCTGATCCAAGTGAAAAAAAAAACAGACAAAACCAGACTGTAATTAAATATGTTTGCAGCTAAACAGCTGTGACCACAGTAATTCTCATCAGGGACATATTTTAATATATTGGTGTGCATACAGGTAACATACATAAATATAAAAGGTCCTTAAAAAATCCTCCTATAGTTAAAGAACAAACAACAGAAAACAAGGGAATCCAGACTAGTAAAGAGCCTCGTGTAAAATACTACTTGTTTTGATTTGCAACACTACTGAGTAGTCTCAGACCACTGATTTATAAAAAACTAGCTATGCTGCAAAAGCTACCTCACAGGATCTGAGGAACAAATTACCATACCTGTAAGTCCAATATGGGGGGTTTTGTCATTTCTTTTTATATTTTCTTGTTAAAGTAAGAAAGGCAGACAGTTGGAGACAAAACAGTAAACTTCCTTCCTCTTGGTCATTTTGTGGATAGTACATCAGTAAAACAAGAATAATTCAGACAAACTAGACATCCCATTGTTTTAATGGAATACAGAACAGGGAAAGAATGAAGGAGTTTGTCACTGAAATAGAAAATTTGCATTCTCCTGATCATGGAGATCTGACATTTTCAGCAGCTGTGCAAATGCACCTAATCTGTGCATTAAGATAAAGGGGAAAAAATGAAATTCATTCAAAAAAATTCTTTCAAAGAAAAGAAGGGAGAAGAGGAGAGAAGAGAAGAGAAGAGAGGGAAGAGAAAAGAGAAGAGAAGAGAAGAGAAGAGAAGAGAAGAGAAGAGAAGAGAAGAGAAGAGAAGAGAAGAGAAGAGAAGAGAAGAGAAGAGAAGAGAAGAGAAGAGAAGAGAAGAGAAGAGAAGAGAAGAGAAGAGAGGAGAAGAGAGGAGAAGAGAGGAGAAGAGAGGAGAAGAGAGGAGAAGAGAGGAGAGGAGAGGAGAGGAGAGGAGAGGAGAGGAGAGGAGAGGAGAGGAGAGGAGAGGAGAGGAGAGGAGAGGAGAGGAGAGGAGAGGAGAGGAGAGGAGAGGAGAGGAGAGGAGAGGAGAGGAGAGGAGAGGAGAGGAGAGGAGAGGAGAGGAGAGGAGAGGAGAGGAGAGGAGAGGAGAGGAGAGGAGAGGAGAGGAGAGGAGAGGAGAGGAGAGGAGAAGAGAAGAGAAGAGAAGAGAAGAGAAGAGAAGAGAAGAGAAGAGAAGAGAAGAGAAGAGAAGAGAAGAGAAGAGAAGAGAAGAGAAGAGAAGAGAAGAGAAGAGAAGAGAAGAGAAGAGAAGAGAAGAGAAGAGAAGAGAAGAGAAGAGAAGAGAAGAGAAGAGAAGAGAAGAGAAGAGGAGAGAGGAGGAGAGAGGAGGAGAGAGGAGGAGAGAGGAGGAGAGAGGAGGAGAGAGGAGGAGAGAAGAGGAGAGAAGAGGAGAGAAGAGAGGACAAGAGGGGACAAGAGAATCTAGCAGAGAAGAGAAGCTGGCAGAGAGGACAGAAAACACCACCTGTGGATCCAGGGATGAGACTTGATTGTTGCACTTAAAATGTTCATTGGTCAAAGTGACGGTCACAGTCTCGACCTGTCAGGGGTAGAGGAAGCCCAGAAAACAAAGATTTCAATGGCTTACTACACGTTCAGGTTTAGGTGGGAATGCCCAAGTACCTCCCCTGGAGGAGAATTTAACACAGTCTGTTGCAACACTGTGGATCATGCACAGCCCACTGGTGGAAGGCCCCAGAAATAAGAGGCCCCGGGGCACTTTGGGGGGCTTCAATGGTTTATGATCCTTTCTAAGGCATAGCTCCTATTTCCCACACCAACATAGTTGAGCCAGTTATGCTCCATCAGATGCAATGAAAACCTTCAGGCTTACACATGAATGTCCTGATACCTCCCCAGAGGAGAGTTTTACACCTGAGCCACTGGTGTAAAGGAGGCCATTGGCAGGACAGAAAACATTATCCCTCCTCACAGGATCTGTTTCTTTTAAGCCTCTTCCCTTATCTGTCTAAAAACCTAGCTAAACAAAGAAAAAGCTTCTTCACTCATAGGGGTGGTTGGGCACCAGGACAAGCCCCCAAGGCAAGTGGTCACAGCACCAAGCCTGACAGAGTTCAAGAAACTCTTGGACAATACTCTCAGGCATATGGTGTGACTCTTGGGGATGGTCCTGTGCAGGGACAGGAGCTGGGCTTGATGATCCTTGGGGGACTCTTCCAATTCAGCTTATTCTATGATTCTGTGATTCTGAGAAAGGTTGGTTAGTTGTGGTCATTCTCTGGTGGTGGGTGCACGCCTGCTCTGTCTTACAGTTTCACCGCCACAAAGAACTCTCCTCCTTCCCTTTGGCTGGGGGTGCAAACCTGGCCTCAACAAAGCACCTGCTGCTTTTGCAGATGGACAATTCCTTGAGTCATTAACCATTAACATTTCAGTCTCTCACAGCATTCTACATTTCCATGATGAAATAAAGGAAAACTAACAGTAGTTTACTTTTTTAGTAGAAATAGCATCCTAACTTCCCCATTTAAAGTTTTGTATAGCTACAGACTTCTCAGTAAGAAAAACGTTTTTCAGAAAACAATGATAACAAGTTGTTCTGGTGGTACATTCAACTGAATACAAATTTCTACAACAAACAGATAAAATAAAATGTAACAAAATGACCAGAATTAAAGTTTGGAGTTCTTGGTCTACATATCAGATTAATCGCGTTTCTTACATTGTTTGATTTACTAATATTAGATTCTTTTAACAATAAGTTCAAACAATCTGTTGTGATCTCAAACATAAATAGCATCTTAAAACACAAAATTTCTTTCCCTTCCATTTGTACTCTGCATTTACTATATCATCATACAAAGCAGTTACTTCACATAGAGCTCTTATCAAAATCAAGTTAATTAATGGGATTGTATAACTTAAAGATGAAACAAAATACAATTAACAACTTCAGAAAGCATAGCATATATTTAGAGAGAATACAGCACAAAACTGTAGAATCTGCATCAGTCCAAAAGGACATTTGAGTGCTCACTGAATTATTTCCAGCAAACTACCTCCTGAGTACAGAGCAATTTTTTTTCTAAAAAAGCGCTTGAAACTATGCATCAGTATGCAAGACCCCCAGTATTTTATTATTTGCAGAAATTTAGTCTTAGCATATACATGTAATTAAAAGGCTTTAACTTCTTCACTTGATATTAAATATTTCTTTGAAATAGGAAAAGAGGTGATACTAGAAAAAAAATACATGTATTTCTACAGGCTACTGGTAGCAGACATCTGTCATTGCTTGACTAAAACAAGGCGCAACCCAAATATATTGTGCCCAGACTTACAGGAAGAAATGAATATGACCTTTTTGAAGAAATGAAAAATTAAAGGAGAGACTAACAGGTTTTGAAAGTAATATAAATTCAACAGTGTACAAATATCCAGAGTGTTATTATTAGAGGCAAGGCTAACAAAAGTTCTACAACAGAACAGGAAAACAAATAAGCCTATCCTGATATCACTTTTCTTTTTCTAACAAAATTCTTTTTATGTGGAGAAGAAAGTAATATACTTCTGATCTTACTGCCACCAGTAAATAGCATGGTATCAGAATTATACGTGTTTTAGACCAACACAATGGAGCGAGATAGCCCTACAGAAACTATTCTGACTACTGGTTCTGAACAGAAACTACACTTCATCGAGATTTTGAATCACAAGCTTAACATAAACCATAGGAAGACATTGGTATGATAAACAAATCATGCAAAAAGGGAGTTGGAATTTAGTTATAAGTAATTTGCCTTCCCTGTGGAAGGAGATAAGAAGTTCTTTCTGTAAGTTAGAAGGTCACTTACAAAAGCTTGACAGAATGCTAATAAAGATTCCTCTGGGCTTTACAGTTAGTAAGATCAGAATAAAAATATTCACTCTAAAAACACAGTGTTGTGAATTTATACCTGAAAATCATGCCTAAGAGCTTTTATTAAAAAAACAGAGTAGTTAGATCAGCATGGAGCACTGTTAAATTAGTCTGAGCGAATGAAAACATCAGCACTGCCACAAGAAAACAAATTAGAGATGAAGCAAAGAGCATAAATGCAGGGAAATACCAAGGAAAAAGTCTGTGTTATTCATGTTGAGGCAAAAATGTGACAATCCTGCAACAGGACACCATCTCACCACCATCCGGTAGATCACAAGAAAGTCACAGCAACACCACTCCTGATGTATTATGCAGACTCCAGTAATCAGTGCCCTAGGAGTCAACAGGGAACTTTACTACCAAGATTAAAGTAGCTTTAACCATTTTTCTACAACTCCCTGTTATTCTTCCTGATACTTTTACATGACCTCTTCAAGAAAAATTAACTTCAGGTGCTGCAGAATCCCACTTCGAATCTCCTTTCTTTATTACCTGCAAGTAGACTGATGGCAAAACCATCCTGCTGACAGTGAAAACCATCTGACAAGAGGCTCTCTCCCAAGCAGTAACTTGGTGGGGTCAACTTCTTCCCTGGCACAAGGCCACAGTCTGTAAGTCAGCCCACCAAGCCTCTGCCTGCACACAGCTGTGTGCCTTGCTTTCCCCTTTGCCAACTGTTTGCTGCCTCTGGCAACCACTTTGCCTTTGTCCTATGTTTGATGTCTCAGAGACATCAAACTCACTCAGGTGTAGCTAGCCAGCCCTGTACTTCTTCACCTTTCCAGAACATGCAAAACAACGCTTTGTCAGATGCAACAAGTCTGTTTTCTCAAACTTAAAAAAAAAAAAAAAAAAAAAAAAATTAGGAAAGCACTTGTGATTTTATTCCAACTCAGTTCTAACATTGGTTCTTACTCCGTCGCCAGCCATGTTTTAATTTCCACTAGTAATTAGTCCTTCATTACATTTTCAGATACTGCTTTTCTTATGCAAAAGAACTTGCTAAGCAAAACATACCAAAATTTTCATCTGCACTGGAGCATATCTTATATCATGTGCAAAAGCAATTTTACTAAGAAAAAAAGAGCATTTAGTAATGTATCATGTAAGGGAACCCGCAGATAAGTGTGTCACACAGTGGTTGATATGGGCTTAAAAAAATAAATCAACAATCTAAGGAAGAAAAGTACCCAATGAGGTTGAGATACAAACCAGTAATATCAAAAATACCTCTGCTCACTTCTTTCTTGTCAGCTACTTCTATACTCAGTTTTAAAATGAGTAAAATTTATTGAATCAGAAACATTTTAGCTTCTCAAAAGATCAAAGATAATGATACAAAATCAATAAAATAACCAAACTATCAAAGATTACTTAATTGCCAGAATCCTTCTTTTTAAACTAGACAATTTTGTGTCTCTGGAATAGGTCATGTTCTCATTCCACAAACAAACAACACCAGGTTGAACACTTTGTGAAGCTGCTGTTTCTATTTATACACGGGATTTGCTTTAAGTGTACATGAGCTACAATGGGATGGCAGGAGCAGGGTTTGTGTGTGAGGCACATTCTACTGCTTTCCTGCCCCCATACTCTGTTAAAAACGGGCTCTTGAGAGAACAGCGTTATTTTATTAATACCGATACATAATTTAAAATAGAGAAATGAAAGGAGCTGAATATGGAAACTGGCATACAGATTACCGTACAACACATGAATAAATTCAGGGCCCTGAAACCAAACTGATAGCAAAGCAACAGCAGAAAGAACCAGTGATCCACAAAGGAACCATTTTACTCATCAGGGTTTTTTATTGTTTTTATTTTGTAATGCTCCAAGTTGTGCCTTTAAGTATCAGTGTGACTTCCTTTCAGTTTGCTTGGCACTTTTACTGTCCTTCCCCTGTGGGCCTTTGTCACAGCTCTTCCGCTTCACAGCGTGTCAACTGAATGTTTGATTTCGTGCCAAGAACTGTTAGTGATGGACCATACTTTTGTAAAATCTCTGATTTTACAGAAGCTTGCCCAGCCCTTTAGAGAAGCCACACTATCCTTACTCAGAACTTCGGAGTCTGTATTTTTATGATTTTAAGCAGATGAGGAAATGTAACACAACCTTTTGCAAAGAAGTTCAGGTTTAACATTTTGGAAAGAAGTTGAGGTTCATTTTCCTACCCACAATGTATCATCATAAACAAAGAAACAGTTGCACGCCTATCCTGATTTTCACTTACGTAGTTGCTAAGATACTAACTGCATTTTATTATTACACATGATTTTCTATGAAATTCTTTTCACAAGAATATTGGTATATAGCAGTTTTTTCTATTACTTTCAAGATTGAATAAATTACTTTTATTCACATACAGACTAATTACATACAAAAATAATTTTCTTTTTCATGATCACACAGTGTTCACAGGCATTCTAAATTTTATGGTTAGCACATTTCTTGTTTACTTTTCCTAGTGTTACCTGCACTATCATAACACAGGATCCCTTCTAGATTTAGATTTTCTTAAGAAAAAAAATCATGTCTAATCATGGTATTTTGCCATCAGCTTCAAATTTCATTTATTACTTCAAACAGTCCCTTTTCATTTGTAGTCTTTTACATTTCTGTTTTCAGTACCTGAAAATGCATGATATTATTTTCCATCCTTTCATTGTTAAGTAAACTCTCTTCATTAAGGCTTTCTTACCTAGATGTCCAGTTTACAACTTAATTTGACATAACTTTGAACTACTTCACCTTCCTCCTACGTTCCCAAGACTTTTGAAGCAATATGCTTTTAGCTGCAATGTAAACTTTTACTGAGAAACCACTGAAAAAGGATAAAGTCTTCAGTTTTAACAAGGAGCAGCCTAATTTAAAAAAGAAAAAAATAAAAAGGAATCTACCAAATTCCTTGAAAAGTCTCCTTAGTATCTTACATCACCTTACAGGTCTTGCTAGGAAATTAATGAGTCCATTAGAAAGTAGAAATCTTATCCCTGTATCTGGCTTTGTTTCAGAATACTGTTAATCTCAATTTATCCAATATTTTTTTTTTTAACTTTTAAAATATCTTTTTAGTACCTTAAATACAGATAATTTCAATAGGTTTGAAATTGAGAGCTTAACAGACTAGCTATTCTGAAGTAAAAAAAAATCCAAAAAAAATCTCAAAATATTTTTGACACATTTTTCATCAGCATCACATCTGACTTAGTGACTTCAGTTCTTCATCCTAGCCTAGAAAAAAGAGATTTATCAGAGATGAAATTTTAAGATTTTGTTGTCCTGTTTTCTGGTTGACTCTGGTGATCATATTCAGCCTTAAAGAAGCTGGTCATGTGTTCCACAAATTACTTTATCTGTTCTGTACTACAACACTCAACTCACAGTTATTGTAAGCCTAAGTCTATACTTCCAAAGGCTTTTTAGAGAAATATATTCCTTCACCAGAGCTCTATAATGGTTAACAGTCCAGTTAGAGTGTTTCTGGGACAACTATGCACATATATATGATAGATTTACTTACATATTCCTGATACAGACTTCTCTCTCTAGGAAGAAGGAAGATTTGCTGAAGACTTTTTCATTAGTCATGAGGTAGATTAAGTGTTTTGGTTGCTTTGTTTATTCTTTTTAGTTGGTTCTGTATCATGTCACTATTATTACAAGACAAAAAAATCAGGAAAACATATTCAGATGAAACCAAGCCCCATAATTAGATTTACATTACAGAAAACTGCATTCCTTTAGTGAGAGCGGTCATAGGATAAGTAACCTGAACTACAAGCAATTATTAAAGAACAGAAATGACCAACTTTCTTTTGAAAGAAATCCACTCAGAAGAAAGATGACAGAGTGCAAAGTTACATATATTTGCATAGATCTGCCTAGAGGAGATGAACAGCATAATATACTGTGCTCTTTCTATGACCTCTCATACACAATTCAGCATTCATTTTTGAGCAGCCTGAGAAGCCAAAAAATAAATACATTCTCAGCCAATTATACTCGGTTGGCCAGCCTGTAGGCAATAAAAAAATAACATCTGGTACTCTAGAAACCTACATTTTATACCAGGTTTGTATTTTTCAGCATTAAAGCAATGAAGCAAAATTGTAGGTTTTTCATTTCTCACAAAACAGATGATGATTAGATGAAAATCAAGGTTCCTTTACCAAGAACTTGCAGCAGTGCAGGCTGCTGGCTGCAGAGACTGCAGCTGCTGGACATTCTGAGCTAATTACTGGCACAGCGAGGAGCATTTACCTAAAGCCACTGAGGGGAAATTTGAGGCACAGGGGTCACAGAGGAAGACTGGAGGTTTGGATAATAACTTGGGTTATGCCTAATAGTAACTTATGAAGCTTAATGTCTTTGAGGAATCAAAGGCATTTAGGCAAAAGATATGTTTAAGGATCTGAGCCATTTTTCCGTAAGTCAGGGAAAGTAATAGGAATGCTCCAGATGCCCCAAAGAAAAAGGGCGGGCAATCTGTCCCACTGGGACACGAAGTTGCCCTACTGATGTATGCCCATCTGACTCTTACGTGGAGCAGCAATGACCAAGTGAGCCTGCTAACTAGGTTAATCACCTAGCCTCTCAAGTGATTTAACCTATACCTGCTTTCTTGTCTATATTTGGAAGCTGACAATGAATGGGCTATGAACAATCTACTGTATTAAAAGCATCTTTAACAGTATCACAGAATCTGTTTTAACAACAGATTAGAAATTGTTCAGAATTACACAACTATTAAAATGCACGAGACTACTACTTAATGGCATCCTGTACCGTTGCAACTTTAAATTAACTAGACAGACTTCACAAATATAATCACTGAACTCAAAATTAAATTTTCTGTTCATTCCAAAGGGGACGCTTTTCTAATTATGGCTGTGATATTAGGAGAGTATCCCACCAATCTAAAATCATTTGAAAGGAAGGGCAGTAATTCTAAAGACTGAAGCACACATCAAACATCATTTTTAGGGATAAGACGACTCTATTTTGCCACATTAGGATTTTGCCTTTTGTTATGAAATGGAGTGCCCTTCCTTTCTGCACATTGGACAACCACTAAAATCCTGATATAACAACAACTGTAAAAATCACAGATGGTTTATAAGTGACTATCTCTTCATTCAGTTACATAAAGTATCTCTGTTATAATGAAAGAACATGTCCAGATCATTAAACTCTAAACCACTAGGTAAGATCATCTGTAATAAAGTTCAATAGTATATTGACTAATTTATTTCCCATATGAGAAATTTCAAGAAATTTTAGTTGAGAAATAATTTTGTTGTAAAATCTCAATAACAACTGTCATCCCTAACAAACCTCAGTTGTAACCCAATTAGGTAATGATAACAAAATCCACTCATTTATACTGTTTTGTCATTCTGACATACATAATTAGGCTCATCACATTTGTGCTAGCAGAGTTTAAAAAGATAGCCAAATGACTGTTAAATCTCTGTGGGACAGAATTCAAGTTTTCATAAACTTCAATGAATGTTACTTGTCTGAGATCTTCAAGGCCCACTGCTTCTTCAAAAGAACTCTGCCCTAGCAGTTATGTGAATCCTGCTGAAGTCAAATGGGCTGAACACCACTTTATACAAGCTCCAAGATCATAGTTTTTGAATGTAACTGTCAGTATAAAAACTGGATTGGGAAATTCTTTCTAAATTACCCATTTCAAATAATAAATGCACAAAAAAAATATCAAAACCATGAACAAGTAGCATATGCAAGAAAAACCTTTTCACAGTGCACAGTATATGTGTACTCTAGCCTGTCCCACTCCTGGATGGAGGTGGGATGGACTCTGGTGCCAGGCCCTGCCTCAACAGATCCCTGACTCCCCAGGAGCCCCCATGTCACGCTGGACACGCTCAGCTGCCCAAGGCAAAAAGGGAGAACTTTATTTACAGTTTCTACAATTTATAGACTCTCTAAAATGAGAGTGGATTGGAGGATAACATATCTCCTCCGAATCACATTGGCCAGTTGAACAGTCTGTCAAATTTCTCCTCCTCCAAGAAGGAATGTGAAAAACACATAGTGTTTTGAGAAAAGTGTGGGAATTCTAACTCCAAGTATGTAAATATCAGAAGGCTTTTTGAAAATCAGGGCAACACCCCCAGCTCTTGCTGCACCTTGGCACTATATACCCATATGATAAACAAGCATCTACTGCATTTTTATTTATCATTTTTAAAAAATCATGAATAGTAAATATCTACAGTACACAGTGACACTAAATATTGACTGCTAATACCTAAAATATGAAATATGCAGTAAAAATGTCACAAGTATACAACTCAAAGCTCACTTTTTTTTTTTTTTTTTGCATTATTCTTGCATACTAAGCAAAACACCAGAAAAATCTGGCAAGATTGTGCATCAGTGCAATTAATTTCTATATTAAATACACTCATTTAATAGCAATGCAAATCACTTTCCCAGGCAGATTGGTATTAACCAATGATTCTAAATCACTATAGTTGGGCTGTTTCAGTACATCATATATGGGGTTCCTTTTATTGCTTTAAGACAGCTAGAAATTTTACACACCTAAACTTAAAAATAAGTGATCAAAAAAACAAGCAGCTCCCTTTTTTTTAAGACTATGGTCCAATATTAAGCAAAAAATTTAAAAACACCTAAATGGAACAGATACAAGATGCAAAAAGAAAATACTTTTGCAAAAAGACTACAATACAAATATTTTTTCTGAGAAAGCTTGCTGAAAGGAGGAAAACTTTCTAAGTTTTCCTTAGCTATCTCATGAATAGTTTCCACACCATAAAACTAGCAGTGCTTATTTGCCTGTAGCATAAATCAGAAGTTTCAGCTTCACTTAGTGTCACACAGATTTAGCATTAAACCTGGCTGGCTGGTGCACAGGTTATCATTCTTTTATTGTTAACACTAATTTGCTCCCACTTCCCCTTTCCAAAATTGCTTAAAAGCTTTATTAAAACAGGCTTCTTGATGAATCTGTGTTCCTATGTTTGAACAAGAAAGGATACTGAAACCTTGTATGAGAATATTCACATAATCCACTCCAAAAGCCATCTCAAAGCTTCAATTAAGACACTTTTTCAGCCTAGTATCAAACAGTAATGTGAATATCACTCTGCTATTCTCTTTCAAAGACTAACATATACCTGAACAGAGTTCAATATCAAGAAATTAGAATAATGTGCACCACAGTGTATGGACAGTTTGGGTTTTCTTTAGTAATAGTGGAAATGAGTGAATGACCAGATAGATTAAAGCATGAGCTACATCTGAGAAACTTTAAAATATAAAGAAACTGAAAGGAAATAATTTCATAGATTTCATAAACAGCAAATTTAAGTGACTGACCTATGGCCTCATAGGGCATCAGAGGCAGACCTAAGTACTCCTGAGCTTTTCCAGATCACAGATGAGTGTATTTTTTTACAAGACTCATTTCATCACTGTGCGCTTACATCCCATTTACAGATTCCCAAGCATATAGTCTCAAATTTTTCACTTCATATTCAAGCTACCTTTGCAGAATGAATTAATAGAAACAAATGTGAATATTATTCCCCACTGCTCTATTTAAATTCCTAAGCAGGTAGTTTGAAGCACAAGATTACATTATCTGTAACTTACTAAAATTATATGTGCATTTTTATCCTGTAAGTGCAAGTTATGCCTCTGAAAAAAGGCTGTTTTTTCAAAACATGGCCACTCTTACTTCTAATTAAAAAAAAAAAGGGTTTATAATTAGGTTCCTTTCTTGTTACAATCCCTTTCAAAATGAGGATAATTTAAAAACTAAAAAAAAGAAAGATGCAACAATGGTCGATGTTGGGGCGGTGGTTTTATGCATTTAATACATGTGAGATGCAGGCTTCAGGCTATCTAAGACCTTTTTCCTTTAAAGAAAATGAACTGCCTCACTGTATTCAGCTTCACTTTGCAGGAGACAGGAGACAGCTTAGAACAAGAAAAGCATATGTGCAATCTACAAAGACAATTTGTTCATCATTGACTGAATGCAGTTGTGAGATTACTCTCAATTTTCCTGGCAATGTTTCCACCAGCTGAGTGACCCTGAACAAAGAAAGTAAAAAATTATCCACAGCAGGCTGTCTCCTCACTCCTTGATGCAATTGCTCCTCAGTCCTAAGAAGTGAAGATTAACTTTTGCAAATAGTTTTTAAGTTTCTTATTGAAAGTGAGCATGGAAGCAACATTTCTCTGTTTGAGATAGGAAAAAAATACTTCTTTCTCAGTTTTTCAGAGGAGATAGTAAATTATGAATGAAAAGAGACGTCATCTATAGGGAACAGACAGACAAATGAAGAATTTCATCATTCAGGAGCATTCCTACCAACAAAAAAATACAGCAAACTGTATTAAAAAAAAAAAAAAAGAGTAAACTGCTCTGTAGAAATATCACAATTATTTCCATAACTTTTTAAACTAGTGTATAACACTGCAGAAGTATGAAACTTTGTTAAACTTCATGCTATATTTTGAGATGTAAATTGACAGCTTGCTTCAATTAGTTGAAACTAAACTCTACCAAAATGCTATAAGGCAAGAATTTAGAGACCATCCTGTATGTTATTCTTAATGTACTCCAGCCACTTTGCTGAAGTTGCAAACCTTTCAACTACAGTGAACTTTTCTGTTCACTTTCTTTTGCCTCCATGTGCTCAGTAATACTGAACCCCTCATAGCTACTCCATGACAAATAAGGTTGCCAGTTCCTACTATGCCCAAAATTTGGAAGGAGCCGTAAGGTACTGCTTTAGTTCACCGAACTCTGGATTAACCAAATGTGATAGAATAAGCTTCAAAAGATCCCTATACAAAGCTTAGTAAGAAATGGCCTTATTCCATTCCTGGAGGCCCCAAAGGCCAATTATCTCTGGAATCCCAAACAGAATAATAATTAGATTTCCCAGACAAAAAGTTTGTATATGCCATGGTAGTAGTAGAAAAGACATTAGACTTTGACTCAAAAATAAAGTCACTAATGTCAAATGCGGTGTATTAATTACTTTTGGATACAAGTGGTTAGGAGACCAGACTGCTTAGATGAGAGCAAGCACAGAAAGCTCCTTAAATAATTAGCTGGAAGTTTCTTACATAAATCAGGTGCAAAATATCTAAATATTGGCAATTTATAGCATATAGGCTGAGTTATTTTTTTCTTTTAAAAACAGGAAGCATTTGATTTTAAACTACAGAACAAGACTAATTAAATAGAAGCATGCCCTCATTTTTTCTAAACACTTTGCCTTTAAGAAAAGAACTAGCAAGATCAAGCCACACCGTAGTATTTTCTCATCTTTTTTTCTTGCAAGCTATGAACAGAGACAAACATAACTAAAGTTGGAACTGGAATGTTTGTGGAAGGCAAAATAATCGTCCTTTTACTAAAACAGAAGAGAAATGGGCAGAGAGAAATTTTTACACCTATGTGAAATACTGATGAATTTTTTTATCTCATAAAAAAGACAAAAAACCCACATATGTGGATATTGTCCTAAAGTAATCATTACCAAAACTGGAGTGTGAATGGCTAGCCAGAGTCCTAGCTCCTCCTCTTTCTAAATCATCATATTTACATAAGGAAGAAGAATTCAGTGAAATAGACGATGGTAAGTAACAGAGCATATTCATCCCGATTTTGAGTGTTTAGCAATTAACTGTTTTAATTTCTAATAGATTGTTTTTACCTTCTACACTACAGAGCAGATTTTTTTCTGATTTCTTTGACAACAAAACCCAGAAAAAATCCCAAAACTTTCTTTTCATTTCAGCGGCAATGTTTTATTCCAGATGAAGGTGATTTTTTTTTCTTTTTACATTGTCAGATTCAAGGCAGAACACTATCTATAAATTAAAACTACAAACATTTCATTAAGATGTTAAAAAATGTTTCAATGTCTGTAAAGAAATGTCTTTAACTTTTCTATTTTTTTTTTCTTAACAAAAACAATAACCTAGTCATGACAAGCTCTTAAAAACAGGTCTGGCTGTCAAAACAGTAATTTTTAGATAATAATTTCTTTCTTCACAAAAATGAAGCTTCTGCTGCCAATACTGAATTCTAAGTTTTTAAAGAATTTCTTTTCAAAGATGCATTTGTATTAAAATGTTTCCAAAATATTCCTCTAAAACTATGGCATTAAAGACTGAGAATATTTTAAAGAGTTTCTTTCATGGAAAATGCAATGTATTATTTTAAAAATAATGTTTTAGATAACAAATATCATTTTACAGTTTGATTATGCAATGACATTAATTTTTAAATTTTTTAAAAATAAAAAACAATATAAACTTTTCTACAGAAGCACTTGAATTTTTCATAGAAATTCTTGGCTATCAGAACATATGTTATCACTATAAGAACTCCACCAGCAGTGGCGTTCATGCAAGACTGGGCATGCTCAGTCATCAGTGCTTTATCTGTATTCCCTGTAAACCCATTCTTAAGACTGATTAAAACTCTTCCCAACAATTGTACATGTTATGAGAAAAAATTCCTTTCAGAAGGCACAAGCTGCAGAAGTTTTTAGGGGAAAAGGTCAGACATGGGAACAGAACCTCAAGTCTCCAACAGAGACAAATATGGATTTGACTAACGGAAATTAAAAGAAAGCTCCTGAGGGATAGATGCTATGGCTAAAGCAAAATATATAGCTGTATTACCACATTACAAAATTTCCACTCCGTCACAAAAAGAAATATATCACTTAACTTCAGCATGTACAGCATCATTCTTTTCAAAACAGAAGATGTCACAAACCATTTAAAATTCTGCTGATGTATAACCTTCCATGTAAATATTCTAATAATATCTACTGTGACTTTGACTTATGTCACAGTTCTTCATACATAGCACACTTTATGCTCACAAAATAACTCACTTCTGGAAGACGATGTACAACAATCATGAGTCACAACTGACTCATGGAAAAAGACAAGATAGGCAGGTTACTTTCTTATCCAAGGATATGTTCTGTACAGAAGTGACAACAGAAAAATTTTGCAAGGACAATCTTCAATGTGGTCTTACTCCTCTCAGAAGCACAGCTGTTAAGAGAACCCCCAAAGTACTTTCCATTCGTTAGTATCAATATCTTTTAATTCTTCCTCCTTACTTGGGGAAAACACTTGCATTTATGAGTCCACTAAATGTAACTTAATACTGCATGTGGTCACATCTGTTCTTACATATTTAAGTGCATCTGAATCCGTAGCTTGTAATTAATATCATGTATGTTTTCCTGTATTTATTTAATTGCTTACATTCAGACAAGACATTCATCTACAAGACTGGCATCTTTACAAACATCTAACTCCTTTTTTTGTTGTGGTTGATTTTTCATATGTGTTAGGTCTTTGTGGAGGTGAGGATATCAGCTGGTGATATTCTAAGTGATAAATTTTTAAAAAACCCAAAAAACAAAGTAAGTGGAAGAGGCTAAAAAGTGACTAAACCAGTTTTGGAACACAAATACTTCTATTTCAGGCTTAGCATACAGACTGAATTTTAAAACCTGCCTCAGCTGCAAATGACAGTCTGAGAAAGCATTCTGGAGATCAGTAAAGTGCTTGTCCTTTCCTACCTCCTTTCATTAAGCCCTCACTTTAATAATTCTTTGTAAGCAGCTGGTATGTGTACACTCTAGAAACAAATTTATGGGGTTATGAAGTTGGAAACACTTCCCAGTATGTTATGCCTGAGGTCACTCTCCCATCTCTGGAAATTCAAATAAAGAATTGTAAAGCTGTACTAGTTCTTAATGTATAGGCCTAGAAAATTTCTGCTTTACATTTAGTTCAGTGCCATATGAATATTGTTTGTTTGTTTAAACAACCAGTGAGAAAGAAAAATTTTATTCTCATCTGGATGTCATCTTTAAAATAGATCTAAAAGCATCTGTAAGTGTAAAATCTTTATTTTTTCTAAACTATGAGTAGAAGAAATAGTTTTGTGATTATTTTAAAGGGAGTCCTAGCACATCATTAACACCATGTCAATTAGGTAGCAAAGTTATTTTGAAAAACAAAGAGACATCATGGTGTAGGACTCAAAAATGCAGTACTGGATTGGGACAAGCAGCATTTCAGGCATTTCATATCTATCTGCTAGTATTCTTCTAAAAGGTAAGTACTTTCTGTTTTATTCTGTCCAAGGCAAAAGTGATTCTATTTCTACAATATCCGAAAATACAAATAACAACCAGCAATAAAGAATTTCTTTTTCTGCATCTTCAAACATAGATCAGAATGCTGGTTTTTTTTTAATTACCTCAAATTGTTACTGATCTTCCTTTAATGCTTGCTATCACAGCACTGTAATATGGAAGTAAGAAACCAAATTATTATGGATATATAAAAATAGAAAATAACTATCAGTGTATAGTTCAGATTAAAGCATGACTGTATTAAGAAGAATTGCCCAGCTGAAATAGTGCAATCAGAAATTTTATGACAAATGTACACATTTCTGTAAGTCTGATTTAGGTTGAGATCTTGTGTAACCAATTGGTTTGGAAGTCCAGTTATCAACTTTCATACTTAAATGTAGGTTCCAAAATAATCTTCACTGATATTTAGTAAGTACGCAGAGGTTTCTGTTTTGCATGAAAATACTGCCCATGCACAGTATTATTTCTGAAGACTTAATTTGAAAATTTATAAAGGCACAGTTGTTCAATTTGTGAAAAACTGTGCTGCCTCTTGAAAGCATTTTTTGAGATTACAATTTTCAGTAAACAATACCTCCTCAGATCTGTCCATGTCATCCAAATATTGAGCCTCTGTAGGGAATATATACAATATATGTGAGTTACTATTAGATTGCTGACTGTATGCTCATAACAGCATGCCACAGTTGTGGCAAGAAGTAGTAGTAGATCACCCTGAAAATCACTAGGACTACAGAAAAATAAATATTAATTTCTTTCTTAATACAGAAGACTTTTAAATTTGTATTACAGCTAAGAGCCTAAGTAGAGTTACATGGAAAGGAAAATGAACTACTGAAGGTAGTTGAATATTCAATAAAAAGGATTAAGAAATGGGAAAAGTTAGTTGATTTACTCTCCACATATACAGGGTTGGAATTTTAAATGTGTTTTGGCTGACAAAGTTTATGCTAGTTTATGGCAGATACAAAGAGCAAACCAAATTACAGCAGAGTATCTGAATCTGATATGGATGTGTATCAGTTACTGAACAAGAGGAAACTCTGTATCTTACAATATTCCACTTTTTCTTGGAATATTTCTAATATCAATATTTTACTGCTAGGGAAAAATTAATTTAATGGCAGCAATTATTTATGAACCTACTGTTCACCAATTCAGAAGTATTGTCTTACATGTTTTGATCAAAGATATACAACAATGGGCTTATGTACCAATTATATGAGATAGCATTCATCCTTGACCTTTGAGAAAACCCTGCAAATGTGTTCAGCATATCTTAATGTCTTGGACAGTCACTATTTCCAATGTCAGCCTGATATTATTAAGCAGAGGAAGTAGAAAAACACAAACTTCGTGTATAATCTCCAAGTTCCATCTGTAAAACACATTTCCCCAAATAGCACTTGTATTCACAGTGCTGAAGAAAGGAGTTTTGTTTATTTTCCAGGAGATTAAAAATCTTATTTTTTGAATGCAGTAATTGTCTCAGTGTTCAATACCTATAAAGTATTTGTCATTATGACAGAAAAAAAATAATACAAATATCAGAATCTTGTACTTCAGATACTCTCATAAGTCTAATTTTGATAGTGAGAATGTCCAGGAGCACTTTTGATCACAGAATCACAGAATCAATTAGGTTGGAAAAGACCGCTGAGATCATCAAATCCAACTTATGACCAAACACAATGTTGTCAACTAGACCATGGCACAAAGTGACAGGTCCAGCTTTTTCTTAAACATCTCCAGGGATGGTGACTCCACAACCTTCCTGGGCAGACCATCCCAATTTCTAATCACCCTTTCCGTGAGGAAATTCTCCTGATGTCCAACCTGCACCTCCTCCAGCTCAGCTTGAGGCCATTTCCTTCTGTCCTGTCCTTGTTGCCTGGGAGAAGAGACCAATCCCCACCTGGCTACAGCCTCCTTTCAGGGAATTGTACAGAGCAATAAGGTCTCCCCAAGGTTCCTCTCCTCCAGGCTAAACAACGAGCTGCCTCAGCCACTCCCTGAAGGACTTGTGCTCCAGACCCTTCCCCAGCCTTGTTGCCCTTCTCTGGGCATTCTCCAGCACGTCAATGTCTTCCTTGCAGTGAAGGGCCCAGAACTGGACACAGGACTCAAGGTGCGGCCTCACCAGAGCCAAGGGGACAATCCCTGCCCTGCTCCTGCTGGCCACACTATTGCTGATCCAGGTCAGGATGCCGTTGGCCTTTTTGGCCACATGGGCACACTCTGGCTCATGTTCAGCCAGCTGTGGACCAGCACCCCCACTTGTCTTTCTGTCCCCTTGCTCAACTTGCTCCTTAACTACAGGCTCTTTAAGGACTAGTTCTATCACTGATTGAAATAAGTGGGAAAACCTCCATACTGATTTTCATGAACTCTGGCCTAGGGCTTTACCTCCTGTGTGGACTGACTTTCACTCTACCCCTTCTTGAAGAATTCTGTCCCTTTGATACAGAAGTATGGTTTATCTACTTGCATATTACCTTTTCCTTATTGCTCCTTCCCTTTATTTATCTCTATAGTCCCTTCTGCTTAGAGTATCATTAAAAAAATTCCCATACAGGAAAAAAACAGATCTGTAATTTTGGTTACTTCATGATTTCAAATAAGCCAACCTACAACAAACAACCTTACTGTAAGTCTCCAAGATTTATTTAATATTTTCTGTTTTGACAGATGACTGACTAGCATAACAAATCAACTGTCACAGTATAATTGGGATTTTTTTAGAATTCATATGCGGTAAAGAATGCAGTCCACCAACAATAATTAAAAGGAAAAAAGCCTAAATAGGAAAAAATCTGATCCTAAATTGGAAAAAAGTTAAAGGATATACTCAGTAAATGATGATTTGGAGCAGATTCTTGAGTAGACTATAGAAATGTTACATTACACAAAGTTACTACTCTACCTGTCCCTTAACTTCTATACATAGAAGTTCAGATTCCTGGGGTTCATATGAAAGATACATATTCATTAATAAAACCAAACATATTTCTTCAGAGTCAATAGAAAAACTCTACATGCTTCAATAAAAACTAAATTATCCCTACCTTCAAAATATAAAACATGCCCCAACACAATTTGATGTTTTTGAGTGAATACTCATTATTATGGGAAATTATTCATTAAGATAGAAGACAGCCTGAATAAAACACTTCTAAAAGCTAATTCTTAAATATCTTGCATTTCCTTTGCTTTTAATAGAGAACTTAAAAAGAAGGGAATGTGTTTCCAAGATGTTCTTGGATGATGTTTCAGCCTCTACCATCCACTTTCAAGGATATGAGCAAAAAGTAAACTAACAAATTTAAGCTTTATAAAATTGCACTATTTTTTCCAGCTTTTCCTCACTGTTACAGGATAGAATAGTTCAGTTAAAAGGGACCTACAATAATCATCTTGTTCTAATGCCCGAGCACTTCAGGGTTGACCAACGTAAATCATATTGTTGAAACCATTGTCCAAATGCTTCTTAAACACTGAGAGGCACTACTATAGCTGTTACAAAAACTAGGAAAAAAACCCCATTACTATGTCTGTTATTAAAACTACAGTGTCTATAATTTTCATGGCAACAGCTTAATTTATAGGGACTTGGATAACCCTTATATTTTTTTCTCATATTCATTTGTGTGTCTTTTTAAACATTCAGATAATGACCCATCAATAGTTAATGTAGCAGTTGATGTACCCGGTTCAAGCTAAAATAATTGATATCAATGTTCATGAAACAGATACAGAGTGAAATGGGAGTACATAGTCTTGCTGATTGCTTCAGGCAGTCACCACATGTTCCTCCTCCTCTAAATATTTAAGTTTCTGCCTTTTTTTCCCCATATCCCATTTTATTCCTCTGCTGGATTGCCACATCAGACTTTTTCAGTCATCAAGTACTTATTAAGAAGTCCAAAGCTTTTAAGAGAAAATCTCCTGCTTATAATTATTTGCAATATGCTACTGAATACACAGAACTTCACAACAGCAAGGAAATAAACGCATACTTGAAAAGAATTCAAGTTGTAACTTGTATGTATCATTATACATTTAACGCTGCTCTGTTGGGAACATGATGGTGGTTTAAAAAAAAACAGATAGTCCAGAGGGGACCCAACTATAGTACCACAGATACTGTCACTGTCGTTTATCAGACAATATTCGTTAGGAGGCATCCACCAGAATAAAATTGGTATTTAACACTATGAAAACAACTTCCATTCAATTTTATGTGGTAAAAGAACTGTCATGTGCTGTTATGTTACATGGTCTGTTAATGAGGAAGGAAAACCTTAATTTTTCCTCAACATGTGTTAGGTTGGACACAACTAATACCTCAGCATTGTGTTGCACTTAAACCATTGCAACTTTATAATGCCAAGTTTTCTTTGATTTCCAGATGCTCTGTCTCCCCTCTGTGCATTTAAATCCTGTAAAAATATGTATTTCCATATTTACTACATTAGAACTAATAGGGCTGATATGTGATTTTTGCATACATCTCAATATGTTCCCCTCAATGTTAGTATGTTGAGACAAACAGCTAAGACAATTAGCAAAAAAGCATAATTCCAGTTTGTTTATTAAAATATATTTGTTATTTAGTAATTGATTTTGACAGTCACAAAAACTTGCTACTTGCATTGATTTTAGTGGCAACTGCATGGATTCAGAACACCTGAAAATTAACATGTTTATGTTTAGTAGCCCACAAAATTATAAAACAGAGATAGTTTTGAGATTTGGATTTTTGAGACAGAAAATATGGAACTTTCGCCTCAGACACATTTCACTCAGATCTCCATTTCACTACTTGGAATTCTTTTAAATTATTCCCTGGAAATTTGAGAAAAATGCATAATCTTCCAAGATTAAAAAAAATAGATTGAGAACTCATGAAAGTCCTTCACACAAGAGGCGTTTTTAGAACCTCAGACAAAGTACTGATTATTCATTCAAATATACAGGATGCCATTGGTACTCTATGTTCTTCAGCACAGCCATAAAGAAATAAATAGTGAAAAAAAGCCATAATTCCATCTTCATCGTGGAAACAAGAGCTGTTTTGAGAAAAATACTGTGGGTCAAGCTATATTTTTACCCAAACAGCAAATGTCCAATCTTAAATAAACAAAGTCTATTTTAATTATTACTGTTTAAATCTGTGTATTTATTTCTGTTGGGCTATTATATTTTTTTATCTATATATGTATCTGCGTGATGACAGTATTTTGTATCCATATGAACACACATCTAAACAGAAAACACAACCTCAGAATAAGGCCCTACTGACTTACTGTTGTCTCCCTATACCTTTCTTGTCTCTGGCAGTAAAAAATTCATGGCTCACTGTACTGGAAGAAACTGCAAATCAACAAAATTCTCTAATCACAATCCTATTAAAGGTTAACATTGATCAAATTACATAAACTGGTTCAATAAAACAAGGTCATTATATTTCCCTCTTTGGATTTTCCTTTCTATCATGCCTCCAGTAAGCATTTCTAAATAAGCGGCATGTTATTAGATCAAATAAAATCTTAATGATTACCACTATATTTCTATTACTGATTTTATTACTGAATTATTGTAGCTAACAATTACAATTTAGTTGAAATCTATGGGGTACCAGAGGATATCAAAGGATTCATTTTAGTGTTGCACTTCCACATTCCAAACAATTCTATTATCTATATACAGAAAGATTTGCAAATAGTGCTGGCAATAATATCTATTGCAGAGAAAAAAAAAAAGTAGCATTCAAAAGAATTTAAACTTAACTAGAACTAGGTGTTTAGGTATGCACCAGAGAGATTCACTTGAATCACAACATACTCAAACTTGCTGGAAATAAACAAAGTAAGTCTTAAAAAAAAAAAGAAAATAGAGTTCCAGTGGTCTCTCTCAGTATAAATTATTCAACGATCTCTACCAAAGAGTAACATATCTGCACTGCATTAGTTTTTCAAAGTCTGTTTTAAAGACAGGAGGTTTTATACACATGCATAGAAGAAGTAAACTCATTTAAGTTAAGCTGTTTAAAACCATGTAAACTACACATTGTGCTCCAGCCAAACCATCCCAAGTTGCAGAAGGCAAAGGTGTGGGCTGGGAGAATGCAGAACTACTCACTGATGTGCAGGTTTGAGGTTATGTACATCTAAGGAACCTGAAGGTGCTCAAGTCCATATGGATCCATGCATCCACATGTCCTGAGGGAACTGGGTGAAATGTCTAAGCCATTATCTATCATATTTGAGATGCTGTGACAGCCTTGTGAAGTTCCCACTGACTGGAAAAGCAGAAACATGACCCTAATTTTTAAGAAGGGTAAAAAGGAAGATCTAGGGAACTGAAGGCCAGTCAGTTTCACCTCAGTGACCAGCAAGACAATGGAGCAAGTTCCTCCTGGAAACTAAGCTAAGGCATATGGAAAATAATGAGTTGACTGGTGACAGCCAATAATACTAAAAAAGATAGGTGCAGATTCCAATGATCAATACATGAAAAGATTTATAGCCATTTAAAAAAGAAATCTGCTTCTATAAAAGATCAGTAAAATCAGGGCTTTCTGGTAATGTAGTATTGAAGAGACAATGAGCACAAATGCAAACACAGGAGGTTCCTCCTGAACATCAGGAGACATTTTTGCTTTTTACAGTAAGGGTGACTGAAGACTGGCACAGGCTGCCCAGAGAGGCTGTGGAGTCTACCCTCAGAGATATTCAAAAGCCATCTGGACACAGTCCTGGGCAGCCTGTTCTTAGTAACCCTGCTGTAGCAGATCACATAGACAAGGTGACCTCCTGAGGTCCCTTCCAACCTCAACTATTCTGTGAATAATAATTTTTAAGTAAATCACTGAGCAAGTGCATTATTAATGAACAAAATAAACTTGTCTATATAGTGATAACTTATTAACATCTTCATATAAATAATATCTTTCATACCTTGAAACTTATTCTTGAAAGGCTACAAGAAACAATAAAACAACCATAAAACTTTTTCCCTCCTTCCTTAAACACAGCTGTTCAGTTATACGTAGATGTTCATAAAGTTAAGACTGCCAATCTAATGGAAATAAAATTTATTTCTATGATGGCACTTAGCATGACAACTATATTTCTTTAACTCAGACTTGAAAGACATAGTTACCTATACATTGCTCTGTTGCAGTGCAGACCAGTATAAAAGCTTAAAGATATTTACAGTCATTGGCTACAGCATTGACAGCTGAAACAACATTAACTAATAATGTAAGCTTCCTACTTAATGTTATTTATGATTTCCTATTTCCCATCAGACAAGATTTTTTAACAGCTGAGTTTTCATGCAAGTTCTTTTTCTTCAGGTTCTATTTATTACAACTGTAATGGTTTTTCCAGAACATATTTTTCACTGTAAACGGTTAAACAGACAATAAACAAAAACTGTGTCCTAATAAAATTGCTTTGGAGTATAACTGTGTCAATACACAGTTTCTACACACAAAGCACTATGTAAATACTAAGAAATAATTTGATTTTGAAAACCACTCGAGAGATCAAGAGCTAAAAGAATAAATTCTGATAAAGCAAGACGCATTAGATGCCATTGTTACATTAAATTGTAAGTAAATGACAATTATAATATAGATATTCTATATTTATATATTCTCCTCCTAAATTGAGTGAAGAGAGAATTCTTCCTCTCTACAAAGTAAAAAGTCCTAGGTAGTATTTTTTCAGAAGCCTATAACAGGCAGTTAGCAAGGTAAGCTTGCCATTCATAAAACCATAAACCAAAAAAACTGTAAAACTACTATGTAGAATATCTCAACCCCAGAACTGAAACTAAATAGTATGGCAGCAATATGAAAATCATATTCTTGAAAGACTCTGTTACTAGAATGTTATATTACTATGCCAGTGTTCTGTAGTTATAAGAAGAGATTTCTAGAGAATTAAATTACTTCCATGAATATCTAGGTAACATATTTGATGGACAAAAAAAATGTGATTCTGCTTTAAAGTGTAAGCAGTGTGTCATACAGTTGCTCATATGGGAAACCTACATCTCTTTTAGGTATGAGGATGAATGTTACCTGAAACCCACATGCTTAATGGTACATGGTAGACCAAAGCGTTCACCTGACAAATCAATTGCTTTTAGGAGGTGTATAGCTATCACTCAAAACTACATAACTCAATATAATTTTATTTTTTATTTCTTACTAGAAGAAGTAAAGAATAAAATACTATTGAGATCCATTTCCTTAGACTTTATTTCTTTTAAGCTCTGTATGACATTTATGCTGAATATTGTTTTCCTTAGCTAGTCTCCAGTATTTTAGCATGAGTTCTGCATATGCAAGACACAGGAACATTCAGGCTTACACACCTGCTAGTGCTCAACAAAAATGCCTCACTATGGGCTCAGTGGCGAGTGCCTCTACACACTGAGCTGCGCACTAAATGGGACACAGAGCATTCTCTTCTTTGGATTTCCAGCACTAAATCTTTGAATAAAGGATTTATTCTGTCTTTCACTTACTCCTTTCCACTCTTCTATGGAGAGACACCTGTACAAAAGAAGCTCAACTGCCCACAAATAAAGAGAAAAAAGAAAAAAAAAAAAACCCAACCTTGATTTTACAGTATATCAAGATCATGGCTACTCCTTTTTGTTTGTCCCAAGACAGCTGCAGGCTTACTGTCTGGAGCTAATGCTCAAGTTGCTGTTCTTCAAATGATTACAGTCTCTCTCTCTTATTTAGTCCTATCCCAAAACATGTTCATAACCTGCTGAGGTTAGCCGTTGAACAACTGCTTCTCCCTGTTCCAGAGGGTGCCATTTTCCTCTTCAACCCTTAAAAATATTCTTACTCATTTCATTCATCCTTAATAATCTCTTTACTCCAGCCACACAGTGTCCTAATGCCTCCCTAAGCCCCCATCGTCATATTCCCTAATAAGTGACAGCTGAGAGACACAAAGAAATAAACATGGAGAAAAGCTGCATTTTGAATAATGGTATCTTTCCAACCTCTGGTCACATATGCAGACTGAAGTAAGATCTTTCTTTGCTTTTAATTCTAGTTTAATTAATTCTTTGCTTTTTAATCCTATAAAAAACAATTATATTGACATATAATATTGAAATATATTACCACGTCAGCATTTTAACTTAAGTAGTCATTTTGAAGTTCTTAAAAAAGACTAGGTAAATTCAGATAATGAGATTTATATAAGTACTTAAACTGAATTGAACTATATTATTAAGGTATCTGTTGTTTTTGTGGGTTTGTGTAGTACTTATTTAACCTACATAAGTTAGTGTTACTTGTTGTTTATTAGAAACTCTTATCCAGAAAAGTCTCTAGAAAACATCCTCATTCTTTTTGCTTTATTTCTACCATTAGATCTTTTATTTAAATGACCCCTCACCTGTTGTAAATGCTAGAGCAACAGCCAAAAGAACCAGTAGCTACAGGCCCTCATATTGCTCTCCTTCAAGTCAACTGCATTACTCCTACTCTTAAGTATGAAAAGAGGTCCCACAGAGGTCAAACCAGGTACTATTAATTCAACAGGAGTTCTGCAGCTGACATCAATGGGAGCAAAATTTGGACCTCAAGGAATATATACAGATTAGGGTTAAAGTAAGAGTATTACGTAAAAAAATTAGCGAACCTAAACAACAACAACAAAAGAATCTTTATTAACGACATACCTGAGGCAGTGCTGAGTTCAGCTGTCGCTGGAGGGAATCTCTGTCGTAGATGACATCCTGTAGGCGTTGCTGTGCAAGTGACAAGCTTTCCTGTGTCTCCCGAAGGGTATCAAGGAGACGGTCTCTTTCATCCAGCATGTTCACCATCAGCTGCTCAAAATGAGAATCCGAGTCCGAGCCACTGCTTTGGGACCCCCGTTGACTCATCGGGGTGTCCTCATTTATCGTTGGCATCACTTCACACATCATTTCTTTAAAAAGAACACAAATCAAGGAACAGCTTTTCAGTAGAGAAAACATTTGAGGATATTTCATAAGAGGAATAAACTGTCACACGGACACAGCAGATTATTGCATTGTTCCCACTTGCAAACTTGTGCGCAACATTAATCAGATGGTCAATAGCAAGGGATTAAATACAGTGACTAATTCCACAGAGCAAAGACTTTGAATGTGCTTCCCAAAACTAAAGAGTGACTGGAAAGAGATGGAGGGTTATAGAATATTTTAAATTAATAGTTTTGCAAATAATGCTCTCTTAAAATTACAGAAAATACTTCCTCTGCAATTGTAGTCTCCCTTATCATTGCTCTTCTTCCTTCTCTTACTTAATTTCATTGTTGAATTGTTGGTATTGATGTCAATAGCTGCCACTAATTGCCAGATTTTGTCCTCCTCTGGGCAATTCTACAGTACAGCTCAGGCTAACCATTGATCCAGTATCATGCTGCCTTAACAACACCAGGTTAATCTATTTTTCTATCTAGTTATTCCCATCCTCAGGGGAAATTATTCTCCAGTGAGCTTGTTCAGTAAGAGGTCAAGAACTAGAAACCCTGCTAATTACATCCCTGTGATATCTTGTGCAAATTGAATTACCAGGAACAGAATCACTGTTGTTTGTTTCTTAAATCTGTCCTGAGCAGAGCAAATAACATCACCTAGTTCCATGCTTCAGCTACAAAGCTTCTTACGTAAATCTCAAACCCCCATTTTGTGCACAGGGAGAAACTCTGGGAATCCTTGGAAGAGCTTGCTTAACTGCTTTGTCCACTGTCCACAGGGACCTGGGATAAAGAATACCAGCCAGGAGAGTCCATCTTGCCTCCAGGAACCTCTCACAACATTGTATAAGTACACTGCACTCAACAAGGGGCCATCGCCAGCCTCCACTCCGCTCCCACCTGTGGCTAACCAGTTTGGGATGGTCAAGTTCACAATGAGCAAAGGCATCATTTAAAAATTCCAAGGCCATCTGCCACTTGCTCAGTTCAGTCATAACTTTTTAGTATGCAGCAGGTGGCCAGAGACCATGGTCTCTGCACGCCCATTCTTCAATACCAAACTTTACAACTTGGATTGTCAGCGAACTCTTCCTGCCTCACAATCATCAACATCTCATGGGTCACACTTCTTGTCCCAGGGGATTCTCATTGGTGAAGCTTCATCATTCAAGAAATTACTCCCAATGTCCCACACACGCAGATCAGGTTTCTGATGTGAAGGGCACAGCATTTGCTACCCGTGCACACAGGCTGTGGCAGAGTGAGAGCGGTACAATTTTGCAGGAACACTGGTGAGTGTGTGAGAACAGGTAAGGAAACCGACCTGTTTGGAAACCTAGCTGTGTGGACAGCTGTTGCTACCTCAGCACCTTGCATTCAAACTAGACTGGAAACCTCCTCCTAAAGTCATTATGAGGATGTGGGAAGCCATATATCTAAGTGGTTGTGGGGTAGCAAGGAAATCCATGAGTTGAGTGCTCATGGCACTATTGTTATCTTGTCCCTCTCAGCTGTTGCCTTCAGGGAAGGCAGGGGGCCATGCACTGTTCTTGTTTGAAACCCTGGACTGCATTGTTCTGACAGCACAAGTAACAAACTTGGGCTATGACTAAGGCACCAGAGAAGGCAGGGAATGGGTGGGCAGTTCCTGGTGTAGGCAGTTGCTATTTGGAAGTTTTCTCCCACAGCTCACAGCCCCAGGAGAATCTTTAAAAGGTACAGCAGTTCTTGCAGTCAGCCTGGTAATGTACATCACCTTCTGGAAGTTCGGAGATGAATGCCATTATTCCATTGGAACCACATGCACCCTCTCCCTCCCCCACCCTGAAAGTGGAGAGAAATACAGCAAAGCAATCTGTTAACCTGAGCCAGATAGAAATGTTGGTAGGGTGTGCCAGAAAGGGACGCTTTGACTCTTGCAACAGCGAGGAGCAGGAGATATGGGAATCCTGGACCATGCCCTCACATAGATTGTTTGTGGGGGCCCATGAGGGCCCCAAACAACTCTGAAGGAAACCTGGCTTCTCAGAGTGCTCCTGGGTGACCAAGCCACAAAAAAAGGAACAAAATCTCAAGCAACTGCAGGTTTGCTGTGGGGCTCCCAAAGAAAAGTTTCTTACAGCCTTTCATGAAAGACCTAGTAAGCTGTGCTATGATTTACTATGATTTCTGTCTTCTTGCCTTTAGAAAAGCATTTTTGTTTTCCGTTTTTTAAACTTTTTTGGCATTTATCACTCTTACATGTTCCAACACATAGGATGCTTTCAACGTCCTGAGGCAGCCACCATTTAACACTGTTCCCAAGCACATGCTGAAAAATAGAGCTACCTCCCCAGGACCTTATTACACCTTTTATGAATTTCCTGCCTGATAGCAGGAAGGAATTAAAAATACTGAGGATATTTGAAGAATTTTTAAATGAAGAAAAAAAAAAGGAAAGGCCTATCAAGAGGGACAGCAACAAAAGCTAGGGCAGGTAAAGCAGAGGAAGAACTTCACAGAAACAGAGGAAGAGTGTCAGCAAACAGACTGATCACAGTCTAGAAGTACAAGATTAGAAGCTGAGGAGAAATACAAGGGCAATATGAATTTGGATCTTTAAATAGGAAGTGAATTATGTCAATTACAAAAGTTCTTGACGTTTCCTGAGCCTTCTGATGGTGTGTGCATGTATTAGTCAACCTTTGGCTAACCACAGGATGATGTGGTTCACACATGGGGTCAGGAGATTTAAATTTAAGTGTTACCTCCTAGTTTAGTTATCACTGAGAGGAATTTAGTTTGCATACACCAGAAGCACATAGATGACCAAGACAACACATGCAGACAGAAACAACTGAGGGCTTCATGCTAAAACATAAAATAAAAATAGTGTTGCTATAATCAGTTTGGTCTGATTCTTGATGTGGTGATATCCTGAGTAACTTGAATTATATTTAAAAATTTCCAGTAGGGGAAGAGGGCCATTTCAGATTTTCCTTCTGTGTAATTTGAATTTTAAAACTAAATTTGGTGATTAAAAATCTCCATCACCCCAACAACTTTTAGTCTGGTTCATAATATAATCAGCTGAAATATTTCATACAATGAAATTAGAAGGAATCACTCTACCTACCTACTCTTCCCCACTTAATACAGACCATAAATTTGTGTTATGCTGAAGTATATTTTATCCAGGAAGGATTTCACTCATTAAACACTGAAAGTGATCTCTCTAATAAATTAACCAGAATAAGTAATTCTTTCTGTGAAAAATATATGCCTTTTCCAATTGTATTTATAGGGGAGACACAGTCACATTCAGTGCTGTAGCTCTAAAAGGCTCAAAATAAGGCTATTGGCAGGCCCACTCCTATTACACTTCAGAACTACCATGCCACAGATATTCTTTGGCTGATCTTTGAATTTACAAAACTTTTGAAAAAACTCAGATACCTTTCCCTATATATGCATGAATCAAATCTCATATACACTGGACAGCTGCATCCTGGACTTAATGACATATGTACAGCTCAACAGATGCATGCATACATAGCAGGTATTCATCTCAGGTACTCAGTTCTTACTGAACATATAGATATCAATTCTACTCTGCATGCCCATTCTTCAACGCAGGACTGCCATTAGCTTCCTTTTTTTTCTCCATTCTTACTGCTCCAAATACCAGCTAGGCTCAGAGAACTTGATTTTTTTAAAACCAGTAACTGCTGGATAGACCAAGCACATTCATAAATTGACATCTGGATATTCCATGTTTTCTAACTGTGTTTATCAGCCTGTCTTATGATTGACGGAATATAATCAAATTCCCAGAAATGGCCCCAAAACACCAAAAATTGGAATGAAGACTCCCAGCCCCCTACTCTTTTGAATTGGTTTTATACAGTGTAATAGGCTGTTAAGTTTCTCATTCAATTCTGAATGCATACTGAAAATTAGACGCATAAACATCTTTCAGTCTGTGCATGTATTTTAATCTCTCCACTTAGTCTGCACATGCCAGCTCCTGTGTTCAGATATTTGTTATCCCAGCACAGTATCCCTTTCCCTAATCTATACATTCTTATCAATTCCTACAAGGCAACTAGTTACATTTCTTTGATGAGTCCTACTAGTGAAAAAGAATTCAGAGCTGACAGTAACAAAAAAAGGAGAATAAGCAAAGACCATCAACGATGTACATGAAGCATTAGAATCCTGTCTCTGAAGTTCAAAACAGAAACCTTGAATTGCATTGCCACAACTCTAAATTTCAAACTAACTTCTCTTATAAATTTGAGGTCATGTGCCAAAATCTAAATGTGACAAAACCAGACTGGCATAAATATCTACCTTACATTTCTGAAAATTACAGCTAATACTGAATCTTCTTTTTATTTTCCAAGCCTTCAGTGAGCAGACTCATCTTATTTTGCACTTCGCCCACCACTGAGCAAGGGATTGTCACAGATGACTTCAAAGGTCCTTTCCACACAGAGCAATTCCATGGGATAGGAATCAAACAAATCTACCACCAAACAAGTCTAGGAGCCCAGAAACACAGACTTTGCTTCTTTTCAAAGGAATGAGGAATGGTGTTAAATGAGTAAACTCAGGTATCTGTACCCAGCTATAAGGAGGCACCTTTGCAGTGACTGAGTAAATTCCCACTGAAGGATTTGCTACAATATCTTTACCACGACTTGATACCTCAAATCCTACTTGGTTATACCAGTGGTGCCTAACCATGTATCTGGCAAGCTACTGCAGCTCATTGTGCCACCAGAGAACTGCACTTTTGCCCCAGAAAACTGCAGAAAAGAAGCTAGGGGAGGAAAAGAAGTAGAGGGGGAACAGGTAATTAAGACCTGAATTGACCATCCTGGTCATCAGGAGAAAGTGAGGTACAGGCCAGGTAACTACAGCAACCCATTTGTGAATGGACAGCCACCTTGTTCTGTCGGGATATGACAGAATCACTGAATACTTAGGATTGCAAGGAATTTCTGGAGATCATCTACTCCAGCCTAAAGGCGTGCTGAGTGGAACACAGGCAGCAAAGAATGAACACTGAGGAAGCTAGAATTTCTTTCCAGTGGCTGTTAAGAACTGCGAGTGGTGGATTAAACACCTCTGTCCCATATTTTCAAGACCACAGAAGTCCGTGATAGCTGAATAAGTTCTCCTGTACATCATTCTGTGCAACACTTCCCATGCAGACAGGACTGCAAAGAAGAGGAAGGAGAGAAAGGGATAAACAAGGTGGCATATTCTTAAACCTAAAGAGGTGGCATTAATAGCTGAATGTGCACTGTATACCGCCTCATTCAAAAGAAGAGAAGGAAGGCCTGTGTTCTTTGCCAGAAAAAGGCTGACTTGCCCTGTAGTAATATAACTTAAGTTATGCTTGACTGATCTAAGCCAACAAAAGTAAGAATTTCCAAATGTGTTTTTCTTTCTTTAAATAGGAAAATAAAAGCTCCATTGATACTGAACTTGGTACTGAACTTTCACGGTACAAAGTTTATCACTTTACCCCAGTATCCTGAGTGTAAGTAAAGCAATCCCTCAATGAAAGTTGCATTAAGTCACCAGCATTTTCCTGTTAATACATAATCACTGTTCCTTAGATCCATCCTGAGCCACAGAGCAGACATTAGAATTCCCTTGGTCAGGGTGCCCCCACAGCACCCAAAACTTGCAAGGACTAAAACATATAGTGAACTTGTGTAACACATGCAACCATCCCAAACCCCAAGAGAGGTTCAGAAGGGGGAGTAGGATACTGACAAATTCCTGCTTCCCTTGAAATCCATGTAGCACACAAACACTCTGTAGAAATAGACTTTTAGGTAGTGTAATAACTTTAGAACTCTTCTAATTAAAAAAAAAAAAAAAAAAAAAAACTAGGCTCTTATTTTAGTAGTAGTTCCAGACCTGAGTGCTCACACGTCACAGCCATACACAATGGAAGATTGAGAAGCAGTACACTGAAGTTCTTTAAACACAGTTATCTTTCTTGCCCATCGTGTACCTACTGCATCATCTACAACAATGCCTCTTCCAGGCTGATTGGTTCCTAGTTCAGTATTTTCTCCAGTCATTTGCATGGAATCTAATCCAGCAAATGCTTGAATTCACAGAAATTCTATCATGGACTTCAGTGGGTTTGGATCAGTACAGATGGTTGGAAAAGTCACTAACATAGACAAGCCAACAATCTCCTGTCATTTTACTCCCTCCAAACAAAGGCATAAAGATCACAAATGCCTGTTATGTGATACCAGGGAGCATGCTGGATGTTATGTGACCACTGCCTACTATATTACCAGAAATCATGAACAGGTTTCCCCTCTAAACACACAACATTCAACTAGCAAAAAGCAATGACTGCTTAAAGTAATCTTCCTACTAGAGGGGGAAAGAATGTGGTTCACTGTCTTTACATTAAGATTTTTCAGGCTGTATGCAAAAATGTCATAGCAAATCTATAGCGTTAACTGCATTATGTCTTCATCAAGAGTGAACTCTATATTAGCTCAATTAGGAATTCTGCAGCTCAGTCTAAAGATCCAGGTAAGGGGAATGGACAAAAATTCCAATACAGAGCACAGGATACGGCCATCCTTGGTTAAGAGTTATATAAAGCTTCTTTTCAGGAGGGACTCCATTAACAAATTAATTGATAGCAACTCTCTTATATTAACTTCCCTCTGATTATAATTGTTTATGGACCAGGTGTCAAAGTATGTCCTCAATACTGACTTTCTTTAAAACTACTTGAAATTTCTGTGGTAGGTATCCTATAGAGGAGTAAAATGAAAAAGTTGTCTTCCTTCTTCTCACTGGACCCCACCCTATTTGGCATCTTCTGTTATCTCAATTGTCCAAGAGTCCTGGAATTATTTATTCAAGTGAATATTGTAACAAACACCTCTGCAATCTCATTTAGCCTGGAAATAATTTACCAGATGGAGTTCTTTCACTTGGGAAGCTCTGGGAATAAGAAGACACAAAGCTACTTGGCTTATGCCTGACAAAGGCTCTTAGACAAGCATTCATTTTGCTCACCTTGAAGGCCACCACCTTAGATGAGATTCTAATCTTAGTCCCTCACCTTTCTATCCATAACTGGCTTTAAAAGCCTGTTTTCCATTTACTCTGATGTTTGATTTGCACACCACAGATGAGGAGTAATTTCAAGTTACTTGTAATTTTACTGCAGGAAAAAGAAGTAGAAATCTACCTACCATACATTCTAGCCTGTCCACAGTGACATCAGCTTGAAAACTCATTTCATTGGATCATTCCTGGTATTCTGCATTTACAAGCTATTTTTTCCAAATCGTTAAATTGATATAGTGACTGATAAAACCAGATCTTACTGCAATTATGTCTCTTCAGATGTCCTCAGCAGGATCGCTCTTAGGCAGCACAGTGTAATTCCAATAAGGAAAATCCTTCCTATTGTCTGAGTTGCATTACATGCATATTCCTCCTCCTAGTTAACTCCTTACCTGCCAGTCTCCACTAAACTATGATATCACCTTTAACAGAAGCATCCTGCACTCCTTCCATACAGGAGGGGTGGTCAACACAGTACCTTAGAAAAAAGACTCGTTCCAACTATCTGTTCTTTATGTCATCCATCTGACCTCCTATCTGTCTTAACCACAACCGAAAAAAAGAAGTTGGTTTCACATTTTTAGTCTGAAATCCCCCAACTCCCATTATAGAAATGCATTTAAACACCACACAAGTACTACAGCAAGAGGCAGACAGCTAGATTTTGCATTTGCACCTCATCCCCCGAAGATATCGGGGCTAAGGAAGGAATGTCTAACTCAGAAATAGAAGGTTCAGTACCTAGTATCTTTTATTTCGACGTCTGCTATTTCACTTGATCAATAACAACCGCAGTCTCCACCGGCTTCGAGCGGGGACTCACACAGCCGAGCACTCCCGGACCATCTTCCTAGCAATGGTGACACAGGCGTTGCTCCGAGGAACCCCAAGCCCCCGCACCCGTCCTCCGTCAAGTCTCGCTGCTTGGCACCTCAACATTTTCTTCGGTCACTTCGTCAGCAGCCAAGAGGAGAAGCATCCATGGGAAAAATGGCATATTACAAATTTTGCTTTGGGAAGCAGAGCTCGGTTCAGACCATTGTCGGGAGCAGGGAGGGGGGGAGCGGCTCTTAAAGCTCCAGCAGCCCCTTTCGAGCAACAGCATCTTTGCAGCTGGAGGCAAACGATCACAGGGGGAGGGGGCAGGGCGAACGCCTCTTTCTTTTATTTCTTATCTTTTGCTAGACTCAACTAAGCGGTATCTGGCTTCCCCGATTCTTCGATACCTCTCAGACTAATTATGTCTCTATGCATGACTGAACTCCACACGCACGCACGACTGGCTGCATGATCTAAAAGAAAACGAGGTTTTCTGCTTTACAGAGAGAAATCCTCTGCCCACGGCTCGTCGCTGCCTGGCTGCCACATCGCTGCCTGGCAGGCACCGTGCAGAGCCCGCTGTCAGCCGCACGGAGCCGAGCCGGGAGCGGGAGAGCCCGGCTGGCGGTCACCCACGGCACGTGGCCGCGCCCCGGGCACCGCTGCCAGCCCCGCATCGCCCGGGGACACCGGCATCGAGAGCGGCACCACAGCGCTACGCTACTACATCCCGTAATTTAATGAGCTCAGGCAAACGCCACAACATCTCCTCTAACCATAGAACGTAATAAAACGTATCATATAATAATCCGACCGTGAGAAAGCAGGGATAAAACGTGCCATAATCTCAATAGTCCGGGCGTGTAATTAACATCACACACTGGGGAAGACCAGGCGCGGGCAGCCGCCCTGTGCCCGGGGCCGGAGGGCGGCGGTGGAGGCGGAGGGAGCGGCGCGGCGGGGCCGGGCTGGGCGCGCTCCTCGGCGCGGGGACTTCCCCTGGAGCCGCTGCAGTGGTTTTCACCAGTCCTTAAATAAATTCTGAAGTAATCGCGTCTGCCTCCTCTGCCTCACGCACGCGGCTCCCCAGATGCTGTTGCCGCGGCTTCGCCGCTCGCTCGGCGCTAATTCCCTCACGCCCACTCCTTAGAAAAAGAAAAAAAAAGGAAAAAGGGGACACCAGGGCGTGACCTGGATGTTGAGCGGCGCTGCCTCCAGCCCTTACAATTCCTGTGCCCACGGCCGTGTGGCCGCCGAGCGGCTCGGAGGGGCTGGAGGGGCTGCGGCATCCGAGCCCCCGGAGCCGCCTCCGCCCGGCGCGGCCGGGGCTGCTGCCACCTCCGGGGGTGCCCCCGCCGCGCCCCTCACGGAGTCACAGCCTGACAGCGCCGGCACTGGCGGCCCGAGGCGGGAGGGAGAAGAGGAGTGGCGAGGTGGGACTGTGGCGGGTATCCGCGGAACCGGGCATTGTGAATGAACGAGTACCAGCCGGCGTTTTCAGAGTGTTAGTTTGAAATTGGGTTCAGCCCAGTTTGAGGACGATGAGTTGCATGTATCAACTACTCAAACTTTGTTCTTGCAAAAAATATTTCAGTATTTGTTTACATTTCTTTCTCATAGAATAAGTATTTCATCCGTGAAGGATTAGCTGTGTTGCTTCAGAAGCCTGAAGTCTCCTCATGTGCTTTGGAAATGTGCTGGAGAGAGGAGAGAGCCACAGCCAGCAGCGTGCTGAGCCTCGGTGATGCTTGCTGCTGAGCTTGCTTCACAGGAGGTGTGACACCGTATTGTGGGAAATACAAATCCACGGAGGATGCACATCCGCAGTGTAAGGCAAGTAGCTGAGAAGAGTTGTCAGTGTGGGCATTTCAAAACCAAGTGCAAAGAAAATACTGGTGCCATGACAGGGTGTGTTGCCAGAGATTGGGCTTTCAGTGCAGTGCATAGGTGAAAAAAAAAGGAAAAAATAAGATAACTCTTCCTCTCCACCTGTGCCACTATTCCAAGTGGCTTTCTGTCATTTCACCTGGTAATTTCAGATCATTATCTTGACTTAATTATCAGCATACAAACATTAGAGCAGTTGCCTGATAATCCCACTGTAGCTGAGGGCAAGAGCTGTCATCTATGAGTTTTTTCTACCTTATGACTATCACAAATCTGAGCTTTGAGTAAGGTGAGTAAGGAAAAAGTAGGAGACCCAAACAGCACTCCTTCAGAGCAATTAAGCTCAAGAGGCACCAGCCAGGCTGCCTGGTATGAACTTGTTCAAAGGAGGACATAGCTGATGGGGGGTTTTTACATTGTTTAAGGGGTTTTTTCCCTTTGAAATTAAAGATCAGAGTTTGCAGCTTCAAGCTCTCTAGAACTCACCACTGCTACTTCTTATAACACATCTGTATGCATGGAAATGTCAGTCTTTTCTAAATATTGATAAAGATGGGTATTACTGATGACATCCTGCCTTTTTCCCCTTTCAAACAGCATTTTCCTGCATAAAGTGTTTGCCAGATGTGAGAGATCTATGTTCACCCAAGGTGACTGTTTTCAGCGCTCACCTTGGAAAATATTCCAATCCCTGTTCCATGTGCTGCAATTATTTGCAAGCTGCATAGCAGACAGACCTCCTTCACAGCTATTTGATTTACAAACATTTGTAGAATAGTTTTGGAAGTCTATTGGCCCCTCAGCTTCTCATGCCCATCCTCCCTACTGACTATCAACCATTAAAGCAAAAACCCAGCACAGGATTGTTATTGCTATTCAAGATATTGGCATTGCTACCTGTACTAGTCGACCTTCTGCCCTTATCTCCTTGTGTTGCAGATTCACAGATGAGTAAGTGCCTGAAGTACTATGTGTCACAGTGCTGAGGTTACTGCAGAGTGCAGAAGCTGCCAATTAGCACCTGTGCTTTGTGGCACCAATTTAAACAGGAGCCTCCTTGTCTTCAAGCATGTAGGGGTTTGAGGTCAATAACATGGAAGAAGAAGAAGGGAAAACTCAAAAGAATAGGAAATGAAGAACTGTGACAAAGCCATAAAAACTGGGATGGAAAAAGATATTTGAGCTTGATAATAGTAAAGGAATTCTCCCTTACAGTAGGGGACATCTTTTGGTAAAACCTAACTAAGTGGAGAGTTTTGATCAAGAGCATATGATCAAGAGCATATTTCCATATTCCATGGAAACTTCAGTAGTGAAAGGTATTTAGTGTACTATTTAGTTATGAGCTTAAAAGCCCCTTGAATGGAATTTGACCATTAGATCTCCAAAACATAATTTTGCTTATCTAAGATCCAAGTATTATATTAATTCTATGATCTATGATCTATTATCTATTCTCTATATCTGATATATTAATTCTAATTATTCCATTAATTACTCCAGAAGTATGAAATGCCCTGTTGCTCTGGAAGGTTCTGCATTTGTGTGTATATGTAGTGGCACCAGGTGTTTGAGTAACTAGAACTTATAGCTGATAAAGTGGGTGAACATAGGTAGGAAGAGTACAGTGAGACTGTATACTTTGTTACCTTAGGAAGTACTCCTTATCATTTGCCAGGTTGCTTTTAAAAAAAAGTATAATCTTGTGTCAGAAAGACACATCTGAAAGCTGTCTTCCTTCCCTCTGTCACTGTTGCTGTGGGGCTTTCTCATTTGCTGTCTCCAACAAAGGTAAAGTGGAGAATAATGAAATTCTCTGCTATGAACAAGGTAAAAGAGGACACCACCACATTGTCAAAGAATAACTGATCATATAGGGAGGTGAAGACCAACTTGGAAAAGATTTGCTGTTACTTTGAATACATACAGTGCAACCTGTGGGGCAAGTAATGGTGGCAAACTTATGTGATTCAGTCAACAGAGTGGAAAGTGATTCCTGAATCATACCCAAATTGTACTATTGATGCACCACTTCAATTTTTAAGCCTTTTAATAGGTACTACAGCATGTTGAAGGCCTGAATAAGGTTTCCATATTAAAACAGAGAAAGGAAGATATGTCTTAGAAACGTTATATAGGAAGAAAAAAAAACCCAAAACAAAAAAACGCAACAATATTTAGAGCTAGTCTTCCCTTGATAAAGAAGCCATTAGAGACTAAGAGAGAAGCGCAAAAGTAAAGGAGTAAAAGTAAAAGTAAAGTTCAGGAGATCTTGGCTAAGACTGGGAAAAATGTAATATTGTGTGAATAAATTACATTCCAATGTAATTTGAGTTAGAATTCCAGTTGTACTTTACAATTACATTCATGCTTATTTCCCAAAGGTTCTCTGCATATTATCGTAGCTTTAAGGGTTCCCCTGTAGTTCCTCACTTTAAATTGCTTACCTATTTCAGCTGTGAACTTGATTGCTGCATTTTACTAGAAGACAGTCATAAACCATGTTCTCTCTCTCTCTCTCACTCTCACACTCCCACACACAATCAATCCATGTGTGGCCTGAAAAATCAACATGGCAGCCTTAAAAGTCTATCATTGCAGACATTTGATGGGGAGGGAGAAAGTTCAAAGGAGGAATATACCTTTAGCTTAGATGTAACTTGTTCAAAGCAAATTAAAGATCAATAAAATAAAAGCATGAGAGTTTTAATGCATAGTTAGCACTTTTTGGTACAGATGAAACTCCTTAGCTGGGAAAGGACAGTTTTTATTTCTCAGTCTGATCTGCAAGGCAGGCTCTAGTTTGCAGCTACAGGATGGCTGATTGGGCCACTGGAATGTTTTGGTCTTAGCTTTCTCCTTTAGTGTGATTTTTCTGGTGACGTGATGTAAGGGCTGGTAAAGACCTGCTTGAGTATCCCAGTTACTCTCATACTGTTATACCTAAGAACCTGAAACTGAAGGGGATTTTTTTTTTTTGTGATCTAAGAGTGGGTTCAAGAACAATCGTTTTGTTCTTTTTCCACTCTGTCTCATGTTGGTCAGCTGAAGCGTCACTTGCAACGAAAGTGGCATAAAGTATGAGTAAACATTTTAATTCAGTCTGCAATTGAAATACTTTTGCTGTAATAGAAAAATTTACCTAACTGCCATAAAAATTGAAAGTTGTCATTCAGCTGTATTTAGAGTAGCTAGCTGTGCTATCAGATTCTCAGAATACAATTTATTTATTATTTTAATTATCTTCAACATGTAAGTGCAAGCAAAAGAGTGCATGCAGGCATGAAACCGCTTGTATTTCTGGCATAATTTTTGTCTAGTTTCGTGTTTTTTACAAAATTCCCTAGATTAGGCTTTGGCAATGGTGTGGAACAGATCTGAGTGGGTAACAGTGATGTCTTTAAAAGCTGCTGAAATGAAGACATGAAAGAGAAATTTGTGTTATATGCACCCTGTTCAGCAATGGAGCTTCCTTTTAATCCAGGAAAATGTAAAACATGCAAACTATCAAAACATCAAGAAACAGTGCATCATGATGTTAGAAATACTTAAGAAATTTTCAAGTTTTTGATCATAATGCATTTGTTAAAGGTCATTTAATTCATAATTCACTTCATTTCATAGTGTCAGTTAAGGGAGGAACTAATTCCAAGGCAAAGACCAAGCACCATAAACTAGATGTTGACCAGAGGAATCAGCAAAGAATGACATGACACATAACTCCTGCTGCTGAAAGATCTTGTCATTAAGAAACAATCCAACCCATAATACCACTGGTGGTTAAACAGACATCATAGCCAGCATCACAACAAACTGACACCACTAGTCTATCTGTCCACACTTAGATTCTTGCTGCATCACAAACAAAAATGTTTAGAAGGTAAAGACCACTAATGTCCCCATCTGAAAAAGTCAAGATGTTTAGGCATCACACAGGTGTTTCAGGTCATGCCTGCCTCCTTCAGATATAAATAAATAAAACTTACTGGCACTAAACCCACGTAAAGCCTTGTTCATATCAGAATTTCCACACTAGATTACCAGGTAACTCAGTGAGATAGATTGAGATAGTGAGATTTCATCATCTTTCAGCTTTGCTGTGAAAGCACTATCCACCTGGATGAAAATCCTTCAATGACTAGGAAACTGCATTTCTGCATTTTGGTGCAATAGTGCTCCTCAGCTAGACAGGTTAGCCAGAGAAAGCCAAAATGCATACTCCACTTCTTATTCCAGATCTTATGCACAGAGAGAGAGAATTTTAAAACAATTCCTGATTCTCAATGTTTTCAAATATTCCACATCTGTAGTTTAAATTAATTAAAGTTTAGGAGTTGACAGTTAATGTTCTTTTATTATAAAAGAATGCTTCATTATTGAAAAAATATCTCATCTGCTCAGCAAAAATAATAAAATGAAGGACTCTCATAGGATTTTCATAGCTTCTGGGCTGAATGCAGCAGTGTATAAAGATGCCAAAACAAAGACAAAACAAGAAAACCTGCTGAAGTAAGACAATTCATTGTACACCACCTGCCTGTAACAAGATAACGTAGAAAATGCACAAGAGATGCTAGTTTAAACAGATGTTAGTGGAAATGCTTTGTGAATTACTTGAAAGTAATATCAATAGTATCAGAGAGAATAGGATATAAGGAACTATAGTTTAAATTCATTATCTGGAAAGTTAAACAAATTTTCATTAAAAAATTATCTGTTTATCTTTACTTTAAAAATGTCTATACATCTTTTAACCTTTCATATTCAGCCAAAGCATGTCCCCTTCCACTTTGGTGCAGTTAAGAGAATGATAACTTCTGGTGCTATGAGAGAATTTCATAAGATAATTGGTTGCCAGCAGAATAAAGCCTTGCTTTGTCAATAGGCAAAGTCAATTGTTTAGGAGATTCCAGCACTACAATCTGATATCTGCTGTTGTTCATTCCTACTTGGTGTAAAAAGCTTTAAAGAGTGCTGAGTTGTTTGTGAGGCTGTGTTACATCTGGGAAATCTTCCTCATAGATGTGCAAAATAACATTTATTCTTTTTTTTTTTTTTAAATAAAATACTTGTATGCTTACAGAACAAAAAAAAAAGTAACAATACAATTGTAAATCTTTCTCCACCAAGGTTTTTTTTTTTTAGATTTACCATATACATGTACTGGCTCTTTCACACTTTTTTAAGGTTTGCATTATGAAGTTTTCTGTTTTGTTTTGGGTTTTTTTGGTTTCTTTTTTTTTTTTGGTTTTTTGAGGTTTTGTTTGGATTTTTTTTTTTTTGTGCAAATGTTAATGAAATTACGTTGAAGCAAAAGAACGTAGTTTTCTTGATTTCTGGACAATGTAAATTAATTTTGTTGAGTACATAGGGCCAGTTACAAAATCAGATACTTAAATTTAAAAAAAAAAGAACAAGAAAAAGAAATGGAATTATTTATTTACTGTGGAGTAGTCCTGTTCTACCTGATAATACCAAGTACTTTGGAGAGATTTTCAGTTTCTTTTCTAGAAAAAGGAGACTGAATTTGGGAGTTACATCTGTACAAAATATTTTCTTAATTGATGTAAAACTGAGGAACAAAAGTCAGTATATGGACCATGCGTCTTTGTGGCACAGCCTTAGATTTGCAGTCATCAGTAAGAGAAAACCAGTGGAAGATGTAGGAGTACCGAAAGTCACTACTAGTTCCTTGTTTTGGTAGGTCATGTGCTCACAAGTGTTTTCATACCCAAACCATTTTATTATGTACCTGCTGAGTTTGCTGCCCTCGAAATATATCTGACAGAGGATCATGCAGTGCTCTTGGCTTTGCTCTTTTCTGTACACAGGTACAGTAGCATGAATACTCAGCCATCCGTGAACCAAGAACTATGACTGCTCGTGGTGCCATTAAATATGTAGCATTACAAATTTAAATTTACACTAAACTCAGTTATGCTGAGCCTACTCCTTATTTTGCTGTCTGTATGTTAGATTGTTGTGGATTACATTAGACAAAAGGAAGCTATTCTACAATATATGTTGCATTATGTATTATTGTCAAATATTTATTTTTGCCTCTAAGTTCTAGTGCTAGTTAATTCTTGTTATATTTAATGATAAATATAAAAATGCAAATTCTATGTTTTTCAAGTATCTGTAAAAAAATAACAGAAAAAATAACAACGGTGTAGAAATTCAGTAGTCGGGAGAAATGTATATATTTGTAATACTTTTAAGTTTTACCCTTTAAGTGAGTCATATTTTCTGCTAATTGTATGCATTGCTGCTAGCAATTTATCTTGTTACTTTCAAACTATTTTCTGTCATGGCAAAGATTTCTTAACATCTGTATGTATATGGCAAACTTCACACTTCTCCTACCATTAGCTAACAGAAGGGGAGGAAAGACAAGCAGAAAGAGCAGAGATGAACAAAACCTCATTGTTTGCAGTATTCCAGATCCCAGCTGAAGACCTGACACATTTCATGCACATGCACATACTTGTGTACACACCCAGCAACAGATCCCCAAAAGAGTTAAAAAAACCCTATGCCTACAAAATCTCAGTGCAATAAGAAATTTCCACAAAATTATCAGATAAATTTATCAAAATCACAAATATTATGAAAGTATTGAAAGTGAGCAAGTCTTACTGTAAAATGTGACCAGCAGAAGTTCCATTTTGAAATTAAATTTTCACCCACACTTAGGAAATGATCTTTTGTTGTTCACATTCTTCTCCATGTCTATTTTGTATCCTGTGGATTTTTTTTCTTCCTACTTTTTCAACATCTGCTTGATTTTGGCAGGAATATTTTTCCTGTTTATTACAGGAAAGCTGAAGATTACTATTAACAGCTATTATTGATTATTAATCATTTTCTTAAAGAGCTACTCCAGATAGTCAGTTTCTGTTTGCCTTCATTTGTGGACATAAAAGCAAATAAAATCTAATATATGTAGATAACTATTATAACAGATAAAAATCTGTCAAGTGATAGAAGAAAGAATATCTGAAATCTTCAGAGAGGAAAAATATGCATTTTTAAAGTAAAAAAAAATCTCTGTACAAGGAATTATTTGAAACACCAGACAGGATGGTAAGAGAGAGAATGTAGCTAAACAATGAGCACATTTACCTACCATTCTCAGGAAGAAGAAACAGCCATTTTCATCATCGGGTGATTAATACAATTAGTCAGTTATTTTCAAATTAAATTGAAGCTGTGCTCAGAAGATGAGTATCATACTACTCATCCTGCTAACAAGAGAGAATAATAAAGACCACGACTACCACTAGCAGCAGAGTTCGGAGGTCAAAGCACCCACAAAGTATAGGATGCTCTTTTCCCATGCACTGACTTAATAAATACTTATTGGCAGTCCTCATCCCACAATTCAGTATTAGAATACTCTTAGAATACTAGACTAAACTCTGTTTTCCTTCACAGCTTCCTTTTCATGCATGGCTCATTTTCTTGTGTGACTCTTCTCAGAAGCAGTAGGATACTTCTTCATCTAACACTTAACTCAGGTATAAAGAGTAGGGTGGGTATAACTAGATCTTAAAAAGCTGAGAAATTCCCTACTGTGGAACTTCAGTGCTACAGATGCAAATGGAGGAAAAAGTATTCAAGTGTACTCTTGTCACTTTAGAGCAAAATTATTGAAAAAAATGTTGAGTTTGGCATAGAAAATATTTTACTGATAAAGGAAAACCTGTACATGTGGAACACACACAAAAAATGGGATCTTAATGCCAGCCAAAAGTAAATTATATACTTAAACATGGATAAAAGTTCTGCAGATCTTGAACTTAAAAATTCATTAATCAACCTTCTAGACATAAAAGTCCATTTACTTTCTTTAAACATCAAACCTATTGAGTTTTACTTAATAAAGTAAGAATGTTTTTTTGACCTTCTACTTTTCTTGAGATAGGTTTTAATATAGAAGGACAACATCACAAAGTGACTATGTTGTGTGCTAGATTCTGGTGTAAAGAACTGGGATGAAATTCTGGTGTACATAGTCGTGGATTTTAGCCTCAGCAGACTAGGGATTTCACAGTGGTTAGGTGTTCAAAAGTATCATTCATTATGTCTTGATTTTATTTTAATTACAATTACAAAAACAATTGATAATCTCTTTTGTTCATATTTTTTAAAAACTTGATATGTTTGCTCCCATATTACTATCTGAGCATAGAAAACAATTTTCAGAGTCTTTATGGAATTTGAACAAGTGGGGAATCTAAGCAGAAAATTACCAGCATTTGTTAGTAGGTCCCAGGGCCCTCAGGCTCCAAATATATTACAAGATATTTGCAAACTTCTGTAGCCCAGTGCAAATGGAATCCTGTTATTTCATAAACTCACTATATGACAGTACTGTCAGCTCCACCCTGGACAAATGCGATGAAGTTTTCTTTCTGTGGATTATAGAATGTCAGTTACAGGCTTCATGTTCTTAAAGTTAAAATGGGACTGTTAGTAGATATTTCTTTATCCTTTCAAAGTTCAATGAACCCCAAGGCACCGTGTCTCCTGACTGTCCCTCTCCTCTCTCTGACTTGCCGCCACCCTGCCTGGGGCACAGAACCCCGTGCTAGCCCACAGGAGCCATCAGCCCCTGGCCCAGTGGCACATCAGCAGCTCTCCAGCTCTACACAGCTCTGCCCTACCTGGCCATGGGCCCACGTTGTAGCCCAATGCCCAGGGCTGGGGTTGCACTGGAATGCTACCTGGAGTCCCCCAGCTGCCCATTTCTAGTTGGAGGTGGAATGGGCCCTGGCACCAGACTCTCCCTTGGCCCCCACTCTGCCTTGACAGTCACCTTGTGTGCTCTTCCCAACAAGGCACTTTCAATGAATCTTTACTGTTTATCATTTTTCTTGATGTACTATGTTGCATAAAATGCTAAACATATGATAATATAAGAAATGAAATTTTATGGCAGCTCTCCTAAATCACTCAACAGATTGCCTATATTTTAAACTGTGCTTGTCTGCCAATTTACCACACATTATTTTTACAAATAACTTCATACTGACTGTACACAAAGACTGTATGCTTTAAATAGCGAGCCACATAATTGGGGAACAAGTTAAAGAATAGGAGACTGAAGTACATGCAGCTTTCTTGCTTTTTTGGTTTGTTGTTGTTTCGTGTGAGGGTTCATTTGAGGTGACAGAGCTTTGTTTGGAGGAAGCGTAGGTTGCTGCGCGGCAGCAAGGGAGGTGTCACCGGGTGTGCCCATCAGCCTGCAAGGCCAGTGCTGCGCTGCAGCTGCCCTCCGCTGCCTTGGCACAAGTCATGGCTCCTGAAGGATCCCTATCAGAACAAGACAGGCACTCGCTTGAGGACATTTCTCTCCTCTCCACCTCCGGAGATGCATCTTGTCTTCTCCTGTCACTGCTGCCACAGTGTCGCTAGGTCCCCAGAGCAGCTAGTGCTGACAATGTACTGAGCTGCAGGGATGCCCATCTGTGGTACGAGCACTGTCAGAAGCACAGTGTGGCAGAGAACACAGGGCTGCTCTCCTCTCCAGCTGTATCTCATTGTGACAGATTTCAGAACTTGAGTTTTAGGTTTTCTGCACATATGGCTGTATTTGTTACATCTAGCCACATTTTCAAGACTTCTTTTGCAGCATAATGGAACCCGAGAGTTTCGTATTTTGTTTAAAAATAAAGTTGTTCTCATGCAATCTTATGACTCTGGGATTTGAAGTGATAGGCATGTCAAACCTGTAGTTTAACTAGGAGTCCTGAGTAGAGAGGATGAAAGAGGCAGAATGAGGACAACTAGAGTGATGCTTGTGAAAAAAACTTACTGAGTACATAAGTGTCCTCTTTCAAGATGTTTCATTTTCCTCTTACACGTGGATTAGTGCTTCTGAACCTGGAGGAAACAGTTCCAACGAGACTGAAATTGTGAGCTCAGTCTGGGAGAATTAGGGAAGAAGGTAAAAGTAGCATGAGAAATCTTTAATCCTTTGTCCGGACTTCTCCACATAAACAGCAAACTCCAAAGCCGGTAGACTGGCCTGAAGATACATCATCCATATGTTTAACATTACCTTCAAAATGCAAGGGTTAAAAAATCAAGACAAATACTTCTGTCTGTCCATTTGTCTTTCAGTTGTTCTGAGCTCGTATAAGTTGTTTGTCCCATAACCCAGATCTGTTTTCCAGATGATAAACAGGAACTCCTGTGGCAGAATTTCCAAATGCTTACGTTACTTTGGTAGAGTCTGTCATGACTTTTATTGGTATGTATATAAAGAGACAAAACTTTCTTACTCAGTACCTTGACTACATTTTAGAGAGTTGACTCATAAATCATGAAATTTATACAATTTATGATACGAATTTTAAAAATACAGATTTGTAAAATATATATATATATAATATATATATATATATGTAAATGCATGCTCCATGGCTTTTTTGTCTTTATGTGTAAAATTTATTGCCTGCCATGTGCTTGAATTTTCAGCATTCTTACTATATTAGGTTTGATTATCTTGTAGTCAATATTTCTAGGAAATAGAGATGTATTTATGTCTGTACATTTTTCTTCTGAAAATTTCCTTTACTGATTTTTACCTTTAATTCTGTATTGAATTAATGCTTGCCATTATATCTGAAGTAGATATTTTCTATGGGGATTAAAGATGGAGTGTTCCAAGTTTCAGATAAAATTTCAAGACAAAAAGAAGTATCTTCCAAACATATTAAAATGACTTGCTATAAAATGTGTCTTTGGGAATAAATGTAGTTAAAATTCCCTAACTCAGTTAATCCAAAACTGCTTATTAAAGAAAATATTTGATGAACATATATGATACTAATTAACATACTACAAATGATCTGTGTATTTTGTTCTACTTTATCTTTTTATTTGCATGAACTAGTCTTCATAATTTCAGAATATTCTACAAAGTATCAAGAAATCAGTAGACATATAATGTTTTCAAGCATTTGATTTCTTTTTAGTAGTTCAGGAATGTCCTAGCAACTAGGAGAGATATGATGTATCTCTCATAAGTCTTGTGTCTTCCTTATGTGAGACATTCTGTCATGTTGGATTCAGATCTGTCTTAGTATCAGAAAGACCTGGTGTTTTCCTCTTTGCGTTTAAAATTAGGTACTAACAATAGAAGTACTCACTGAAGAAACCATGGTTACAGTGAGAATAAATTATATTTGCATCACTGTGAAGTCCCTTTTCATTTTTGCAGGGTCCTTCATGGGAAACATATGCAGCATCTCCATTAGTAGCAGTTGCTCTGATATTTAGAAAAACAGAGAGAGGCAGGGCAGCAGGAGCAGAGGGAGATCCTAGCTATGGTCTTCTTTTGAGAAAAAGAATTCAAGAAAGAATTCAAGAAAGAATTCTCAGTCTTCAAAATTCTAAATACACCCTTGTGATTCTTCAGCAAGTGGAAGAGCAGGAAGAAACATGCTGACTTGACATCACTCCTTTTTAAATGACGTATCAGTTGTCCTTCCTTCTGCATCACTGATGTAAAGCAAAACCAAGTCCGAACACATACTAGGCACTTTTCTCCCCAGAATCAGGGCCAGACCAAAAATCAATGAAGCTGTTCTCAAAGTAAAATAGTAGTCAGCAGAAGTTTAAATGTATCAGAATAGGATTCTAGATGGTCAGCAAATAAAGCAATGGATATATTGCTTTTCAAAACAAATTAATCATCTCTTCCCCTTATATTTATATCTTCTACACCAAAACAGCAAATAGAGCAGAAAACAAAATCTTTCATATTAAAATTTTTCTCAACACAAGATGACATTTACAGCTACAGGGCTTGAATTTCATTTGCATATACTGTTATATCACATCTGCCTTTTCTTTGCACTGTGCTTGGACATTCTTTTTCAATAACTACTTTGGTACCCGGCTTGAAGACAGTGAGTCTAATTGTGGATTAATGACATGTTTAGAATTCATTCATTTAGAAGCAACATGGTTTAGTTGTGTGAAGCTTGGGTAGGTTGGTCTGCTTAGGAGTTTTTATGCAGGGGTAAACAGAATATTCATTATCACTTCTAATTTTTACATGATACTTACTTTATTTTTCTCTGTGGAGTAGTTTATGCAGTATAGTAGAAAAATAAAAAACAAACACTCCTCCCACCCCAAATTAAACTGAAACAAAAAATGAGCCACCAAACCATTCCAAACACAGCTGTACAGGAAGAAGTTTCCTCAGCTCAAAAACCTGAATGAACAAGTCTCAAAAAAGATTGAGTTCAAATCTGTTTTGGACAATTGAGGAGTGCTGCTGTACATGTGAGAAATTAGTTTGTGCCCATTCCTTTTCATTTTTCAGAACTGCCATTGTAATTTTAATTACGTGTCTTTATTCTTTATTCATTAATGAGTGGTGATATGCACTATGCTATAGTATAGCATTGAGGGTATTTTGATCACCACCAAAACCACCAAATCAGTAATACAAGCTTGTATACTTACAAGGAAATTCAGCAATCTGCAGAATGATGTAATCTCTTTTGGAAGAAAAGGTTACATAATCAATAGAAAATTTTCAGAATGGATGAGGAAAGCTGATTTTAAATAATCATAAACAATCTAGATCCATCCTTATCATGTCTGCAAAAATGCAAACAAGCTTTCTGTCCATTGTGAATATGCCCACCTTTTCTTCTATCTCCTGTTTTGTGCTGATATATATGGTGGACTTATACGAGTACCCGCTTGAGCTGAGGAGACAGCAGTGTCACCTTTCTTGTTGCTACACCTGCAGAACTCAGCTTGGATGACACCAACTCTGTGTGGTGAACATCTGTGGGGACGACTAGGGGATGGACTGGCAACAGAAATCAAGCAGGATGCAGAAAAAAGCTTAATTGTTTGAATATGATGAATAGAGAATTAAATTGCCCAGTTGAAAAATACATCAAATAAAAATGGACAAAAGAAAGAAAAATGGAAGAAACTATAGCAAAGGAAAGAAGAAACAAGTTACTGTGACAACATGAGAAGGCCTCTTTCCTAATCCAGCAACAAAAGTATTGTGAGCATTGAGCTAAGATATTTTACGTCATAAAAGTATCACCTCATTCTTTTTAAAATCATCTATCTTTAGACAAGATAATTTAGTTGTATGTAGCAAAAGTGAAAGCAGTTTGATGTATTTTACTTTTTGTCTGAGGTGTTTTAGTATTACTTATTTTCTGTAGTCTAATATGAATGAAGTACTTACATCTAAAAATGGGACCTTTTTTCTTATGCACCAAAGGAAAGCTTTTTAGTTTTGCTGTCATCATAGAATAATGCAGCCTTTGTTGATCTGTGATGTTTTATTCCCTGAGGAAGATAGAACCTTAAGTTGCAGGTATGAAAAATGCTGTTCATCTTTAAACCCAACATCAGCCAAACATCTACAGAGTTTATTTCTTTTTCTACCCTGTATACTCATAGAAACATTTGATCTCAAGTTCAGAAGAAAATTTGGAAAGCGCACTAAGGAAGAGGTTTCATCTTTGGAATACCTATGTAAATATTTCCTATCTATAGTTTCCTTGAGGAAAAGTTGAATTTATATTGGGAAAGCTGAAAAAAATTTGCTTTCAGAACAGGAAACACAAATTGCAATAAAACTAAAATATCTTCATTAAAAGAAAATTACCAAGAATAATATCATTCCAGCAAGAACAATGAAAGTAAATGTAAAAGCAAATGACATTTTTAGAAATAAATAAGTGAACCAATAACTTGTAATTCAGGCAAATTTTGTGACCTGTTAAGAAATGATCAGTGGTCTTGGAAATACCTCTGTAAAAATAACATTGTGGATATTGCATTTCATGTCACTGCTTAATATCCCTTATCAAATGAGCAATGCTTGAAAACTGGACAGTATTTGATATGGCTGGAAGGAGAATGAGAAGGCATGAATGTTCTCACTTGGAGTTATAAGCAGCATTATCTCCTTGAGTCATTCTACTACCAATAATAAATATTTAACAGTTGGAATTTAACAAGTTGGCCTTGTGTAGATACAACATTTGCACTGTTTTAATTGAGATTTTATCTTATATCTTTAGCTGAACAATATAGAAAATGAGATTATATGAAGGGCTCTTAATACTTGTGGCTGTAACAAGACTGGATCTAAGAATAACTCTTAAAAGCAGTCTGAAACAAAGAAGAAACTATACCTGGACCAAAGGAGGAAAATATTTCCATGTTAAAACTCTATAATGCAGAATTTTTTAATGACTTAAAAATCTATATATTGAATTTGTGGGTTATGAGATAAATTTTAGGTTTGAGTTCTGTTACTAAATTTGTTGAAGTAAATTATTTTCTCATGTTGGTATACTTTAGATTTATACCCAGGAATGAATATCTTATTCAGTAGGTAGATCACATTAGCAAGAGTTGAAATGAAAAGGAATTTGGCTCAATGTGGTTTATGCTTATATGCATCTAGAAGAAATATAAATCTTAGTATAATATGCAGTTCAGAAAATCCAAGCAGCGCCTTGCAGGGTGTGGGTGATTTGGAATAGAAATCAGAATTGCTTGGTAGATGTTTTAATCACAGAAAAACTGTTATTTATTTCAAGATCAATTTCCTTTCTACAGTGTTTCATGATTTGTACAAATGGGTTTATTTGGATGTATTTGGTTGTCATTTCTGATGCTTGGAATGTGAGCAGTGGATGATAGTAAGGCTGAAGCAAGCCTTCCCTTCTAATTTGCAGAGGCTTTAGGAAATTTCCCACTGTTGTTGTTATTATTTATTAGTATTAGTATTAGAATTATTTCATTGTATTGGGAGACTGTGGTATATTACAGAATCATAGGATCGTTAAGGTTGGAAAAAACCTCTAAGATCATTGAGTCCAATCACATAGCAGCTCCAGGTCCACCCCTAAACCATTTCCTTAAGCACCACAAAGTCAACTTTATCAACAGAAATAAAAACCCCACTTCCGATTAAATTATTTTTGCAACTTTCCCATACAAAAAGGCATATAATTTCAAAAAATTTATTTTTCCTAAATTTATATTGCATTATTTAAATAGAATTATGCATGCAAGGCTATACCGGCCTTTGGATCATTTAAGGATCCAAAAAAGAAAGTGTCATTTAAGTTTAAGACCTTAATTTGTCCTCTGTATATTAACTTAATAGAACTTACTGTGTTCTAGATTATGTTCTAATAGATTCTGGTGAAGCAACACTGTTCACATTAATTAAAATTGGATTTCATATTGTTTTTGTCAAAATCTAAAGAGAGGTAGAGAGATGGCAAAAAGTATTCTGAAATCCCCGTCCTCTGCAAGCCCAGGAATAATTTCAATTTATGGACAAGATTTACAAAATACTTAAGATCTAATTTACATTTCAAAGTCCCTACCTCCACCTTGGATTTATGCACCAGTGGCTGTATGTCAGTGAGCAGATGAGGAGATTATCCAAACACTGATACTGTCCCACAGCCAGTTAAGTAAAACAGACGGCACAGCTCACGAACTTCAGAGGACCAGAGCCTGGTCCTACTAGAACTTTATGCCAGATGTCTTATTCACCAAAAGTAGCATATAGTAGAGAAAGCTGCTGAGCAAAAGCCTGCATCAATTATGAGTCCTTTTGAGATGAGAGGTTTTGGATCACATTCCTAGTCTGCGTGAACCTGTATTTTGGACAAATGTCTTAAGCTGATCAATGGGAAAGTATAAAGTCTCAGTCCTACATGTTGAAATTCTTTCTTTTTCTGCAACCAACCAATACAACCAAGTGTTCTCTGGGCCAGAACTGTAACATAGAGGCTAGAGTCCTCACCTGTGGTTCACTGAGACCAAAATACCTCCTTGCCTCTTTTGAATCTAAGTTTAAAACACTAAAGGAGTACAGGTAGAATGACCTCTGAAAGAGGATTGTTCAGACCTCAAATGATTTTTACACTGACTTTGGCAATGAAACCTCTGCTTCAAATAGGACTTTTGCACTTTCACGTGCCTGAGGAACTTTAACTGATAAGGCATTGGCTATTCTGTTATACATAATGTTCTTTTCCTCATAAGAGAGTACTAATTTCTGGACAATTAATAGGAGAGGATTTCTATCAAGGTAGCTCAGTCAGAAAGAATCACCTGTCTAGCTGGATTTAAGCATTGATCTTAAATAAAAAGTAGATGCTTAAGTTTCCTCAGTTTTCTCATTCCAATTCATTATTGGCTTAAAGAAATAAATCATTACTTCCAGATTTTCCCCTTAGGCAAGTTGTTGCATAATTTGGCAGGCTGCACACTCAAATCAGAGTTGGCTATTTTGTGAGATGGCAGGAGGTTTGAGATCATAGTACTCAGAGTTGCAATAATTGCATTTGTTTGAGTGTTTAAGTATAAACCATAGGTTTCTTTAATAGCAAACGTTTTCTAGTCAAACCTACCTAAAACTTTATGACAAATCTTGGTTTGCTTTTGCTAATTTCCAGAGATTTTAAATCATTTTGACAGGCTTATGGCCAGGCTGAATGTTAAAGGTAACAAACAGGTCTGAAAACCTCTATGAGGTAGAAGTTCAATGCAAGTTTGCAAGATAACTAACAATGATGCTGTATTATTCAAATTAGTATTATTACTGCAATGCTGAATAATTTAGACAACTCATTAAGACATTGTGAAAAATAATGAACTGCTAATGGAAGAAATTTAAATCACAGTAAAAAAGCCTCTGACAGTAACATCATAAATTTATGAAATACAATTTTACATGTTTTATTTGCATAATTAACATATAAAATTAGCATGGCTATAAGTACATCTAATCAAATATAATGCCCCTGAAATTCACAATAAAAAAAATTACTACTGATAGAAGTAACTCTGTAATGGGAATGCTTCAATGAAGTATAATTGGGAAGAAAATTCTTCAGAATGCTTTTTACCACCTTGTCACCTCTCTCATGACTCTATAAGGATTGTCTAAGTAGTGTGTATTTGGATTAAGTCATGTGCTAAATCCTGTCTAATTAGGAATTTGGTCCATTTCAGAATTCTCTGGTTTATGTAGCCATGCAGTTCATCTACTTCCCAGGACTCTCCCTATTTTTTTAATAGTTCCCTTAGTCTTTAACATTAGTTGTTGATTCTGAAAGGAGGCTGCTTTGGACAGAGTGGTCACCTGACTCACAAGTAGGTCTCTGCAGATATTTTGATTTAATTAAAAAACCATGTTGACTGCATCTGAGGTGTAGAAATTTTAGAAAAGAATGCAGCTGTGTTAGATGGATTGGTGAGTTGGATTTGCATGGAAACGGGTGACTTCTGTGAGAAGCTGACAGAAGCTTCCCCCATGTCCAACAGAGCCAATTCCAGCCAGCTCCAGGATGACCCCACTCTGGCCAAGGCCCACCAGAAATGGTGGTAGTGCCTTTGGGATAACAGATTTAAGGAGAGGGGAAAACTGTTGGGCAACAGCAGCCAGAAAGAGGAATGAAAATATGCAAGAACAATAACAACTGTGGAGACCAAGGTCAGTGAAAACGGCACTGAGGAAGAAGGTGCTCTAGACATGGAGCAGAGATTTCTCTGCAGCCTGTGCTGGAGACCATGGTGAAGCAGGCTGCCATCCTGCAACCCACAGAGGTACACAGTGCAGCAGAGACTCACCTGCAGACCATGGAGAATTAGCCTGTGCTGGAGCAGGATTGCTGGCAGGACCGGTGACTGTGCCGGGAATCAGTACTGGAGCAGTGTGATCCAGAAGGACTGCACCCTGTTTGCAGGACCCACACTGGAGATGTCCAGGGAGACCTGTGTCCCATGAGAGGGACCCCTCACTAGGGTAGGAGAAGAGTGTAAGGAGTCTTGCCCCTGAGGAAAGAGGAGCATCAGAGAAGTGTGATGAACCAACTACAGCCCCCTTCTCTGCCCCCCTACTCCTCTTGCAAGGAAGAGGTGTAGAAAATTGGGATTAAAGTTAAGGCTGGGAAGAAGGGAGGGCTAGAAGCTGTTTCAAAGATTTTTTTCATTTCTCATTTTGCTCTGTTTTGATTAGTAGTAAATTAATTTCACCGATTCAAGTGCATTTTGCCCGTGATAGTACTGAGTTATCTCTGTCTGCCCTTATCTCAACCCAGAAGCCTTTTGTTATATTTTCTTCTCCCCTGCCCAGCTGAGGAGGACAGCAATAGACAAGTTTGGGTGAGCACTTGATGTCCAGCCAGAGTCAAGCTAAAACAATTGCCTCAGTAGGTGATTGGAGGCACTTTCTCCATTGCCTGGGAATTCAGACAAGCTGGATCAGTACCTTCCTGGAGCAGTCATCTGTTTTTCTGGTGAGACAGGATCTCTGTCAGTTCCCAGCTGAGATGGGAAGATTGTTGTGAATCTACAGATACTGGTAATTTATATTGATTTTTATCTTCTGTTAAGTGTTACTGTGCTTTTGTGTTGTCATGATTTTATACCAAAGTTCATTCTATTTCCTAAGCTTTTGTGTGACTCAAGTCCTCAATAACCTTCCTGTTGTAATGGTGAATGAAAAAATAAGGAACTGTTGTAAATTCTAAGAGGTTGCTTAATTATAACAGCCAGGGCAAACTACAGGCTATTTTCCAGGATGCTGTAATAGACAAAAATGGTTGTGGTAAGGTGAAGACAAGAAAAAATTTCTGGAACTTGTATTTACTATAATTCACTGAATAAAACACAGATATAACACTAGAAAACCAAACTTATCACATTTCATACCAATCACCTTCCCACTCTGAAACAGTATTTTCCACTGCTTGTTCCAACAACTAGGGCGTCAAAGGCTTTTGCATGACTCAGGCTTTTATAGCACCAGAGTATTTGCCAGCTTTGTCAGGTGTGAGTAGTGAATGTCAAGTGACTTTATCTGGGCATTCAAAATAATTCTTTCATGTGCTCTACTTTCAATTATAGCTTCAGTTGACTCATTTGCCGTGTTGTGCCATTTTTTTTCCATCTAAAATGAATCAGTCATGCTTAGAGGTAATGAGCCAAACTGTGTGGGCATGTCCTCACCAGCACATAGGGCAGAAGCCAAAATAAGGTTCTCACAGCATCAAAAATACCATTTAATATGTTTTCTGGCTTGCCAGCCACAAGTTAAAATAAGCAGCATATAGATCCACTAGATAAAATGATTTTGTTTATAAATATACATATATATTTTAACCAGTTTGAAAGATGACTCATTGCCTACTATAATTTTTTAATTAATATACTTAACAATTATTGTTTTGTTCCAGTTGAGTTTTGAGTGGTCACTGGCAGGAGAGGAAATAATTTGTTTGGAATGTACATCACAAGTCTATCCACATACTTCTATAGCTTGCAGAAGTGAAGCATAAGTTTCTTTAATAATGTGATAGCTATATTAAAACAAAAATTAAGGCATAAAGGTTTCTACTACCTTAAGCAAGAAAAGGAAACTATGCTTTAAGCTAGCTATAGTGCTCCAATAAACGCTATAAAAAGTAATTCTGCCTGAAATGGGTGAAATCAATACTGTATGCATCAAATATTGCCACAGTAGTAGAATCTTCACGTACTCAAAAATATGTCATTTTTTAAAAATAACTTGCCTACAGAACAGATTACGTGTTCTGAAAGAACATCTTTGTCTCTCCTTATAAGAACACACTCAGTGCTCATAAACACACTCAATACACATAAATATTGATCATCTATTTTTAATACGTGAGTCATAACTAGAAAAGATTAAATGACAACCTAAAAGAAGACAGCACAGTTTGGTCACTGTATTCATCAGTAAAATAAAAATAAAGTGCAAACACGATACTTTGTGATTGATAGGTTTGGTCTATTCTTAGTTTAACCCCAGATTTAGAAACATTACTTTAAAATTATAAGAGCATTGTGAATAGAAGGAAAAATATATATTACTTTGAGTGTTTATACTTGTACTGTTGAGATCATGTAAGGCTGTGAGCAGGAAAAGTGAAAGAAGGGCTTGATAAGCAGCAGAACCCCAGTGTTGCATTCTCATTTACTCAAAATAAGGACCTGCAGACCAAAAGAGTCAACGGGAAAAGGATTCAAACTACAAACAAAGGAAGAGGACCTAGAGATGCTCCAGTATGATTTTTTAGGCTGTAGCAACTCATGACAACTGGAAACTCTAAATTCTGTCTATTTAAGGGGTTGGGGGAAAGCCAACAGAAACAGTACATACACATAGAGATCTGTTACTTTTAATTCCTTTGAGTGCTGTAAATCAGAGGCTGTTTGGAGATCAAGCTGCAGCATTGAGCCATATTAGTGTTCACAGGTCATTTTTTGCAGGGCTAAGGACTGTAGTTTGATGAGTGACTAAATAGAACATGGACATTCAGTCAAAGAGACTGTGAATGAATGAGAAGACATGGCCTGGAAGAAAGAATACTTCTGAAGAACTGGAACAATTTAAAATCCAATGCAGTACATCCAGAAATACAAGAATCTTTCTGCAATGTATTATTAAAGACAGGGCACTTATTACATAAACAAAGATTATTTCGCACTCTGCATTCTTCTATAATTCCTCTGTCTGCTATTAACTTCCTCTGTCACCTTTGGAAATCACTGAAGCCCAGATCATCAAATACATTTTGTGACCCATACATTTTGGTCACTGATGCTTACCTTTCTTTAGAATCTCAGCATTATTAGGACACACAATTTTCCACTTAGTACAAAGAATTCATGGTAGTTTTTGATGTAATTCTCTGAATTAGCTCCAGGATCACAGATACAAATGGAAGATACATGAGATTCTTGATGGAAAGTCTTGGGTCAGGCAAATAAAGAAAGAAGTCTTTCATAAAGTGGTCCATTGCGAGGATGCTTTGTAAGTGGGTTGACAACCCCTGAGTAACTCTCAAATATACTGGATAAGCTTAAGGACTCATGGAGAAAAGTAGTAGGGCACTATGTGCCCTACCTATTATCAGCCCTTGTTCTTGTGGGTGACTTCAACCTACCAGACATCTGCTGGGAACTTTATACAGCAGAAAAGAGGCAGTCCAGGAAGTTCTTAGAGTGTATGGAGGACAACTTTTTGTCGCAGCTGGTGAGTGAGCCCACCAGGGGAAGGACTGTGTTAAACCTGTTGTTTGCAAATAAAGATGGGCTGGTGGGAAATGTGGTGGTTGGAGGCCACTTGGGGCATAGTGATCATGAAATTATAGAGTTCTAGGTATTTGGTGAAATCAGGAGGAACACCAAATTTCACATTGGACTTTCACACTGGACTTCCACATTGGACTTCCAGAGGGCAGACTTTGGCCTGTTTAGGAGACTTATTGAGAGAGTTCCTTGGGAAGCAGCCCTTAAAAACAAAGGACTCTAGGAAACTTGGGCGTGCTTCAAAACAGAGATCTTGAGGGCACAGGAACAGACTGTCCTTGTGTGCCTAAAAGTAAGTCGATGAGGTAAACGTCCAGCCTGGATGGGCAGTGAGGTTTTGGAGGAACTTAAGAATAAAAGGATGATGTATCATCCTTGGAAGGAGGGTCAGGTCTCTCAAGAAGTATTTAAGGGGGCTGCTAGAGATGTAGGAAAAAAATTAGAGAGGCCAAAGCTCAGTTTGAACTTAAAATGGTGACTGCTGTAAAGGATAATAAAAAATGGTTTTATAAATGGTAAAAGGAGGGTAAGACAAACCTTTGCTATTTATTGGATGAGGGAGGGAATTTAGTAACTGCAGATGATAAGAAGGCAGAAGTGCTTAACACCTTCTTTGCCTCAGTTTTTAGTGGGAAGACGACTTACCTTCAAGACAACTCTCCTTGGGTTGGTTGATGGTGTCAGGGAACAGAATGGTCCCGCCATTATCCAAGAGGAGGCAATCAGAGAACTGCTGAGATGCTTAGATATTCATAAACTTATGGGACCAGCTGAGATCCATCCCAGGGTGATGAGGGAGCTGGCAGATGAGCTTGAAAAGCCACTCTCTATCATTTCCCAACAGTCCTGGCTCACTGGGGAGGTTCCAGATGACTGGAAGATGGCCAATGTGGATGCCCATCTACAAAAAGGGTGGGAAGGAGGATCCTGGCAATTACAGACCAGTTAGCCTGACCTCAGTACCTGGCAAGATAATGGAACAGTTTATACTGAGTGTTATCACACAGAATTTACAGGATGGCCAGGGTATCTGACCCAGTCAGCATGGGTTTAGGAAGGATAGGTCATTTTTGACCAACCTGGTCTCCTTTTATGACCAGGTGACCCGCCTGGTGGATGCAGGAAAGTCTGTGGATGTTGTCTATTTGGACTTCAGCAAGGCCTCTGACACTGTCTCCCACAGCACACTCCTGGAAAAACTGGCAGCCCACAGCTTGGACAGGAGCACTCTGTGCTGGGTGAGGAACTGGCTGGATGGCTGGGCCCAGAGAGTGGTGGTGAACAGTGCTGTATCCAGCTGGCAGCCAGTCACCAGTGGTGTCCCTCAGGGGTCTGTGCTGGGGCCAGTTCTGTTCAAATATTTTTATTGTTGAGATGGATGAGGGTATTGAGTCTTCCATTAGTAAATTTCTGGGTGACATTAAGCTAGGAGCCTGTGTCAATCTGTTGGAAGGTAGGAAGGCCCTACACAGAGACCTGGAATGGTTGGATGGATGGGCAGAGTCCAATAGGATGAAGTTTAATAAGTCCAAGAGCTGAGTCTTGAATTTTGGCCATAATAACCCCCTGCAGCATTATAGACTGGGCACAGTGTGGCTGGACAGTGCCTGGGTGGAAAGGGACCTGGGGGCTCTGGTGACAGCAGCTGAACCTGAGCCAGCGGTGTGCCCTGGTGGCCAAGAAGGCTGATGGCATCCTGGCCTGTATCAGGAATGGTGTGGCCAGCAGGAGCAGGGAGGTCATTCTTCCCCTGTACTGGGCACTGGTGAGGCCCCACCTTGAGTGCTGTGTCCAGCTCTGGCCCCTCAGATTTAGGAAGGATGCTTTAGTTGAGACACTTGAGCGCGTCCAGAGGAGGCAACGAGGCTGGTGAGGGGCTTGGAGCACAAACCCCGTGAGGGAGCTGGGGTTGTTTAGCCTGGAGAAAAGGAGACTCAGAGGTGACCTTATCACCCTCTACAACTTCCTGAAAGGCGACTGTAGTCAGCTGGGGTTGGTCTCTTTCTCCAGGCAGCAACTGACAGAACAAGAGGACAGAGCCTCAACCTGTGCCAAGGGAAATACAGGTTGGATATTAGGAAAACATTTTCCACAGAAAGAGTGATAAAGGACTGGAATAGTCTGCCCAGGGAGGTGGTGGAGTCATCATCTCTGGATGTGTTTAAGAAAAAACTGGATGTGGCACTCAGTGCCATGATCTAGTTGAGGTGTTAAGGCATGGGTTGGACTGGATGATCTTGAAGGTCTCTTCCAACCTAGACATGTTGTGATTCTGTGCATTAAATTGAATGAGGTAAGTGTGGGCATAGAGGAATTTGAAAGTTCTAGGACGGAAGAACTTGGGCGTAATCTCTGCAGCAGCAGCTCTGAAGTTCTGGGAGAGATAGAGGCTCCTGAGACAGGAATTACTACAAGCTACCACAGGCCCTGCTTTGGATCTGTGGGTGAAGATATTGATATAATCCTCCTGTTGACCCTGCAAATTCTTTCCACACTTTATCCTCTTTTTTGTTTCTTAGGATGAGCTCGTTGACTCAGGCATCAGTCTGTGCTCTTGGATCTCTGTGCCTTCCTGACTTGCTGGTGCAGGCCAGCTGGCTCAGTGTGTGTGCAATGAGCCCATCTTGTTCTACATCTACCTGAATAGAAACATCCCCTTAAATTGAAACCAGCATAGAATATCTGTGCTGTTCATTTCCTCTAAAAGTTCTTTCTTTTACTACACTGTGTTAATTTCACAGAGGACCAAGTCATGCCATATGTAGAAATCTGGTTTCATCACAAAACATCCAGATGATCCTCAAGAAACCACCAACGATACTTTGGTACCAGTGTTAAAATTTTTACAACTCCTGCTCAATATCCATTTTCCAGGGGTGTTGTGTTTCCTGCTGGTACTTAGATTAAGCACTAGTTTTAAATGAAACTGAGATTTCTAAAAGAATTGACAGTGAAGAACATATTTTATCACTGCAAGGTAGTGACAGCAACACACACACAAACTAGTATTTGAGAGTGCATGAAACTACAGAAATTGCTCATAGTTTTCAATATCTGTAAGGGGCTAATTTCTTTCAAAGACCAGAGTGCTTCTTACTTATTCAGGTTCTTTTTCCAGTGAGAGGAACATTTATGAGTGTAACTACTAGACAAAGGAACCTAATATGATATGAAAAAGTCCATAAAGCTCTGTGAGTCTCATTCAGTCTCCATAAAGCCAGATAATTTCTACTGACTTTGGAAGATAATGGATCAAACTCCTGCTAAACATGACAACATCTGTCACCACGTGCATGTGCATGCAATATTGTTCCCTTGTTTAGGTTGTTCATTATTTTTTATCAGCTTATCACTCTGTATAAATTAGTGTGTTAAAAGATAGCTCCTTTTTAGTGGTTCTAGATGCCTAATGAATCTCAACATCTGTGTTTCGGGAGAAGTTTGTCATACAGCATATTTTAGATTTTAAGCTGGGTGAATGAATGCTTTAGACTACCTTTAGGCTGAAGTCCTGTCTCACAATAGAGTTCAAAAGGCTTTTATACCCTATGCTTTTCAATTAAAATAAAGAAGCATGTTCTAGCTTAATCTATCAGAGAAGTAACATGTATTTTACTAATATACATCTGTTGTGAAGCTGTATAAATATTATATAGTAATTGGAAGCAGACTGTTATTAGCTTAGTTTTTATTCTTTGAAGAAAAACAATGAGGTGCTGAAAGCATATTGAGAGAAGGGCAACAAACTGGTGAAGGGTCTGGAGCACAAGTCCTGTGAGGAGTGGCTGAGAGAGCTGGGGAAACAGAGGCTCGGGGGGACCTTATCACTCTCCACACCTGCCTGAAAGAAGGCTGTAGCCAGGTATCTGCCTCTTAACCCAGGCAGCCAGTGACAGGACAAGAGAAGACGGCCTCAAGCTGCCCAGGGGAGGCTCAGGTTGGATATTAAGAAAAATTACTGAAAGAGTGGTTAAACATTGTAACAGGGTCCCTGGTGAAGTGGTGGATCATCATCCCTGAAAATGTTCAGAAAGAGAGTAGATGTGGCTCCTTGTGTAATGGTTTAATGTCCATGGTGGAATTTGTTTGAAGGTTGGACTTGATGATCTTGGAGGTCTTTTCCAACCTTGATGATTCTATGACTATATTCTATGATTAGTACATTTTATTAGCCTCACATTTTTCTATGTAATAGGTATGATAAAATGCATGAAACAAGAAACCAATGTATGTTTTTCTAAACTGTCACTGAAAACAGTGAAGAAGTCCTTGTAAGTTCTTATATTTATTGCAAAAGGATTTTTTGTATGTATTGTACTGCTCTCCACATAAATAGAAGAGGGGAAATTAAAAATACTGTATTAGTACATTTAATTATATAAATGCACAAATTAATGCGACTATAACCTAATTGTAGTGTCAGATATGTTTATGCATTTTGTGGCATGAAAAATCATTAAGTCAAGTCATTCAGATTTACTGAGGATAGAAGGAAAGCAAAAGGCACTGGCTTTCTTTTAAAGATATGTTTTCAGGATGAAGTTTAAAATTGTACAGATTGCTTGATCTGTGGCTGCCTGAAAGTGTTGTTTTAGATGAGTTTCTTGTTTTAGCATCACTTTTTCTAATTTAAAATAAATTTTTCCTTGCTTTTCCTTTTGCAGAGAGAACTGGTATAGCACAACCCAAGACCTTATATCATGTTGCACCAGCAATCCTACTGTGCAGATTTAGAAATTGTAAATTACCTGCACCATACCTGAGAAACCAAATATATTTGACTCTCAGCATTTGATTTATCTCTCCACAGGAGGCTTTAAGTTATGTCTACTTTGCAACTTAGAGGCATGATTGTAGCAACTATAACTACACTTAAACTTGCTTGCATCCAGCTAGCTGAAGCAATCGTTGCACAAAAGTCATACCTGTAGTTAAGTTTTTGAAAGTATGTTCTCACAGGCCCACAAGGAAACCTGAGCAGATAGCTTTTGATTGCTTTACACTGCTAAATTTAATCTATATTAGATATATCTTTTTAGGCTGCACTCAGGCATCTTATTTAAAGTAGCATGATCCTAGATAGATAGATAGACAGATCCCAAGAATACTGGCCTGAGGGTGATTTTAAAAATACTTATTTTATAGCCATAGTATTTCATGTTTATTGCAATCAGAATGGCAGTAAAATGGGTAAGAGAGATTTTTTCAATTTTTGAAAAAAGAGACTCACATTTTAAAAAACTGGGTCTGTATCACTGCTATTATAATAATCATACTATAGGAAGATATGCTTCAGCAAAGGCATTTTTTTTCAAATCAGAAAAAGGGTGTTGGGGGAGTCATCTTGAAAAATTATTTGAGGAGCTGATGACTTTCTAATTTCCAGTCAGGTTTTAGCATTACTCTACGGTATAACTGGCAAGAAGAATGGCATGTAGTTATGGTTGTGTATATGGTTATGTATATGGTTATGTATATGATTATTTTCTCTGCTGAAGACAGTAAGATGTTGCATAATATAAGAGCTATTTTTATAAACTGCATCAATGATAGGTTAATATATTATGATGAATGTTCTTAAAACAATTACTTTTAAGGCATTCAGTTTCTTCATAAGAAATAATTTAATTGTCCCTGTCAGGACCTAGCCCAGATTCTTTTATTGTTTACCATTAATAATGTAGGATTTTTTTCTTTTTCAAAATTTAATAGTATTTAAATAGTTAAATTAATAGTAAACAGGGAGATTGGAATTGAAAGTTATTATTTTTTAAAACCAGGATGTTTTTCAAAATGAACTTCTGATTTCCCATCACCTTAGCATTCCTTTCTAAGAATAGTATATTGAAAACACTGAATTTTTCATCTCAGTGATTAATTTAATAGGGAAAAATCTTCAAATCAGCTTTCTCCCATTAATATGTCAGTAAGGCTTTTCCTTTAATTATTTTAAAATATATTTATGAATTAATTTTTTTACATTCCAATTATGTTCTTTTATAATAGCCATTTGAGACTCTTTCTACTCTTGGTACCTCCACTTCTCTTCTCTAAATCATTTGAAGTCTTACTTCTGTTATTTAAATTACAATTAGTTATCACAGTAACATCAATCTATAATTCTATTAGTAAAATCTAGAGAAAATTATCAATAGCTGTATAGAGAAATATTAGTTATTCAATTCTTAGTTCTCCTGCTATTAATAATTTCATTTTTGTGTAAAATGAAATCTCTTCAGGCAGATGAATTTTTGTATTTCTGCTGGTTAAAGTATTGTAAGAAATGACATCATAATTTCACTGCATATTCACAGTTTTAGAAGTATCAATTTATTTAAAAGATTCTCATATATATAGGGTGGGTCATTAATTTTACATACCAGAATTAACATGGTTAAAATCTTGGTTAAAATGGTTATTGTTTAATATTGTTATTATAAAATATTGGATTAAAGTATTTGAGAAATAGTTATTAGCCAAGGACAAGTACAATGCTTTTGAGAGAAGCAGTTGTAACTTAGGTAAGAAACTGAATTTTCTGTTGGTAAGAAATTATGTGGAAAAATTCTCAAGCGCTTTCTAATGTGAGCCTTTTCATTATTGTTACCATCAGTTCAGTTTATGTGGGTACAGAGTGATTTGCTGTAACGTGCAGGAATTTCTGTATGCACATGCACATCACTGCTTAGGCACCAGTTAAGCTGCTGTCCCTGCCTCCTGGTGAGGTGCCACAGAGCACTCAACCACCTGCCCACCACAGCTCCCTGTTAAACAACCCCCCGGCTCCCCAGGGAACCTGACTTTCTGACCATCTTCTTTCCAAATGTCTTTCCAGCTGCCTCATGACCTCCCTTCCCTCTCAAGCTATTGCTGTCATTAGAGGAGGACCCAGAACATCAAATCACCATTAGCAGATTTATGCCCTCTGCAAATCTGTTATTGCTCAGCCATTTCATCACACAACAGGCTGGCGTGGAGGGCGTTGCAGCACCGCGCAGTCACAGCTGTCAGCACATTTTGAGAGCCTGTCTCAAGCCACAGAGAATTCGTGTAGATTAGGAAACAGATTTTACTAGGCTACTTGATCTACTTGGTAGACAAAATAAAAATGCTTCAGCCAAAATAAAAATGTTATCAGACAAAACGACATACTTTTCCACAGCCAAGCAGACTCCAAACTCTACTCCGCACTCAAATGCTTCACATTTGTAGGTGTGAAATTCAGGGATACTCACAAAACTTCTAGGGGAAAGACAAAGATATACTAATTTGGAAGCAGGCATTTTTTCTTCTTCACATGTATGTCAAGAATTAGGACTTGGATGTTTTTATGCAAAGGAATCAGAGGAACTTTGAAAAATTAGAATTTTTAAAAGACTTAAGTTTTTTTAAAGCTGGAAAATTTTTTAAAGATCTTCATCAACATTTTAGAAAGACAAAACCCAGTCATATGAATTAATGTAGCTAACATGCTCTGAAATGGGAGCAGTTGTTAAAACTGATTTATAAATTGTATAAATTGCTTCTGAGGAACCTCCTTGGGGAAATTAATGCCCAGGCCTGTCCTAGAATTAAAAAATAGTTGTCTTCCTGCTTCCCCTTCTTGATATTACCCATGGTTAGGTTGTGAAATTAAGCCCATTTTACCCCTTACTGAAAAAAAAGATTATTAAATGATCCAAATTATTTTGCATCTTTTTTGTGTGTGTGTACAAACTCTCACATTTATTCAAAATCAGTGCACTTTACAATAAACCTTTGCTCTGATAGTCAATTTATTATTTGCTGTTGAAATCCAGTAAATACTTGCACTAGCACTTGAGATTACTGGCATGCTTTTTATATTCCAGGTCATAAAACCACTCAACATTTTGCTGCCTGTGCCATTTGAGAGAGAGTCACAGAGAGTATTTGATCCTGGTACCAATTAATTCATCTGAAAACTGTCAACAGTGCATTTAGTTATCAATGAAAAGTGATTCACTATTTGGGAGTGGAAGACATTTGTTAGAAGTAAAAAAAAATTAAAAATATATATCACACTATAAGTAACATTTCTAGGCATTTAGTTTTAATTTTATTTTAACTCATGTTTCTTCTGCTTAATTTGAAGAAAATATCCATTCATCTTGCAGATGATATGCTGGAAACAAATAACCTGATTTCCTTTTCTGTTTACCCATAGAATCAATGTTCCCATATTGTAATCGTTCAGCAAAAGATTCATTCTGAGGTTTTATAAATTAGCTGAAGAATTTTCATTTAATACACTCATCATAAGACATCGAGCAATGATAACACATAGCTCTTAATTTTTAAGGTATTTTAAACATTGATTAATTAAATGGACCACTTCATTGATGCTAGTAGCAGATGTTCACATATTCTCTAGCATGGAACACTGCCTTGAATGGAGTTCCAAATGAGTATGCAACATTTCTTCCCATGCAATATTGCAAAAGAGCACAAAAAGTGCTGCAAGCTGCTCCGAGGGCAAGACTGGACCATATCAAAGTAAACTGCAAGATCTGTTGAGGCAGGGCACCTCTTTTTTGTGTAGTCTTGTAAAATCTTATATATTGAAATACAGAGGGCATTTTAAGGCATTGATGCATGCCTGAGATCTCTGTGTACTCTGTGCTCTATCTGCTAGAAAATTACAGAAAGCTTGGAAGGGCACTATGACGGCAGCTCGAATCATTTCATAAATATGTTGTGAACCATTATCTAACAGCAAAAATGGTTTAAATTACATCACTGGCATTCCTAACATACAGAAAAAAATGATCTATGTTAAACCTAGGTGGATTTTTGAGCAAGAATAAGAAAATGATAAGAGTTTATATAGCCAGAGACATACAAGAAACATTACAATCAGCTTCGTTTCCCCTCCTGATAACCTGTATCTCTTTGAGCTGAACCAATGAAGGTCAGTTTTGAAATGAGTGTGAAGTGATTTTCAAACCCAGGCTTTTGGATATATAGCAAAAACCATCAGCCCTACTATAACTGCACATTTTTACAGAAGCATGTGTACCTTGTTGCAATATGCTTGGACAAACTGGGATGAAATTATTTTATCTTTAAAAGGTGCAGTTTTCTGACTTCTAAATTAACTTTAGAAGCTGTTTTCATTGAGCCTAATCTCAGTGAGCATTAGTTGAGAAACTGAAGTTCCTACATCTCCTTTTCTGAGGAATTCCTCACTGGAATCTTTGCCCATCACCATTTATCATTCCCCAATTTCTGTCTTTTTTGAACTTCAGTTCTTTCCTCTGTGTCCTGTCAAAAGTGGAAAGTTGTGACATTTTATAGTGTGATTTTATAGTGCAGATTTGATTGCATGGTTGTGAAAGAACATGATGCAAGGGCAGAACCCAGAATGCATAGCTGAGTGAAGATGCTGCACCCAAATTTATTTTTCATAGATTAGTGAATGCTTGACTGTTGTGAGATGCCTCCTCTGCCTTCACTCAGTATTTTCTGATACCACTGGCTAGTTTTGACCAAATTTGTCACTTCAGAATATTTAAATATTATTTAAATCTTTCTGAAAATAGATATTTATATAGCAGAAAGAAATCCTATTACTGTTCCATGGAGAAACATGCTAATATGATCTCGTCTTAGTATAAATAAGGGAATCCAATAAAATATTTGTTTTGAAATAAAGACATATGAAAATTACAATTTCTTCCAGAAGGCATTAGTAAAACTAGTTTCACTGAAAGTTATCTTTTCTTTGATTGTTCATGACATTTGTGGACTTCAAATGAATTTTTGGTCATTATCTAAACATAGATACCACCTGATTTTCTCATGAATTGCCAAGTGATTCAGGCAAATCTGGTAATTGAAGTATTTATGAAATGAGGTTGTTCATATCACTTGCTTCCACATATCTTGTCTAAATCCAGTCACTTCCAATTCTGTGAAGTATGATTTTTAATTTTCATCTTTGGAATTTTCTAAACTAAAAAGTTGCACAGATATAATTTGGAATATCTTTACTGTCTAGAAAGTTTAAGTAGTTATGTATAAAATTGCTTATTTAGAATATTATTTTATTTTAAAAAGGAAAAAGAATCAAAAGAATCCTGTAAATCCTAACTGGATTTTATCCATTCCTTCCAATTCAGCATATTCCATGTTTCTGTGATTTTTCTCCCAACTACTATAAATCAACCATCATTGCTAGCTAACTTAATTGTTTTAGTCAAAAACTTCAGCCATAATTCATTGCTTTAACTACATCAATAAGATTTTGCTGGTGAGATAATGAAATTTATTTCATTTTAAATATAATATATTCCATGATTATACGCTGTATTTGGTATATCTGTTTGTTTCCCCTGGAGGGAAGTTATATTGAATTTATTAAGTTACACAAGCTGCATAAAAACAGCTGTATAGGAAACAAGTGAGACACTTCTGCTAGTGAGAAACAAGCTGAGCCTGACTCATTGCATATGTTTGGTTATAATTTTTGCTCTCCCCCTTTTTTCACATACGTGCAGCATACTGTCCCACATATGCAGGGCATTAATGATATATTTCCACAATATTCAGTTGGTTTGTCCATTTTTAATGTTTTTCCCTCTTCCTTGTTTTACTGTATATTCTACCTACAGTTTCATGGTTCATAATTTCCTGACTAAGTCTCACTTCAGTCTCTACCTGGACAGCAGAGAGAAGCCACCCAACACACATCCTTCCTGAGAACCAGCATGACTCATCAGCATCAGGTCCTCTTCCTCCCTGGGATTGCACATTGAACAAAAGAATAATCATGTACATTCATTTCTTTGTAATTAGATTTTTATATGATTTCTTTCTAGTTGTCAGTAGAAATGTAAATTACATATGAGAATTTTATAGCATGGGATTCCAGTGCACTGGGTTAGGGCAACCAGTTTCCTGTTCATTAAGCCTTTATGTCCTTGACATGTGATTCTTTACTGTCTTTACTGTGTATAAAGTTGAAGTAGTTATGTAAAAGATTGCATATTTAGAATATTATTTTATTTTAAAAAAGGAAAAAAAAAAACAGAAGAGTAAAATGCACATAATGGTAACAAATGGATTATCTCAGTTTTATCTTTATTTGTTTGTCAATGCAATGGCAATTTGGTGCATAGCACATAAACTACTGGCCAGAGTTCAAGAAGTGTTTGGACAATGCTCTCAGGTACATGGTGTGACTCTTGTGGTGTCCTGCACAGGGCCAGGAGTTGGAATCAATGATCCTGATAGGTCCTTTCCAGCTCAGCTATTCTGTGATTCTATGATTTCTCACAACAGCATGTTTTGACTATGTCTTTTTTTTTTTCTTTTTTTTTTTTCCTCAGGCTATCATAGTTTCTTTTACCTGTTTTTGAAAACTTCTGAAAAAAATGTCATTAAAATTTTTCTTACCTATTTTGTTCCATTCATGAAGCTTTTTTGTTTTTTGTCTTGCACCATGCTTCCAAAAATTAGGAAAATACTTTCTGTGTGGACGTTGAAAAATATGGGACCATCCAAGTTTGACAAAGTACTAGCAAAGTAGAAGAGTGCTTCTCAATCTGAATTGTATATCCACTATTCAGAGGAAAAATTAATCATATATCCCATAGGGCTGCAAGAAAACCCAGGATAACTTTCCTCTGATTCTGGGGATAGGGCAGTAAACTGATGATGGTGGTGATGGTGATGGTGATGGTGATGGTGATGGTGATGGTGATGGTGATGATGATGGTGATGGTGACAACTCTGCCTCCCCTGGAACACCTGCCCAGTGAATGAAATCCACAGTCTTCTTTTCAGCCCCAACTACACTTCTCCTTTCCAATGGGCATCCCCTGAGACAAGACCAGGCCAGAAGAGGTTAGAAGATAGCTTATTCCAGAGAGGGGTCCCAATAGGCAGCACTGACAAAACTTCATCAAGAGGAACTCCTTCAGCTCTATGTCATCTTCCAATTATTCTCCCACCAGGTTTTGCAACCTCTAAACACTCTTGTGCCCTTACCATGGCACAGGTGATAAATGCATTCAATTTCATTATATGAAATGGCACCATTCTGATGGACTACAGGACACATATTGACATACATTGTTGCACGCAAACTGGAAAGGGTAAAACTAAAAATGCTTTTCTAGAGTTCAGAGAGGAAAGGGTGAGGTGGGAATTACCTTGAACCAAATATTATGAAATGTGGATAGTTAACCACTCAAGTACTCTCTGGCCTCAGAGTCAAAACCAGTCCCAAAGGCCTTTCAGCACTACAGCATCTGTTTTTAGGAATATGAAGACAGCTTCTTGGCTATCATCTTCTATCTCTTGTGCTACCCAGTCTACTTGTTTTCAGGCAGAACCTTGGTTAGAAATACCCTCCAGATCAACTGCTCTTAGCCAATAGGTGTGTTCTTCTTTTTGGGAGGCTGTGATCGGTGATGAACAGACTAAATAGGAAGTTCATCATTGTGATCATCATCGCCATCATCATCGTCATCATCACCACATCAGGTACAAGCACTATATTGAAGGAAAGGTATTTAAAACAACAGACTGCCTACACAAATTCCAGTCGCAGCTGAACTCCACTGTTCAGTAAAGCCACCCGGCCTCTCTACTTCTTTATCAGTCCTTAGAACTGTCCTTATATTCCTTTTCCATCCTGAGTTTCACTTTTTTACTAAGTTTCTGTTTCTTAGCCTGCTTTTGGGCTTCTGGGGTTTTTTGGGAGGGAGGCTGGGGAGGGCAGTTCTTTTATGGTTCATTGGTGTTTTGGGGTCTTTTTGTTTGTTTTTTACTGAGGTCATTGAAAAAACAGTTTTATGAATTCAGGAGGTGGAACTAGCCTCTTTTGTGACTCATTTTCAAACTACTCTCAAGTATTTGCTGTGGGATGCTATTCTGAGTCATTGTGTTGCCTTCCCACTTGCTTACCAATAGCTATCCTAATTTAACTCTTAAGAAAAAATTACATTCTCCTGAAAGAAGAGAAGCCTGATGGGAACTGAGTCAGGCTGAAGAACTTTCATTATAGAAATACTTTTATTCGGTAAAATCCACTTATGGTCACTCAATCCAAGATTTTTTTGTTTGTTTGTTTGCTCTTTGCTTATAGCTCTTTTAATTACTTCATTATTTTAAAAAGTCACATGTAAAACAGGGTAGTCTGTTTTCAGTTCAGTGACTATGGTAGAAATATCTGTAGGCTATCATACCTACAGTAATAGTACTGTACATACTGCAGAATAGCCTAACATTTGCTTTGTATTATCAGAAGCTACAGTTTCTCATACCAAGGTATTTTTTTGATTATTGATAACCTCTAATAATATTAGTGATATTCATAGCCAATCCTTGGTGTCTATAAAATCACTATCCAGGTAAGTCTCTTTTATATCTAATTCCGAAGTAGGTTTGAATGAAAAAAATTATGTCTCCTATATTTCTGCCTCTTCTTATTTCCTAAAGTGGATCAAATCCTTACTGTCTGATACTGTCTTAAAGCTATCTTTTATATATACATGTATGTACAATTTAACAATAGTGTCCATCCTTCAGTAAATGTGATCTAGTTGGGAAGGTTACTTACCCTAAACTTCAAAATTGGTGGGTTTTTTCTGTATAATTGAGGAAAGTTTTTAGGTGAGTTGCATAAAACAGATGAAAAAATGAGTATTTCTTGCATTGTTATGAGTTGCTCATTTGAGCAGATGCAGAGCTTTGAATAATTGCTGTGTACTGATTACACTTCTGTCTGCTAAGCTCCTTCCTTCATTTATTGAAATCTTGCCTTGTCAGATAAACTGGCATCAAAGCATTCGCTTAAGAGAAATTAAAAGACTAAAGACAATTAATCTACCATGTATTTTAATTGAGTAAGTTCTCAATCAACAGAAAGATAAATGTAGTTGCTTGGTTATTTGCTTCTATGGTGTATCTGTGCCATTGCTTATTTGAATGTAGCTAGTCCACAAAAAAATGTCTTTTCATATCTCAATTTATTCCTCAAGTCTTTTTACAACTTTGCATGGGTTTACCTCTTCAGCTCTGTTGTGCCCTACAAGTTTATTTAGTATTGAATTTACACCAAAGGAAGTCCTGACAAAGAAAGAGGAAAAGCCATGCACAGAAGGCATTCTACAAAATGTTTGCTCCTTTGCAGATTAGTTGGCAAAAATCTCTTAGAAATCTTGAGAGCTTAAAGTATTACAGATGCTTGATTATTTCACACAAATTGGAAACATTCCTTTGAAACCAACAACTGTTTGCCCTTTTCAACCTCTGCTCCTGGTTGGAGTTCAAGTTGTATTTTTCAGTCCATTTACACATACGCAAGCACGTTCTTGTGGGGACAGGTTTGAGTACCCTTCTCTCCTTTTCCATGGAGTACATCACTGGAATTAGTTCAGTTGGAGTATGGTGCTGATAACACCAAGGTTGTGGGTTTAATACCCATATGGGCCATTCACTTCAGAGCTGGACTTGGGGATCCTTGTGAGTCCCTTTCAAATAAGAATATTCTGTGATCTGGTCATTTTGCCAACCACATACTGACAGAACAAATGGTTTTGGCATACAATCAAATATATCTGCAACCAGCTCTGGGGTCCTCAGCACAAGAAGGACTGATTGGAGGAGGGTCACCAAGAGGATTAGAGGGATGAAATTTCTCTTCTATGAGCAAAACCTGAGAAAGTTGGGGATGTTCAGCTTGGAGAAGAGAAGGCTCTGAGGTGACCTTATAGCACCTTTCAGTAGCTGAAGGGGCCTACAAAAGGGCTGGAGGGGCTTTTTTTCTGAGGGCATGTAGTGATAAGACAATGGGGAATTGTCTTAAGATGAAGGAGGGTAGATTTAGGTTAGTTATTAGGAAGAAATCCTTTCCTGTGAGGATGGTGAAACACTGGAACAGGCTGCCCGGAGAATCTATGGATGCCCCATCCCTGGAAGCCTTCAAGGCCAGGCTGGACAGGACTTTGAATAAGCTGGTCTAGTGGAAGGTGATCCTGCCCATGATGGGGGTTTAGAACTACATGATCTTCCAACCCAAACCATTCTATGATTCTGTGATTCAGTAATATGATTCTTCCAGGATCACTACAATGCAGGCAAAGTAAATTGATGCCTTCAAAAACATGTATGGTTTACTCAAAGGTATGCAGCTTCAAAGACAGAAACTTGTGTCTTGTCAAGTTCCTTGATTAGAGAAATCTGTTTAGTCTAGTTTCTTTTATCTCTGTGAGAGGGAATTTCAGCTCCTGTTTAGTTAATACTTTTCCATAAATCACAGGGCAGATGTTGATCTCTGTGCAAGCCCATGAGTTCCATTATAAATACAGAGCATTTTGTGCCATTTGTGGTATTTTTCTTGAACTTTACCAATCCAGGCTATGGGAACCCTTTAGGTGATGCATGGAGGACAGCCCCAGGTGAGTGCTTCAGATACACAGGGAGTTTTGCCGGGCACAAGACACCTCAATTTAGCACCCTGTGTCTTGCCAGATTTTGTCATTGCTGGAAGTTGTTAGAGTGGTTTGTCTCTGGCCTAATTTTGAAATCATCTGTTATTTGTGTTTATAATGTGTCAGTATTGGAACACAGCTGCCATGTTAATTTTACACATCAAGAACATTTGAAAAGTTAGGTCCTTTCGAATTTTTTATTCTTTTTTTCTGCTGGATGACACTACTGATTGATCTCAACTTCAGATTCAGTGTCTATTTTAGTCTAAGTAAAAAATGGAAAAATGAAGAACTTTACGCTGTTTAGCTAATCTGAGGATTTGTATTTTCATGCCAGTAACAGAAAACTTTTCATCTAGGTTAAAAAGAGCTTTTCCTCTGTGTATAGGAAAAGCTGTATGTATAGACATACATGTGTGTATATCTATCTATCTATATATATGGGCATGTATGTATGAGGTTCCTGCACTTTTACTTTTTCTTGTGTGTCCTCTCTCTAGCCATATGCCTGATTTGCCAGAGGCTCATCCTAAGCAGGATCTAAACTGGCAGGTGAGCACTGTTTGCTCAGGATATCAGTGACTGTGATGAGATCCCAGCCAAGGACTGCTGCATTCCCTTCTGCTTTGTGCAGTGCTGTTTTTCCCTGGAAAGCAAAGCAAGGAGCAGATCAGTGCAGAGCTGAGCTGCACCCAGCATGGTGGAAGGGTACAGGGAGGAAACACGCCACAGCTTCAGAGTCAGAAGTAGGCTGGCATCCCTACATTTTAGAGATGCACAAATAATAAGGAGAAAAAGATATTAAGTGGAAGAAAAGAACCATTAATAAAGAATGCTTCTCACATTTTCAAGGCATGGCTTTCAAAGACACTGAAAGCAAAGTTATTCTTAAGATGATCACTCATAAAATCTGCTCATTACTATATCCATGGGTACTTGACTAGATTACCCCCATCTTTAGGCGTCCCAAGTACTCCATGTTTTCGTGCTTTGCACTGTGATTAACACATAATAAACACTGCTTTTACACAACACAATAACAAACACAACATAATAAACACTGCTTGTCCTCAGGATTCCCATTAGTATTTCAACTGTAACACTCAATTCCAAAGGCAGGGGAATTCTGGTTTTGTTAGAATATGGAAGCTGGACTCTCCTGTCCCTGAAAGATAGTTAATGATATGAAACTTTACCATTGCATAATTTTATATTTCATTTCAAATGCAATGTATTATGGGGTTTTTTTCATATTTTAGCTTGTTTCAAGCAAGACAACTAAACAACAAGAAAACAAGATTGTTATGTGAGCTCGCTGTTCTTCAGAGATTAACATTTTTCCTCTTCAAATATTTGTTGCTTACATAAGCCTATAAAGTATTTAGGACATAATGCAGGTGACCTATCTCCCAGCATGAATTGGTATAGTACCATTAAATCTATGTTGTCAAATATTCATGCAGCGTTGTTGCCACACTACATTGCTCAGGAAGCACCCCCATGCTTGCCCTCATGCAAATTTTTTTCTAAATGCAAGAATAATTAGCAGCACACTAACCAGTTCAGGACTGTCACGAATCTGACCACATTTATCTGCTTCCCTTTAGGTCATGTATGTACATGAATTACAAAACATACTATAATGTAAATATGTTTAATTTCAGAAAATCTACTTTTGTTACATATATGCATTTTAGGTGATGATTTATTGCACTTATTTATTCTTGAGTCTTCAATCAATATTTTATTATCTGAAAGGAGGAAATAGTGCTACAAGGCTGTTAGCAATCTCATTCATGTCGGTCTATCTCTAAGTATTTCTTCGAGACAACTGTTCTCAAAGTAGAAAACAGACTCCCAATAGACAAGGAGCTATGCAGAACATATTTGTTGATTTCAGAATCTCAGACTGAAGTGTACCACTTCCATTAAAAATAGAAGGCAGAAGTCTGATTATGATAAAGCAGAATATGCTCCGAAGCTAATAATAATTGAGGTGATGTAGAGCACTGATGTTTTTACAAATAAACTTCCATTGATATTTTCATAGAATCACAGAGTCATAGGATAATTTGAGCTGGGAGGGACATCCACAGCTATTTGAATGCTATGAAATTGCTTCTTTTATAGTGGAAGCCACTGGGTTTTTTGAGGATAAGGTATTAGGTGGCTTCATTCATTTCTGAAATCATGAATTCTGTTTCAAACTCTCAAAAAACCCACATAACATAAAGCAATGTATACAAGTATGGATTGTGCTCCCTGAAAACATATGCATGACATCTTCAAAATACAAAGTTGAGCTCACGTAATCCCTTTGAATAAGTAATAAGTAACCAAAAATCAGTACTAAGGGGTAAACTTTCCTAAATCCTCTCATGGCTGAACTGAACAGACACTTGAGCCAAGATACGTAAGTCTGTCTTCATTTTCTGAGCTCTCCTTCACTCATACTAACAATAAATTAGGATATGGAAAGCAAATAATAAATTAATCTTCCTATATTAAAAATTTTCACTCTTTCCTATGAACTGTCAGATTGATGCCACTTTGAATTATTACTAAACAATGACCTTTTCATGGAATAGGTGGTCACTGCTAACTCTACACAATGACTTCCAGATAACGTAGTCTGAGCCTTTTGTTATTTAAAACTGAAAGAAGCACAGCAGTCTGTAATGCTTCGTGCCTGACAGTGATCATTATGTTCAGGAAGGTTTTAATGACACAGCTAACTTACGTCACTATTTTGCTTCAAGAGTGTTTTCTTTTACGTAAGCTGTCCTCAAAGATTAGAGTATAAACTTTTGTTTGAAACAAGGGATCATGGTGAAACTGCCAAGTAGAGAAGCTAAGCACAGGGATTTCTTACCTTCACTGAAATCTTTAGAAAACATATAAGTACTATCAAATCTGCATTGCCAAAAGTTGTTTGTGCAATGTGCAGAGAAATTATAAGAAAACAGGCTCACATTTATCTTCTTTTCCTCATGCTGGAGCAACAATATATTCCAAGAGATGATTATTACTTAAGATGGAATAACTAAATGCAGTGCTTTTTAAGAGAGAAAAAATGAAAAGTGTGAGAAGACATTGTGGGGAGACAAAGAGGGATAGTACTAAAGGCAATCTTACCCTTGATATATTGCAGCTGTGTTAATTATCCAAGAGTGGGAACAGCCAGGCCCTCCCAGCTATGGTTGTGGTAAAGAGTGAGTTAGCTGGGAGGGAGTTCAGTTGGAGTCTGCTGGCTGTGCTGTGAGGGAAGGGACAGGAGGTCGTGCAAGGGACAGAAAGGGTAGGATGCAGTAAATAGGACAAACAGGGTTAAGTGGCTGTGATAGGGAGAGAAAGGAGTGAGCTGGAACAGCAGAAGGAAGAGAGATGACTGTGGAGAAAGATCCAGAGCTGTGTGGAGCTGCCTCGTGGGATTGCTAAAGAAAAAAGGTATAAGAGACTTTTAGATAACAAGGAGCTGATGTTTGAAGTCTTCTGATGTTTTCACTGAAGCACTTTGAGTGCAGTGTCCGTCTCGATGACCACAGAAAAGTGTGCCAAAGATACACACAGAAGATATTATTAATTAGAAAAACAACTGAAAATGCTTACAAAACAGTATAGTTGCCAAGTTCTGACTTTTACTAAATACTCATAATAATGATAGAAAATTTAGAAAAGTACTGTATATAGAGCGTAACAAACAGCTTCAGTCTTCCCATCTCTGAAACTAAATGAGACTTCTACCTCCACCTCCGTGAAGGCCCAAAAGAAAGCATTTTCTTTTAATGAAATTATGTGTGAAGGAAAACCTTTCTGAAGCCTTACTTGTTGTATTCACATCAAAGAATTAAATAGTGATGGAAATCTCTAGTGTTACACAATAATGCGTTTTCTTCCACACCTGAGATGCATATTGAAGTTGCAAAATGGGCTCAGGCTACATTAATTAGGCTTCCTACATCTCAATACAATTTTGATTGAAAGACATACGTAATTTTTTTCCTCAGAACACTGTCTACTGTAGTGCAAGAATAAAGAGTATCCTTTGACCGGATATCTTGATGTTATTTTATTTGCTGCTTCTTCATTATTCTAGGTGCATGGATCCATCCATTATTTACTGAGCAGAGTTGTTCATTCTCTCATGTGCTTTTCTAAATGCTTGCCAGTACATCCAATGCATTTTTAAAAGATGCAAATGAAATTATCTACAGTCTTTCTGTGAGGTAACTCCATTTCGTACCTGGAGAATTATCAAAAATAGCTTAAGGTCAAAAATTATCCAAAGTATCCATTTTTCATAGTGCTAATTTGAAACTCATAGAGGTGATTTTTTCAGAATACTTAGTAACTTTGATAGCATTTGTATGCATATTACCTCTCTAAATGATGAGAGCAGGGCTCCTTATTCTTTTCTGCTAATTAGATCTAAGGTGAGTTCTCTGACACGCCCAAACCCACATACTAACAGTCTTGTTTAAGTGAACTGTACATCCTCTCACAAAGGCACTCAGTGGCAGAATCAAGGACACCCTGCACTCTTTTTTTGGTCAGCCCTTGCCTTGTTCTCTGTGCTTCAGAATGGATGCAACAGAGATACTCAGATCACTAATTCATTATTATTATTATGGCCTTGCTACTGCCTTTACTTCTATTTGTTCTTTGTAATTCCCACTGTTGCTACCAGTTACTGTGTCAATAGCCTAGATATATTCTATATTTCCAGTCCAAGCTCATCCACATAAATCAGCTGAGAGTGGATGGGTCACAGTGGGCAGAGCAGAACATTAATTGACATTTGCGTACTGTAATTTTAAGTTTATCAGTTGGCCAAGTTTGAGAGAACATTAGCTTTAAAGACTTATTAATATAAGGAATCAAAATATTTTCCCAAGTATCTTTCTGGGCAAAGACTGAAGTATTTAAAATTTTATTTCCTCTGCAATTTCTCTCTTTAGTAGGCATAGTATGAAAAATTCCAATCTAAACAGTAAATAAGGTCTGACAAGACTAAAAGTAATTAAAAACTGAGTCTTCTAATGGAAACTAGTAGGCATCCTTAAGTATGGGCTTTACTGCTTACACCATCTGTAACAAACAATTTTATTGAATAAGCATAAAACTCAAGTCTGTTGCTCAATTGCACCACTAGAACACTTTGGACTTTCATATTTTTCTAATACATCTTGAACATATAAGCTTCTATGTAAACCTGTTGAAAACCTCTTTAAAGCAATGTTTTTTATGTTAGTATTAGAAACAATTTTTTTAAATTATAAAGTACATGTTCTTTAACAATAAATGGGAAAAAGCAAGAGAAATGTTCTGTTAGTCTACTTGCATGCTTTTTAAGAAAAGAACTCACAAAAACAGAAACAGCTTGTCAGTAAGTACTAATAGAGCAGTTTCCCACTAATAATACTGCAGCTGTTATCTGCACAATGCTCAGAAGCACACTATTCAATTATTAGAGGGTACGAAACCACCTCTTGTAGTGAGAATAATGTAGGTGAAGTCAGTTTGTTCTTTGCTTTGAACAAATTCCCTTGTTTCTTTGAAAGGAAGTCAAAATCCTACATGGCCAGTATATCAGTACCAGAAGATGTTGACTGCTCCGAGGACAAGGTGAGGACGGCTTTGGTATAATTAGATGACTCACTTAAACAAACATGAAATGATAACTAATGTATGAGTAAAAGGTTGCAAAATTGTCTCAAACCACAAATTCAGATCCTAGTAGGAATGACTGGATGTGTCTTTCCCTGGGTTGCCTTGAAGGCTTGAGAGGCTGAAGGTGTCTTTCTAAGTTCAGAGGCCAGAGTTCACAACTGCCTCAAACTTCCTGAAATTGCTTCCAAAAGAACATGAAATGCTTTTGAGAGAGAGAGATCAGCCTGGAGTCATCTGTTTGCTGACAGGCCTTTATCAGCACATGGCTCTCACCAGATAGTCACCGCTCTTAAATGGTTTGATTTACACTGTGCTTCTGTTTTTGTTTGCATTTGCAGTAAAATGTGTGAGTATAAAATTTTTTCAGCGAGTCTCAATAATGCTTTACAATAATTTTTCAATTATGGTATAAATGAATACAGGAGATGCACAGAATTCTAGTTCTCCTTTATTCTTTTAAAAAATAAAAATTCATACAATTCAATATAATAAGGAAACAAAAGAAAATGAGAAAGCAAATAATGTCATTATACAATCTACATTAGTACAGCTTTGTTAAAAACAAGAAAATGGAGATGTTAGTTCATATACATTCAAAATAGAAACAGGTATTTATTTTACTTGCACTGGAACGTTGGAGCCTCCCATTTCATTTTCTCCGGTGAATGAGAGTGAAGATACAGAAAATGATTTAGACTGGAATGATGATCTACTCAATTGCCTCAATTCAATAAAATATTTATGTGCCATAAGCAAGTATAGTTGAACTATGATCTTTTACATTTTTTCTGTCTGCCTTTGTTCACTTTAGAGGCAACAGAAAACTATAGGACAAGTAATGGTGCTATTATGTTTTGAACTGGTTTGGATAGATAAATGAATGGATAGACATAAACATAATTGTAGAAAGGTTTTGGTTGGAAGAAACCTTAAAGATCATCTGGTTCCAAACCTCTGCCATGGGCAGGAGCACCTTCCACTAGATCAGGTTGTTCAAAGCACCATCCAACCTGGCCTTGAACCCTTCCAGGAATGGGTTCACACACAACTTCTCTTGAAAATCTGTTAAGTGCCTCACTACCCTAATTGTGAGAAATGTCTTCCTTACATGCAGTTGAAATCTACCCTCTTTTAGGTTAAAACCATTGCACCTTGTCCTGTCACTGCAGGCCCTGGTTAAAAGTCCTTCTTCAGCCTGCTTATAAGCCCTTTGTTTTAATTTTTGCCAAGCAGTGCTCACACAGCATCAAGGCTTTTCCTGCCCTTACACTGCCCCACCAGCGAGGGGGCTGGGGGTGCACAAGGAGCTGGGATGGGACACCGCCAGGACAGCTGACACCAACAGATCGAAGGGATATTCCAGATCATATGGCTTCATGCTCAGAATATAAATCTGCAAGAAGAAGAAAGAAGGCAGAACATTTGGAGGAATGTGGTATTTGTCTTCCCAAAACATCATTATGTGTGATGGAGCCCTGCTTTCCTGGAGATGGCTGAACACCTTCTTGCCCATCAGAACCAGTGACTGAATATTACTCTGTGGCTATTTCTGAGGTAAATTGCATGCTGAAGTTATGACTGCATTCCACATAACTAAAGGGTATAGAAGTTTGATCTGTTCATTTTCATAACAAGTGCAACAGGCACACAGTCATCTATAATCACACAGTCCAAGACCACTCAGTCCATCTTACATAGTACATAGTCTTTCAGAGCAGTACCTATCACAACATGCAGAGGCATAGATTACATTTTTCACTTTCATGTGGAATGTATCTTTTATTTTATTGTGACAAATATGCCATTTTTATTGAAAGTTTCAGTCCCTCTGGCATTTCATGTTTCACATTTCATAGATACAGCTTGGGAATGAGCTTTCTAAGTCAAGAAGGCAATCTGGAAGAAAAATATTCAAGGTAGATTTCATTTCAGTGTTCTTGTGGACATGTTTTGTTGTGGGCTTTTGTTATTGTTTTTATTAAGGATCTACAAGAGATAAAGTAATTATAGTCTTCAGCTAGAAAATACATTGTTGTAAAATCATGCAAAGGCTTTTTTTTCAAGGCTGTAGTTCAGTAAAATTACCCTTTTTTAGCTTCAGGAATACTATAATTTGCATTAAAATTTTCATCAATTTAAAAAAACATGAAGCAACTAAATTCTGCATGAATCCTATGGTATAATCCTGTGGTGAGAGTAGAGCATGAAAAAAAGAGTGACAATACTAGCTCAAGACCTAAAATTTGACTCAATATCTATCTTGTATTTACAGAGAATGCATTCACACATCATGCTGCATCCAGACACTGAGGCTGCAGTCATCTCTGCATGTTCAAAGCTGCAGAAATACGCAAATGTTAAAAAATGCCATCAAGCAATTCGACATTGGAGATGACACCACAAAAACAAAAAAAGAAACAAAAACTATGAGATGAAGGTGTCAAAACCAAAAGAGTACACCTGGTAGGTACCTGTCAGGCTAAGTCCTAGTAAATACCTACACTAACAAAATGGGCTGTCCTATAGCTACAGGCACTTTTCAAACATTCCAGCTCCTTTTTTTTTTTTTTCCCTTTTCTTTTTTTTTTTTTTTAACTTGGGAAGGAGAGTTGTCTTATGCCACTTGCTTCCTCTACTTTACTGAACCAGCAAATGCAGGCTGTCAGACTGGTGCTCTCACGAGGTTTGTGCATGGCTTCTTCATTGGGGCAAAACAAGGAATGAGGATTCTCCAGGGGCATGGAAGGCAATGGGTGCAGTCAGGAACCAAACAGCTGGTACCCCTGAGCTGGGCGTAGACACAGCCATCCCTCACCATTGGCAGTCACCTTCAGCTGAGAATGAGACAGGAAGGCTGGGGGAAAGGAAAAGTACAGACTGATGGTGGCAGAAACTGAAGTCTCTGTTTTCAGGGTCAGATAATCCAACTATCTGTATGGAGAGCTCGACCTACATTTGGCACAGCAGCTCATTAAGCCATCTTTGCTAATGTCACAGACTTCACTCTCTGAAGTGATGTTGCCATGACCACTTCCCTTGATAATTTATTCCACGGTCCAGTTGCTTCTGCTGTTTTTCAAAATGGAACTGTAATTTAGAGAGTATTAATACACAAAGACTTGTGCATGCTTATTCTGGATCAGAAAATTCAAACTGGGGTGGTGGGGCTTTTCTATTTGAGTAAGAATAAATGTTCCTAGAGTGAAACCTGAATTAATTTTTAATAACTAAGAAAATTTTAGTGGATTCATTTCTGTATGATAGATATAATTATGCATTTTCTTTCATTGTAGAAGACTGACAAGTACATTTACAGTTATTATTCAGAGCCCTCAATTGGTTTACCAATAATTATCTTTATTTTGAAACAAGACAATTAGGAGACATATCTGTGATTTAATAGCAGAATCTGCTTCATTTTAGACATCTCTGGGTACAGCTGCTACCATAATTTTCCAGTTCAATTATATATATTTAAATAGCTTACAGATACCAAAAATCAGCTGAAGAATGATTCTATATTAAGCTATGCAACTATGCAGAAAAAGTGTGTGAGTGCATACATGCACAAGCATGCACACGGTTGCAAATTTTTCTTTATTACCATCTGTCCTCTTCACACACCAGAATTAATCTGGTTGCAAGTAAATAAATATATAAACTCCATGTTGAAATTTTGTCCTAATTCACTAGAAATGTGGGATTGAAAATTATTATCATTTTCAGACATATAGACCTTGAAAGACTTGAGGGGGGAAAAAACCCATAAAAGTTAATTATTAGCATTTTGGTGAGGCTAGAGAGAGGAATGACCCTCCTGAGACACAGAGTGCAGCTATATGATCTTTCAAGGGACAATAGCAATTTTGGGGCCCATGACTTCCATTTTAGATATGTTTCCAAACTTTTTCTAGTTTCTGTAGCAATTAGTCCTTTGTTAATTTGTTGCTATTTTCCTGTGTGCTAGTCTGAGCTCTCAGTGCTAAAATTTTTTTCTGTTCCCATTACTTTTTTTCTCACATATTTTGTGCAATGGTGATTTCAACCTGAATTTGTTAAAGCAAAGAACTTCAGCTTTTTTTAAATTCTTCATGTAGAAAACACTTCAATCTTCTTATGAGTATAGCAATCTTTTGTATCCTTCTGCAATTCTAACATCTTTCTTCAGGTGAATTATACATAGACTTCAGATCTTGGGAGGATATTGTTACTTTCAAGGCCTCAAGTCATCTTGTAATCAGCTGGTGTTCCTCTGCTGTTTTTCTGATTAAATCCATTTGAGCTCTTGACATTAAAAAAATTACTGTTTTTGTTTTTCAGAAAAAGTAACTTGCATTTTGTCTTGTTCCATTTCAATTGAGAAGTAATTTGGCTCAAAAAGCATTGAGTATTATGACTCCCTGAGGCTTACAGTTAAGCAAGACTGTAAACCAATACATTCATTCTAGAGCAGTGTAAAAATTACATGAGTGTTAATTGCTTGCCTGATGTAGATTTAAATTTTGATTTATGACTAATTTATGATGCTGAAAAAATCCACCTTGGTCTGTTACCTGACAACAGCTGCACAATGAGCAATCTGTTTGTTAAAAATTTCTCTCAGTTCATTTACTGTCCTTGTTCCAAACATATTCCCTGTGTAAGCAGCCCTGGGTAATAAATCGTACTTATGTTCCATCTTTGCATCTGAACAAAATGACACAAACATCTGGGAACAGATACAATATTCAATGGTTTCCCAACAAAATATATTGACACTCACCTGTTCTCTGATACAAACAATTCTTTCTTCAAAAAATGACATTTAACCCTGGTACATTTAAACTTCAAAGGGTTAATCTAAGATTTATCCTTCATAAGCAAGGGGAAGGAGTTGTATTGCAGTTAATTATGTAGTTCTAAACAGGAATGATCACAGATACAGAGCACATGGGAAAAAATAGAATGTAGAATTTTCAGCTGAGGCTCAAATAAGACTTCTGTCCTAAAGGAGAAATTAAGAGTACTGCTTTTACTTTTATATACAGGCACTTCAATGCAAACCTTAAAATAATTTTTTTTTCTGAAGTATTCCTTTCTAGATTTTTCTTCCTTTTGCTACTGTATGATTTTTTTTTGTTTGTTTTGTAATTGTCCTATTATTTCCTCAACACAACTGGGAAAAAAAAAAATGTGCTATGCCATATCACTTATTGTCCCCATTGTTATCAATGATAAGAGTTGAATATTTATTTAAGTAGCATAGAAAACACAGTCTTAATTCAAATTGAAAGGGCAGATAACAAAGAGAGCACAGTGACTCTGTTACAGAAAAGAGGTCCAGGACTTGCACTCCATGACATCAAGGGAAGGCCCTCACATCCTGTTACATTAAAGAGACAGCGAAAAATGGGTGAAGTCTGAAACAGCACCACTATCTTTGAAAGCAGTCCCTGCACAAAATTTCCTGAAACAGTGGCATGAAATTGTATGCTGTGGAGCTAGGTCCCGGAGGAAGAAACACCCATACAATCTAACAATCCTGATGACATTTCGTGGGGCGGGGATGTAAAGAAGGACCCTTCCAAGGTTTACATTGTAATCTTCATTTAAGTCAAAGAGAAGACAACTGGCTCAACTGTAATGTCAGCCTTTTAGGGGAAATTTTTGTGTTGTTAATAGTTTTCCCATGTAAAGGCCTAACGTTTATTGATTATGCTTTATTAAAAACTTGATGTAATGTAGTTTTTCTAAGAAAATTAATAAGTACTACAAAGTAAATGCTGAGGTATCATAATTAAAATTATTCTGCATTTCTCTCATCTTGCACAACAGTAGACATTTCTTTCTATTTGAAAGGAATGTTTACAATTTTAAGGCTTTTAATCTTTCTGCCCTGTCAGATTTCCTATAAGGCACATCATCTACAATTCTCCTGGGAGCCACTACTTGTCAGTCTGGAAAAACCCAACAGAATGCAATCACACCCATCTAATTGAGGAACAGAAATAATTTACATAAGTGGTCAAACACAGAAAAGCTCAAATTTCAGGCATTTCCAGGGATATAATCTAGAGATTCAGGGAGAATCCTTTCTTCTTCTCCCCCTTTTTTCCCATATCATCATAACCTCAAATAAACTCTAAATGTCTAAGAAAATTTCATATGCATTTGAGAAGAATTTTATAGTCACACCTAAATTGTTTAACACTAGAGATTTCCATTGACCACTCCGGTGAGGTCTTTTCACAAGAGAAAACAAATTCATATTTTCCTTTCATTTAAAAGCTAATCTACAGACAGAGACATAAGAGGAAAATTATACTTTTTTCACTTTGCAAGAATTATTGACTAAATACCAAGGATATATGGTAAGACTATCTCATCCAGATAAGACAATTTTAAATTTTCTATTTTGAAAAAATCTATAAAGATAGGTATCACATGTTTAGATAAAGCTATCCTCTTCAGTGAAGGCAATCTAAGATAAAAAAAGGCATGTTTGGCATTTTTCTGATTCTTAATCTGAAAACAATGAAACATCAGATAAAGAACCACATTTGTTACAGAAAAAAGGTCTTCTGAGTTGTAGAATACTCCATACAATCCTAAGTTGTTTTACAGAAACTCTTGAAAAGGCAGCAAATTTATTTCTACAAAGTCTTTTTTTACCAAGTTACAGTGTTGTTTCTTTGATAAGTTGAAGAATTAAAGATGCATTAAGATTGCGACAGCTTTCTGACAATCTCAAAAAATCTGAGAAAATGGAAATTTCACCCATCTTTTCTGAGTCAGAGCTTAGTGCTGGTTAACAACAAGGTCCTCTTCTCTTGCATCTCTTGGTGGTACACTGATGTACGACCAGTTTGAAATCAGAGAGATGCTTAATTTTTTTCTAGTTACTGTTCATTTTCACACTATGCATGGCATGTTTCAAGAATAACAGGAGGCACTGACTGACACCAGTTTATTAGATTTTACTCCAGAAAGGAGCAGAGTATGTCAACAAGCAGTGACAAAACAGATTACAGCAAAAACACTTGTTCTCGTACAAATCATTCATTAACCCTCTGCCAATTCACTTCTCATGAACATCAGTGCAGGAGTTGCTTCCATCCATACTGACAGCTGACATATACAAGACAACATCATTATTCTGCCGAGATTCTAGTAGAAGTACACATTAGAAACAATAGATTGAAACAGAAAGTATGTTTTAGTGAACAGTAAGAAAGTATGTTTTCTATGAATTCTTGGAAGGAAATCCTAAGTATGTTTCTGTCCTCTAAGTTCATTCTTCTTTTAATTGTTTCTTTACATAAGTATTTCAAAATATCTCGAAGCAGACATTGTTTACTGGTGATGTAACAAACCCTGTAGACATTGAACTGCAAAACCAGTAAGTTTTATTACTTATCCTGATAGCGATTTACAGCTCTGGAGAAAGATCATAGAATTTTTCTGATTTCCACCAGCTGAATATCATGTCACTGGTCTTAGAGAAAAAGAAGAAATTCTCAAAATGAAGCTATCCTGCTGGAAAAGGAAATTTTTACAATGTGTTTCATAGCCATCATTCACATGGAACAAGCTTCCTATTGTTTTAAAGGAACACAGATGCCACAATAAAAACAAGCAGCAGCCATAGTCAATAAAATGGTTGCTGCAACATAGGAAATCTATGATTTAAGGTTAAGCCAGCTTCTCTTCTTCAGGGATCTTTCAGTCATTACAGGAAATCACTGTGAATCACATTTTCAAAGCAAATAACTAGGAAATGAGCTTTGCAAATTCAGGGGGTCTAATTTGCTACTGAAACATTTATTTTCAAAGAGTGACTCTTCTGTTTGTGACAACCCCTAATCATTTCTTGCAATTCAATCATAAATATACACTCATGTACTGCAATTATTTCTTCCTTTTTTTTTAATTACTTGTGTTCTGTGTGTCTTTTGAGGCTATGGTTCCAGTAGCATTGGAACGTTGCACTGGTTTGAGAACATAGCTCACTGCTTAAGGAGTTAGGTATGGTATACTCACAAGAAAAAACACCTATATTTGAAAAATATTTTATGTTTATCTGCTCTAATTTTTGCTGTTGTATTTCATAGTACTACTGCAATTTTTACAGTCTTTGAGCCACCTGCACATTTCCTCTACCCTTAATAACAAGATTTTTAAGGTCTGGTGTTTATAGATGCCTCTATGTTTGCCATGTAGTCAAAATTCAGTTAAATGACTGACATGCTGGCCATTTCACCTAAAATACATAACACATATTATATGTTTCAGATAATTGCATAAAATGTAGAGTTGAGAATTATTAGGTATTAGAAGAGAAGCTAATAATCCACAATCCCTTACAATTTGCATTATAAAAATTCCTCTTCTTTCCCATGTAAGCCTTTTTTTTACACTAACTAGTAGTTACTGGTTAGCAACTAACTCATAGTTATTGAAACTTATAAATTTACTCACAGGTTTGTCTCAGTTCAATTATCAATTACAAATGACACAAAGCAGACAGTTTATTTTTCTCACTTGCAGTCCTCCAAATTCATGGAATTTTTCAAGAAGACTAAACATTACAAGATCAGATTGCCAGGACCCAAACATAGCATCAGTAAGTACCACTCTGAGAACTACAGAACACAGCTACACCTTTTAAAAGAGGGAAATAGGGAAGTGAAAGAGGTACAAAAGGACTTAAGCCATATTAAAAAGGTGATTCCTAACACTTCGTCACAAAGTTAATAATTCATTAACTGATGCAAGAATAGTGTCTTTCCTTCATATATACATATATATGTATATGTGTACGTATATGTATGTATATGGGGGAGGGGTATAGTTTTTTCCACAGATACTGTAAAGTGCAGCAGGCATAAAACAAGGAGTATTAACAGCAATAGCATGTTTATTGTTCAAACACTGAATCATTGTCACCAAGATTATGTATTTTCATAGTCTTTAATTAGGCAATATGCATTATGATTTCTGATGGAGTTCTGCCTTAGGTCTTTGTATTAAATGTTATCCCAACACGTGTTTTGACTGGCTGATGGTCAACACTTGCAGTACTCAGTCTAACAACATTATTTCACAGTTTCTTGTACTTCTTTGCTACAATAAGCAATTCTATTTATTAGAATAAAATCAACTGATACTATTAGACCTAATGTCCAAAGTTTGAGTATATAAGCAAGCAAGAAAATATTGTATCATGGAAATGTTTTATTTGGTTAATTCCCTAGAGCATTTTACAGATACTCTACTCTGTTATCAAAATTAATTGTATAATTCAAAGTGTGCTCTGTTCCAAGAAAATGTTACATCTTCTGTGTATCTAAGTGGCTTTACACTTTAAATAGCCTACAAGACTTTAAACACCCAGCACATATTCTCGAGCTTTCTTCGTGGTTGGCATGCTATAACTTCCAGTTTTTTGCTGCGCACAATATTTATCACATGGGGAAAAAAATGTCACATTGATTAATGCCCGCATGTCTCTTGTTCTCTGTCAGATATTTCTTTTTTTGAATAAGTACTCCAGAGATATTTTCTGCTGATATAAGCAGGAGAGATATTTAGCTATATCATTGTTTCACTAGGTTTACCATTTGAATTAATGGGTTCATTTAAGCTACAAAAGCCAGAATCTAAAAGTTTCTAAGAGGAAATTGAAGACTGTCAGGTGCAAGTAAACATTCCTTAAAATTCAGTTTGAAAGATTGAGAGGGAGCATAGAATGGAAAGAAAGCAACAGTCCTAAATAAGAAAGAGGCAGACACAGCCATTAATATGTCTTTTCAGATATTTCAGAATAGTAGTTGAATGGAGATGAACATAAAGCAAATGCCATGATAAGAGTTACTGCTATTTTTTTCTAATACATAAATGACAAAGTCTATAAACTCCAAAACCATGGAGCAGCATATTAGACTTGAAGGATGACAGCTTCCTAATAAAATACCTAATAAAATCCTCATTATTAATAAATAAACATTTTTTGAGTACTGACAGCTACAAAGTGATTAGTATTTGCAAAGATTGTTGAAATATCTTGGGCACTGAGGCTACAAATAGCAAAGCCTTCTGTCCTTTGTCAAGTACTTCAGTTTTGCACATGCATTGGGGTTTATTTAAAATTGAAGTAGTGGAGTACTTGTAGTGACAGATCATAAGGAAAAGAAAAAGGATATACATAACACAGAGCAAATGTACAATAAACACACATTATCATGCAACCTTCTGATTTTCCATCATTTGGATGTTATAATGATGGCATACAAATGCATCAAAAGAGAACACTTCTATAAATTGCAAAGATATTATATCCTGCATTTTTCAAAATTTGCATATTGAGTGCATGAAGAGATAGGTGGGAAGAGTACTGAGTTTGCATGCTTCTGACAACCCTATGCATTGAAAACCCAACTGAAAATCAATTGAAAATAATAATATTAAAAAAAATATTATAAAGCGCTTAACTGGTATTTTAACACACAGCTATGAGTGAGCGAATGCTGCTGTTCTGCTGCTCCTGCTGGGCTGAATGCAGACCAGAGAAGTACCATACTGTGCCTACCATCAGCCTGCTATTATTTCTTCAACAAAAGCTTCATTCCCTGCTGCTGCTGAACACTCACTTCTGAGCAAGCATAAAACAAGGAAGGCAAAGCCCATTCTTCCCAGGAAATTTAAGGCAAAATCCACCAACAACTGTTTTGCTGTCTCAGCCCTGAGATACATGTACTGCAAATATTATGTAGCCATTCTTATGAACAAGACAAAGGTGGAAAATTTGCTGGTTTATGTCCAGCTTCAACAGTGATGACATGACCAAATAATTTTTGTTACATCCATTTCTCTGTTTATAAAATGGAGATGATGAGGCCTTGTTTGTGAAGGATTCAGGTTTATAATTGAAAACTCTGACTAAAACTAGGTCTTATTATTAACTGTGGAAATGATCATCAGGTGTTCCAGAGGACAATAAATCCCTTCACAGTGAACCTATTATTGTGCAGTGCTGGTGTGTAGCGGTGCATGAGCTGTGCTCACAAGTTTTGGGTTTATGTTATTTATGTTGGGAAAAGGGTCTTTTCTAAACCCCTCTGTTTATCCATGTTTATCCCCTCCCCCCGGAGCCTGCCAGTCATCCAGGGAAAGCCTCTCCCCCTTCTGGAAATCTCGGGGAGACCGGGCTTCTGATTGGAACAGGTTCTGGGAATCCCCTCCCCCCCTCCTCTCCAGAGATTGGCCCTTTTGTGTGTCAATCTACCCCCCAACTCCTCCCTTTCTATCCCCCTATTGGTGGAAAGTTTATGTACACGCCCCCTGGTGCCTGTCTACTTAAGGGGGGCGTGGGCGGGGCTTCACTCTCTCTCTCTCACACACCACCTATGAGGAATAAACATCTGTGAAACCTCAGAAGAGAGCCTTCCTTTCCTCCGCCATTAGCCACTAATTTACATCTAGTGCTAGCCAGCCAGAAAGCCCACCGCGTGGGTATTGCTGCAGAACTGTCCAGTGGCCCTACCGACTGCTGCCAGAAGCCGGGCAAGGCAAGGGATCACTGATAAAGTGACCCACGGGGCAGAGAAACGCCATACGTGGCGCCACAGCGTGGGACACACCACGTGGACACGAGTTTCTGCAGCACGAGGCAAAGCACGAGAAGTGGCAGCGTGAGCTCTCTGCACGGGAAAAAAGTCTGAGAACACCACCAGACCCCGTGGACTTAATTCTCGCCTGCGTTGGAAGCCTCCACGCAGTGCCGCAGGATTGCCAGACAGCCACGTGCTTACCAGAAAAGCAGCTCCGTGGAGTACGCTTTCTGGTAAGAGAAGAAGGCAGCTTTTCCAGCGCCCGGAAAAGTCTTCTTCAGGCGAAGGACCGCCAGCACCTCCTTTTTTGTTCGCCAGCACCGGACGGGTGAGTATAATCACCTTTTATTTTGGGGTTCCTAGGGGAGCTGGATTTTTCTCCCCTTAGGACAATTTTGGGGGGCTCTTTCAGAGCCAGAAACGCGTTTCACCTGTGGAGAAGCCTTATGGTCTCCCAGGGTCAGGTTGTCTTGAGTGCGGCAATTTTTTTTTCTTTCGGTTTTTTTTTTGTTTTGTTTCAGACGCGGGGTTCCGTCGCGTGGGCACGGTTTCGTTTTCCCGTTGTCGGTTTTTGTTTGAATTAGCCGCGCTCCGAGGGCGCGGGGGAAGTGGTCCCCGGTCTCGGGTTTTAAGCCGCGGGTTTTTGTTTTTTGTTTGGTATTTTAGTTTTCGAGGTGCGCGCGTGACGGTTGAGAAAATGGGTGCTAAGTTCTCAACCGAAGAAAAGGAAGTTTGCAAATTATTGGTTCTTGTGCTGAAAGGCTCTGAGTTTAAGATCTCAAAAAAGGAGCTAAAAAAGTTCGTTAAACTGCTCTTTCTGTATTTTCCGAAATTGCCCCCTGCACAAGCGGTGTGCATTCAGTTTTGGGATGCAGCCTACTCGAAATTTCTTCAATTAGGCAAAGCGGGGGACTCACATGCGGCAAAATTAATTTTTTGGATTATGCAGATTCGATCTGCCCTTTTGGAAAAACAGAAAGTACAGGAAGAGCAGCGAAAGCAGTTTTCCCCCGTTTCTCCTTCCCTTTCTACCGCTCCCTCTTTCCCCGAAACGGAAAACTTGCGGGCATCGGCGGGAGAAACCTCTCCTGTCGGCTCTGGCTCCCCGCAGGTATCCGAATCTCCCCGCCTGAAAAGTCTTAGCCAGACTTCTCAGGAGGCTCGGCTTAGCCCTGACTCGGCTTTCCGAGTTTCTACCCTTCCCCCCTCTTACCCAGTGCCCAAACCCCGAGTCCGTTTCGGTTTCGCCGAAAAGGATGGTGCGTCACGGGACGGCGCTTCCCCTTTCTCCCCCTCTCCCCATGTGGAAGATGGCGGCGACCGCATGGTGCAGTCGCATGTAAATTTCGCGCCTTCTTCTTCCCAGGATTCCTTGTTCCCTCCTCCTTCCGCCCCTTCCCAAACTCCTCCCTACCAAAGCTCCGCCCCAGTCCCAACCCCCCGAGTGATGTCAGCACTCGGAGCCACGCCCACGCCCATGCCCGCGCCGGAGCCACGTTGGTCTTCCGGTTCCCACGGTGGGGAAACCGGAAGGGGGGGGCCGGGAACCCAAAGCCCATGCCGGAGTGAGCTCCTTTCACTTGCGCCTGTTACATATAACAGGTCAAGGAGTGGAAACACTACGCAGGCGACCTGGCAACCATTTTCGCAAGGCATCATTAAGGAGTTGTGCAAAGCCCACCGGGATTACGGGAGGGAAAGCCCGTATTTCAGGGGTTTGTTAAAGGCAAGCCTTGCCGACACGGTCGCGGTCCCATCCGATCTGCGGCAGCTTTTTTCCTGCCTCATGTCCTCCACAGAGTTTCAGCTGTGGGAGGCGGGATGGAAAAGCTTGCTGCGGTCCGAATTGTCCGGTTTATTACTAGATCCTGTAACTGCTACAGATGAGAACGGGGACCCTATCACCCTTGATCATTTGTGTGGGGAGGGCAGATGGGCTAAGGCTTCAGACCAGGCTGGAAAAATTCCAGCGCCGGTGCTGGAGAAAATAAAGCTAACTGCCGAAAAAGCATTTATAGGACTACAGGGACAAGTGCCTTTGCCCAGCTACGCCGACATCCGGCAAGGACCTGCAGAGTCTTTCGTCGCCTTTGTGGAGAGGATGACGAGGGCTGTTGAGACGCAGGTGTGGAAAGAGGACGCAAGGGCAAGCGTGTTGGAAGTGATGGTCCGGAAAAATGCCAATGAGCAGTGCAGGACTGCCATTCTCAGCTTGCCCCTGGACCCTCCACCAACGGTGCAGGACTTTCTCCGTGTCTGCGAGGCAAAGGTTCCCTTCATGTCTGCTACGACGGAGCAGTCACCAGGGCAGCTGCAGCGAGCCAATCCGAGAGTTGCAGCATTGGACTCACAGGGTTTCTCCAGGAAGCAGCCGGCAAAGAAACATCCTTCTCGGGCGGGAAAAGATTGTTGTAGTCTCTGTGGGCAAAGCGGCCACTGGCAGCACTCTTGCCCGATGCGGGCTGCCTTCCAGCAATTCGTGGCCACTCAAGGGGGTGGGGGTGGGGACGGAGGTGCAGGTGGGGGGTTGCAGGGGAGCCTTCAAGCGGCTCCAAAAAACTAGGGAGTGAGCGCGGGACCACCCTGCGTGAAGATGCAAAACGGGTGGCCCGGACCAGGAGGGGGAGGGGAGGAAAAGGAAACCAAGCTGACCTTTCTTTTCTGTCTACCAGGACCGACACCAGAGTCCCCCTGGACTCTGATTCACCGGACTTGACACCTAGGGAGATCGACCTCTCCGATTCAGTTTTAACCACCGACTCGCGGTATGAGCCGTTTAGGTTAAAACTAACTGACTCGCTGCTGTTGAAGGACAGCGACTGGCATTTAGTTTCGGTAAACCCCAGTGAACAGGGCACTTGGCATCGGATAGGATGTAAGTACATGGTACTCGGAGATTGTAAGTACACCCCGTTCGACCTCGAAGTCGCCCCGGGGATTGTTGACTCTGATCCCGAGCGCTTCGTGGTTTGGCTGCATTGTACTTCCCCTCCTGCTTTTCTCCCGAAGGGGCAGATAATCGCCCAGGTAATTCCCATCCCTGATTTCCTCACAGAAGGAAGTCCATCGGTGGGGAGGGTACAGGCGATTTCTACCGCGAAACCGCAGTTGGAGTGCCAGATGCAGATGGGGGAGGAGATCGTGGACATCAAAGCCCTCCTGGACACGGGTGCAGATGTAACCGTGATCCCGTCCCGGGAGTGGCCTTCACAATGGGCTCTGCAAAGCGTGGCTGGACACGTTCAAGGTGTTGGAGGCATTCAATTGGCAAAACAGTCAAAGAGCGTTGTGCAAATTATGGGGCCAAATGGGCAATTGGCAAATATCCGCCCATTTGTTTTGGATTATAAGGAACCATTGCTTGGGCGAGACCTCATGGCACAGTGGGGAGTCACAATTGATATTCCAGACCCCCCACAGGATTTTTGTGCGGTGGCCACTGAGAGGCGCCCTACCCAAAAACTGAATTGGAAGACAGATGTTCCAGTCTGGGTAGAGCAGTGGCCGCTCTCAAAACAAAAATTAAAGGCGCTGAATGAGCTCGTGGAAGAGCAACTAGCCAAGGGTAACATAGAGGAGACTACCTCCCCGTGGAACTCCCCTGTCTTTGTCATCCAAAAGGCTGACAAGACCAAGTGGCGGCTCCTTCACGACCTCAGGCAAATTAACAATGTCATTGAGGATATGGGGTCTCTCCAACCAGGGATGCCTTCCCCGACAATGCTCCCCCGAGATTGGCAATTGGCAGTCATTGATATTAAAGATTGTTTCTTTCAAATTCCCCTTCATCCTGACGATGCCCCACGCTTCGCATTCACGGTTCCCACCTTTAACCGAGAGGCCCCGGGGAAAAGGTATCACTGGAAGGTTTTGCCGCAAGGCATGAAAAACTCGCCTGTGATTTGCCAGTGGTACGTTTCTTCCTTGCTGTCCCCTGTACGTGCAGCCGCAGACAAGGCAATCATCTATCATTATATGGATGATGTGCTTGTCTGTGCCCCGAACGAGGATGTACTGTCCCATGCGCTTGACCTGACAATCTCTTCATTGGTTGCTGCAGGGTTCGAGCTGCAGGAGCAGAAGATTCAACGGATGCCGCCTTGGAAATATTTAGGCCTGGAGATCAGTAAGCGGACCATTGTTCCGCAAAAATTGGAAATAAAAACTAAAATCAGGACTCTTGCTGACGTCCATCAGCTGTGTGGGGCGTTGTCCTGGGTGCGGCCCTGGCTAGGTCTGACCACCAAGGACCTAGACCCTCTTTTCAATTTATTGAAAGGGGGAGAGGAGATGAGTTCTCCGCGGGAGCTCACCCCAGAGGCACAGAAAGCACTGGAGAAGGTCCAGGTAAAACTGTCCACCAGACAGGCAAACAGGTGTGCACCTGAACTGCCTTTCAGTTTTATTGTATTAGGAGATCTGCCACACCTCCACGGAGTAATTTTCCAGTGGGACAAGGAGGTAAGCAAAATACCTCGTGAGGACAGAGGCGGGAGAGATCCTCTTCTCATTATAGAGTGGGTCTTTCTCAGCCACCAAAGGTCCAAAAGAATGACCACGCCACAGGAGCTGGCAGCTGATCTGATCCAGAAGGCCAGAACCCGTATTAGGGACCTGGCTGGCTGTGATTTCAAATGCATTCACATTCCAATTCGGACTGAAACGGGCCCAATTACAAAGCAAAGGTTGGAAAAATACATCCAGGAGAATAAAATTTTGCAAATGGCTCTGGATTCATACACAGGACAAATTTCTATTCATCGGCCGGCCCACAGAATTTTTAATTCGGAAGCAAAATTCGTGCTAAAATTAGAAAATGTTCAGAGCAGAAAGCCTTTAAAGGCCCTGACAGTTTTTACAGACGCGTCAGGAAAGTCTCACAAGTCAGTTGTGACTTGGAAAGACCCTCAGACTCAGCGGTGGGAGTCAGATGTCGCTGAGGTAGAAGGATCACCTCAGATTGCTGAGTTGGCCGCAGTTGTCAGGGCTTTTGAGAGGTTCTCTGAACCATTTAATTTGGTAACCGATTCGGCTTATGTAGCAGGTGTAGTATCCAGAGCTGAAAATGCTGTTCTCCAGGAAGTGACCAACCTTGCCCTGTTCAAGTTGCTCTCAAAGCTAGTTAAGCTTGTCTCCCACCGAGAGCAACCCTTTTACGTGATGCATACGAGGTCACACACAGACATGCCTGGGTTCATAGCTGAGGGGAACAGGAGAGCCGATGCCCTTGCTGCCCCTGCAGAGATGGCCCCGCTCCCAAATGTGTTTGAGCAGGCAAAGATCAGTCACCAGCTTTTCCATCAGAATGCCCCAGGTTTAGTTCGCCGGTTCCACCTTACCCGGGAACAGGCCAAGGCAATCGTGGCCACTTGTCCCAATTGTCAGCAGCATGCGCTCCCCACCCTGAGCGCTGGTGCCAACCCCAGAGGGTTAGGCAGCTGTGAGGTGTGGCAGACAGATGTGACACATATCCCTCAGTTTGGAAGGAGGAAATATGTGCATGTCTCAGTGGACACCTTCTCCGGAGCAGTCTTTGCCTCTGCCCACGCAGGGGAGAGATCCAAGGATGCGATTACCCATCTCATCCAGGCTTTCTCCTTTATGGGGGTCCCAAAAGCCCTGAAAACTGACAACGGGCCTGCATATAGATCCAAGGAGTTCAGCAGTTTCCTGCAGCAATGGGGGGTGGAGCATAAAACAGGCATCCCCCATTCCCCCACAGGTCAAGCAGTGGTAGAAAGGACCCACCGGGAAATCAAAAGGGTCCTGGGCCAGCAACAACAGGTCCTGAAATTAGAGTCTCCAGCTATCCGCCTGTCCAGGGCACTGTTCACAATCAATTTTCTAAATTGTTCTTTTGAGGTTTTAAACCCACCAGTCGTCAGACACTTCGGCAGCAGCGACCAGTTTTCCACCAAGGTTCGACCACCTGTCCTTATAAAGGACCCAGAGACCGGTGGAACAGAGGGCCCTCACCGCCTGGTTACTTGGGGACGTGGGTATGCCTGCGTGTCCACCCCAAGTGGCTTAAGGTGGATCCCTTCAAAGTGGGTGAGACCCTATATTCCAAAGGCCTCTGGAAAGGGAGTTAAAGTTTCACAGGTGTCCGTGGCGTCCTGGAGACGGAAAAGACACAAGTGGACGAGCTGGGAAGAGTTTGTCCTACCCCTACCCCACTGGTCTGTCTCTAACTATGTTCTTGTCTCAAATTCTATTTAGTTCAGGTCAAACCCACTCAGCGATGGCCCCACTGACAGCAGCCAGATTTCTATTCCTGCTGCTGCTGATCTCCAGCCTGAAGTCTCCGGCCGTGGCGTGGACAGTGCCAACATCCATGCCACAACCAGCAAACTTGTCGGAGACATCCATACCACTATCTGCAAAATTGTCGGAGACATCAAGAACAAGCTGTCCTCAGACATCTGACTGGCTGGAGGGACTTTTTGAGGACTGGGGGCTGCCTGGGTGGGCAAGATCTATTCTTCGTCCTGTGTTAATTGTTCTGTTTATGGTTTTGTGTATTCTGGGCACTGTTACCTGCATTCGCTACTTTGTTAAAAAGTTAGTCTCTAACTGTCTCCCCCCCATATGCAAGCCTAGTCGTGGTTGTCACAGCTCCACCGGAAGCAGAAATGAGGGATGAAGAAGGAAAGGACCTCCCTGAAGAAGACTTCGAGCTGTGGCCACCGGCTGGCTGTTTATGGTTTAAATTACCATCTTTATATAAAAAGAAAGGGGGAGATGTAGCGGTGCATGAGCTGTGCTCACAAGTTTTGGGTTTATGTTATTTATGTTGGGAAAAGGGTCTTTTCTAAACCCCTCTGTTTATCCATGTTTATCCCCTCCCCCCGGAGCCTGCCAGTCATCCAGGGAAAGCCTCTCCCCCTTCTGGAAATCTCGGGGAGACCGGGCTTCTGATTGGAACAGGTTCTGGGAATCCCCTCCCCCCCTCCTCTCCAGAGATTGGCCCTTTTGTGTGTCAATCTACCCCCCAACTCCTCCCTTTCTATCCCCCTATTGGTGGAAAGTTTATGTACACGCCCCCTGGTGCCTGTCTACTTAAGGGGGGCGTGGGCGGGGCTTCACTCTCTCTCTCTCACACACCACCTATGAGGAATAAACTGGTGAATAGATAAAAAAAGTATTTCATGATTCAAAGGAGTTGTGAGACAATCCTTACAAGCTCCGTCTTCTGTCTCAGCTGTGAGTACGCTCTGTCTGCCTGTATGAAAGCAGTCTGCTGCTTTCTTTACATTTCTCTCCTACCTGCCGTGGCAGAAGAGTGGATGTTCAAGGCATACCTCTCACCCAGGCAACACTACCCCACACCATCTCCCTCCCCAGTCGTGCAAGAGCTGTAGCTGATCCATGTGGCTGCAGACCTCTGCCAGGCAGATATGCTGCTTCAAGCGACCAATGACTTGCACTTGACCAATCAACTTCAATTGTTAATTCCTAGTGACTTTAATGAGAGCACAAACATAGGCAATCCCTATCTAACCGACATCGTCTGGACTAGCAGAGGAGAAGATTTAGCTTCTGGTCATAAAATTATCTTTTCTTTACTTTTTAAGAGTTGTAAGTAGCAAACTCTTTCAGTCCTCTTTCCAACTTTCTCTTTTCATACACTGAATATTGATACTTGGTAAAATGCAGGATACATTATATATTTGAAATATTTTTCATAACAAAAACTTAACCTCTTAAAAAGGATTTTTTCCCTTTCATTCTGAGGGAAAATTTGATAAGCTATAAAATAACAGGCAAATTCACAGCAAACAATATTATATCAATCAAAGAATGTTATATCAATTAAAAGAATCTTCCTCCTAATTTAAAATTTTTACAGGAATTATATTTTTTTTCTAGATTAAATCTAAATTATCACTGTCTTTACTAACAGCAGCACTTTTCAAGATCTGAAGCTAAGAACTTTACTTTTTAGGTAATGTTGTATAAACATATGCCAGAACTTACCACAAGTGCTATGCAGTGACCTTGTAGGAGTTGCTTTTATGTGTATATTTCATGATTTCTATCGATTACAAGTGTAGGATCTTTCTGTTACATCAATAGAAAGATATTGGCTTTTTTGAGGCTCCTTATAGGTCAATGTTTCTATAAATCCACTATCCTGTAATCAGACTCCTGGATAAGTGATACCATTGTTTTCCAAATATCCACTCTGAGAATGATTGAAGCACTCTCTGTACCATAGTACATAGCAACCTTGACTTCATCTTTATTTCATAAGAAGTCAGAGACACTGGAAAAAACTTTATTTCTGATTATCAGAAATCAGAAACACTTGAAACATGTCTACAAAAAAAGTGTTAATAATTTACTCAATTTTTTCCCAGATTTTTTTGCAATATACAATTTAACTGTAATAGCAAGTAAAAAACTAGTTATTCCATTTCAAGATGGAATGAGGAAAGAAACTGCTGGGTTTCCAGTCAAAGTTCTTGCCATTGCTAAAAAAATATAAAGCCATAGGCTTTTCAACTTATAGGTTTCTAAAATCATCAAAGTTTATTTGATTGATAAAACATTTAAATTATATATCTCTATGCCTAGATCTTGAGGCAGTGCAGCACAATGGGAAAGGATGTGTAAACACAAATGACTGAAACTGGCTACTCCCATTACCTCCATATGATAGTATGGGAGTTATTTTGGTTTAAATTCAATCTGGATTGAGTTATTCAACTTATTCTGTGGGTTGAGTGTTATAGCTCCTTGTGAGGTTGGATTCATTTTTTAAGGAAAAATTTTAAGTACATGCTGGAAGATCTTGTTGTGGTAGAACCCGCACATTGGTTCAGAGCATAATGTCCCCATTAGCACTGAAGCACTTAGAGAGAAAAGCTTCTGATTTAGTTGCCTTTGAAAAAAATATATTTAATGAACACCAAATCTGCTCTCAGCAGTGAAGCAGCACTTGGTAAATGGAGACAAGCAGGGGATTAGCTTCAAATCTGTACTTCCACTCAGAACAAAATGAGTGAAGTAGAGCCATTAGCACTTTCTGGGCCAGTCAGAGCAAAGAGTTCACTTGGTACAGCACTTCTGCTCTCCCATACAAGTGCAAAAGGCACTGCAATTTCCTACCTATACAGCTCAAACATCATATTTCCCTCAATCTCTACTAATTCTAAAACTTTATTGAATTACATGCATTTTGCTGATCATTGTGATTGATTTGAAGAATTCATTTTATAGGTTGTGCAATAGGTAAGTGTCGCTAGTCAGTGCATTGGAAATTTCTGGAAGTAAATGACTTTTGTCTGTGAAATAGATTAAACAGGCTCTTCCGACAACATGAACGTGTCTCACCTTTGAAGGATGAATGGAATAGACTATAGCCATGTTTATCAGTGAAATTTTAGCAGGAACTAATGAGAAAATATTCTTTGTCTCATATTTTGAAGTATTTTATTTTCCTGAAGGTAGCAATTACAAATGAATGAGCAACTCCAAAAAGTCATTCCAGGAGGAATTACGTAGAGATAATAATAAATAAATATTTGCAGATTCTCATAACTAATTAATAAATTGTTGATTTATGCTATCAGAAAGTTTTCAAATCCTGGCAATATTTTACAGAACCTTTGAACTTGGCTTTTATTTGAGTGCCTGAATCTTGGTGAGGCTGTCAGGTATTGTCTCCTGACTGACTGGTAGGCAGCGTGTCTTTTTACAGCCAGGCAAAATATAAATTTTCTACATTTTTAGCTTTTCAGACAACCTAGCGAGCAAAGCGTAGCTTGTAGAAATTGTGCTGCAATGAGATTTATTGCCACCCAGCACCAACTTACTCAATATAGGTGGGAATAATTGCTCCCTAGAGTATATGAATATTACATAAAAGATTACCTAATCTGAAAGGACGTTGTGGAGTTCAAGTGCTGGATCATGCAGCCAAATTTTAAGAAGCACATAATTTTTGTTCCTGTCAGTATAACATTAAATTGAGTCCTCTATGATGATGGAAACTAGATTTCTACTACAAGCTCTCATTCTATTCTTTTGCCACAGTGTCTCTAGTTCCTTCAGTGAATGCATCGTTATTCAGTATTATTTTCCATAAACATCAGTCAGTTCTTGACAAAATGTTCTTTTTCACTAAAATATTGGCTATATTTTGAACAGAAAAAAAATACTGCTTGTTTTTTAAAGATTTCTGTGTTTTCCACTACGTGCAAAACATATAGGAGATGTTAAGACATATAATTTAGTATCCCCTCTGAAAAAAAAGTGAAATTACTACACCTACTTGCACACCTGGAACAGCAGTGCAGGGATAATGTCTAAATTTTCAAGAAATAATTAATCGTGAATGCTAATTACAGAAGTCCAAAGGCATATTTTTATTTTCTTTTTTTTTTTTTAAGAGGATTTGGCAGAATGTGATACATTCTTAAGTTCAAAATAGATCTCCTACAAGTTGCATTTTTTCTCCTGAATGTATCTGCAAAACAGGTCGAGAGAACTTCCACTTGTATAGAAAATGAAGAGGACAGGAATTACTATTATCAATTCTCTTACTGCTTGAAACTGCAGCAATGTGCACTTAGTCTGTGGAGACAATTCTGTCCTGAGTTCAGCATCTTCCTTATTTACATGTAGAACACATGTTTTTTCTTGCATACTACCTTACCTAACAGGGGAGATCAGGCTCTCAGTTCTGGTGTCTTGTAGCATAATGCCTCCCAGAGCAGAGAAGAAAAATTTCAGGAAAGCTCAAACTCAGTGTCTGCCCTTCTGGGAAGTCTGGAGTTAGGAGAAATGGGACTTTTAGGCAGTCACCTGTGTGAAATTCTGAGAGATTTTTTACGAAATCAGAAAACAAAAAAAACCCAGGATCTTTTGCAGAAGGACAATAAAATAATCCTGACACTTGGATGAATTCTTTGCCAAATTTTGAGTTGCTTCAAAGTGCAAAGAAATAGCATTCTACAAACAATATGTGACTCAGATTTTTAAGACAAACAAAGCTTTTTATTTTCTATCTTCTCTGAATTGACAAAAATTTTGGCTACAATTTATATATACATACATAAATGTAATATTTGTATAAATGTATGTGCGTACTAGTCAATCTGGGATAGATTCTTATCAAGGAAAACCCTTGATAAGAATCTAACAAGAAGCCTTGATAAACCTAACAGGAACATTTCCCACAACTGTAAGTAACTGGAAAAAATATAAGGCAATACTTATAAGTCTTGAGAGCTTTGCTTTCATTTCTGAAAACCAGAAGCACTTCCTTTTCAGAGCCATACCCTGATGGGGTTAGTTTTCTAAGATTTAGAAAAACTTGGCGCAAATGCAACATAATGAAGGCTTCAGTAAAAAACAAAAAAAATAGTGATTTTTGTGGAAGGGAGGGACATTTGTCTGTACCATATCACATCTGAAATTGTTATAAACAGCTGTTGTTTGTTTTGTCTGCTCTTCTTTAAAGCAAACTTGAATTTTTCCTTCTATTTTTTTCATAGAATTATCTCTTTCTTTAATGAATTCTTATTTTAGGATAAATTTTAATGAAGGTAATGTTCAAGATACATAAGATACATCATGTCTTTCAAAATTTAAATTTACTGGCAACAGCAGCTGTTTATGATCTGTAACTCTGATTTGTGCTCATGTAGCTGAGTTAAGAGAGCTGTTAGCCTTTATTCTAATCATAAATTTCCTTCACTTCATGATAAAAATGTATGTTGTGTTCAGAAAATGTTCTGAGACCAAAATCATGCATGAAGATGTGCTTTTTCAATATACCTACCTTTCCTTTCTAATACATCAAATTTAACACAAAATAAACATTTAGTCTAACTTTAAATATTATTATATTAAATATTATCATTCTAATATAATGAACTGACATAGATACTTAAAAAAAAGCAAAGACTTTGAATGTGGTATTTCCAAAATACTTACTTTATTCTGTTTATTACTAGGGTCTGTGTTTTAAGCTTGTTTTGCTTTCCAGAATGTGAAAATTATTTGCATTAACTGTCCTTGCTGTGGCAAAGAATCCCATGGTGCTAATATTTCAGGAGTCTGTACCCAGTCTCAGCTTAGAACATTTAAATCTCACTTGTTTTGACAGATGTCCTAAGTGGAATCGTATAAAGAAACCAGCCATGAAGACCTCCAAGGTACCTCTATGTCATACAAATTATTGGGCTTGGACAAATGCAACTTGATACTGCAGTGGTATAAATATCAATGAAAGTCTTTAAAAAACTCAGGTACATGAGCACAAATCAGAGTCTCAGATCCTCAGTAACTGCTGTTACCAGAAATTTTGAATGATGTGATGTGTCTTGTGTATCTTGAACCTTGCTTTTATTAAAATGTATCCTAAACCAAGAATTCATAGTTTAAAACACAGTGGGTGCCAGAAGCTACATTAGACTTTCATATTTCTGACACAGTTTAACCCATGTGGACCATTTTGCATAGTTTGGAACTTTTTTGTGAGCTGACTGAGTAGGGGCACAGTGGAATGGAGATTGCTGAGGAGTGGACAGGAGAATCACTTCTCCACAAACTGTTGAGGTCACATCTGAGGGGCCAGTGAGTTTGTTGCCTTGAGAGATGAACCCATGATCCAGCCTTTTCCAGGAATTGCTCTGGGGCAGCATAGCAGGGTGGGAGTTGGATACTAGCCCTGATTTTCCTGAGTGGTTTCTAAAAGGAGCAGCTTCATGTGATGGTTGATTTAGTTACAGAACCAGAGCTGTAGAGCACAAACCAGATGTGAACACGTTGCTGCTTTGGTACAGCCTAAGAGCCCATTTTCACACGCAATGATAAGAGGCTTTGAGCCTCTCTTTGACCTTTTTTTTTTCTTTTCATTTTGTGCTTTCTTGCTTCTTCATCTCTAGAGAAACGTAGCTATTATCCTCCTTGTTTCATATTTAACAGAAAGAAAAATGTATCAGAATCATTTGCTTCTCTAAAGGTGCCTACATAATGACATTTTTAGAAGTTAAACTTGAAAGGAAACCCTCAGTCTAATAAGGAGTTATTGCATTGTCACATGCAGAACTGTATTGTTAGTGCATTTTTTCTACTAAAATTCTTTTTTTAAAAATACTCTTTATTATTAAGATGTATCATAAACAGTGTACCTGTAGTAATGATTTCTGATATGAAAGGAGACACACATTGTTTTTTATCATGTGAGCTAAATATTCTTCATTCAAAGACAGTGTTTTTTTGTGTGGAGCACACACTAACATCTTTTTAAATATCACGTATTGGGAAGAAGGCAGTAGTACAAATTTAAAAAAAAATGAAAAAAAACTGAAAAGAAGGCAAACAGAAAAAAAACAAAACCAAGCTAAAAATCTTCATAATAATGATTTCTCACTTTAAATCATATCACAAGCTTTACAGCTCATGGAAAATTATAAAACCTTCCCTGGAACACTAATGCCAGAGGAAAAACAGATAGTAGGTCTTACATAATTTTCTCAAGTTAATTGTAAATTGTAATAGCTTTTCAAAATGAGAATGCTTCAGTTTGTGGCACGCATTTTATATTCATACAAACTGTATCTGGATTATAAATATTTAACACCAGGACTCTACCATTTAGACTCTCTCTAGGCAGTGCCAGTATCTTCTGTGGGCTGATTATAAGTAACCATGTAGTGAGGGGGATGTATTCCTACTTTCAATGTATGTAACAGTATTCCTACTTTCAGTATCTGGAGGTCAGAGTATTAATCAGCTCTTCAAAAAACCCAAAGGGATTTCGTATTTTCAAGTTCACCAGATATTTGGGTTGCAAGATAAATGGAGAATACAGATACTCTAAAACTGTGAGGAGGGGAAGTGGCAGGGAGGTGTAGCAACACTGTCCATATGCAGGCAGATCTCAGCCCCCAAAGACATGCTTCTTTGGAAAAACCCCAACGTATAGCTTAGCAGGTAGCACTGCACATGTTTTCTAGTGATATCTCTAGAGCAGAAACAGAGTACTCGCTCTTAGTATCCATAGTAAAAATATATCCTTCTATACATTTTGAATTATTTTCCTTTGGGGATCTCAGAATAGGGACATACATAGCTACTCTGCCCTACAGTAAAGCTTCCATGCCGTCCTTCTGGTTATCGTGGGGAAATACTGATAAGGCCATCAGTTTAGTTATTTAAATGGAAAATGGTTATGTCCTTCAATAAGACAGTGGATAATTTCAGAGAACTTAAACATTGTTTAATATAAGTTGTTCTTGTTGATTTTTAATCTTTCCACTAAAGATGTAATATTCCTATCAGGAGGCCTGGATACTTTACCCTTAACCTGTCACTACAGTTATAGAATTCAGAGGGATTTGCATTTGCGCCTGATCTGAAGAACCTTCAATTTTCTGAATTGGTTGGTGGCCATCCTCATTCTGTGATAGGCAAATTTATTTTTATACTGTTTATTGACATGAAGATGCTTGAAAATACATAATGCTACAGAGAAATAGTCTAGTTTCTTCAGTTTCAGACTGGAAGAATGAGTCCTGGTGCTTTCTCCTTTGTCCTTTAAAATGCTTTCATCCATCCTCAAATTAAAAAAAAAAAAAAAAAAAAAAAAAATCAGCAAATAGAGGAATTGCAATGAAACCAGAGAAAGCACCTACCTCATTATTTGATTTATTTGTTTCAAGAGAATAAAGCTTCATCTGTATATAGAGCCTTTATAAACACACAAGTATGCTGAGTCAAATCTAATTATGGCATGACCAATTATTCAATATTATTATGTTTTATTAGCCTTGATTATACACTGAATGAAACATCTGTAGCCTAAATAGCAAAATTTACTTGAATAATTATATTGTTTAACAATTGTACAACTGTGTACGATATAATCAGCTACTCGTAAAACTTATGGAAATAATAGCCAGTGCCAATCTGTTGGCATTTAACCATCTCCACAGCCTCTTTCCCTCTAGGTTTACTCCTAAAAAGCTTGAAACTTGGTCAGTGACTTTAAAAGAAAATCTTGTGTAGACCTAATTTCTCTGCTGGTTGGCTCAGTATGGTTTAATATGTAAACAGGGTGAAGAGCAATGCACACAGCAGAATGCACCCCAGGGTAGTCCACCAGCTGTTGATTTTCTTCACAAAAGCCCCTGTTGGGCTCTTTAGATTCTGTGACTAAGACAGTGTTGATAACAATTGCTAAGCAGTGATTGCACAGCATCAAAACCTTTTCCATTTCCCAGTCTGTCGCTACCCCAGTGACTAGGCTGAAAGATGGGTAAGAGGCTGGAAGGTGACACAGCTGGGGCAGCTGGCTCAGGTTGGCCAAAGGGATTTTGCAATAGCACATAGAGTGATAACTCAGCAACTAAAGCTTCACTTGGGTATTTTTTCCTTTTCTTTCCTTCACCTATTAAAGTGCCTTTATGCTGACCATTTCATTTTCTCACTCTTGTCTTCCTATTCCCATTCCTCTAGAGAAGATGGAGTGACTGAGCAGCTGGGGGTAAGCTCAGCTAGCAGCCAGAGTCAACCCACCGCAACCTAATCCAAATTTAAGAGGCTTCAATATCCTTTACACACCATTTATTTTCATAAATTTTATTAAGATAATGTCAGCATAGAAAGGTGAAGGTTGGAATTCCTTCTCATCAGATCATCTTGCAGTGAGGAATAGAGAAAAAAGGCTTTCCTATTAGCCAGCAGTATTGATAAATCTTTAAAATCTTACCTTTTTTATTAAAAGCAAAAATACAAAATATAATACACAGTATAATACAATATTTCAGGATGACTAAATCCTATTAATAATAGTTCTCTTTTCTCTGTACTCCCTTTACTTCCCACCCTACATCCCTGAAGAAGGCTGCTTTTAAATCTTGTCAAAAAAGTTATTTAAATGCCATTTTTTAGATAAGACTTGTTAAAAAAAGAGCTGCCCCCACTAGAAGAGGAGAATATATATTGCAAAATATCCTTCTAACTTTTTCATGTACCATCCCAGTGACTAGAAAACTTTTAGTATTTACAGTGTGCTATTTCTGTTACCTTTCAGGAAATCTACTGTTATGGCAAAAATTATAGCAAAGATAACCTTTTTTTAAATCTATATAAGGCCTCTACTAAGGCCAAATCTGCAGTATAAAATGCCTATTCATGCCAAGAAGGCATGACATATATCTGCTGTGAATCTCAATTTATTGATTTTTTTTAAAAAAATTACACTTACAGTACTAATATTAAAGAAATCCCAGTTATAAAAGGACATATTGGTTCAGAACTCTTTAAACTGCAACACAGTGCCATCTCACTAGGTCAGGCTACCTTGCTAAAACAGCCAAGAGCAGCTGTTTTTAAACTCTTATTTACTTCAGGACTCATATATTTCTGCAAAATCATTGTGGTACTAGTGCTGTCTTTTGTATTTTTTAAAACAGAATAACTAGCTATTTTCCTCTTTATTGCAGTTTGTATTCTATTTCACTTTGGTTAATTTAAATTTTTTTTAATTTCATATTCGTTTATTTAATTTATTAAACTTTCTTTATCTTAACTCATTAATTTTCTCACTTTCACCCTTCTGATTCTTTCTCCCCATCTTGATGGGGTAAGCAAGCAGCTGTGTGGTGCTTAGTTACTGGCTAAGTAACTAAGTCTGGCTAACAAGTCGAGTAGTCATGTTAATTTGACAAATTAAACAAAAATCTATTTTGATCTTTATGACAGAATGAGTGGCATTATTGTGTAAAAAAAACCCAAAAAATTCAACTGTAGTGGAAATTCCAAAATTCCAAAATAAAGCACTCAGTAAATTGAGGGACAGGATTTCTTTTATAGAAATGCCAGTACAGAGAGAAGAAATTTCCCAGGGTACTTCCATGTCTGAAACACCACAGATTTACTTTCTATTTACTTTACTAGAAAAAATGAAGACATCAGGCACAGGGAAGACAAATTTTTTTTTAATACATGGTATTATGAGTAAGCAGTATCAGTCATTTTTATGACATCTTATTTTTATTAAAATAAAAAAATTAAATAGCCTCTCCTTGCATGTCTCCTGGATTCCACAACACTCTCAAAAGCATCAAATTTTTTACATATTTGTATTATTGAAAGTCTTGCAATTTGTGGATAAAGACAAAAGAAAAGACTGAGATAAAGTTAAAATATTCTTGTCCCTTCATGTCTTCCTCTAGGATTTCTGTAAAAACATTAATGGGAAAGCTTAGGTCTCTTCTAAGAATTAGTACGGATATGTAATTTTAGCAGGTTATTTTTAGATTTTGAGGTTACAGTAACTCAAATTTAAGTATTAGTAGTAAATTAACTTGAATTACTACAGCAATGGGTTTTTTCTTGTAGTATCTAACACTAACAAAATATTTTAAAATCATTGATTATCTGGAAAAAGGAAGGTGAAACACTAAGACCAAAGACTGAGGGGAAAAATCAGAAATAGGCATTTTTAAGCTCCACTCAGTTCTTATTAATGTCACTAAGGCCTCTTCAGACTGACTTCATAGTACTGTGGAAGAAACTTGTTACCAATAAAAGAAATTGAGGTTAAAGACCAGATAAAAGATGCTTTTTCTGAAGAGAATGGAGATCTTTATGGTGGAGGATTCTGATACAGTTACAATGCCTAAATTTTCAGTAAATGCAGAAAATCTGAAGCTTTCATCAACAAAGGAAGTTGTTAAAACTTTGCAATAGGTGTGTATTATTGGAAGCAAATTTTTGCAGGATAGCCTATTTATCCAAAACTCCTACTGAGATCTGTATTTTTTACAGAGCAATTGTTAGTTCAATACTCAAAGCAATACAAAATTACTGCATGAATCTGATGTGTATTTCTGCTACCTGGATGTGGAACCAATTAATTATTCTAATACAGTAAATGTTAACAATCTATACTTTTTTCTTAGCTAGATATAGATATAGACATAGATATAGATTAGATATAGATATTGAGATAGATATAGATAGATACATGAAAATACTTAGATTTAGTTTCTTAATTCCTGACTAAACTGTTTGACGAAGCATTTAGCTTTAGCTTCAGCAATTTCCTCTTCAATAATCTCAATACTATTAGACCTTTTTAGTTGAGGTTTTTGGCCTCTACAACAGAATTAACAATAAAGCAAATTCTGCCATGCCCTGTGCCTCCTTGGGCCATCCTGGCAAAACATGGAGGAGCATGCTCATGCATTTGTAAAGGAGGAGGAAGGAGCTTGCTGGCTTTAGTTGAGTTTTAGGGAAGAGCAACTAGGGCACTGTCTTCTTCAATACTCCACATCAGGTGGTGCACCAGAGAAGGGAGAATGCTGCTTCTCTAGTGCCTGGGAATGTAAGGAGGGAAGTTTCTGTGATCACTTGTACCTTATCTCATAACTGTACACAATCTTATCTATAAGCCTGCTGATTTTTTTAAGGAGTATAGTAAGGATGAGCCATGGATGAGTACCCATTGCTCATTCAGTACTCCCTGATAGCTTCGGATAAATGTGCAATTTATTTGGTTTTGATGTTTATATTTATAATTTGTCTCAAATTACATAACTTGCAATTAATGTTCATATACATTTAACTTCTTATATGCAAATTATAAATTTATTGCAAAGATTCAGGTAGACAAGGATGGATAACAAGCTCAGTAGTGATAGCCAAATCAATGTTATTTTTCTCTCAGTTTTGCTTAGTTTTGCCTGTTAATTACAGGAAGAAAAAGAGGAAGAACCTTGAAAGCAGAGTGGTACAATTCTCATGAACATATGAAACAACAAAACAAAACCATTCAACAGTATTTTCAACTGCAAGCAATGATTACAAAATGGTCCCTGCTGTGGTATTCACATTCTAAGAAACTAGGTTGCTTGAACAAACCTGAGGGTGAGCAATACGGCCTTGAGTGCTTCTCAGACAGGATGGACTCATAGCTGAGTTCATGAGGTAACTGCCTGTGTCTTCATTTTATTTCCTCTTATTTCTTATAATTGTGGTGTGGTTTGTTTTCTTAGAAATTTGATCTTGTTATATAATTCTCAAAGATAATTATGATGCAAAAATCAATGCAATTTTTCTGGATATTAAATGCAGTCAGTGATTTTCAAAGAAAAATATTAAAATATACCGAGGCTGCATACTCCTTGACTTGAGATACATAGACTTAGCATGACAAAGAAATACAATTGTCTTTAATGTTGTCAATGAGATATATGCATATGTGTATGTGTAACCATTGCCTGTAAATTTTTCAAGCACACTATCCCTTAAATGAAACTTTGTCCTTGTATACTGTGGTTTTGGCTGGGGTAGAGCTGATTTTCCTGGTAGATAGAGTGGGACTGTGTATTTTGTATTTGTGGTGAATATGGTGTTGATGTCACAGGGATGTTTTAGCTGTTGCTGAGCAGTGCTCACACAGCATCAGGGCCTTTCCTGTCCCTCACACCGCCCCAGCAGCGAGGGGGCTGGGGGTGCACAAGGAGCTGGGAGGGGACACAGCCAGGTCAGGTGACCATGTGATCAAAGGGATATTCCAGACCGTGTGGCTTCATGCTCAGTACATAAAGCTGGGGGAAAGCAGAAGGAAGTGGGGTAGTTCAGAGTGATGGGTTTGTCTTCTCAAGCAGCCACTGTGTGTGATGGAGCCCTGCTCTGCTGGCGACGGCTGAACATCTGCCTGCCCATGGGAAGAGGTGCATGCACTTGTTCATTTAGAGTGAGCAGCTATCATTCTTTCCCAAACACTGGGTTCTGATTTCAGGATTGGTCTCTGTTCTAGTATGTTTCACACATATGTTGCTGGGGAGGGTTTGCAGTTCCATTGAAATCAAGAACCAAAGCAAAGACCTGAGGGTTAATGTGACTGTAATTGAAATCACTGAGGCTTGTCACTTCACAATCCTTTTTTACAAACTTTACTTTTAGTCACGTACAGAGATATGAGTAAGGCATTTAGCCTGAAATGAAATTTATGAAATGAAACTATTTATGAAATAGTCTTTGTTTTTGCATGTACCATGGAATAGAGTTCTTTTACCTTTGCATCTGGATTTGAATGCAGAGCACATAAGCCAGTTTGCAATCTGTGATGCCTAGAGAGATTAGTTGGTCTCGACTGCATCATCTCAGCTCTAAGGTTGTTCACGAGAAGGCAAATTCTGACTTTCTCCCAAAAGACTTCTCTCTGGGAAACATTCCCAGCTACTTCTGATAGTGCTGATTTTCTGCCATTTTAGCACTTACATATGTGCCGTGTTTCCTGAGATTCATTTGCTTGAAATCAAGAAATGAGTTTGATATTGAATGCATCTATACTGCTATGCATGTCCAGTGTCTGTTAAGAACTGTTAAGCAGTTCTTTTCTCATTCATACCAGAGGATAGTTAGCTACCCTGAAGATAGTTCCCCCTTAGAGAGATTAGGTAAGAAACAGGTTTTTTATATCCTGTTTTGCTGTGTTTGCTAGCTAAAAGCAATACAAGAGTTCTGCCACTATAAGCATCTGAAACTCAGTGGCTAAGGAGCCAAGACAGATTTTCTTAAAAGCATGCAGTCATTTAGAAAATCCAGAGTTATTTCCATTCACCTGCCTTCTTTTTTTAGGTAATAAAAGACCACAGCATTTGAATGAAATAGAGTATTTTAAATGTTGTAAGTAGTCTTTCCACTTTTTTCGCTCACAGGCTCGTTTCAAAGGAGTTGAGTGGTGGTTTTCTAAGATATTCAAGACACTGTTTGTAGAAGAAGCAAAAGGATCTCTTTGAAATTCTCCCAGAAGAGATCATCAGTACTTTTACAGGAAATTTATTTTTATATTCTGTAATTTGTTGAAGGCACACTATAAGGGCAGGTCTCAATCATAGATTCTGAAATACATATCTGCCTACTGACTTGTAGGCAGACTTGAAAGCTAAAATGAGCAGCACACATTACTTCCTTTCATATGATGAAGGATCTAGTGCCTGTACCAACTCTACAATTTCTGTAGAAGATTGTCTATTGGAATTAGGCAGATAATTGCCTTTCTACTTATTTGTTTTGTGAACCAAATGAGAAAATTGATGTAATCTCCCTCAAACAGTCAGTATTTTTATGCATTTAATTTATTTTCTGTTGTTTTTCTTTCTAGACACACAAGGAGCAGACTGCAAACAAGAGAGAATTTTTCCATTTATTAATAAAAAGAATATTTTGGAGATAAACATGATGGGGTGACAAAAGTTATCTGGAAGTAAATTATTGAGTGGTCTTGCAGGTAAAATAGCTCAGTGAAAGAGTGAGACTGCTTCCTTTAAGAGTGATTATGAACAAGAAATGTCTTCTTCCAGGCTCTATCTCAATTCTCTGCAACTTACCAGGAGAGTAAAGGGGATGTGAAAAAAATATCTTCAGTTCTTTGTCACTTATTATGACTTTTTTCAGTAAAGGGGACAGCAAAGGAGTCTTTGTTAGGATCTTGTTTTTACAGAAAATGGAGGCTGGTTTTGCTATATATATTCAGTTGGCTGGGAGGATTTACAGAGTCTAAGAGGGATGAACGAAATTTCCATCTTTTAATAATACTGAAGGAGAAGAAAAAGCAGGGACCCTCTTCTCTGAAGGGTTGTTCAGATACACAACACATACAGGTTTAGCAACCTCTAGATTAAAACAGTTGAAGATAAATGGTGAAACTAAGGTATGAGAAATTAAAGATTTTTTTTAAATTTTTACTTATAGAAAAATTCCAGTTTATATTGTGAGCTAGTTTTTATATTAATAGGATCTTCCATTATTTTCTATGCACGAGAGGAAAGATTAGTTACTTTGAAAATTCAAAACACAATATATGCTAACATGTTTTTCACAGTAGTGTTTTACTATTGTGCATTGAGGACTGAATGGTAATTTTAAAGTCTCTGAATTTTATAGTTTTTCAGAAACAAAAATAAACTAAAAAAAATTAAAGTGCCACAGATTTTTCTTTGTGGAATTCCTAAGTCATTATTTAAATTCTACGTTGACATCTACTTCTAGCATTTACAATAGCCTACATAAATTCTGTTTCTTTTTTCCTCGGAATGCTTGTACCATATTTATTACTATTATTTTGTTGTTGAAAAGCATAAAGAGATCAGTTTTTGGTATATTTGCAATCTTCAGGTTGTGGGGATAGGGGAAGTGTTGATTGGCATTGTTATGGTAGAGGAAGGGCTACAGGCGTGGGTTCTGCGAGAATCTGCTGGGAGCTTCCCCTCTGTCCATCAGAGACATTGTGAAATGAGCTGACTGCAATCCCATTCCTCATCCCCTGCCCCTGGAAGGAAGGGGGTATAGGAAACCAGGGGATATGTTATAATATTTGTTTTTATTTCCCATTATCCCACACTCATTTGCTCAGTAATAAATTATGCTCTGTTCCCCAAGTGAAATCTGTTCTGCCTGTGGTAGTGATTCGTGAGTAATGTCACCCTGTCCTTCTCTCAGGCCAAGAATCTTTTATTATGTGTTTCTCCCCTGCCCAGCTAAGGAGGGAAGGCATAGCAGAGCTTTGGTGGGCACCCAGTCCCCAGCTGGGGTCAACCCAGCACACAATGTTTTACAATATAGCTTTAAATCAGTGCTGGAAGAAGAAGAAAGGCAAGGACATCAACCCAATTTGCAAAAGACAGAAACAATTCAGCTATGTTAAACTGAATTAAGTTTAGGGTCAGGAATCATGGAGTAGAACAATGCAAATCAAGCTACTACACCATTCTGCTTCATTTAGTCTGTGATGATAATGAGGTATCTCTGAATGCTAGATAGATTATACATGGAAATTTGGGCTTGGAAGGAAAGCTCTCATCCTTTTTATGGTAGTGACGGAAACACCAAACAATATCTCAAACCAAATATTGAATGTTATAGGAGACATGCAGTAGTCCCTCAATCTTAAATTGAACATAAAAAAAGTTCTTTCAAATCTACTGTCACAATTAATTGCTTTTCAGTACCATCATTGCACATTGCTAGAAATAATTTTCCTGCACTTGTTCTTATCCTTCTCTAGTTATTTCCTGAGTCTTAAAAAATCTGTTTTAAATTTAGCCTTGTGAAGAATCATTTCAGTGCAATCACTGGATTTTGTCAAATATCATTTTCCTCCAGCCAGTCTAATTTTTGACTCTTATAGCTATTGCTAAGTCCTTTCCATTAAAGGCAGCCCCTCTAGTGTTTGTTCCACTACTAGTCATCCAAAAAGTACTGGAAACATGTCAGCCTTGAGAAATTTGTATTGGAAAATGCATATATTGTAGGAAAATACATTCCAGAGGAACACAGTTTACACAGGTTTGAAAAGCTAAAAGTAGTAACTCAAGTGTGATGAAAAAAAGAAGTAATTGTTACTATATTCTGCAGTTTGTTTTGAGGCCTTTGTCTCCCTTCTCACTCCTACTCTGCTCGATACTTATACAGTAAACCATCACTAATCAGGACTTTACTCATCCCTATACAATGCAGATTACAAGCACACACAGAAATTCTCTCTTCATGCTTTTTAGCAAAGATTTTGCAATACATAAAGATTTGGTTTTTTGGTTCATCAAAAATTTATATACTAATTCTATTCATGAGGGATTTATTGTTTCTTAATGTTTCTTTTTCTCTACACAAATAGACATCCTCCTAGTTGTACCATTCTAAAGACAGAGCTGGTGGTCATGCACACAGTTAAAATTAGTTGTCACTTTCAACATCCCCTTCAGCTTCAAGTCTCACACTTTCTATAGTCATAGCCATCTAACAACAATAATAAAAACAAATTATAACAATTTCAACAGCCCCATCATCATGTTGTCCCCCAAAGGAGACCTATGTTTTGATTAAAATATTCTCAGTAAATTTTAGTGAGGCTTTTTCATGCTGAACTGGACATAACATTACAATATAATATTCCAAGTTCTCCCTTCAGAATTTTAGTAACATTTTATTTTGGGGAAAAGAAAATATAGGAATCAAAGTCACAGCTTTAAGCACCTAAAAACTTCCTGTGTAACCTATCAAGTTCAATATTAGTAATTAAAAGTTTGAACAAAGGGTACTGGAAACACTGTATTTGTGTTTTATAGTTGCTAGTCATAGAATAACATACAAGCAATAGTCAGGAATCTAGGATGAAACCCAAAATTCATTCATTCTAAGGGGTGGCCAAACCATGGAATCACAAAATTGAGTTTTCTCTTGAATTATGGAATTTTTATACTAGTTTGTTCCCCAGAGGCCCAGTATCAGGGATGTGAGTATTTTCCATACAGTCAGGCTTACATGTCATGATGTTCCCCAGAAAGGTGAAAAAAGCCATTTAAAAAAAAAAATTATATATGAGGCATATGCTAAATGGGCCATAGGATCAATAGATCAAATGAGAAAAGCACATACTAAATAGCTACTTGTTTAGCTAATGATGCAAGCAACCATTCAAATCCAAATGTAAGTAAAGACTGGATCATCCCAAGTGTGCACAAAATAAGTCGGTTAGTGGTTAGAATTAATAACAGCATTTTTGTAGTATTTGTATGCTTAACTTTTTCATCTAATCATCCTTGTAAAATATGCAATATTTCTGTGGGGAAAAAATGCCTCCAAATAGAGGTATGATCCTCTTTTCCAAAAGGCAACATCAACTGAAAAGTTTTGACCTCCTTCAGTGTGCATATTTGGGATTATTTTGGTCATTGCCTGGTGCCAGTCCTTCAGCCCTTTATCAGAAACCCCAGCTTCTGCAGGCTGTGGGCCAAGGAGAGGCGAGTGGGGCAGCACTGGGGCAGGGACGGGCACCCACTGCCGCTCTGGCCACCCTGTTCCCTGTGAGGGACAGGAAGCACCCTCTGCTTGAGGGGCAGACAGATCCTGAATTCCAGCTCAGCTGTTGATTGTAGTGGTGCAGCCGTGGTTCACGGGTGTTTTAGCTTCCTGCCTACTTTGCTGAACCTCTCCTTTCTCCCCCAGCCAGAGCTTGGCACCCTCATGCAGTTACCTGCACAGCAGACCTAAATTCGAAAAAAACTGACTTTCACCCCAGTTGCCGGTGGCTACAGGTATTTTTCAAAGGCTCTGGTTAAGCATATCTCCTCCTCTATTTCTGTCAGAGCAAATGGGGGCCAAGTTGTTTTCTTTTGTTTTCCAGCTGCCCTTTTGTGCCGTGGCCTGTACTTAATCCTCTGAGACATGGCCCAGTTTATTCACTGCTAATGAGAGGGATACACGACTGCAGATACAGCTGTGATACCTGAATTTCCAGACTGGAGGCTCAAACCTAAACACTGTGCCTCCTTTCACTCTTGCCCCTCTCTCGCCTGCAGCAAATCATTTCTATGTCTGTGTTTATTGGGCAGTGCAGTTACGGAAATCCTCTCTCCAGTGCAGTGTGTAAAATGCTGGCTGCATTGTCAATGTAGAGATATATGCACATATGCATACAAGCACAGTTTTCTTGTATTCATTAATAAGTGGCTGGAGATAAAAACATAGGGAGTCTTTTATTCCCCTAACTATTATACAGGTCAGATGAAATAAATTTTTTCTGTGCAGTGATTAAGACTGATGTGGTGTTCCTCTAACCCTGTTTGTCATCTTGCCTCCTCAGGAATTATTTTTATCATTGCTTATTTTTAAAATCCTTAACATAACTACTCATCAAAATAAAATATGGTTTTTAGGTTATGTGGTTTTTAGCAAGGAAGGCACTGGGATTTGTTAGATTTGACATGTTTACTTTGCTCTGAGGCTAAATGTAAAATATAATACATTTGCCAATTTTACATGTAAGCATTTATTTTGTAATGTTGAGAGAACGAGTTACAATTGTAAAACATAAGTCAAAGGAGCAATATGAACTAAGTTATTCTTATATTAAATTTCATAGTAATAAAGCCAGCAAAACATAACACTCCTTTTCTAAGATTTTGGTCACAAGTGCAGAGGAAGGCTGCACAATAAAATTTGTTGTTGTAATTATTACAGTAGCAACATAGCATCTCTCGTAGTCCCAGCTTGGGACTTAGAATTCCCTCTGCACCATGTTAGCTACATTAAATCAGGCATTGGCAATGGCATGTAGGCTTTGTGTTTCTATTACAGCCGTGATTACGAGCCTTTGGTCAAGAAAACAAGGACTAGTTACACTTGGGAACTATTCAGATAGAAAAAGAATAATTCTTGCCCTAAAAATCTTCCCATCATCTCTCCCATCTAAGAAGGGAGTCCATTTATGTTCCTTTACAGCAAACATTAGCCACATGAAATAAAGCACTAGAAAAAATACATAGTACAAATGGCAGTCAATAGCAATGCAATGAAAGGAAATAAGAACAATGTAGGATTGTTTATAAAAACAAAAGAGGAATTTATAAGTATTATGAGAAGGGAAGGTAGAAGCCATCCCTCAAGGTCCTAACAGTGGCTGCTGTGCCTTGGATATGTCTCAAATTAATTAAATTTGCTTTGGTTTTAAATATAAAACCCTAAAATTGTGAAATTAGTCCTTTATTCTGTCCTATACTGCATAATGCTTTTTTGGTTTAGGTCACTACAACCGTTTAAACCCTGACTGAATAACTGCAGAGTTTTCTGAAACTGCTGTCTTCTCATTTTCCAATTCACAGCCATTATGCTGACTTGCAGAGATTCTTTCATGGAGTCTGACAGCAGGAATGCAGCAGCCTGGATTCTTACACTGGAATAGGTATTGCATCTTCTTTGTCAGAAAAAGGCACAAGGATATTAGAAAATCTTCATTTTAAATTTGGTCTCTTATCAAGGAGTCAGCGGCCAACAGAATGAAGCCGCTACTTGTACCCAGTCACTCATTAATTTTTTCTTCACTGCCAAGTAAAGGGTCACTGACTTATTCTTTCTGTTCTTACAGAGTTTAATAGAGATAAAGTCAGACAGTTGTGGCCTTGCATGGCTCTTTGCTTAAATCCTGCAGAGGGCTCAGGGACAGCCAGGAGAAGGGACAGCCAGGAGAAGGGACATCCCCTAGATGTGGGCATGAAAGCCTGCATTGAGACAGGGGTCTCTCTGCTCATGCTGGCACTGCACAGGTCAACACCTTAAACCTGTGCTACAATGTTTGCTCCCCTGAAACAATTAATGCAAGCATACAATAAATCTGCTGGGTTTAGGTGTTGGGTTTTCAGGTTAATTCAGGCCAGGTTTTTTCCTTTGTTTTTACAAGCTATTTCTGATTTCATGAAAGGTTAACTTTTCATTTGATAGCAGGTGTTGAACAACATCTTTTCTGGAAAACACATCTATAGACATGGGGTTAAAAAAAGTTAAATCACAGGTTTGTGTATTCCTGAAAATAAAGTTATTTAAAGGATTTACAAAGCCTATGAAGTATAGTATTCTACTGCTTTTTCAGGCCTTGGAAAGCTTTGATGACAATTAAATAGTTCCACTGCCCTTTGGAGGCAAGAATTGAGGCGGGGGGGGGGGGGGGGGGGGGGGGGGGGGGGGGAGGGAAGGGGGGTGTCTCTGTGACGATCATATGTCAGGAAGGAGAAAGAATATTTTGGTGTAATAATAAAAGCATATTCCTTTTGAGGGACATATCCACTGTTACACTTTAAGCAAGAAATAGTCTCAGAAGAAGGTGATTAATATTTCAAACTCAAATTTGTTTTTAAAATGGTCGTTGTTTTAAGCCAACAGTTCCTCAGATTTCAAATAATGCTACATTCCTTTCTTAATCAAGCTGGCTTACTGGGGTTGGTAAGAGAAGCTAAGCTAACATTTGGGCTAGCACTTCATGATTAATGGTGCTTTCATAGCTTTCTAAGTTTTACTATATGCTCTACACAGTAATCATATGGGTAGCAGAAACATTATAAATTATGTTCTTTGTAATTTATGGGGCAACATAAGTAAGAGCTGTGTTTGTGAATACTTAAGAAATCTTTACAGAATACAAATTGTTTTCCTACAAAGGAGCAGTTCATAGTAGAGTAGCATATAAAATATTTTGCAGTACTACAGCTAGTGTGATTTTAGTATAAATATTTAATAAATTATTTTTTAATGAATAGTTAGAGCTATAGCTGCACACTGTTGACAGTGTCTGATAGGAGGGGACAGGATTCAGAGCCTTTCTCTGATACACAGTCCTAAAAATGCCTGCGGGCTGGTTACTGCTCTGGACATGTCTCCACCACAAACCAGAGTGCAGTAATGACACCCCAGCTGAGCTGGCACACCCACAGGGTGTAATGTAGCACCTGGCAGAGGTGCTCAGCTCAGTGGGGAAACCAGCCTGCCCTCCACCTTTCGTGGCTGAAGCAACAGTGGGATGCACAGGTAGAAATTGTCAGGCAGTGCTGCAGCTGTTAGACATACATTGTTGTCCCTTTTGGTTTTCATGAAGATTTTCTTTCCTAATAAAAAGATTATCAAAATAATTTAGTGAATTGATGTTTTGAATTGTTTCAGAAGAGTCATGGATAGCTGTGCACAATAGCAATGACTACAGACATTAAAACAAGACAAAACTAATGTCAGTTTCAGCCCTATATTTCCTTTGAATTTATCTGCACTGTCGTCTCAAATAGTAATGCAAATAAAAATGATTAATGTAGGAAAGGCACTCAAGCTGCTGAGTTCAGATTTTGCCTCATTTATTTTTTTTTTTTGATGTCCTAGCAATAGGAAGACCATGTCAGTGTGTTACCTTTTTTGGTTGTTTCATTAATCAATCTTTAGGGAAAAAAATACTGAAATTAGAAAGAACACAGATTGTGCCTATGTTTTTGTGAAGACGTATTGAGTTTATCTCCTGGAGAGAGATGTTTTAAAGGAAAGGGGATCCCAAAAGAGACACATGAACTATTGATTCAGTAGAGAGAGATGTTTAGGGAAAAAAACCCTTCTTTCTTAAAGGCACAGGCTGCTGAGGCAGTACTGGATTTGTCTTTGTACTGGAAGAAGGGACGTTGTAGAGTACAAGCTTTGACTTGAGGTAACCCCACAGACACCTCACCAGACAGCTCATGAAAATAAGCTATGTCTGGCAAATACCTTTTGCCTAGCCATTAAGTACAGAGAGTTTTATCATGTTTCTGCACTAAGGCTACTGCTGAAGGAAAGGGGCAAAAAGGTTGATGAAAATAACCCTCGAGCCCGGCTGGAAAGTGGCTTCCAGCTGTTCCCGGCTAGCCCGGGCTCGGGATACTTCCAAACTCGGTTGGTGGCAGCAGGCGGACCGGCCACCACCCCCCCGGTGGGTCAGAGCTGCACGAGAGATGTCGGTGAGGCTTGACGAAGGTAGGAAGCGAGGAGGCTACTTTGTGGCTAGATGGTTTTTATTGTCACCTGCCTTTCGCAGGGGAGCCACGCTTCTCTCTGAGCCTCTCTCGAGAGTGTCCCCGCCCGAGGCGTGGCCACAGCTTATATGGGGTTGGGAGAAGGGGGTGGACACAGGAGGGAAAGCCAGTCAGGGAAATATGGATGTCACACAGACAGCGAATGGGAAACGAGGGGTGGGGGTTCCCCAGCCTGCTCCAATCTGGGACCGAGTGTCTCTGAACACTCTGGAAGGAGAGGAGAGGCTTCCCAGAGAGTGACAGGCTGTGGAGAACAAAGGCAGGGGGAAACCAAATGGGGAGAAATACAGGGGGGAACTTGGGAAAAACCATTACAGAACAAATTAATATTAACAATAAATAAAAAGATAGAAAATACGCCGCTACAGGTTGATTTATTTCTGTGCCCATAATAGGCATCCCTGGATTTTCTATTTCCTTTTAATGTATTAAAAAGTTTGGTGATAATTTTATTAATGGGGTGCTGTGCCCAGCTGCTTTTGCCCTCTAAGGGGAATGCCGCCCTGGCAACTCTGTGTAAGGAAAGCCTTTGCAGCCTTGAGATTTTGTGACCTTGGTTTGGAGCTTTTTTCTGGCCATTTTCTGTACCACACAGAGCTAATCTCTAATGCCAGCATATTTAGAGAGAAGAAGGTCACATCCCCATTCTTTCCACTGCTTTCTCACACTCCCGTAATGTCACAGTCATTTTCATATGGTGCTGATCCATCACTTGCGTGCATCTCCAGGAGACAATCAAGAAAACTTCCAGTGCTTTTATATTCTGCTTGGGAAATTGATGTAGCTTGCCCCAGACTGGAACTGCAAAGGGGGTTATAACATAAATTTGCTGTATACTTTGAAGATATGCTGTATATATTAAGAACTTGGTCTTAACCCTCATCTCTAAGACAAATTCCATCTTTTCGGCAGCACTCACTCAACTTTTCTTCAGTTCAGTGGTTTGAGCACTGGTTCACGTGAAGAAATGAACATTTTTACTGCTTGGTTTTGTAATAAGTAGAATAGATAAATTCGTGTGGATTTAAGCTACTAATAAAAAGCTACCCGAGAATGCCTCCAGGATTCCAAAGTTCCCAAACACATCTACAACAAGACAGAGCCAGAAGATGGCCCGGCCATTAAGGGTGGAACCCTCACTTCACAGCTCTTCAACATCAGATACCGATCTTGGTGGAGATCCTGGACAGCAAGATCACCCCTCCCAAGATGAACTTCGAAAAAAAAACCATCAAGGAACCTTTTCATGCAGACAGGACTCTTTTAGAAACAAAGCATATTTGGACTTTCAACAGGCTTAGCCTTAGGGTAAAAAAACCGTATAAAACCCACGGGCTGAAACATAGCAATGTGGCAGAGTTCGGAGGGTACTTTTGTACCGCCTCTCTGTCCACCCGGCATTCGATCGATGTTGTTTCTTTTTATTGTGGCTTTATTTCGGTGTTGAAATTGTGTTAAATAAATTTTGTTGTTTTATTTTGAATTGGCCTCCGACCATCTATAACAGTTTGAATGTAACAAACGAAGAGATAGGTAGAGAGAAATTGTCTATATGCCCTTTGAGAGCCAGTATCCATGTACAATAGACATGCCTGTCCAAGCTAGACTTCTATTTACATGGTCTTTTTAAAGCAAAAATTATCTAAAAACATTCATAAATTTTTTAGATTGTAGTTTAGTGATCCATCACTTATATTTGTTATTTAGATAATTTTAATTTTAAACAACAGGGTAAAATTCCATACAAAAATCTGTCTGTAGGAACAAATAGCAATTTTTTAGCCAGAAAAAAAATGTAGAATATTTTTAAAGGTGGTGTCTTCTTATATAAATTATAGTTGCAAATACTGTATTTTCAATTTTTTCAAATTGTTGTCAAGAATACACATTGAACTTGAGAAAGGTGGACATTTCTATCCACGAGTTAAGTATTCTGCTTTAAAGTGCATAAAGGTTTTCCAAACATTTCTGGCCTCTGTTTTCCACAATTTTTCAGTTTGCAGATAAACATGCACTAGTAGATTAGCTGCAGTGGCACTCAACAAAGGAATCTAAACAGAAGAAAATAATGAACATCATTTTAGAAACTAATCAAATTTAATAGCAGCTAAAATGGTTATGATGTGTATTGAAGTTTTGCAGTCATCTTATTGCATTTCTCTCTTTGTGAGAAAGCTAGGTAGGAAAGAGTGCTGTAGCCAACTTGCTACATTTCACAGGACTGAAATATGCGAGAAAGCTACGACTTGAAAAATTATTACTGAAGATAACATAGCTTATATATTTGCATGTAAAACCACTGATTTACCAAAAAATAATAGTAAAGTGAGATCAGTTTCTCGGCTAGGAAAAAAAACCCCAAGAACTGTGGGGAGAGTATCAAAAGCTGTGGAGGAGTTAGGGCTGATTTTTTCATTCAGTATGTAAATCATGAAAAGTCAAAAAAAAGTTATATAAGATCAGTTTATATAAGAGCATTTTATATAAGCTGGAAAGATTTATATAAGTTAGCAAAACTGCACAAATGACCACAAATTTTCTGTTTTCTCACGTCTTAATTTCTGTCTACAATTCATCTGGAAATTAAATCTTTAGGATAAATATTGTCTTGAGCATGGGGATTAAAACTCCCCACAAAATAAACAAAACCCTCATACACACACCCTTAACCCATAGCTTTCCTAAAACCCTACAATGTTTATCATCAGTAATTCTTTCAATACACATTTGCAATCCTCATTTCCTTATCTCCGCCAAAATAATGGATTCCACACCCTGTAAAGGACAAAGGCAGTGCAAAACCCTCAAATCATAATGAAAACAAGCCTCTCTACCTAGGATTCAAATATAATAATATGAATTATCATTTCACTTTGCCATGGCACTCAAAGTTATTACAAATACCATTCTTAAATTGTAGGATGACATTAAATAGATTCTTTGCGTGCTTTTTTGGCAACAGATCAAAAGTTAAATGTCAAGTGATTGTTTCTTTGTAATCAAAACCTTTTATGTATCAAGTAATAACAGAAAAGCATAGCTTAACTTCTAAAAGGTGCAATATTTACATAAAAGCCAAGTTTTAAACCAAAATATTTCAATAATTTTGAAAGCAATACTCATCTATGAACTTGGCTGTAGAATGTATCACAAATTTCTTCATTTATTATCTAAACATACTTTTTATTTTCTTTTGGTAACTACTAAATTAAATTTTGAGATGATTTTATTTTGATGCTTTGGGTTTAAAACTTTGTTCCAATAAACTGAAGTGATTTAGCATAATATTGTGGTATGTCTTTCACTGTAAGATTATTAAAGAAAGATTTTTGAAAATGTATTTAACATATAAATTATGTAGGTGCAAATGTTTTCAGGTTTTCTATACAACCATATAGAACCATACTCTTTGGATTTGTTGCAACCTCCTTAGTACTGCATCTGCCACGTATATTGAGAAGAAAACAGTTTTGAAACTGCTTGTCTAAGAGTACGAAGTAATCGGAACCAACACAATATACCTGCTATGTTTTCAAGAAGAATTTTTTTTTTACATTTTTGAGTGTACTTACCTATTTTTGGAAATGTACACCAAGAGATATTTCAAAACAAGTAACACTCCTAAAAGAATTTTGTTTGAACATTTTTTTCACTCAGCATAAACAACAAGAAATAGATGATACTAGTCTTGTTCAAGTATTAAAAGCAATTCATAAACATGGAATCAAGAATAAACATAGAACACATTTTGCACTTGTAAGATCAGTTGAAGAATGATGTTAGCTTTTTTGTTTTTCAATTTTTGAAGGCCTTTCTTTCATCAGAAAGTCTAAGCTTTTGCAGTAGGATGAGAGATTTCCCAGCCATTTTTGCTATTTCCACATGAGATGTATGCCCAAGTCTGCTCTGTGTCTGTGATATTCATCCATGTTGGAAGTAAAAGGAGCTCAGCCACTGATTTTTCACCAATTCCTCAAATGCTACCGCCTTTGCAGCCTGCCACACGGTGTATGTGTGCATAATGTAAAGTAGCAAAAGAGGTTGACAGCAATGGTCACTGCTTCCAGAAGCAACAGCACACAAGATTCACAGCATGGTGACGAGCCCACTGAGTGCAAGAATGCTGAAATTTCCTACCAAGTATTTCTTCTGGAAAAGATATGTTTTTGTATATCAGAGGATTAATAATTAGAAGGGGCAGGTGGAAATCTAATTTCTGTGTTTGGAAAAGAATCTAATTAGAGAAAGTTAAAAGAGTGTCTACTTTGGCATTAGAGTGGGAAATGCTTTCTAAATAGTCTCAAAATTAACTTAAATTACACTTATGGGAGAAGAAGCTTGAAAATACTGCAAAAATTTTTGTTGCAATTTACCAGACATTAAGGAAATAGTCTTAATAGATGCGTAAAAAATAATGAAGGAGAACAAAATAATGAAACAAACAAACAAAAAAAAATACAGTGTTATCCTTTATTTGTCTAAAAATTATTGGTAGGAGCCAGGGGATGCTTGACAATCAGCCTTGCAGATATACACTGCTTGAGCACAGCCATCTATTAGATAGTGTCATTTCCCTCCTCTGTCTAGACTCTGACGCTTTGGTCCCATCCCAGTACCAGAAAAATTGTCCATTGAGCACCCTAAGCACATAGAGGATCCAACAAGTACTAATGGAACAAAGTCTTAGTGTGTTTAAGGTGCCCATTAACTGGAACTAAATTTCTCAATAATAATAATAATATATATGTAGTATGTTTACAAACCCTTTTAACATTGACCCAAGCAACTTATAATATATTGTTTATTGTTTCTATTTTCCATCAAGAATATGTATTTCCCTCTATAGTAAAAATGATTAAAGCCTAATATTTTTACTAAAACTAAAAGATTAACAGTAATCTTTTCAGCAGCACCTCCACATTTCTCTTCCTTCAAATATTATAGCTAAGATTAATCCGAAATATTTAGAGAAAATAGATTAGAGTCAATCATATAAGAGAAACTCCTTTAATCTCCATAGAAGTCACTATTGTCAATGGGGACATTTTTCCTGGGAAACTTCTGATGAAAGTTTTCTATGGGGAGGCTCTGATAGAATAGTTACTTCCTTCAAAGGTTTCTCTGACCTTCTACAACCTTTCCATATTTCATAACATCATAAATAGAAGTGCACTCCTGAATTTTTTTCATTATTAACTTTTTTACTGAACTAGTCTTTAACATTTTGATTTTTTGTTTTTGATTTGAATAGTTGCAAACAAATCTTCTTGTTCAGCCATTTCTGACTTGGAATACTTTGTTCTTACTCGTTGAATCAAACTAAAATCTACCTTAATTCTGGTGGCTGAGCTCTATGTTTCCAAAGACTGCCATATTGAGGCATGTGGGCTGGGCCTTCCTGCTCAGCAGTATTGCCCTTGCATGCTTTACCAATCTGCAAGATACAGTGAATGGCACAATCTGAGAAGAGGATTCAGCTATTTAGAAAGAAGCACAGAAACTAAGAGTTCCAGGAGTGACACTGGTAGAATGTATAAATATTAATGCCAAGCCAATTAAGTTTAAGTGAAAAGATATCAAAACTACAGATGTTTGATTCATGTCAAGAAAGAAGAGCAAGAAGATAAAAAAATGTCTCTCCAAATTAAAGAGATATAACATAGCAGAAATAAAACGAGCCTCTTGGTCAATGGACAAAATAAATCAAACAAGGATGTTAGCTATTATTCCTGGATCCAAATAAATTGTTGATTAGAATGCTGGTTTTCCTCTCGTATTTTTATTTCCTCGCATTTTACATCAGCATTCTGCATGAAACTGACCTCTGCTTACCTCTGTGAAAGTTATGTAGCATTAAAGATTTGGTATGTCCTTTGGCATAGCCCCTGTCAAAATGTGGTGTAAAAGTTGTACCATCTCAGAAGTAGTATCACACTTGTAAAATTCCATTCCATGTTGCTTCCTTATTGCATCAGGCTCATGACTTCTACTGACATTCATTATGTTGCATTCCTCAGGCTAGCTCTGCCATCAGCACTCCAGGGACACAGAAGGTTGACTCTGTCCATTCCTCACCCTCCCTTTTCTACATATTTTGCTTAAAGACAAGTGGTCATGCAACTTGCACCTATGAGAGCACCATACGATGTTTGTGGAGGGCCACATAAGATATCATACTTTCCTTCTTCTACCTGTGTAAGCTCATTGTCTGAACTACAATCTAGCTTCAAAGATACTGGAATAATTGTCAATATTCTTGACTCTCAGCTGTTGTAAAACAGGACCTTGAACTCTTGGGGGATTTGCAAGATGGCCAAGTTCTCTGTCCAAAATGTGTGGTTTCAAGATAATGAATATTCATGGCTGGGCTTCTCTGCACTTTAGTGCATCAAAAAAGAATTAAGCTGGCAAGACTTCCAGTGTCTGATTTGCCCATTTAGTAGCAGTACTAATTTTGAAAAAGCAAATTAAAAAATGCATGAGGATAGAGTTGAGGCTCTTTTGGTCACTTGCAATGAGGCCTTCCCTTGGATTTGCTGAATTTTTGCCTTCCCACACCCAAGCATGTATCATTTCATGACTTTTTTAACACCTGATGCAGTTATTTCAGGGTCATTAATTACAATTTATCAAAGTTGTTTGTGAAGTAAAATTGTATTTCCAAGGTTGGAAGATATTTTCAACCTGTCAGCTTTGAAAATATATGGTTAAAAGAGAGTGCAACAGGAAAAAAAAGAATTTTCAACACTTAGAATGGGATTTGAGACACAGAGTGGAAACAAGCAAGTCTGCTTTGAGGCTGATAAGCTTCCTAAATCCTGCAGGGTTTCTTGTACATCACTATCTTTTTAAAACGTTCATTTAAGCAAGTAATTTAGGGTTGTGAGTTTTTTTCCCCTCTCTAGATATGCAGTCTGATGAGTTTAAACAGCAGCACAGTGCTTCATGTCTTTAGCTATACCAGCTTAATCCCCTCAGCTCATAAACACACATCTAGTATTGTCTGTTTAAAAAAAAAGCAGAAAGAGTGACAGAAATTCTGTTCTTGTTAACCTCCCTTCCTTTCCCCATTGACCTCTATGCTAGTTGGAAGATGTTTTCTTTATTAATTTGTTCTGTATAGTACTTAGCACACAGGGGCTTTGTTGCTAAATCTGGAATTCATTCTCTGCAAAGCTGTACTGACACAGTCCTTGCTAAGAGACACATGACATTGACGGCAGAGTTGCAAAGCAGGCTGGAGGCTACACCATCCAGCTGGCCCTTGGGACTACATGTAGACCACTCTAACTAATAATTTGGGAAGGGAAATGTTGGGTACATTTGTGTCTACACAAATGAGTGTCTACAGTGTCCTCCAAAGAATATTTACCTGCTCCATGACCACACCTGGTCTCTGTGCAGCCTCTTGCTCCCAGAACTATCTTGTCACTAATGATGTCAGGCAGAGGGATCTGGGCTTTCCCTGCAGGAGCCCAGTCCCCTGAGGACATCTGCAGGAAGAGCAACCAATATCTAAGTGACATGAATGCAAACTGGATTCAGGAGGTTTTTACAAACTCTGGAGATACTTGAGTTTTGTTTTGAAGAGTTGCCAAGAATAGTTGCCCCTCAGGGTGCATTGTCATGTGCTGTGTCAATATTGCTGTTAGTCACAAATCACATACTTGTACTGGATTGCTGGACAATCACCACTGCCTAGGCCAGTTCAAAAGAAGCTGTGGAACTGACTCAAATCTGAACTGACAGATTCCTGCCAGTGTAGGATGAAAATTATTTACAGCAAGGAAAACAAGTGCATGTGGTTAAGTGAATGCACCCATTACTAGGTGTTTAAAGCACAAGGTGACAGAGAAATAGTAGATTTATTATCTTGCATACATTGAGAAAGGATGACAGAGTCCTTGTCATGTGAAAGGAGGTTTCCTCAAACACTTTGGTTTTGGTTGGTCTGTCAATGCCGCAGGAGGGCTGAAAACCTTGTGCCCAACCAGTCTGTCAGTGCCCCATTGTAGGGGTCCCAGTGAACAGCTCGCTGTACCCAAGAGCAGCTTGACTGCCTTGCTCAGGGAAGCGCAGCAACAGCGCATCAGAGTGAAACTTTTATTGCACTTCAGAAAGAGAGAGCCCCTCCTGCATCTCCCCACTCGTAGTCACGTATGGTCTCCACTGCCAGCAAGAGCTGGTGCCCTTGAAGGACTCTCACTAAATTCACAAAATTACACACTTTATTAATTAACACACTGATAATAGGAAATTTTGACAGGTTAAGTTTTGAAAATCGATGGTGATAGTGAGTGACTGCAAAGATAAATTTAAAGCAATATACTGACAAACTCTAATCATCAATGAAATCCAGCTCAACAGAACAATTTACAGCAAATGGAACACAGTTTTTAAAATAGGCATTTCTATGGAGCAGAAGCCAAGTTCCACCCAAATGTTAAAGTGAATCTTCCCTAACTTCTCACTATCCATAGTTACAAAGAAGTCTTCCCTTCTCCATAACCATAACTGACTTTTGTATTATTTCTTTACATTTAGATGGAGTTTGAATTGCTCTGGTAATATTTACCTTTGCTCTTGATTTGATCAAAATTCTCTTGCTTTGCTCTGAAAGCTATAGTCAATAAAATATGGGATGCATGCCCAGTGGGGTGGTCGTACCTGGGAGCTGGGCATGGAGATGTGTGTTGGTTTGGCAATCAGATTATCATGGACCAAGTTCATGAGGAGAGCGATTTCACCCCAGCTGCTGGTTCAGCAGCAAGACACCTTCTCCTCTCTCCCTTGGGAGGCAGCTCCTGTGCAGTTTATTGGCTGCATGGCACCATTGGGTTCCCATCCCTGCAAGGATTTCAACAGAGCCTGGCCAAGGTGTCTCCACTTTGCTCCATCCTCCATTTTATCCCTCTTAACATGTGCTTAAGATTGCAGGCCCTGTGTGTGGTGAATTATCATGGAATAGATTTCCTGCATGCCAATTGCATTCCGTCCTGGAAGTAGCAACTACGTTTGACTCCATAATTTCCTCACTGTTATAGCATCTTTTAGAATGTGAATATAACTTCCCAGTTTTCTCTGATTTCACCCCCAGTCATCTCACTACAGTCCTCCTGGACTGTAATCAAGGGTACTTTCTATTTCTCTGTACTTATATTGCTGAAGTGGCCTCCTCCTGGCAGCTCCATCACCACTTCACTTCTTTCTGAAGACTTCTTACTATGCAGGCAGAAGAGCTGCAGAGATTTTGGTCAAAGGGTAGATGGTAATGGCATCATCTGGCACAGAAATTCTGCGTGTAACCATCCAGTGTCTCTAGAAAGAATTTTGTCTTTAATCACAGCAAAAGGTGGGAATGAGGCAGACAAGGCTATTTTTTCACTTTCGTACAAATTATAACAGAGCATGTTACTTAATACTGATTGATGGTCACTGGGAAAAACCATAGTGGTACCTACAAGTTACCAAGGCAAGTGCTTATTGTAGTCTTCTGAAAGTTGCATCATATAAAACTGAATTTGAATCACTACCAGTTTATATATGGTGGGGTTTTTACAACTAATTGACCTTCCTTCTGCTTTGTATACTCAGAATTGGGCTTTACTTAGAATGGGAGTCATTAGATGCCTCATTGTGTCAGCACCATGTAGTTGTGTAATACTTTTCTGAAAATCCTACTAGCTGTTTCTTCCATACTTGGTTTGTGTAGAAAGGACAATACATGATAATGAAATACTGCCTTGGTATTTTATATGGTGAGCTAATATTTAAACTTAATCATTTTGTCATACATGAAAGAGTGATACCAAGAAAATCCTTTATTCCTTAGACATTTGAAAATTGTTTGATAGCTCATCTCAGAGAAGATCTATCACCTGTCAAACAAAAAAGCACCATTCTTGTTTTAGTAGTATGAAAGCATTAAGTTTATATGCAGAATAAGTCCATGGGGGGAGTAATACTGACCTGGGCTTTATAAAATTATAACCCAAATCTCTAGCAAAGTTACTTCTACAGGCCAAAGAAAATGGCGTAAATAGCTTCCTTTCCATCTGGCAAAACTATCCACTCATGTCAATGACTATGAAAGCTTAGAAAGTGTCACTGTGAAAAGTCTTTGCCTAATGCCATGTTCTCATTTGCTGCAGAAAAAAAAAATGCATCCTTTTGATCTACTGTGTAAATGACATAATTACACACTGTTTATTTTGAGTAGCTTATTCATTGTCAGAAAAGACATTTCAGGGGATGCTCGTGATCCTTTAGAGGATGTCAAAACTCACAGCAGATTTAGGTTCCTAAAATCACACTCCTTTGAATGCCTGCATCAGAAAAATCCCTACACACTTTGTCCAGTCCATTCCATTGTACTAGATGTTTTTTAATATAGCTTTTGCTGGGACAAGAGGTGGGAGAGAACAGCTTTTCCTAAGCCTCATGAGTTGCTGTCTTCTGCTGTCAGCTGCAATGCACCCAGACTGTAGTCCCACAATATTCTGCTTTCTCATCACTATGCTGGGCACCTCACACTTCACCTTAAGTACCTTTACAAAGATCCACAAGCATTCTCAAACAGTCCCTATAGTAATGAAAATTATTATCACTTCTGGAGTACAATGTCTTTTGCCTTTGGGTAAAGGGTAAATGGGCATGCATGAACATGAGTCTCACTTCAAGTTTTTGATGCTATCAGACACAAGATGGTACTGACTTGAAAAAAGCAAGCTGGCAGGAAAAGACCAGAGGCATATGGGGCTTAGCCTCTCTGTGTCATGCATAAATCCCAAGCATTAGTGTGAGAGATGTTTTCCTAAAAACATTGGGATGCATGTGTTTATAGCAAAACATGATAATTTACTACTATTCTGTGTTTCATAGGAATTGTTAAGGCTTCAGTAAATTATATTAATGCACATGAAGACAATAAATGTATATTGTATTTTATACACAATTTCTATAACCATTTTGTTAGAAACGAGGAAATATTTTTCATTACTGTTTTTAATAACTGTCCCTTTTTCCCTTGCAAGATGAGCCTTGCAAGCCACTACTGCTAAGTGGTACTATTTTAAGATACATGCAGCATGATTGAAAAATTTAATACAACATTTAGATTCAGATTTTCCATGAGAATAACAAATCATCCTTCATGCACAATGAGTGACAACTTGTAAAAGTGTATTATAAATTCACCTTGACTAATACAAAAATCTGGGAATATGATCAAACAGGAATTTGATCTCTCCACAGGAAAAAAATTGTAATTTAGTGAAGCTAAAAGAATTAATTTTTAAAAAAAGCAAAGTGGCTTATCAAAAATTAATAAAAATATTTTAAATGTTCTCAAAAAATGGCATGTGTAATAGTGTTGAGCTCATCCAGGACTAATATTTATTGCCAAATTATATGAAAGCACACAGTCATTCAATTATCTGCTATAAAATTTTATCCTGCTAAAGCACAGGATGATTCTATAGTACTGACGTTTTTTAGGTCTTTAAGACTATATCTACGACTAAATGCAACAGGATGCAGCACTTAGTTATACTGAAAAATCTTTTAAAATTTGTTTACAGAAAAAAAAGGAAGTATTTCATTCAACAACAATAGATGAAAATTGCAGTTGTATTTTTATCATTGATAATATTGTGTAGGAGTTTCTTGACAAGTCATGAAGTCACTTATGCTGCATAACCTCATCAAGCAATTAATCTGAAAATTCATTTCACAATATCGATTTTTTTTCCATGTGAAACTTAGACATATTATCTCCATATGTAAAACCTACTACAGGAGGCACAGAATAATAATTCCTTTGGAAGCCAGAAGACAATATATAAAAAAATGATCTGCACCCAGAAGATACCTGAGTCTTATGCGATACTGTTATCTCAAGCAGCTATGTCTTTCCTAGATGACAGCTTCTTCACAGCTGTCTGATTGAGCTGTTGGCCCAGAACTCGGGTAGATAAACCTGTCTGTCATCCAGATAGTGTTTTATCCCACATGGCTCTCCAAACTTTCAGTTCCTTCTTTCCTGTGTTCCAAATATGAGACAGGGTCTGTGTTGGTATGTCAGCCAGGGTCACCTGCTCCTTGTGTGTCCCACTCTTGAGTCCTTACCACAAAGGCTGCTTGTACCAGCCTCCAAAGCAACATACACAAGGGAAAAAAACATATCTGCAAAAGTCACCATGCCATTGTCTAAACAGGGTTAGTAATAGACAGGCTCAAATTTTAGACAGATTCCCTACTGTTGGAGCACAGATTGACATTTTTGTACCTCCTGCAAACACTCGCACCTGGGACTCATGCGCATTCCTGCAAAAGATCGGTGCAGATGGCTTACTTTATAAAATACTGTGCTCTTTTCAGGAATTTAAATACTGAACTTTCTGACTTGGTATTGTCAGAGTGTACTAATGGGAAGGTGATGAAATAGGAATGTTTCCTCTGTGCCTACTCTCATGGTGCATAAGCCCATCAGCTCTTGGCAGACGTGCCCATGCCCTGCTGACAGTGCACTCGTTGCCTTTGCTGTGATCGCTGCTGGAGCTCCTGCAGACACCCACAGGGCCTGGGCTGCTGCCGTATGCTACTCCTTTGTGTGGATGTTGGATGATGGGATGAAGAAATGTTCAGCCCTATTTAGCAGCATCAGGCCTTGCAAGCCTTTGGTTTCGGCCCACTATGTGCTTGGTGCCCCCTTGGTTTCCTCTGCATGTCACATGATGGTCCAGCTCTGTCTTCCTTTTTGCCTTTTGCTCAACAAATATGTTCCAACACAGAGATTTGTGGAAAACTATTTTACATAGATTGTTGAATTTAAATGCTTTCAATTGTTTTCAAGAATACAAAAGTATTGGTGAAGAAAATGAAAAATAGTACTTAGCAGAAAGTTTCATCACATCAGATAGAATGAAAAATAGTGGCTATTGCTGACAAATTCCTGTAAAGTTAATTATTTATCAAAGCAATTCATCTGAGTTAAGCAGATGAACAATTTTAGAAACACAGAACACTGCTTCAGAAGAACATAAATAACATTTAGCTGAAGGGCCCTCACAAGGTAAATTAGAATGAGTTAATTATGTGGACTATATTGACTGAAAAAACTCAGTGGCCTTTTAGCACCAACATGTTTCACAGATAGTCCAGAATGACCTTACAGTACATTCCTCTAAAACCAGAAAATGATCTGCCATGTGGCTTAAGGTTAAATAACAAATCTTTATAATCAGTCTGTCACACTCACCTGGCAGTACATTTTCCTAGATGTGATCTTGGACCCCAAAGAATTTTCCCAATAATAATTGACACAATTTAAATGAAAAGTTTTCTTTCTAACCACTTCTTTCAAGCAAAAATCCCCACTTTATTAGAAAATTTCTGTTTATTTCTATTTACAGTAAAAAATTATAACAATTCAGAAATAAAGACAAAAGAATATGGAGGATAGTATCATAAGAGAAACTTATTTTTATTTGAGAGAAAACAGAATTATTCTGACATGCTGAAGTTTTAAAGTCCTGCTCAATATGATCATATATATTTGTATATGTGGTAAGTATGCATGTGTATCCATAAAATTAAAAACTTAAATTTCTCTTCTTCAAAGTTTGTATCAAGTTGTCATTCTTTTTGTCTGAGAATAGCCACTGCAAAGAGGCTTCTAAACACTAAATCAGTATTAATTATTTTATTTGTTTAAGGATTGTACATGAATCAGGGTTTGAAAGCAATAGCTGGAATTCACAAGCAATTTTAAAGTAAAATATTTAGAAAGAATGTGAGAACAAGTCCTTTCTCATTTTGTATTTTCATGCAAATAGCCACTGCACGCTATAAAATACACTACATGTAAATCAATTATTACCAGAATATCTTGACTGTTGGATATTATTCTGTGTCCTACTATGAAGATTAAATACTGGCAGTATAAAATGTAGGCATTCTATTTTTTTCTTTTAAGCCCAAACTCATCAAACATTTACTGGGAACAATATTGTCTTAAGAGAAGGTAAGTAATCCCTAATGTGAAATGAGAGTATTTAGGTGTATGTCAGGCTCTAGGCTGAAGAGGAATAAAAACAACAGCTTAGAATGGCAGATAATAAAATAAAATAAAGAAAAACCAAAATATTATACCTAAGCACTTATTTCCTGGGGATGGGAGAAAGCAGTAAGAATATACAACTTTAAGAGGTATTTTAAAATCACCAGAGGAATGTGGACAGAAATAAGAAACAGCAAAAGCTGTTTTCACCATTCTGTGCTTCAAAATAAGCAACTTATTTTATGATAAATTTCTTTAATATTTCTATTTGCTTCACAACATGCAGCTGTTTAATGAGGGATAACTTCCATAATGTTCATTATTGAAATGGAGTCATCAGCCCACAGCAAAATGCTGCAGAAAAGAAAAATAAAGTCACCGAAATATGAAAAACATACATGTTTTGTGAAATGAGAATATTTTAAAAAAGTCAAAAAGGAAATTTGTATGTAGGAGATACCGTTATGTGTCATGCTGCCCTTTTTCCTTCTTTTTTTTTTAATTTATGTGTTTATTTATTATTGCCTCATTTAAATTTGTATTAAACCAAAAGGTAAAAAGCAAATAAACACACAGGCTTTTGGAAACCCCTCTGTTCTTAAAATGATCTTGGAAACTGTAGGAACTGCCGTAATTGTTAATTTCTTGAAATCTATTAGCAGAAAATGTGAAGTCAGGTCCTCACATATGTAGCCTGGCATTGTTTCCATTGACTTTTTGTCTTTGTTCCATGAGCAAACTGAATAATGGCCTGCGATGAATCCTCAAAAGATGAGTTGTTGAGTGTTCTTTCATGGTAAAATGCATAATTATTTCATACCTTCCCACCAAACTCTTACATACTTATGTGTATTGTAGCCTTACAAAAGTGCACATGGCTGTGGCAGCTAGCTGGGAGGAATTCAGATATCTGAAGAAAATGTACCTTCCCTTTGTGAGAATTTTCTCTTTTTCCTTGTGGCAGGAAAAAGAGTATCTTCAATAAATGTGAATGTGAATGAATAATTGAATGTTATTCCTTTTATTCTGCTCATTCTTCAGGTGTTTTTTTTTTTTCTGTGAGATAAAGAAACTACATTCAGACTCTTTTTTTTTTTTTCTAAATGAAAGACAACTCGGGCAACAGTGGCAAATGTGCATAAGTGGGCAGATTGTAATGCATAGATAATAAATATCAAAAGGCAGATAGAGTGGGTATTATTGCTGCTTTTTTTTTTTCCCCGAATAACATATATTAAACTTACATTTTCATCTCAAATGTTCTTTTCTGCCAGGCAATAAATGAAAAAAAATTAGTCTATATGATTACATGGCTCTATTTTACTGTAATTAACCAATCCACTAATTAGATCTCAAGATTCTCTCACAAATGTGTTAGAAATATTTAATTGTTTGAACAGTGCAAGATTTTCTTTTAAAAGAAATCAAACAAGGAGGTGGGGAAGGGGTTAAGAATTATTATTGACAGGAGTCTGGGCTTTTGTCTTTTCTGCATTGTTTACCTGTGATTTTTCATCTCTAGTAACAAAGATGCAACATTACCATGGAGACCAAATATCTTTGCTATTAATCTGCTCTCCTCATAAATTTAGACTTTATCCATTTTGCCCACTAAATAGTAAAGCTGAGAAGTGAAGATAGTACAGTGTGGATCAAAGAAATAATGGGAAAAAAAAATATTCTTTCTTTCCTGAGGTATCCCTTGAAGTGTGCATGTTCATTGTAAAGCAAGATAAATCAGGAAAAAAAGGGAAAGTAAAAAATTAGCCTCAGGCAGCCTTATGATTTATACGGGTTTTACATATGACTATATTTTTTTCTGCTCAATGAAAGACAAAAAGGGTACAAAGCACTTGGAATTTGAGTTGGTGGTTCTTAGTGTGGTTGTTCCCCACAGCCACTCCCCACTCAAGGGAAAGGAGCAAAAGCTGGACATCTGGAGGTATAACTGAGTGTAAGAGGCGGTGAAAGCCAATCTGAAGAGATATTTGAACAGGATAATTTCAAAAAGTGCTCAATAGTACTTTTTCTATAAGCAATTCTGGTACAAAGGCAAAGAAGAAGTCTTTCTTATTGCACCCAGAGATGTCACAGCCTCTTTGATCATTGCTATGCCAGTGCACAAAATTCGAAAGCAAAATTTAGGACTGACAGCTACACAGTTTAACATCCAGTCTATATTTGACTGGTGGTATTAGAATTTCTGAAACTAGGCTTTTCCTTTGGGAATGAAGGATCTGATGGGAAAAACAGGAGAATTTTTAAAATATAGAAACCAAGTTGCTGTCACATTCCCTCAGTCCTTGTATTTAGGTTGTTAAGAAAAAGATCAGCTCAATAAAGTTCATTAAAATACAGGCAGCAGGGAAGGACTGCAGAAGTGATGAGGTCTCATATTCTGTATTTCAGAAGGTTTGCAGTTATGCCTGTAGCTACTCTTGTTTCATTAGTACAGCAGACAAAAGACTTGGAAAGAGATTTCTTTCCTCATCTAAAGAGAAAAGGTTATCTAAAGACTTCAGACTTTGAGGGTTTTTTTCAAGAAAAAACTAAGAAGTTGAAAATAACAAGCTACAATCTAACTCATTTTCCTGCTGTTTATTTTACAACTATCTGATGAGGCATTTTATCCCAGTGACTTTGATCCAGCTCCTTCCAAATAGGTTGTCTTGGCAAACCTCTGCAAAAGGACCAGTGTGAGATAGTCTGCACTGTCCAGGGAAAGCTATAACAGAATAATAACTGGTGTGACTGCTTTGTTTAGGTACCCATGGAAAAAACTATTAATTCTACTTCTGATTAGATAAAGACACAGGAAGTCTTCTCCTTTCATGTTTCTTTTTGACTTCTGAATCTAGTCTTGGAAGCTAGCAGTCTGACAGGGTTGGGTACAATAAGAACCTTTGCCAGTGAGCCTGTTTTCCACCAAGACCTGTTTGTGGGGGAAAAGAATGTAATTCAAGGCAATAGGATCCTAACAAGAGTTGAGTTTATCAAGTCAGTCCCAAGCAAAGTAAGCTTCAAGCAGGAACACTAAACTTCTTATATCCTGGTATTTACTATTATTCAAACCAGAAAGAAACATGGGTACTACTATAACTCAGAATAGCAGCATGAAGAAAAACCCATCTCTCTACATCCCGATTTAACTTACAAGACAACTGGTGGTGTCATCTTAGAAACTCAGTCAGATAAAAATAAAAAGCAATCAATAAACACACTTGTGATAAAAATGAGACACAAAAATTGTGGTCCGAAAGAAGACAACCAGCCTGTAATACTACATATGCTCCACTTGCCATTGCAGTAATATCAGTCATTTCACGCCAGGTAAATTTTGGGTCTGTACATGGGTTTATCTACCTCCAAAGGTGAATTAGCTCCTCTTTTTGTGTGTCCTAGATGGAGATGATCAGCAAGATTAAGTGGCACAGAAGAAGACAAGAAGACACAAGGAAGATGACTGGTTGGGATTTTTTTTAGAAGTAATTGATATGAGGATATCGACTATAGCAATAGATTCTTTCAAAGGAAAAAATATAGTGCATATATATAAAGAAATAATAGTTTTAATAATTTTATAATTGCACCTTCTTAAAAGAAAGCTGGAGAACTGTCCACATGAGGAATAAGACAGAAAAGAACAGCGTGGAATAGAATAGAAATGGTTGGCAAGTTCCTCTTTGCAATAAGAATCTCAAAAATATCTACACTAGCAGACTAGCCTGCTGCTTCTCTGATGTTTGAGAGTTGAAATCAGTTAGAGAAATAAAAAGGTTTGTGCAATATCTTCTTTAAGCTGTAAATAGGAGGAATAAGAGTCAAGAAATTTTGAAAAAGGATCGGGTTACTGACTAGATTAGAAAAGTATAAAAACTTGATAGTGGTTTGGGATGATAAAGAGAAAATAAAAGTAGAATGTATAACCTCAGATGTTTGTCTATCTATCTTATTTGTCTGTCCATCTATCTATCTATCCATCCATCCATCCATCCATCCACCCATCCACATATGTGTACATATAGATACCTGCCATGTGTTTTCAGCTGAGAGAGCAAATTGCTGAGCAACTGTTTGTTGAGAAGTAGCTATTCAGACATTAATTGTATCTTAAATTTCTGCAGTGTCCCAAGTTTGAAGTGAAATTTCCTTCATCTATTTGTCTTGGTTTGAAAGACAAGTGTCTGCTAGGGAGGGCAGGACCTCCCTTGGAATGGAGAATTCATATCCCCTCTCTCTAAATTATTATTATAATTTAGAAAATTAAAGGGGCTTTCAGGCAGAGGTATGGGCATAGGAATAACAGCTCTTTACTAGAATGTACAACAAGGCAAGCAAACAACAACTACAGCACTAATGATAAACAACCAGGCACCTCGAGGGGGCTTTGTCTCACAAAGCCTGGGGCAATCTGATCTCAGCGCCTCTGCAAGACTCCGAGAGGCTGGAACAGTGGAAAATCCTGGGCTGGTGAGTGGGATGTATCCGAAGCTCTGTCCATGGTAGCTGGAACAGCAGGGATGTCCCGTCAGGGCAGGGCAGTGCAGGGATACAGTGTAGCAAAAAGCCCCAAAGCAGTGCTGAGGAAGCAGTGGCAATGGGGCCAGCAAGGCAGCAGGAGGAGAGCTCAGGATTCCTGGGCACACAAGCAGATGATGGTAGCTTCCCTCAGGATCGGACCCGGTGGTGCCAGTGAAACTCCTCCCGCAGCAAGCAGCAGCCTGACCGTCCTCTCTCCAATGCTGAGAGCAAGAGGGCGAGGCTGCCTCCAGCCCCATCCATTACCTGCCCCCAAACCTCGTGGTATCTCTTTTTTTTTCCTTGGAGAGAAAAACTCTCAGAGACCAAAAAAAAAAAAAAAAAGGGGGGGGGGGGTAGTCTGGTGCTACAACTCTCCTTTGGCCACTTCTTTGTTTTGGTCAAGCACCCATAAGCATCCAGTAGTTAGTCTCCTAGCAATTTGGGGAAAAATTCTGTAAGTGAAAAAGAAACAAATTAACCCCCAAGTCTATAATAACTGAAAAATTAGAGGCTTGCACTGTTATGAAAACTAATTTACTAAGCTCAGACTTCTTAAAAAAAGTTCTTTAATATCTTTGTCTATACGGAAGGGAAGCTGAAACAAAGACTGGAAGGTGAATATGTCCAGGCTTTTGTTTCTGTGAGATGATCTTTAATGATATCTTATCCTGTTGGAACCCTGAAGGCTGAGAATTTCAGGCTTTCTGTGCTAAAAGGCACTGCACTCAAGCAAACACTGCACTCAACCTGAGGCTGTGGAACAGGCTCCCAAAGTTGAGTGATAGCACTGGAATTATGGGTGTGTAGTTTGAATAGAAGTGTGTAATGTCACAGGCTGTAAAACTTAGGGTTTAAGGTTTTAGTATATAGTAATATATATAAAGCAATATGGAGAATTTAGGTCATTGGCTAACTTCTTCTTTCACCTTCTTCATGGGTTTGTGTGTTTTTTCCTAATTGAGTGAAAAGGTCTGTGTTATAAATAAGTCATATTAATTCACGTTTTTCTGCAGCCTTAGATATAGGTATCCAAATTAAGTAACTTAAATGTATCCCTCAGTGTGCCCCTTTGCAGCAATTTATTCACGGTTGAGTGAATAGGAGAAATGCCATTCTCAAGCCAGGCATTAACGATGGCACAACGGTGACAATAGAGGGAGGACCAACAGACCAAGACCAGGACAACAGCAATGACGACCCAGTCACCACGCCCAGATAAGCATCACGCCCGGACATCCACACCTAAGTTTCAACCAAGAAAATTCAATCAGAACTAGACACTCACCCAGAACCCATTTCAACACACCTATACTCTGACCAAGATTTAATCAAAACTGTATACACATCCCAGAATCCATTTCAATACACCCACCGAAATAAAGAAAACCCCATCTGCATTTCCAAAAAGTGAACTGAACAATGGACTGCCTCAAGGCACAAAACCAGTATAAAATACAGCTCTGGAAAGGCACTGGCATGAACCGTGGGGGAACAGTGGCCCGGTGAGGCTGTGTCCCAAGTTCACCGAGTTCTGACCCCAGGCTCAGACCTGTCCTTTAGATTGTGGGCTCTTTCTCATTTTGCTTTTCATTTTGCCATTTTTCCAATAAATCCTTCAAACGGAATATTGGAGAACTGTCATTTATAACAGTCCACATTGTGGACCTCAGGTGGTTAGTTATTGGGTTAAAGGTAAAAATAATATAGGTGTCATCGCCTTATTGGATAACTAGCACTTAAAAGACCATGGAAAGAGTTAGAGACAGAGCCATTTTCTACCTTGTTGGCTGGAACTCACAACTTATGAGACTGTACTATAGATAAGAATTAATAAACAACTGAGTCCTAATACGAGAAAACTATGTCTCCCGTGCTTTAATCCCAGCTCTAACAAAAAGAAGATAAGAAACTCACATTATCCAAGACTTTATTTATTGTGTGGATGTTGCAAATCTTTGCACTATCAGGTCACAATGATTTTCACTTACCTGGCTTGTAATGAGTATGCTTGATATATTCAAGTGTCTCCTAGTTTGCAGACACATACCTGAGACAGCTTTTTTGTTTTGTTTTGTTTTAAATGAAATGTTGCTGTCTCTAAATAGAAATACCAGCCAGATATATTTGTAGTACAACCAGTATGATGGAGAGTGAGAATGAGACATTTAACATCTTTATGTGACCATATGCTAATAAACTGATAAATGTTCAAATTGACCTTGATTAAAAGAGCACAGTGGCATTAGGATGATTAGGATATCAATACTCAGGGAAGTATGAAAAAAAAAGTAGGGATGTTGCTTAGTGTATGAACTTAGCTTTACAAAGCTCGGAAGACATGAGATCAAACCAGAGCAGATACAGATAGTGGTGCTGAGAGGCCTGGCACACTGCAAATGTTAACAAAACCCCACAGTGAGCACATTCAGAGCCCCAAGATCCCTATCCTGTGTGCACAACACCCACGACACCTGCACACCTTGTGGTGAGAACCACACTGCCTGGGGGGCAGCAAGCTGCTCTTTTCTGTTTCTTTTACCTTATTATAGAGCAGGTCTCAATCCCTTCCTACTGCCTTTGCTGCTTTGGCAGGCTGCACTTCAGACAATTTCTTCCTTTTTGATTACTTCAGTACACTCCTCTGCCTGAGGAGTTCTAAAAAAAAAATGAGGGCCAAACCTTTGTATTAAGCTCTTTTCTTCGCATGTAGCTCCTGGCTAATCACAGCACGATAGGGCTCTGTGCTGCCACACAAATGCTGGCACCTTGAGAAAATCACTGTATCTGTACTGGAATGACAGTTGCTGACCCTGATTCCTTAAGCAACATATTAAATGGGCTTATTTACTGTTGTAGTATATTTTCAGTGCTCCTGATTTGCTCTTGAGTCCAAGATGCCCCATTATTGGTGTAATATTGACTGTAACAGTTCTACATCCACTTCTGACCTGAAATAAGTAATTAAAAAAAATTCTGCTGCAGAATGAAGAGCAATATTTTCCTGGGTCTATATATTATAGCAGGTGTTAATGTAAATCAGTTCATGTATTAATGTAAACTCAGTCCATCTATGCTGATGATCCCAGAAAAAGATGGTAAGAGGGTATATATCCTCTGTCTTGCATGAGTGTCTAATATTGGAAACATAGAGGTACAGATAAAAAGTTTGTTAAAGACAAGAGAGCTGTACTGGGATCCATTAACAGCAAAGATCATTACAATTGTCTTAGGATGTGCCAGATCACCCAAGGCATGCATGTTAAACTAGGGAATGTGCTTGGCTGTGATAAGGGCAGCTGTCAAGAGTGAGACAAACTGAATGACAACTTGCAGTGGAACCAGACACTAGAATTTATTTAAGAACCAAAACCATTAAAGATTGTATTTTCTTACATTATACACTCACTTGTTTCCCTCATAGTGTCAGGTTCACCTACTTCTTGGCTTTCCAGGAGGGAGATCACAGCTGGTCTGGGAAGGCTGGGCACAAAGCCATTTTGTTTTCTGTGGTGCCATTATTCACAGTTCCCAGTCTCAGCTGTTATTGGGCCAAGGTCCCTGAGTATCACCCAGCATTTATCTCTGTACATTTCCCTAATCTCCAGCCTTCTGAAATCAGGACATCTCCCAACTTCCAAGGTCTTCCCTCCAGATAGGATTCTCTTTCCAGATACCCTTCTTATTTCTGGAATCCTTTCTTCTTTCCACGAACATTTCTTTTTGGTCCTTTCTTTTCAGCAACCCAAATCTCCATTCTCTGAATCTAAATAGTCTGTGCACAACGGGCAATCAGTGTTCTAACTGGTACTCAGTGTCCTAACTGGTATTTCTGGCTGATGTTACTTTATACATTGGAAGACTGGTCAGAGCTTGATCAAAATTTACAACCTCTTCACACAAAAGTTGAATTCTGGACATTCAGTAACTTCTCTTATTTATCTGTCATCTATTAACACACATTTTAAGCTACTTTTTCACTTATCATGCTATGAGGTCTCTCCTTCAAATGTGAGCTCCCACAGCAGTCTCAGCAGGCTCTCCTAGAGACCTTTATCCAATCCAGTCCTGTTATTCACCAGTGGAGTCCGGATGGTCTCTTCATCTTCTGAGATGTGTAGAATTCATGAGTGGGATTCAGTCTGAGATTAAGACTAAACGTACCTAGCATGAGCTAGATGTGTTGTTACAGGCAAGGCAGATCAATATGGGCATTTGATATGGTAGATGGTGTAAAAACGATCATTCAACCAACAATCACACATCTATTTTAAGGCAGGCTGAATTGCTTTCTACAAATCTACTCACTGTACTAATTTTTTTAACTATCCCACTGAGAGCTGCTGGTAGGGCTTTTTTTATCCATGGTAATACCATTTTTTTCCCATGGCAATACCACTGACATGGTCCTTTACTCATAGCATCCAGACTCTCATTCGGAGCTAACTATCAATAAATTCATCATGACTTCCATGAATGGAAAATGAACTCTTATTCCTGCTCTAACCTCAGCATTTCTGTGTATCCAAACACCTTATTCTTTCCACTCCTGCTTTGCTCCTTAATTGTATTCCTTCCCCTTCCTTAGTTCTCTGTAGCACTTTTCCTAATGTAGCAAGAGTATTTTCTACTGAACTGAACATATTTGGTAAATTGGTATAAGCAATGGACTCTTTACATTCTGATCAAAGGAAAGGAGAATGCACATGAAAAGTGCTGTATCTATCTTGGCACACTCAGAAGCTCTGTAGGACAGAACCTCTAAATAATTCCATCTATGGTGGCCAAATTAGGTAGAAATAAAATATAATCCATGGTGTTCATAAGAAAGCCCTGAGAAAGCCATCTTGCAGTCCCTGAGGCAATGTAGTTGCACTACATTCTTGGACAGTTGCAATTGCAGAAATCCCCCGAATAAATATGACCAGGCAGTATAAACCATGAAAAGCCAGTTGTGGTTCTGCCAGTGGTGTTGCGCTAATAGGTGTCACAGAATCTGTATGCAAAATGACTGATGTTTTACCCAAGAAAACTATTCCATGTGTGTTGCTGCTCTGCTCTGCATCTCACCCTAAATTAGTCAGAGCAGCTGCACTAACCATATCATGAGTGTTCAATATTCTACACAGCAGTCTGCAAGTATAAAATCCTACTTCTTTTCTATCTCCAATGGATGATAATCTAAATCTCTGGTCTAAGACTTCTCTCAAGCAAGCTTTTCTCAATTTCTTGACTATTTCTGATTTTTCCTTTATATCTCTACTGGAAGTTTGAGTTTCAAAATGTTGTGTCTCTTTTTGTCTGCATCAAGATCTGTTTTCATGTCTTAATCTGCTCCCTAATATTTGCCCTGTATTTTCTTATAGTCCAAAAATAATTTATTAGGATTAACAATACTTTTTTTTTCTAGGTGCCTACCTTATGACCATCACTGCAGTAGGCAAGAAAGCTCAATATAAGCTGTATTCTGGTAGTGTCTAATGAGTCATTTCCTTCTAGCAAAGTCAACTAAGGAATGTTACTAATATGTGTCAGTTTTCAACCTGACGGTTGGCAGCACTGGTGTTGGGATGTTTAATGACATATCTAGAAGTAGAACACTAACGCCACAAACTTAGTCATCTCCAGAATTAGGTGGCCAAATATTTATGCAATTTCTATAATATCAACAAATATTTTACCTGGTTTTGACTGTGATGGAAATAATAATTGGCACAGTGTGACAGTTTAACTAGGGATAATGGAATCAGACTCTTAAGAATGTAATTAAACACCGTATTTTTCAGTGGATACATATTTCTGTGTTTATATAAAGGTTATTTACTTACCAAATAATATTTAAATAGTAGGTTGTTATCCTTTTCATATGCTCCTGAGTTACTGTTGGATGCATTCTGAATCCTTTATTCAAGATGACATCCTTAAACTTCAGTGAGACATCTTTTAAACTAATGTTCTATCTTAGACCTTGCTTGTACATATACAAGTGCCTATGCTAGACTATTCTTTACTTCTATACACACTAGTAGGCATATTCAGATTGTGTTCAAACATTAAATTGTCCTACAAGTGTCTTTAACTCTGTAGCTATATCTTAAACCATCAGTGTTTCTTCATGCATTATATTTAATATTCACTTATTTTATGCACAAAGGTGAGATCTACATTACAAAAGACTCATTTTTTTCCAGTAAACTCCTATTTGACATACAAAAATGCATTGCAAGCTGCAAATGAGTGATTGCATATTACAGTGGTTTAAGCAGTATTACTTGCTTCATGTACATTTAATTTTGCTTGTAAACACAAGAGGTAAAATCTAACGTGACTAATATCCAACAGCTCTCTGTACAATGTAAAGTGAAGTTCTAACCCTCCAGAACTTGGTCTCTCCCAAAACCTACCTTGGAATTTAGGTCCATATTGCCTTAATATTTAGTTCTTCTTGTTTGTGTTAATAAGCAGCTACACAGGCAAATTCACAGAAGTTGTGGTATGGACTATGTTTCTCATAAAACGAAGATCATCTGCATCTGGTATTGTGTGCATTGTGAAAGACACATCTTGAAATCTACTAGTGCAGAGAACCCCGTATCATTGCCTCCTATTCCTGTTCCTTTCTATACTAATGATACACTTTGTAAATTTAGCAAATCTGTATCCTTTCTGTTTTGCCTGTCTGTGTAAAACTACAGATGTTCCACATCTCACTTTTTGTTGATATTGATATTTGTCTGAATCCCCATCTCGAATCAGGGTGAGTGCAAAGAATCCTAAAACTTTCTAAAGACATGAAAGTAACAGAAATTATTGCAGTAAGATGGTCATGTGATGAATGTTTTTTTAATGACTGACCTTTTTATAATGACTCAAACAATATACTCACCCTGTAATTAACCTTCTTGGTGATTGCCTGAAAGAGAAATATTAACTTCCCTTCTTGGTTCTACAAAAGCACTGTTTCTTTCGCTATTATTCAAGATGCCTTCTGCTCCTCTTAATTCATAGGGAGTATCTCTGGATACACATACATGTATAAATAAATATTGGGTTAGTGCTGAGCCTCCTTTGATCAAAGCATGTGAAGTGCCTTTTCGTGCCCATGTTCTCGTCTTGTTTTCTGCTCAATATTCTTAGAATTACTGAGAATCTATCTGACAGCTGGACCAACATGGAGGAAATATTCCTGTTAACAGCATGTAAATTCTGGATACAAGCATACATTGTGTGTTTGCTTTCTGTTTCTATTGGCAATAGTGCCAGGCTTGGGCACTATCTGGGTTTACCATCCAGTGTGTCACAGTCAGCTATAATTATGGTGGCAGAACTGTGGTGGAACGTTTCAGGTTGTTGTGAAACATTAGCACAACAGCAAGTACATGTTGCACACTCAAAAATATGCTTGCTTTCCTCTTTGCTTTCTGAAGAGACTGCAATATTTCTTACACGTTCGTAAGAATTTCAAAAGCCATCTTAAATATATGGAGGCAGGAAAGAGGAATCAGTGTTCTATTCATGGGCTGTTTTCCTAATTATTGTACTCTATTGGGCAATTAGCTGAAGGTTCAAGTTTGATATATCTGCTCTGAACATTCAAACAGCTCATTACAGGTACAAGCACTTTCTTTTGAATTGGATTGGATCCTACATGGAGATGCTAACTTCAGCTATATTTACTTTTTTCCCACAGCAAACTTTGCATTTGCAAGTATTTTCTTCCAAAAGAAATTAGACTACATTCTATTTAAATGTAAACTTGTAAACTATGCATATATTTAAGGCTATATTGACAATCACTTTTTAAAATAGACCTATGGATTTTCTCTTTTCACAGCAGTGAAACTACCATAACAATGATCAACTCTTCATTATTCTCTTTGTGACCTGGATTTTTAATTATATATATTTTTAAAAAGACTTATTAACCAATTTTCTTTCCCTTTCCACTATGTAATACCTAATCTGGATTTTTTTTAATGGCTGAAAGTTTTTAGGATGTTAATCCATAATTTAAACCAACATTTTCATGGTATTCATAGGGGAGTGGCAGGGGAAGAGAGAAAGGATTTATGTTTAAGTGCATGATAAATGACTTCCTGGTTTTATTGACATGTTCTGAAGACTGGCCTTTAGAAAGATGGAAAAGATGAAAAAAGTGAAAAAATTTAGTTTAAGGGCACCTTATCAAAATTAACCTTGAAATAGCTCTACTGTATACATACAAATGATTTGTACATATAATGATGTTTCGGCAGAAAAATTAGGGCTAAGACATCCAGGCGTAATAAAGACAGTCTTCTATTTAAAACAATGTAAATCACCTCTGAGAAGTATCAAGCAAAATATTTATACCACATGATTTTAAGAGAAAAGGAGAATGCAAATACATTATTCAGATTAACAGAGATACAATCAATCTGGCAAATCAGTAGGAGACCTAAGAAAAATTTTGTTCTATTTATAGCAAGGGCTCCAGAGCAAGCTCTGCTCTTTTATATGAAGCAGCAAAATTACAACTGCAGAACAAGCACTTTGTGGATCTACAGCACTTGGCAGGAGATAGAAACTGGTTCAAGGCCAAAGAAATAACACCAAAGGTGCTCCTGTTGGGAAGAAAGGGGGAAAAGCAAAAGGCAGTAATTTACAAAAAGCAGAAAAGCATGGGTAGCCTGGGACATCTAATTTTACTCAAAGCATAGAGAAGGAAGTTGTGATGGAAATGAAGTTAAAATGGGCAGGCATGGGACTGGTTTGTGGGTAAAGCAACAGACAACCAAACAGACATATAGCATACTTTCAGCAGCAAGTAAATAAAATCTTCATGGCCAAGTAGTCACAGTATTTTTCATCAGCAGTGAATTGCTGATATTCTGTATAGAGATGAGGGATGCTAATCTATAAAATTCTGGTTTCCAGGTGCTGTTTTGCCTGAAATAATGTGCTAATGAAATGAGTGGCTCTTGGCTGAGCTGAAAGCAGATCTGAAACTGTAGAGGTCACAGCCTACATGCATACAGGAAAAGTTGTTCCTGATTCCACTAGCTCTCACAGCTGAAGAGTGGGACAGAAATAGCACAAAATAATTACATTAACATGGTAACCATCCCAGGTTCTGATAATAAATGTTTCCAATGCAGAAGCCATATAAACATGTCGTCTATCCTTCCCAAATGGGGTTAAAGAGATACATTAAAAATGATTTCTTTCTGGGAATCTACAAATGCAGCTCAGGTATGAGTGCTCATATTCTTGTTGCCACTGCCTCTTTGAGGTGGGTCACAAATACAGAGTGCAAAGGTTAAAACTGCAAGGGAAAGAGATGTTCTCTTAGAATATTCAATCCAGCATTGTGGAATACTAAAGGTATTAATGCATTAGGTGGTATTAGTCTGAGTATTTAAGGGAGCAACTGTCCAGCAACTGTTACTGCAGTGAGGATTTCTGTGACAGACCAAAAATATTGCTGATGAGACTTCTGGGTGAAAAAATTTCCACCTTTGACCAGAAAGTTTCTTTTACTACTGTACACAGCTTCTTTTTATGGATTTCTTTTTCATTTACTTAAAACCAAGTAGAATTCTTAGGAACATGGTTTTATATTTGAGTTTCCTAAGATGCAAAAATAGAATTTCTAAATTCCAGTAAACTACACCCAGAAAGAGTTATTTTTTGTCTGTCAGCCCAGAAAAATGTGAGGCTGATCATATGATGTCTACTCCCATCAGTCAGCTGAAATATGCACAGAATTTTGCAAACCTAGCTATCTCAAGTTATTTCGATATATCTGGTTTTAGTCTATACTTAGAGAATTTATGTTGCTCTGGTGCTAGAGACAATCAGTACTATGGCTCCACTAGGAAATTCTAATCCTGACAAATCAGTTTCCATTACTCTTTTTTTTTTTTTGTGAAAGCTTAATCAGTCAAGTAAGAAATGTGGAGACAAATTTACATTGTACTAACATCAAAAAGGTAAATTACTTTCAAGTTTTATTATCAATATTAGTACAGAAATAGATCCCTGATTTTTTTTCCCAAGAGTAGACTTGGCTCCCCAGGTCACAGTTTAAAGCTCTGGATCAGATGACTAGTCTTACTGGTTTTACCTAAACCTCAAAAGGAAGATAACACGTTATTCTCTAGGTTTCAAGGAGGCCTTGAATGTCTCTAACATGTGCATCCCTTTGAAAATTACACAAACCTTTACCTTCATGGCAGAAAATTGAAATTTTTTCCCTTCTTTTTTTCCCCCTTCCCATTTTTCTTATTGAATTAATAAATGTTTTTATTTCCTGCGTATTTCCTGTAGTTGAACAGAAGGGAAGTAAGCTTCCTGACCTAAGAAACTTACTGCTCTTTGGTTTATACAAACATTTCTAGTATATAACTGACGTGTGCATGCTAGGCAAATCTGTCAGCTGAGCATACGCTATGCAGCTTAGACATTTATTAGTCTGGTCCAATTTGAAACACAATGGAACAATGTCTGCATGCAAGACATGGATTTCTGACAGGATTTGTAGCTCTGGTTCAAAAATACCCCTTAGGGTATGAGCTTCATTTAAAGATCTCTTTGAAGTATTGACTTAATAGAACTAAATACATGTCTAAATATATGAATTTGCTTTAAAAGCTTGCTGAATTTATGCCTTTAATGAATAAAACACTTGAAGATCTGGGAAGAAGTTATAAATTGCAAGTGCATAGTGTGCAAGGAATGATCAAAAATACTGTGAAGACACAAAGTTGTTTGCACATGGGTGTAATAAAAAACTTACATGATCAATGAGAGGTGTAATTTTGCAAGTCACTGAAAGTAAAATCTGAATTTGATATGGCACTACATGAAGAACCACAAATCCAGACTCAGAGTGAGATGTAGTCAAATACCCTGATGATCACGCAACTTGTTTTATGTTCAGTGTGATTTGTTTCTGTGTCATCTAATGAGACATCTAATGAGAACACAAAGCAGGCTCCACCACTGTTGCCTATCCTAGGACAACCTTTGTCATTCTTCTACGCCCACTTTTATGTGTTCCTCCATGTACAGCACAGGTCTGTCCTACAGATTCTGTTGATTTGCTTTTAAGGTACACCTAGTTATTTCTAGCTTCCAGAAAAAAAATAGAGGAAAAAAGATTTAGTATTTTAACTATGATGGATGCATTTTTAAATACCCCACATTAACTGCATAGTGTTTTCTACACTACTGTATTTTTATGTATCTTGAGCTTTTATTGTGTTAAAAAAATTTCACTGGAGTCACATTCATAGGTTTTGAAGTGGTTTTAAGTTGTAGATTTTGGATGATCAACTGCAACTGCTGCTTTGGCAATTCAGACCTTTGGCTATTATCAGAATTCACATTACCTGTAAAGAAAATGGATGCTCCAGTGCCATGTATCTTCTTGCCTTCTACCATAATGCCTGAACTGGGAACTGGTTTGCTTTATGCAATTAATTATTAAATCTATTTGTGCAACTCTGGAAGAAATACTCTCTCTGCTGGCATGTTTTCCTGTCACTCTTTAAAGAACAAACTCATGTAATTTCTTCTTATAGATTTCATTTTAAGTTTCACTTCTTCAAAGAATAGCTTCATTTAGAAAATCTGACTATAAAATGGTTTTTGAATCAAGTACTGTCCATATGATATGTGACTCTGCTTTTTATTATACTGAAATCAAGAGCAAGACAGGCAGTTGTAAGAGAAGAAATTCTCACTGATGTGATTTTCTCTTTCTATAGACTTGTGTAGTTTGACCTTAACCATAATGGGAAACCATTTCAAAGCTAATTATTTCTGTTTGTAGACCTTAAACTTCAAGATGTTCCAGAGTGAATTGTAGTATGGAATGTCAAATACTCCATTGAAACCTCAAAGTTGCATATCAAAGGTATTTCAGTGGCTTTTTAAAATCTATTATCCTTTTTGACAACTATGCTAATTTTTAAAATCTAGTGAATGTGTGACCTTTCAGGCCAAAATCCCAGCTTCTTACCTTCAACCAGTTGTTGTCTTTTTGCTGATTAATGTGGTACTGTGGTAAACTGGTTATCACCAAAGGAAAAAAATCTCAGTAACTATTGGAGTAACTTTAATCACTCTTTTTTGATACTTAGTCCATAGTGGCATTTTTGAGAGCTTTTGTTAGTCCCATACTTCATTAAAAAGATTAAATATTTTAGTGAGGAATTCAACACCATAAATTTCCCACTGGCTTAGATTTACTGAAAGATTTGCTTGATATCAGTCTCTTTCTGCATGTATCATTTCTTTGTGGTGTGAGTAACATTTATGAGATGCTTAATTTCCATTACAACTTAATAGTTTCTTTGATGCTAATCTACAAATCGCTCTTGGAAACATTTTGTTACACTTTTACTTCTTTTCATTATCACTGTAGAGAGGAGTTTATCTTTTTTTATTCTTCCTAGAAACTTATTTTTGTGAACCAAGTACTTAGAAATGGGGATCAATGCAGTATTTCACTATCATTACTTTCAGCGTTTTCTTCAGATTTTTTGCTGCTGTTATCCATTTCATTTTGTTTGCTTCACAGCTCCATTTTTTTCCATTTTGGGGTTTGGGGGTTTTTTTTGTTTTTCCTATAATTCTATGTATCTTCACCTACACAGTTCAGTTCCCTGATAATCAGCTGCTCTTATTGCAGCATCTGTGATGCTATTGTGTTGGAGAGATTGTGTCAGTTTAATATTGATCTTTTATGTTGAAAACAACTTTCATGTATTCTTCAATTGGAGTCAAAATTATTACTGTACACTCCTACACATAAATTTTTTGCTATCAATTCTTTTTTGGTGGATTTTTTATAACTGATCTTCAGTTAAACCACATAAAATTTCTGCTAATTCATATTGAAATATATGAATTATATGGAATTCTGTACTCCATGGAATGGATATGCATGTCCTTCAGAACTGAATATAAATGGTTTTTCTTCCTTCTTTTCCTGGGTATTGTGAGGATTTCAAAATTATTTGAGATATTTGTCTATAGGAATACTGGCTTGCTGGTTGTGTCCTGATAAGAAACAGAAGTTAGTGCTTCTTTCAATGCTGCACTGTGAGAGAAAAGGCCACAGAAATCATGTTTTCTAACCATATGTCAAACAGCAGAATACTGTTAACTGGGGTTCATAAGTAATTATGATTTTGATTGTAATAAAATTTTAGTTTGCAAGTCTACACTATTGAAAATCTTGCTTGGAGTTTTTTGACTGCTGTTTGATTCATAGCCTATGGTTTTATGGGCATTGCTGAAAGCAACATGGGTTAAGAGACTCCTGTTGGCTCTGAACAAGGGAGATGTTGGAAATTGTCTAGCCATAGTCTGAGGGATCAGCACTGGCTCTGTGAACTTGCTAAAAAACAGAGCAGAACTGCCAGTGGAGAGGTGCAACATTTCACTAGCTGAAGTAGAGTGGTATTTCTATACCAGGCTACAGTTCACAATAAGCAACAGCCTTTACCCTGTTGTAGTTTTCTTCTCTCTGAGTTCTAGTACTGTCTTTCAATCATTATTATATTATTTAATCATTTTAAATTTTGGTGTAGGGTCTTTAGGAGTTCTTCAAATGGTGGTGTTCCTTTATTACAAGGGCTTCAAAGTTGCATGCATTCATTATTTTTCTCTCATAACTTGCTACTGCTACAGAAATAATCTGCACAGACATTTCTCTGCCCGTCTCCTACCCCTTCCCCTCCTTTCTCCTAGCAGAAATTCAAGCTCTGGTAGGGTCCCCAAGGCTTACTTTCATGAAGTAGTGCAAGACTACAGAAATAGAAAGGCTAAAAAAGAAAAAGAATTTTATTATTATTTAATATTAGCCTTCTCTCCTCAAAAACCTCTTTCTAGCTTACAGTGTTATCAACATAAATGACCAAAAAGTTGCCAAGGCAACAACGAGAGTAGTCAAAGTCCTGCACAGAAAAAAAAAGAACAAAGGAAAAAAAATGGAAATTAGAAAATAACTGAGAGTGGTTTCTGGTAATGCTATAGCAATTCAAGATGCTCACGCTTTTCTCTTAAAAGGGACTGAATTGTACCAATGCTACCAAAAATGTGATTATGATCAGGTAATTCACTGAATGAAGCACAGTAGAAGCAATGTACTTTCACAGTGAAATATATGAGTGTAAAGAAAGAAAGGCTACATGTATTTTTTAATTAAAAAAAATAGTCTGTCATGACTTTGTTTTGCCTAATTTAAATCATCTCTGAATAATTAGGCAATTAAAAGTAAATAATTTCAGAGGGTATTCCTCCTATGCAATGCTATACCTTTGGTGTTTTCAAAAAAACAGTTATTTTCAAAAAATCATTTTCCTGGGAGCTTTGAAAACCATATAATTTTGAAAAAGCTGCTAGTGCATAGGAAATATTATGATCATTTATTCAAGGTACAATGCCTTTGCTGTTGCTTATATTACTTATATTACTGTTTCATTTAGGAGCTGTTGTCATAGGCTGGAGCTTTACTGTGTTGGAAAGAGCATCACCATGGAAGCAAGAGGATTCCAAGCTCCTACTTTCTTTCTGACTGTTTCAGCAATGTGCATTTCTATAGCTCCTACTTATATCATAGATTTGGAACTCTATAAGATTTATGTTGAGCAGAAACTGAAGTTGAATGTGGTTTAATGTTAAAATGTGTTTGAATGAATATTGTTTCCATTGGATGTTTTACCATGCACAGCTCACACAAGGCTGCTTCCATTCATCCCTATCAAATTCATAGGTTAACAGAACTCTTAAAAATTTAGGTTATGTTGTTTTGAAATTCACAGGTTTTAAGTTACGTGGGATCCCAACAGTGCTACCAGCATGACCACCATACCTTTAGGTCTTTACTGGTAGGTTAGTTTTACAAACCTGGAAAACAATGCATTGCTATGTAACATATCCTTGTCCTGGCTGCACATCTGAATTTGAAGCCTTAAATTTTGAGACTTCACTTCTGTAGATTACCCATGAGCAGTGAAATTATGGAATTGTTTTAAAATTAAATACTAAGTAAACCAATAAACCAGAGGAGAATAATGTTACCTCCAGCTGCTGCATGACAATTTCTTCCATATCAAAATTCCTTCCCAAACTTTGGTGATACATAGACTCTTCTGGATTAAAATATCATTCTTCCAAAGTATATAATTAAATTAGGTATATGTACAAAATACCTGATAATGCAGGTAATTAGGAAGGGGTTATTTGTTTCTTCCTCAAGAAGGAGAAGAGAGGTAACTGCTTTTTCCCAAACAGAACGATCAGCAAGTTAGTGACACTAATTTTTGGTGCTGATCTGTAAACAAAAGGTTGTCACCTGGACAATTAAAGTTCCACTTTTTAAAAGTTTTTTCAAGTAGAATTACCTCAAATTTAGCAAAAGTAAAATATTTTAAATAAAGACATGAAAATTGCCTATAGCTGTACTTTATGATTTAAATCTAGTCCTTAAAACTGCTTGCTTTTGGAGTAAAGAGTTGGGTTTTTTACTGACAGAATTAATGTACCAAAACTTATAACTGAGAATTTCTCCAAGGCAACCTTACCATATCTTTTATAAATAATATTTTGAGGTAATCCTGTTACCTAAAATTACCTAGCTCAAGCAAAGCTAGCAAAATAAAATACAAGCTATTTTTAGCATTCAGAACATACTGTATTATCACAGCTGTATAGAACAGGCAGAGGTGAAAACAGAAAGACAAATGCATTCACATAATTATCATGATTCACGATCTTTAATTGATTTTTGGTAGATATATTTAAAAGATCTTTTTTCCCCTCATTCAATCCTGCTTTCCTTTTCCCTCCAAAAAGCATACCCAGGGTTTAATTCATTTTCAGTACCAGCTTCCCCTTTTGGCTGGGAACTTTAATTGTTATAAACAATCTCTTCCAACCCTGAAAGTCAAAATCCCTCACCTTTGTCTCTGGCACTGATTTAGAACAGAGAGGAATGTTTCACTGACCTGTATCTATCAGACAACTCAGTCAGACGTGATGTAACCATACAAATTGATAACTGACTGCTCTTGATAGACCGGACAACAGTGAAACACTTTGGGATAGTGGATCCTTACCTTCTCACCTTTAATAAACTCCAGTGCCATTTCCATCCCTTGAGAAGTTAGACCAAAACTTGAACAAAACAATGGCATTTAAAAATATACCACTTATTCTAATTTTTATATGGTAATACTTATATGAAAACAGCATATTAACTGTGCATTAAATTTTAATATTACACCTGAATTGTTCCCACTTTGTGACTCCTGGGGTGTCTTAATACAATTCATTTTCTGTGGGGGAGAAAAAGGGTTTTTAGCCAAAGGAATTACTAAAATCAAACTTAATTGTATTGTGTGTATGCTTAAAAGATGCCAAAGTGGGCAGTTAAAATTATTAAAATGGATTAAAATGGATTTTAATAGTGTTTTCTCTCTTCAAATAAATGAGCCAACTCTTTTTCCTAATCTGAGTACTCTCTGTTTATGAAGTGATTAAAACTGTTGACTAAGTCTTTTCTCCTTGTAGCGAGCATAGTAATTTTTGACCATGCAGGTTTGGGGTGAGTTTAGCACATATTTGGTATTGTTAGAGAAGAGCAAACACTTTAGACTAAATGTTTGCTCAAAATGAAAGTAAACAGTGCTGTCCTGCTCCCAGTCCAGCCTTTCATGATTCTTTCTTTACTTATCAAAGACATACATTTTCCTTCCAATTGCTGCTTGCTGATGTAAATTATTTAAGTACCTTTTTGATCATTTGTATTCAGTAGAACTCACTGATTTAAGTACGTATTCAGTTAAAATATAATTAGCACAGCAGAGACCAAAAAAATGCTCTAAAAGAAACTAAAGCATTGACACAAGAACCTGCAGGGTTGGACAAGATATGAATGACAATACAAAGGGGCAACTTCTGAAGAGGGAACCAAAAAGCAGCAAGTTACATCTCCTCAGTCCTATTTAGCCCCTCTGAATATGGGCATATTTTATACATCTCACATAGGCAAGTAAGTAATTCGTAAGAGCCAGCAGTTAGAATTGATTTAAACTGGTAAAGGAACCAGTTAAAGGTAAAGCAAAAGCAAAAGTTACAGTTGAGATAGTTTATTATTGTCCATAAAAGTTATGTTTGCCTGGATCATATTTCTGTAAGATAAGCCCATCTTTTTCTGCTGGGTGTCTCTGGTATGGTTTCAGCCTGGTGGTGATGATTTGCAAAAATGGGACTGAAAGCAAGAAGTTCCCAACCTAACAGAGAAGACCTTGAATCTGGTGCTTTGTGTGATAGTTACAGAGGGAAGCCTTCAACATATTGGCCACATTCCTACGTGTTTAAACCCTAGTAAGTGGAAAGCATAAAGGAATTTTGAAGTATCTGGGTGGCTAGCTGCTCTATAAGTTTTATCTGGACAGCCAGGTAAAAAATAAAAAAACAACAAAATGTTCAATTTTCTCTCATTGAAAGAAAAATGAAGTAGTGTGCAATATGTAATGCATTAATGGATTAATTAAAATTTACTTAGTTACCTTACTTATAAGTAGTTCCCAGGCACACTAATACATTTAAGTGCAACATATTTTCTCAAATGTTTTTCTAAGTGCAAACTTGAATAATAACTGCTGAAAAAGTATTTGGAGGTGAGCAAAGTATTTTATAAATGAGCAAAGTTCACCAAAATTGAGGTTATCATCACAGCTGTCAGAAGCTGAGGCTAACATAATGACAGTATGAAACAGGAAGTGTACAGAGTAGCGTGCCAACATCAGAAACTACTCACCAGTAGTAAAGAATTGACTCAGGGCTACCTTTAAGCATTAACTCTAAGGGTCATCTTAAACCACACCAGAGACAACCCACCCACCACACTGGCGCTTCCTTGGGTGCAGAGAGGACCCTCCATCACTTCTCCAGTAACATCAGGCTCACTCTACATGCAGTAGAGTCCTCTGCATCTTGGCAAAATTCCGATGGTCCCAGGAGTTTCCAGGAGGCTGAGCTGATCCTGACCTGTGTTTCTACTCATACTTCCCCTTGATTTCTCATCTTTAATGTCAGCCTTTCCATGGTGGATTATTACTGTTTTGAATGAAGTCATTGATAGCAGGAATTAATCAGGAAAGATTATTAGTCCAAGCAAAGAAGGAAGACGTACCAATATCCTCATGTATTGAAATTCATTATTCCCTAAAACCACTAGAACTTCCAAAAAACTCTTTTGACAAGGTTCCAGTGAAATTAAACTTCAATAAGAATTCAGGAAAAATCACAGCAGTTTATATATTTGTTTAGTTCTGCACTGCAGAACTATGCAAATAAAAATGCACTGCAATTTTTATCCAGAAAAAAATCCTAATTTAATATTTAGAGGGGGTGTAAGCTTTACAGCCAAAATTGTTGTTACCCTATTGTGAAATGTTATAGCCATTCATTCTGGTTTAGAAGGAAAAAAAGGTCATAAACTGCAGTTTCACTGCAACAAATTTGTTAAATGAAACTAATAGAAATGAATTACAATTAGCTAAAAGCTTTAAATCAAATTCCAGAACTTGGCAGACTTCCCATTACCCAAAAACAAGTGCTGAACTGAGAAGAATTCATTACAAAATCTGACAAGAACCTCAGACTGGTAGCTAAAACATAGCCAATAATGATTTGGTATCAATCCTACAGTCACACAAAGGAAAAATAATTATACTTATTACAAATCAATAAAATACAAGACATTGCTTTTCTGTAGCTGTTACTCTTTACACTCTGCAACAGTGAGCTGCAATGTCTCACTGCTTGAATAATCTGACAGGAATGGAGTGACAACTGGTTTTGATATTAATTCCCTAATTTCTTTGGCAGGGTCTCCATGTATAATGAGTGTTTACACATAACTTTTTATTTCATATATTTTTGTCTATGCACATATATATATATATATATATATTAAGTGGTTTTAATTTTAAAAAAATCTTATCAAAAAGTTGATTACAGTGTCCTAGTCTAATTAAAAAAAAAAAAAGAAAGAAAGAAAAAAAAAGAAAGAAACTGGTACTTCCAAAGATGCAAGAGCTAAGGATAGAGAGATTCCTTCAAGTCCCCAGTGGAATAAGTTAATGGGCTGGGTTTGGTTAGTCAAGTTGGATATTGGAGCAGCCAGGTTATAAAACCAGAGGAGCAGCATGAGGGTGAACTCCTAGCTGCCAGCTGTTGGGAGCTGCAGGTGCATGGAGAAACAGATGCTTGGGGCATGCTGCAGCTGCCCATGGTGGCACCAGCCTGTGCATGAGCACTGGGTGTGGCTCTGTGAGTTGGTGCAGAATTGGGTATCTGCTCTCCCAGCCCTGACACCATGGATGGTGTCTGGGGCCATTCATGACAGAGGAAAAATGGAGAAGCCCAGGAGAGGTGCAATGATGGAAGGGAAGGGAAGGGAAGGGAAGGGAAGGGAAGGGAAGGGAAGGGAAGGGAAGGGAAGGGAAGGGAAGGGAAGGGAAGGGAAGGGAAGGGAAGGGAAGGGAAGGGAAGGGAAGGGAAGGGAAGGGAAGGGAAGGGAAGGGAAGGGAAGGGAAGGGAAGGGAAGGGAAGGGAAGGGAAGGGAAGGGAAGGGAAGGGAAGGGAAGGGAAGGGAAGGGAAGGGAAGGGAAGGGAAGGGAAGGGAAGGGAAGGGAAGGGAAGGGAGCTGCAAAAAAAACAGATAAAGAGGAAAATTATTTTTAAAAATTTGATGTTGATTTGGAGGCAGGGCTGACTTTGTAGTAATATGGACATGAAGAATGAAAGCCTTGAATTTATTATGATAGTTTTCAAAGTGACAACTTGAGCTAAGTGTAGCATGGTGAGAATGGGGCAGGTCACCCCAGAGGGGGATTCAACAGGCATATGCTCTGTTCAGAGTAACCCACATGTGGTCCCTTGGCTAGTGGTGGACACTGAGAAGATAGCAAGTTTTGAGGGAGTGTCACCAAGATTAGAAATGAAACAGAGAGGGAAAAGAACTGAGGAGTAGACTTTCCATAATAAGACAAATGCACCTGAGCTGTGGGTGAATATGTAGCACACAGGGTGTATCATGAAACAACCATATCATGAAACACAGGTGAGGTGCTTGGAGTGATAAAAGAGAAATCAAGGAAAGATATTGGAAAGGCAGTGGGGACTGGTTTTTTCAGGTTCAATTTTACCTTGGTCAAAGAAATTATCATTTTTCAGTTTTGAAAATGTGAGTGTATTGTCTCATGGGTAATCAAACACACACAGTGCAAATCAGACTGGAACTCACAAAAAGGAACAAGAGCAGCAGCATCTGCTTCTGCTCCAGTGCCAGCAAACTAAGGAGTAAAGTTACAGAACTAGAATGACATATACTCCTAAATAACATTGTTTTACAATTTTCTTTAAAATGTTGACCCATTGCTATGCTAAAAGAAAAAACTATGCAAGAAAGGTAGAATAAATTACACTGATCATACAAAAGGCTCACATATTAAATTAAGTCAATAAACCACTCACCTCAGTGAAGCCTCTATGAATGGCTCTCAACCCTAGGACTCAGTTGTATAGGATTCAGTGTCTAGGCTGGTACAACACAGTTTTTGTTCTCTCCTACTCAGGAAACTCTTATAAAAGTAAAAGAAAGTATGTGAGCTAAACCATGCAAGACAAAAAACTGAAAACACAAAGTATTAGGAAACAGAGAATCTGTGGAAGGCAGTAGGACAGAGGAGAGGTGAAGCCCAAGGAGCAACCATGGATAAACCTTTCATTCTTTCTGGCAATAGTCTGGTGAGGAAAGGCTTTACTGCTGTTTCATTGAAATGGGAGTGAATATATAAATGCTTGGCCTAGTAGCTCATTAGTCTGTTTCCCTAGTGTGTGCAAGAGCTAATAAATAATGGCTTTCTCTTAAATTACATATACCTGGCATCTCTCTGTTCAAGGTAAAAATCCAATGAAAGTGACCCAGAGAGAAGGTTATCTCTGAATTGGTATTTCAGTCCAAACAATTAAAATACAGTATGGGATCTGTAGTACCAGTGACTCAACTAGGAGAGCAACACTGACTGGGATCTGCTGAAAGAGATACAGAAGCAGGAAACACAACTGTAATGAGAGATTTTAATTACTCCCTGACAGACTAGACAAATGTCATATCCGGATGTGAAGCAAAGAATATTTAGATAACATCAGTGGCTCCAGGAAGAAACAGAGAGACAGCTGATTAGGGAACCTGCAGTAGGAAATGCAACACTGGTGTGGGTTGTGAGTAATTCACAGGTTTTTTCCAAAGTGTTCCAAGCAAAGGAATTCCTGTAGCACTGCCATTGGGAACTGGCATTTGGAAATACATAAAATAATAATAATAAAGGCCAATGGTCAACTAAGTTGGAATGAACACAAAAATCAGCAGGTTTTGCTAGGACCTGATAAGGGACTGTTTCAACTCTCACTGCCTTCTCCACCGAAAAGTCCTCCACTGGGTGAAGCCAGACTTGTAAGCACACAGAGAGGCTTAGGCAGGCCAGCAAAGGTCTTATTGCAGGCTTTACTGGGGAGGGTTAGGTCCATAATCAGAGTGTCCTGTGCTTCAGGGAGTGTATGAACTATGTGAATCCTTGATTTTGGAAAATATTGGCTCTGATAAAGTGCAGGAGAAAGCATATAATGCAATATGAATCTTGTCAGATAAGAGCAAAGAGAAAACCTGATTATGCTTTATGTTCAATGAAGGCTTGTTGTCTATAGGAAACAAAACAAAAAACCAACCAAACAAACAACCAAACAAAAAAACCCTGGAGAGAGTAATCTTTAAAAGCAAAATTTCAAAAGGTCATGGGTGAGTGCTCTCAGGCAGGTTTTCATCATACAATTCTGTGCTACAAAAGAGAGCTAACGTTTCATTTCAGCTCTAAGGCAAGGCCTCTGATTTCCTCTCATTCCTTTCCAGCCCCTGTTGGGCAGCCCATGCACTGAGCAGCATCAGGCATTGCCCTGCTGCAGTCAGCTGGCTGTGCCGCTGCTGATGAGCTGCACGCTGCAGCCATCCCACATCACACTGCACTGCCTTCCCCAGGCTTCCCACTGCTGCTGCTTCTCCACACAGAGCTGAGCTCCCCTTAATGTGAAGCTCCTAGCGAGGCTGTCCCCTCCCAACAACCAGGGACAGCAGAAGGCAGAGACAAGAAGAAAGGACAAAATAATGAAAAGTGTCTGAAGACGTTTTGAAAAAAACCCTCAATGTCAGCTTGCTGTATTAATCCAAATATTTGTGAACATAGTTCTAACAGAGTATGGGCTTAGGCATACATTATTTGTTTTGCTGGGTGGGTCTTACTGACTACGGTTTAATTTTATATAACACCTTTCAGGTCTCTAAATCGTTTCTAGTAATAAATAACAGGAGGAAAGCAAAAAAAATAATATATATAGAGAGAGAGAGAGAGAGAAGAAAGAATTTGGGTGGGTGAGTAGGCAGGCAAATAGGAAATAAATTTTTCAGATGAAATTTGAAATTTAGTTGATGAGGCAGAGATACAGAGAAATGCTTTCTGCAGCATATTTGTATTACAGGAAGATATATAAAAAGATACATAAAAAGAGCTTTTGCAACGTGACAGCTATCATGCTTTTCAGGCAGTCAGCTGTCTGACTGTGTTCACATGGGAATCTGTACCCTTTGGAAGCTGAAAAAAATCTATGTGAAGCTGCATAAAGTTTTGCTACATAATCTGTTCTGCATCATCTGTTTGCTTTTCCTGTGTTTCATAATGACATCCACCATCATAAACCACAGATATTTCTACTTAGATTTTAATTTTCTTTTGATTCCATAATTCCTTTTTGTTGGTTGACCACAAGTTATGTCACATAGCCAAGTAGAAATTTTGTAGAGAAATTGTGTCTGAATTGATGCTAAGGATCTGTAGTAATAACCAGATATTCAGTGCCATACTTTGGCAAAGATTATATGCTAATATTATCCATTTCCAATCACTTCATGCACAGCCATTCATTTATTCAGGAACTACTTGACAATTTTAAGCTCCTTTATACTGTGTGTTTTACATCTGAGTAGCTTGGCTGAATCTTCTATTCAGTTGTTAGAAAATGAGGCCAAGCCTTTCCCCAGATTTATGCTCACTCCTAATTATTTGAAGACCTATCAAGTACTGTTAAAAACACCCTGTCTTTAAAACTTCAGTTCTGAGCATATTATATTCAAAAAGTCTCTGGTTTTTTACTGTGTAAGAAACCTGACATATTTCTAAACTCTGATACAAAGTCAATAAAATGGGGGCAAGGCAGGGTGCCAGGCTAGAGCTCTGTGTGTGCTCTTCTTGATCACAGACTGGTAGTAAGCCCATCACTTTATGGCAGGGCAGTGCTACAACTGCTTTTCTCTCCAATACACCATGACAACCTTGTTGCCAAGCAGGTGGCAGGTAAGGCAAGCAGCAATACCTCACGTGGAGGGAGAGAATTGGAGAAGGGCACTGTGCTTTGAATTCAGAAGATCTTTGTACAGAACATGTATAGGAACATGCCAAAGGAGCTGGTGTGGGTATCTCATATGCAGGAAATGAGACCAGCCAGACTTGCATTCAAATTTGTTCTGAATATTTCAGGATTCAGCTGATTTTCAGGATTTCACTCCTAAGAGTCTTGAAATATTTTCCACTGTCAACTCCTTATTAATACCTTTCTATTAAGTCTTGTGTATTTAATTTCCTGATGGAAATTTTGTTCTACATTCAGACATGGAGCTGCAGCTCACCCAAGACATGCAAGAGCACCTTTAATCCTTCTTCTTGGTATTGATGTGTTGACTTCACCTTCTGTGCAAGTTAGCCAACAAAATATTTACTCAGGTGCTGGGCTGGTTTTGTGATTCATGCTGAGATCTGTACTGTATCAGCATTACTTTTTCTATACCTGGGCTTGCTAGTGTCTATCTAACATTCATATAACTACCTCCCTAATTATACTATATATTGGTTTGCAATTAACAATGAGACATTTCATGATCCTTCCCCCCTTTTTTTTTTTTCTTTCCTAGTTTTCAAGGCATTTTGCAAAGGATATCTGGTGTTGTCACTTCTACTTTATCTGTAAGGAAACTGAGGCCAGGAGCAAATGCCTGTAGTCATGTGGCAAGCCACTGTCTCAACCAGAAATAGCACCCAGAAATCTTTCTTGCAGTCCCAAACCTGATCTTCTCATCCATGTTGCCTCCCAAACAGTTGAAGAACTACACTTCCACAAAAATGAAAGGCTAAATAGTCCACAACGGCTCTAAAATTGTGTCTCAAATGTTTACCTACCAATAAAATAAATTAATGACAAGCCCAAGCTGTGTATAATATGTGTAATTCACAATTTTATTGTTTATTTCAGTATTGCAAAAAGGAAGGCAACAAATAAAAATAAGCAAATCTTTTCCTTTATTGCAGAGAGGCTTAATAAAATCTGGAGCATGAACACAATGTTTCTTATGTATCTGATCATAAAATTCTGTAAACAGAATCTATATTACTGAAGAAAATACAAGTTTGTCACAGAATGAAAAGCACATATCCTGAAAAAATGTATATACCTCTAAAATGACATACCTGAGCTACTATTGCTATCAATGTACACTTGTAATTCAAGAAAATAAAACTGTGTATTTGAAAAAATAAGCAGATCTGTCTTACAAGATTTTAGCTCAATGTTCATTGTTTTTCCTATAGAATCTCACACAGCTCAAGGCATTGTAGGAAGTTGCTTTTTCAGTATTATTTTTGGTACTTCTGATTTAAAAAATAAATCACAGGACTTTGACTGCAGCTTCTATTTCACATAAGCTGTAAAATATTTACTTGTCACCAAAACACTGCACTTGCATTGAAAGGAATCAACATTTTAAATCAGTATTATTCACTTCTTTTTCAAAAGCATTTCTGTTGACTTTGAATGATTTTATGTGAAAAATAAATATTCTAAAATTTGTTAGTTTTTTTTAAAATTCAAAATATAAAACCAACCAGGATAAGGCAGCATGCTATCCAGCTTTGGAGTAACAACTTTGGAGGAATCAACTGCCAACAACATAGGATCATTACCTATGCAGGACTTGTTTACACCTGATCTTGTGGGGCAAGAGATGAACAAATTACTTCCTGCCCTTGAGGGGATATATGTCTCTTGCCAAAGAACTTTCCTTGAGCAGTATACACGTAAGTGTACCGAGAAATAGTTCCCATGATGAGCTATTATGATGGATCAAAAGAAACTGCAGAGACAGTACAATGGCAATTGAAGGTTTTTCAGTGGTGCCTCATATATTTGCACTTCACAACAGAAACTAAAAACATGAAGTGACGCACAGAAGTGCAGTGAAGTGTCTAAAATATGCACTGACGTTTTATGAATATGCCCACAGAATATTAAATAAAGGCCAAGTTCATGTTGCTGCTGAGTGGAACCAACTTCTGTTCTGCTTTAGAAGCCATAAATGTCCTGAAGAGGTTTGGGCCCTGAAGCACACACACCAGTGAAATGATGATTCCTGCAGAGAAATATGGAACCTTTTAAAACATGCCAGAAGTTCAGTTTTGAGAAGAGGTCTAATTTTTAATAGCAGCATTTCTTATCACTTATTAAACTGCATACAGCAGTGCAGACAGGAATGCTACTGGTAGGTGAGTGTTGAAACTTCAAACTCCTCCTTTGCTAAAGCTGAAATCTTGATCTATAATCCCACTTTTCTTTCCTGCTTTGACCATTCCTTGCCAGTTTCATTGTCACTCATCTAAAATTCTAGCAGGAGGTCTGTACTGGTGGTTGATTGTCCTTGGTCCCTTCCATCTCTCCAGTAGACAATCATCTCTTAGAGCACCTTCAGGTGCCATTTCTCCATGGCTGGATTTGTTCCCATGGTTGAAGTGAAGCTCCACTTCACATGCTATTTATGTATTTTTCAGGATTCACTTATATTCTTGTAAATTCATGTAAGCCTGGAAACATTGTTTCCCCCTTGAGCATGACTATTTATACCAGTAATTAGAGAATTCTTTGGCAGGAATTTGCCAAAACCAGTTAGGGCTATCCAAAGCCATCCATTGCCTCAGCTCAGCAGTTGGAATGGGGCAGGGATCACTCTCAGTCAGCCATAGGCAGTTTGCAAGCCATTCACTAGCATGGACCCTGTGCTAGTATGTAACCACAGAGTCTAATATGTGTGTTGATAACAGAACAGTCCCTCAAATAATTATTTCCAGTTATAACATCTGATTTTTTAAACTAATTTAATTCTTTTGTCATATTGCATATCTTGATATTTCTTTCTATACAGCCTGTGTCATCTACAAATAACTATGAGTGCAGAGAAGTTAGCAAGTACAGAAGTACATAGCAATCCCTATCATCTTTACTTGCATCCTTTTTCTTCTTCCGTTTCTCACATTCACTGCTGTTTCATTTCATTCTTTCTCTGCTTTCCATGGTTTTGTGTACTAGTGAATTTTTTATGTTTTTCATCAGTGTTTTTTGTCTCTCTTTTCTCCCCTGGCATGACCTTTCATCCCACACTGTGGCTTTTTGGCCTGGATTCCTGGCTAGGAGTAGGTTTCATAGTAAAGACTCACTCTTTTCCCTGATCTGAGATAATTAAGATCTTGTTTGCCTTCTTCCACTCCTTGTAACTGCCTTCCATCAACTTGATTATAGAGCTTTCATTTCCTTCGGATGATTTCCTTTTCCTGTTTTATTAATTTCCTTTATTTTAGCTGAAGTACTGCAGTAATATAATCTCCTGTCTCAGTAAGTTACTTCTCATAACTATTCTTTCTTCCCTTTCCTCTCCTGTTATTCCACAGTTGCTGTGAACTGGGTCTGCAGATGCATGGATCTGGGCATTACAAGCTGGGCCCTGGGTCAACCGGAATGGTGACTTCCACTTTTACTATTGATTATTCTGCTGCAGTTTGTGCCAGCTGTGGCTGTTACCTCATTTGCCCACTCAAAACTGGCTGGTAGCTGAGCTGCCTTGCTCAGTTTCAGTTCCAGAAAAGACTGGATGCATATCTGTGGTTTCAAATCTGTAAGGATTTTCATATAGATAAAAAGTTTAGAGAGGCCAGAAAGGAGTACTGGATGATTTATGCAAATCTGGTCTGTGCTCAAAGCTTGTAGACCTTCTAGAAATGCCACTAAGGAGGAAAAATAACATATTCTGGACTCCATAGTGCAGACCAATACACTTCTCTCATTTACCCTGTATTGAGCCTAATGCTAATGTTTGGCTACACTTTGAAGAGACATCTGATATGGTTTTAAAAACATAAAAAGATAAGAAGCCATCTCTCTTCCAGTATACTCTAAAACCTGTGCTGCTGTCACCTGCTAGATGAGACTTATATTTTTTTGCTATATGTATAGAGATGACAAGTCTTTCTGTCTTGATGTAAAAATGTATGAGTTGACAGTACCCTATTTGTGAAGGCTTAATTTCACAGCGAATGACGATGAACAGCTGGAGCAGATAAAATACAAAGAGATGCTTAGAGAGCTGAGTCTTTTCACCCTTGGCAAGAGAAGGGTAAAGGAGACCTCACTGCTGTCTTCTGCTGCTTGACGGTAGGGTGAAAAGGAGACAGTGAAATTCTTCGTGAAGATAGAATAGTGGTAAGATAACAGGTAAAACATACAAGTTGCAACATGTGAAATTCTTTGTTGATCAAATAAGTGTGTTTTGAACATCTGTCATATCATGTCTGAGCCAGACATATTATAAACATGCAGCCACTGAGGAATTCTGTAGGATTTTTCTTCCACTAGTTTTAAGATACAACTCCACACAGACCAAATGTCTCCATGTTTATATACTGAGATTCATACATATCACAATTGAGACAAGACTCTTCCAGAAAAGTTCTGAGCCTTGTCCCAACTGTTTTGTTTGTTGGCATTATCCCTTCCACAGTCAAGGGCCCAGGCGTTATTACAGGACAGAACTGAGGCCATCCAGTGGTGGACATGTCTCTCAGATGTAGTGTTGCAGCTTCTTTTGTAAGAACTTCGTAAATTATGGCATGGCCTTGAATATGGGACTTGCAAAAGGTACATTGGGAAGGAAAACTGCACTGCATGTCCAGCAGAATGAATCCTAGTTACCTCAATCAGTAGATGGAAGTGGAGAGCGGAAGCAAAAAATTCCTTTCCAGTCCTGCTATTTAATCTTAAAGCTATTTTTCCTGTAATATGCTTTCTGTTAAATATATAAACTAGAAAAAGATATAGCTAAAAGTTGAATGTAGAGATAAACATATCACTAGCTCAATCTGTCCTAAAAGGAAATTGCATATTTTTCCTGGTTCTCCACAGAACTGGAAGTCTGTCTATAAGTAACTAAGAGGATTCATAAAGAACATACCAGTATTTGAAGCTCAAGAAATAGTCAGATGCTGAAATGTCTAAAAAAATTTTAAATATACAGAAACCAAGTTCTGTTAAAAGGAAACCAAGTGGAGTAAATGAAGAGTGGCTTTTTCTAGATGTTTCACTAGATTTACCATGCCCTTAAAAAAAGGATTTTTTTTCTCACCTTCATTTTGGTGAGGGAGTAGCATAAACTATCACCGTGATTTCCTAAACCAGCTTCTTCAGGTCTGTAATGGGGAAATATGCCACACCCCTAGGGAAACAATGCTAGGATTATGCTGCTTCTCCACAAAATTACTCAGCTGCCTGGCATTATTATAGACATCTGCAAAAGAGTACAGCTGGTCTTGCTGAAGGGAATTCAGACTATTAAAAGTCTCCTTTAATAGAATAAACATCACTTAAATGATGAAGTGCACACAAATCAGACAAAAAATGAGCTCTGTCTCTTCCATACTGTAATTCCATGCTACAGCAAGTGAAACACTGATTATTATGACCTGATGTGGACCAAAGATCCCAGGCAGGACCACCCTCCTGTTAATTTGTGGGCAAGACTTTACTGAAGCTGATGTGCTATCTGGATAAAATCTGCTGCATTGTTACAAATTTCTCCTGTTCAGACCTAGGGGAGTGGGAACCAGTGGATGGATGCCCGTATATTGAAAATGTAAAACTAACACATTTGAAATGGGAAAATTGCATTGCTCTTTAGTAAAAAGAAGCCTAGTAGTGGTACAGCAGAGTGTGGCAAAATCCAAAACAGTTGTATGAGGTATGGACTGCCTAGGGAAGCTAATTTAATCTTAATATGAGCCATAGACGTCTGTCAAGCCAGTAACATTGGAAACAGATGCAAGCTCTAAAAAATTCACTGTAGGATGAACAGCTGGCTTACATGACATTACTCCAAACACATAAAATGAAAAGAAGAAGGTAACCAGATGAATGAAATGGACAGATTAGGAACAAGGAAAATTCTTGCTTCCTGACAGCGGAGAAAGGCATAGGCTTGAGGCAATGAAGATAAAATGGAGAATAAAATTCAATGGGAAGTATGGCTTTTCATTAACACCAAGAATATTTCTCCTCCAGCAGAAGTATTAAGCAAACCTCACATAAAAGTATGGGTTTTAAGATGTTTTTTAAATGGACACTGGTGAGGTTCAGAATAGGTCTGTAAAACCTACATTAAACAAAACACATACAGTATCCTGAAGCTTTTTTTGTATAGTCAAGTAAAAAAACAGACAAAATACTGAATAGAATAGGGTGGCTCGGGAACCAAATCCAAAGGGTGTATTAAAAATCCCTTATTTGGAACTCCTTGTGTTTGATTTACTAAATTTCCATTCCATGCTGATTATGTTTACTTCCATAGATTCCCATGAGCTGTGACTTTCTTATCTTAAAGCCTTTTGAGAAAATAGAGTATCTGTCTCCATGTTCTGAATGGACCATGAAATTTTTTTATTTCTCCTACGTTTTACTTCTAAATAAGTTATGAACCAGACATACAAACAAGCCAAACACTAGGACATACCATTCAATTTAAAAAATGTTCAATTTTACTAATTTTCAAAAGGTAGCACTGGTAACCAAAGCCTGTGTAACACCATGAATTCGGGGGAAATGAAAGTTTTGTGATATATCCTCATTTATTTTCATCCTGACCCCAAGTATGCTATCCCTTCTTTCTTGCTCACATTCTTAGTTTATTCACTTTGAAGTTGCCTGCTAGTCTTTCAGGCACTGGTTTATGTGCATAAACCCTGCCTGTTTATTCCACTTGTTTAAGCTAGTAATAGGTATGGCTTTGCCCCTTTGCAAAATGTCTCTGACATTTTGTAACTTTTAAGAGTTTTATTCTCTACTCTTAACAACCTTCTTTTAAGATAGCATTCCACATGTAATAGTTATACTCATCAACAGGAATTCATGTTAGCAATTTTGGGACCACTATAGTACTACTGTACAGCAATAATTCTGTTGGGTTGCCGAAGAATGTAATATGAAACATGAAGTCCTTGCTTCTATCACTGGCTGCTCCTGAAAGATTTTACAATTGCATATTTACATGGACATCTGCACTGGGATGTCACCCTATAGCATTGCTACCTTGAGCTCGTGAAACCTCAAGGGATTTTGGCAGAAAAACTGTCACCTGTTTTCTACAATGCAGTTTGTAAATGTTAGCTAAAATAAAAGCAAATCTTTTTTTTCCATAGGCCTAAAACCTTTAAACTGGAGTCTCCATGTTCTTTAAGAACATTCTTTTGGGTCTGTAACCTTAAATTTTTTGAAGACAAACCAAAAACACATATGGTGTACCAACGGGAATACTCTCTGTTAAAACTAAATTAAGATTGAAAGTAAGTTTTTGTAATAGGTTAAAGAATATGACAGATATGTTGTAACTACATGAAAGGTAGCATTAGGAAACCCCAAATCTCAGAAGTAAAATTACTCTTAAGTGCAATGTTGTTACTTACTCTGACATGGATTAACATCAGTATGGGGAAAATATTTCTAAACTCCATTGTTTCATTAAATTAATTTAATCTATTTCATAACTATCAGATGTGAATATTTGATTGAAGATATATGCTGTCATTACATGGAATATTTTTGGAACTCAGATGCTTTATCAAGCATTGATATAATTTCTTCCTTGCATAAATTTTGGCTTTAGATTTAGAAATACATTTATAAGAACTTTTAACAGAACACGAACAATGGAGAGTGGTACCAGTGCCAGAACCAGAGGCTATGGGCACAAAATGAAACATGAGAGGTTCCCTTTAAACATAAGGAAACACTTTTTACTGTGAAGGGTGACTGAGCGCTGGCACAGGCTGCCCAGTGAAGTTGTGCAGTCTCAGTCCTTGGAGATATTCAAAAACCATCTGAACATGGTCCTGGGCAACAGGTCCTAGGTGGCCCTAACTGAGCAGGGAGATTGGATCAGATGTATTCCAGCGGGTTTTTCCCAACCTCAACCAATCATTAAATCTGTGAAATCCCACAGAAAATAGCAATCATTCCCTTGGCTGCATTAAAAAGAGAAAGGTAACTGTGACTTTTATAATTCAGTTCAGTTCTGGTCATTGCAACTCAGAAATAATAATCATTGAAATTAAAAATAAAGGAAAATAACAAAAGTGATGGAGAAATTCTGGATGCAAGGGTCAAAATGATTCTACTATTTAAATCAGAGTGAAAACATACATGAAGAAAGTGATAATGGGTTTATTATTTATATTTTCATATACTGCAGGAACGTAATTCTCTGGCACCTATTTCCATGATGTAGAGGACATTGTTCCCTGAAGTATAAATTCAGGCTCAGGATATTTACTGCAACTGTTGTAGCCTTAAGTAAACTAATTAACAAGCCAGCAAAAAACCCAGACGAGCTGTGCAGGTGCTCCTTTCTTTCAGATCACTTTGGTATCTTGTACCATACTGCTATTTATGTAAGTTTTGTCTTACAAGCATTAAAAGTAATTGTATGTAAGTGTTTGGCTTAAAGGGGTGTTAGTGACATTGGATTGTTCTGATTACCTGCCCCTGCAGTGTTAATTTAGGACACAACACAGCAAGAATTAAGGATAAACCCAGTATTTTAGCTCTCTGAACTGCAAGATGGCATCTTTCCAAAACCTCTAAGCTCTTCCTGTGGTTACACAACAGCTGGTATACCTGAGTTGCCCGTATTACCTGACTGCTGCTTAATTTCAATTTTTGTTACAATCTAAAGATATGCAGGGTACCCAAATACTCTGCTTAGAATCAAAAACATTCAGCAACTTGATTGCATTTCTTTAACAAAATATGCAAAGTTTGGGTTATGTATGGGATAATCCATGGAGTAGTAAAACCGGTAACATTTCATCTTCAGAGTGAAGATGACCCTGGGCTTGACTAAGCCCTGTATGAAGGAATATGTGGGAATTCTCCATTAAATCATTGTAAGAACACTTAAGAGGATCATAAATGTGAAAATCATTGGAGTAGAATAAGTGTGGTGTACAATGAAACATGCAGCAGCTGAAGTAAATTGACAGACAAACACCAGTGGAGAAGGTACCACTACCATTAGAAAATCTCTTGTCCTTCAGACAACTGGAAGTAGAAAAAATGAAATTCATTTTCTCAAAATTATTCTACCATCTTTAAAAATACGCAACCTTTGAAAGGAGAACCTGAAAAAAAATAAAGATGTATAAAATAAATAAGACTATAATTCTTCTATATCATCAACCATATAGGTGATGCAAATTATTTTTAAATCAGAATAAATTTAATTTACAAATTCACTGTATGGTTCATTGCATATTCTCTGTCTACATCTTACTGATATAATTATTTCACTTGCAAATTAACAAATAAAAGACAATTTCCGAAGAATCTGCAGAATGGAAAGTTCTCTTGAGATACAAGCATTAGAAACAGTTGGATAAATGTATTTTTTCATTTAAAGTGTGCCTGTATGTTTTGACTTTTCACTGACCGATGCTTAAATATTGAATTAAAACCATAAAGGACAGAATTTTCTCAGCTCAGTACAGTGGACACTGACAATTGGGATTTTTAGTTCCACATACCAGAATATGACTCAGCATCACTAACAAGATCCTCATCTGACCTCAAAGAGAAAAATGGTGTCTTTTAACTAAAGACGTGTGTGTGCAATAATAACATAAATATCATTGTTTCCTTTCAAAGTTTGCTTTTTATATGAGTTTTATAATCTGTTTTATGTAACCAGCTTTAAGCCCCCCAGCTTGAGTTTATCTACACTTTGCCCAGTGTTCTGTAAGGGACTCATGGCTAGCAGCTCATTAATATAAAAAGGGTGGGTAGTCCTGGGTGCTAAAGCCACTTTCCTCTCCTGTTTGGACTGAAGTAGTCATGCCTCCTCTTCTTCTTCTGTCTTAACAAAGCTTTTTTCTTTTGATGTGAGACTTTGCATGAGAAGGCTCAAACAACCTTACCCTGCCTGGTTCACCTGCTGGTTATGGCACTTTATCAGAAGTGGAAAATAGGGATCCAAATTTCTGAAGCTTAGAAGTTATAAAATACAAACTTCCTTCTAGTGCATGTTGCTGCAGCCTCTAGAGCACAGTAATTATAGACAAGAAATAAAAAGAATGAGATGAGCCCGTTTACTGTTCCTTCCCACGAGACTCGTATGCTACTCATATTTGCAGAACTGCAGCTTTGCTCAGACTCCTGGGCCTTATTTACTAGATGAACAGAGGCAGAGAAAAGCTGCACAAGGGCTCTAGAGATGTAAACGGGGGCCAATATGCAGCAGGGGAAGTGGGGGGATGAAAAGGGCACATAAGACCCCTACCAGGAAAAGTGCTCACCTTGCACCCTGCAAAAACCCAGCCTCCAGCTATGTGCCCAATGAGAACTGTGGAGGGAAGGACAGGGAGGAAAGCAAGCTCAGCACCCTCCTCCATCCCTCCACTCCATTAATATCAAGATATTTCTGTGCCCACAGCTGTGTTACTATACTTGCACTTTCTTGTGTTGAGTCCACGGAGAGGCACATCTCCTGGGATGTGGGAAATTTGTCATGTACAATTAGCAGAAACATCAAAACCTAAAGTGTCCAGATTTGGAAAATGAGAAAGATTAATTTACTTGGTTTTGGAAAAGGGAATCAAATGTCACACATGTAATTTTTGGTAAAATTCTTTAGACTAGACCTTAGCTCTGAACCTTATTCCTTTCTACAAATTTATCTTTGGAGTTAAAAATGATCCATGTGAGTCTGTTGCCACCCAGGATATTATGTGATTCTGTGACATCTTCCAAATGCCACTTATATGCCTTCCTTATTATTTTCCACTTACTCAGAAAGTCCTTAGTGTGTTTTATATATCATATCAGTAAAGATTTGTATAAAAGCATATGCATTACTAAGTATAAAAAGAACAATTGTGAAAAAGCATATTAGTATATCCAGATTCTGTTTTACTGTACCATTACAAAGCGCACAGCATTACAATTTGTGGGTTCTCAGTCTGTTGTCCTTAATATGAATTGCCATCATATTGGTTATAAATGACAACACAGAAACTCAAGAATACAGACTTTTTTGGAGAGAAGTAAATTGATAATTATTGTATACATAATTTGATATTTAAAATCTCAAACGCATATGAAGGTATAAGTACAGGTTATAAACTTGTCAATATAAGGAGCACTCATGGATATCCTTAGTACTCATACTCATTAGGTTTCTAAATTAAGGACCTAGGTGATTGTTTTCATTAAAAAAGTGCGTGTGTAGCTGTCACCAGCCTCCCTTCATAAATCTATCATGGATTATTTATAGGTTCTCAGCTTTTTAATTCTGCCATACAACTAATAGTAAGTTTTGTATAGTTATCAAGACTGTAGGTCTCAGGAAAATGAATAACCTTGGAGGAAAGTCCCCACAAACCTTAAACATGCAGCAACTGATTAGAAGATTTGATATATGCAGAAAAAAAGGCATAAAATAGAGTGGAATGAAAATTATGCCACATACAAATGAACATGAATACAAGTATACAGATTATGATCATGCATACACATTCCTAGATGTATATATAAAAATATGTATGTATATATGTACACATATACATTCTCACTTTCTGTGAGTTATAAGGTTCATGTTCTATTCATGCAGAAATATAACTGTCATTCTAAAACCTAAAGTACTGGATTTAGTGATATAATGAACTGTTATTAATGCACATTCTTGCATTTTATACAGAACCCTTTTAATGGCAAAAAGAAAAACATATATCTGTGAAAGAGGGTGAAAACCATTATTACAGTGAAACAACCACAATGTGAAAGGAATCACTCATTTTCTGTGTGATAACATCCTATGTCTTCCGTTCAACCAACCATTAGTTCATGGTTGACCCATTTTTGACAGAATTTCACATCACAGAATATCTGAAATGGCTACAGCCCTGAAAGGCATTTTAACTGTAAAATCTGATCACAAGACATTTTTACAGTACTATAAAAATAAGAAAGAATGTAAGCAAGCAGCATGAAGACTAATGCTTGTCATTTATCTACAAGACATACCTCACAGAATTCAGGATCTCGAATCTGACAAATGTTTAGTTTCTGTCAGAGAGAGGAATAGGTTTTCTACCAGAGCTAGGACCACTTTTATATTTTACATGTAAACATGATTGGAAAAAACATTCTGAAGAGCAATTCATTGCAATGAAGTGTGGCTAAGAGCTTAAAAATACCCCATTATGCTTTTCTCAAGGTCAATATTCATTGTTATCTTGCAGAAAATGCTAAATTCAACATAAGATTGTTGTCAAGGCTCTGTTCTTCTGAATGTGTTCCATCATTTTCTTTATACAAATGCTGTGCCAAGTGCAAACAACCTGTCAAACGAAGAGCATCACATAGGAATAAGCAGGCCTTCCATTTTCTGCCTCGTTGTACTGCATCTGCATTTTGCTTAACTGTCTTTAGTTCAGCCAGGTTTCCTTTTAGACTCCTTTCTAAAGCAAATTGGCTCAACTCCAGCTTTTCTGTTAATGTTTTTTAAGATGTTATTACTTCAAGCTGGATTTTACTTTTTTATTATTAAAACAAGAGCAGGCACTGGAGCATTTAATAATTTATCCTCTATTTACTAATCTTTCAACTTGTATTATCCCTTTCTGGAAGATAGAGAAAACATGGACTCCTGATACTAATAAAAATTTCACATCACTATTAGTTTGATGTTAAAAAAGCCTTTCTTTACTCCATTTCTCTTTTTAACTGGATTAGTCCTGGATGAGTAACTAATTTAAAAATATCTTTGAAGTGTGAATATAATATTGCTTCATATGAGTTAAATCTTTTAAATATCTAAAAGTGACTCAAAACATTAATCCTATAATATGTTCACTTCTGTGATCTTTTAATGTGAGAAGCTAATGTGTTTAATCCCTGTGAACCAAAATGAGCAATTATCCAAACTTTGCTTGTACTTTTTGCAAATCATAAAAATAGATTTAATGTAAACATGGCACAACTTCTGATTTTGGTTACTAATTACTCATTATGTTAATAAGAAACATTTGAGAAGTAGCACAGCTTCTCCACCACCAACCTATACTTGAAAGCAAAGAATTATAATAATTTTATAAATTATTTGAAACCATGTAACCATTTGTAACTTTTGCTTCCCAAACTGAAGTGTGAATTGACGGTATTGTGATTCAAATGAATGACTAATCATTCCTTATAGCTGCCAGTAGTTTGAAGTTTGTTTTAAGTTAACAGGTTTTAATCAAACACATTGAGGTAAAGGCTGAGACCAGAATAGTTATGATTAAATAAGATAAAATTCTGTAAGTTTTCAGTTTGGAGGGAAAAATAATGAGAACCCTTTTTGCAAATACACTTTCCAATAGTGACACAAAAAGTATTTCAGTTTAATGAAGATGTATGGAGATCTTAATTCAAAATATCAGTTCTAGCTCTCAGAAGAGCCGCTTTTTATTCACACAGAGCTTAGCCTAGGATTGTAAACTATAACTGTCTTTACCAAATTACTCCTGACCAGCTTTTCTAAGTTCTGTCAGTTGGCATTTTGGAAGACACGGTGACAATAGCTGAGCAAAGGCTTTTGGTCAGACACAATCTATACCTGAAGGAGCATAACTGTTATCCAAATTTTCTTAGCCTGCCCTGAGCTGTTGCCATTTGATATACCCATTCATTTAGCAGTCTGTCAGCAAATCTGCCTAAAAAACCAAAATCCTGCAAGTCCTGGATGAAAAAAGCCCTTATCCCTGAGCTTTGTGGCTTGAAGTCTAAGATCTCTTCATTTTTGTCTGGCGATTAAAAGAGTGAAACTAATGGTATAATCTTTCCATTTTTTTTTAGAATTTTTAAAATACGTGTCAGAGGGAAACCAAGCAAAAGCTATCCAGTCACTTAAAGCAAATGCTGACAGTGTTTTGTGTCAGTTCTGTACCCTAATAGAACTGCAGATGCAGAACAAAATGCAAAATAAATATTGACTATAACTTAATGTCATAAATTTCTGAATAAGCATTGAATTTTGAATGAAATTTGTTCCCATCTAACTATATTGAACTTCTAAATTTCTTTATAAAACGCTAACATGGAATTAATCTTCCATAATGATACTAAGCTGAAAACATAATTATTAAAAACCATGGTATATCTAGGTTTCCAGTCTCCTACGTAGTAAATGGAGAGGAATAAGCATTTTGGAGGAACAACTCATCCTCTCCTAAGATATGTAAGATATTACCCTATGTCTTTCTGCTTCACTGCAACATTTTTTTCCTATTTTACAAACTACTGGAAAACTAATTGAAGCAGTTTTGGTTGGTAAAGCATGAGCATCCTACAACATATTTTGAAATTCTGTTTTAATAGTCATATACCTATTATTTGTATTAAATGCAAAGAAATTTGAAAAAATCTTGAGAGATTCATTGGTGATGTCTTCGAGACTATGACCCAGAAGAGTATTCTTGAAAAGATTGTATTTTGCTGTATGTCACATTATCATGCAAAATGAAAGATTCATCATGCTAATGGAGATGGTCCAATGGGGAATGCATTTAGCTAACCATAATTCAGGAATCTAATTGCCTATGGGCACATGAGTGAAAGTGGAAGAGTCAGTAATGCAAATAGTCTTTGGGTGATGGGATGACTTGTCTAATGTTAAATGACTAGAAATTTACCTTCTTTACAGATCAAGAGCAAGGTTTAAAAACATAGGAATCATGGCATTAGCAACTTTGAAATAGTATTTCCAACGTAAGTTCTGCCCCCATAGTAATTTAAAACCTTGCCAGGGGTGTAAATAAGTTTGTGTGTGCCTGTCAACATGTGGATTTCTCTCATATTCATCTTTCAAGACAAGCCATCTTTTTTTTTTGGGGGGGGGGGGGGGGGGGGGGGGGGGGGGGGGAGAGGAGAGCACCAGACTGCAATTCACGTATCCTATGAACTTTTATTTGGTTATATTTCTCTACACACAAAGTAAAATTTTTCCATAACTTATGTCAAGATTAAAAAAAAAAAAATCTTCCTGCTAAAAACTTTTCCGATATTACAATAAAGGTGACAGTAGTGATGGGAATTTAATTCTATATGATTAAAAAAACTCAGAAAATTTGGCTAAAATGAAAACCACATCTAACAGCTTCTGATATCGCTGTTATTTCATTTCAATGCAGTTTAAGTCCTATCCACGCTGAAATTTTCTTGCCATGCCTGCAGAAATAGCTGAAGGGACCACTTCAACACCGCTGAAATAAATACTAACGGAAATTATGACAGTTCTCTAATCTTTAAAGATCTGAAGTAATTTTCTTGTAAGTTCAATAGTCATTGACAATTTCAGGTAAAAGATTTAGTTTTAATTAACAGTGGTGAAACAGTCAAAACCTTATTACTATGTCAGGGGAATATTCTCTGAAAGGGAAATGGAGCTATCTAGAAGTCATAAGCAGATAAAGCCTTATCATAATTAACCAGTTCCAGCCATTCGTTCTTCGTATTAATGCAACACTCCAGTAAGTACTGACATAGAAGACAGAGTAATATGGAGCTACATTCTTGGTACAATCTCATTAATTCTTATTTATTTTACTTCTAAAATCATGTAGTTATTAAATTTTTTTCAATACAAGTATATGCAATTTTTATATTATACATGCTGTATGTACATATGTATGTAAAGGTTATACAATTTGACACTTGATTAAACTTTAATTATTAATTTCATATTAAACATGTTCAGTAAAATAAAGGAAATATTATTCTGAAATATGAATCCTGCATGAAAAAGGAACTGTTAAATATTTGAGGTGTTAGGAAGTGATTTCTTTGGTTAGTGCCAAAATTCACAGAGGCATAATAGGGTTCTTCACCCTTCTCAACATTTCCAGGTAGACCCTGGATAGCTTCATAGCAGAAGGGAAAGGAAATATAAGTGTGAAGTTTCACAGTGCCACTGAGAAGTGGAAACCTCAAAAACCTGGTGGATAAAATTAAAATTTTAGCACTTCAGCCTTGTCCCATGTAGAAGACTTCAAATTCAGGGAAATGTTATCAGTATGTTAAAGATAATTGCTCCCCAGAGACAGATATTACAATCGTCTTTGCCAATGGTCCAATTTTCTGATCTTACTGTACTTAAATGAAAAATCCTTATTACAACAATTTAATGAAATTACAGATTTCTGTGTAAAATCCCCCCCCTTGTCTACCTTCAGTAAGATACAATAATTTCATTTCAGGAATGCTTTAACTGCCTATTTTGATTTAGATTTTTTTTTTTTTTTATGATTTGGAAAATATTCAGATAAAATGAAATGTGTTTAGGATCATTAATTTAATGTCTTTTTCTTACACATGGAAGAGTCTTTTTGGTCACAGAAACCAAAGAAAAATATTGTTTATTTTTTATAATACATATCAACACTTAAACCAAGTAATATTCTATTATAAGGAATAACAGATTTTTTAAAGTCATATAATTGTTGTTTGTATTTTTAGACATTGTGTATAGCAAAACAGTAAGTTTATTAAGTAGATGATTTTATGTACAAGCACAAATAACATCACAATTCATTGACAAATATACAGTTGTGCACACTGGTAAGTTATACTGCACATTTATTCTGAAGTACACCCCAGTGTATATACCTACTGACATGAAAAGAAACCTTGTATTATTAAAAGGTATAAAATAATCTTTTAACTTAACATGTTTGGAGGCTAAATATGCCATCATTAGTAAAAGGAATTACAAATGTACATCTCCAAGTATGCTTCTGAGCTTGCATCCTGTCTGTGATTTATATCATAGCTTCTTCATAATTTTGAAGTCATACATGTATAGGCTATGTATGCACTCATATATGTATGATAGACACATAAATGAAATTGTAGACCATGGGTTCTTAATATATACAGATAGCAAATATGTGCAATATCTTTTAAAAGGAACCTAAGATGAATCACTGCAGGATCTAAATGTCCATCATTTTCTAAACTTGGAAATCCTACCAATGGCCTACAGTTACTGAGAAGGACTACAAAGCGCTGACAGTGAAGCTGGTAGCAGGCTACCCTAAACTGTACATTGTGACAGCCAAGGGATCTGCATATGTCTGCCATAGGACAGGAAAGTTTCCTTTTAAAACAATTAACTTAAAATGAAGACCAGAGAATAACAAGCTCTCTGTCATGCCATTTTTATCATCATCTGCCCTCCATGATGAGACCCTCCTAATGGATTTTATGTCCCATGAAAAGCCTGAGTTCATTGCTTTTCCCAGAATATGTATCTGCTTCTTAGATTAATAATTTCTGGAATTCTGATGCATAAGATGAATAGGAAAATATATGTAATATTATAATGAGAAACTGTTTTGAGAGTCTATAAAAGACAGTTTAGTATTTTATAACTACAGTTTTGTTTTCAAAGTCAATTTCTATACAGGAAAAGGTCTTTTTCTTATGAAAATCTCTTCCTAAATTTTCTACATCCTAAGCTTTACAGCATCTATGCAACGAGATATATATTCAGCTAAAAATATGCCAAAGATAAGGCTTTAGGTATATCTGAATTCAGTGCAATTGCATATGAATTTTATTGATAGCACAGTAATACTGGTTGAGCTGTAAAGCCACTAAGGAAACAGTACTTTTATTGACAATTTATTTTGTGAGCTTCTGATGGGGTGTGAAAGATGAGTTTTTCCATTCTGTTGACAAAACCACTATGTCTGATGCTGGAAAGTAAATAGAATGTAGGAGTTTCAGTTACAAATATGCAGTCAGGTAGACCAAGGCTTACAGACTAAGTCTATTATGGGGAGGAGGTAGCATCATCTATTTGCCAACAATTGTGTTTATATTATTCTACATCTCTTCTAATCCTTACCGTGCTGCCTACCCATCATATTTCAGTATTATACGCAGTGCACCTTGGATTAACTATAACAACATACACAAAGAAATATAGTCCTCCTGGCTTTCATCACAGTTACACACAAGTTTTTATAAATTGATGCAACCTAAACCTAAATATTTAGTGGAGAATCACATTGTGTTACTTTGACTATCCCTCATGGGGGCAAATTATGTGCTTAGAATAATGCAGTGTAATTTGTTTAAAGTGTCTGAGCTGGGGATAGCATTTTTTTAAACTAAGACTATTTAAAAACAAACTAGCTCAATGACTTTGTGCATAGGTCACCTTAAAATCACAAATTCCTGTAGAAAGAATCAACCTATTTCTTCATTCCAAGCACACACTAGTTTCCTTGCACGTCGAAAGAAGTAAAATTGATTGGAATCTAACATGATGTTGCTACACTTTCTTTCAAAAACATGGTACAGGCTGTAGCTCAAAAAAATATTCCCCTGTCCTCTTCATTGTACACTAAGGACAAACAAGACTCATCACATGCCTTCAAATTTTTCTTTTAATTTTCTTTACAGGATGTAGTTCATCTGAAATCATGTCTGGGAGTCCCTCAGGGTTATTTTCCATTCTCTGAAGTCTGACATTTTACCTCTGTGTGATGCACTGCACCAAGTTATGTCCTTGCATGAACTGACCAGTGTGACCATGCAGAATTATCAAGGCAATGACTAGTGAGCCTGGGAAGTCTAAATACAAAACTAGTGCAGACATCACCCTAATTTCCTGAGGATGTAAACAGAAGTGGTTGCAAGAAGAAATATAATTGTTTTAATCATTTAATCTATTTCTTTAATCAAAATTCCTCCTTCTACATAGCAAGAAAACAATTTCTCTGAATTACCCACTTTGTATCAGTGATAATAGGTTAAACAATCATTGATTATCTCTCCTTAATGATGAATTATTGCATACATTCTAGATTTTGCAATGGGTTTTGGCAAATCTCATTCAGTCCTAATGTTATAAAAGTATACCTTTCCAAGTTTAAATGATAATTTTACTGACAATACTACAATGATTTACAGAATGACATGATTCACTGAAGAAAGGTGCCTTGTGTTATGTATTTGACAGGCATCCCTCCATGTACACTGAATATCCATACTTCTGTGTATATTAGAAAATGTAAACAGCCATGCTGCCACGAAGCACAGCACTGAAAAAGAAAATATAGCATGTAGTAAAAACAAACAAAAAACCTACCTCTACCCTGAATTAAACAACTCCGAAAGCTTCCTTACTCACTCCTATATTTTTCTTTCCACATACACGTAGAGACATCCCCATGTCACAAAGTGAATAGAGAGCTTTTACACAACAACCAGAAGAGAGACATCTTTGAAATCACAAAAGTGAATAAGGCCTAAAGACAAAGGTTCATATTCTGCAACAGTTTGAAGGTATTGTTGACCCTTCCTACCTGCCATGTCTGTTTTAGGATGCTGCTCTCTCAGAGCCCCCAGCACAAGTGTTTCAGGCTCTCAACTAAGTCAAGCTCAACTTTAAATGCAAACCAGACGATTTATAAACTTTATAGCTTACATCAAGAAAAGTCCTAATTTCTCTTGGTTATATTTTGGCCTTGGAAATGAGTTACTGAAAAGTAGTAAAACTATTATTCAATAATAATACTGAAATTATTTTAGACAGCGCTGTCACTGAAAAATTGCACGTGGAACTACATTATTGTACTCAAAAGCTGGCATGCACAGCTAAGGACCTACCTACTCTTAGTGACAACTGGGCAGCTAGAAGCGAAACTTTGCAAAGTGCCACTAGGTATCCACTGACATTTTCAGGTTATTAAGTACTTTTACAAAAAATCTGCCTTCTTTTGGTAATGAAAGGATGTGACACTTTAGCTCCCCACTCAAGAATTTTAGTCTTGGTGTAACCAAGAAGTAGTCAGACATCTCCTGTCTATTTCAGATGGTTTTAGATCAGGGTTGCATTTCCTGGCAAAGGTTGACTTTGACAGCTAGCTTCAAGTTCTACCCTCATATTATGGAGTCAACATTTGTTCCATAGAAGCTGGCAAATATTAGATTTGTAATGAAAATTTGTGCCACTGTTAAAAGTACAGCATACATATTGAATATTCCCTACATTCCTGTTCAGTTACAATGAAAAAAAAAATTGCCAATATAAAAATATATCTCTATTTCTGCAACAAAGCCCTTCTTTCAAATTCTTATTTGCAATAAGCTTGAAATACACAGATTCACTGTGTAATCCTTCAAAGGTGGATATATGTACTGATGCACAAAATTATTAAAATATTGTCATTTGCACTGAATATATTAAGCATAATATCTGGAATTTAAAGAAAAGATACATCAAGTGGTCTCATAGTATCTTGATCAGTTTGAAATTTACTTAGGAAATGTAGTATTTTTTAGTTTAGCAAGATCAACAGGTTCATATTCTGCATGAATATGAACGTGTCTGGCATTTACATGGTGTCCAGCTTGTCAAGACACTGCATCATCCTCCATCAGCTGCTCTGTCATTACAGAGGATGTCAGCCCCTGGGTCACCAATTACAGATGTGCACAACATCCTTATATTCCTGTAATGAGCAGGAACCGTCTCTATATTCCCTGCCACCTCTCTGAATCTTTGGTGCAGCAGAGTGAGCATTGTTTGATGCCTGCCTTGAGATCAGAGTGGAACAGGAGTGATCCATAGTCTCAAGAGCACACTGTGACAGGACCCAGTGAAGTGACAATTTTCTGGTCTGCTCCTTATGCATAGGCATGGCTCTTGGACCACTGGAGATCCCAGCATGATCCCAGACGGCATGGGACAGACAAGTCTGCTTGGGCCGCAATGAGTTGCAAAGTGCCACAGAATTGAGATAAACGAGTCTGCCATCATCACAGCTATAAGATTTTGCCTGTCTTCTGTGGAGGAATATAAATCTGTGTGAAATAAAGCATGTTCTCAGATGACTGACATAAGTAATTGAGCTACATTGAAAAGGCACTGTACTGTTAGCCAGAAAAATTATTCTGGCTCCTATGTTTAGAAAAGTATGTTTAATCATGAAATGTATTTCTGTATGGTCGTCCATTACTGATGTCAAAAACGAAAGCCTGAATTTAAACAATTCCTTCTTCTATTTGACAACTTTGAACTACATAATTTCTCTGTTTAAGAAAATTAACATCAAATTATTGGCATCCATATAATATAAACTGTGTTAATTATCTGCTGATACTATATTGGAAACTATTTCTGTTCATACTGCTACTCTAACTTGAGTCTAACAGACTCAATCTTGTGTCATACTTAATCCGGTTCTATTAAAAATTATCTTCCTAATCTTCTAGAAGTCAAGTGATTTCTGCACTGATGAAGTTTATGCATTTGGATCCTTTTCAGAACTCTTAATCCACATATTTATCTACATACTAATTTCAAATGTTGTGAGATACCAGATACAGGTCTTGAAATCTTGAATTCTGGGCTATAAGATACTTAATGAAAAATGGTGGATTCAACTGGCTAGAGAAATTCTGACTCAGTAGAATTTGAGAATATAATAGAATACATGAAATAAAAAGATTATCTTTTAAATTATTATTTTTGAATATTTGAATGTACTTTGTGGTTTGAATAGATGTGCTTTCCTCCAGCCTCACTGTTTGGTTTAGCATGTAACCTGATATATGTGACCTGATATACAGTAGTTATATATGTCAGTGTATAATATATGTACAAACTCCTTTACATGTCCAATTTAAAACATTCTGTCATGTATGGACATGAAAAATTTCTATGATTGCCCCCAAAATGTATTAGGTCTTTTATGAGCAAAAATGAAGAAAAGCTTTTCAATGGCATTTTTCTGTCTCTCTACTTTTGTATTAAAATTGTTTATACAATTTTATTTTATATTTATCCTTGTTTCTATCTCATATAATTTTCAAAAAAAAATCCTTTGTGGTTAGGAATAGCATTTTAGTCATAATTTTTTAGACAACATTTTAAGTTTCCATGTGACAACATTCTTGCTTAATGGGTTGCAGAAGCAATACAATACAATACAATACAATAAATTAATTATGAGACGTTACTTTTGGGAGTAGAACCCAAAGTTTCCTGAATAACTCCATTAGCTGGAGCCAGCACTGTGTCTTTGTAGTATTCAATCAATGTAGACTTCCTCTTACTGTTTCCTCTTTTCAATCAGTTTAATTGATAACACTAGCCTTTTAACATGATAGGCTCTTCTTTATCTGCTGTGTATTTTGCGCTCTTGCAGTTCCATCCAAAGTCCAAAAGCAATTAAAATCAGAAATAACTGAAAGTATAGGTAGCAATTTGAACATCTATGTAAGTTTTTTTAGCCTTTCAGACAGGTTAGTCTGGAAATATTTCTTATCTGTGGTGCTTTCTTCATTTTTCTTTGTAGAGAAGAAAAATTTGCATCTTTACTCTCACCTGCACCTGCTCATCCAAGAGGGCTAAAGGGGTTCAGGGTGTATGTCACTGTATTTATTTAGCTTTCATCACTAGTAGGGAAGATAAGAGAGAAGAGAAAAGAAGAGAAGAAGAGAAGAGAAGAGAAGAGAAGAGAAGAGAAGAGAAGAGAAGAGAAGAGAAGAGAAGAGAAGAGAAGAGAAGAGAAGAGAAGAGAAGAGAAGAGAAGAGAAGAGAAGAGAAGAGAAGAGAAGAGAAGAGAAGAGAAGAGAAGAGAATAATCCCGAGTTGGAAGGGAGCCATCAGGAGCATCAAGTCTACTCTTGGCCCTGCACAGGACATCCTCGAGTCACACTATGTGCCCAAGAGCATTGTCCAAATGCTTTTTGAACTCTGTCAGTTTGGTGCTGTGACCCCTTTCCTGGGAAGCCTGTGCCAGTACTCAACCACCCTCTTGGTGAAGAACTTTCCTCCACAGAGACAGATTTTTCCACATTTTTCTTTTTTTACCTAAGAAGATCTGAATTTTAAGTTATCAATCACTAAATATTACCTTACTCTTCTGTACTTGAACCTTAATATATTTCAGCTACCTTTTTCCTTCTTGAAGAAGAGAGAATTCTGCCTTTTCTGGTCTAGCCATAGCAATGTCTCTTATACTGGGAGAGTTTATTGTGATTGCATATAACACGTCTAGAGGCAAGAGCATCTATCTCAATTAAAAAAAAAAAATCCTCTCCCCAAAAAAAAACAACTTAGGCAAACCAAATTTATTCTTATGATTCACTGGATCCTAAGACATGTTCCTTAAAACTAACTGATGGTTATCAGATGAAGATGCACTTTTGTCTTACTTGCAATAGAAAAACATAAATAGGCAACTTGGGTTGAAACTCTAACTTTTTAGATGTCTGAAATTACATGCGGTCCTCTTTCCCTTCTGTTCAAAGATATAAATCCAAAGTGTACTGAAGCTAATGCACTTGCAGCTGTGAAAAATACCTACACAGCAGGGGATCTGAAAGAAAAAAATCCCAGATATTCACTTCATAAAGTTCAGCACAGGCTCAGGAATCCCTTGAAACAGGAATTACCTCATTGCAGTCATTTAAGCCTGCAAAACTTCAGAATAAAACGGCATTGGATCAAGTAAAATTTTATATTTATAGATTCAGTGGACTTCATCCAGACTTTTGATCTGTCAAAATACCTGAAAACAGAAAACGAGGGTTTAGATACCTCTCGGACTTCAGTGCTGGTTTACTAGTACTGAAAAGCATCCTACCTTTTAACTGGTTTTCATTTTAGGTAATCTCTTTTCCTTTTTGGATGTTGACCCTTAGTAATTGATAGGAATTTTCTGCTAACACATCAGCTTCATTAACTCAGCTGGAATTAATGCAATCTCTCAGTTACTTAAAATGGACCTTCTCTTGCTAGCTCAAAAGTAAAATTTGTTTAACTGGATTTATTATATAACCAGAAGACAATGTTTCCTGTAGCCTAAAGTTATGCAAGCTGAATAGAAGGGTTTTTTAAAGAGATTAATACTGAATATCTATCACACAAAAATTCAATTCCATAAGTAGTGAAAAAGTGGAAAAGATGAGTTAATTTTCAGGTGCCAGCAAGGTCTGCAAGAGAAAATGCAGGAGGGTTGAAGAGGATAGATAAAAATACCCATTGCAAGCAATATATTGATTAAGTTAAGAAATTAGAAATAGAAAATATAAATGTTTCAAATAAGAGTTTTAGTTTAGTTTTCTTGGAAACCAATACACAAGGAGAAATAATGAACATGGTTAAGACAAGTATCAGAGCAAATTATTTGGTGATTGTGTGAAAGGAAGGAGACTCCCATGTCTTAGTCACTGTTCTGAGTGTTGGAGCCCTCATGGTGCAGACCTATTTGTTGCTTGTCACATTTGCTGTTTTGTTGCTTTGATATTAACCCAGAATTTACTTTTGCCTTTAAATTCTATTTTGGTTCAACCACTGTATTTCTCATTGTATTTCTTGATATTTTCCAAAGGATTCTAATTATATCAACACATCTCTATGTATTTTTTTCCTGAAATTGTTACATCTCATGCCAAAGTATTGTTTACAATTGTACTCTATTTTGGTAGCTGTTTCATGCAGGCAGTTCTGATTCTTTCAAATTGTTATGGAGCTGAATCTTCTGATCCTGCTGTCAGCTAGTGTCTATGATCGTGTTTCCACTGACTTTGATAGGTTATAGCAATTTTCAGCAGCTGACAGCAGCAACTTTTCTATACCAAAAAATACTGTTGATTTGTAAGAGAATCACAAATCCCCAGTGCTTACAGAATTGCATTATCCTTCTAAAACTAATACACTGCTCACTAAAATTATCTTTTTATTTATTCATGAACAAGTAAAGAGACAAAATTGCTAACTATAAGGTGTAGTTTTCATCTGTTTTTAATAGTGCAAAAAGTATTTTCAAAGTAAGCATAAATAACCATTGAGTGAATTGTTCTGTTTAGCTTTTAACAATAGTAGTGGCTAGAATTATTGTCTAGCCTACTTAATAGCCTGATTTTTTCGTAATCTGTTGCAATTTTAATGATCAGCTGCACTGGTAACAGCAGGTGTATGTAACATGAAAATTAGCCATGAAAACATGGGTCCATGAATTTCTTGTTCTGATGTCTTCTGTAACCCATTATATTAAAATCACATGTCAATTCCTGCTTTGAATTGTGTTGGTTTACTTAACTGTAGATGATATTTTCTTTTTTAATATTTTTAAGGACATCTTGAGTACCCGTTACCAAAAAAAGGGAAGCATTTAGAGAAACATGACTGAAAAAATAACATCTAGCTTTAAAAGATGCAGAATTTCACTAGTATTCCATGTCGTATTTTTAAGCGTGTATTGGATTTGTGTGGCAAGGCTTTGCTAGTACAAGGGCAACAGGGGTGGCATCTGTGAGAAGCTGCCAGAAGCCTCCCCCATGTCCCACAGAGCTGGATGGAGTCACTGCTGACCAAGGCCGAGCCATCAGCAACGGTGGTAGCACCTCTGGGATAAGAGAGTTAAGAAGGGAAAATACTGCTGGACAACAGCTACTGGGAAAGAGGAGGGAGAATATGTGAGAGGAACAGCTGGGCTGACACTGTGGTCAGGGCAGAAGGAGAGGCAGGAGGTGTTCCAGGTGCCAGAGCAAGAGACTCCCCTGCAGCCCGTGGTGCAGCCCATGGTAAGACAGGATGTGCCTCCATGTGCAGTCCAGAGATGTTCATGATGGAGCAGAGATCCACCTGCAGCCTGTAGAGGACTGCATGCCAGATGAGATGGATCAAAGGAGGATCAGGTGGATCACAGGTCAAAGGAGGCTGTGACCCCAGAGGAAACCTGTGCTGGAGCGGGCTCCTGGCAGGACCTGTGGCCCCATGGAGGACCCACACCAGAGCAGCGTGTTCCTGAAGGACTGCACCCTGAAGGAGAGTCCTACACTGGGGCAATTCAATAAGAACTGCTGCCTGTGGGAAGGATGCATATTGGAGAAGTTTGTGGAGGGCTGTGTGCCATGGCAGGGACCCCACGTTGGAGCAGGGGGAAGTATGAGTCCTCCCCTCTGCAGAGAAAGGCATGGAAGAGATGACACATGATGAACTAAAAACAGTCCCTGTCCCCCTGAGAGCTGACAGAAGGAATGTAAGGAAAATAAGGATTGAGACTGAGTCTGAGAAGAAGGAAGGGGTGGGTGGTAGGTGTTTTTAAAAAATTTTTTCTCATTACCCTCTTATGAATTCATTTCCCCAAGTCAAATATGTTTTGCCTATCATGGTGGTGGATGAGTGTTCTCTCCCTGTCCTTATCTTGATCAATGGAACACTGCTCTTGGCTTTTTCCCCACTATTCAGCTGAGGTGTGAAGTGAGAGAGTGGCTTAGTGGGAACTTGGTGTCCAGCCAGGATAAATCCCCCACAGACCACTTCTCTATTTAAAGCTTGGAGATTTTTATTGCCAAGTTGACTTTCAAAAGTTAAAATAATTTAAATGAAATATTTTTAAATTTCAAAAGCACAAATAAAGATATATGTTAGAAGTTTTAAAATTTTTTCACTTTTTCTTCCACAGAAAATTCCGTAATATTTTTTTAGGCTGTAAATCCTTGTTCTCATTGATCTCTATATCCAAATACTGATTACCTATCTGAACTATACTTATTTGTATAAATTGAGCTGTGTATCTGAAAATACCTGGAAGAATTTTTCTCTGAGCTACCGCCAGTAAAATAAGTTTTCATGAACAACTGATTTTGACAATTCTTGCAAGAGTATCTTGACAATAACTGGTTTTCTCTCTTGAGTAGACTAGTACTGAACACTTTTCATAAGGTTACTGCTTTACCTTTCCAGGTCTGTGAGCCAGTCAACAATAAGTAATTCTAAAGCAAATAAATCCCATTTTCCAACCAGTATTTACTCCCTCTAATAGTACCAGTGACTTCCCAAAGGCTACCTTAGGTGTTAGAGGTCTGTCCCCTGTAAAAGTTCATTAAATACCCTGGGCCAAAGCACTTGGTAGCAAACAAGCCAAATTAAGGTGGTAAAATACTGCAGCTGAGAAATACTTAGGAAAACTGCAGGTTTCTGCTCACCATTTTCCCGATTATCTTACACTTCCCTTATTCAAACCCATTTTTGCTCACAGGCAACTTGATGGCAAAACTCCATGGCAGAACAGAGTCCACAGGGTTTTCTTAAAAGTAGACATGAACTATATTTAGACAGTCCCATAAATAACAGTCAACAGCATGAAGCACTTCTAGCATATATGTGAAGTTCCAGGGTATAAAACCTGAACTGTAGTTTGCAGGCAGAGCTTCAGTGTTAAATCACAGTGATCACAGTGAAATATTATTTTAAAATATGGCTATTTTTCATGCCTACCTACCACCCAGAAAGATCTTTACTGAGGTTCTGATTGATGGAAAGTTGAAGATGAGTCAGCAGTGCCATGGCAGCCAGGAGGGCCAACCCTGTCCTGGGGGCATCAGGCACAGCATGGCCAGCCGGGCAAGGGAGGGGATTGTCCCCTCTGCTCTGCACTGCGGTGGCCTCATCTTGAGTCCTGGGGCAGTTTTGGGCACCACAACCTAAGAAAGACATTAAGCCCTTAGAAAGCACCCAAAGAAGTGCCACAAGGATGGTGAAAGGGTCTGGAGTGGAAGCCGTATGAGGAGCGGCTGAGGTCACTTGGTCTGTTCAGCCTGGAGGAGACAGAGGGGAGACCTCACTGCAATCTTCAACATCTTCAGGAGGGGAACCAGAGCAGCAGGCATTGATCTCTTCTCTCTCATGACCAGTGACAAGGCTTGAGGAAATGGCATGAAGCTGAGTCAGTGGAGGTTTAGGTTGGATATCAGGAACAGGTTTTTCACCCAAGAGTAATGGATCACTGCAATAGGCTCCCCAGGGAGGTATTCACAGCATCAAGCCTGACATAGTTCAAGAAGCATTTGGACAATGTTCTGAGGCACATGGTGTGATCCTTGGGGTATCCTGTGCAGGGCCAGGAGTCTAGCTATGTCTAGCTATGAAAGATTTGACAAAGAGAAAAAGTTATCTAAATGTTCCTCCTTTTATTCTGATTGGAGCATTGTAAAGGAAACTACTTAAGGAAAATCGAACTTGCTGCATATTAAGAGAAAAATCTTTGTGGTTAATGAAGTAAACCAAAATAAATAAAAATATTTTATAGAATTTTTAGTACAAAAAAATCTCACTATAGACATTTGGTTTTGACAGCCTATTTTAACTACACAATTTGTTACTATCAACAGATGCAAAAGTTATATATGGCCATCAGACAAATGTTTTCTCTTTCAGCTGTTTAATAAATAGGTCTGTCCTTTGTGTCTCATTAAAATGGTGGAAGGCATTTATCTGGCTTTAACATGCATGGTTATATGCATTATTGCTAATTAATAGCATTAAGTGTCTGAGCAGTAGAGAGTGCAAAGTAAACAGAACACTAAAAACATTAAATCAGGGAATTGAACACATTTAAGCAGAATGAAAATAACACATTGAAGCTGCTGTTCATCAGATGTAAAATTTTTTTTGAGTCTTGGGGGTATAAATTTGTAGGACTGTGTTCCAATGTAATGGTCTTAGTGGATTACTTAGCATGGTACATTAGGAAGAAGAGAGCAATATGACCTCTCTTCAGAGGTGAAACTGGCTAGAATGAATGATCCCAGGTGGATTAGTGATAAGGAGCTACCAAAATCAGGTTCCAAGGGCTAAACTGGATGTCCAAACATAACTGAGACCCGTGCTCTATACTCAAAACCAGAAGGAGCCACACCTGTACTTAATGTTCATAGCAAAAGACATTTTACAGCTATAATAAAGGTAAAAAATTAAAAAGAATATTGAGTGCTGTAGAAAAACAACTCCTTCAATAGAATATAAATTATTATTGAGAGGACAATTTTCATTTCAGTTTTTGCTCTAGATTTAAAGAATTATAAAAACCATTAATCTTCAACCTCAAACTTTGAATATTTAGTTTATACAAATGTATCTGCAATTTCTTCAGCTTACATATACCTAAGTGCACAGGTAATTTTGTGCCTTCTGAGTTTAGAAAAATAAAAACCAAGTTTCTAAAGACAATTAGGTCTCTCCTTCCTTCAAGATACTTCCATATGAAGTTTTATATTAAACGTAACTATTGTCTACAAGAGAGTACTCAGCAATAGGTCCCAGGAATTTCTGGTTCTTCCACTATTACACTAAAGAAATATTACCTCAAATAAATTGATTGTGACTGCCATGGCAAATTGTGGATATCAAAGAACTAGTGATAAAAATCACAAAACTGCAAATATTAAAACATGTTTAATGCACTTCCTTTGTGAAGTTTCAATGCAGCATTACTTTCAAAATTAATTGTGAATTCTGAGACACTGCAGCTTGGAGACAGACAAAAACTGACTGTTTGAAAACAGCTAAAATAATCTAAGCCCTTTCTTTCCCTTTGACAACTTTCACTAAAATATTTCAGTACCTCTACTTCAAGTTCTCCAGTTAGGATGTTTTAGCAAATATTATCAGAGCTGAGTACTTCAAGAGGTTCATCAGCATCTATCTTCGTCAGTATAACTTTTAAGAGCCAGTGTGTGTACTTTAAGAACCATATAATTCAAAAAGCATGAAAGGCCTTAAACCAAATGCCAGATGAAATCATTAGAACAGCCAGCTCCTACCAGAGAACGTCTGCTTAGTAGCAATGTAACCAGGGCTTTGTGTCTTAGAGAGAGTGTTGATTTTTGATTTCTGGATCAATATATTCTCAAGTTAAGTCATCAGTACAAGCTTTTATTTCTTGTTAATTATATATTTATCTGTTAGAACCAGGTTTCCACATAGATGATATAGTTTGGATTGTATCTATTGCTCATTGGGAACATTTCTGTCTCTCATAAAGCATTGTTCAGGTGCACAAATTTCTGTGGCTTTCCCTGTGGACCAATGTCTATCACATAGCAACATCTGCTAAGGAATATGCTGCAAAGCTGTCTTCATATTTTTCCCCTCTTCCTCCAGATATATTTGTTCACTTCTGGGAAATGAATCTGTTATAAATGATTATAAGCTAATTCAAAAATAACAGGGTTTATTAGCAAAATTTCTAACACCGAATTAAAGCCACAATAAAAACAGGACAACAATCGATCGAGAGTTGGGTGGACAGAGTGGCGGTACAAGGGTACCTTCCGAATTCTGCCACACTGCTAGGTTTCAGCCTGTGGGTTTTATACAGTTTTTTTACCCTAAGGCTAAGTCTATTGAAAGTCTAGGTATGCTGTGTTTCTAAAAGAGTCCTGTCTGCATAAAAAGGTTACTTGATAGTTTTTCCGGAATTCATCTTGGGAGGGGTGATCTGATCGTCCAGGATACCGTCAGGTATCGGATGTTGAAGAGCTGTGAAGTGAGGGTCTACCCTTGATGGATGGGCCATCTTCTTGCTCTGCCTCGTCGTTACAGTTGTAAATATGTTTTGGAACTTTGGAATCTTGGAGACACCTTTGGGTAGCTTCTTATTAGTAGCTTAAATCTATATTATATACACAAATTTATCTATTATACTTATTACAAATCCAACATCTTCATAATCAGTGTTACACTCAAACAGTTGAAAATATCATGCTGCAAACAGGCAACTCACAGGCATTTTGTAGAATGCTCTGACTCATATAACAAATGGAGGCACTACTGAATATAAATTCTCTATTATTTTTGCAAGTACATATTTTAGCAGATTTTTGCAAGTAAAGATAAGCATGCCTCCTAAAAGTTCTAGTACTCCTAAATACAACATTGAATGAATGTCCAAGTATTATTAATTTGGAGGAAAGTCTTTAGTACCTAGAAAATGTCTTTAACTTGTAAAATATGGAAAATCAGATTAAAACCAAACAACAAAAAATACATCCCCCAAGAGTGGAATTAATTTAATCTAGTTTATTGACTTGTTTATTTTCATATTGAGCAGCCCTCAACACAGATGCAATAGTCGAAGTTACCCTTTTGTCTTCCTTAAACATAGCTAATAACTCATTTCTTGAATGTTCAGTAGATTTACTACTCATAACTCAGTCCCTTTCTCCTGTGCACCAGTTGTTTGATTCCAGTTTCCTCAAGGGAGTATTTTGTGGTATACACACATTTATTAGAGCAAAGAGAGTTCTGATTTCAGAGTGCTTGCTATTAAAAGACAGATTTGTTTGTAATTGTTTTTGAAATCCAAAGAAACACTCCTCTCCACATACTGAAAATTCATTGTAGACAGGAAAATCATTTGTTTGGGTTTGGCATTTACAAACATTTCAGAATTTTGAAAACTTTCAGTCATCGACAGATATGTTATAAACGACAGTTTCCCCAATATCTTTCGTTTAAGAAATTTATTGGAAAAATGACAAAGTGATAAATCGAGCAACAGCCACAATCACTGATACAGCTCTGACCCTGGGCATCAACACTGGGTGAACTGAAAATTGTGGAACACAGACTCGCCGGTCTGCTGCCCCTGCCCTGGTTCACAATTTACCATCTTTCGGAGGTCAGTTTTATAGGGAAAATTTGCCTTGCGGCTACATGATTGTTCAGTTCTTTCTTTGAATATGCAGATGCGTTTTCAGTCCACTGTATGTGTGTAAAGTAGAATTCTGGTAAATCCGGTCTCATCTCTGAATCTGTCCATGAATTATTCCCGAGGTTCTAGCTGAGCAAACATGTCTTGAGTTTCTGGCTTCTCCAAATTCCGGGAAGGTGGAATGATTGGATTTTCTGCCCATTGAGTGGATTGAATGAGTTCTGATGGGCGCTTGTGATCACTATCGGGGTGATGGTTCCTGTCATTACTGTTACCAGCTTCTCCCCGTAGAGGTCCGCCCTCCACTGAAGTGGAGATGTGCTCCTTATTGTTTTACCAGGGAAGCCAGGCATGCCAGCTGCCAGCTTCCCCAGTATTGAATTCTGTACATGGGGGTACCTTTAGATACACTTTTAATTCATACAAAATAACATCTCTTAATAAGGAAAAAACTCGAATGAAACCATATAACAGATATTAAAGTGGTTACATGAGCTTGTATGTGACATAGGGAGCTAATTGTTTTACTGTGATATCTGCTGCTTGAATTAATACAGTAATGAATGTATGCATAGGCTTTTAACCATCAAAACAGAATTAAAGTGAAAGTGAGGTCTTTCTGCCAACAAGTCAGTTTTGTCTGTGGCCACATTCAAGAGTCAGCTTAGTGCACAAGAATAGGACTTTGTATTCTTGCATAAAGAAACACTTAACCTACATTAAACAGGTTTACAACCCCTTCAGGTAGCCCCTGGAAGGAATTCTGCCTCTGGCAGTCAAGAATGACTGTATGGCATGTACATTACAGGCACATCATGTCTCATCATCCTGTTTGAGGAAGTTGTAGGGCTAACACATATATACATGATACAATGTGTAGTAAAAGTGTACAGAGCTGTGAGCAAGTTTTAAAGCAAGAAAAATACAACAGCTCTCCCCCCCACCAGAATATAGATTGTTCCATTTCATCAGTCACTTATTCATTCTTTTCCTGGATTTTATTCATTAAACAAACATGTTTGTGTAAAAGCTAATAATCAGTCACTAAAATTCTAAAAAAAATCTTCACTGGAGAACATTAAACACTGAAATACTTTAGTAAACTGTTAACCTTTGTATTGTGAAGAAACAATACTAAAAATTTCTAATAACTATTAAACAGTCAGGAGCAGCAACAGCCAAGAAAGAAAATCAAAGCAAAAGAATCCTTTTGAGAGCTAAATATTTTCAAGGAACCACTCAAAATATAAATGGAAAGAAAATAGTGTGCAATAAATGTTTGCTACTAAGGTAAATGGAATAAAAATCATATGAGAGGATCATCCAGAAACTGACAGGATGACTTCCAATGAAAAGACTGCAATGTGATCCTTCAACTGTTAAGGAATGCTTTGATTACAACTTTATGTAGAAGCTATTACATTTAATTACACCATATGGCAGTAAGGTGCAGTAAGGAGTACAACATATGGGAATCCTGTCAGGCAACGAGAAACATTAAAGAAGGAATAATGAGTGTATGGTGGCACTGTGAATACCTGTACGTAAGGAATCATTTTGGGTCCCTTGCCCATGCCAACAAGTACACAGGTATTTTAGCACTGCTCTTATATTTAATGGATTTTTTTTTTTTTTACATCTGTCAAGCCCGTTTCTCGTGGCACTCACCTCAGGCCATTCAATAGCATTACTTCGGAGACACTGATGGAAAGTCGTTTGACAGGGATATTTTGTCTTCCCTTTCCCCTATCCTATTTTTTTCCCTTTCCTCTCTCCCTTTCCACTGGTAGCAGCTGCCTTTCCTCTTTATCTAGTCCCTACCCCCATACTCACATATGCAAAGATTTTGAGCAAACACATTTTAATGAATGTATTGTACCTGTGATAATGCTCAGTATATATAATGATATACTTTAAAGAATTTTATTTTTCGAAGTGAACTGCTTAGATTATTTTGCAGGTCTTCTCTATGCAGTCACTGTACAAATAAAATTGGGGTTTATTTTAAAATTATATCTGCAAATATTGAAATATCCACAAAGACTGCTCTTTTAATACTGTGAGTATTAATTTTGTTGATGAAAATTGCAGCATTTAAACTGACAGTATTAAGAATGGTAACTGAGACTTTGGATAGAATATGTGATATATATTTGGGTACAATCTACCAGCTACCCTTATTGAAATGGAACATTATACAGCTGAAAAATCCCAGTTAGCAGGATAGGGAACTTGTGGAAGGTAAAAGTCCTTTTCCTGTGCATCAGCATTCTCTGCTGAAGGCAGTGTAATGAATAAACACATTATTTGTATTACGAGAGCAGCCAAAAGTTCATCTACAACCAACAAAGCTTCAGCTCCTGCTGAAGGATTTAATCATGCTCACCCATACCAAGGATGAATTATGGGAAAACAACATAACATGTAAGCAAAGTATCAGTAGTGTCAAATGGAATGCATTTGCTGCATTCTCATAATTGTCAAATTCCTTTAAATGTGGTTTGAACAAGAAAACAAATAAAAATACGAAGAATGAGCAAGGAAAAGGATTTTGAAAAGGAACAAGTTTGATAAAACTCAGAAAATTTTAGTATAAAGTAATCCGATTATATCTGTCCTAATAAATCAAGAAAATGTGCTGCTGGGCTTATTTTGGCACTAGAATTATGCCCCTGGTTCATTTGAAGATGTAAACATTTGAGCAGCAGAAATAATTCCACAATGAGTGATAAATAGGGAAACCTGAGTAACAGAAAGAAGATAGGAGGGAGAGGAGAGGAGAGGAGAGGAGAGGAGAGGAGAGGAGAGGAGAGGAGAGGAGAGGAGAGGAGAGGAGAGGAGAGGAGAGGAGAGGAGAGGAGAGGAGAGGAGAGGAGAGGAGAGGAGAGGAGAGGAGAGGAGAGGAGAGGAGAGGAGAGGAGAGGAGAGGAGAGGAGAGGAGAGGAGAGGAGAGGAGAGGAGAGGAGAGGAGAGGAGAGGAGAGGAGAGGAGAGGAGAGGAGAGGAGAGGAGAGGAGAGGAGAGGAGAGGAATAGCAGGAACTGAGCAGGGAGGGAGGGAAACAGCCAATTATGGATCATTAATGCTGATAAATATTGCTTTTTGTTTTGTCTTCTTTGAAAGCAAAACATGTACACAGGGCAATTCCTGACCAGATTTTTACTAGTAAAACTATCCATAAGTGGTAGAGTTCATATTTTCCTGTATAAGATTTACAGGAAAAAGACTTCAAAGCCTATTTCAGCAGCCCAACCTAGTCATTTTTACAGTTTGGAGATAAGCCAGTTCCTAAGATTGAGCACTATATGTAGGGATTACCTCACCCATGTTGACTTGCAGCCAGCACTGTTGGTAAGAAGCCACTTCATAACTGCAAAATATTTTTAAGATGGGGAAGGAGAATAAATCTGAAAGAAGCAATTCCTCTCCTATATTGGCAGAACATAGGTACCTTAGTTTGAATTTTATCCACTACATTTGTGGCTTGAAAGAAGAAACTTGACTGGTTTTGCCAGCTCCATATTAAAGCAATGAGAGGAGAAAATATCCAGGATTTATCAATAATTTTAACACTTACGGTTTTCCAAAAGCATTCAGAGAGCTCTTTTTCAGGATTAGGGGAAAATGTGTACACACGGCAGCCATCAGGCTGCCACATCACAGCGGCCACACAGGCATATATAGGAAAACTCCCTTAGAACAGAGGAAGAAAGAAAACTGATAGCAAGGACTTTACCATATCTCAAATTCTTACAAGAACTTGAGATCTATGATGGCTTTTTATTGTTCTATCTCCAGACTCCTCATCTTTCATTTCTTTTAGTGTACAAATTAATTAGATCAAAAGCAGTCCAGTTATGTCAGCTCAGGCTACAATTACAGTTCCCATGTCTGTAAAAAGATTTGAGCTTCTGACTGACAATTATTTTAAAAAATTAATTAGTTCATGGAGTATTAGTAATGGGGGAACGGAAAGAAGCGATACAGCTATAGCCCAAGAGAATGTTTATTTGCTCTCAGATCTCTGATGAGTTGCATTAGAGTCTGGAGGTAACCTCCAAAGAGTGATTGCTCCTGGCTTTCCAAAACTGGTGTGTTAGCTTCGCCTGGCTGGGTTCAGGCCAACCATCTGTCAACAGAGCTTGCCTTGTTTAGCCTAGCAAAACAAAAGCTGAGAGAGATATAGTCACTATAAACACTTTGGGGATAAACAAGGGAGAGGAATAAGAATTATTTAATCTAAGGGATGATGTTGGCATAAAAACAAGTAGAAACAAACTGGCCATGAATAAATTTTGGTTGGAATTTAGATGGCCTTTCAGCAGAAGTAGAGTTGCAAAATAGCCTTCCTACAGCTGTAATTGGAGTTGTACAGCTTCAGGATTTTCAAACTTGGAGTCTTCTCTGTTTATGAAGAGAATTTTATTGTATTGTCTCCAAAATGTAAGTAAAATTATGCCTGCTCTGTACCAAAATATTCACCACTGATCATTACTCCCATTTATACTGCCACAAAACAGTTGGCTTTGCAAAGCCATCTGCATATTTGTTTCATAAGACTATTAAATGGATGCCTTTCTGAACATACAGCTTAGAATATCTCATAATCTATTTTTTTAGCACAAATTCTGGAGAGCAGCTGAGGCAAACTAAAATGACTTTGGTTCCAAGTATGGACTGTGTCAGGTAAGTGGCACTGCAGCTCTCCTTGCATAATTGGTGATGCCCTCACAAGTTAAACACCACCTTTAATGCAGATCCTCTGGTGCTTTAGAGGAGGTGCTTTTTCTATGTCATATGACCAGGAGATATATGCAATTTAATAAAAAATAATGACTATGAGTGACTGGAGGGAAGATGTACATCCCAGTAATTTTTTAGGTAAATTCAAATTCAACTATATGAAACCTTGATCTAACACTATAGGTAAATTCATGTTTGAATACATCTGCAAATAAGATAAAAGGCCAAAGCTTAATTTCCTAATCTGTTTTATAACATACTTGGAATCTCTACCTTCAATTACCAGCCTCATTGAGAAGATACTCTGGTTGTACTTTCTTCATCTCAGAGAAAATGATAAGAGATGCAGACCTAAAACTCCCCTGTTCTTGGCTCTGAGCTAGAAGAGGGGGAAGGAAGTTTTACAATAAGCATGAAAGTCAGAAATAGTTTAAATATTTGGGGTGATTTGATATATCCAAATAAAACACGTTTGTGTCGAGAGAGGCTGAGCAATTCAGATGCTTATAATGAATATTTTTTTTTATAAGTCTGTGAGACCTTTTATACAGAAATCATTTTCATGCATGAACTGCATATGAAAAGCTCTTTCATACCTTTTTTTATTTACCCAGTGAGGCAGTATGGAAGAACAGAAGACTTGCAGGTTTCCTGAAATTACAAAATAGGTGTTCTTCATTTCTTTAAATATGGGTTTTCACATATCCTTCGCAATTTCTTGCTCTGATCCTGAAAAGGCATTTTCATAGAAAACTTTGCAGCTCACTAAACTTCTCTTACTTAACTTATTGTGACAGTCATCCTGTAACATTACCTCTCCTGTACACATTACACTGCTCTTGAAGGAGACAGCAAACACCAGTTTGGTACTGATGTAGACAGCCCTGAATGTAGAGAGAAAATTATGGGCAGCGCTTCCTGGGATGAGCTTACCTCTTAGTGGAAATCTGTAACAGCTCTTTAGAACTTCTGTTTAAGCCAGTATTTTCCTCTAGTTATCAAATCAGATATCCTCTAGAAAAGTGTCCACCTGCTCTACTACTACTGGTTACTTTTTCAGCTGGCAGGCAAAAGTCACATTGCTGACAGGAGTTACAACTCCAGTTAGAATTGCTAAAAAAAAAGAGTTGGACCAAAGCACCTTCAGATACCTGTAACTGAATCCTGTGTTACTGTTTCTTACCACAACTTGACATTTGGTGTTGGTCCGTATCAGCTGGTACAAAAAATACTCTAATTAAGTACTGTTGACCTCATAGGAGCTAAAGTATTTGGGAACTGAGTTCAGTGATGACTTCATACTTGAAAAGAAATTACCTGGAACTTACCTATACATTTTCTATTTGGAAATGCAATGGAAATCACTTTTGTGTTAATTAACATGCAGTTATTTGAACTCATTATTAAAATTTAAAATATCAGATAGAAAACAGGTGCTTAATGGAGCTAAAGGTGTTCTGTGGAGTCAGTTGAAAATATCTGACATTTCAAAGTGACTGATGAAAAGGTCAAAATAATCTTTAGCACTGTTATGTGAATCCCACTTTTACTTATCTTTGGATCTCACAAAGATGCTCTCATTTTCCATGATGGTGAGATGCTGCTAACAGTCCAAGCTTTGGAGAACTCATTCTTTGCTAATGAATACTCTTTCATCTTTTGTTTGCACAATTATAATGGAATGAAAAAAAAAAAACAAACCCTGCAGACATTGCATAAAATGTAGTAATAAGTCTTTACTTCTTTTTCAGAATTATGTATTATAAAATGGTCCTGATGCAGCAGGGGGAATGTGTGACTCTAACTAGAGATGTTAGCCAACACTACTGTCAGGGTCCTGGGGGGCCCAGGGCTTCCATGGTGAAGGGCCTCATGTCAGACTCCTGGGGCTCCCCAAAACCTGCCCGTGGCCCGAGACCCCATAAAAACTCCCCTGGGCTTCTCTCATGCTGCCATAGTCCCAGGACTCCATGTCAACCCCCGCATGCCCATCATTCCATCCCGCAGTGATCCCGCACACCCTCAGCCTCGCACAGCCCGTGGGCCCACGTCCAGCCTCAGCCCGCTGCTACCCCCACGGCCTCGCCCGGCCTCCTGGGGCCGTGTGGGCCTGATGCTGTGTGTAATCATTTATAACACTGTGGCTGACCCTGGGACCCACCCCGTCACCATCAGCCGGGCCCGCAGCTGCGCCCGCCGAGCCCCTCGGCCTGCCCCCGCTCCCTTCCCTCGGCCTGCCCCGGCTCCCTTCCCTCGGCCTGCCCGGCTCCCTCCCTCGGCCTGCCCGGCTCCCTCCCTCGGCCTGCCCGGCTCCCTCCCTCGGCCTGCCCCGGCTCCCTCCCTCGGCCTGCCCCGGCTCCCTTCCCTCGGCCTGCCCCGGCTCCCTTCCCTCGGCCTGCCCGGCTCCCTCCCTCGGCCTGCCCCGGCTCCCTTCCCTCGGCCTGCCCCGGCTCCCTTCCCTCGGCCTGCCCCGGCTCCCTTCCCTCGGCCTGCCCGGCTCCCTCCCTCGGTGTGGGGCTGGGCCTGGCTCCCAGCCCTGTCCATCCGGCACAGGCTTCCCTGGGCTCCCCACTGCCTGCACCTGTGTCCTCTCTCTAACCCAAACTGCGTAGGAAAGCCAGGACAATTGGCAGGTTTTTTTAAATGGAGGAGATATTTTATAAAGTCACTAAATAGTTAAGATAGTTTTTTGTTCCACATTCCCTTTAATCCATATGTACAAGCTATATACACACAAGAAACTGGAAGGGACAAATGCCGTTGCTCAGCAACAAGAAACTGGCATGGGCTCAAATACTCCACGTTTCCAGGAGACAATGGCTCTCTGAGCTCACAATCAATAGCATTTGATGCAAAGGAAATGCCCAGTTTATCACACTTGCCATCTAATAACACTTCAAGTGTTTTTGTGGCTGGCATACATAAAAACATATCTGAACTCCAGCTGTTTGAATAATGTATTGAAAAATTCACCCTTTTTTTGCTTGAAAGCCAGTTGTAACAAATGAGTTTGTTATTTGTAGGTATTCAGTGAATAATTTATGGAAACAAATGTCATTCTATAGGTTATTCAAGAGATTCAGTTTAACTATTCATGAGTCAGGCTGTTCAAAGATGACTCAAGTCCACCATAAGATCTGAATTATGCTTCTTCATTTGTTCAACAGCCTCTTCCTTTGTGGTTCTTTATATATCACTTTGGTTTTATGCATACGCAAATAAGTCTCACATTTTGTTTCTTGTGCTACACCTATCCTTTTCCTGTTTCTTCATTTCCCTTCGTCATTTTGTCCTTCAGGTTTTCTCTTGGCCTTTCCATAATTCCTCCTCTCCTCTTTGGGGCTACAATTATCTACTTAGAAGATGAATTTTTGTTATCTCACCCTTCTATGCAGCAAGTGGCTCCTTTGAGGCAGTGAGTTTCTGTCTTGGCACCAGGCAGCAGCCCCACAAGACACCATGAAGGTGGAGCTGGGAGCAGCACCAGCAGACAAGAGCTATGGAGCTCGGTAAAGTACTGATGCTTGTGTTGGGGTACAGCACAGAAAGAGACTGTCAAGAATCTGAATTTCCTAGTATTGAAAAACTATGGTGATGAGCACTTTATTATGAAATGAGTTTTACTGTCCTTTATTTTACTAATAGAAAATTAGGCATCATCTGCTGAATGCTTCTCATGGAGCTATGACCATACAGTCTTTCCTGCCTTAGACACATGTCTTAAAGCAGGATGACTCCATGTCTAGCAGTACCGATTTTCTTTATAGCATATAGATGATTCCTAAACAATTAACTTAAACAAGGTGCCTTAACTTGAGAAAATCAAAGTTGGATGAGATTAATCCCCTCCAATTTTCAGAATGGAATTCACCAACAGTCCATAGGATTTAATTATTTATTCCTTCACATCTCATACTAGTACTGCAGTGACAGCAAACATTTTAGAAAAAAAACCAACCTTGAATTCAAAATGTTAATTAGTGATTAATCACAATCACAGGTACTGAAAAATATATTAGATGTATATAAGCTAGATATACATAAGGGGATAAGAATTCTGTGAGGAGTCCTCCTGGAAACTTACAGTGTTGGAGGACGAGCTTTTGTAAAATGTTCCAGTGGTTAAATGTAGCTTCCTTATCATATCTGAGATATGCTGGGATTGATAAAATATATTTATGTATATATGTTTAATTTATTTTTGTTCCAGAATAGTGGAAATAGTTATGTCAATGAAAGAAGAAACACAGGAGAGTAGAAGCAGCCTAGCCTTGTGGGAATTATATTTTAATGTTGTGCATAACATTGTCCTAAAAAACATGTTATTGCTTAAAAACCCTTTTTTATTGCTCCTTTTATCTCTAAAAAAACCAAGATTTCCATGCCATCCAACTTTTGGTTATTAAATTATCGATATTGGTGGTATTACTATTTGTCACGCTGAGACACGGAAGGAGCACGCTGGACACGATCAGTCGCCCAAGGCAAAAAGGGAGAACTTTATTTACAGTTTCTACAATTTATAGACTCTCTAAAGTGAGAGTGGATTGAAGGATAATATCTCCTCCGAATCACACTGGCCAGTGAACAGTCTGTCAATTTTCTCCTCCTCCAAGAAGGAATGTGAAAAACACATAGTGTTTTGAGAAAAAGTGTGGGAATTCTGACTCCAAGAATGTAAATATCAGAAGGCTTTTGAAAATCAGGGCGACATCTCACCCTTTTTCCGTTAAAAAAGAAAAAGGAAAAAAGAAAATGAACAATGTTACAAAGGAAAATTGAACACTGTTTTAGGGTTCAGTCATGGATGAACCATCAGAGTGATCACTTGCATTGTCTGCATCAGAGTCATCACTCAACGGTTCATCCGCTTGATGGCTTTCAGTTTGGTCACGGTTTCCATCTTGCCTGTTGGCCGGGTTCTGTCTCTGAGGTCGCAGGTCAGGACGGACACAGTTCGAGGGTACCCAGCGTGTCCCAGTATCTGTGGACATGCACGCATACCCACGCCCCAAAATGACAAGGTCGTAGGGACCTTCCCACTGTTTGGTGACTAGATTTTTTCACTCGCACCTTTGCTCGAGGCTGATGTGTCTCATCCGAACCCTCCAATGAAAGATGGTGATTCAAGATGAGAGTGTTATTTGAGTTCTGTGGCACCGTAAGATGATTGATGGTGTACAAGGCCTTTGCCAACCGACTGTGCGGGGTTTCACCCTGCATTCCCCGTTTTTGTTTTTGTAGAACCCGCTTCAGAGTACCATGAGCGCGTTCTACAATAGCTTGACCAGTCGGAGAATGTGGGATACCAAACTTGTGTGAAACAGCCCACAATTGCAGGAACTGCCGCACCTCCCGTGATGCGTAGGCAGGACCATTGTCGGTTTTCACAGCAGAAGGTATACCAAGAATGGAAAAGGCCTGCCTCCAATGGGCAATGACATCACGGATCTTTTCTCCAGTGTGAGCAGAAGCCCACATTGCAGAGGAGAACGTGTCCACCGTGACATGCACATACTTGAGCCGGCCAAACTCGGCAACCTGGGTGACATCGGTCTGCCAAAGCTCCAAGGCCCTAAGGCCTCTGGGGTTTACCCCTGCCGGCAAAGGTGCACCAAGGGCATGACAGTCGTCACATGACTCAACAATGTTGTGAGCCTCAGTCGCTGTCAACTGAAATTGCTTTTGCAACGTATGTGCGTTCTGGTGGAAGAACTCATGTGATGCCTTGGCCTGCGCGAGTACATCTGGCTGAGGTGCTACCCACGCTGGGTTAGCCAACTTGTCAGCCCTCGCGTTACCTTCCGCTACAAACCCTGGCAAATTAGTGTGGCTCCTTGTATGCAGAACATAATACGGGTGAACCCGGGCCTGGATGGCACACCACAGGGTCTTCAGTAACTGAAACAAGGCAGGATTACTGACCTCCTTCAGAACTGAATAACCCAGTCTCTGTGTGATGTCGGCCACATAGGCGGAATCCGTGACCAAGTTGAAAGGTTCCTGGGAAAACTTCTCGAATGCCATGACCGCAGCCTTTAGCTCAACCAATTGGGCTGAACCATCCTCATGACCTTCCACAACCTGCCACTCTGCTCCAGCCTTCCAGGTAACAATGGCCTTTCCTGTCTTTCCCGAACCGTCCGTGAAGACAGTGGGTCCTTGCACCGGTTCCTGGCTACATTTGGGCCGCAAAGAAATCTGTGTATTTTTCGCCACGTGCAGTAGCTTGTGGCTGGGCAGATGATAAACAATCTGCCCTGTGAAATTTTCCAGAGCACACTGCATAGTAACACTGTTTGCAAGGCTCCAGTCAAAATTTTCCCGATCAATTGGGATCACGATCTTTGCGAGGGCTGTTCCCATCAATTGCAAACACCGTTGCCGGCATTTGATTATCAATCGAGCAACCAGCTCAGCTAACGGAGTTACCGTCTTCTGCGGCTGGTGGGGCAGGAAGACCCATTCCAAGATATGCAAGGAATCTGACCATTTGTCATTCCATTGGCCGATGATACCTGTAGGATGTAAATCTGGAGCAGTGATGAACACAGTGATATCAACGGAGGGGTCAATGCGGTACACTTGGCAAGCGGAAACAGCTTGCTGAACCTCCTCCAGGGCCTTACGTGCCTCAGGGGTCAATTCACGAGGTGACTTAAATCGGTGTCTCCCTTTAACAAATCATACAAAGGAGACAGTTGTGCATTGGTTAGTCCCAAATATGGACGCAACCACGTGATGACGCCTACCAATTTCTGGGCGTCGTTCAGTGTTTTCACCGAACGCACAAATTGCACCTCCTGGTGACGGATTGTCCATTCCAGAATCTTGACTCCCAAATACTTCCAAGGAGGCTGTTGTTGAACCTTTTCTGGAGCCACTTGCAGCCCATGAGTGTCCAAAGCATCAATCAACTGAGGCTGTATCCTCAGCAGTTCATCCTGGGTGGGTGCAGCCACCAGAATGTCGTCCATGTAATGATATACATGGGCGTTGGGAAACTACCTGCGAACTCCAGACAAGGTACGAGCCACATACCATTGGCATATGGCGGGAGAATTCCGCATCCCTTGGGGCAAAACCGTCCATTGATATCTCTGTGCGGGCTCAGCATTGTTAATTGCTGGCACCGTAAAGGCAAATTTTTGTCTGTCATCGGGATGTAAAGGGATCGTAAAGAAACAATCCTTCAGATCCACGATGAGGATCGGCCAATCCGCTGGAAGCATGGTAGGCGACGGCATGCCCGCCTGCAACGTTCCCATGCTTTCCATCACGGCATTCACTTTCCGGAGGTCTTGTAACAACCTCCATTTCCCAGACTTTTTTCGAATGCAGAAGACAGGAGTGTTCCAGGGACTGGTAGAAGGCTCCAGATGACCCTGGTCCAACTGCTCCTGCACTAGATTTCGAAGGGCAATGAGCTTTTCTTTAGGGAGGGGCCACTGATTCTCCCAGACAGGTTTGTCCACCAGCCACCGTAAAGGAGGCGTAGGACAGTCTGCGCCCTTCGTCACAGTGGCCCCCATTAAAAATCCGTCCCGATGCGCACCCCCCACGCGGCCAGAACATCCCTCCCCCAGAGGTTAGCCTCAGTCGAAGTAACATGAGGCCGGACTACAGCTGATTGTCCCTCTGAGTTCGTGATGACCACGGGCTGCTGGCTCACGTAGCATTGCTTCGTTCCTCCCAGTCCCGCAACAGACGTCTGCACTGGACTCAAGGGCCACTCTGGGGGCCAGGCAGCGAGCGAGAGGATCGTGATGTCAGCGCCGGAATCAATCAGTCCGCGGAGGCAAATTTCTGGAGGTGTCGCACCAGGGATGGACAGGGTACACGGCATTGTGGGACAGTCGTGGACAGGACAGTGGTCCAGTGCACTTGAGGCATCCCAGTGGACCCAAAGCCGCCGTCTCCTCGCGACCGGTCAACTGCCCTGTGAACAGAGGATCTAAAAGGCACAAGTTGAGCAAGCCGTGTCCCTTTTGGGATAGTGACAGGGGGTTTTGATGTGGATACCATGGCACAAATTTGTCCCGTGAAATCCGCATCAATGAGTCCCATGTGCACAATGAGACCCTGAAGGGTGGTACTAGACCTCCCCATAAGGAGAGCACTCATACCATCACCCAAGGGGCCAAAGGCATCCAATGGGACCTTGTGCACGTCGCTGGTCTCTAACACAATTGTGTCTGCTGTGCAGACATCAACACCTGCTGAGCCGCGGGTGCTGGCTGCGAGTTGACCGAGCAGACCTCCATCGGCTCTGGGGCTTGGAGAGAGATTTTTGTCGCCGCGTCCCCCTTCGCGCTTCGCTTCCCGTTTCCCGAGCCCAGCAAGGCCTGACCGTTAACGTGAACAGTGGCCTTGCACGCATTTGACAGATGATTCGGTCTGCCACAGCGACCACAGAAACACAAGGGAATCGTGGACTTCTTTTGCTTCTTCCCCTGTTTCTCACTGGCCTGCACAAACCTTTTCTGCTGCTGCCTGCCCTGGGGCACTGCCCAGACTGGCTGCACAGCAGGGGCCAGAGCAGGCTGCATGACAGTGGTCATAGCAGGCTGCATGGCAGTGGCCACAGCAGCCCACTTACGACCTGAGGTGCGCAACCTCGCACAGGCCTGTGCCATCTGGGGGACAGAAGGATCCCCAGGAAGCGCCTCTATGATTGCTTTGCAGGCAGCGTTGCAGTTGTGCCTCGCAAGGTGTTTGAGTATATGTCTCCTTGCGTCAGGATCTGCCACCTGTTTCTCCACAGCAGCAGTCAGCCTGCCGCAAACTGCAGGAAAGGCTCGTCAGCCCCCTGGACAGCTGCCACAAAGGACTCCTTCGGGGCCGCCATTTCAATGGTTTGGATGACTGCTGCCATGCCTGTTTCCTGGCACTGCTCAAGCACCAGGGGTCAAAGCCAGCCTGCCCATTAGGGCCAGCATAATTGCCTGTGCCCAGCAGTACATCCGTGCTGATCTCACGTCTGGGGTCCCGGACCCCGCATGGTGTTCCACTGCACGGCCCTGACTGCTAAATCAGTCCATATGGACTCGAAGATCTCGTATTCCACAGGCTGAAAAAGAACACGAGCTATGCTTCGGATATCATAGGGTGTCAACAAGTCAGCAGCCAGTACACAAAGCATCTGCATGACCTGGTCAGACCCCAGACCATATTTGCCAGCCTGATCCCGGAGCTCCATTGTAGCCTTCCAGGATAGGGATTGATAAGTATTGTGGGTGACACCCCTAAGCACAGGGAAAGCCTGGAAGCCCCCTGATGAGGCGGAAGCACCTGTTAAATCCCATCCCGTGGACCCCACAGGCTCAGGGTCAGGTGCCTGACCGGGGGCCAGCTCAACACCACCTGACATCGCGTCGCCTGCACCCGCAGAGAAGGGGAGCGCCAGGCCCAGGCCGGCTCCAGCTGAACCCACGCCCACGGAGGAACCAACAGCTCCAGCCACATCACGGGCGCCGGTCCCCGCAGCAGCCGGCAAATGTCCCGGCGCAGGCGGGACGGGCACAGCCGCGGGCACTGCCCCCCGTGGCGCGGTGGGGGGAACGGGGCGCAGAGAGGGGCGCGGCTCGCTGAGCCAGGTCACCGCCCCGCGCCATGACCGGGGGCAGCGGCGGGGGCAGCACGGGCAGCTGAGCAGCCCCGGCCAAGCCCAAGGGCGTCCCCGCGCCAAAAACACCACCCCCCGTCGCACCCGGGGGGGGCAGCGCGGGGAAGGGGGTGTCTGGAACCGCCCCTAAGAGGACCCCTTTCGCGGCTCGGAGACCCATGGCAGGCAATGCCCCCCCCGCTAGGTGCGGGGCGGAGCCTGACAGGCTGGTCAGCGCCCCATCCCCGCCTGCCTCCACTGCCTGGCCACGCCCATCAGGCTGCACGGAGGCAGGGGGTGTTGGTGGAGGTCCTGCCGGGGCCGGCGGCTCCGCTGCCGGCCCCGCTCTTCCCGCCCCCAGGGCATGGGTCGTACAAACGCCACAATTTGGGCAGAGCGTTGTTACAGAGTCCTGCCCAATGAGAGGCAGAGACCGATCCTGGGACTCCTCCCCACCCCCGAACACCGGGAGGCTCCGCTGCTTCTGCGGAGCAGGGAGGGGCGGGGCCTCCAGCAGGCTGTGGGGCGCCGCCCACGCCCTGGCCGGGGGCCCGAGGGCCGCGCTCTGAGACAGAAACGTCTCCCTTCACAGCGCCGCGGGAGGGAGGGGAGGGCTCTGCCTCCTGCCGCGGCTCGAAATCCCCCCCTGCCTCTGAAAGGACCTCGGCTTCCCCTTCACCCCCTCCGTCCTCCGGGATGGGAGAACCTGGCTGGGAGCCGAGATCTCAAACAGAACCTTGGGGGCTAGAGCATTCAGACCAGTGGAAAAGCCCATCAAGCCTCTTCCAGTGCATCAAAAGTTGTGCAATCTCGACATCACAGTCAATGGAGAGGGTCTCAAGGAGGTGGTCTCCAAGCAGGGACCATGCCTCCCTGGAGAAAGCCTCCTCGGGATCTGAAAAAAACCCTTGGCCTCTCGCCCACAGGAAGAGTTTCTCAAAGCCACCCTGGGAGACAGAAACCTGTCTCCTTTCCAGCAAATCTCTCCAGATATCGAGGACCAGTGAGTCCTCCCCAAAAGACACAAGGGTTGGCATGTTTCCAAAAGCTGCAGGAAAAGTGCCAAGCGGCCACTACACAAGCAGGGAGGAGAGGGGTTTAAAATCACCGATCTCACCCAAAGTGACTCACACTCCGATGAGCACCAAACGTGGTTCCATGAGGGGTCACCAATTGTCACGCTGAGACACGGAAGGAGCACGCTGGACACGCTCAGTCGCCCAAAGCAAAAAGGGAGAACTTTATTTACAGTTTCTACAATTTATAGACTCTCTAAAGTGAGAGTGGATTGGAGGATAATATACCTCCTCCGAATTACACTGGCCAGGTGAACAGTCTGTCAATTTTCTCCTCCTCCAAGAAGGAATGTGAAAAACACATAGTGTTTTGAGAAAAAGTGTGGGAATTCTGACTCCAAGAATGTAAATATCAGAAGGCTTTTGAAAATCAGGGCGACAACTATTCTGTAAAAAAGAACTATAACTGGTCCTATATCAAACACATTTTAGTTTGTGGATAAACAGATTGCCTAAGGTAAAAGAATATCTTTTAAAATTTGCTACCTTTATATAAATAGTCTGAAAAATGCAAATTATATAAAGGATGTAAGCTAAGATAGCACTTCTCAGACTTCATTCTTCATAAGGTTAAAACAAAACCTTGTTTCCTTTTATAATGAAAAAACCCACATTTATATGCAAGACTAGCATATTTTTTTGTTTCTTTCTGCTGAAACAAAATTATATGTCTTGAAAAATGTCATTGTTTGCTACATGTGTCTTGGAATTTTGATCCTATAAAACTGAAGATATAACCTCAAAGACACTAGGTTACAAAAACAGCTATAAAAAAAACCTGTAAGGTTATTTTTTTATTGGAATGTGTGCCCTTATGGGCTTTTAAAGACCTATTTTCTGATTTTTATGTATTTATATAAAGAAAAAATGCTTAATAGAGAAGACAAACAGAAAACTTGCATCTGAAGCTCTTACTTACCCACAGAAATCTAGGAGATGGTTCTGGAGAAGCGATGTGATTAAATGAGATTTTAAAAGGCATGATTTAGGGGAAACAGATCTGGGATTTCAGTGTTTGTTTACACAAAACATAATAATTACTTGCAAAATCAATACGAAAAGATAAACCAGAGTTAGGATTTGAGTTGATACTCAGCCTTTCATGTGTAAAGTAGCTCTGATTTGACTGCTTCCCTGATGACATAAGATATTAACTTCTTAATAGAAGTTGATCTAGTTGATTACTGAAGTAACATGCCCATGTTAATGAACCTTGAGGGCTCAGGATTTTTTTTCAGAAGCCAATAATAGATAGAATGAAGACCATATATAAACTGGCTAGATCAATTGTCCCAGAGCCTTTTACAGGACTGATCCCACAAGATAGTTCTCTTAAACAAAATAAATGCTTGATTTATTCTTGAGTAATTCTTCTTGTAGGAGACAGTGCATTTTTTGTTTTGGTTTTGGGGTTTTTAGAATTTTTTGTTGTGTATTTTTTTTAAGATTCTTGTACACTAACCTTATGGAAATAACAGTTGAAGAACACTGTAGTCCTAGAATACCTGTCATTAACCTTTAGAAAGACATTAATTCCCCAAGGTTGAAATTCCCAAGAATGAAGAACAGTAATTCCTGATCACATGGATCAAATTCTGTTCCTACTGCTTTTACTGGTAAAGTTGGCCTAACTTTACTGAGATTATGACTTCTTAATATTCATCTGTAGGCTATTAAGAAGCCTTACCAAGCTGCAGCTATGCCCATAAATATTCAGATATTCTTCACTAAAACTCCATATTGCTCCATCATTTGTTTCAAAGTATTTACAAATAATTACCTGTGTTAAGGAACATTAACAACTCCAGGAGTTACAGAAAAATTACAGGAGGCATCATCAGTGTCTTTCATTCATTTTTTTATAACTTTGGTTTCCATGACAACAAAGGAGGCAATTCCACAAATCCATCAGCTCATTATTTGAGACAGTTTGCTGTTTTCTCTGTAGAGGAGAGACTTTTTTTTTTTTTTTTTTTTTTGGTGAAGTCTCTTGTATGAAATTCATAATTCAGTGGATGAAATCTGAAGGAGAAGGTAATTGAAGTGAAGCCTCTCTTTGGGTACATGGTATATCTTGTGAAGAACACTTACTGAGGCTTATATTGGTTCTTCCTCCACTCCCAACTCACTGACTTTATGTTTCCAATATTTCTTCCCTTGGTTTTCTGTGACAAACTCTGACACAATTTGAACTCTCACTAAGAAAAAAACACTTGTAAGGTGAGGGAGAGATTGTTTTCCTTTTTTTTTCACCCTAAAGCACAGCATCCAGAACTCTGCAGCTCCCCAGCAAGTGAATGAAAGTACTGTTGCTCTCAGCCATGTATGAACTCTCATTATATTAGGAAATACCTCTTGAAAATGCAACTAAGGAAGATCCCAAGTTCTGGTAATAATTTTTTTAGGACTTGTTTATATTTGTATATTACATTTGAGAAATCTACATATAGAAAAGCAATTTGATGAAAAAGGCACAAATAAGGCTTCTTATAAGTGTACAGACAGTATAAAAAGGTTTCTTTACCAATGATCTGGCTCTATCACTAGAAAAATATCCTTTTTTAGGAAAGGGTATTGGTGTAGGGAAGAATACAGTGTACATATTTTTCACTAGTTCTCTGAATGTTCCACATGCAGGCAGGGCAAGAGGAAATATAAACCAACATGAACATTTGAATCATGAAATGTAAGCAGAAAATCCTTTAAGAAGAAGCATTTCTTGCTATTATCCCCATTTAAAATACAATACCATAATATATGAATATCCAGTTTCAGGATTTGGTTCCAAATTCTTCCATGGGTTTTAAAAGGTCACACTAGCAGTGGTCCTTATGGAATCAGATCTTGTAGGAAATTGTTATTTTCTTCACAGTCTTAGCATATCGTTACTGAACAGTCTTTTATGGCATGAAGTGAGGTTTATCATGACAGCTTTAGAAATGCTGACAGCCAGACACTGTTGTTAAGCAGTAAACGTGTTTCTTGCAATGTTGCCTGCATTTTCTAGTTTAGGATAAAACCTGATTAGCTGCACAGAAGTTCAGGTCTGTTAAATCTGTATTCATCCCCAACTTGTGTTTCCTGATACTATATGAGGTTCTTGGAATCCAGAAGTTTTAACTAGACAACAGAAAAAAAGAAATCAAAAGCTTCACCACAGAAAAGGTGTCTCAAGTATTGTATAGTGTCACAGCAAATCTTTCAACAACAACCAAACCACCAGAACTAAACTAAACCAAACCAAACCAATAGAACAAATAAAAAACCTCCATAAATTTAAGAAGTAAATTTAAGTAAAGAGAAATTTAAATTTAAGAAATAAATTTAAGTAAAGAGAAATGGTGCATGTAAATGGCAGAATTGTTATAAGCAAAGCAGCAGCAAAGGAATGCATGAGGGAACTGACTCTTACTCTTCACCAAAAAAAAAAAAAATCCCCAAACTATCATGTTTACTTGCAAGCAATCCCTAACTTCCCAGTTTATTTTCTGATGTGGTAAACTACTCCAGTTCTGCTTTTATGGCATTACTACATTAAGAAAAGGCTGATTTAAAATGAATCCATCTGGAAGAAAGACTTCTGGTCAAAAGATGCAACTAAAGATCTGATATACTGCTCTAACTTTATTTTCCCTTGTTTCTAAATGTGATTTGTAGCTGCTGTTTTTCAATGCTCAGCTGTTTCTGGCTTGACTGCAGCATCCAGACCCCAGTCATAAATAGGATTTTCCAAAAGTTAAGAAGGCTTTATAGCTTGTGATCTGTACCTTCATAAGATTCCATGTAGTGAGCTAAAAAAAATATTTCTCAAGAAACTCGAAGGCCATATACTGTCACGCAGCAATCTGTTTCCTTGTTTTGGGGTTTTTTCCTAAAGTGTTCAATGGCATCACTGCAAAATTTCTTGCAGTCCACAACTGGACACAGTGACACACACCTCACACTCCAGCATAATGCAATGGTATGCTGTAGCAGGATTACATTACAGATTATAAATAACCGAGACATATTTTTATTTTTGACTGAACTTACACTTCATTTTACACTAGCATGAAATCCACTGGTGAATTTAAATCCATGTAGTAAAATTAGTAACTACATAAGGACTGAGCTTCCTTTGTAGAAATGTGCAGTTTGTTTTTAGAACTGAGTTTTGTAAATGTTTTATTGACCTAGTGGGTGAATGGAGAAACACATGTTTATTCAGACTACACATTTGTTAACAGTGCTTTGAAATGACAGTTTGGCTTTCTCTCAAGAAAATGTTGTTTGGGATACACAAAGGAAATCTGGAATGATATGATTTCTGTTAAGATTGTTCCTTTTCTTTTGTAAAGGATACAAGAAAGTTTCATTCATCTGCCTTTAAAGTGAACTGAGGGGATCAAAACTAGCAGTTATTGGAATATACATTCTTTCTGAAATGCCCTCTCTGTGCTTCATGAAAGCTACAGGTTCTACAGAAGGTTTTCCTGAGCCATTGTCACATCACCAAACAGTTTTGCCTTTCAAAGACATGACCCTGGGTGTACATCTGAGGGGATGCATTTGTTTCTCAACACCAGAGGGAAGGTGACTTTTGCTTGTTACAGGATGAAATACTCACTGTGCATTGTTACATGGTATTTTCAAGCTGAAGAAATCTCCAGCTTGTAGCTATTTTAAAAGCAGGGGTGTAATAAGAAATCAGCAGTTCAACGTGAATTAACTGCATTTTTCTTTGAGTTCATAAAAATCTGTGTGTTCCCTATTACAGAGAGAGCAAGGTCTTGAGGCACTGTGTTTGTTTTACCATCTTCATATGCTAGCAAAAAGAAATAAAATATGTTCATCATACAAAGCTAGCAAACTTGCTTTTACAGCTTAAAAGTTACTGACACATCAAATAAAGGGCTATGGTCCACAAGATTTATCAAGTGTTGCATTCAGATCTTTGAACTCCATCATTTCAAGAAATTAAAGACTAGAATGGGAGCAAAAGGTTAACAAATGAAACAGAGGTTGAAAACACAAGGTGAAAATCTGATTGCTTTCAAAAGATCAAAATTGTACTTCAAGAATCAATTAAACAAAATGAAGTCAATACAAGCTGCTTCATTTATGACTAGTCATCACACTTAAATATATGCCTCCTTTTTAAATATTAAAGTGTCTGAATAGTTTTACTAGTACTGTTACTGCTACTACTACTATAGTTTTATGACAGAATTTTTTTTCTTTTAGTGAAACAGACTTTAAAAATATCTGATGTTTTTTCATTAGAATAGCTCTAGTGAGTTCAAGACCAATGGGATTATCTGTTGTTACTTTATTTTCTGGGAGATATAGTTGCTATGGTATGTTAATATACAATGTGATAAACAAGATGCTAACTCCACAGGGCATTGCTACCTAGTATGACTTCTACTTTGTTTGAGATCTACCTGTTAAGAGTAATGGCCTCATCCTACATTGAGATTTGCCTTACTGACTCTTCTCCTGATTCATGGAAAGGCAATGAGGAACTCCAGCAGAAGATCCAACGGGGGAGATTGGATCAGGGAGCTGAGGGTTTCCTGTGTTTTGTTTTTTGATTTGTTTTTGGGGTTTTTTTGGGCTCAGGCTGCACATCAGTAAATTGCATAGCTAAAATTTTAATAGAGATCAGCTTCAAATGTGCCTGCTTCATTAATTTTTTCAACATTGAAAAAAGACAGAGGCCAGGAAAGCAAAATTTGCTGACTTGAAGAGGAACCAAAAAGAAATCTGTTCAGTCTGGAAGAGATGCTTTGTTTTAAAGCTCTCTGAAGAAAACACTGTTGTGAAGCTCTGTGACAAAGGGCTATTAATAAGAAAAGTAGTGGGAAAATGTTCATGTTCTTTTTTACTTTGGAAGACAGTAAGACCCCCAAACAAGAAGCATAATCAAGGTATTGACTTGGAATGTATATTCTATTCCCTCCAGAGAGCTACCAGCAATGCCCCATAAAATTATTCATTTTCTGTTCCTCAGGGGCTAGACTTCATTTGACAGTTACTTTTGCTCTGAGACAGGCTAAGAAAAGTTCCTCTCATGATGGTGAGTGTAAAAAAGTAGCATCATCAGACTTGAACATCAGTTTTCCTGACTTCCAGCAGAATGGTTGCAGGCTCTGACAAATCCAAATTAAGAAATCGTACTCCAGTTTTCAGGTACTGAAATAATATAACCAGTGTAGAGGAAAAGTATCTAGACATTACTAGCACCAAGTACTGCAAGAAAAATAACAACAGCCTTCAGAATAGATGGGCAAAGAAGGATATAATTTACTTCAGAGGTCTGGCTCCAACTGTACTATGGTTTCTTAATATGTTTTAAAACTGTATTTTATGCCTTTGTGTAAAGAATGCCATTACTTCCCTGGAACTGATCACTCTTAAACTATTTTAAGGATGTAGGGTAAAAACCAGACAGTAGAAAGTATGCAGCAATGCTGAGTATGTAAAATCTTGACATTTTATGCATATATACACGTGTATGTACATACACATATATGAGTGTGGGCATGGACACAAAAAAACAGTGTTTTTATTAGTCTCACTCTGCAGGTCAAAACTGCAGAGGTGTTGAAGACTCCGGAACAGATAATGTTACAGATAATACTATGATATTCATATTCTTTTTATGAAGGTAAAGAATGAAGAATAAAAAAAGTCATTGCTACCTACTACTTATCAATCATTCTACTATTTAAAATGTTTTGATAGAACAATCAGAATGTAAATATATTGTATCAGATCCTGCACCATAAGTGGAAGAAGATGTGCATAATGTGCAGGCTGAATTGTGTTTCCACAGAGCACTGGGTAAATAGTGATGAATAAATGATATAAAACAGCAGAGTCACTTATCTGCCCCACTCACTCCTGATGCCCACTAGTGCACTGGTTCTGCTGGATACTGTTCAAAGAGAAAAGGGTTCTCTGCACCACGCAAGAGTGGTTCCAAGCCAGCATCATTCCTGTTATAGCCACACCTTAATATAAGCAGATGTTTAGCAGGGAGTGATTTACAGAAAGGAGCTGAGATGTCAACTACCTGTCCCCTGTTCTAACTGACATGACTCTTGAAGCTTCACATGACAGACACTACACTGACTGGCTGGGTGTACCCTTCTCACCCTCCAGCTCTGTATGAATTGCTGCTTTACTTCCTCAGCTATGGCTCTAGCCTACAGATTCCAACCACAATTATTACCCAGCACAATTATCCTGAGTGGGTATCAAAGAAATCTCAACCTGTAGAATTCGAATGGAACAAAACAAAATGGAACAAAACCTAGCATTTAACCAACACTTATTGTTACATAAAACATTCCCTCTTGTACATACACTGTGTTGTTAGAATACTGCTAGAGCTCCAGCAAAGAAAGTAATCCCTTCAGTTATGCTTTTCCCCAGTAATTTTTTCACAGTATGTGAGTAATTGTACTGAGGTGTTAGTCAATCATATTGTGCAAACAAGCTCTTGGTGATTATTTCACTTGGAAAAAATCCATTTACCCATGGAACTCATAAGAAAAACCAAATTTGTAAGTTGCCACAACTTATATAGATGACATATTTAGTGTCAGGAGAATAGCAGTCAGGATAAAATCTGCATAAATGCACAAGGGTACTTTCTCGTGTAAATTTTTGGATTAGTTCATCATAAATCTACAAGACAGAAGTATGGAAAGTCATAAAGAAGCTATTTTACAACCTTATGTTGTAATAACATTGTTTTGTTTGCTAGAATGAAGAAATGCCTGCATTGAAGTGTATGCCAGCGTCAGAAATTTTTTCAAGTATTATTCCCCTGTATGTAATTTGCACATAACAAGTATAATTGAAATATAATCAAGACATGGTCACTGGAACTGAGCTACAAAAATTTATAATTGTGAGATAACTCATCATCTGTCAGAGTGAAGGATAAGACCAAATATTACTGAGCTGAATGAAGTTGTTTTCAAAATAATTATATAAGACTTTTAAAATCATCTTGATACAGTTGATAACACTGAGTTTAAAATCTTCAGTGGAAAGGCTTCTTTTTTTCCCTTAGAAGCTATCCATGCAAAATTATATAGACTATTTTAGAAAACAGAATAAAATACTTGTGAAAATATTCTTGTACTTCAGGATTGTTAGGCATTATAAATATAACAGCTATTGCTATTTTTATGCGGAGTATCACTGCCTCTTTTATGATGCTCATTTTTTAAATAATACTAAATGAGCTGAATTTATGCACATAAATTAGTACTTCTACAATTTGATTTTTATTACATATATACATCACAGAGTAGCACAGATTAATTTTTAAAAATTATTTTTATGTTCAAGAGAGCAGAAACAAAGAAGGATAGCTAAATTAATATCAGTAAGAAATTGCAGAAAATCAATAGAGGAAATTAAAGGGAATTCCAGGGCAGACAGTAAGGAAAATAAAACTAATTTAAGCTCTATTTAGGACAGAAGGAATCCTATCAATTCTATTTCGGTAAAAAACTGTATTAAAAAAAATCATAAATGACCTAAATTTTCAATAAATATTTCTACTTGCTATTTGGGGGAGAAGGAAAATGGAACTAGGAAAAAGGAAAACGGGTAAATTGCATATTTACCATTTTAAAAAAAAGTATAATTAACAGGTTACAAGATGGGCAAGAACTCACCAGATGAGTGCACTCAGAGAGTCATGGGTTGCTACTTGGACCCAGTGACAAGTGGAAAAACACAAGGGTCTGTCCTGTCTTGTCTGACATATTTATTAGCGATCTGAGCATACCAATTGCCATACTCAAAGGCAGAGGCAGGACTTAGATTCAGAGCAAGGCAGGGCAGAGGAACAGGGAAACAGGGGCAAGGATAAATGGGAGTCCTGGGCCTGGGTTAGAAGAACCTGGCACCACATCATATAATCCACTCCTGAACTGGATGAAAACACTGCTTCCATGATCATTTTTTGTAATTTACACCACATTGTGAAAAGCAACAGAACCATAATCCTGGAATTCAATTCTCCAGAGGAAGGAACTCCTGCCCATCTATCCTGGGGTCAGTGCATAGGCTGAAACTTTCCTTCTGTAACCCCACCTGAAGGCTGCCCTCACTCTCCCTAGCAGACTGGTCATCCAAGACTCGGGTCTCAAGTGACACTAGTGTAACCTGGGCTTGACTGCCATTAAAGTGTTGTGAGAAGGTCTGCAAAGTGACAGAAGAAACAAAAGTCTCATTGAGGGGTGGTATTATTGATACATTATCAATAGTAGCTCAAAGATACAAGAAAGAAAATACCAGCATGAAAATATGAAAAGGGCTGATGGGAAAACAGTAGGGAGGCTAGTTGGGATGGTCTGCTGAGTTTGGAACAAGTTGTGAAGCATTGGGTCAAACTGGCAATGTTGTCAGTGTTGATGCTGCTGGTGGCAGACAGCACACTGAAGCAGTGAGGATATGTGGTGGTGTCCAATTCTTCCTCCTGATGGATTCCAGGTTTTTCACACCAGAGGTTGTGGGCACACTGTTGTTTCAACTAACAGCTCGTTCCCAGCTCTCTCTTTTATGTTAAATAATAAATCTTTGGTTTTTTACTTTACAAAATGACAGTTGCATCTACCCTGACTTCAGGCTGTCTTTATGCCTGGCGAAGATGCCCAAGCCAACCAGCCCAAAGTATAACAGCATTGCAGCAGCACAGCGGTCACATGGGTTGACCTTGGGGCACTGACTTGTCTCACAGATAGGTCAATATTTGCTAAGACTCCTCTTAGTAATTGCAATTCCTGTGGAGACTCTCTACAAGCATTTCCCAGGAGCAAGGAGCACAGAATAGGCATCTATAGACAAAATTACAAAGCCTGACCTCGTGGTACTTGTGCATCCACTAACTAGGACTGACTATGTGGGTATTTGTCAAAACCCTAACTAGGTTCTCATTTCACTTTGTTTTTTCTTCCCACACAGTTCTGCAGAAAAGTTGCTTTTAGAGACATCAACAGAAGAACAGTCAATGACAGCTGTCACCATCACCACAGCTGACAGAGGTCCTGGGCTGAAACTGTGTCCAAGGCCTGGAAAAGCAGATTTGGCAGAGATTATCAAATCCCAGCACCTCACAGTGCTCCATTAACAATCCCTATGTATGTATGTAATGGATGTCAATAATCTGCTTTTAGCCCTTTGCTCCCAATTCCACCTGCTGAACTGACCCTGCTGAAGCAACTCCTCCAGCAGAATCACTGCAGGGAGATGCAGGCACATCCCCTGTGGCATTTTGGATTGTCTCCCTAAAGCAAGGGCTCACATGGCTGAAAGTATCTGAGCTGCCTGTGACACTGGGGCCACCACAGTGCTCAGCCACAGCTGTCAGCACCTGCAGGAGAAAGCTGAACCCAGGGAAGCTGTGGAGTTGTGATTAGTTTCTGTTGCAAGAAGGGTTGTTCACTGATATTATTACCAAAACAGCAAGTGAGAAATGAGGAATTGTGGCCAAGACTGTCATTGGATAAGACTATAATATAGTAGAAAACAAGGTGTTGTGCGGTGCACAATGACTTGTAGAACAGTTAGCCTTGCTCAACTTTTGTGCCCCTATTAAGAGAAAAATGTTGATAAACTGGCAATTAGCTCTCAGAAGAGTCAAAAAATTACTGAAGCAGATTCTATACTGCAAGATTTCAGGGTTCCTTCTAAGTAGTTCAGGAAGGATAAATACATATGCAACTGTTAGAATATTGTGTAACTGGCAGGGTATGTCCAAAATTTTTAGAGAACTGCATAAAATTAAAAGTAAGTGATACATCTGAGCAAGTAAAAAAGTTTTCCATTGATTCTCTAATGCAGACATAATTCTAAATTATAACCAGGAGGTTTTAAAGAAGATGTGCACAACTTCAAATACCTAGCAAGTCTTAAAGACTTCATTAAACAGGGCTGCTGGGTTTTGTTTTTAATGTCCCTTCCTTTTTTTACATTCATTAATCTACAAATTGCTGTCTTCTGATGAAATTTAGCTCTATGCCTCCACCCAGTGGGCTTTTCTTAACCAAGAACAAAAAGAGACCCTAAAAAGTGCAAGCACACACACAGTACCAGCAGAAGCATTGGTGGTGGAATAATTTCTTTCCATCTTTTCAGTAGAGTGGCTCAACTGAAATGTAGACAGGTATTTGATATTACCTTCAGCAGATAGATAACCACAAATGTGAGATCTTTAAAAATGTTTCAATATTGTTTCTATAATATGTTTGCCATTGCTACAGAAATGGTAATTGGGAAGCATCCAAATCCTGCTGGCACCAGAAAAAACTTAAATTTCAGAGTGTTTTTTTTTTTTTTATCTAAAAATCTGAAATTAGTTTTAATTTTTGAAATAAATGAGAAACAGATTACAACACTGGCTTGCGATTATAAATAACCCTTTACTTCCTAGTACTTCTTTTCCATACTTAAACTAAGCAAAAGTGTTTTCTACCTTTTTTCTTTCCAGCTGAGATTATTTCTTGACTTGAAATGGCACTCCTGCCTTTAACTGGAAGAACCATCCTGGATATATACCCTAAAGAGCTTATAAAAAAATGAGTTCTGTAGATATCAACTTCTCTGTTAAATTACATAAGATATCTCAGATTTATGCACTGGTTTTGTAAAACAGTGGTTCAGATGTGCTGAATATTGCTTACATAAAGAAACACATGGTTGTTACCAGTTCTCCAACTGTCTTTGCTTTCCATTCCTTTTTTTTTCTGTCAGGCCTCCAACTAAACTGTGGTCTGTCACTATACATTAAAAAATATAAACTTATGAGGAAGTGCACATTGAATATATCAAAGAAGATAACACATTTTAGGGAAACACTTTTATGCCAAGCAATTAAGAAGAACAAGATCCCTTCCTCCATTCCAGACTGAGAAATAAAAAATACATTTTTCTGATCCCCCACCACTTTAATGATAACATCTTCCTTATATCTAATACCAAAACCACTCCAGAAAAAACCTCTTTCCCATACAATATAGCTATACAATAGCTCTGCTACTCTACAAAGATCTGCTTACAATTTATTAGTACTACCACAGAACTCAAAACTAAAAGACAATGAAATTAAAGGATAATGAAAAGCTTTTCAGCCTGTAACTAATCTGCAACTATTAACAGATGAGAAAATCTGAAGTCCTCACGATAAATTAGATTTTGGTGGCGTAGGAATAATAGCCTGTTTTAAACGACAGCTCTCCAATATTCCATTTGAAGGATTTATTGGAAAAATGGCAAAATGAAAAGCAAAAGTCCACAATCTAAAGGACAGGTCTGAGCCCAGGATCAGAACTGGGTGAACTTGGGACACAGCCTCACCGAGCCACTGTCCCCTCACAGTTCACACCAGTACCTTTCCAGAGCTGTATTTTATACTGGTTTTGTGCCTTGAGCCAGTTCATTGTTCAGTTCAGTTTTTGGAAATGCAGATGGGGTTTTATTTCGGTGGGTGTATTGAAATGGATTCCGGGACATGTATACAGTTTTGATTAAATCTTGGTTGTTATGAACGAATTAGCCGAATTGTTTTATATAAAGAAATTTATTAACAACAATTTGGTTACAAAGAAATAAAATCTGCTACTAAAATAAAAATAAAAGAGATACCGAGCCCAGGGGTAGACACTGGTGAACAGGGGCAGCGATCTATCTGGCAAACAGCCCTTTCCCCTAGTTCACGATAAACTGCGGCTGAAGCCTGCGTTTTATACAGTTTTTGTGCCCTCAGGCTGGATCTAGTGATGCAAATCTATTCAACTGTCTAGTATCAGTGTTTTCTATTCTTCTCTCCTTGCGTTGAATAGTCCTTCCTGGCACAGATGGTAATCTTCCTGGGCTTACTGGAAGCCCTTTGAATTTCCATCCCCAGGTCTGGCGATGTTGTCTAGATGATCTTGTCAGAGGGGAGATGATCGTCCTTATCTGAGTCGTTGTGGCGTTGCCCCATTCCAAAAGGTGTTACTTTGCCCTGTGCCTTCAAATGCTAATGAAGTCTCCCCCGGAGTTTGAGCTTCGCCCTGTGCCTTCAAACGCTAATGGAGTTTTTCCTGAGTTTGGATTTTGCAATCTGACTTTTACAAGAGCAAGGAGTGCCGAATATATTCAATATACTTAACTTCCAGCGATTTATATAAAATATTATCACAGGCATGAATTAATTCTTAGCTCTCCTTATAACATTGGTCAGAGTATAGGTGTGTTGAAATGGGTTCTGGGATGAGTGTCCAGTTCTGATTGAATTTTCTTGGTTGAAACTTAGATGTGGATGTCCGGGCATGATGCTTATCTGGGCATGGTGACTGGGTCGTCATTGCTGTTGTCCTGGTCTCTGGTCTGGTGGTCCTCCCTCTATTGTCACTGTTGTGCCATCGTTAATGCCTGGCTTGAGAATGGCATTTCTCCTATTCACTCAGCCGTGAATAAATTGCTGCAAAGGGGGCACACTGAGGAATACATTTGACTTACTTAATTTGGATACCTATATCTAAGGCTGCAGAAAAACGTGAATTAATATGACTTATTTATAACATAGCCCAAACATATTTGATAATAATTCAAACTGCGAAGGAGTCATACACTAATCTTCTGCTCTTACATTTCTTATACCACAGGTCAAAGAATCATTTCTGTATCCAGTTCATAATTTTCTAGGATAAACTCTTTATCTCTGGGGCAAAGAGCATGGCGTGTTTCCCACTGCTAAGGAGGTGTGTTCTGAGGAACGCTGGCAGTTTTTAGGTGCCATGCTACACGAGACTCTGTATTCTGGAAATGTAGATGTTGTGAGTTTGATAGTCTCGTGGAAAAGTTTTGTCGCAGTTATTGACAGCTTTGAAGGCACTTCCAGCTCGACTCTGAATTCGGACCCTCTGCCAGAGACTACAGCCAATACAGCTTTGGTTCAGAGGCGGAGACAGAGGACGAGCTCTTGGAAAAGAGATAGTGGCAGTGGATTCCCCCCACACACACCCAAGCCTCCATGTGTGGTTCAGCTTCCGCTTTTTCTTGCGGATTTGACCTTTGGGAGGGGGTTTTGGCACCCTTTGTTATAAATGGTCAGAGGCCAATTCAAAATAAAATAACAAAATTTATTTAACACAATTTCAACACCGAAATAAAGCCACAATAAAAAGAAACAACATCGATCGAATGCCGGGTGGACAGAGAGGCGGTACAAAAGTACCCTCCGAACTCTGCCACACTGCTATGTTTCAGCCCGTGGGTTTTATACAGTTTTTTTACCTTAAGGCTAAGTCTATTGAAAGTCTAGGTATGCTGTGTTTCTAAAAGAGTCCTGTCTGCATGAAAAGGTTGCTTGATAGTTTTTCCGGAATTCATCTTGGGAGGGGTGATCTTGATCGTCCAGGATCTCCACCAAGATTGGTATCTGGTGTTTGAGGAGCTGTGAAGCGAGGGTCTACCCTTAATGGCCGGGCCATCTTCTGGCTTTGTCTTGTTGTTACAGTTGTAGGTGTGTTTGGGAACTTCGGAATCCTGGAGGCATTCTCGGGTATCTTTTTATTAATAGCTTAATCCCACACGAATTTATTTATTCTACTTATTACAGTCCCCCACCTTTTTATTTACCCAAATAAATTCGTGTGTGTTGGATTGCCCTTCCTTAGTAATTGCCTTTGAGTCGTGGCATTCTACCCTTTTTTCTGATCTACAAAATTTAGTATTGAGTGTCATAAAAGAAATAATACTCTTTTCCTTTATCTTTGGGACAATCATAATGCTCTTGATACTTCAGGTTCCCTCTGGTGCCATGTTTAACTATAGTTCACATCTCTTCCTGAGGGTCAGCCTCTGTGGGCTCTTGGGGGGGGGTCCCCTTGTCTCTCGGCTCAGGACTACGAGGACTTTCTATCACAACATGCCTCTGCCTTTCCCTTCGCCCACGGGGTAGCAGCCCGCGGCGGGGTAATCTATCTTCTCGGCAGCAGGCATATGTTTCTGGAGTCCTGTTAGTCTGAACTGCAAACCTTCTTTTAAAGGCACTCTACCGGGACAACTTGATTGTATCGGACCAGCAAGGTACTTTGATTGTCTTTCTGCACTCGACTTTGAGCACTTTAACTTTAGCGTCTAATTGCTTTTTTGTCCCCTTTTCATATATATAATACCATTCTGGAGAATCCAACTCCAGCAGACTCAAGTTAGTGGCAATTACTAAGAAATAGCTAGTCTCTTCTTGTTCTTTTTCTAAACAGTTGGTACATAATCTTTTTGGCTTACGCCCCCCTCTACAGTGAACAACCTAAATCAATTTACAATATACACACTTGAAGTGAACAAAGGGAAAACATTCACAATCTGGTCTTTCACACTTTATCTGATCCCCCTCATCTATTGGTGTTGTTGCAACTTGACTTTCAGCTCTCTAGGTGATGAGGTCACTCTCTATTTCTGAGTAGTGTATTGTGAGTCTACTTTCTTCACTCTCGAAGCGTGGGTCCACTCTTTTTCTGCTGTCCTAATTGCTGTATCTTAGGTAAATCAGTGAAATCTACTGGGATTCTTTTGAATGGGTGATAGGCAACTAGTTAAAGCTTAGCACAATTAGACAAATCATGTATTTTAAAGGGGGGATCTTTAGCATCAATTCTTGCATAACACAAAGTAAGAACAATATTAGTAATTAGTGAAAAAATAGGAAGCATCAATCTACTGCTGAAAATAATTACTTAAAAACTGTTTAAAAATTTGAAACATCTCTCAGAGCAGTTTAAGGCTAAGGCATATCTGAACCCTTCTAACTACTAGGGCATTGTTAGTGCTTTTATACTCATGTCAACAAAAGAGAATTATCTTGCTGAGGGAGATGTCTACATGACACAGGGCAGGACTAAGAAAACAACAAATAGGGTTGACAAGAAGCAAAATGTAACAGGAATTGATTCAAACAACTGACATATGTAATTGTGACTTAACAAAACAAACAATTATAACAAATGGGGTAAGTGGGTCAATATTGCAGATTTTAAAATGAATAATGAAACGCATAATAGGTACTTAAAATGAAGCTGTTTATGAAACTAAACATGGGCTAGTGCTTTAAGGACTCTGAGGTCTTCTCACAGCTAAGCTATTTAGATTCTTTGCTTTGTAAGCTAATGGGTATTTAGGGGCACTTTGAGTGCATTTCTGCAGCCAACTTAGTGGCTTTTAAGCTCTCGGCTCTTGGCACTAAGCTCACATAGAAGTTTTGGGGTTAGCCTTGTCGACGTGACTGGCTCAAAGCACTTAACATACTCTAACTGGCTTTCTAGACTACTACAGCCTCTGGTTTAGGCTTGCAGCGCTGGCTTTTCTCGAGCCCTGCGGCTTCAGATCTTCATCTTCCTGGATCTGAGCTCAGTGGCAGCATCTTCTTTTTCCCCCCAACTGGCTTTTTCTCAGCTATGGCTTTCACCCTTAGTTTAGGTTTTAGCCCTCGCTGTAAAATAAAATAAAACTTGTAGCTTCTGCTACTACTTTGTTAGGGAACATCGGCTACAACTAAAAAAACTAAAAACTGTTCATACTTTCTTAGGCACTATCTTAACAGGGTTGTCAGTCACCCTTGGTAAGCCTAACCAAGGACAGCATAAACTCAACAGCGTTTTCTTGTTTTAGTAGCCTAATGCTACTGGAACACACGCTCTTAAGAGACAGTTTGAAAATTGCCTCTTGTAGGATTTATCTTCGTGACAGGCAAAACTCTTAAAACTGAAAACGGGACAATCTGCAATTAGAGGAAACATAAAACATTTAATTGTAAAGACTATTCTATGGGGATTGGAGGGAAGTGGAAAGAAGATAAGGTATTGCATAAAAAGGTATAAAGGATAGAGGATTTTGGGTTAGGCGTCCTAGCTAGCGAGCTCTTTCTGGTCAGGACTAGTGGATAGGAACTGGGAACTGGGGGGGGTCGCAGGGAGCCAGAGAGACTGCAGACATCCTGGGCTACTCTGCGCTGTGTGGTTTGCTGCTAACGACCTACTTTTGAAATAGGAACGGGGGCAGGGACGACGAACAGGGATATGGGGTAGCAGAAAGGCAACAGCAGCTTCAAGCTTATCTGTGCTCATTCGGCAAGTTCTACTCTTTATCTTGCTCTCTGAACAATAGGAGAGAGAATCATGGAATAGAATTCACAACTTGTTTATGTTTATAACTTTAAAAGTTAACAGGGTAGCTAAAACTGTTAGACACTTCGGGATGGAGTGACTCTGCAGTTGCTACGGTAGTATCTGGTGGAAATGGTTTAGCAGGGTGTGGTTGAGAAGCTGGAACTACTGCATTTGCATATGAATCTCTCCCCCCCCCTTCTTCTCCTCGGTTTCTGTTCTCACCTCGGGGGAACTGAGAATGGGAAGAGGATGGCTCTTTGGGGGAAGGGGGGCTAGAAGCAGGATTGGGAAAAGGGGTCAGAGAGAGACAGAGAAGGCAAGCAGGAGGACAATCCTCTGCTGGACACAAGGATGCTATGGAGGTGGCGGTGCCGGCCGCGGGAAGCAGTGGGATGGATGCGGCGCTAGACGGGGCGCACGGGTGGGGGAGGCGCAGCACGGGCGCAGAGGGCGGCCCCCCTCTCTGCTAGCGTGCTTTGGACGGCGGCCCCGCACCCCGCGGTTTGGCTCTCGGCACGCAGCAGCGGCTGGCAGCGGCTGGCAGCGGGCTCTTCACTCTCTCTAACTTCGGTACAATAATAAATTAGTTTTTCTTGGACTTACTTTTCAAAATGGGACACTCTCTCTAGTGCTCTAAGATTTATCTCAGTGGACTTTCTGGTGGGATTTCGAAGGTACCTTTTCCTTTTCTGAGAGCATGCTTTTTCTCTGATTCTTTCTGATGTTTACTCTTTCTTTGCCCCATTTTTTTTTTAAAAAAAAAACAAAAAACTTTACTTTTTGGTAATGGATCGCAATACTAAATCTTTTTTTAGCCTTAGCTCTGGCTAAGAGCAGGGATCTTCTCCCCGACTGTTACAAATTGCAAACCGGGTCCCGAATCGTTCGGCTTACTTACTCGTCCGGTGAGCTGAACCGGGGGTCTGTTCGTCCGATGAAAAAGTCTTCGGTTTGCATCCTGGGCTTTTACTAGCCCGTAGCAAAAGGGTTTACCGGTTCCCCAAACCCAGAGGGACGTATCCTTCCCCTTTTGCTTCCTTGTGATCGATTCCCCCAGACTCCCCGAGTCTGGGCTTTGATGAGCAAACGAGTTTTCCCCAATTCTCTTCCCCACCAGCCGAAAAAACTTTTGCGGGAAACCTGGTACAAGAGCTTACAGATCTACCCTTGTATCGTGGCAAGGCCACGTCTCGCTCACCCACTCAATCACCCACTCAACCAAGCATTACTTACAGCTATTTTCTTGCTTGGAGATCTTCGTGCACGGAGAAAAAAATTTTACGAGTGAAAAGTAGCCGCGGCTCCGAAAAGACTCCTATGTCTTTTCCCGGGTTTTCTGCTGGATCCAGGCCTTCTCCCTTTTTATTGTGGCACTTTTATCTAATTTTTGGGTTCGTAATACAATAGGTGCGAAGGGGTTTCCTGCTTTGCCGGGCCGCCGAAAAACTGGCAGGGCGCCCCCCGTGCAAAGGGAGTCCTCCGCAGCCAAATTGTATCCGAGTCACGGCACCAAATCTGTTATAAATGGTCAGAGGCCAATTCAAAATAAAATAACAAAATTTATTTAACACAATTTCAACACCGAAATAAAGCCACAATAAAAAGAAACAACATCGATCGAATGCCGGGTGGACAGAGAAGCGGTACAAAAGTACCCTCCGAACTCTGCCACACTGCTATGTTTCAGCCCGTGGGTTTTATACAGTTTTTTTACCTTAAGGCTAAGTCTATTGAAAGTCTAGGTATGCTGTGTTTCTAAAAGAGTCCTGTCTGCATGAAAAGGTTGCTTGATAGTTTTTCCGGAATTCATCTTGGGAGGGGTGATCTTGATCGTCCAGGATCTCCACCAAGATTGGTATCTGGTGTTTGAGGAGCTGTGAAGCGAGGGTCTACCCTTAATGGCCGGGCCATCTTCTGGCTTTGTCTTGTTGTTACAGTTGTAGGTGTGTTTGGGAACTTCGGAATCCTGGAGGCATTCTCGGGTATCTTTTTATTAATAGCTTAATCCCACACGAATTTATTTATTCTACTTATTACACCCTTGTACCGCGTTCAGGGCGGCATTGGGGAGGGGCGTGGGCTCGGGACCTGGACGTTTTCCCCTGTCCCAGCTCCACGGACGCCGCCTCTCCCTCAGCGTTCTCGGTTCCGTGGAGCGGAGGGGACCAGCCAATTCCCCCTGCGCCCCCACGATGTGGGGGCGAGGCGGGCTGGAGGCGCCGCCCGCGCCAGTGCTAACAGCGGACGCGGTGACTGTGCAGTATCCGGGGTGTCGTCTTACAACATGGCACCCGTTGGGGCCACGGACGCCGATGGCGGGGCCCTTTTGGGTGGCAGCGCCCTGGTAGCGGCGCGGCCGACCCCCGCCGTTGGGGGGGTGCAGGGGTGCGCCGGCTCCTCATTGCCCTCTGCGCCTGCGCAGTCAGCAGCGCAGCCGGCAGGCGCCGGCTCGGACCCGTGCCGGGGAGGGGGGGGTTGGTCCACTCCCCCCGCCCAAGGCGAGCAGCGGCTCCAGCGCGCGCTCCCGCCGCAGTCCCCCCCGCCCTCCCCGCCCGTGGCAGGGGCGCGGGGCGGAGACGCGGCTCCGCGGGCCACGCCTGTGCCAGCTCCGCTCTCCACCCCCGCGTCGCCCGTGCCGGCGCTGCGGGGCGGAGGCGCCGCTCCGCCCCCCGCTCCGCCCTCGCATCTCCCGTGCCGGCGCGGCGGGGCGAAGTGGCCTCTCTGCATGCCGCTGCTCCATCTGCGCCTTGTTCCCACCCGCGCTGAGGGGGGTGGCGCCACGGCGGTCCCGTTCCAGGCCCCGCCGGGACCCATGCCTGCCGCAATGCCTCCAGCTCTCGCCGTAGCGGCCAGAGCTGCTGGGAGGCCGAAACGCCGGAACTCTGCGAGGGTCGGTCCGGCGGCGGCGGCGGCTCCGAACGGAACCGCGGTGAGCGCGCGAGTCGCACAAAGGCCCGCGCGTGCTGCGGGACCTTCGTCCGTGCCGGAGCTGCGGTGGCTCCGGTGGCGGCGGCGGCGGCCCGCCCGGCCCCGGGCCTCGGCGAATGCAAACACTGCGGCGCTCGCCGTTGCCGCAGATGGTGACGCGGCTGGAGGGAGGCCGGTGGCCCCCCCGGGCCTTCCCCATCTCCCTCAGGGACAACTCCCTCCCGTCAGGTCACGGTCAGTGACCTGGAGCATCTCCGACACAGTGACAGCGGAAGTTTTAAAGTCTCTGCAGCACTGGATCACAGTAACTGCTGAGGCAGACACCATCGAGCAGCCACGACAGGCGAACGCAGGGGCCAACAGAAACCGAGGAAAGAGGAAACGCAAAGCGAAAGCTCCCCTGTGTTTGTGTACTCGGTGTGGCGGACCGAGTTAGGTAGTAACACCGCTGATGTTAGTAAGGCAAAGTTTGCTGCCGATGCTCAGCCCTTGCCAACTGTGGGGAGCAGGAAGCAGAGAGCCAAGATGCAAACTGAAAAGGGACACCAAAGCAAAGGGCACTACATTTATAAAAAATAAGGTTGTTTTTAGTTTATTAACAAATGGGGTCATTAAATATTTGGTATTAGTGGACTTTTTGTATCGAAGAACATTGTCTAATGAAGTCTGATGACCAAACATTTTCACATAACTGTTGAATATGCAGTAGTGTGGATGCAGACTTGGATGTTATGTTGCCAACACTCAGGGATGCTGAGAAAGCTGATTTTGTGCCATGTATGTAAACATGTTGTAAAAATTCTAGAAGCTTCAAATGCTCAGTATCTGCACAGATCAGCTTTCTGATGATGAGTCTTGGCCAGATCAGATATACTGTGTGCACACTGAAAGCAGAGTTCACATGTGCACAGCAAATCCTTCATGCTGAGACCAGATGAACTTCCTGCCAACAGGATGGCCATCTGTGGAGGGCAGCTTCTTCCATTCCTCCCTGGAAAATTCTCAACTGAAATACAGCAGTCCTGTCACCAGTGAGCAATCCAAAACTGGTGTAGGTATGAAGCATGGAATGTATCAGCCTGAAGACTGTTTAATATAAACACTCAATTAGCACATGGAACTTTTGAGGAAATGAGCACTTACTGCAGCAGCCTGACTATTCTGCTGGATACTTTTATAAACTAATCTACAGTGGTCCTTAAAACTGAGAAAAAAATTAATAAATTCATTGTTATGTAAATTAGGATTCTGCTTTTTAAAAGAAGTGTATTTATTCTACATTGTATTCAATAACTGCGCAATAAAATAAATTGAATGTAAATATTAACAACTGAATGATAAAAAATTAAGTTTTTCCATAATCTAGCATTACCATTCTCCCATATGTTTCAGCACCTGAGTCTTAAAGCAGTCTAAGCAATGTGTAACTGATTTGTGTTGAGCACTGACTGAAAACATATAATGTATTAGTCTTTAAAGCACTGAATATGAGAATTATTTCTAGTTTTATGCCAGCATTTGACTTTTACTCAAGTGACACATCAGCAACTGTAGATCATGTACTTTCCATCTGCCATTGGCAGTTCAAGTCCTCATACTTCATTCTATCACAGAAGGAAAAAGGAGATAAAAGGAAAATGCAAGAGAGTAAAAGAGCAAAAACAAGGAAAAAATGAAAAAAAAACCAACCTACCTTGATGTAAACCATTACTGTTAAACTAAAAAAAAAATTATAGGGTGAAAGAAATCACTGTCATATTTACTCACTGATTTTAGGTCTCAGAAAACCTTTCCCTACATGGCAATACCCCTTTGGCCAGCTGGGGTCAGCTGCCCTTGCTGTGTCTCCTCCCAGCCTCACAGGCACTCCAAAGCTCCATGACAGTGTAGCAGCATGGAAAAAAGGCCTTGGTTCTGTGTAAGCCCTACTCAGCAGTAACAAAAACTTCCACTATCAGCCCCGTGATCAGCACAAATCCAAAACACAGCCCTGTACCAGCCGCTGTGAAGACAATTAACTCTACCCCAGCCAAAACAAGCACGCATGTTTTCTAGTGAGCAAGTGTGGATTGAACACATTTCTAAAACATTGTTAGCTTAGTTTATAACTTTTTTTCTTTTAATCCACGAAGTGGGATCCTCAACTATAGTTTCTCAACTGACAAATGTGTTTTCTCAACTGGGTTGATGGCAAGATATTTAAAAAAATAGACACAAATATGAGGATAACCTCTCTTTTGGAGAAAATACATAAATCCAGACTTGAAAATATTGATCCAAATTGCTATTAATTAAAAGCTACATACAAGAAAACAAATTTCATTACAAAAATATACACAAAAGGTAGAGCAATTCACACATTATAAGTTACAAAGCAGCTTTATGAATGGGCCAACAACTATTTTATCAAGATCTTTACCAAACCACTTTTGGACCTTTGGCACGTTTTATTCTTCGTGGAGAACACCAAGTAATAGCCATCCAAGTATAGTATATGTACTTTGTTTTCATGTGCCAAACCTATCCAAGAGCACACAAAACATGCTCTTAGAACTGGCAGTTCTTGACATATCAAATATGTCCCATGCATCATTTTAGTCCTCCCAAGTGAGTGCTATTTTAGTAGTCACAATTGCAGGAAGTATTAGATTCATGATCAGATGGTGCTACAGCCTATTATTTTGAATTCAAGATGTCACACAGCTAATAGAATTTAAGTTAATATTACAGACCATTTATTTTCAAGGTACCAGATCCCTTTCACTCTCAGCATAGAATACATATTTTCAGGATGAATCAGAATATCATTACTGGACCGATGAGATAAATCAAGGCAGTAACAAAATAATATGGAAGCGAAAAGACATTATTTATTAAAAGTAATTTATTAAAATGTCCACAGATAACTTAAATATAGGCAGGGGTTATGTATTTTGCTGTATTTTCTGAAGAAGGAATTCTACTTGTAAATTTAGATTTGGCTGTCCTTTCTTTGTCTTCTTACTCAGTATTTTATAAGCTTCCATTTTCTTTTTCTTGTACAGACGTTGAGCTTCTTCTCTTTGTTGTTTTCTTTTTTCTGCTTCCTGAAATTAAATAAATATGTAAGATTATGAAACAATTACAAACCTTCTGTGACTGCGAAGCTAATAAGCAATAAAGTTCATTTTTGTATAGGTACTGGCAATTAGGTATTATACTGCCAGTAGAAACACCATTTCTTTAAAGTTGAATCAGTTCTTGCAGCACATCTGCAATCAAAACAAATTTTACAGCCTCAAGCTTCAAGAGAAAAGCCAAGTTTTCTTCAGCAGAACATCCTACAAAGTAAGGTTTGGTGCTGCAATGTATACTACTTCCTTTCTGTGAAATGTGCTCCTTGACTACTCTCCTTAAATGACAAACTGGCAAAAAATGCCCCACTTTGCTCTCTTGAGTGCAAGAAAAAGGTGATACAGCAGTTCCCATGTGAATATCTTGCCAATCCAGATGTGCAAGGATATTGGACATCTCATTGGACCCATGGGATAGGCTGATAGGATATGGGACATATCTGGACCATGAGTTGGGCAGGTTTGTGATACTAGGACAGCACTATTGAGGGAAAATTAATCCAGACCAAACTACTACTACCTGTCCTCTTTCAAGCGACACAGACTGCTGTCTTTACTTATAAGAGAGATGGAACAAAACTACAACCCTAACCAAATTTTCACCTGTAGAATCTTCCATGAAGCACACACGCAACCAAACTACTAATGGAGTGTTAACTATCTATGGATGGACTATCAACACTATATAGAGAATCACCACAATGTTATGTTCAGATTTTATCAAACATCTCACATCCCCTTCTCTAGTGTTGTAATTTTACTCAGTAATTTGGGCAAACATCCACAAGCCAGATAAACAGCTTACTTCACTTTTATCACATCCTACCAAAATAAGCCAGACATCACAATTCAGACTGAAAGACTGCTTCAGTTCATTCGGATAATTTATTCTCATAAAGTTTATTCTTTGAAATGCAGTGCCATGCTGATTACATAAGCAAGCATTTCTGCAGAATGTCTGAACAGATGATAATTTATGGATTGTATTTTTGTTTTCCACAGCATATGTGGCTTCAGTGAAGTACAAAAACTAGTAAGAATCGCTCTCTGATACAAAATTTACAGAACATAACTCAAGGAAAGATTTCTAAACAGAAATCTAAGAGGCCTCAGGAAAAAGACCCCAAGCAATCAAATAAACACACATATGCAAAAATATGCACACATAACCTCTCTCCATTCAGAATCCTTGACTTATTTTACCATAACGACTAATACAATTTATTCCTCCTTTTTAAAAAAAAACAGAGCAGCACCAGCTCTAACTTAGCTGTAATTCACTTCCCATCTAATAATCTTTCAGCTGTTCTGCATATTCTTGTAAACAACATCCAGTTAAGTTACCAACCAAATGCTTACTTCAAAGCTTACTTAGACAGTTGCTACTTACATTCATATTTTTTCTGTTCTTTACTGAATCCTAGCTTTTTTCAGGCCAAAAAGGGCCTTTGAAGAGGCCAAAATTGTGTCGTTAGGGTTATTTCTCTTCCCAAGATAAATAACAGCAAATCCAGTGTTTGCTAATACACCTTATGGTGAAGTACATACTTTCTCATCATGCTCCACTTAAGTACTCCACCTAAATGATTACTGTTATTGGGGCACTTAGCTCCTGTTTTGCCTAATTAACAAAACTAAAAATGCCAATAACCTGCACTTAGGCAACTCCTATATGCTGCTCAAAGAGAACTCCCTGCAGTCTTGCTGGTGTTTTGCTTGTTCCCATCTTCTCTAAATAAGCTGGTCATAGCAGTAATTTCTTTTGACACAATCTAATATGTGCTAATATGCAAAAAAGCAGCCATCAGCTGAATAACCAGGTAAATCATCCAGAATCACAGATCAGCTTGCATAAAACTAAACAGAGCTGAACTGAAGAAATAGTATGTTTTATACAGCTATATATTTAATATACAGTAGCTACTGAAATTTAGTATATCACCAGGAAAATACACAACTTCTACAATGTTACACTGTGTGCCATTTTACAGTGCAACAAACAATGTCCTAGGAGAGAAAAAAACTAGTTAAATAAGGATCTCTCAACTTAATAATTTACGTGAGCTATTTGACAATGATACTACAATATGTCCTATAAAATAATTCCAATTAAATTCCAATGAAGGGAATTACTGAATATTTTGGCTGTGGATACTGTTACATTTAATTGTTTCACTGTTAGTCGAAGTACATAAAAAGGTAAAATGAAGCCTGCATTACGATAATACCATAAGAAACAGGGTGAGTATTTCATTTTTCATCACAAGCTGATGATATTGTTATTAAGTCCCCTTCTACAAAATTTAAGAGGTTCAATACAATCTACTGGGGTATGCAGATCAAGCTCTAAGCTTTTCTTGATGTATCAACTGACATAATAAAATCCTGCTATTGGCAACTGCAAGACAAAAATAGTAAGAACAAAGAGAATAATCCTTTGAATGCCTGCGTGCCTGAATACCACTGTCAAGTTGAAAAAGACTGAAAGAGTTCCAATACCTCCTATGGTTTTCTCTGCATGCAGATGGAAGACTCAGAGGTAGAAATGGTATTAATCTAGATTTTGTTTAGAGTCAAGAAAGAACTCTGTTTAAGAATTTACCTCTTTCTTTCTAGCATGCTCAGCCTTTATTTTCTCATACTCTTCTTTCGCCTTCTGACTGGATGTTTTATTTTTAAACTTCTCTTGAGTCACAACTGACCTGGAAGAAAAAGTACACGATCTTGAGACACTGATTATCATCAAGCAGACATAACCATAGATACCACAGCCACTGCAGAATCACAGCACAGTCTTCCACTGCTTCTTGCATATTCAGGGTAGTTAACTTCCCTACAGGTTTCAGAAGACTCATCCTTCTACACTGAATGGATTGTTTGCACCACTCTTACGTGATACCCAACACCACTCCAGGACATGCACAAGCAGTCAGCAGGAAAACACAACAAACTAAACTTCTTCAATGCCAAATGCACCAAAGTCTAGACTGCACACAATATTTAGTAATGCATACACCTTATCTGCTGTATCTTCACATTGATGATGTTTTCTGAAGCTTAAAGACTGCCTAAAGTAGGCAGAACTCCCCATCGTTCAAGATCCTCATAGCTAGAAAACCTGAATGTACAAACTTAAAGCTGCATTCTCTCTTTCTAGTTCCAACACTTGGAAGCAACTGCAGAGAGACGAGAACATTTAGAAATACCACTCTCTTATGGAAAAAAAACCAAAAAATTTTTGCTTTATTCTCATCTCCATCTGGTGGCAATACTGTGCAATGACACCTCATTGTCTCAAGCACATAACTAGTTACACTGCCATTTATTTTTCTAACAACCAAGAAAAATATTTAAGACATAACGGTATTTTTAATAAAGCAAATCACCACATAAAAGTCCATGTGAACTGTTAAGATCTGAAATATTTCATTAGTGATGGTAAGAATTACTTTTTTAAAGGACATACTCTGAAAACTTACTCTGCTGCTTTATAAAGCTTTTCTTCTGATGACACCGAATCATCTGGAGTCCTCTGCCGTTTCTTAAGCTTTTCTTCCTCTGCAAGGTAAAGATGTTTCAAGTGCTCTGGATAGGTATCAGTAAACTGATCACCCTGTTGTGAATGCACTTGTCTTCTCTTTTTCAGTAATTTCCTGTACTGTCGTTCAATCTTTTGTTTCCTCCGAAATGCAAATCCTCGTCCTGAAAGCATCAGAAAAAGGGAATTAAATACCTAAAACAGTATTAAAATAGCACTGAAATAGTACCAAACCATTCAATTGTTGTCAGGACCCTTTCAATCTGTTTTCTTTCCAAACTGAAAAAAGCCACTACGTGTGGCAATTTTAATAAGGACCAGTCATAAGTTCAAGGGAAAAAACACTATTATTAGGTTGTTCCCTACTTTAGCATTGCAGCTCACACAAATTTAGTGAAAATTACTGCCTAAAGCCCCAGGAGAGCATTGCAAACATCACTGTTTAATGCTCACTCACCACTACGCACCTGTTGGGGAGGATGAAACAGGAAAACCTTATAAATATGACTGCTTATTTGTAGAGAATATGAAACATATTAGTGAAATAGAGCTGAAGGCAAGCTTTGATGTCTAAGATGCCAAGCTTTAGTTACTGAACAACTAGAAAACAATGGTATGGTCAGCTGAAAGTAAATCCCCCTTGATGAAACAATGCCCTTCTCCTCACCGAAAGTCTAAGGGTCAGAGCAGACCCTGACAACTTGGCAGGAGGGGTCCAAAGAGTAGTTTTTAGAGTTTAAAATGTAACACTGTATAGTAATGTAGTGATTCTTATAGGCTGTATGTAAATGCTATAGGATTTGTATCTTGTACTAGATTGGTTGGTGTAAATTAGAATATCCAGTATAGAAGAAAATTTAATGTATTGTAACAGGAATTTCGCTCTCTTGCTCTCTTGCTCCTTCTCTTCTTCACTATCTTCTCACTCTCTCAAACCTGCTCCGAGCTGCGGCTGGCAGCTCGAAGCAGGGCCATTTCACCCACGCCCTGTGCAATAAACTGCATGCTTCAAAACTAGGCTTGACTCCAGAGATCTCTCATCTCCGTCCATCAGGATTGACCCGTCGTTCCCACAGCACCTTTGCCAATGTTTTTTGAATTCAGTGAAAAGACGTATTAACATTTCACTTCACTCCTACTTTTGACAGCTTCTTAAACAATATCAAAATAGACTCCAAAATAAGCTCCTAAAGGCAGTCCCAAGAAACCATTGGTAATAATGCTGGCAGCAGCAGCAGAGGCATGCAGCAGCTGTGATACAGGGATAAAAGACACTATCCTATCCTATCTTTCATCCTATCACTCTACATTAATAATCTACTACATCTTTTCCCTTAAATAGTATTTTACTGCTACTATTTTCTTTCTACACATGTCCAGGAAGAGCTTTTCTACAGCTACATCACATCATAGAACGATTTCTGCTCAAAGGAAAGCTCAGACTTTGGCTGTTTCAGTCCTGACCATTAAAGAAAACTTATGAAAGTTGAAATTAAACATGCTTTTTTCCTAATACCTTATGTTTTTATGGTATTAGTCTTAAGATCTATTGACTTTCATAACATTCACTAACAAAACAGTTTCTAAAGCAAAGTCAATTTAATTCCAACTTTTCCTTTTATTCTTTCTCCAAAGCTGCCGCTTCAGCAAAGTGCTGCTGAAGCCCATGCTCTTTTTCCTATCCATTTTTACATCTGCATCATTACCTGTGAATAATCTGAACCTTTTCCCAAACATGGTTCCTTTTTAAATATGTTCCAAACATATTTCCTTTTTAAATATACACTTTTCTATGAAGAAAACTCAAAACGAGTCCTAAACCCAAAAAACCATCGCCACTTGGGCCAGGGGCTCTGCAATCCCGAGCTCCAGCTCACATAGGCGGCCCCCAGCCAGCCCTGCAACCCCAGCCCCGAGCCCACGGCCACGAACACCCGGGGGCGACGTGGGGGCTGCGGGGCTCCGCCAGCCCAAACCCCGCGCTAGGCCTGGCAGGACTGGCCCCAGCCGGCACGCTCGGGTCGAGCCAGCTCGCAGCTGGGCCAAGCACTCGGGCCTCTTTCGGCTCCCCCTCAGGCCCACCGGCGGCCCCGGCTCACCCTCCTGGACGCTGCCGACAACGCTGCGCAGTAGGACGGGCCTCCACCGCCGCTTTCGGCCGGGCCCGCGGGCCGCCGAGCCCGCCTTGGCCGCCGCCGGCCCGGGCCCCTCGCGTCGCGCCGCCGCCATCGCGCTCCCGCCGCCGCGCACCGACATGACGTCACCGAGCTGCGCCGCTGCGCCGACGGGCCCCGCGCGGGGCCATGTCGCGGCCGCCGCGCGCGCTCCCGGCCCAGCCCTCCCCGGCGGCAACGGCGCGGGCGCTGCGGCGCGCGGCGCGGTTCGTGCGGCGCGCGCTGCCGCTGTGCCGCGCGCACACCGTGGAGTTCTTCACGCGCGGGCTCTGGGAGCGGCTCGTGGCGCCGCGCCCCGACGCCGTGCTCGAGGCGCTGCGCGCGGCCGGGCCGCTGGCGCGCCCCCTGGCGGCCGGCTCGGGCGCCGCGGCGGCTCCGTGCGGTGAGTGGGGCGGGGGCGCGGCGGCGGCGCTCGGCCGGGCCGGGGGAACGGGGCGCGTGCGGACCCGTCCCGCTTCAGGCGGAGCGCAGCCCGCCCGGGAATTCCTCTGTCGGGTCTCGCGGTAGTGGCGCTTGTGACCATGGTCTCGTATCGTCAATTTCATCCTGTTCATTTGGAAACAAAATGAAACTCCAAATTGTGAAATTCCTTCACTCGGACGGACTCCTGAAGAACGCAATTAAAATGAAAAATCCCCACCAAATCAAACAAAACATACAAAAAACCTCCGCGAGTGGAAAGATGTAACAGCTAAAAGTCCTCCGAGTGTTGGAACTGGGGATGCGGAGGACAGCTGGTAAAAGCTTAAACACCGCTTTCCTGTGCATCTGTAATAGTCAGTGTGTCTGGCACAGGAAAGCAGCTGTTCTACTTCTGATGAGATCTATTTAAGAAGCACTTCATATTTTTAGTAGTTTTCACGTAACTGAAGAGGAAGCCAGCTAGGCTGCTTGGGTTGCTGAATATACTGCAGCCCAAGTAGGAGGGAAATGTAGCAGTAATGCTCCTTCAGGCAGGGCACAGAAATGAAGATAAAGCATCTGAAAGCTGTGGTATTTGGGGGGACTGAGCCCAAGCAAAGAGATCATTTTCAAATCCAAGGTGAACTCTCTGACAAAGCACTTAGCTGAGAAACCCAGCGTCGTGCCAAAGCGTATGGAGTGTAGATAGCTGTCACACTGAGTTAGCTCTGAAATCCTACGTTAAATGGCATGCGAGGCAGGAAAGTGTGTGGCGTGTGAGAGAAAGCGCTACAGAAAGTGGCATGTGCTTTTTGGCATAGAAGACAAGCTAAGATAATGATTTGGACTCAGAAAGAGATTGAAGAACTGTGAATTGCTACATCACTAGCAACATTTCTCTGTTGAATCTAAAGACCTCTCAAAATATTAACTGTAAGGCTCATTTTTAAAGGGTTGAGTTATTTTGGAAAAATCCCAGAGCTTATTTGTGCATGGAAAAGACACTGGGTTATGAATTACCTTCACGAGCCAGATGGAAACAAGACAGTGGTCTGGTCAGCAAGCAAAAGTGTTGGGAAGCAGCAAGGACAGGCGTAGTGTTCTTGACAGGTAATGTCAGAATCAGAACTGATTCAGAGCAACAGAACATAAAACTGAATTTAAATAGAGACTGGAACAAAACTAATTATTAGATGAAATCATAAAGAAAACAGTAAAGGAAAATTACTCTGATCTAACCTGTTTCTATGGGAAAGTCCATGGAATGATTCAAACACCAAAGTGGTGGCCTGTAGAGTAGAATGAGAATCAGGAAGGCAGAGTATTGTTTTGTAGAATTCAAAATTGGAAAATAATTTAATAATCTGCATTAAAAATGCATATTACAGAATCTGATGCAGAAATTACTGGAACAATAAGATAATTTATGTCTAAATTAAATGTCTCTTTTTTAAAGAGTGTGAAGCTTTCATGCTGTGTTGTATTTTAGCCGCACTGGGGCCACTGCTCCCAGCCTGGGGCTCAACCCCCTCCAACGCCTGAATCTGGAACCCACAAATTCCTTGCTGTGGATATTCTTCATAGCAGCCTGGGCAGCAGTTATGAGGTAGATAAAAATCTTTGCTGCCATAATCAAGGTATGCCTAAGCTTACTGGGAAGATTGGGAATATATGGACTCACAGCTGTGATAGCACTTCGAAGTATTGCTGTAATATCAAAAATGACCATTTTTGACTGATGTACCAGCCTTCATGGTGTCATCAGTCACTTCTACTGATGAAGGAGTTGATAGTAGAGATAGATATTTAATTTTATTTTTATTTCTAAGTAAAGTAGAATTAATTACATTTCTAAGTAAGAAATATTTCTTTTCTGTTTTACTTCTAAAATACTTCTGTTTTACATGGCTAAAATATGACGTTTCTTCTTTGGTGTCTGTAGGGATTGTTTCTGTTAATTAAAAGAAGAAAGGAAGAATTGCCTCTTTTTTTCTGACTTTAAAATTATAATATGCTATTTAGCAGAATGCACCATAGTGGAGTGGGCGTATGCTTGCTGACTTGTTGATTCATGCCTTACTCATTTGACTGCATGGTATCTGTCCATCCAGTCAGTGCATTAGTGCAACTCAATAACATTAGAGATCAGAAACCAACCATTAGAGACCTTGAAACCCAACATAAACAGAAATTACTCTTCCTTGTTCAAAGTAATTTCATTATAATGACCATGTGAAGGATGGAACTCTTGTTTTCACTTGTACCCTGCAGAAAAATATAAGATCCGTTTTTAGAAACTGGTTGGAATACATCAAAAAGCTGACACTTGACATATTGCATTTTGTTTATCACGTCATTGCTGTAAATTAGACACAGGCACAGACAAATCTGTGTTTAAGTATTTTCATATTTTACTGTAAATTACTGTTTGTACTGTGATTCCAGCTTTGTTTCTTTCCTCTGAAGATTTGTTTGCAGATGTATAGACTGACTGTTTAAAAGACATGCTAGATTTCCTCTTGTGAGCATCCAGAGTAGAAATGTGTCAAAAAACCCTAACATTTTTAATATTCATAAATAATGCACAGTTCACCAGCTGCCATTCTGTAACTTGAAGTTAGGCTTCAGATACCTTAATGCAGTTGGTTTCTTTTTTTTCAGTTGTCAAACTGGGACAACAATTTAAGTTTGATGGGAGTGTTATTATGGGAGTGTTGTAGAACATGGGTATTGCTGCATTGGATTTCTGTTAAGTGAGATTTGTAAGAACAGTATATTTTATGTCAGCTGCTGAAAAAGTGAAACCACATCTATTTTCATATCTTTCTGTAATAAATCTTACAGAAGAGACATTGGAAAGCAAAGTTGCCCCTTCTCCCTAAAAGCTGCGGTCTTTCTTTCTCCTCTCTAATATCCTGTTACAATCTTACCCTTCATGAAGAATACACTAACTAAAATTTGTTCAGACGAGGAAGATGTTTATAGAGAAATGTGGCTTTCTTTCTAGATTTCGTAGCAGAGAGAAGTAAAAGAAGAAGTGCTGTGCAGACAACAGAACCATGTTAATTCTGATCATAGCTTAGACAATATTTATACTTTCTTAGATACAAAATTTGTTTGCTGCACTTGTGCCTTTGTAGTATCATATCATGAAAATTTACATGGTTTGGGACTGTTTTCAGTGGATTTTAATATATGCATGACCTTTAATTGTGGTCATGCAAGGTAATTAGGAGCAATAGAACTGAGGTCAATCAAAACAGCTGTATCCATCGTCAAGCCAGATTCAGGAAAGCTACTGCACTAGGTATGTGCTTCCTCAAAATATACCTATGACACAAAAGACAAACCAGGAGACCTTTTCCAAATCTTTGGAACAGTTGGATTGCTGGACTGGTTGCCTTTTTTATATTGAAAAGAATTGCAAATATATAAAAATTATTAGCAAAACTATGTAGAATTCACAAATAGTTTTAGGTTAAATAGAGAGGAATTAGACAATACAAAACAAACTCAGAATTAATAAATTATTCATACTAATATGTTTCACTTAAAAATAAAGGTACATTTTTGAAACTCAGTAGTAACTAATACCAAAATGAAATATTTCATCATGGATCTTACAAAATACACATTGGAATCTAACTTTGGCCCACACCTGAATGGAAATAAAAATTAATTTAATTCTCCCTGTATTCATCAGTTACAAAGCAGCTTGGAAACTATGTGAAATGAGTGATTGTGAATCCAAACATTTCATATACTGAACAGCTGCATTCCTTAGAAAAATCCCTAGCAGCATATATTGGCAGATAGGGCTGACTAGGACATGGATATAATGAGCAAGTTTGTAAACAGAAGAGAAGTGATAGTGTTGACTGAATTAGCTTGTCAATTATACTAAAGTATAATTTGCTGAAGTAATAGATTTTGTCACATTTACACTGATTCAGCTAAGAGCAAAATTGGACCTTGGTTCTGAAGGAGGAATACAGCTGAAGAAAAATAATGAGTTTTCCCACTTAAGGAAGCAAGATAAATGGCCAGTTGTGTCTGATACTAAGTATTTATTCCCTGTAGTTCTCTGTCAGCAGTATTAAAGAGCTCTTAAGCACTGTTTACTTAAATCTTTTCTTTTATGTGCAGATGATGACATCTTTTCCAGTGCATTTTGTGAAAACTCTGAGAAGCTTATCAATGTACATTTGTTTGCCCTGGCTGCTAAGTATTATTCTTTGTCCAACCTTGGAGTCTGTACCCCATTAGAAGATGTGCTTGAAGCGCTGAAAGGAGACAGTGAAGGAGCAGCAGGTATATTTACATTTGTATTTAAATGTTTACTTATTCACTATAGGACTATAAAAGAGTTTTGGTTTTGGAGCGTAGTTTGTTGCTTGAGGGTTTTTTCCTACGCCATCCTCACTTCCATTTTCATTTGTTCTTGGATAGTTTCTTTATTGTCTTTGTTTATGAAATGGATTCTCTTGCTAAAATTTGAGCATTTGGTATCTGTAGACCCATCATGGGATTCAGTTTTAAAGGGGATGGGACAGAGAAGCGGGCACATCACTATTTGAGATACCTTGTTAATTCTCTTTGTCTTGTCCCCAGTGGCAAGAATCGTAGTTGCTACTCATGCTTTTCTTAGAGGTATCACCCAACCTTTGATGTCTTAGGAAAAAAAAAGATTTTATAAATTCTGTATTTTTGGGACTAATACCAATTATATGTGATAAAACAAGAGTAATTTCATTTTTTATAGTTAAAGAAATTGAATTAAAACACTCTTAAATTGGCATGAAGCTGGACACTGGGAGTCTTACTCTGATTATAATATTTAAATCAGATGATAAACTGACATTTATCCTTACTTGGACTGCTGTCATTTTCACTGCAAATGTGCTATTCATGGAGTCCTCAGCCTCCCTGGATTTGTCACTATCTTTGAGATTTCTCATTAGTTTTTAAGAGACAGACTGCGCAGCTCTCTGCCTTTGCCTTCTAGTGCCTTTTATCTCTGGGATGCATTAAAGCTCCTGACATTTCTTATCCTAAGTGATAGCACCATTATACAAATGTTGTGCATCTCTCCCATTTTCTACAATGATCTCTTTCCAGTGTTGCCATTTTTCATGGTTGGCTCCCCAGGTTTTTTTAGTACTAGAATGCCATTGCTGAGATACTCCTAATGATTTGTAGTGCATTCCTCTTACTTTCTGGCTTCTTTCCTTATGCTCCTAGTTCATCAGAAACCATTTTTTCTTCTTTGACAACTGTATGCTTCTTTTATTTCCCACCAGCTTTTTAGCTATTTTCATTTTTACTGTGTCTCATTCCCCATTTTCCTCTTAATTTTCTGTAATTCTCTAGTTCTACCTTCTCATACTTGTACTAGAGTTCATACCTGGATTAACTTTCTTAGCCAAAATTTTGAGGATTCTTTCATCTTCTTGTCATGCAGAATGGAGCATCAGGAATAAGGCAATTGCTGAATATTTTGTTCTTTGTGTGGCAGGAGTGATGCTTGGTTGGGTAACTGGGGCCTAGGTTTGTATTTTTGCAGTACTTCTGAGTTGTACTTCTTGGGAAAAATAAAATATGTTCCAAATGTGTATAACAGAATTATAATTCAAAACCTTTGTGCTGAATTGGCAGTAAATATCAGTTTAATTAACTTAATTGAAGTTCCTGGTAATCATTTGGCAGAGGCAAAATACCAACTTATGGATTCATAATGTGCAAGTTGCCAAAATAAAGTTGTGATTTTTAAACTTTGAGCTATTTTAGCTATTTTGGACTTATTTCTGTATTTCAGAAGATACGTTTGTTCCCTGACATGCTAAAGCTTGCAAGTAGAGAGAAATGTAAATCTGAGAAAACTGGCAACTTTATGATGGTGTTGGTTATATTCTGAAAAATATACATCAGGATAATTCCATTTATGTTTCAAATGTTTTAAATATGTTTTCTTCTTCTAAAACAAACAGATTTTGAGCCTATTCCCACAGTTTGCATGCTTACATAGTTCTCTAGCTTCTTTGCAATCTTAAGATATAGATATATTGCTATCCTTCCTGGGACTAATTGGGCAGCATGAACATTTTGAGCATGTTGAGGACAAAACTACTCAGAATGGAGTTCTGAGTCTGAAGCGTGTTCTGCTGTGCTCTGTAACCATGCAGAGGGTTGGATTGAGAGTACTCCACCTTTGCAGTGTGTTTATGGCCAAGGTAATAATCATGCCATGCATGATTGAATAATCATTCATACTAATGAATCCATCTTTAAATTCCATGTGCTGGAATATCACTCTGCCTCAGAAGGGTTTTTTGGAGTATATGGTTAGTCCAGTTCCTCACTCTAGACCCTGGAGTTAAATCACCATAGTAAACTTCTGTATAGATGGTGTTGTATGGTGTGGACTGTGGATTTATACATTTTTATCTGGTGTATCTGAATTTCCACAGGTAGCTGGGGTATAAAACCCCTACACCCTGCCGTAGGAAATCTTAAAGAGTCTGTGTTAGCCCTGTATAAAAACAGTCTTACCTCAATTTGCTCAGCTTCACAACTAAAGATGTAGCTGTAAATGGCACTACAGAGTTAAAGCAGTTCTTCAAATGGAATACAGGTACTCATGCTAGGGATTCCCAAAGGAAATGAGCAGCATTTCATTACCAACTAAAACCGGTAACATTAAGCTTTCTGTTACTCTGTCATATCAAAGCTACTTCTGTAAAGTGTTTGAAACCACACTTTATCTTCTTTTCATCACCAAGGCAGATGGTTGTCTAAATTTATGGTGGTTTTTGAAATCAGTATTTGTTTTGCCTGCATCAGTTGTACACATAATAAGGAAATGTACATGTGTAATTATTTGTTTCAAGAAAGTAATTTTGTGATAGCAGAAAGAATTTACACAGTTTGAGTCAAACGAGTATTTTTTTTAATTCAAATTTTCAGTTGTCTAGCCAACATAAAACAGTCCCCAGATACATTTGTTTGCATTAGTTTGTAATATCTGCTTATTCTTCAGAATAATGTAAAAACCTATCAGAATTTTGCATAAAAAGCAGGAAAAATAAAATCTGTTTTTAAAACTGTAATTTTCTCCAAAAAGTATCATTTTCCCTGAGCCGAAATATAAGCAGTGCGGTATCTTGCAGAAAGCAGGGAAAGACGTCAGAAAATGCTTAAGAAACTTTCGTAGCTAAGATGATAAATAAACTATATATGTAGATATAAACAAATTATGTTTTTTCTGTCTGGAACCTCAGCTTTTGTAAGTTAGGTAATTGTTCTGGATTTCTACCATGTTTGAAATACTTAATTTGGATTAAGTACTGTCTGACATAGTGCTTCACCTAGCATTACCCCATTCAGTCTTTTGAGTTCATAATAGAGAAAAAAGTAAAGGTGCAGTATGTGGTCATCATCCAAAGTGACAGTGCTGCTTTGGAGAAAAAACAACTTTTATTTCTGTCAAGAAGTTAAATGTCTGTTTCTTCCTGTTCCAATTCTGCTTCTTTTTCTGATGAACCTATCCAGACACAAAAATGTTCCAACATAAACAAAAAGAGAGACCTTTTTTCTTTTCAAATTTTTTGTCCTGTCTGTTTTTCTTTAACTTGATATGCTTACAAATTAGGAGCTTTTTGGGATGCTGTATAGATCTTTACAATTTTAAAGTTAAGGAGATTGTTCAATGAGATGACAAGCACTTGTTTCTGCTATTTGTATTGTTTAAGTCTTTTAGTTTATTTTTCCTTTTGTCCGTTCATAGAATCTATATTAGACTTTAAGTATTGTCATAACAGTTTATTATAAAAACCCCAGATGTTTAAGGAATGGACAGGTCCCTTGGAGTTTGGGAAAAATAGAGAAAACGCTGGGTTTCTTATGAGCTCAGTTCAATTCCCCACTCTCTTTTGAAGAAGTAACACACTTGGCTCTGCTCCCAGCATGACCTGATCAAGAAATGAACATGGTTTTTGCCTAATGATCAGTTTCTGGACAGATGAACACATACTGTGCATAAAGCAGTAAATGGGAAACTATATTAATCTACCTAGTCATATAGAAAAGTCCTGTTTTCTAGGAGCATGCTCATCAGTTATGATCCAGTTTCTTCTACCATCACTCAGACTTACCATCAGTTTAACTAGATCCAAGTGTATTGCAGCATTTGACCTCTAAGAGAAATAATTGGGTTTCTCCCAAGGGAGTGACTTCTGAGCTCTTGCTTTGGCTTGGTGGCACAGAGGTTAGCAAGTGAGCTCTTGGTGTTCTCTGTTCTCCAAGCAGTTAACCCATTATGGAGGTTGACTCCATCTCATTAAAACATTCTCCAGCAACACTGAAATGAGTGATTTTCTGCCATAAAGGTGTAACCGTTCTCTAACCAATCCATGGGGTAAATAAAGAAAAGGAAATTTCATCTTCCTCTGAATTTACCCAGTATCGCTCATAACTTTTAGTAGCGATATCTCCCTCTTGATATTATCAGCAAATCTGCAGCATTAACAAGCTGTACAATGTGATTATTTATTGTCCCTGCCCATATATTTCATTTATGGGAAGGTAAATGTGTTACGTGAGACAAAAATAAATAGTCACTGAAAAGGAAGAAATAGTACAGTTTTATAGTTGTAGCTATTGTCTGATATCTGGTCAGGTATTAAATATGCTACATCTTAAAGAACCTGAGTTTTACAGTGTGTTGAATGTTGCCAATTCATCCATGATTCAGAAATTTACTCTTGTAATAATTTAGTGAGTTTTTAATTAAAAATTACTATCCTGAAAATATATAAACAGTGAAGTATATATTAGCTTTTGGGTTTTTTTCCTGATTGATCACAAGTCCTTATTATTGCAGGTCGTGTTAATTTGTATTTATTTTGCTAATGTGATATAGGTATCAAACCAGATGAGTTTATGAATAATAAGAAATCACATGAAGTGCAGGTGATGTCAGAGCTGGTAGACAGCATAGCGAATTACTGTGGGATAAAGCAGGTAAGAAAGCATTTCTTACTGTGTGTTACCAGGTACCTTCCAAGTTATTCTCCTTGTTGTGTGCAAATACGTCACTTTGATATTCTGTCACTGCTGTTCTTATTGTTCCTGTACATAACAGGAGCTAAAGAAGAGCTGTTGGGGCCAAACTGAAGAGCAATTTTGTTTACAAATTTATTGTTCCAAAGGAGCTGCCTTTCAGTGACTCATAATCACTTACGAGTAATTTTAAGAAGTTGTGATCATCCTCTATGTGTTGAGCAGCTAAAAACTGTTCTGCTTTTTGGACCAGTACTGCCTTGTTTGTCAGTATTATATTGCTGGCAGTTTTGCATGTGTCAGTAGGAGAGCTGCCTTGTGTCATGCACACAAGGGTGTCTCCTAGAGACCAAGGCAGAATATCTTGAGAAATTTTGAAAGCTCCTCTTATTCTGATGCAAGATTTAAATTATTTCCTATTGTTTAATACTGCTCACCTTTATTTAACATGGATTGAGATCGATAAATAAGAAATTTACTTATGATGTTTTTAGTTTGAAGAGAGACCAAATTAAGCAGAGATTTATGTAAGAGTGTGTATGAAATACATTTGGTAGAACATGAATGAGGTCTTGACATCTGACACCATTATCACCCAGCAATTACTGCATGAGTTGGCTGTTTTGTACATTAGGTGGTAGGTTTGTCTTTGGGTGGTGAAAAATTGCAGGATTCCTTTCTCAAAATTGATTATAACTTAAAGCTTTTTTTATATATACATGTAATTATGATTGCACAGTGCACTAGATCACTGTTTCAGTAAAACCTTGTTGAGGTTTATTTATGGATCTGTTGACAAAACACAAGCACCCCAGCAATACATGACTTTTTTGAATAGTGTATTTCACATTCTCTTAGACAAAATGCACCAATACCATTTCCTCATACATATGCTTTTCTTGTAAGCTTTTTCAGTGTTAAGCCTTATGTTAGATTCCATACCTTAGGCCAGTGTTGTGGTAAGGCTAATTTTTTCAGTATCTAGGTGAGCTGAGTTCATTTATTCATTTTAATCTCTCTAATGCTGGTAACTGACCAATGTAGCTTCATCCTTGCTCTCAACACACATTTGATTCCTATTTACATCTGAGCTGCACTTGCTTTCCATGCAAGGGGCTGTAACTATAAATGGAGACTTATTTCCTCCAGGCTAATAATTCATTCCCAAAAAGATTTGCGGAGAACAAACTATATTTTTTTAAAAACCAAAGGTTAATAACATACCTGCCCAGATTTTATGGAGAGGGTATTTTCTCTGAGTATTCTTTTTTGTAAGTAAATATGTATGAATATTTATGTAAATATGTATGATGCTGCTGAACCTGCAGCATCCCAAGTTGCTGTTGCTCCCACCACAGGGAAAGCCCCCAAACTTGGATTTGGCTCTGAATTGCTGAAGCTGAACTTTGGTTAGGAGGTTATTTGGCTCAGACTGAGTTTAATTTAGATAAGTAATGCTGTACTCCTGCTAGATTTGTGTCAGGCCTGTGGCATCCTTGGAAACAGAGATCAAAATTCTCAGTCCTGACAATCTGTTTTGTGAGGAACAGCTGATGAAGACAAAGTTTTGGGCAGTGTTCTTACAACTGGGATTGTCAAGTAAATCGAGAGCTTAATTTAATTAAGTCCAAACATGACTGGGTGAGACACAGTCAGTTTGTGAGCACCTGTGATCGATCGCTTGCAGCGATGGAAGGCGGTCACTGCAGCAGCCCTTTAAGAGCCAGCCGCACTGACAAGCCTGGGTGCCCTCCACAGCCCTAAAGTGGGTGTGCCCTGTAGAGAACAGAAATACACTAGCAGCACATTTGTGAAAGTTTTGTGTTCCGTCATGAGCCTGGTTTTGGCCTTGTTTACCTTTTGTTTCAGGCAAGTATTAGTTGTTTAAGTACTGAAGACCTTCATGTACTAAAAAAGCTGTAGGAAAGTATAGTTTGCTTACATTGCCATAGTCAGTGGTCTCTGCATTTGCTGGAAAGTGGTGTTTCATATAGCGTTTTCATTTAGATTTAAATAGTTCCTGTGAGATTCAGGAATGAAAGGAAAGCAAAAACCCTGTTCAGGAAGTAAAAAAGTAAAGCCATCTTGATAACTTAACCGAAGTTTCAATGTAGCTGGTTACTAATAAAATCTCAAACCAATCATTATTAAGTATCTGTCAATATGCTGCAATTTCATCCAGTGATTACACACTTTTATCAGATAACTTAGAGTATCTTTATACATGGGATTATTTTCTGTTTGCATTTTTAAAACATTATAACATTTAATGAAAAATATTAATGCTGTATATCACTGAATATGAAATGCTGACTGCTCTATATTAATTTTTTTCCATTTTAGTCATACACTATAACAATATTTATTTGTGCAAAGTTACAAATCCCTAATATATGAAAAGAGCTTTCCTATTATTTTGGAAAATAAAAAAAAGCCTCCTTCTCAGTCTTTAAAAACAACTCCTTTAGTTTTTGTTTTCTTTTAACTTAAAAAAAAAAGTAGCAATTATAATTTTAGAAGTTTTTCTTTATTGATTTTTTTCTGTCCTTCTTGCAAAACAAAATTATATGTAGCATTTAATTTAAAAATCTAGAGCCATGAAAACACATGTTTTACAGCAGCACATGTCCTCAGGGTGTTTCTTTCAGATATTACAGATCACTGACAGCTTGAAAAATGCCCTCCATTTCACCTCCATACCCATGCTATATATAATGGGTGGTAGAGGATATTTCTCTCTGTTGGTATTTCATAATGTACAATAGTAAATAGTAAAGTATGAATAAAAGCATAAATTTTACTACCACTATGATCACTTCTCAGTTAATGATTTGAATTTAAACATTAAAGCAAAATAACTAGAGGGTGCTTTTTTTAGTAATTTGCTGACCCTTTCAAGCACTGTTCTATCATACAAGTGGAACTTGTTTTTTAAAGAAGTTCTTGATTAAATTCTGAAAAGAAGCCAGTGTTGATTCCTCTTTGCTTAAGCGCACATTTGTTTTATTTAATGTATTGGTCAAAGTTTTCCTTTGAAATTGCAGCATGTGCAGCAAAACTTGGAGTGTATAATGTAAAGATTATATAATTCTGCATTCAGCATTCATTACATTTGTGATTTGATGCTGGGAAATGTTGGAATGCTTGATTGTGCCAGAAACTGTGTTTAAACATAGGACCCAACTCGCTGTGGACAAGACCTTTGGAGTTTATTATGTCATGGAAATTTCATTTTAAAAGTTCATGCTTGACGGATATGCTATGGATTGCCTATTACCTTTCCCTATGTAATCAATGGAAGGTAAAGCAGGGAATAATTTAATGAAATTTATTTGTTTAGTGCAAGATAATTGCTTACTATTTTTAGTCAATTTTTCCTTTTGCTTTTAAACTGTTCTCCCAGTGCTAATTTAACAATGTATTACTATTTTCTGTTTACTTGAGAAACTTTACCCATGCTGCAGCTGGTCTCCATAGCCACCAGGGGTCACTCTTAGGAACAATTCACTACCCCTCTCTTGTGTCCAAATGCTGCTTTTTAATGAAAAATTCAGAACTTAAAAGAAGTGGAGGAGCACACACTCTACGTAATTGTAATGTCTGTTACATAAAAGAGTGGATAAAATTATTCCTTCAACACTTCTCTTTCCTTTCCAATGACAGAATCACAGAATGGGTCAGGTTGGAAAGGATCACAGAGGGTCATCTGCTCAAGCAGGGTTATCCTAAAGCACATGGCACAGGGTTGCATCCAGATTATTCCTTAATGTCTCCAGTAAGGCAGACTCCACACCCTCTCTGGGCAGTCAGTTCCAGTCCACAGTCACCTGCACAGTAAAGAAGTTCTTCCTCATATTTAGGTGGAACTTCCTGTGCATCAGTTTCTGCCCATTGCCTCTTATCCTATTACTTTGCAGCACTGAGAAGAGCCTGGAAACCTCCTCTTGACACCCATCCTTCAGATTCTTATACTCTCAATTGTCTCCTTTAAGGCTGAACAGGCCCAGCTCCCTCAGCCTTTCCTCATAAGAGGGATGCTCCAGTCCCTTCATGATGTTTGTTGCCCTCTGCTTGACCTGCTCCAGGAGCTCCATGTCTCTCCTGTGCTGAGGTGCCCAGAATCGGACATAGCACTCCAGGTCTGGCCTCACTAGGGCTAAGTAGAGCAGAATATTGGTGATAAATGTGACAAGTAAATGACATTTTAAAAAGTATGCTTAGGTTATATAAGTTCGATTTCACTAAATTCATTCCTGTACAGATTTATTTCAGAAGATATTATGGTTATAATTTGTCTAGATTGCAAATATTCGTCAATATCACATGATGACTACCAACGAGAAAGCCATGTGCTACCTGAGTTAACAATTTTTACCTAGTATCATGTGTTCTCCACTGTTTTGCATAGTCTTTAGTGACATTGGCTCAAGTTTTTCTCTCTAATTCCATGGCTGTCCAAATCTTTTTATTAAGATAGTGAATAAATCTTTCTTTCTCATTAGAAAGAATATTTCTGTATTGAATATTTTTACCTGGTAAAAAACCATGCTCTTGAGTTTAAAATGCATCAATGTAGTGTATGCTGCAATTTGGGTTTAGCAGTATCAGTGTAAGCTTTCTTACAAACGTGGCAGACCAAGAACAAAACATAGATGCTCTTGAATCAAATACTTCCAGGAGCTTCTACAAAGTCATTATATCTAATCAAAATTATTTTTGGTCAGTACCTGGGCAGAAGTGAACTTGATAATTTTTTCTCCTTAGAGAAATGTCACTCTGCCAATTCTCATAAAATATTGTTACATATTTATTATATATGTATTTATTACATACTAAAATATGCTATATATATGTAGGATGTCCTATAAAACTGTGATTATGTAATGAAAGATCTCAGGTTACTCTTGATTCTGCTTGTACTTTGTATGGGGTTTTCCTTCCTCAGTTACATCAGTCACCGAACTAGCACATGGTATCAGCTATGAGACAAACTAAACTGTCACCTATCACCTATCCAAAATGGGCAGTGCAAAGTCCATGTGGCTTATGAGCCCCTTTATTTTACTGGAACAGCATCCTCATGTTAAACAAAGCTGTATGTATTGTTTTCACAGAATGGGAAAGCAGAATAAACAAGCATTCTGACATAAAAGAGCATCAATATCACCCATCTTTAGGTCAAATCTGAAGGAATTAAATTGGGCACTGAAACTAAAGATGCTTTTTGCTCTACACTCATTGGTAGTAGGCTCCTCAGTGTGGGAATTACATGCCTAAAGCTGAATACTGTGCGTGGTTTGTTTGCTAATTCTGACCCAATTTAGCAAGGGCAGGTGGAATTACTGGTGGTTTATGGTTATTTTTTTTAGCAGAAGAAAGGTTTGTGTCAAAAAATATACTGTAAGTCTTTACAAGAAGCAGGGCATGTGCATTGCATAAACACTGCAGTCTGTTTTCTAGAGTACAAGAGTTAAGACTTCTGTGTTTTAAAGTCAGAAGGCGGACCAACAAAGCAAAAGAACTAAGTGTATTGAGAAGTATGATACTAATGAGGTAGCTGTTCAATCCATTCTTAAATTTTTAGGGAATAATTTTTGCATTTGAAGTGTGCTTTGTTGCTCATTAATATAGCAAATTTTCTTTTCCTTTATTTTTTCTCCATTATCTAGGTGATTGATATAGGTTCTGGAAAAGGCTACCTGAGTTCATTTTTGTCCATGCAGTATAACTTAAAAGTTTATGGAATTGACTCCTCAAGCTCCAACACGAATGCTGCTCATGAAAGAAATAAAAAATTGAAGAAACACTGGAGAGCATATCAGAATCGAGGAAGAGAAAACCTCAAAAGCCAGAATTTGGAAAAGACAAATGACAGGCCAGTGGAAAGTGAAATTAATTGTAAAATAATCAGTGAAAAGCTCTTAAATAATGCCAGCAGTCTTCAAAATCGGGACCAAGTAATTATCCAAGATTTAGTTCCTTCTTATGGTTCCACGAGAATGGCTACACCTGAAACCAACACAGAAACTAAAGCTGATTTAGTGACTGGGACACAATCTCATGAGACCAAACTTTCTGAAGAGGTTCTTGCTGTTCTAAATGTTCTTCCTGCTGACGCTGTAGAAGATTTTTCTTCATCTCATTATAACTGTAGGGAGCTCTGTGAAGAGGAGAAAATACAAAGAAAAATGACATCTCTCAAGACTAAAGCAAGAAAGTCAAGTGAATCGAACCTGTATTTTCCACTGACCTCTTGCATCACTGCAGAAACAGAACTCAATGACATCATAACAGATCTGGAGGTTATTTTAATCTAAGTATTTACTGGTTTTATATTGTCCACTGTATTTATATTGCCATTTTCATGTGTACATTTGCTGAGTGTACATAGAGTGCTATCTCTGGTGTAAATGAATATTCTGGCCCAATAATGGTTTTTAACCAGGTAGCAGAAGTATGCTCTTACAGTTGATGAAGGAGATGATTTGTTGTTTCCTTTTTTTTTTTTTTGCTTCTTAGGACTGTATGATGGTGGGTCTGCATACATGTGGAGATCTTGCTCCAAATACACTACGAATTTTTACTGCCAAGCCTGAAATCAAAGCCATTTGCAGTGTAGGCTGCTGCTATCATCTGTTGTCAGAACAGTTTGAAAACCAAGAAGGTAATTCTTCTGCGCTTAGCTTGTGGCTGCCAGTTTGTATGTTGACAGTATTATAACTTTTATTTATTAACCTCCTTTAGTTTGCTCCTTTTCAGTGGCTTATTTAGTACTGGTTTTAATTACTTTATGAGGGTCATTCACTCCCAGGTGCATTGTTGCTTTTTGGTTATGCCAATAATCCTAATATTTTTACTGAGATTAGGGACATTAATGTTTTATGTGGTTATGACTACAGCTGGTTTTATTCCATTAATTATCTTATAAATGTATAGGCTCTTTTAGTCCAGTATGTTTCCATCCTTTTGAAATATTTTGTACCAGATTTTGTCCTCAGCTGTCTGTGTGCAACATCCAATTATGTTAAGTTGTACATACAAAACAATGAGCAGAATTAAGTTTTTTTAATGTAAGGTAATACTCAAAAAAACCACTCATCTGGATGCTGTGCTGGTCTTTGCCTGTTTAGCCCATCATGAAACAGAACACATGTAAGAGTTTTTCTCGGGGAGGTAACTTGAAAATTATTTGTAGATTCAGAATATAGGCAAATGTTCCTACAAATGGGGGGGGGGTATTTTTGAGAGAAAGTTGGTATTTTTACTTGAAATTCTGTATAATGAAAAACATTTAAGGAGCTGGCTTTCCCGAGACAAGTAGTACATAGCTGAGCTGTCTAAATGACCAGCTGCCAAAGTCCTAGGACCTGCTCATCATACCAATCAGATCTGAGAAAGGGGTGGCTTGGCAAGGTTTTCTTCAGCTCTTTCAGGGAACTTCACAGACACAAAGGCATGTGGGACCCAGATATTGCTCTTGAAGAGCTGCTTGGCAGTTACAGTGCAGCTCCACACTGACCATGACACATGCTAGCTCTTGCTTGCTTTAATAATCTTTTAATGTTGTTTTTAATTTGCTCTGCAACTATTTTAAGAGTTTTTTTCTGTGTATTAGTCTTAGTAATTTCAAAATACTTCCGCTCATTCCAAAAGCAAAGGAAAAAAAAATGCAATTGAAATTTCTGTGCTACAGAAATGCAGTTAGAGAAAAACCATAAAATTACTTTTACATCAGAGTTTTAAGAAAGTAAGAACTTTTCAGGTACTTGTCATTAAGTCTGAGTGTCTGAAGCATTTGGTTTTTTCTTATTATTGCAAAGAGGACACAGCTTCCTGTGCTAGCTATATAGGATTACTTTTTGCAGACCAGTGCATAAACTCAGACACCACCAAAGGATCAGGCGTGATAACCTTTTCAAAGTTCAAACAAACTGATATATGTGCATGGTTAGAAGAGATACTGCAGTTTCATAGCAGTGTGGAAAGGAAGTAAAATTGCATATTGGAATTTCTAGCTGTTTGATTTTACTCTGCTTGAAGGACAAAATTACTCTCAAAGGGGAACATTTGGACAGAACAAAAGGAAATTACAGTATTCTTTTTTTGGGAAAGAATGCATATATTGTCCTAGTAATGCCCAAAATAATTATTTTTTTCTTTACTATTATTATGAGAGTGCACATTCTAAAATGTATTATGCTGTTGTATTCCCCTACGAAGTCATTCACCATATGGCTTGTTCTTAAATGTGCAGCGGAGGGCTAAGAGAACATGGGCTGAGAGTATCTAAGAGTTAAGATTTCTTCAAAGGGAAAATGGGGAAGAATTCAAACTGTTTCTTGTGTCTGCATTTCCTATGCATGGACTTCAAACTGATAAAGCATTCTAGAGGATGCTAGGGGACTCTAACTAATCAGATGGTATTGATCCAACAATTCACTTGTACAGGCAGGAATTCCACGGGCAGCTGTGGGAAGCAAGTGGATTCTGATTCCAGAATGGACCAAATCATAGCATTTAAGTAGCAAGTAACTTCTGGAGGTCACCTGGACCAGATTATGGCACAAGGCAGGACCAACTTAGATCATTTCATTCAGGCCTTGTCTCTTCATGTTTTGAATATCTCCAGCGTCAGTGATTCAGTAGCTCATTTCAATGTTTGCCCTCACCATGAAGTTCTTTCCCTCATATTTATTCAGAGTTTGCAGCTGTTATGCATTATCTACTGTCTTTTTCATTTTGTACTGCCAAGAATAGTCCAGCTTAATCTTTTTTGTTCTCTTTCCTTTAGGTAGTTGAAAACAGCAATTAGATCCCTGGGCATGGTTTCCAGGAAAATGTGCTCCATAAACTTGTGGAGACTAACTGAGCTTATTTAGGTGAAGATGAGTGTGGTTTTCACCTGTTTCCTATAATCAGGATGGACATGACCTGTCAAAGATGATAGAGTATGGTCTTCATGGGACACCAATGAGTTATGTGATCCTGAAATTCATCCCATCTGGCCACATGCAATTGTGTATATCTGGTTGGCTCATGTGGTGCTTCAGCCAACATAATCTCTACTGTAGATAGTCCTTTGCTTTCCCAGGCTCTGACACTGAACTCAGGAAAGCTACTGGCTACTCTAGGCAGCAATCAGAGATTGCAGAGACACATTGATGCTCTATGTGGAGAGACTAGTTTGAATATTAGGAAGCAGGTTTAGAGCTACATCTCTGCACTGATGGATAGATCTTCCTAAGAAGCAAAGAGGAATTAATGGATAGTCATAGGAATAAAATTTACCTGTTATGATGCCTAACATAGTGTTTATAAATCTGAGGTGTTGAGTTGACAAAATATCAACAAAATGTTACTATGGTGTTTTTGTTGGGCTACTGAATTACCTTGGTTATCACAAGTTTGGATTTGTTGGGGTTTTTTTTTTGTTTCTGAGATGACTTCAGGGAATAATGCATTACATTTCTCACATACTCTAAAAATAGTACAGATATTGCAAGATTGGCTGATTCAGTTTGGTTGGACCTGCTATGAATACTTTGGGAGCACTTCTGATGAAAGTAGGTGCCAGCAGTCACAATCTTGAATAATAATGTAATCAGTATACAGTATCCTTCTATGTGTCTATAAATAAGCTGAATTCTTCTGGAAATTTTTGTAATGGGACCACATTTCCAATTATGCTGGGAATAATTTTGAACTGTTAAGATTCTGAAAGCCTTTGCTTTGATTTATTAGTAGCTAAAACAACCAAGAGGTGCTGTGTAATGTCAAATTTCAACTCAATTTTAAAAAGTTGAAGCCAATGTCTTTTAACACCTGTCTTTAAATTTCACTGCTATTATAAGCAGTATGAAATTCTAAGTCTCAGTTAATAAGGAATAATATGACAGCTCTTGGAAAATTCTAAGTAGTTTTACTTTGGCTCTCTCTAAGGAGAATTATCTGTCCATACAGAGATTCTTGTATGTATAAAATATACTTAGCCATTAGTATAATTGATTCCTTTGGGGGTTTTCTTCTCTGTTACTGCATTGGGTAGTCAATTACATCAGAGTACAAAGGATTTTACTATTTATTAGAGACATTTTACATAAACCTATTTACATAGTGAGCCATTATGTCAGTTTTTCTGGGAAAAAAATCAGTTTGCTAATGATTTTTAGGTTAAAACAAACTCTCTTCCTCTGTTCAGGAGATATTCTTAGGATTTTTGAGAGCTGCTTTCCTCTTACATTCAGCCTCTTACATTTTTGGGGCAATGTACCAGCTGCTCTATGATTATCCCTTAACAGAGGAGAATTGAAAATTTAACATATTTTTAAAAAGATTTTACTTTCCTTGGAAAGGAATTTGGGTTTCTGTGTTCTGATTCTCTTCTTTCCATCCTCCATACCACCAAATACATCAGTACCAGTCTAGAAACCAGTGAAATTCTTCAGTAGTATATCCTCTGTTTTGAGGAAAAAACACATGAGTGTTGCTCTTGCTCTGGAGCTGCTGTTAAGACCCACCACAGAGATGGGGGAACTGAGGTTCTTTTTTAATATATTCCTTGGGGCAGATTAGAGTGAAAAAAATGACAGGTCTGTGTACATATATATATATATATATATATATATATATATATGTGTGTGTGTGTGTGTGTGTAGGTTATATATATTTTAGAACAATATGTTCACAGTGGAAAGGTAGCCATTTTGGTTATTATCTATAGCAATATGACATTATAAAAGCATGAAAATATCACTGAAGAAAATATATAAGGAAGAGAAAGAAATGATAAGAGTAGCTAGTTGCAGGAAAGATATCATTGCCAATTATTTTTGCACTTTGGAAGCATCTTGCACTTCAGATGTCCGTTGGTTGAAGATGGTCATAGTCTTGATCTGTCAGGGGTGGGGGAAGCCATGAAACACATTTCAAGGGTTAATATATGCTCAGGTTCAGGTGGGAATGCCCAGGTACCTCCCCTGTGGGGGGAAGTTTTAACACTTTGGATCATACGCAGTCCTCAGCACACGTGGTCCCAGCACTAAGCCTGACAGACTTCAAGAAGTGCTTGGGCAAGGCTCTTGGGCACATGGTGTGATCCTTGGGGATGGTGCTGTGTCCCTTCCAACTCAGCATATTCTTTGATTCTGTAATTTGAAATAAGGGATAAGTGTAGTTGTATAGATACTTAGCTATAGATACTTATAAATAGCTATCTAATAGAAGCTCTTTTTGAGATTGGCTTAAGTACTACAAAACATAAACTCCAGGTTGTGTAAGGATTTCCAAAGTCAGGTCACTGCTGGGTAGAGGAGTTCTAAAACCCTCCAGGAAGCTGTGGAAAGTAGCTTCTCAATAAGGCACTCTGGAAGAAGTCAGCAAAGCTTTTGCAGAATAAACTTTGACTATTAAAAGCTATTGAACATAATTAACCACAAAAGGGTTGCAAACGGTTGTCAAAATTTACATACAGAATTTTATCTGTGAATTCACAGACTTGTGAAACCTGGGAAAGCCTTGAGTAAGGTGGATTCAGATGACAAATACTCTGAAACTGAGTTCTCTAAAGGGTTACTTACACAAACATAATGGCTTTGTATCACTCCGTTCCACTCAAATATGAAAGATGACTCACTGTTTCAGGGTATTAGAATACAGAAGATTTATGTGTAGCCTAGGTATATTTTCAAAGATATTCAACAGCCAATGTCTTAAAATAGCTACCAGTGATACCATGGCAACACAGGAAAACACTTCCAAGCAACAGATCAAAAAGCTTAATTTCCTTCCCAAGGCATCTTTAGAAATTGCTGCATAGGGAATTTTTCCATGTATTTGTGACACAGCTAACTAGACACTAAACCCCAGATGTTTTCTATAAAAGTTGATTCTGAAAAAAATATGAAACTTGAAAAAATGCTAACAAGGTAAGTGTTACAGATGTTAAATGAAAGTATTACCTATTGAAGTTATTATGGTATTTTTCATTAATAAATGTAGCAAGAATATATTAAAACCTGAAACGATCTTTCATTTGTATTTTTCAGTGTGTACAAAGTACGAGGTTAGAATTGAGAATGACAAAGTTTTAATGCACCTAATCAAAACATACTCTAGGTTTGGGGTTTGGAAATTATTTTGGTGACAGCTGATTGTTTCCTGGAATTAGACAACTTTTTTCTTCCCTACTGCCTCCTGCTTTCCCCAGCAAAATCCTGCTTAGTCAGGGGACTTTTTTTGAAAAATTTAAATGCAAGTAACAGTGAATTACACAGCCAAGGAAGATTTAGTCTTTCCCATGAAGGAAAAAGGCAGTTTAGTAGTTTTCTATTTTGTTTGGAATAACAGAAGTAGACTGAAAGTCTACAATGTTGTGGAAGATAGAGGCTATGGAGGACCTGAAAAAGGTTATTTGTGTTTTAGTACTACTTTGATGAAGTTCACAATATATACAAAGAGACAAAGCAGGGTGTATGTGAAAGAAAATTAAGAGGGTAATAAAGATTAATTTTCACTGAAAAATCTCAGATGAAAATATGCCATTTCAATCCATTGAATTACATAATCAGCCAAAAGCAGCCATTAGGTTTAGGGCTGGGATTCATTGATTCCCACAAAGCCTACAGCTTTACCAGGTTACCAGGGCTGGAAAAGGCACACTAAGGGGAACACGACGCTGCACCAACATTGCTGCCTTCACACCTTTCTGATCCGGCTCATCCCATGGAATTTAAGTCTTTTTCCCAGTAACGTTAAAGCTTGTTGGTTGTATAAAGACCGTATTTTACTGTAAAACTTTGTGAAGTAAAATTTGAATATTAGCACACTAAAAATTGTAGTATTAAAGATGAAAATCTATGGACAGCCTAATATTAAAGGTGTTAGAGAAGCTTGTCCCATTCTCTTGGACTTCCTTGTCATCATTTGTGCACATACAGAGTTAGCAACTGTGAAAGGGATTTTACCTTTATCTTACTTGTATTGTCTTATATTTTTTTTTATAAATACCAGATCAATAAAAAAAAATTGATGCTTTGTTGTGATATTTGCAGCATTTTATTAAATGTGTGATTCAGTCTTTTTTAGAAGTTAGGTTAGAGGTAAAGTCCTTGCTGTTTAACTAATGTCTTCTGATATTAAACACCAGTAAAGCTTCAGTTCAGCTCATCAAATGATTACCTAAAATTTCCCATTTTGTTAACTGTTCATAGAAGGAATTCTGTCTGATTGGCTACTCTGTACTGAATTATAACATGATTGCTTCATGTGCTGTTGAACACTGGAGCTATTTTCTGTGAAATGTTCCATGGAATACTTAAAATGTACTTAAAATGTTTCTTAAATATTTTTTGAGATTTATACAGTTTAGAGCAGCTGTTGTTAGATAGAGGCACAATAAGGTATTTAGTGAGCTGTATAATATTAATATCTGAAATAGTTGCAGGCATTAAAAGAATTTCTAGGTTTTTTAAATGTAGCTTGTAAATATATGAACTTTATAGCAATATATTAATCCTAAAATTTTTTCAAGTGTGCTTGAGAGCAGACTGGATGGGAAAAAATAAATAGAACATAAAGCAATATTGTAGATGTGTGGTCAACTTTCGATATATACAAAAAAATTCTTTCTAACTTTAAGCATTAGTTTCCATCTCTTTTTCTCCTACTTTACAGTTTCAGTAATTTAAATGAAGATGGTGCTTTGATTGATAATATTTTTCAAAGATTATCAGAATTATGCATGAGTACAGTGCACTGATATTGAGATTGTAGCTGACAGGGTAGTAGCTTTAACTTGAATGAATGACTAGTTTGCCTGGAGGACAGGGTATAAATTGGAAGGGATTTGCTTGAAAAGATCAAGGATTTCATCTTTCTAACTCATTTTCCAAATTTTTATTTTGAAATATATTAACATACATATTAGAAAGACATATTAATGAGAATCATACAATAGGAACCATGTCAGTCATTATTTTCATTGAAAAATAAATATATTTACTAAGTTCTTACTGCCATCCCTGCAGTAGAAATATCTATGTATTCCATGTAATCCATAGTTGGACTTGGAAGTTAATTAATATTTTGGAGCTTGCCATGAGGCACTTACAAATTCTTAGTACATTTCTAGTGCCGAAACCAATTGTAATCTGTTTGGTCAAATTTCATCTTTATTTCTAAAGAATTTTCTTTCTCCTTCTGCTAATAATCTGTAATTAAAATGCTATTCTTAAACCACAGTTCTCAAGCCAGTGTTCAGCCCCTAAGAGCCTCTGGCGTTCCTAGGGGCTAACAGGAGAGCAAAGCGTGAGGTTGCTTGCAGAGGATTCTTGCCTGCTTGCTGTTATTCTCTAGTGGTCAGCTGAGACTGGGCACTTCTGCCAGAAAGCCAAAGGCTGTCACTTTCTTTGCTTACCTTTTATGCAATGAATTCTACTTATGTGTATGTATCTCCATCTGTTGGTAAATTTTCAACTGTCCCCTCTTTTTAACCCCATTACATGATTTATTCTGAAATTTGCCCCGGTCACCTTCCTGTGCTAAAAAGCCAGGATCTCAGCCAATTTTGTGGGTTTTTTTAAGAAAGCAGTAATTCTTATTCACCATTCTAAAAAATCAGCTGATAATGTGTTAATGAAAACTCTAAACATTTACAGTTTGTGTACATTTAGAACTGAATATTAAGAACATCTATAAAATAATCTCTGTACTTCAGTTTTCCCACATTTGCATTAGTGTTAAACATGAATAATTGTCCTGTTATTCAAAATACAAATGGTACTGAGACTGAGCACAGATTGTGATGCAAATGCTTCGTGGTGTTTTGAAGAAACAGCAAGAGCCTTTGCAGCTGCTCTTTTCAGGAAAACAAACATTCTGCCTCACAGCAGAATGGTCTTTCAGAGCTGGAATAAACAAATACACATTGTTCTGTGTGATGTTTGAAAGATGTGTGATGTTTGGGATAGAATAAGAAGAAAATGAGAAGTGGTACTGATGACCTGCTGCATGGAATGACTGCTTGGCCTACATCTTGTGATCTGTGATATGCTGTAGGCTGCCATGAATACGTGCAAACTTTTCTCTTGTTCCTTTGACTGTTTTTTCAGTGGATTTCTGTAAAGGACACTCAAAATTGTTTTGGAAAATGTGAAATTATTAGAAATTCAGCATAAACCAAAAACATCTGTTACAGGGAAAACATGTTTTTTATAGCACCATCACAAGTTTTGGTACTGGATGAGAACATTTAATTGTTTCTGCTACATTACCTACTCTTAATATTGCTCAATCCATTGTGTATTCTGTAAGACGAAGAGCTGTGCCTTTTTTTTCTCCTCCATATTGCAGAATGCCACCATCAAGTCTGGGGATTTCCCATGTGTCAGTACTTGAAGGACAAAGGCTGGTGCTGTGGTCGAAATGCTAGGATGTCAGCATGCTTGGTATGATTCCCCTTCTTTTCTTTTTCCTACAGAGAGCTTTGTCCAGATGTTACAGGATTCATTGTTTTTGGCTTCTGATCCTGAAGCCATGACTTTAATCCAAGAATCTACAGAATAACATCATTAATGTTGTAAGCATGATAAATTATATCTAAAAAAATAGTATTGACCTTCCAGCTTTATATATTTTATGCTTGCTGAAGGCATGAAAGAATGAGTATTGACAGAAATGTATTTTAAGAGTGGACAGAAAGGCCAAAACTTTGCTGAAACCTAAACAAGGTAACCCCTCAGGATAATAGTTCTTGGCCAAGGACTTAAGGAGAAACAAGGTAATTGTAGAAGGATTGCAATCAGTAACTCCCCCAATGCATTCATGATTCATAATACTGAATGTTCTAGCTGTTTAAAACTTGAACATCCCTGCCTATTCCAAAAACTAGAGTAGCTCTAAAATTCATGTGGCTTAAGAGTCTGGAAATGTCTTTTTAACATTGCACCAAGAGATGAAGTACTTTTAAAGACTTAGCTTCATCAAGATAGGATGATGAGGTGTTGTCTAATTTGAAAAAACAGACAGGTACTGAAAGTTTTGACCTCTGTTTCAGTTAGAAGACCACTATTCCTTCCCTCTGTTAATTTTTAATTTATGATATCCAGATAAATCACATCAGGTTCTGGCTAGGCTCTGCTGCTAGCTCTGTACCTCCATTACAGAGGAGCGTATAGACTAAAGACTCAGTGTGGACTAATGTATTGAGGTTATGTAAACTTGAACTACCATGATAATTAAATGCTATCAGGAGAAAATATAGGAGAACAGTTGTTTAGGATCCATAAGGCTTAAATGTGTTACCCTTGGCAAAGTAAAAGAGAAGAATTGTTCATTTTAGAGATGTAGCTGTAAAACTTAGCAGAAGAAAAGTGCTTTCTAAAGGGATTTGCCTTTTCTCTTTTTCTTGTCCGTGTCATACAATACCAGTCCTTCCTCAGCTGACACATTAGCTGTTTCCTGTTCCATTTCTTTTGGAAAGAAAAAGGTTGGGCTGTTTTTCAACAGTGGTAGAAAGATAAATTTTGCAAGCAAATGACCCCCAAGAGGGTACTGATCATGCCATATATATCTATTTTACATTTCTCAGAAATCACAGAAATTTGGCAATTAAAAACTTTTTGTTTGAATAGTCACAAAAGACAGAGAGTTCTCCTGTGTAACTAGATGCTTCTGTTATGTTTGTAATTGTCTATATGCATTTTTCATGACTAGGATTTACCTTGCCATGTAGTATGTACAAGGGAGCCAGCACAGAGCCACTAAGCATCCACATTTCTTGGGCTAATGGCTGGATAGCAGAAAGTCTGCTGAGCAATGATACCCAGAGTTCAAATTGGTTGGATTGCCAAGGGCCAGAGGTGTTGGGCAGGAGTTCCAGTTTCAGAGCCTTACAGTATGTCTTGGAATCCATATCCATCTCCTGAGCAGCAGCAGATGCCACTATGAGAGCTTATGCAGCAAAAGGCAAACCTGATAGCTGGCCAAAGCCATGAATGGAAGAACTGCAACTATGTGGACTGTGTTTGAAGAACAGGGTGAAATACAAGATTAGTTCTATGGAGAAGGAGGAGTGGGTGATTGTGTAACATGCAGTCTTACTGTAGTGAAGTTGGGACTAAAGGTGATAACAATCTGTAAATCGCAAGGCATTTTTGGTTTGCTACCTAATTTGATGTAGTATCAGATAATCAGATACTGAGGTTTTGTCTTCATTTTTACTATGATCTTTAAAACTCTGTTGAAATTTTTGTAGGTGCACTATCTTTTCAACTGTGAAAGAATATTACATGCTTCTAATTATTTGTTGTTCTTTGTCACTATACCTCATAAAAATCAAGTAGTCTCACATCTACATCAGCATTTATAGTATGAAGACTCTAGTGATAAATAATGCACAGTATTCACAGAAGGTAATCCTCTGAAATTCTTGTACAATAGAAAGAAAAACAAACAGATTTTCCACATATCTATTTCCACAGTTAGATGTCATTGCTTCTTCTTTAAATAAACCAAAATAATAGGAGTAGCTGCTTATGAGTGCCTAAAGGTATTAACACATTAAAGTGTGCAAGCTCATGTTATGTCACACCATTAATCTTTTAAAATGTCATCTCCTCTGACTTTTTTACAATGTGTTTATAAAATGTTATGATAAAGAATAAACATATCAGCAATTTAATTCCTTGACTCTTAAAGGCTTTGGAGCGAGTTGCAGTTGGCCAAATGGTAAGTAATATTGTTTATTTTAGCCATTCTAAGATAAAATGTGTTTTTCCCCCTTGAATGTTCCTAATCCATGGCCTTTTATTGAACTTCTGCATATCTGGAATCTGACAGACTGGCCTACCCTATGTCAAAACCTGATAGATAGCATGTGTCATCACAAAATCACATTTTTATTGCTGTGGTTGTACTTAGTGAATCTGTTTTCTTTTGACAATTAAGAGTCTGAGGAAAAAAAACACAGCTTAAAATTTAAGGCATTAAACTACCCTTCCTAACTTCCTTTGCTATCTTTCATCTAATGTATAAATTCAGTGCAAATATCCTTCTGATATCCCTGGTTTGGATCACTCTATCCCAATGTTTTATCAACTAATGTAAAAATAGACATTGTTATGACAAAAGCTTGAACCTGTTAGAAACATCATCATTCTCTTTTTTAATCCCTGTGTATTTTTTCCCTGTGAATATTTTGAATTATTGTTGTGCAAGTTATCCATAAGGGATGGTGGGCACCAACTGTGCAAGTATTTAAAAGGCCATGCTGAGAGACTTCTTTCCATATCAGTAAGCCCACTGACCCCAGCAGTCTTTTTCTGTGAATTTTTAATTGGCAATCATTAACTGGTTTTACTGAACAGATTTTTCATAGACAAATATAAGAAATTTTTATGGGTTTTTTTTCTTGGCATAGTACTTTCTACATTGTTCAGCCTACAGTCTGTCTGCAGATGATTCAGCTAGGTAATTACTTCTTTTGTCTTCAAAACAATTTAGATAATTGTTATTTATTTTGCATATTAGAGTTCAGATCATGAACAGTGCATTTTCCTCTGTTGTCTTTCTTTCCTTTAAGAGAGTCTGGGCTTGGTTTCTTTTCCTTGCATTTATGGTTGTGTTAGAATCTGACTTAAAAACATAATTTTAATTGGATGCAAGAACATTACTAAATTGTCCTCTTAAATCTAGTATGAGTGATCATAAAGTATACAACTCAATAAATAGTTAAGGAAGCCAATACTGGTTTTGTTACTCTGGTCTTAATTTCAGTGCCAATTTTAAATCCTTGCTGTTGTAATATCTTTTGCAGCTGCCTACAGAATCATTGTTTTATCGAGCTGTTCTTCAGGTTATTATAGAAGAAATTTATGGTGGCATCAAAAGGTAGGAAGCTCTGAATTCACAGAATACCAACCATAGATTGATCTGATTCTCTTCCACCTGTGTTGTAGAGAAAATACGTTTTGGAAAGCAGAAGGGTGTAGGAATCAGTCTGATCAAGTTGTATATTCATATCGGTATTAAAATGCAAGATAGATTTCCTCGTCATAAATCCACATCACAAATGTATTGCCCTTCCTTTAAACCTGTAGCTGAAGTAGTACCCTTTTTGGTACTGGGTACATGGGTAAAGTGCATCTTTACTGGAGAATACTCAGCAAATGCACTGAAAAGTTAACACACTCCTGGGCTACTCTGTCATGCAGAGGTCCTGGCAGCTTTGATACTGCAGAAGGAAAAAGGCATTTCTGTTTGTCCTGAGAAAAACTGCTGACAGCTCAATGGCCATCATGGCTCTGAAGAGCTACTCACTGCTTCTGCCTACACTGGCAAGTGCTGCTTCCTTGTAGGAATGGGATTTGGAGAGCTGCTGCTGAGGACCTGACATCTACATTATACTCTTCTGTGGTTGCAGTTGGATTAGATTTTATCTTATTCTGTGAGATGTATGCCTAAAGCACTTGGAGCTCATCAAGAAGCACACCTTCCAGTTTAATTTAGCTTGAAAATAACCCATTTTTTGAGCTCTGATACTATTTCATGGTGTGAGCCAAGGCATGAGCGGTGAGGAAAACCAGAAAAATCACTTCAGAACTATACTCCTGATCTAAAATAAGTGCTAGTGCAAATACCCTTAAAACTTTTGCTAGGTATAGAATCAGACAGCTTACCCTTCAGAAGGGTAAATTCTTGAAAGAAGAAATGCTTCTTTTTTAAAAAAATTGCATGAAGTATCACACAAAAAGTCATGGCTGCTAAATTGTAAAGAAAAGAAAAACTGTGAGGTAGATTTTTCATTTTTTGAAGGACGTGTAATTTGGAGGAAGTAATTAAGATTGTATGTCTCTAATGAACACAATGGCTACTTGGAAAGACCTCTCTCACCCCCATTTTTTTTTTTCTGAGCGTGATGTTAAATGCCCATCTTCCTAGGAATGACATAATTATTAACAGGTTTTCAGACTGCATCAGCCCAAATTTTAGGTGCATCTGAATATTAAATATGACAACAGAAATGATTCTCACTGAGTGAGGTTCCTTGACAGCTAAACAGCATTAGAACTGCCACTAAATGAAATCTTTTGAAATCTTTCTGTTGACCTCAGATGTTAGTTCTGGGTTTTAGATAAGGAGATAGGTTTTACTAAGAATAAAGAGGGAGAAAAGTTTTAAACTAAGATACTTCTATTCAGTTTTTCACTGGGAGGGTGTAGGGAGAATTTATTTCTTGTTAAGTAATTTACTAGCTTAAAATTCTGTACCTGAGTATTTTACTCCTACACTGTACATCTAGAAGAGAAATAATGTTAGACTCAGTCAAGAAAGTTAATTCAGCCTAAAAAAAACCTTTGTGTGTTGTTTCTCCAAGATATTTTAAGCACAGAGAAGAGAACAAACATGAGTGGTCTGCTAGGATTCATTCTTCCTATATGTTTTTTACATTTTTGTGCATTATTTTAACATCTTTTTTGAAAAACATGTAACATTTTCATTTGTCTTGAAATGCAAGCTATTGACTTGTGAATAGGACAGAATTCTGGCATCATTTAGTGAAATAAAAATTAAAAGGATAAGAACACCATATAACAAACAAAAGTGGTATTTACTCAGTCCAGTGGTTGGTGTTAAATAAATTACAACAGCATTATGGTAGATTATGGAAGTAATGTAGAAGTATAGAAGGAAATGTCTGTCAGTGGAAATAATAATTTTGTCATTCATATAAGGAAATAAAAAATGCTAGTGAAGAAATTAAAAAGAAACTTCAACCATCTCTCAAAATTTTAGGTAAAATAATAACCATATTATAACCATAATACAATTATACAGTTGCTGTGTCTAGAAGTTAATTCAAATAATAGCTAGATTGTTTTAAGTGGAAGGGAGAAAAAGGAAAGTTGTTACTAACTTGGCTGTAGTAGCCATTCAAGTGACTTATTTCTCCTGTTAAAAATACCTGAATTTCTGTTGTTGGATGTATAAAAGCCTACACCTCAGTACTGTATTTGCAGAGATCGACATGTTGGAAAAACCTTCTCCAAATCATCCTCCTTCATAGATTATGTTAGACGGTCTCTGAAAAAGCTGGAACTGGATGATTCAAAGGTGAGTCAGTAATTACTGACTATATGAAATTGCTATATCCATATAAGCTCTTGAGTCAGCACCACAATGCAATGTTTGAGCCATTGAGTTGATTTATGTCATATATTGCTGTATGAATATTATATTTGAAGATTTAATACCTTTAAATTAGTAAATGTTAGGGAAATATGTGAAGACTTTAAATCACTTTGTTAAATAGATAAAAAGAAGTAAATATAAAGTAGAGATTAAAAATCTTTTGGAGATTTTATTTATGTTCTTGAGTATCTTGTCTTAGTCTTAGTCCTACAACTGCTCAATTGGTCAACAGATGGCAACATAGCATTAAGCATGGAGTATGACTGTGTGAAGATCACAACCATGTTGTGAGAACAAGTTGTGCAAAGGAGACACCAGAGAGTACTAGTCAGATTGTTAACAAATTAAGTACAATCAAAGAAAAAGTGGGAGTGGGAAGCATGTAAAATATTTAAGATAAATGTGTTGCAGTCTTTGGTAGTGTTTAAAACCTGTAGTCAAAATGTCAAATCACTTAAAATTTGCCAGGCACATCAAAGTATGAGCTCAGAGAAACAGACATAACCAAATAAGCAAGTAAATTCAAATGACATTGGAAATCATCCTGACATCATTAAGAAAAAGACTTATGCCTGAAGTGTGCTCTATTTTAAAAGGATTTTATTTAATTCTGTAGTTAGCAAATCACATCTAGCGAATGTAGTCACCTGTTTGCTTTTCTGTATGAATAGACACTAACAGGATGTGTTCACCCCAGCTAGAAATAAAATGATGTCTTTCTTCATGTGTGTACACTCACCCAAAAGCAATAGTGGATTGTTTGTGTAATAATCAGTTCACAAGATCATTGATTAAACTCTGCTAGTTAGATTTGTTCACTGTTTTCTTTAAAACCAGTAATCATGGAAAGTTTGTGTCAAGAGGTCTGATTTTAGATATGTTGCCTTTTGCTAAGAGGGGTCTGGACAAATGCAAGTTGCCCTGAGACAAAGATGTCTGTCAACACTACTTCAAGCTGCACATTTATATGGTTGCTAAAGACCTGATTCAAGTAAATGTTCAGTTTTGTTCATATTTCTCCTCATTTTATGTGCAGCTGGCTGCATACTGAAGAATGGATTTTATGCTGATGTAAACAATATTATTTTTTATTTCCCAGCTATATTGAAATCTGTAGCAGCACAAAACCAGTGCTATTTTGATACTACTCAGAGGAAAGTTCTTACTGCTCCCTTAACAGTGGTTCTGACCCTGCAGTTTTCGTAGTGGAGTCAGCACTATATCTACACAATATTGGAGAATGTGTTAAATACCTCTCTTCAGGAAAAAGAGTACTTACATAGCTAGAAATGTGATGAAGCCTAAACATTTGCTCTGAAAGACAACAAAAATCAAAGAGAAATATATGTGGAATTTGGTTTTTTAGCTCTATTTAGAAATGAACAAAAGAGCAGCTGTACTGCGTAGACCAAATGTCTACTTTGTCTCTGGCATGGACAAAAACTGAGGCCTTGGGAAGAATATAAGGTGGGAGTAAGCATGTATGAAGCATACTTCCAGAATAATAAAAAATGTTCTTGTCATTCACAAAAAAAGGTAGGCAATCATTGTCTTAATGCATACATATATATAGGTTATATTTAAAAAGCAGCTGAAACTTAGTGACACTGTGTAATACAACCAAAGAACTATGAGAAAAAATTGTTTCCATATGAGTCTCTGTTTTACATGTGCAAAGATATTTTCTGAAATACGGAAGTCAAGAAATTGCGAGTCTCCAGTCTTTTACTTGGCTTACCAGAGCATTAAAAATAATTTCATCTCTGTATGATAATAAAAGTACTGGAAAGGAAAATAGAGGGTTAGAGGCACTGTTTCTAGGAGTCCCTGCCAGGGTTTGCTAGCTTGTCATGTATGGTAAGATCTTGCATGGTTTTTATCACTGGACTTGAATCTGTACTGTGGGATGTAAACACTCTTCCAAACTTAATGGCTCATGATAAGCATCACAGCTGCTTCCTTTATACACACCAATACCTCTGTTTCTGATCAAAAGGAAGCCCTGGTGCAATCCAGTCATTTTCCAGTCTGGACAATTGTAGAGGCAGGATAAAGAGTGCAAATATATAAAACACCTAACTTGCCTTGATACTTATTTTTATAAATGTGTGCCTTTTGCTAAATATTACACTGATGATGACTCATCAGGTATAATTATCCAAGTACTAAGGTTTTTTTGGCTGTTGAGTAAAGGTAAGTTCTTGAATCTTGTCAATAATTCATGTGAAGAAACCGCTCTGGTTCTTTCTTTTGTGAAATAGGTGTGAAATTTTTGCTTATGTGAAGGAAGAATCAGACTCTTTATGAAAAGAGTCTCAATCAGAAATGAGTTAGAGTGAAACAATGTAGTAAAATAGTTTTTCACAAAAAATGAGAAAAAGGCATTTATCAATAACCTAGCACCATTCATTATTAAGAATTACTGTTCAAGGACTGTAGTTTCCTATTAAGTGAGCCAAAATAATTTCCTCCATTCACAGTGTTTCTTTTTAGTGTGGAAGAGCCTGTTGATTAAACACTTAGATGCAAATGAAATACTTTCATCTACCTTTTGATACAGGACCATTCCCTTCACACATTTCTTCATCTCAGCAGTAAAAATGAGGTATAAACCATGACTACTGAATTTCTAACAAAACGTTCTCATTCTGTGAGGGCAGAGAAAGATCTTTTAGTGTGAGCAGGCTGCTTCACAGGTATGGTTATATTGCTTATAGCTTCAGAATTAATGGGATTGCTCTGTGGGCCATGGGTCATAAAACCGTAGAAGGAATGATCATCTAGTTCCAACCCCTGTGCAGTGGGCAGGGACACCTTTCACTAGACCAGGTTGCTCAAAGCCCCATCCAGCCTGGCTTTGAACATTGCCAGGCATGGGGCATCCATAGCTTCTCTTGACAAGCTGTGCCAGTGTCTCACCACCCCCATAGTGAAGAAATTCTTCCTTATGTAATCTAAACCTATCCTCATTAATTTTAAAAGCATTCTCGCTTGTCCTGTCACTACATGCCCTTGTGAAAAGTCCCTCTCCATCTCTCTTGTAGGTCCCCTTTAGATACTGGAAGGTGCTTTAAGGTCTCCTCAGAGCCTTCATTTCTCCAAGCTGTGCAACCCCAGTGCTCTTAGCCTGCAGCCACAACTCTTTTAGTGCAGCCATTCAGGGAATTCCTTATCCATCAAGTAGTCTCCAGTTTAAAGACAAAGATGTCATGTGGGATAATGTGAAATGTTTTGCACAAGTCCAGGTAATGATGTCAGTTGCTCTTTTCTTATCTACCAATGCTGTAATCCCTTCATTGAAGGCCACCAGATTTGAAGGCACAATTTGCCATTAATGAAGCCATGTTAGCTGTCACGAAACACTTCTTTATTTTCTATGTGCCTTAGCATAGTTTTCAGGAAGATCTGATGCATGATCTTAGGCACCAAGGTGAGGCTAACTGACCTGTAGTTCCCCAGGCCTTCAGTTTTTTCCCTTTTTGAAAATGAGTTATGGATTATGTTCCCCTCTTTCCATGGGAACCTCACTAGGCTGACATGACTTCTCAAATATGCTGGATAGTGGCTTAGCAACTTCATCTGCCAGTTCCTTCAGAACCTACAGACGCATCTCATCAGGTCCTATGGACCTGTGCATCTTCAGGCTCCTAAGATGTTCTTGAGCCTGATCTTGTCCTACAGTGAGCAGGTCTTAATTTAGTCAGTCTCTGCTTTTGTCTTCTGCAGCTCAGGTGGTGTGGCTGATTACACTTTCTGGAGAAGACTTCTCGGATCCTGGGCTGGTAGCCTACCGAGAATTGCGGGTAAAGTCCTTTTCTCCAAGCCCTGTGCCAGAAGAAAGAGTCAGGACGCGTCGATTCTTTTATCAGAGTTGTTTATTCCATCGTGTTCTTAAATATTTTTCCTTCAGCCGGCGTAGATGTCTCCTACACCGCGGCTGAAGGCTATCTGCCCCGCTCCTGGGCGGTCCTAATCTTTTATACTAATTATTACGTCCCCACTGTTTTCACTACTATACCAATATCCACTACTTTTATTAAACTGTACACTTCTACACTAAACCAATAAGAAAATGCCACCACCACCTCACCCGAAGATGGAGGACAAGAAGAAGAAGAAGAAAGACAAGGGACACACCCAAATCCCTCCATCTTGTCTCCTTGAGCCTCCTTTGTGAACCCCCAAAATCCACATTAATACACAAAAATAAGTTATCTAATATCCTAATTACACACCTGTGACTTGTAATTCTTCATATAATGTTGGCAGTCGCTCCCAGGGGCTAAAATCAAAGGCACTGGTGTTTTTATCAGTGTACCAGGGTCTCTGGACCCCCTCCTGGGGTCTCGGACTGCCCGGGACATCTAAAGGGATGTTTTGGGTTCTGACAAAGACTCAGTCAAAAAAGTTGTTATCTTGGCATTCTCCATAAGCTGTGTAACCGGTCTCCTGTTCTGGAGAACACACACGTGTACCTGTAGAAGCTTTTGTTGTTGCTCTTGATGTCAGTCAGGTTTAATTCTGTGAAGGCTTTATCTTTCCTAACCCGATCACTGGGTGCTTGGATAATATCTCTGTATTCCTCCTAGGCTGCCTGTCCTTGCTTCCACTCTTGGTAGCCTTCCTTTTTGTTGTTTGGTTTGGCCAGAAGATCATTGTTCGTCCATGCTTACCTCATAGTATATTTGCCTGACTTCCTCTTTAAGCTTGGAGAAGGTAACTCTTGAGTATTAACCAGCCTTCATGGGCCCCTTTTTCTTCCAGGGCTTTATGCCATAGTACTCTGTCAAGTACTATGATCCCAGAAGTCTGATCTCCTGAAGTCCTGGAAAAGTTGTAAAATTCTCTGTTAGGCATGTTCTCCCAAATGTTTTGAACTGATCTAAGACACTGCTCTGCTAGAAGGATTCCTAAAGGTTTTCTTGTACTCTAGTTTGTGTTCCTGATAGTGCTGGTACAAGTAGAGAGAGGAAACGTGGAACTGTGCAGTCACTGCAGGAAGAAGCAGTCCCTTTGAGGTAGCAAAGAGTAATTGCATCTAACAGACTGTGGAATAGCATCCTTAGGCTGTCTCTTCTTTGGAGGGCACGTGCAGCACTGGACAGTAAAAGAGACTTTCATTCAGTGAATATACTCTTAGTCTAGGGAAGGATGCAGCTCTGAAAAAATGCTCCCTGAAGAAACGGGAAGTGTGGTGTCAGTAATTGCCTCACACCTTGTACCTGAATATTTTCTTTTCAGCCTGTGCTCTATCAGTGTGCCTGTGGGACTGCAGTCCAAGGTGGGTTTGCTGAGGTGTGTGGTATCTCACATGCTCTCAGAGCTCTGTGACAGTCTCACCATATTCACAATAGATCAGTCAGTCCTATGGCTCATGTTTAGTACCATCTCCACTGTATGGTATTTATGGTGTATATGGTATACTTACCTATATAGTATCGTTACAACCAGGTCACTGGAGACCTTGCTAGGTCCTCTTGCTTGTTTCAGCTGTTTGAGTGACCACATCAATCCACAAAGAAATCAGTTCAAAATAAAGGTTGCATCACAATGCAAAGGGACAAGGTCCTTTTGTTCACAACTGATAAAGACCAAGGAGGCATTGTGTAGCTATATCAGGGAAGAAGTATTGGCCAAAATGAAATGAAATGAAGGTCACTTGAGTGTCAGTAACATAAGTTAGATCTCTGAGTGCAGAGTCATTATTAAGACGAATGCACGTATTTGAGTTTTTTCATATTCACAGTATCAACATCAAAATGTAAGAAAAAAGTTCAGTGCACATATATGAAGAATTTGTTTTTGGATACACAAGTGAGTGCCAATGCAGAGAACAGTTGCTTGGACAATTTTAGTGGCTGAATGGGGCTTGCTTTGCATGTGGAAGTACAATTCTTCTTCAAAAATGCCAAGAGTAAACTACTCCTACTTCACCTTGGAAGGAGAGCTGAAGTTTATGTTATGTACTGAAGGCAGGTGGAAAGCTGTTGCAGTTTCACACAAAGCCAATGTTACCTGGGTTTTATTTGTCTTTCAGTAAATTGACCACATGGCTAACTACCAGTTACCCTTTTCATGCCCTTCTCTACCAGTGCTTTTCAGTGGACACTTTCCCTCTTTTCCAGCTGAACCGTTGCATTGAATTGGTTCCATCACCAAACTTTTATCTGAGGCACAGTTTGGAATAGTACCTAGTCTATCCATGACAGCAGAATGTGTTCAGTCAGAATGTGTAATAGGCAGGGAAGGAATGGAAAAGCACATACTTGAGTATGGCAGTATGCAAGAGATATTTTTGACCCACTTTTTATTTGCCAAACATTTCATGGTTTGTTTTCTTTTAATTTGAATGCTTCATCTTGAAAAATGGAGAACATAAAGGAAGCAAAAGCAGAAAGGTTTTGAGATCACATTTTTCCAAATACAGATCTTTGTATTTTAATTCCAAATAGCCTGTAATTTCAAAAATCCATTATACTAAAACCCTATTAATACTCAGTTGAAATGAAAAGCTTATAGGGCAGAGGTTAATGAACTCTTTTGTTTATTTCATGACTGATATATTTTAGTTGGTTTGACTGTTTAGAGTGGAAGGGAAAAACAAAAAGACGTCTAAAATATTTGCACAGCTTCACAGAAAATAAAATAGCAATAAGACAAAAAAATTCTTGTTAATCTACATTAGTACTACCAGATAAGCTACTCAACCTTGCCTTTGCAGTTGGGAAAATGTACTTTCTAAATTTAAAAAAAAAATCTTGACTGAAATACTACAAAATTTTTTTCTGATCTCTTGTTTTAAAGCAGAGTTAGAATTATGCATCATTTCTGAAAATAATATTTGTCAGATCTTCTAAAAGCTTCCTGTGATGGAGACTGACAACCTTGCCAGTCCTTAATTAACCTCTAAGAGAAAATGTTTCTTCAAGTTTTTGGATGACTTTTTTTTTTTTTTGCTGCAATTCAAGCCCATTAGTTCTTGTGCTATCACACAGTGAACAAACTGTTCCCTACTTCTTGGTGATAGCCTTGTAAAAACTGTTATTATCCCCACTCTCAATTTTGTCTCATTTAGCCTGATCAGTCCCAGTTCTCTGAGTCTTTCTTCATAGGTCATGTTTTCTAGATCTCTGATCTATTTTCCCTCTCAGGGCTTTTTCAGACAGTTCATTTCTTTCTTTGAAATCTGATGCCCAAAAATGGATGTAGTATTCTAGTTAGAGCTTTTCCACTGCCAGAGTTGAAGGATTACTTCCTGCACTTTGCAGGCTGCTCTCCCATACATGTCACAGAATGGTGATTGCTTTTTTTTGCAGTAGCACAACTGTGACTCTCACTCAGCTTATGATCTGCTCTATCTTCCAGACTGTCACTTGGTGCTCCCCATCCTAAACAGCTGATTATTTCTGCCTGAGCCTAGTCCCTTCTGCTTTTCTGTACAGCATTTCAAACTTCTTCTCTAAGCAATGCTCCAGTTTCTGAAAGTTATTTTAAGTTCTGGCAATGCCTTCCTGTTGCACATTTGCAGACTTAGTTTATGTGGTTTCTGTTCTATTGTCTGAATTCTTAATGAAAATACTGCATTCCATAATGGACCTCCAGTCAGCAGGTCATTCCAGTTGCTCAGAGACTCATTAGGAACTACTCACTGATTCTAGTCATTCAAACAGTTTTTGCTCACTTTTTAGTACTTTAATCTGAAGCTTGTTTCCTAAATTTGCTTATAAAATTATTATGGGAAATGTTATCAAAAATCTTTTTGGAATCAAAATATCTGAGAACCAGTTGTTTTTCTCTGTCACTAATCCTTTTACCCTCCTTACAAGAGAAGTAAACTGACTTATGATTAATTCTTGATGAATTTTGTTGATTATTACCCATTTGTTTATCTTTCGGTGGTTTTGAATTCTTTATTTGTTCCATTTTTTCAGTGCATTGAATCTGAACTGTCTGCTCTATAATAAAAGACATATATCTGCTATTTTTCTGACATACTCTCTTTGAGAACTTCTCAGTGACAATGAGTAATAGTTCTGAGGTCACTTCAGTCCCTTCTTGCCTGTCCCAGGATAAAGTTTATAACTCACCTGATTTGAAAACTTATATATTTTTTAAATGTTTCCTGGTTTGTTTCTCTATTTTAGACAAATATTTTACTTCTTTGCAACTGTATTAGCCACATGTTCTCAGATGATTCTTCTAGTAAAATGTGCAAAAATTTATTAAGCACTTCACCTTTCCTAGGCTTTTGTCATAGAGTCATAGAATCATTTAGGCTGAAAAAGACTTTTTAAGAGCAGCAATTCCAGCCATTAACTCAGCACTGCAAGTCCACCACTAAACCATGTCCCTCAGTGCCACATCTACACATCTGTCAGAGCCGTTACTTTTCTGCTAAGTTTGGACTCTCATTCCATAGGCACGACAGAACAGCCGTACTCCAAAAGTCCCAGTACTGCAGAAGTGCATCAGGCTTTCAGCCCTGCTCTTCCTAGCAGCCTCCATCAACAATAATGCTGCAATCCTACTTCCCACTTCTTTGGCATGGTCCTTACATGGCCAGCTCAAGTGTCTTGTTCAGTGTCCAGGACTGTGGTCAGCAGAGTAAACACATTGTGACCTTCAAAAGTCAGGAGATGTGGTGGTCTGGCTGCCCTATAGAGAACGTGCTTTGTGAAGAGCAGTCATGGTCACAGTGTATGCTGCTCTGCTGCACTGGCCAGCAAGGGCTGAAAAGGTTTGGTCAGGTTCCTGAACTGCCTGTGTATTCAGCTGTCAATTCAGCCCCAAATTGCAGCATTTATAGTCATGATGGCAGTGCTGGCAGTCTCACATCAGGTGTTGGGAAAAGAAGAGAGCAAACATGAAGTAGTTCAAAGTAAATAGAGAAAGTTCTATTTTAAAGATGGGTAATTTTAGGCACAGGGAAACAAAGCATTATTTCCAGAATCTGATAGTAGGTTGCATAGTAGTAGCATGTTACCCTCACAGCAGAGTTTAATTCTCAGTTATTTAAATAAATCTCTTGGGAATGAGAGGAGGGGATAAGGCACATGGAAAGGAAATGAGAATGTTATCTCCACTTTACTGTGTAATTCTCATTTAAGAATGACTGGAGCTTTCTGAATAATGGATATATCTCAGTATTTCATGTCAGTGGAAAATGCTGTGTGAAGAACAGTTACTGTAAATAAGAACTGAGAAGCTGCAATTGGAAAATTATTATAAATATTAGCAAAGTGCTAATTTCAAAAATGAAACAGATTTAACTTTGTAGTGTGATAATATTTAATTCTAAAGTTCTCCTGAAAATATAACTGGAATAACTCTGATATCTTTTTTTTTTTCAATCCCTTGCAGCTCCCAGACAGCTGTATAATGGATTACTATGAAAAGTACAAGCACAGAATGAATGAACTTGAAGCATTTAATATGGTAAAAGTTATGGGATTAATACTACTACCACCTTGCATGTATGTGCTAGTCTGGAACAAATCCCTGTTAAGTTTTATGGGAGATGGACTGTCTTACACTGTGGTATGCAATCTCAAAAAACAAAGCAGTTCCCCCTTCCATACTTTGGAGCGTATCCTATTCCAGATCTATATTAGGTGTAAGTAAAGTAATAAAGTGAACACATGGAAGATTCTTTTTCAAGAGGGACTATTGCACTGGAAAATGGAATGTCAGTCTCCTTTTAAATCTAGACTGGTCTCCATGCTGTTATTTCATAAAAAACTCTTTTTATTAAAATTAATTATTTCCCGCTTTAAAATTGTTCTGCTACATTTAATATTATTTTCTCATTGGACAATGTCTTAAAACCAACTAAATAACTTAAATAGTTCCCTGACTTTATGGCATTCCATGTATTTTTGATCTTTAATATAATCTGTTTCAAAGATGTCTGTCCTATAGGGGAAATTAGCAAGGTGACATTTGTACAACAGAACCCCTAAAAAATGATTGACCTTCCTGGAATTGTTCTGAGGAAATGTAGCCATTTGGAAGTGTATTGCCTGTCTTTCCCAAAAGGAGTATAGCATCTAGTCTTTCTTTCAGCTGAAGGTTGCTCTGGCTCCTTGCATAGAAGTTTTGATACTTCTGGATCGTCTTTGCTACCTCAAGGAGCAGGTATTTTTGCATTCTCTTTTATGATACTTAAAGGCTACCTCACTGAAATGAGGCTATTTCAGTCAATTTATTACTGTGCAGACGAAAAGTCTCTGTTGCAGAGTTATTATTCTCATCATATTTGCAAAAGTATAAGCATTCATTCCATTTAGTATAAACATATGCCCAGCAGATGTTTTTATTTTCAACAAAGCAGCAACAGTAAGGTTTATGCTCTTTTAATTGAATGGTAATTACTAGTCAGTAGATAGTAAAAAATAAATTAATCAAAGATGCAGCAAATCTCATTTTATACAACATAATGAGACACTTAATAATTAAAAAAAATTTTGGAAATGCTAAACAAATATTGTTCTGTTAATACTCGAACTTCCAATTAATGTGCTTTGGAACATATAATTCAAAAATGTTTGAATTAGATCCAAAATTTTTATGACTTTCTTTTACTGTTTCTTAATTAAGATCAATAACGAGAGACAGCGCACTTTTTCTAATTGTATGGGTCAGCTGAGGTACATTGGACTAACATACATCCTGGATATATTTTACAAGTATAGATCTGGGATATAATAAGGAAATGCTACTACATTTACTCCTTGATGACTTCTTCCATTGTTACACTGTTTCTTCTAGCACTGATTTTGAGCTTGGCCTGGTTAACTTGAAAGCAGTGGTAATACTTTTTCTGCGCCAGTAAACATTTTTCACACAAATAATAATTTCCTAGGAGGAAATGGTAGCATCTTTCAGCTTGTGCTCTGGGCCATGGTCAAAATAAAATTCTAAAATAAAGTTTAAACTCATTCATATGAATAGCTGTGTTTTTCCACTATAAACCTTTCATTTTAACAGCTCCATTTTATCCTAAGTGAAAACTCACTTTATTCTCTGTCACGGTGCACTTGGAACAACTGAATTGTAGTAAATGTATGCCCTTGTTCTAACTGGTATTTTTACATAGAAGCAATTTGAAATAGTTAAATAATGATGCATTTTCCCAAGTTCCAACCAGTTAAAAATTGCATAGAAATCTGTATGATTTCCAAGATGGGAGATCAAGTTTGCTGCATATAGCACTAATTCACCTTTTCTAAATGTAATATATGCATGGATTTAATCTTGTACTGATTGATTCATAAAATGTGTTTAGGAAGAAAAATAAAAATTATAAAAGCCAAATGCAGCATGATGACCAGATCCAGCCAGCCTGATTAATTTGAAACGTCAGTTAATTAGCTTCAGCAGTAGAATTTGCAACATAAAGCAAGTATGACATGATCCTTGATTTGTTTGCTCTAGATCAACAAAAAGCTAAGCTTTATTCATGAAGCAGGTGGGAAGCTATCACTTGATAGCACCAGAAATAATTAAATGAGTTTAAAATACATCCTGTTATGGGTGTCCTTTTTTTCACAACAAACTTTCCCCCTGTTTTCTTATTAGATAAGTGGTTTTCCTGCTTTGCATTAGGATAATTCTGTTTATTTTCAATTTTGTATTTTAAAATGTGACCTATTGCCATATTTTAGCTTGTAAGTCAAAAACATTTTTATGCACTTCAATCATATATCATTTTCAGGAAAACATTGCCTGGTCTGGACTTGTGAAGTTATTTGATCCTGTGAAGTCCCCCAGATGCTATGCAGTTATTGCTCTGAAGAACCAGTCATGTTCTTAAGTGGAAGCAAATTGCAAAGAGATTGGAAATTATGAACTGATAGTGCTATGTCCTGCCTTCTGTTATTATTCTGTTATTTTTAATTAATTCCTCAATGTTTGCTTTTAAGATGCAAAAGAAAAAAGTACAATGCCTCTTAGAGTCTTCAGAAATAAATATCTCCTTTATAAATATGATTGCTTCCTTATGTCAGTTACTAATGTCGAACATCTGACTTTATTATAAATGTTATGGCCCATACTGTGTGATTATTATTTAAAATAACATTCATGTTTCTTCTTTTTAAGGTATTATGCTTTTGTATCCTTTCTCTTGATACTTCTAATCTCAAGATAACCTCAATTTTTACCAGTGGCTCGTATCAACAGTCTCAGTTAAGGCTCACTTTTGTCTTTTCTGGATTCAGATGGTGCAGAGTATAAACAGAAAAATAACCTGCACGGTAAACAAGAGTCTCATAGACTAAATAAGATCTTTGTACTACCTCTTCTTCAGGTCATCAGGACCAGCTTATTTATAGAGCAGCGTAGAAGAGCCTAAGTAGCGACTACCTGCAAAGGACAGTTTTGTATCAGTCCCTTCTTCCTTCAGGCATTTTCCTGGCATGCATTTGTTTGCCTGTCACTCTGAAAGAAAGATATGTGTGCTCTAATCCAGTGGGAGATTTCTTAGTGCTTAAGAATCAGCTGCCCTGCTGGGGTTCACTCTGTAATCCTTGGGTTGTATTGGAAAGCTATTATCTGGCTCAGATCTGTTGGGTATAAATACTTGGGTACCCAAATGAATTGAAACTTCCTAGGCAGTTTCTTGTTAACTGTGCTGCATTCATGAGTGGGAAATTTATTTGTTGATGCATTTATCTCAATGGGTTACCTAATTAAATTGCAGATTTTCCATCAATTAAAAAAAAAAAAGTTTATTTTCTAAGTCCTAGTGTTTTTATTAGAATTTTCCAGCATATGTAAAATATAATTAACTACTTGTGCACAGAAAAAAGGGACAACAAATAAATAATAAAATACAGCATTAATGAAGAAGAAAAAGGGGAGAAAGAAGAAAAGAGGAGAATACACATGGAAGATGAGAGTAATCAAAAATATTTTTATATTAATTGTATAATGACAGTAATTAGACTGAGACTGAGATGTGAGTAGGAATGGATCTTACTCTGTTGCACTTTGCAAAATATAATGAGAGCTCATGAACATGGCCACTCAAGTAAAGAGAAGTAAGGTATTTTTGTAACAAGTCACAACTTTCTTAATGTATTCACTTGGAAGAAATATTTTGGTTTTATGTCTGTCTAAACTCACTGCTGTCTGTTTTAGAACTCCAGTCCTTATTAATTCCATGGTTCCAATATAAGCTTCTGCTATTTGTTTGGTTTGGGTATATTCAATCCTTAGAGCTGCTGAGCATCTTCAGTGCCCAAGGAAATTAACCGAAGTTGCAGGTCTGGAGCAGTAGAGCAAAGAGAAAAATGAGGCCTTCCATATATGCCACCTTTTGTTATACAGAGAGTACTGAGGAGTATAAGCTAACAAGCTGCTGAATTTTTTTCCCAGGAGAGGAATCAAAAGAAGGAAAACACTATCCTAACCTCTAAGCATCTGGAAGGAAAAAACCAATAATATCTGATATAAAAAGGCAGTCTAAAGTACATGATGTTAAAAAGAAAAAAGGTCAACAAAAATCCTAGAAAAATAGATTTTATTATATTATATTCTATTCTGCTAAGACATGATGACTAATTGTTACTGAAGTGTTACAGTGTTGTCATCCCTATCTTATGTGCTGTTGAAAAAATGTACTTGGGGAAGAAATTGCCTTTTTTTCTGTTATTAATCAGTTCTACTTTTTCAGACCACATTCTAAAAACTGGGCATATATGATGTTTAAACAAAGAAAGCACAGTTTCCTGTGCTTAACTGAAAACAGGGGCTTAAAAGTACCTTTTTATGATCCAAAAATATTCATTTGAGCAAGCCCCGTCTGGTTTAGTCTGAACATGGTCAAAGTTGCAAAGGGTATACAGACTAGTGTGAATTTTATGTGATATGTCTGTAATGCTAGATAAATTCAAAGTTAAATTTTTATTACTATCTTAAGAGAATATTTGCAACAGTTAAGAAAAACAAGCACATCTCTAGGATTAGCCAAGTGCTTGTGTACTGTTTTAAAAAGGTCTGAATAAATTTGCATTCCCTCCCCCAGCAACTTCTCAGGCTCTTTTCAGTACTTTTCATGCACTTTGTAGTCTATGCAGGCAAAAACAGAGGCAATGTGCTTCTTAGAATAATAACTATCAAGAGGTTTATATGATGAGTTTGGATTCAAGCGAAATCAGTTGCTGCTCTCAAAGCCGTTTCAAAGCTTTGGGCACCTGAATACCTATGAGGTATTGTTTACACAATGGAAAAATCCCTGACAGTAATCAAGATGAATAAAACCACTTTTGCTCATGGTTATTGCCAGAAGTTCTCCCATAAATTAAACTGTATCCTAAATATGATGAAGTCCTTTGGTAGGAAAGAATCTCCATTTTCTTTCAGTGTGACAGACCATTATCTGCCTTGCTGTGCACTCTAAGGAACAGAGGTTATACTTCCATCAGGTGCTTGCCTAATTCTATTTGTGGCACAGCTATGCATTCCATAACAGATTCAGAGTCTTTTATTTCAATTTTTAGGGTTAAAACCTGTTCTTAGATGGAGGAATAAGAGTATATGCAAGGTATATGTGCAACATTAATATTCAAGAGATCAGTGTAGCCCTAAAATATCTAAGCCTGCTTTTGTGACAAACTTTAATTCTGCAGGTGGGGTTCCTTAGGGATTGGTATTGGGGCTGGTGCTGTTTGACATCCTTGTTGGAGACATGGGCAGTGCGATTGAGTGCATCTCAGCAAGTTTGCAGATGACACCAAGATGTGTGGTGTGGTCAGTGTGCTGGGGGGAACATTGATGCTGTCCAGAGGGATCTTGACAGGCTTGAGAGATGGGCCCATAAGAACCTCATAAAGTTCAACAAGGCCAAGTGGAAGGTACTGTACTTGGTTTGGGGCAATCCCAAACACAAACACAGGCTAGGCAGAGAATGGATTGAGATGACCCTGGGGAGAAGGGCAAGGGGGAATGGTCTGTAGCTGAAGGAGGGTAGGTTTAGATTAGATGCTAGGAAAAAATGGTGAGGCACTGGAACAGGTTGCCAGAGAGGTTATGGACTCCTCATCCCAGGGAGTGTTCAAGCCCAAGTTGAATAGGGCTCTAAGACCTGGTCTAGTAGAGGGTGTTCCAGCCCATGGCAAAGAGATTGGTACTAGATGATCTTCAAGGTCCCTTCCAACCCACAACATTCTATGATTCTATGATTCTATGATTCTAGGTCTGATTCCTGACTTGTAACATCATGCTGCAAAAAATTTTGTGCTGTTTTAGTTTCTGGGATTTTAGTTTCAAGGGGGGTTGTTTAATTAAATATTATGTATATTTTATGGTAAATTATCTTCTTCATTGACATTACTCATTTCTATTAAACTGCTTAATATCTTCTCAGAGTTAACATGCTTTTGCTATGTCTTGATGGACTTAAAATCTTGAGACTCTATGTCCTGTGATGGCATAGAATCTGCACAGGGGAAGCTAAATGTATTTGGCTTTGTGGCAGCAATATATCTTTTAAATGACTAGAGTACTTATTTGCTTATATTTACTTTTTTCCTAAAAACTATCCTAAGTGTGTCATTATATTGGCAGGTATCTCTGGTACTAAGGGCAAGTGGTAAAATAGAACCAGCACCAAGAAATTCCTCCCTGTGTGAACTAGCCAACTTAGTGTGGCGCTTCAGACTTTCCCGGGGAAGTAACAGAATACCAATCATTATTAGGATCTTTAAATCTCTTTATCCCATGCATCTTAGCATTCTCACTGATATCTATTCTCCTTCTTCCTGATGTATAGTCTAATGCTCTGAAAAAGGGGAATTTTGCTAGGCTGTGGGCCATGAAGAATTCTTGGTACTTGTAAGCAAATCAGAACTGAGGTATAGTTGTCCAGACACTTAAACTTGCCATCTAACCCTTAGAACTGTGACTTTAGCACCCTAAGTTTCTGAAGTCCATTCAAATTTTGAGTTCCAAAATCCTGCCAGATGGGAGCATGGCTTAATTCTCTGGGAATCCAGCTGCAGTTCTCTCCCTATCTGAAATAACCAACTCAGATTGTTGGGTCTGTATTCTGTATCTCCAGGCAACTCTAAAGCATTTTCTTCACAGGAGTTCCAGAGCACATTATCATTAAACTCAGACATTTAAGGAACCCACCAACATAATGAAGATTGGCCTCAAACTGTTCAAACATGATGTTGAACACCAATCTTCCCAGTATAAACCTACATTCTCTTCAAGGCTGTCTGCAATGTCTGTATCAAACTGGAAACAAACAGGCACTTGTCTCACATTCACAGTGATGCTGTTCATGAAATGAGCAAGAGAATGACATTCCACTCTGCTTTATGCTAAAAGGCAACAGAACCCTTAGAATGGGTATGCCAAACATTCAAAGATTCCTCTGATGCCATTACTGAAATCCTTTTGAACAGATTTTTTTCAGTCAGTTCAGTCTGTTACTTACTTCAATGAATTCTGACTATCATCAGCAGATCTACAATGTCTGGTGGTTTATGTTCTACAGGTGGACCTTTCTCACAATAGACTTGTCCAAACAGTAAATTACTTCAACTAATTGTTAGGAGTGCTAGCTACTCCTAGGTTTATTTATGGAGTTTATAGTAAATTTGCTTTATCCAAGTGGAATCCTGCTGTATACCATAATTTTCTCAGAAATGTGCATTTGAAGTATACCAGAAAATAGTTTCTAGATTACCAATTAAATGTAAAATAAATTGAAATTGTACTGTGTAAGTGTGTTCTCGGGTAGGAAAGCACAGTATATAGCAGGTTACATCATGAGGTGCACTCTTGGCCAGAATTTGATAATTCACAAATACAAAACACACAGACAGGATTACATGGAGAAAATATCTCAGAGATTTGCAGTTACCATAAAGTGTATTGCTGTCCTTTATAAACCATAGGAAGAAATGTAATTATGTTATTTAATTGGAATACAGGAAAACTGGAACTTTCAGTAAGTAAACAGGAGAGTCACATTTTAAACTTGCCTTACAATTTAGGAACTAGATACAATGGTGACAAATTTTGGGGAGCCACCATCTGATATACTGTTCACCCCAAGAAATCAAGCTGTTTCCTACACATTTATTTCGTACCTGTTCTGTAATCCAAGTCTATGCTTGTTTTGTTGGGGTTTTTTGTTGTTGTTGTTGGGTTTTTTTGTGTAATAGTTCATTATTAAATTATCTCTTTTCAGTTTTTTGCAATTACAGTCGCAGTGGTTATGTGTAATAAGCAAGGACTTTTTATTTCTTCTTGTAACTACAACATGCTAACAAGATACAATTTTTTAGTATTTTTGTTTAAGATTAACAAAGACTGTTCAAAAGCAGAATATCACTTCTGAATTTCACTCATTTATCTATGGATTAAAAAATTCTGCATGTGAAACCTGTGAAACTCTTAAGTTTTCATTACAAAATTCTCAGATTTATACAAGTCTCTTTCTTTTTGCATCTTGACCAGTATGAACTTACTGATGTAGATAAAGATGTTGTCAGGGTAGCTGGTATTTGGTTTCGCATGGAATTTATCAGGAAAATCAAGATGCACTGAATCTACTGAGCCAACAAATCAAATTGTTAGACTGAAGCTGAGATGGCCTTAACACACTGTCAACTCTTTCATGACTCACTGATGAAAAGAGCAAAGCTGTCTGCTTACTGAATAACTCGGTAGTGTTTGGCACTGAAGGAGAAAATTCCAAAGCAGAAAGGAGCAGTGATCACCTCTCTCGATTATACAAACTTTCAGAAACAATAATTGAAATGTACAGTTGTAAATCTATGCTGTTTATTACACCTCCTATTATTAGAGTAATGAATAAAGACTGACAGCAGAAGCAACCATGCTGTTTCTCAACTATAAATCCTAAGTTCACTTGTTAGTCTTAGAAAGGCTAAAGTCACCAAGAGGACACACAGATGTTAAAAACTGCAAAAAGAGCTGTACATTGCTGGAATAAATGTGTCATTTGCTAAGCTTTTTATACTGTGAGGCATGGGCATCAATTCAAAGAACACAACTCACAAAATTCTCAATGAGCAGCATATAAAACAAGTTTTATCAGTTTTAAGCTCTCCAGTGTTTATTGACAGAATATTATTAGCTAATACAAAACTGCTTTCATTTCAGACAAATTTACTTTTAATTTGAGAA